>CM057347.1:2148935-3607075 GCA_030015575.1 Agapanthus africanus | reverse complement strand
GATGCCAGCAAATGAAGCAAAGGCTAAATTCCTAGCTTCAGGGTCTTGACGGCAACTCACATAAAACCTGAAAGACTATCGGAGATCATCCCACACCAGCGCGGAGTGGTTATGACTCATCGGGGCTCTCTAAAATAAGCCTAACCTCAAGTAAAAAGCGGCATGGCAAAATTCCTAACGCTTGCTCTTCCGACGGTCAAACTGCCAAGGAGGATTGCTTGAAGACGTCTTGTCCAGCCCCCGAAGGGATCAGAGACACGGCAGTCGCAGGGCTACTCGAACAGCACGATTGCATATCGAGGAATATATCAGCTGATGGGACGGTACGACGGCCAAAACCCTAAGTACCACAGAACCTAACGGACTTCTGTCGTAAAGAGCAGAGGTTAACTGTGACGTTGGGATATTCTTGCAAGAAATGCTCGATTCGTCTCGACTTGTGAGGAAATTGATGTCTTTGCGAGAACTGCTCGACGTGTTTCGACTAGTGAGGAAAAGCCTTAGGCAGGGGGATTAAAAAAAAACCTGTTTCCTAAGCACTGGGATCCTGCAAGTCGGCCCAAAACGGTCTCTTGCATACTATCCACGGGTCTCACTCTCCGAAGTCGAATCTCGACAAGGAGGGAAACAACCGCTTACGGGTCCTCTCGACTCATAAGAGGGAAAATTCTTTTATGAGATCCTTACGACTTATAAGAGAAAATGCACTTAGGAATCCTCACGATTCCTAAGGAAAAAATTACACCTACGAGATCCTCTCGACTCGTAGGGAGAAAAGTCTTTATGAGACCCTCACGACTCATAAAGTTGAAAAGCCTTAGGTAGCAGACCTGAACCTGCTTCCTAAGCCATCACTACACCCCAAGATGTTCAAGACAGAATGTTCTGTATCGCTTACAGGCTATGCTTATTTAAATAATGTGCCAGTATCAAAGCAGAAAATAAAAGGAAGGAGGCAAAAGATTTGTCATTCATACTTGGAAAGTTTTTACATCAATAAGGGCAATAAACAAAGATATTATCCAAATGATTACAATGGCAAAACCTCAAATCCAGGACATGGATTGAGGAACTCAAAAGTAACCTTGTCCAAGACTTTCCAAGCCTGGCGAACCATCCTAGTGTGCTTCCTTTCGCGAGCACGAGCGTCGGGATCCCCGCTGATGTCCTCCTCCCTCCGATAGGAAGCAAGTATTGCAGACTGTTGAAAAGCTTGGTGCAGAAAATCGATAAGGTTATCTCACCTCCTCTTTGAGATTAGGCTCATCAGATACACCGAGTGCACCTTATCCTCGACGGCATCCAATGCCCTAAGTGGCACACCAGTACAGAATAGAGGAAGCGCTTCCCAAATTGCTCCCACAATAAGCTTCAAGAGAGGGGAGCACCGAGGAAGCAGTTGACCGTTGTATGCGTCGAAGCGGCTCATGATTTCGGCACACTCAGCGTTGGTAAATTATCGGTTCTAAGAACGGCCGAGTCGGCGGACGTCCTCGTAAGAAATGATCTCATCAAGGTCGTACATGTGGGCGTCCATTACTTCTGTAAAAGAAACCTAACAAAATTAGCAGACGGCCTGATTAAGCAAGACAGTATAATTCATGAAAAATAAAATTCCATCTTTAACTTCCAAGAGCCATGAAAAAACTCTTAAGAGTTCTTCTATATGATTTGGAGGGAGCAAAGCTCCATTAATGAATTAAGAAAATTCAGGGAAAATCTTTTAGAGAGCAGAGCTCTATTAATGGAACCCTAATAGGGTTCTCCTTAGTTCTCTTTAGACCCCTTTAGAGCAAAGCTCTGCTAAGTGAAACCCTAAATGGGTCTTCTTTAGATCAGGGATCTATTGAGAGCAAGGCTCTTAAAATTGATTCAATTTAATCCAAATTAATTTTTACCTAAAATCCTCTGGAGTTTGAACTTTAAAAAATGCTTAAACAAAAGAGAGGGCTCTTAACAAAATTCTTATGAAGAGATGAAAATCATCTAAGGGACCAAAGGTCCTATTTATAGGCATTGAAGAGCCGTTTCAACTTCCAAGGAATGGCGCGACGGTTGGAATTCTGCCACCGCTGCGCTCACGTTTGGAGGCCACGTAAGCGCAACGGTGGGGGGGCATTTGTTTACCCCAATCAGAGCAAAACTCTGTTCAAATTCCAAGGCGGGAAACAAAACAACGCTTCTATTCCCCCCAATCAGAGAAAAGCTCTGTTTTGAAAATTAAAGTGAAAATTAAAATTAAAATAAATGAAGCAACGCTTCAGCTGACTTGCGCTCTGCGCTGCGCGCCACGTGGCAGCGCAGTTGCACAGTTGCGCTGCGATCTGCGCTGCGCGACACGTGGCAGCGCAGTTGCGCTAGCCCAGTTGCGCTGCGCTCTGCGCTGCGCGACACGTGTCAAGCGCAGGTGCGTTTGCGCCAAACAGAATTAAAAATTCCAGTAAGATCTTTCTGTTCTTGTTAAAACAAGAAGATTGTCTTCTGTAAAACAGAAGCCCTTGGATCAAAGATCCAACGGTTGGGAAAAATCCCCAAATCACTCAGAGAATGATCTCTTTAACAAATTTAACAAATTAATGGGCACTATATAAAGGCCCCTAGACCCCAATTGAAAACAGAGGAACACAGAAGAAGAGAGAGAATTCAGAGAACTCCTAAAAAAGAAAAGTTTGAGAAGAACTCAGAAAGGAAAGAAAAGGTAAAAACCTCTGAATAAAGAAGAGTTTCTTCTAAAAGAAAATCATTGATCTAAGAACAAGATCAAAGATCTTCAATAAAAAATATAATAAATAACAAAGGCATTGCCTTTTGTTGAACCCTCGGTTCAGGAATCTTTGGATTCTTTTCTTGAATCCAAAATTGGATATTAAAACAGTGCCTTCCACTTGTAAATCTGCACTGTTGCGCTCCTGGGTTGGCGCAAGCCACCAGAGTGCGCCACATATCAGCTCCAAAACCACTTGCGCTATGCGCTTGTAAAACAGAGCACTGCTCTCATAAATTGGCGCAAGTCACCAGAACGCGCCACGCGTCAGCAGCGCAACAGCGCTTGTGCTCACCAGAGCGTGACACGTGGCACCTCCACATGCGCTTGCGCCTTGCGCTGGCGCAAAGCGCCTGACAAGCCACATGAAGCGCTGTCAGAGCATTTAATGCAATGCATTATCAAGGGCAGAGCCCAATAAAAAAAGGTCTATCAGACCAAACAAAAGTGCCACTAGTAAAATAGGGGGTTGCCCCTACGGATGGAAATATCCGTAGGGGCAGATTTAACTTGGCCCTACGGATTAATCCGTAGGGCTAAAAGGTTGCCCCTACGGGCACAGACGTCCAAGAATAAAAATATTAATTCTTAATTTGGTGTTTGCCCCTACGGAGCCGCAAACAAAAGACCTACGGTTATGTCCGTAGGGGCAAGTAAATATCGTTTTAAAATAAAGCCAGATCGATCGCCTACGCTCACTTTCTCTCTTTCTCTCAATCGCGCGCGAGAAAAAACCCCAAATCGGCACGCCGTCGTTGCCACCGTCGCCTCCGTCGTCGCCACCGCCGGTTTCGTCGCCACCGTCGTCGCCACCGCCGGTTTCGTCGCCACCGCCGGTTTCGTCGCCAAATCGCCACCGTCGTCGCTCCAGCCCACCAGCAGCCGTTCAGGTATAAATCTCAAGGTAAATTAAAGCATTTTTGGATTATTTTGGGCTTAGGGTTCATGGCTGGGTCTGGGTTGCGCGCGCGAGAGTTGGGGTTGGGCAGGGGTCGCGGTGGCGGTCGGGGTCGGGGTCGGGGTAGGGTTAGGGTTGGGGTTCGGCTGCTGCTGGGGTGGGGCTGGGGTTAGGGTTACGGTGGGGCTGGGGTTAGGGTTACGGTGGGGCTGGTTGAATGGCTCTTCTGATTAGTTGACAAATACAATGTTAATCATAATTTACTCGACACAGATGGTAGAAAATCAGAAAAAGATCAAGAAAAAAATAATCGATTTTGATTTTAACATGCGGGGTGTTGATGCAAGATGTAATATCTAGTAGCAGATGCTAGGTATATAGACTAAAGAATAGTTGTAAATAAACCGCTAGCAAGAAAATCCTATAATTATACACATCGCTTGACGCATGAAGCCTGAAGCTCTTTCTTTTGGGGGATAAAACTAGTTATATTCCTGCATTGCCTAGAAATAGCAGTGAGTTGGTTAAAACTTTTCAAACACAACCCCCCACCCCAAAAAAAAAAGAAAGAAAGAAAGGGCAAGGAAAAAAAAGAATAGCAACAAGCAATACAAGCTAGCAACCGTAAATAACTGCTGAGATTATGTCTACCTTGGCAATTTGAACAATGATGGTCTTATCTGGATTGTTAAGATCCACTTTATGGGGGTGAGGAACACATTTTGCAACTGTATTTATGATTTTCATTTTGTCAAGTGTTGAAATAAAAATCAGCACTTGACAGTCAATCCAAGATGCTCAATAACTTGCTTCAAAACCATAATCTAATCTTGATGATGCTCAATATTAGCGATTTCCATGATCACGACACGTGGCAGATGACGTGTCTCATAACGCTTTATGATATCAGTATCCTATATTTGTAGTTTTAATTGTTGATTGTTATAGATGTATACCATTGCAATAATAGTTTTTGGTTGATGAATGCTATTGCAATGTAGGATGATCAGTTCTATCAATCTTGATCTCAATGGTTTAAAATCATGTTACACATACAACACGAATGCACAACAAACGCATAATTAGAGAGCGACTCGAGATATTCAGGTTAAAACCAATATATGATACTCGATGATAATATGAAACCTTCATATTCCCTTCGATACCCATATATGAAACTAAAAGCGCCACTTAGTCCCCGTCTATCGGTTAACATACGTGCGATGCTCGTCGTGACCTAGAACTATACGAAGGTTGTTAAATATCGGACAGTATAGCTCGATACTAACAACCGTCGTATAGTCTACGCGACGAGAAAATTCAATCGTATGGTAACCCATAGATTTGTCCCGTGTGGACAAGTTAAGAATGTATAAAGCAAACGCCTTCATTCACTTGTGTTTTCATCCGTTTCGAGATATTTCGTCGGTATCTTTCCGCTGGTTCTCCGTGTACAAAGATAGATTAGATGTTCATTTCAACGTTGTTTCACAGCTTTGAAATGATTATCTATTCTATTACAGTGTACTCGGAGAACAGCGGGGAGGTGCTGCCGAAATTTACTCGAAACGGTTGAAAGCACAAGTGATGGGCGTTCGCTCTATACATTCTTAATGGGATAGAAGCCTACCCCCGACAGCCGGAACACATACATACAAACGCATAATTAGAGAGCGATTCGAGATGTTCAGGTTAAAACCAATATATGATAATATGAAACCTTCATATTCCCATCGATACCCATATATGAAACTAAAAGCGGCACTTAGTCCCCGTCTATCGGTTAACATACGTGCGATACTCGTCGTGACCTAGAACTATACGAAGGTTGTTAAATATCGGATAGTATAGCTCGATACTAACAACCGTCGTATAGTCTATGCGACGAGAAAATTCAATCGTATGGTAACCCATAGATTTGTCCCGTGTGGACAAGTTAAGAATGTATAAAGCAAACGCCTTCATTCACTTGTGTTTTCATCCGTTTCGAGATATTTCGTCGGTATCTTTCCGCTGGTTCTCCGTGTACAAATATAGATTAGATGTTCATTTCAACGTTGTTTCATAGGTTTGAAATGATTATCTATTCTATTACAGTGTACTCGGAGAACAGCGGGGAGGTGCTGCCGAAATTTACTCGAAACGGTTGAAAGCACAAGTGATGGGCGTTCTCTCTATACATTCTTAATGGGATAGAAGCCTACCCCCGACAGCCGGAACACATACATACAAACGCATAATCAGAGAGCGATTCAAGATGTTCGGGTTAAAACCAATATATGATAATATGAAACCTTCATATTCCCATCGATACCCATATATGAAACTAAAAGCGCCACTTAGTCCCCGTCTATCGGTTAATATAACGTGCGATAATTTATTCTTTTCAACGACAAACGCACACACAAAGCATATACACGGATTTTCTCCTTTGTCGGTAACTATCCCGTTCTTATATTTCTCAATATAGTCACCATAACCTATAATTTATGTGTTATTCAGTCTAACATGGCCCATGAGTATGTCAGAGTTAAGGACTGGATGTATGTGGATTGGAAACAACGTATGCAACCTAAGTTTGTCGCAGGAGTTGCTGCTTTCCTTGAATTTGCACGAGCACATAATAAGATCATAATAGAGAAGATTCTCTGTCCGTGCGATAGATGTGGCAATAAGTACTGGCAGAAGGTAGAATTGGCAGAGCTTCATATTGTAAAACATGGGTTTACTAGACTTTATTCAACATGGAAATATCACGGGGAAGGAGAAGAATACAGTACTGCGGTAGAAGAAGAAGGAGAACACGATAATGCGGCAGGAGAAGAAGAAGAATTCGGTAATACGGCAGGATACGGAAATTTATTTCCATCAGAAGAAATGGATGATATGGTAGAGGCTGCCCTAGGTGAATCTATTCGTACCGAAGATGACATTCCTTCCGGTCAAGGACCGCGTGCGGATAAATATGAAAATTTCATGAATGATGCTAGGAAACCAATTTATGAGAATGCGAAGTATTCCACCCTCTCATGGTTCGTCCAACTTTTCCAAATTAAGTGCCTAAATGGATGGAGCAACAAGTCATTCATAATACTTCTTTCGTTCTTGAAAGATTCTATGCCTCCGGGAAATAATGTCCCCGAAAGCTGGTACGAAGCCCAGAAAATGATGTCTGATTTGGGTCTAAAGTGCGAGAAGATTCAAGCATGTCCTAAAAATTGCGTGTTGTACCGGAAAGAGAATTCAGATTTGAAAGAGTGTCCAACATGCGGAGAGGCCAGGTATAAGCCGAAAGATTCTGATAAGAAGCCTGATATACCTGTGAAGATAGCACGATATTTTCCCATAACACAGAGGCTACAGAGGCTATTCAGATGCAAGAAAACAGCCGAGGCAATGATTTGGCATCACCGTGCTCCTCCAAGCGAAAATGGAAAAACGAGCCATCCAAGAGATTCACCGGCATGGAAGGATTTCGATAGGAGGCACGCAATATTCAGTAGCGATCCTCGCAATGTCCGGCTCGGACTGGCTTCCGATGGCTTCTGCCCATTCAACTATATGGCTGGAAGTCACAGTACATGGCCCGTTGTAATGATAATTTATAATCTGTCGCCTTGGTTGGCTATGGACCAATCATACTTTATGATGCCTCTTCTTATCGACGGACCAAACTCACCGGGGAACAATATCGACGTATATCTCCGACCTCTGATCGAGGAGCTGAAAACTTTGTTCATTGATGGTGTAGAGACATATGATTCAAATACAAATACAACCTTCATACTGCGTGCGGCTTTAATGTGGACAATTAATGACTTTCCTGCGTATGGAATGCTATCAGGTTGGTCCGTACATGGTCACAAAGCATGTCCTCATTGCCATGAACACACAACATCAAAATTTTTGAATTTTAGCAGGAAGGTTTGTTATTGCGGCCATCGACGTTTTCTGCCTCCAGACCACCCCTATAGGTTAGACACGGTTCACTTTGATGGTCATCAGGAGTTTCTTGGGCCTCCATCCCCATTATCCGGAGAGGACGTGACTGCTAAATGGGATGGTTACAATAACGTGACCTTCGGGATGGATCCGACGAGACAGGTCAAACCACAATATTGGAACAAGTTAAGCATTTTCTTCGAGCTTCCGTACTGGTCTACAAATTCAGTGCGTCATTGTCTGGACGTCATGCATATAGAGAAGGGAGTATCAGAGAACATACTTAACTTGCTTCTGTGTAAAGACGGGAAATCGAAAGACAACATGAATGCCCGGATGGATCTACAAGAGTGGGGAATAAGAAGTGAACTGCACCCTAAACCGGTAGCGGGTAAACCGGGCAAGTTTGTACTTCCCAATGCCGCTTATCATATGTCACAACCGGAGAAGAAAAGATTCCTGCAGGTGTTGCATGATTTGAAAGTCCCCACAGCTTTCTCAGGATCATTCAGCAAGAAAATAAAAATTGTGAAGGGCAAGATCGATGGGCTGAAAAGTCATGATCACCATGTTATCGTGGAGCACCTTCTTCCATTAGCCCTCAGGACTTCTCTCCCCGACTCGGTTGGTCTAGTAATCAACGACCTATGTTGTTTTTTCAGGGAGTTGTGTGCTAAAACACTGGAGGTTGCGACGCTGGATAAACTAGAAAATTCTATTGCGTTGATACTTTGCAAGTTTGAGCGTATTTTCCCACCGTCATTCTTCGATATCATAATACACTTGACGGTTCATCTTGCAACTGAGGCGAAGTTAGCCGGACCGGTACAATATCGATGGATGTATCCCGTCGAGAGGTACGTGTAATTTTTCGTTTCGCGCAATTTATAAATTTATTGTTGTCTTGTATGCCCGTGTTTATTTATTCAACATATTCTCATTAGGTACCTTTACACTCTTAAGAAGTATATACGCAATAAAAATCGACCAGAGGGTTCTATCATGCAAGGTTATCTTCTTGATGAAGCAACCACATTTTGTTCCCGCTATCTGGACGAGAACATTGAGACAAGGCTTAACCGACCACGAGAATTCAAGACGGGCCATATGGTAAAGCCGAGTATAAGAGGGTAGACACTATGTTTATCAACAAGATATACCGGTTTATCTTGCTTAATTGCGCATGTCTTGAACAAATTAGAGAGTAAGTTCTTTTGGATTAATTGTTATATCTGTGTTTGTGTGTGTATGAAATGACATAATATTAATGTTTATCAACAAGATATACGATTTTCAGCCTGTAGCCGACCCTGATCACCCGGGGAGGGTGCTCGACCTTCATGCTCTGTACAATGGCCTGATGAAGAACATGCAGGCCAAGGTCCGATACAACAGGAATGAGCTTAAGGCCGACTGCTATTCCCTGTGGATAGCGACCCCCGAGGCAGAGAGAGCGGCCCTCCTATCTACTCCGGCGTTTGCGAGAGTCGACGTAGAGACATGGCCTCTATTGTGCGCTTATTTCGACTCCGAACGCAAACAAGTATGTATTTTAAATTTAATTCATTATTTATGATATAATTTATTTCTTTGTGTTTCTTAATTAGAAAACTAAATGTTAATACGTTGTGCAGAAACAGGCCGCTCAGAATACGGAGAACAGGAAGTCGGTGAAGAGGGGTCGCCCCACTTACACAGGTGGCTCGAGAAACATTACTCGAGCCATGGAGTTATCGGTAAATTAAGAGTTATTCTCTAATATTCTGCAATATTAAGAGTTATTCTCTAATATTTCTAATATTAAGAGTTACTTTCTAATATTGCAGACATCTCGGACCGTGGCGTCAGGTGGTACACCGAGCGTGCTGTCCGCATATCTTGCCGTCCACGGCACCTCGACAGATCCCGCCACGGGCGAGCTTCGATGTCCCGACGTCGCTACCCAGGAGTACTGCGTAAGTGTTAATATTTCTTCTACCCAAATTTGAAATTTTAGTTTTGGAAGGTTCAAGTTTAAATTTTATACTCATACTTTACTGCTTAATGTGGGTGTAGGAGCGGGTGGTTGAGCAGGCCCAGGCCTCGGGGATCGATTTTACCGGACAGAACGATCCGAGGCTGCTGACCCCAGTTCTGGACGCCGCACACGGAGGGCACCACGGAGGTTGGGAGAGAGGCCGGGGATTGGGCCCTAGCAGGGCCCATATGAGGTTGGACTCCACCCCGGCGGTTACTTCCTCCATCTCCAGTGACCGGCATGTCCATCAGGAACTGGATAGCTTGAGGGCCACCGTTCAGGAGTTGAAGGAGATGCTGGTATGTATACTACTTTATAGTAAAATATCATTTCATATTATATACATATCAACATATCCATAATTAGTACGTAGCTTTTGGTTTTAGACTTAAGTTTGATTAATCATACATACATATGTAATTAAAATAAACAACGCTTTTCCAAACTAGATATCCAAACAGGGTTTCGAAATAACTTAATAATGAAACGAATTCTAATAATACACAGTTCTTACACGCTTCTTACACACGTTATGTCCAAACGCGACAGGGTAGATCGGCCGAGCCTCCACATGCATCTCCTTTGGCTACGGCTCCGCAAGCCACTACATCGGCTGCGGTTCCGCAGACAGCTCCTGTAGCTCCACCGCCCACTCAGACTCCCGCAGCCGCGGCTCCGCAAGCGACTACCTCGACGGCGGCTGCGCAGACCACATCGCCAGCTCCACATGCCACTCAGACTCCCTTATTTGTAGCATTGCAGAGTGTATTGACCGAGGAGCAGGCGCGGGTTATTCTAACGTTATTCAGAGGTGGAGCTGGACCGAACTAGGGTAGCTTTTTGGTTCTTATTTTTTGAAACATGTATTTATTTATATCACATTGTACTACATTTTGAAACGATATTGATATTGGTTTGTATTTATATCATATTCAGTTTTTGGGTTTCTTTTGTATATTATATATATGCGTGAGATGTGATTATGAATACTGCAATATATGATTTGATTGATGTATATAGTATTGTGCACAGGGCGGGAAAAAATCTAGCAGCCCATTTTTAAAAAAAAAATACAGACAATATGTACCTACGGATTAAGCCGTAGGTACATACGTTGCCCCTACGGAGTTATCCGTAGGGGCAAACTATCAGGAAACCTGATATTTTCCCACCTGATCTCAGTGCAGGGTGTTGGGAGTGCCCCTACGGATATGTCCGTAGGGGCCACTGTCTATCCCCTACGGATGTATCCGTAGGGGCAAAATATCAGGTTTCCTGATATTTTCCCCCCTGATCTCAGTGCAGGGTGTTGGGAGTGCCCCTACGGATATGTCCGTAGGAGCCACTGCCTATCCCCTACGGAGTTATCCGTAGGGGTAAAACAAGGACCTATGGATGTATCCGTAGGTATATACAATATATTCAAAAAAAAAATACATATATGATTTGATTACCCCTACGGAGTACTCCGTAGGGGCAATAACACCTACAGATATATCCGTAGGGGCAAGAATTTGCCCGTAGGGGCAAGTTCAGGGCCTCAACTTGCACCTGCGGCCTTTGCATCTACGGGGTATTTTTTCGCCCCTACGCAGATATCCGTAGGGGCAGTGGGTTGCCCCTACGGATAAATCCGTAGGGGCAACCCTTATTCGTAGTAGTGTGCTATGCACTATTAAAAGGGGCAGAGCCCAATTAAGAGGTCCAATGGACCAAAACAGATGCTGTGCATCATTTAAAAGAAAGGGGCAGAGCCTAATTAAAATGGCCTAATAAGCCAGAAAAATGCACTGCATTATTGAACAAAGGGCAGAGCCCAATCAAAGGCCTAACAGGCCAAAATGCAAATAAATGTTGAACATTCTCAACTGGACTTAGCCCAATACTGGCCGTAAGTCCTCAAATTAAAATTGACTGAGCACGAATGCTCTTTTAAATCAATTTACATTTGGTTCAAGGGTACATCTCTGAACTCCTCTGACATCTGTCGTTGTAATCCTTCAACGTCGTCAGAGAGGTGATGGGTCCCGACGGCCATACATTCGATGGACCATTATGTCCTTAAACTGGTATTGGACCACTATGTCCCTAAACTGGTATTGGACCACTATGTCCCTAAACTGGCACTGGACCACTATGTCCCTAAACTAGAACAATAGAGCCTAAATGCTCTTTTGTCGGATCCAAACGATCCTGTTAAGCTGATCTTAGTCTCAAATTAGACTAACGTATCCTTAACAAATGTTTAAATTGATCTTAGCCTCAAATATAGCGAACGCATCCTTAAACCAAAACTTTCAAAACAGACTTTAGTCCCAAATTGGACTATAGAATCCCCAATCAACTTTGGTTCGAGGGTACATCTCTGAACTCCTCTGACACCTGTCGTTGTAATCCTTCAACGTCGTCAGAGAGGTAACGAGTCCCGACGGCCATATATTAAATGGACCACTACGTCCCTAAAACTGGAACAATAGAGCCCCTAAATGCTCTTTCCGTTAAGTTGATCTTAGTCTCAAATCAGACTAACGTATCCTTAACGAACGTTTAAGTTGATCTTAGCCTCAATATGACTAACGTATCCTTAAACCAAAACCCCAAACCCAAATCTAAGAAAATACGGATTTGGACTAATCCACGTCCTACGGGAGACGACATAAATTAGTCTCCGTATACAATCCACGGGCAAACATGAACAAAACAAACGTTCACGACACGAAGTGAAATTCTGGAGAAGGAGAAAGTTGTTACCGCGATACGGTAGCGTAATTAACTGCAGGGGCTTGCGCCTGCAGGGAAGAGCGTCCCCACAATAAAAAAAACCCTCGAGAGAGGGGGAATCTGACGAAGTCTGCTACATCGGCCGCATCCGTCTAAACCTCCGATACACGGTGTTATAAATCAACTTGGCATCTTCGGAGAGGTGGATGGATAAAACCATATAGCATCTGCCCCGAATCTCAGGCAAGACGACCATGTCTTGGCCGCCATTCGGAGGGGAACAACTATATGGGTAAACTTCCCACCAGTGGTAGAACTTGATGATGGGATATTTATTTGTGCCCGTGGATTGTATACAAGGATCAGTATGGACCGCCTGTAGGGCAAATTGGGGAGTGTGGTGGCTTAATAACAGGTTCAGGTCCCCGTATCTTAAGGCTTTTGAATCCTATGAGCCGTGAGGGTCTCACAGGGGGGAATTCTTCTAATGAGTCATGAGGATCTAGTAAGTGTAGTTTCTCTTTAAGAATCATGGGGATCCCTAACTGTGTTGCTCCCTTGTGAGTTGTAAGGATCTCACGCAGGTGTTTTCTCCTCACAAGGTCGAGGGGACCTTGTAGGTGTCTTTATTTTAACGAGATTGCGCCCTTTCGGGTTTTCACGAACTCGCCGATAGCCCTGCTGTTTTTACTCATGGCGCCCTTTCAGGTTTTCATTCGCGCCCATTTCGCTTGTGGACGTACCGTTTTTTTACACTACGAGATTGCACCCTTTCATGTTTCTACAAGCTCGCCGGCAGCCCTGCTGCTTTCACTCACGGCGCCCTTTTGGGTTTTCATCCGTGCCCATTTTTCTTGTGGACGTACCATTTGTTTTAACCTTTATGTTTTCCAATGGCACTTAGGGGGGACTTCGCCACTGGGGCAGCTGTGCAGCCAGCAGGACCTGAGTTGTGGTCCTCGCCGCTGGGAGTTGCGGACTTGAATTCCCTTATCGCCATGCTTGAGGCTACGTATTTAGTTTAGGGACATCTCGGTCCATTGTTAGTTTAGGGACATCTCGGTCTGATGTTAGTTTAGGGACATCTCGGTCCAGTGTCGCCGTGTTTGGAGGCGATGGTTTTTTGCCTGCTACTACTTATAGAGTCTGGACTCAGGAAGAATGCGAGAGTACACGAGCTTCGTCATCTATCATTAACCTAAGTTATGACTTATCAAGCATTGTACTTCTTAAGGAATCAGCCGTTTATTGGCCGGAAGGGTCTTTCTCCATGCATAGTCATGAGCAAGTAGGCCCCACCTTGGTAGATCTTGTCTATGATCTACGGACCCTCGTAATTTGGCTCGAATTTCCCCCTCTTTGCACGGTTGGGGATCATAGGTCTTTTTACGACTAGCACGAGCTCGCCTTGGCGGAATGTTCTCGGCCTGGTCAGTCTTTCGTATGAGCGCGTCATCCTTGCTTTGTAAGCTTCCAGGTTTTTCTGCGCCATGAGATGAGTTTCATCGAGAGCATCGAGTTCCTCAAGCCGAAGATGGGCATTTTCTTTATCCATCAGCTCATATCGAATTGCTACTCGTAGAGAGGGTAGTTCTGTCTCTAATGGAAGTACTGCTTCTGTGCCGAATACCAACGCGAATGGCGTTGTATTCATGGCCGTTTTGAACGTGGTGAGATACGCCCAGAGAGCTTCATGCAGTCTCTCGTGCCAGTCCTTTTTATTTCTGGACACCGTTTTCTTTATGATCTTCGTCAAGATCTTGTTGAAGGCTTCAGCTAGACCATTGGCTCGAGGATTATAGACTGAAGAGTATCTCCAGTCTATATTATGTTGCTGTGCGAAGCGGCTGATCTTATGGCTCCTGTATGCCGGCCCATTATCCGAGATGATCCGTCGTGGAGTGCCGAACCGGTAGATGACGTGTGTCCTGAAGAAATGGAGGATGTTCTCCGTCTTCACCTCCCTTAGTGGTACTGCTTCTGCCCACTTAGAGAAGTAATCGGTTGTCACCAATATGAACCGATGTCCCCTGGATGATGCTGGTTCGATAGGCCCGATTATATCGCTTCCCCATATTTCGAACGGCCAGCTAGCCAATGTTGGGTGTAGCGGACTTGGATGTTGGTGGATGAAGTCCCCATGGATTTGGCACGAGTGACACTGCTTCGCATATTTGAGGCAATCCTGAATCATAGTAACCCATTCTTTTGATCTTCAGCATCATCTTTAGCCCGGCTTGATGAAAACCGCAGAGCCCGTCATGAGTTTCTTGGATGACTCTCCTTGCTTCCTCCGGTCCCAAGCATCTTAGCCACAAACTGTCGAACGACCTTTCATATAGAGTATCATTGACGAAGGCGAAGGATAGAGCTCGTTTCATGAGCTGATGTCTTGAAGACGCATCTTCGGGAGTTAGACGGAATTTGGAGTAGTCTATGGAGACTTCTCTCTAATCCTTAGCCTTTTCTTCGTCTTCTATTTGGCAGGCTGCTTGTTTGGTCGCTTCCTTTCCTTCAGACGACTCCGGCGATATTTCTGCTGGCGCAAGAATCCGGCGGCTTTGCATAATGAACCTTACGTCATCGAGGTTTTCGTCGGCCAGTTCTTTAGAGAGCTTGGCTAACGCATCCGCCTTGCTATTTTCTGCTCACGGTATGCTTTCCAGGATACAGGATGGAATTCAAGTCAGCAGTTGCTGCACCCTTTTGCCATATTTTACCAACTCCGGTTTACACGTTTGATAGTCGCCATTTACTTGGCTAACGACCAGCTGGAAGTCTCCATATATGAGGAGTTTTTTGATCCCCATGTTGACAGCGATCTCAAGACCTGCTATCAAAGCTTCATATTCCACTTCGTTGTTTTGTTCTTGGATCTGTTAAGGAAAGAGCAAAACGCATTCTCCCTCTTTGTGGAGTCACGAAGATGAGACCTACCCCAGATTTGATTATGGGGGTATTGTGCTTTCGCTTCTTCATGGAAAATGCTCCATCGAAGTAGAGTTCCCATCGGGCATTATTTCCTTCCTCCCCCATGTCGATTGCATCGAACGCGTGTTCATCCGGCAATTCGCAATTTAAGGGAGAGTCGGCTGGTATTGGATGTTCAGCAAGAAAGTCAGCGATGGCCTGGACCTTCATTGCCCTGAGGGGTCGATAGATTATCGAGAAATCCATCAAGAAGAGGGCCCATTTAGCAAGCCTTCCCGTTAGTATAGCTCTTGACATCAAATATTTGAGAGGATCCACTTTTGATATGAGATGGACCTCATGTGCCATGAAATAATGCCTGAGCTTCGTTATCATGAAGATCAGTGCCAGGTAGTGCTTTTCAACAGGGGAGTAGTTGTTTTCTGCCCCCAGGATAACTCGACTCAAATAGTAGAGAGCTCTCCCTTTTCCCTGATCGTTTTCCTGTGCCTATAGTGCGCCTAAAGAACCTTCAAGGGCTGTTATGTACAGGATGAGGGGCTTTCCCTTGACCGAAGCGGTCAACACCGGGGGATTCTGCAGATACTGCTTGATTTCATCCATTGCACTTTGGCATTTACGATCCCAAACGAACGGGGTCCCTTTTTTCATTAGATGGCTGTAGGGACGGCATTTTCCGGAGAGGTTAGCTATGAACCGTCGGATATACGCGAGCTTACCTTGGAGAGACCGCAGTTGCTTAAGAGTTCTTGGCGAGGGCATTTTCATAATCTCCTTGATCTTTGATGGTTCTACTTCGATGCCTCGGTTTCGTACGATGAATCCTAGGAATTTCCCTGAGGAGACTCCAAACGCGCATTTCAGAGGGTTCATCTTCAGATTATATTTCCAAATATGCCGGAACACTATTTTCAAATGCTCCCAATGCTCCTTGTAGCTTTTCACCACAAGGTCGTCAATGTAGCATTCAACGATCTCTTGGATGAGGTCATCAAAGATCTTTGTCATGGCCCTTTGATAGGTAGCGCCTGCGTTCTTCAAGCCGAAGGTCATCACCTTATAGCAGAATATGCCTAGCAGAGTCCGGAAGGCAGTGTGCTTTTGGTCTTCAGGATGCATTTTTATTTGATTGTAGCCTGAAGATCCATCCATGAAGGAGAAAACCTCGTGAGTGGACGTGTTATTGATCATTAGCTCAGTAACATGTACTGAGAAGTCATCCTTCGGGCAAGCCTTGTTGAGGTCCCGAAAGTCCACGCAGATGCATACTGTCCCTTTTTTCTTCATCATTGGGACAATGTTAGCGATCCGGTCGGGATATTGAACTTCTTGGATGAAGCCAGAGTCAATTAGTTTCTTGACTTCGGCGTTGATACTCATCTCAAGTTCGAGCCGCATTCTTCTTGGTGCCTGTTTGACTGGCTTGACGTCTGGCGATATAGCCAGTTTATGCAAAGCTATTTCTGGATCTAGTCCCGGCATCTTGGAATAATTCCATGCGAAGCAGTCTTTATACTGCATAAGCACGTCCTTTAGCATGGCTACCTGCTTTTTAGACAGCAGCTCACCGACGAATGTTGGTCTCAGCTCATTTTCCGTCCCCAAGTCAATTTTTCTCAGATTGTCCGCTGTGGTGTGTATTCCATCTTCCAGCTCTTTTGGCGCCGGTGGAAATTCTAAAACCCCCTCGTCCTCATCTTCATTTGCGAAGCACCAGGAGAGGTCGTCCATATTCTCGTGCTCTTCCTCTTTTGATAGTGTTATCACGTGGCAGGTATGAGCCAGTTTCCAAGATCGATGCTGATCTAGACTTTCCCTCACAGTGTAGGTTGCTCTTAGCTCATGCTTTCGTGGCGGGGCTACCCTCCAACTATCAGATAGAGCAAACCTGCCTTGCTGATACTGGTCTTTGACCCAGTCTTTGAAGGTGAAGCGGTCTTCAAGAGGATGTCCTATTACTTAGTAGTAGGGGCAATAATCTGGGTGATGGACTTTATTTATCTGTTCAGGATATCGAGACTCCGGGAGCATCATCATTTGATACTTCATGACAAGGTTGAATATTTTCCTTGTCTTGTCTTGGGGGAACGAGTACTCGACCCAGCTTCTTCATAAAAGACGGGTTCCAGCTGACTTTTTCTCAATCACGTGGCTTCTTAGATCCGCTTCGCTGCTTTTTAACGCCATCCCGTTCTTGATCTTATTGTTGCCTCTGCATCGGACATTTTCCTTACCACGAGAGCGCACAACAGGCTGAGGATGAAGGGCATCGTCGCCTTCTCTTTCCGTAGACTGCTGAATAAGACGTTGCGTCCTAGTTTTCTCGTAAATGGCCATTTCATGGTTGTGGTCATCCCGAACCTTTTGACCTGCTTCCCTTATTAGCTTGTCAATTTGTTCTTCGAATGACGGGCTTGGTATTCTCACGGCAGGATCTCACTCTGGTTCGATATCAACGCTATCTGGAAATGCATTCGCTTCTCCACCGGAGTTATTTATAACATGGCCGCCATGGAATCGCTCCCGTTTCTTGGACTGAACATATCCAAGCCCGGTCGTCTCCATCCTCCCGTTGGGCATCTTTCGCTGAGTCCCGGGGACGTCTTAAATCTTGTTGTAGAACTGGGCTTGTCGAGCGGTTTATTTAAAAGGTACGCCTTGGCATCTTAATAGCCTCTTCAATCCCTCTGCGTAGTATCTGGGCATCCTGATTGGTTGAAGCCTGTCAAGCGCAAGATCGACACTATGCCAGACTTCTTTCTCCACCTTGGTCTCCGTGGATTGATAGAAGAGGATCGCCTTTTTATCTCTCCGCCTAGGATGAACGTAGAAGGTCTGTAGCTCTTGCACGCCGAATGTATCGAGCGCATCAAGTTCCCTATAATGCTGCTGCGGAACCATGGTGATTTGCAAACTCTGATCAGCTCTAATGAAGGTTTGTATTGGTGGACGAATAAAGAATACTGCGTTAACCTCGTCTTCAGAGTCACTGCCGAAGACCAAAATAGGGGTAGATGGTCCGGGTCTGTTGCATTGGGGCTGCCCGAGAAGAGTATCTATTCAACCTCCTCGGTATCGCTCCGAAAGATCAGGATAGTAGCGATGACTTTTTGTTTATTCTCCAGTTTATGACATTTATCCGTGTCTTTGAAGTCTGGTAAGAAGTACTTGGCATCTTCATATTTGCGGACTTCATTTATGGAGAATGAATTTAGCTCCCCTCTAACTGTGTACTTGAAGTTGTCTTTGAAGTACTTCATACACTGATGTTGTGTAGAAGGGATGGTGTTGTATTCGTGTAACCAAGCCCGGCCGAGCAGAGCGTTATAGCAAGTCTTAGCGTCAATGACATGAAATTTGATGTCAATGACGAGCAGCCTGAAGCGTAGCATTAGTATTACAGACCTGAGCGTTCGTGATGACTGGGAGTCAAACCCGGAGATGGTAATTTTATCCCGAGCCAGGTGCTGAACATTCATGCAAATCTCCTTCAACTCTCTCACATTGAGAAGGTTGACGGAGGACCCGTTGTCAACCAGGATCTTTCCGATCTTGATATCGTGGCAGTACCCGGTTACATACAATGGATGGTTGTGCTCACACGTTCCGAGGAGGAGATCTTCATCCCCTAATGTGATGTCAGCTGTATGAACTTCTTCCAGCACGTCTTTCATCTTTTCTTCTGCAAGGAAGGCTTGAAACTGATCGGGCTTTTACAACGCCCTGATCAGAGAATCTCATGCCTCTTTAGACCGGAGGAGAGCATCCAGTATGCTCAGTTGTGAGGGTATCTTTCTTAGGTGTGCCAGGACATTGTAATTCACCTTGTTCTTCTTAGGCGGGTTCTTAGCTGTGAGCCCTTCGATGACATTATCATCGAGGGCAATCTTCTCAGGGACTTTTTCCTTCCCCTTGTCTCCCTTACTCGAACCTTTGTTTGAGGGTCCGAGATTCTTTTCAGGTAACGTACGGTTACGCAGCTGAATGTTCTCACAGTTCTTCACCTCTTCTTCTTTTCCAGACATGGGTTCCTTGAACAGAGGGCCGAGGGCTATTTCTTCGTCAGAATCGCTCCCGAAGGTAAGAACTTGAGATTTCCCTTTTGTCGAAATGGCATCAACGATATGACAGTTACCGGCTGTTTCTTTACGCTCATCTGTCGTGCTTCTCTGTTCCCAACGGGCTTTACGCTTCATTTGCTTGAAGTGTTGTCGGTGGGCCATGTATCCCTGCCACCACTTCTTGAAGGCATTGCACTCTTCGGTGGGGTGTGTGGCACTTCGATAGTATAAGCAGTAGTTCGGATGTTCATCCGCTTCACCGAGGCACGTACTCCCGGGAGCATTTCCTTTAAAAGGTGGCAGCTTCATTCCCATCGACAGGGCTTTGTCGAATCGTTTCCCCGTATTAAACCTGCTTTTGTCTGCCGCGGGTGTGCTTCGATCTGGTTGGAGTACTTTGTGACTCTTCCTCGCCGCAGCTTCTTCATCCTGACGCTGTCGCTTGGCCTTTTCCTATATGGCCGTTTCACGATCTCGGTTAGTTTTTCTCTTTTGAAGGGCATCATTTAGAAACCTGTCAATCAAATCATCTAACGGCTCCAGGGATTTTTGCACCGGTCTTGCCCCCAGTTTTTCTGCACTGTTTTCTGACTCCGAGGGGGTCTTTTCATTTTTTTACGATGAATGAAAGACCATGTGGCAACTCACTACATAATCCCCAGGCTCTTCTGACGAGTCATTCCCCTCATCATTGTCACTGTCTCTGTTCTCAAGGATATGGTTGAGAAATTCTTCGAAAGTGAATGGGGTCCGCGCCTTCTGGTTGTATTCTTCCAGCACGTCAATGTACTTTTGCAGGTCCGTACGCTCGTTATTAGGTTGCACGGGCTTCTTGGTCTTCTTCTTTTTCTTCGAAGACTTTAAAGGCTTGACCTGGGTGTTTTGCCCATCGTTACCAGCTTTCGGTGTTGAGCGCGGTTTAAGCATCCCCTCAATGATCTCGAGATCTAGCGGGCATTTCCATTTGATCGCCGGACATGCTTGAAGATCCTTCAGCATTCTCTTAGTTTTAGTCGAAAGGACAATTTCCCATGAAGCTTCTTCTACAAATGAGCATGATGCCTCTGGCGTGTCCACCTTTTTAGGAGCGTGCTGCTGTGGCGAGTTTACCTTCCAGTTTTTGGATAGCGGGAATTTGCCTTGTTGGTACTGGTCCTTAACCCAGATTTTGAAGATGTAGCCATCTTCGATTGGGTAGCCCATTACTCTGTGGTAAGAGCAGTAATTGGGACTTTTGACGTCACCGGGCTGCAGTGGGCGTCTCGGATCCGGCAAAGTGATGAGCCTGTTGCGCACCGTCAGTTCGAACGGTCTCCTCGTTTTATCTCGGGGAAACGAGTAAGGACGTCTCAACTTCTCTTCGAAGGATCGTGGTTTGTTGCTTTGGCGAGCAACTGGTTTCGGGTCACTCGGTTGTTGTTGAACGTTGGCAACGAAGATCGCTTTCCCTTTGCCCTTTTCATTCCGGGGATCCGTTTTCGAAGAGGATGGCCTATGGCCCATCTGGTCCATTTAGGCCAGCTTGTCGATCAAGGCCTGAAAGGTGGTCGGCTTGAAGAATATCATAAATTAGGATATAGTTGCCTGAAGATCATGGGTCCCTATGAACATGCCCATGACAGGAGCTTCTTCTATACGTTGTTCGCATTTTGACCATAGGTGCCACCACCGAATTGCGTATTGAACCCAGGTTTCTCCCGGCTTCACCCTGGCATTGATTAATGCCGTAATCGGGGTGTGTTCACTTGCGCTTGCGAAACGTTGCATGAACAGTAGCTCCATTTCTGTAAATGTTTTGATGGAGTCATTCGGAAGCTCCGAGTGCCATTCAAATTCTGTCTCCGCCAAGCTGCCGATGAACTAGCGAAGCAGCAGTTTGTTGTCGCCTCCAGTATTGCCGCATAGAGCTCTAAACTAAGGGACGTGCCATGGGGATTGCCTGTCCACTTATACACGTGGAATTTAGGGATCGAATATCCCAGCGGGTACTTGATTTGATCGTACCATCCTGGATATGGTCGCCCAGTTCTGACGACTTGGCCTGCCGCTTCACTCGCTCGATGAGCTCGTATTTGTTGAGCTATGTAGTCTTTGAGGACGACCTTGGAAATTGTCTCTTCTTGGGCTGCTGAGACAGCCGGAGGAGGGTTTAGCGTTTCCCCTCTGTCGTCTTCGATGATTATCGAAGGGTCTTCGACTAGAGGTTCCGGCTGGATCATCATCCCAACCATGTCTTGGAACAGAAGCGCCATATATTTTATATTGGTGGCTTATTCTGTATCTTCCTTATCCTTCCTTTCCAGCACCCATCGCAAGAACTCGGTGTCAGTCTCTTGTTCCTGGCGCTGCTCAGACGTTGATTCCTGGCTTTCTTTCTGCCCGGTGAGTGCAGACATTTTCAGCAGCATTTCTTGGAGCTTTTGTTGCTGCTCCTGAGCTTTTGTCAACGACCGAGTGAGTGGTCGATGACCTACGGAAGCACGACTTTCCTCTTTCCCAGAAGCTATGTACACCGTGTGCACGATCATGCCCCCAGACTTGGGGCGTTTGGATCCATCACCCTTGGGATTTGCCGCCGGCGGTGGGAGATTCCCCGGCCTTCTCTTTTTTTGAGAAGTCGAAGTCGAAGGAGATATTGTAACATGCGCTTAAGAAGTCCCTCGCTGCATGCTAGAGGGATGACTTCCCTCTTGTTGAACCTTCATTTTCTCCGGTCGACGAGAATAGTCCTTGTTGATCACAAAATCCTTAACTTTCCGCCAGACTCTGTAGATTCGGGAGGACAGCTGCTGAGGGGGCTGTTCCGGCTTTGCCTGTACCGTGTTTTCAACATGAGAAGGCGACTTCTTCAGTACAGCGGTTGGAGAGTTCTTTCGGACCCTCCTAAGCGGATCAAAGTTGTTCCTAGTTGGAACATCAGCGTCAATTTCCATCATTGGAGCTGGTGGAGTAAGTCCATAGGGGGAGTTTCCCCAGCTCTTCTCACCCGGCGCCAGTGGCAACGTCGAGCATGTCTTGCCGATGGGACCACCTCAGCTATGGAGGCGGCTCCGTCATGCCCCCTGCTTTGGTTAGGGGCTACTGCTGGTGCCAGCCTATTGAAGACTGACATCCGTTGAGATGGGACGACCAATCTTTCAAAGGCCGCCTTTTTCGTAGGGGGGAATTTTTGACCACTTCACCCGTAGCAGGAGTCGGAAACGGCCAGTCTTGCGAAGACCAATCCTTTAGTAGGGAAGCCCCTTTGACGACTTCGTCTACCGGAACTGGAATGGCTATCCGTTTCGGGATAACCCCCTCAGGTATCACGAGCCTCTTTACGGGACCACTTGAGCTGTGGCTCAGCCTGTTGAAGACTGAGGTGTTAGAATTGGATGACCCGTCGAGAGGGGCCGTGGTTGCTGCAAGTCGATCAAAGACCGAGTTCTTTGGAGCTTCTTGTGGTAGCATCGGGACGCTGAAGCTTATCGGTGGGAGCATGGTCCCGAAGAAGAGTCCAGTGGTGGTCTGAGTCACCTGTTCCACTGGCATTGCAAAGATGGAGGCCGCTTGGGGCCCATAAGTCACTTCTCCGGCGGGGACGGAATGGGAGTTGCTGTTGCAGTTGGTGCAGCTGGAAACCATCGATGTTATCTTCTGCACAGGAGCAAGACGCCAAATCTTAGTACCTTTAATCCAGGGCAACCATATTAAATCGCGATTTGTTTGTGAACATGACACACGAAGTGTGGAGTGGAAAGAGGAAAAGGTCCCACTGGGCGTGCAAGAATCTGTTCACCGCTGAAAACGGAGATGAACCGGGATAGATCGTCTTGCCTAAATTTAGGGGCAGATGCTATTTGTTTTAATATGGAGCTTATATACTTTGTATATAGATCCTCACGTGCTTACACGTGAGGCTCAATTTCTTCCTGTCAAGCACCTATAATCTTTGTATCTAGGCACTTCACGTATGGACACGTGAGGCTCCATTAGTAGGGAACCTTCCCCATTCCTTTTTTCCCTTTTTTTTATAAGGGAACACTGGGATACACGACTTTTACTAGAATTTTGATCTGAGAAGATAGCGAGCGGATACAGGCGTCTTCTTAAATCTCGATCCTTAAGAAATGCAGTTCTAAACCCCGAGGCCTATGAACTGCGCCTTTTCTGTTTCATGATGTCTTGATTTAGCGCCCATTAGTTTACATACTCGTTTCGGAGTCTGTAGTTTATTCACTCGTCTTGGAGTCTCTAGTTTATTCACTCATTTCGGAGTTTCTAGTTTATGTACTCATTTCGTATTTTCTAGTTTAATCACTCATTTCGAAGTCTCTAGTTTATTCATTCGTTTCGGAGTCTCTAGTTTATTCACTCATCTCGGAGCCTTTTAGTTTACCTCCCTTGGGTTTATAGGTAAATTTGTCTTAACGTTGTATATATATATAACCCCTATTCTTTACGACGGAGGTCCGTTAGGTTTGTGGTACTAGGTTTTAGTCCGTGGTACCGTCACGTTGGCTGATGTATTTCTCGATATGCAGTCCTTTAGCTGTTGTTCGAGTAGCCCTACGACTGTCATGTCTCTGATCACTTCGGGGGAAGGAGAAGACGTCTTCAAGTAATCTCCTTAGGTCATATTACCGTCGGAAGAGCAAACATTAGGAATTTGCCATGACGCTTTTTACTTGAGGTTAGGCTCAATTTGGAGCCCCGATGAGTCATAACCACTTCGCACTGGTGTAGGATGATCTCAAATAGTCTTTTAGGCTTTATATGAGTTTCCTTCAAGACCCGAAGCTAGGAATATGCCGTTGCTTCATTTTTTGTTTTGACGATGTTGCACCGATTCTTTGCTGAAGTAGGGTAGACATCTTTAAGACTTCTATGTTGTATGTATCGCAGTTGAAGTCCAGAGCTAGGAATATGCCATTGCTCCAATTTTGTTTGATAGCCGCATTCACATCTTGCTGAAATGAGGTGGAACGTCGGGATGGTCTCTAGGTTGTATATGCGCCATCAAGACTTGGCGTTAGGATTTTTCTATTACTCCATTTTTTTGGTTTTGACCCTTGGTCTTTTGTTGACGTTGCGTCTGCACTGAGAAGGAACGCCGGGATAGTCTCTGAGTTGTATATGAACCGTCAAGACTCGAACCTAGGATTTTTCCCTGGCTCTATTTTTGCTTTGACCCTTGGGTCTTTTATTAACGCTGCATCTGCATCCTGTTGGCATGAGAAGCACGTTGGGCAGGGGTTAGGATTTTGCCATCACTCCTTTTTGATTTGGATCCCGGGAGCTTTTGTTAACGTCGCATCCACACCCTGTTGGAATGAGAATAATGTTGAGTTGATCTCTAGGCTGTAGATATTGCCGTCCAGATCTGGTTCTCCCTTTGACGGAGCCTGGTGGGAAAGTATGGTTCCCTTTCTTTCATTTGTGCCCATGAATCGTATACAAGAGTCAATATGGACATGCTTGTAGGGCAGAGGAGATTTTATTTTATTTTTATTGCCGCGATGCTCTATCTTTTCAGCTTTTCATATCACGAAATTCGCGATTGCCCAATCATTTCGGCTATTTTTCGCAGTGCCCAATCATTTCGGCTATTTTTTTATAATTCTTTTTTATATTTTTTCTCGTTGCTTTTTATTGCGAGTTTCCCAAACATTTCGGCTGTTTTTATATGAATATATATTTTTTTACTCGCTGATTTTTATTGCGAGTTGCCCTATCATTTCGGCTGTTTTTATATGCATTTTTTTGCTACTCGCTGCTGTTTCTATTGTGAGTTTGGAATCTGATACCAACCTTGGTATCGGCATCAATACAATTGGGATATGGCCAAGAGCGAATCATCATTTGCCTTTGTTGATTTGAACAAAGGTGGCTTAGCAAACAGGGTTAGGATCCTGTTGACCAAAGCTTTTTGAGTTTATGAGCCGTAAGGGTCTCATAAAGGTATTTTTCCCTACGAGTCGTGAGGATCTCGTAGGTGTATTTTCTCCTTAGAAATCATGGAGATTCTCAAGTGAAATTTTCTCTTGTAAGTCGTAAGAATCTTCCAAGAGTGTTTTCTCCTTATAAGTCGAGAGGATTTACAAGTGTCATTCACCATATAGGGATATTTCTCGCCATTGGTAGAACTTGGTGGGGAAATGTTTATTCGTGCCCGTAGATTGTATACAAGGGTCAATATTGGACCGCCTGTAGGGAAACTTAGGGGATATAACGGCTTAAGAACAAGTTCGAATCCCTGTAGCTTAAGTCTTTTGAATCTTATGAGCCGTGAGGGTCTCATAAGGGGAATTCTCCTTACGAGTCGTGAGAATCTCGCAAGTGTAATTTCTCTTTAGGAATCATGAAGATTCCTAAGTGTGTTGCTCTTTTGTGAGTCGTAAGGATCTTACGCAGATATTTTCTCCTCACAAGGTCGAGAAGACTTTGCAAGTGCATATGAATTTTTTATTTTACGAGTTTGCACCCTTTCCGGGTTTTCATAAACTTGCCGGCAGTCCTGCTGTTTTTGCTCATGGCGCCCTTTCCGGTTTTCATCCATGCCTATTTCGCTTGTGGACATACCCTTTTTTTAACGAGATCGCGCCCTTCCGGGTTTTCACAAACTCACTGGTAGCCCTGCTGTTTTTACTCACAATGCCCTTTTGGGTTTTCATCCGTACCCATTTCGCTTGTGGACATACCTTTTTTGACAACGAATCTCTCGAAAGTAGCTTTGTCGTAAATGACCTGTCTGTTTGCCCGTGGGTTTTGTAGGTGGCGTCATCGCTGGATTAGCTATGTAGCCAGTGGCATTCGAGTTGCAATATTTCCTGCTAAGACTTCGATTGAAATATAGATCCCAAGGGAATGTATCACCGTATTTCGGGCGATGCACTAGTTTGGGGACGTTTCGGTCCTATATCGCTATGTTCGAGGTGAAATTTTACTTTAGGGACATCCCGGTCCTGTATTCCCATGTTTGAGGGGATTAATTTGTTTAAGGACTTTTCGGTCCAGTATCGCCATTTTTGAGAAGAAGTTTTAGTTCAAGAACATCTCAATCCGTTGTTAGTTTAGGGACTTCCCGGTCCGTACTGCCATGTTTGAGGCAGATAATTAGTTTAAGGACTTCTCGGTCCTATGTTTCCATATTTGAGGCGAGGTTCTAGTTTAGGGATATCTCGGTCCGTTATCGCCATATTTGAGGAGAATTTTTAGTGTAAGGACATCTCGGTCCGTTGTCGCCATGTTTGCGACGAATTTCTAGTTTAAGGACATCTCGTTCCTTTATCGCCATGTTTGAGGCAAATTTCTAGTTTAAGAACATCTTGGTCCTTTGTCGCCATATTTGAGGCAACGGAGCTTCTTTGTATACTACTCTCAGAGTTTTTGACTCAAGAAGATAGCGAGCGGACACGAGCGTCGTCATCTATCATTGACCTAGGTCATGACTCGTTAGGCATAGTATTTTTTGAGGAATCGGCCATTTATTGGTTGGAAGGGTCTTTCGTCATGCATATCCATTAGCAGGTAGGCTCCACCTTGGTAGACTTTTTCTATGATGTACGGGTCTTCATAGTTCGGCTCGAATTTCCCCCATTTTGCATGATTGGGGATCATTGGTCTTTTGATGACTAGCATGAGCTCGCCTTGGCGGAATGTTCTCGGCCGGGTCAGTTTTTCATATGACCATGTCATCCTTGCCTTATAAGTCTCCAGGTTTTGTTGTGCTCTAAGGCGAGTTTCGTCGAGGGAGTCGAGTTCCTCAGGCCGAAGATGAGCATTTTCTTCATCTATCAGCTCGTATCGAACCTCTACTCACAGAGAAAGGAGTTTTATTTCCAGGGGAAGCACTGCTTCCGTATCGAATACTAACGCGTATGGTGTTGTATTCATCGTTGTTTTGAACATTGTTCGGTATGCCCAGAGAACTTCATGCAACCTTTCGTTCCAGTCTCTCTTGTTTCTGGACACCGTTTTCTTTATAATCTTCGTCAAGATCTTGTTGAAACCTTCAGGTAGACTGTTGGCCTAAGGATTAAAGACTGAAGAGTATCTCCAATCTATCTTATGTTGTTCTGCGAAGCGGCTAATTTTATGACTTCTATAAGTTAGCCTATTATCTGAGATAATTCGTCGCAGAGTGCCGAACCGATAGATGACATGTGTCCTGAAGAAATGGAGGATATTCTCTGTGTTCACCTTCCTTAGCGGTACTGCTTCTGCCCACTTAGAGAAGTAGTCGGTCGTTGTCAATATAAATCGATGTCCTTTGGACGACGCCGGTTCAATGGGGCCAATTATGTCACGCCCCGCTTCACAGTATACGGAGAAGTAGACGTGACGGGCCATGACGTATTTACTCAAAACTAAACATGTTAAGCGTTAATAAGCAATATAAAAGTAAAGCACAAGAATAACAAGAGATGTAATGAAACAACAACTTTTTATTTATATTCATTCTTTATATACAACTGGAAAGTAAAGTACAATAATGGAAAGCGATGCCTAAACAATTGCATATGAACTGAAAATAAAGTAAGTACAAGTAGAAACTAGAACTTTGACTCCTCTGTGAAATGATCCAAGTCGTCTTGGCTGGGCTCGATCTCCTGAGAGTTGGGTTCTCCTAATAACATTCTAAAGAAAGAAGAAATAGGAATGTCGTCAGCGAACAATTGCTCGGTAAGTCCCAAGAGAGATATGAATAGATCAAGTAAATGGAATAGGTCTGGTAATTTATCTGTTTTTTGGTTATACTAACGTAGTTGTTTGTAGCTTGGTACAGAATGCATAAGTGTATACGAGAGGAGTCCAACTATCCGTGGACTAAGGTATACGGAGTACAAGGCCCCTTCAAGCTACGGGACAATGGCACGCATATTCAGGTTAGGTGTATTATAGTGACCGTCTCGTACCACTTCTAATACATTCCATACTAATCTACCCCGTAATGCATATTGTATTGATTTGTTGTAAAAGACTTGCCGAAACCATGGTATAAGTTATTCAAGTAAATGGTTCGGATGTAAACGGATAGTCATGTAGTCAAGTTCAAAATATACCCATGGTTCGTTTCAGTCAAGTCATGTTGCATGTTCGTATTGTTCAGTATTCATGTTCAAGTGTTCATGTTTGATACATTGGATTCATGTTGAATTGTATATATGGTTGTATTCATATTTAGATTGTATTCAGATTAGACTGAGACTCAGATTGAGTCAGACACTTAAACAGATTTGGGTCCTGAATTAGGTTTAGGAGTTATCGGTAACTGCTGCACATGGACGGCATGATTTGTGACTTTTTCCAAGCCAATTACCATTGATAACCCCGTTTTAGTTTTCTACCTTAAATAGGCAAGCACAAACTTCTCCGGCTCTCTGGGGCTCAAGAGAATTGGTTCCGCTTAAACCTATATTTACTAGGGTCCTTAATGTAAATTAATATAACTTAAGGCGGTTTTATGAAAAATATTTTTAGTATACTTTCAAAATAAACCTCAAGTATTTATTTGTCGTATTTAGGATTTTCATGGATGTAATTTTTAAAAGTGAGGTGTTCTAGTGAATAAATACTTCGCTTGAATAATACATGGTATTTTAGTGTAAATTTGACCTGAATGGATTCTTGATGGTATTTTCATGAAACTTGCAATTCTTTTCTTTTGTTTAGAAAACATGGAATTTATTATATATTTAAAATAGATGGTTTGATAATATTTATATATAATTATTAAAAATAAAATTTATTTATTAAATAGAAAATCACGTTTTTCTTAAAATTTGCATCAAAAATTCCATCGAGATTGTATGCTCCGTGAGGTGGTCTACATCTCGCTCTATTAGTTCCGAGAATGTGCGATAACCCGCACCATCCCGATTGGGTTTCCTAAAATGGGTTGTAGAGGCATAATTGCAAGAAATGTAATCACACAATTTAAAGAAGTACGGTTTTTAATAGTTTATGGCATTTTGATGTAAAAGTCGTATTTTCCACAAAATTGTTATTCGAGAGAATCGTGCTATGTAAAGATGCCTGTTTGTGAGGGGTAAGTCATTACCTCGTAAGGTTTTCTAAAGGTAATATAAGCAAGAATAATTAAACGATGCCATTGTTGGAAATAGTGCCCTCAGAGTCAATTATTGGATCATAGGCACGTGATTGCAATGATTGAGGGAGGACCTATCCCGGTAGGACAGTCTTACTCGAGATGATAGTATGCTATCTGGTTTATCTTTATCATCGTGTACTGCTTTAGGTGACCTGACATGTCACTATTACACGTTGATAGAGCCCCTAGGATTCTTGCTTGACGACCAGCAGTATGAGGGCGATCATATACGTGGGAGCTGGTAGTCTATAAGCACATCCTTAAAAGGTCCCTAGTCGTGGGAGTTTCGAGACAGGGCATCGATTCTCCAGAGTAGACTAGTGTATACAGTCGAGACCCCGACGAGGGGCGGTGGCCGGTCTCACAAGCCACTGGTGTCAGTTGGTTCACCTAAGATGTATACAGGTGCTCATTGGGTTATGAGTACACCGGACAGGACTCGCCGGGAACCTGCTAGTTGGGATTATACCAGACGTCAGATAGCAGTTCCCTGGTGACATGTGTACAGGTTAGTTCATCGACCTGAGGATCGTCATTTGTCTCGTGTGAGTTCCCACTGTGCTTTGATTACTACCCTACCACGGCTCAAAGGAGTCGTGCAAACAGGTTTTAGTTGGGTACAGTCCCGAGCCACATGGAGGCAGTGAGCGGATCTTCAGGGGTTCGTCTCTCCCGGTATTGGGGGTGAGGTCGCGCTGTGTCTAGGAGAGCCATTACACGAAGTCCTTGGCCAAGGCAGGAGATTTACCGGTAGGTATTCCAGTAGTATCTCAGGGTGTTCTGGGCTACTCTCCGACACGACTTGTACCGCTTTTGGGGGTCTGACTTTACCAACCCCTTAGGCCCGCCATGCGATGCTCATAGACAAACGGACCGGACTGTACGGTTATTGTCACTGACAGGCTCAGTAGGGTGTCAGGATGAGTTCGCTCATCGACGTCCCTTTTGGTCGATAGCTGGTGGCCCGTCACGTATGGCTAATACCTCTGACGTGCTAGTGGTTAAATCCACAGCCATAGTATTGACGAGTCTTTAGAGTCCACCACACAGACAGTTACTCAAGTTTCGGGCGAAACGCTGTAGAGGCCGTATGGAGATATGGAAGGGTTCGATCAGATACGTGCGGTATTGCACGGATCGTGATCGGACGGATTTTACTAGCCGGCTTTGGCTTAAGCCGGATCCTAGTATTTGATAGTGTAGTTTTGTCTCTTTGCATTTGTGTTCAGTGGGAATACAAATGCATGCATGTATTTGCAGTAGCGGGGTTTTCCTGTAATTTATTACGGGATCGGTTTTCTGGAGTTGCCAGTTTGCATTCCGTTCCGGCCGTTTTTCCTTCATTCCTTCCCGGCCGGACTTTTGGTGGAGGGGGTTATTTGCAATTTGCAAATAACTCTTTTGTGGAGGGTTTTCTTGCACTTATGGATTATGATGAGACTTGCTTCATCATGATATTCCTTTCTTATCCATTTGATGGCTTTTCACTTGATGTTTTTGATTAGTGAGTTGAGTGAGAAAAGATGTAAGGTTTATCTTATCTTATTTTTCCATTCTATTATGATATACATAATATGGTGCCATTCTTTTTCTCTCTCCAATCTCATTCTTGAGATGTTGGGCCGGCCACTAGAGAGGGGTGAAGAGAGGTTTTTTCATTTTGAGGAAAAAGATTCATATCATTTTCATGCTACCAAAAATCATAAGCACAATTTCTTTAGTTGCTTTCTTCTCCTCCTCACATCCTTCCATCTAGGCAACTTCAAGAACCCCAAGAGACATGCTTACTACACTATTCTATAGCAAGCCTTGGACGCGTCGGCTAGCCAACTTCGCGCCCGAGTTGCCTCGGTCAAGAGGCGGGAGCCCGTAAAAGATTCCGGCTACGTGGTGCCCCTTTCCGACGAGCGAGGAGGTGACGGAAATTCCGCGGGAGATCGGAGTGGAGACGAAGACCGAAGGACACGGATCGCTTGGTATAGCATCTCTACTCTTTTCTTTTTGCTAGCTAGCTAGGTTAATGGCCCGATCCGGGTAAAAAGTCCGCGGTGGTGCCGTTTTGCAAAGTTCGCAAAGTTTTTGTTTTCCGCGTTTCCGGCGTCGGATCGACGACCGGGGCGCCCCCGCGGGCTTACAATGGTTACAGAGCCACGCCATTAACCTTGCCTAGCTTGCTCTAGCGCGTTTAGAACCCGATCGAACAAAATCCCCAAAAACCATATTTTTGTGCACATGTGTTCTCTGTTGAAATTTTTTGAGCTCCTAAAATTTTTCAGGTTGTTGCAGAGGCATGTACAAGCAATTATAAGAAATCTGGGAAAATACGATCCACCAATTCCTCAGTTCCACCGCGGAAGCGCGGCCAAAACCCTGGTTTGGCCGCGCTTGCGCGGCGGATAAGAGGAATTGTGGCACCAAATTTTCCCAGTAAGCTTGTGGTATAGAAATAGGGCTTTTCGGATATTTTAAACACATTTTTCACAGTATTTACATTATATCTGCGACCGTGAATGTCACTCGATCGGTAAATCCTGTCTAACTGCTATAGCCCGGTTAGAAGGATTTGCGAACGTGACCTTCACGTTGATGTTCTTTGTATTTGCTGTGTTGTTGCGGATCGGTCGTGGGGATAGCCTGGATGCAATGCTAGTACAGTGTTTTGTTGTATTATGTACATTTGATATTGCGGGGCGAGCGTCCGACATGTGGACTGCCGTCACTGCCAGTTTGTATTATTATTTTGGGGCACGACCAGGTTGCGGTCGATGTACCCGTTGTATGTATATTTTACTTTCTGTACTAGGATTACCCCGCGGAGGGGTGCACGGATAGCCGGATTCTAGAGGGCAACAAGCCCGCATCTCATGGCATTGAGACGGAGGGGGCTTCACTCTAGAATTGGCGGGCTATTCGCCGCACTCGTAGGGGGTATAGGGTTGACCCAGGAGGGGTGCCCAAGTTACCGGATTCCGTGAAGTGCTGGGTGGTCCATTCACGTTACTGAAGGGGGCTGCCTCGCTTCAGGTTTTGGCGGGTAACTTGCCGCGCCCGTAGGGGTCTAGGTTTTCATTGCACAGGCTATCCACACGACCAGGAGATCGTCGGGTTTCAGTAGCGGCTCTGTGAAACCCGGGGATCCCAGATATCTATATTGTTCTGTGATGCTGTACATTTCTGTGATGTTGCATTATTTCACGCCTTGAGCGAAATATAATATATTGGTATATATATTAGTAGATGTTGTATATGTTTTTCATCCGCGCTAGTCCAGTCCCGCTCTACCGTTAGTTAGCTAACCTAACGGGTGATGACGGGACCCAGTGGCGAATGCGGATGGCATATACGTACGTCAGTATATTTTCGTTCTTTGTGGTGTGATCAATTGATGAGACTGCATTGATTCGGATTAATGCAAGTTAAACAAACCTAATCTGATGTTGTTGGAACACTTTTCAAAAAGCTGTTATTGCAAGGGCGTTCTCTTTTGTTTTGCATAGTGATATTCGGTTATGAATATCCAGCACCTCAGTCGACGAGGCAAGGGCCGAGATCCCTTCACCGGGAGTGACCCCTTGGACAAAAGTTTGCGTCAGGGCATTAACTTCACTATAGCCAATTGCTTTTGCTTTGCATCGTGGTATTCAGTTGGAATATCCTGCACCCCATCCTACGGGGAAAGAGCCGAGATCCCTTCACCGGGAGTGACCTCTTTAGCGAAGGTTTTCGTTACTATATTTTCTAAAAAGCTATCCGTTCCTTCAACGATATCAAGTTCATTACGTTAAAGGTTTTCGCCAAAAACCATTCGTAGCCCTCCGTCGTTTCATATGGATAGTCAATAGTATTCAAGCTGTGTTTGTTGGCCATAGTCAAGGCACAGTGTTTGGTAGCTGTTGGTTATTCATATGTAGCATAGATAGATGCGTTGGTTTGGGACAGTCGTATAGCCTTGTTGGCCATAGTCAAGGGCTTGTACGGGTGGGTTCAAATCAACCTGGACAATGACGGGTAGAACTTGACATGTGACTTATGATTTGTTGGCCATAGTCAAGGTCATAAGAGCATGGGGTAAAAATCCACATCGGGAGTTTCAAAAGAACTGAAACTTGCCAGATATGCGCATACCTTCTGGAGTGTGATAACGTGAGCGGATTCCGTCACGTTATCATGCGATGAGAGTTGGATCCCGATTCCCACTGATGAGTTGGTTTACTCCTCGGGTTATCCCGGCTAATTCTTCTTTCAGGTTTGGGGAAGAATTTGACGTTACAGTGGGAGGTTTCCAGATTAGATAAATTGGTAACCATTCTGATCTAGGTTAGAGTGCACGCTGAGTGTTTCTTTTCTCTCTCTCTCTAGTAGCGACCATTGACCCGACCCAAGACTATGACTCAGTGACCAAGTTGACCGAACCTTCTTAACACTGGCTTTTTGGATTGTCAGAGTTGCAGACCTCATTGCCACTCCTACTTTTACCCTTTTCTCCAGGACACCCCGTATTACTACGAACGTCCACTTCCATTGGACAAAACCATCGTATGGTTATATACGAACTCGAAGGTATTTATTCGAGGATGGTTTCCGGTTCTGGAGAAAACGAATAGGACTATTCAGTTGTCTTTTCCTTTTACCTTCTCTCAGGTTGCGAGTACCCCTTAGATTAGGGGATAGTACACCTATTACGCAAATTGGACAGTCTTCTTCCAAACCATAGGCTGGTGCCAACCGGTAGGGAATGAAGAAAACCAATTTGCCTAACGATGGTGTACAGAAGGTATTATGTAAAGACAAAGAAAGGGATTAGAAGGAGGGCAAAGTAAAATGCGACTGATATTCACGACCAAACCAAATATTTCATTACCACTCCCACTTCACCTTTGTATTTCTCCAGGACACTCCGTATCACTACGAAGATCCACAGTTATTTGGATATTCCATCGTTACGAACTCGAAAGGAACTTGTTCCAGTTCGGGGATGGATTCTGGTTCAGGAGAAATAAGAATAAGGTTTATTCGGTTATCTTTTATCCTCACCTTCTCTCGCATTGCGAGTGCTCCTAGGATTAGGACAGTGCACCCATTATGCTTAATGGATAGTCTTCTTCCAAACCATAGGCTGGTGCCGAACGGTAGGGAAGGAAGAAAACCATTTGGCCTAAAGGGGTGTGCAGAAGGTAATGACTAAAGACATATGAAGGGATTTGGAAAGATGGCAATGAATTATACGGTTATAGTTGTGAATCTGGATGATGGAAGAGGCATTACTAGGAATACCAGGATACCCCACGAAACATTTCAATGTTTCAGATACACTGTGTACTGTTAAAGGAAAACTGATTTCCCAATTAGACACTTGCTTCAGGGTATGTATTTACCAGGTATGATTCTCACATCTGTATGGTTTTACAGATGGTGAGTGGGAGTAAGTTATTGGGAATTGGGTGATCATTCTCATTATATCGGGATTCGTTGTAATCGGTGATATTTGAGGAAGTCACCTGGGTTATTTGCCGGACGGCATATATTTGGTTTTGAATATCCGCTGTTATGCACCAATTTCAAATTGATATATCTGTACGTCTATTTTCATAGAGTGAGATATACCTTTTTGAAATTATGTCTATGACATTTACCTGTATCAGTGGATGATTAGGTAAGGAGCATTGAATAGCGGTGTAATTCTTCTTAACCATAAGGACTGTTTTCAACCTACGACACACAGTGAATGAGTTATTCGACTCAAGGGACTTATACAAAGTATTGTATGTTGTCCAGTGTCCATTAGGACAGTGGGGTTGGTTCTCGTACTATATTCGGTTTACTTATGACTTCTCTAGTTTTTAGACAGGTGTTTCGTAGAAACACAGGGTCTAAGTTTTGAGGAGTTATGGGTATATGAATAAAGTAGAGAACCAGTTATTGCAAGTATCGGGATTCTTCAAGGTGATCGAAGATGTAGATACTTGTGTATGGTATTCAGTTGATAGTGATGATTAAGAGAACTAGCTTCTCTTTCGGGTTACTCATAATTGGAAGCATTCCTAAGTTGAGTAACGCTGGTCGGCCTCTCTCCATTAGTTGACATGCACTGGAGATAGCTGCATGATTTGAATCTGGTTCACTTAAATCAGTGCCTCTGGTCCTATATTGGATATAGAACAGTTCGTATCTTAACGATGTTAAGGTACGGGGAGTTGTCCGGCTTATGCTTAAAACAGACTCTGGATAACTCAAAGGCACGTTTCTGTAATGGCTGTTTGTGGGTTGACCCAGGCTATGACGAGGGTTGATTTTCTACCATAAAAAAGATCAATAGTGATATTGTTCTTGACTCGCCACAGTTTTAATAAAAATGGATTTTTTCAGAAAACAGTAGTGGGAGTATGGTAGAACTGGAAGTGATTCCAGAACTGCAAACGATTACTGAAGATTTGATAAGGAACCTAAAGATTCAATCTGATTTGACATTCCATTGGCCACTCCGCAGATAAGGTGGGTAACTTCAGGCACCCGAGAGGTACTCCGGTAGCCTCAAGGACGGTGACAGGGAAGTTCTTGTTTACCCACACTTGCCATTGTTGTTGTTCCAGGCTGCGAGACCCGGCAGGAGGATGAGTATAGCGTCCTTCTAAACTAGCTTTAGAAGTGTACGTCTATGTGACTCTGCCGGAGGGTTGTCGTAGTCAGTGGGAGCAGCGGAAGCATTGGTGGACATCAGGCTTATGTCTATTTATAGACTAGAGCAGATATAGCGGAGATAGATCATCTGTTTCTGATGTGACAGTCATAGGTTTGACGTCATCAGAATAGGGGATGGATCTGTTGAGAAGGTAGTAGGAAGTGATATTCCTATACTACGATCGGTTATATTTTGGTCGTCACACAGTGGTTTCTCCACATAGGACTTGGATATTATATCAGACATTCTGGTTACTAGATCTATGGTTTTAGATCTAGATTTGGGTGGTTTCCCAAACAGGGTACTTAGACAGCATTCTACAGGTATTTAGAATGGACGACTCCTGGCACGGTAGTACACCTGCAGGTGATGGAGTCACCCTCTCTAAAGGTATCTTATAGACTAAAGTAGAGAGGGATGTGCATGATTGGCAGATCACTTGCTTAGGCAATTGAGTCAATCATGAGATGTCAAGTACCACACCAGATGTTGTTCTTGCAGTAGATGCAATAAGCTTGATATTGATCCAATCCTGGAGAAACAATCGGGAGCAGTTATAGAACATAAGTGCATGTTCTAGGAATTTGATAACGGCAGCCTCCTTTAGGAGACGGTTATCATTCCAGGCTTCCAAGGTGACCTGGACGGCAGAGGGGCTGTCAGAGTTATAGTTTTCCCTCTGACGAGGGACAGTATTTTGGACAGGTGGTCCAAGGCAATACTGAGGGTGGCATGGCACAGGATACTGATTAAGTTCAGCTGTTGATACAGTCTAAGAAGTTTGGATTTGGAGTTCATTTATGAGCTAGGTCCCATCAGATATCCAGACATTCTAAGACAGGTATTGCTCATTTCGGGAGATGGTTTTCTCCGCGAACTTGGGATTTAGAGAGACATAGAAAGAAACATCAAAGCGGATCCACTCACTGAGGCTATTTCTCGAACGCAATAGTTTCGCAAACGAGCTTTGTGAGACTGACTAGTAGAGGAGTTGGGTGTTCGGTATCACACGGGCTGTGAGTATGCGACATCGCAATAAATAGCCTAGAGTGCAAGTGGGAGATTGTTGGAAATAGTGCCCTCAGAGTCAATTATTGGATCATAGGCACGTGATTGCAATGATTGAGGGAGGACCTATCCCGGTAGGACAGTCTTACTCGAGATGATAGTATGCTATCTGGTTTATCTTTATCATCGTGTACTGCTTTAGGTGACCTGACATGTCACTATTACACGTTGATAGAGCCCCTAGGATTCTTGCTTGACGACCAGCAGTATGAGGGCGATCATATACGTGGGAGCTGGTAGTCTATAAGCACATCCTTAAAAGGTCCCTAGTCGTGGGAGTTTCGAGACAGGGCATCGATTCTCCAGAGTAGACTAGTGTATACAGTCGAGACCCCGACGAGGGGCGGTGGCCGGTCTCACAAGCCACTGGTGTCAGTTGGTTCACCTAAGATGTATACAGGTGCTCATTGGGTTATGAGTACACCGGACAGGACTCGCCGGGAACCTGCTAGTTGGGATTATACCAGACGTCAGATAGCAGTTCCCTGGTGACATGTGTACAGGTTAGTTCATCGACCTGAGGATCGTCATTTGTCTCGTGTGAGTTCCCACTGTGCTTTGATTACTACCCTACCACGGCTCAAAGGAGTCGTGCAAACAGGTTTTAGTTGGGTACAGTCCCGAGCCACATGGAGGCAGTGAGCGGATCTTCAGGGGTTCGTCTCTCCCGGTATTGGGGGTGAGGTCGCGCTGTGTCTAGGAGAGCCATTACACGAAGTCCTTGGCCAAGGCAGGAGATTTACCGGTAGGTATTCCAGTAGTATCTCAGGGTGTTCTGGGCTACTCTCCGACATGACTTGTACCGCTTTTGGGGGTCTGACTTTACCAACCCCTTAGGCCCGCCATGCGATGCTCATAGACAAACGGACCGGACTGTACGGTTATTGTCACTGACAGGCTCAGTAGGGTGTCAGGATGAGTTCGCTCATCGACGTCCCTTTTGGTCGATAGCTGGTGGCCCGTCACGTATGGCTAATACCTCTGACGTGCTAGTGGTTAAATCCACAGCCATAGTATTGACGAGTCTTTAGAGTCCACCACACAGACAGTTACTCAAGTTTCGGGCGAAACGCTGTAGAGGCCGTATGGAGATATGGCAGGGTTCGATCAGATACGTGCGGTATTGCACGGATCGTGATCGGACGGATTTTACTAGCCGGCTTTGGCTTAAGCCGGATCCTAGTATTTGATAGTGTAGTTTTGTCTCTTTGCATTTGTGTTCAGTGGGAATACAAATGCGGGCATGTATTTGCAGTAGCGGGGTTTTCCTGTAATTTATTACGGGATCGGTTTTCTGGAGTTGCCAGTTTGCATTCCGTTCCGGCCGTTTTTCCTTCATTCCTTCTCGGCCGGACTTTTGGTGGAGGGGGTTATTTGCAATTTGCAAATAACTCTTTTGTGGAGGGTTTTCTTGCACTTATGGATTATGATGAGACTTGCTTCATCATGATATTCCTTTCTTATCCATTTGATGGCTTTTCACTTGATTTTTTTGATTAGTGAGTTGAGTGAGAAAAGATGTAAGGTTTATCTTATCTTATTTTTCCATTCTATTATGATATACATAATATGGTGCCATTCTTTTTCTCTCTCCAATCTCATTCTTGAGATGTTGGGCCGGCCACTAGAGAGGGGTGAAGAGAGGTTTTTTCATTTTGAGGAAAAAGATTCATATCATTTTCATGCTACCAAAAATCATAAGCACAATTTCTTTAGTTGCTTTCTTCTCCTCCTCACATCCTTCCATCTAGGCAACTTCAAGAACCCCAAGAGACATGCTTACTACACTATTCTATAGCAAGCCTTGGACGCGTCGGCTAGCCAACTTCGCGCCCGAGTTGCCTCGGTCAAGAGGCGGGAGCCCGTAAAAGATTCCGGCTACGTGGTGCCCCTTTCCGACGAGCGAGGAGGTGACGGAAATTCCGCGGGAGATCGGAGTGGAGACGAAGACCGAAGGACACGGATCGCTTGGTATAGCATCTCTACTCTTTTCTTTTTGCTAGCTAGCTAGGTTAATGGCCCGATCCGGGTAAAAAGTCCGCGGTGGTGCCGTTTTGCAAAGTTCGCAAAGTTTTTGTTTTCCGCGTTTCCGGCGTCGGATCGACGACCGGGGCGCCCCCGCGGGCTTACAGCCATATGTAACTTCATGGTATTTAAGCGTAAAAACTTAATAAAAGTTGTTTTACATGGAGTTTTAAAATGAAACTTGTTTCTAAATGTTAGTTGATGTTTAACAAGTAAGATGTAATGATATGATTAAGTGGTTCTTAAGAGAAAATTGAAATTTAAAAGAGAATAGAATTAAGGGTCGATATAACTCCACTTACCGGCGTGATTTGAAAAGAGAACATTTTAAGTTAAGAAGAGAAGGAGAGAAGTCGAACTTACTAGCTTAGAGAAGAGAGGGGAGGTTTAGGAAAAGATTGGTGGTTTTGTGGAGTCGCGGGGTCGCCGGAATCGTCTCGAATCTCGCCGGAACTTGATTTAGTGCTAACTCCACTTGTACTCTTCTTTGACTTGGAAGATTTTGAGGATTTCGGACAATAGATTTCAGAATGAGAAGGGCTAGGGTATGATTTTGTATTTATAGGGTAAAATTAGGGTTTTGAGAGTGAAGCGAGAATTAAAAATGTATTAAAAATAGGATTTATGGGTGAATTAACACTTTCTGGATAATTGCAGAGAATTCAAACAGTATGGGGGTAGTGGGGTAGACCAAGAGTTTTAGTGTGCAGAGAATGGGAGTTTTACCCATGGGGGCCCGGTGGCGCCGGCTATAAGGCCGATCTCGCCGGTCGTTGCGTGGGGGTTAGGCTCTGGATTTGTGCCACGTGTCTAGCTCGGTTCATATTATATTCAGCACATGTTTGATTTTCTTAGACTTTTCATTTTACGTGTATTGCACGTGTAAACTCTTGGGCTTCCAAAAAGTTTAAAAGAAAAATTATTAAAAATAATATGTGACTGAAGGGATTCGAACACAGGGGCTATGTCACAGCAGTGCAAGGCTTTACCAAAGAGCTACAAGTTATTTTTTGCTGTTCTTAAACAATTTTAATTTATAACTTGTGCTCAGGCTTGAAACTCTATTCTGTACATTAATTTGAAAAAATTTTGTAAAATGAAATTTGAGTCGTTACATTCTACCCTCCTTACAAAAATTTCGTCCTCGAAATTTACATTTACTTAAGGACTAATTTACAAATAGGAAAGGGTATCTTGCACGCATGTCGTCCTCACATTCCCACGTTGATTCTCCTTGTGAATCTTTTCTCCACATCACTCGGACCAAGTTTACTTCCTTGTTCCGAAGTGACTTTACCTTTCTGTCCAGGATTTCAACGGGTTGCTGCTCACAATATAGATCCGTCTATACAGTGAGCTCGGAGTGATCAAGGATGTGGTTGGGGTCGCACACATATCTTCGAAGCTGGGATATGTGGAATACGTTGTGCAATCCTTCCAATGAGGGTGGTAGTGCCAAATGATATGCCACTTCTCCGACTCGTTCGAGTATGTCGAATGGTCCAATAAATCTCAGACCGAGCTTACCCCTCTTGCCAAAACGAATTACTCTACGGTTTGGAAATATCATCAAAATACATGATCTGCCGGTTGGAACTCCAGATGTCGGCGCTTTGCATTAGCCCAGTGCTTCTGTCTGTCTTGGGCTATGCGCATTCTTTCCCTGTTCGTGCGAATTACATCCACAGTTTTCACGATCATCTCTGGTCCAAAGAGTTCCCTATCTCCGATGTCATCACAACTTAATGGTGAACGACACTTCCTTCCATAGGTAGCTCCAAAGAGTGCCATTCTAATACTCGCTTGGTAGTTGTTGTCGTATGAGAACTCCACAAGATTTAGGTGATCTTCCCACGATCCTCCAAAGTCTAACATACAAGCTCTTAGCATGTATTCAAGGATCTGAATCGTTCGCTCAGACTGACCATCTGTTTGTGGATGATAAGCTGTGCTGAAGTTCAGACACGTTCCTATGCTAGCTTGCAGACTCTGCCAAAACTGCAATTGGAATCTGGTGTCACGATCGGAGACAATGCAAACCGGTACTCCATGTAATCTCACGATCTCCTGCATGAGTTCATGGGTATCATAAATAGTATACTATGAAGAGTTAAATCTTACTTAGATTCAGACTTACTTCCATGTACTTCTTTGCTAGTATCTCAGTAGATTGGCCAACTCGAAATGGGATGAAGTGAGCCAACTTTGTGAGTCAATCCATAATAACCCATACCGCATCGTTACCTTTCGTGCTGCTAGGAAGTGCTGTCATGATGTCCATGGTGATGTGTTGCCATTTCCATTCTGGAATAGGTAACGGTTGAAGTAAACCAGCAGTCCTGTGATGTTTAGCTTTTACTTGTTAACACACTAAGCATTTGGCTACGCTTCTGGCTACTTCATGCTTCATTCCATGCCACCAGTAATGTTGATGTATATCTTTATACATCTTTGTACCACCAGGGTGTGCCGAGCACGAAGAGCTGTGAGCTTCTTTCATCAACTCTTCCTGAACAGGACCTTGTGGTACACACAATCTACTTTCGTATCTCAAAGATCTGTCTTCATGGATGAGTAAGTTTGTTCGAAGTCCACTTTCTACTTGTTCTCTGATCTTTTGCAACTTGGCATCACTTGCTTGAGCTGCTTTGATCTGATTGACAATAGTAGACTGAACTTGTAAGTTCATCAAGTTTGAAGTATTACCTGGCATAACTACTTCTATCTCCATCTTGTGCAATTCTTGTTGAAGCTTCCACTGTGCCGTGAGGTTAGGCTGGCGACTAAGTGCATCAGGAACTACATTCACCTTCCCTGGATGATATTGTAGGTTGATGTCGAATTTTGTCATGAGTTCTAACCATCTTCTCTGCCGCATATTCAACTCCCTCTGAGTAAATACATATTTCAGACTCTTGTGGTCCGTGTATATGTCCACTCGCTCTCCAAGTAGATAATGATGCCAAATCTTCAGTGCAAAGATAATGCCCGCCAACTCCAGATCATGCGTTGGATAATTGCGCTCATGAATCTTCAACAGTCTTGATGCATAAGCTACAACTTTTCCATGCTGGTGAAGAACACATCTTAATCCCTTACCGGATGCATCACAATGCACAACAAAACCTCCAGATTGGTCCGGTATTACTAGAATAGATGTTGATGTCAATCTTGACTTGAGTTCTACAAAGGCTTGTTCACATGCTTCTGACCACACGAATGCTTCATCTTTACATGCGAGCTTGGTCAGGGGTGCTGCAATCTTCGAAAAGCCTTCTATGAATCTTCGGTAGTATCCCTCTAATCCCAAGAAATTTCGAATGTTCTTCACTGTCTTTGGTGTCGGCCATTCGCTTACTGCTGATACTTTAGTTGGATCCATAGATATTCCTTCGCCTGAAATGATATGTCCTAGAAATCCGACTTGATCTAGCCAAAATTCGCACTTGTTGTACTTGGCATAGAGTTGATGCTTTCGGAAAGTCTCTAGGACTATCCTCAAATGTTCTGCGTGCTCTTTCCGATTCTTTGAATATACCAGGATATCGTCGATGAAAATAACAATGAACCTGTCTAGGTACTCTCGGAAAACTTGGTTCATTAGATTCATGAATATGGCTGGTGCACTCCAAATGGCATTACGAGAAACTCATAATGACCATAGCGAATCCTGAATGCCGTCTTCAGAATATCAGACTCTTTGACCTTCACCTAATGATAACCTGAACGAAGATCTAACTATGAGAAAACGCAAGACCCACTTAGCTAATCGAACAGATCGTCGATTTGCGGTAGTGGATACTTGTTCTTTATCATGACTTCGTTCAGAGATCGGTAGTCAATGCACATTCTGTATGAACCTTCCTTCTTCTTCATAAGCAAAACTGGAGATCCCCAACTTGAAGTACTGGAACGAATCCAACCTTTCTGCAGACATTCGTCCAACTGAGTACGGATCTTCTTCAATCCTTCTGGACTTAAGCGATATGGTGCTTTGATCACCGGTTGTGCATCAGGTACTAAGTCAATACTGAATTCAAGAGCTCGATCGGGAGGCAAACCTGAGATGTCTTCAGGAAATACATCTTCGAACTCTCGAACTACTTCTGGCTTGTCTTCTTCAGCTTGTATTGTTGTAATCACCGCCTTCCTTGGTTTAGCCCTATAGGTGCTAGGTTCCAGGGTTCGGTCTCCACTTTTGAAATAAAAGACCGGATGATCTGGTATCTCAAACACTACCCTCTTTTGATGACAGTCGATGGTAGCGTAGAAAGTTCTTAGCCTGTCTATTCCTAAGACTACATCAAAGTTCGGTATGTCCAGCACCTTGAAGTCAGCATAAAATTCTCTGCTGCAGAAGACCACTGGACACAAGCTGTATCCCAAAGTTGCCTTTAGAACGTCGTTCCCTAAACTGACATTCCAACTGGATACGAGCGGCTTTAATGGAATCGCATGAGTTCGGACGAACCATTGTGACATAAAGCAATGTGATACTCCAGTATCGAAGAGTGCTAGTGCAGGAAGTGAGGCTACTAAGATTGTACCTATGTCGTGTCGAATATGTTTAGGTATAGGAAAAGATATATGGATGTAAACAAGTATTGAACAGATTTGAAAGATGGGAAGTTACCAGTGATGACTTGGCCAATGGCTTCATCTTCTTCCATAGTTATTGTGAAAGCCTGACGCCTAGGTACATTTCTCCTTGCTGGGGAAGCATTCCTCTGTCCGTTCTTCTGTCCTTGAGGTAGGTTCCTTTGTGCTTGATGGAACTGACGGGGAGGAGGTGCAGTAGGTCTACGAGGAGGTGGAGTTGGGAGAGCAAGTCGAGGAGAAAGTGCCTGAATAGACGGCCGCTGCAGATAAGTGATGGCTGGTCTGTGAGCTAGGTTCGGATTGAGTCTATGAGGACATGCACCAATGTCGTGAGTGGATGAGCCGCAGACTAAGCACAGGCCGTTTGCACGCCTGCAGTCCTTCGCCAGGTGTCCATTCCTCCTGCAATAAGTGCTAAAGTCTGGACTGGGCCGGTTAAAAGTTACTCCCGGTCTCCTGGGTACAAACGGTGGCCTGGAAGAGACTCCTCCTGCCATCTGAGTAGCAGGGCGCTTCATACCGGCAGATTGAGGTCTGCCCTTCTTCTTCACCACTGCTTCATATCTTCAGGCAACCTTCAAAGCAAGGTCGTGGGTTGGGAAATACCTGTAGCTAATGCAGCTTGGATCTCCGGGTCTAACCCCTGCTGAAATCGTCGTGCTCTGATCTCAGCAGTCGGTATGAGATGGGCCGCAAACCTGCTCAGCATGGTGAATTCAGCATCATACTTATCCACAGATTTATTCCATATTGAACCTTGTTGCAGGTGGATGAATTGCTGCTCCATGTCAAAACGGGCAGTCTCGGGAAAATATTTCACGTCAAACATCTCGCAAAAAATCCTCCATTCAATCGGCTGGGCAAGATAGCTTTCTTTCTCCTTCCACCATACTCTGGCGTTGTCAGTGAGTTGCAGCTTCGCAACTCTTACCCAAGCGATCTCTGGCACTTGTGCTGCCGCCAGGTCGTCTTCGATCGACTGAGCCCATTCCTCTGCTTCCAAAGGGCTCTCTTTCCCAGAGAATTGTTTAGGGTGCAGTGCCCGGAATTATTTCACACCGGGTGCCTCAGCTTGTGGGCAGTGCAATAGGATAGCAGTCTGTTGCTGCAGTCCCTCCAAGAGACTCTTGATTGCCTCAAGTAATACTGTTTGCCCATTGATAGGAGCTGCTACGGTAGGTGTAAGTGGTAGAGGCGATGATGGGGTGTTGCCATTCATGTTGGTGCTGGTGTTGTTCGGAGAATCCATAATCTTGAAAGAAAAATAGGGTTAGGATAGATTCAAGGAATATGAAATGTAAAGAATGTTTTTAGTTGTTGATTCATATAATTATTGTGATATATTGCTTAGGTTTCTATGCAGAACTAACCTGCATGGGCCGCCAACAAAACATGTCACGCCCCGCTGTTCCCTTATATAAAAAAAGGGAAAAGAAGAAAGAAAAGGGGAAAATTCCTCACCGTTCAAGTCTCATGTGTTAAACACGTGAGCGCCTATTAGCAAAGCATATGGGCGTTGCATAAGCCTCACGTGTTAAAAACGTGAGCGCCTATATGCTTTGCATATAGGCACTGCAATTAAAACAAATGGGCTAAAAGAGCCACACGTGTTAAACACGTGAGCGTCTATATACAAAGCATATAGGTGCTGCATTTAAATATTTGGCACAGTGAGCGCCCACACAAGCTTCTGCAAAAAAAGAGCACAGTGAGATCTTGAGAGAACAAGAGAATTTAATTTTCAAAGAAGAAGACTTTCCCCATTGAAACCAGAGGTAAAAAAAACAGAGATCATATTGTCTCTCCTTTACCTATCTAAGGGTTTAACCCTTCATTTAAGAAACTCAGTTCTTCCCCGGTTGAGATTTGCAGAAGCAAATCTCCCCATAAATTGAGAATTTATTCTCATCGGGGAGATTTTGCTCTGCAGATTCAAAACCTGGGGGAAAAGAGTTAAGTTATAAAAAAAAGAGGAGAGAAGAAGAACGGGAACATATAGGAATTTAATTCCTCCAAAAATTAGGGTTTAACCCTACATAAAGAACTTAGTTCTTCAATATAAAAGAAACAAACAACAACAGTGATGATGGTCCAAGATCTTCAAAACCAAAATCATTGGTGCTTAGCACTATCTTGAAGCCTCACATGTTTTCTACGTGAATGCTTCAAACGAACAAAGAGAACAACCAAAACTGCATCACGTGTTTCCCACGTGAGTGTTAAAAAGCACTCCAGTATAAAAAAAGAGACATCCACATGCTTTGCACGAGAACTCTATCCAAGTGCTTAGCAATTATATAAAAAAAGGGGAAATAAAGCCATATGGGCAGCGCCTATATTTATGGTGCTTCACGTATTTCACACGTGAGCGCCACAAGAATCAAGTGCTTAGCACTTATATAAAAAGATGGGGAATAAAACCTAATGGGTAGCGCTCACATGTTTCACACGTGAGCACCACAAAATTTTAGTGTTTAACACTAATCTAGTGCACACGTGAAACGCACGTGCTTAGCACTGTTGGGTAATTATGGAGACTCAATCTCAGCCCAAATTGGCTAAAGTTTCTTGAGGGATTCTAAGACAACCGAGCCTATATTGATCATGTTTTCCCAAACTGACCTTAGTCTCTAAAATGACTAGTGGTGTCCCATTGATGATATCCCAAATGATATTCATCTTATATCTCCTAAAGTTAATTTTAGTCTCAAACATGGCTAACATTTCTCACGTCTACAACAGCCCCTTTCTCCCTCAAATACGGGATTTGGTTTAAGGGTACATTTCTTCACACCTCTGATATATGTCGTTGTAATTATTCAACGTCTTCAGAGATGTGGCGGGTCCCGACAACCAACAACACGTTGATGCACTTCCAAACTGACGTGCACGCCTCAAATCAGATCGTACCCCAAATTGGGTGCATTCCATATCATCATTATTCACTTCGTCACGTAACAAATACACGTGTGCACAAGATGGATAAAGGACCGAGAAGTACCTAAACTAATATTCGCCTCCAAAATGGCGATAAAGGACCGAGAAGTCCTTAAACTAATATTCGACTCCAAAATGGCGACAATGGACCGAAATATCCCTAAACTAATATTCGCCTCCAAAATGGCGATAATGGACTGAAACGTCCTTAAACTAAAATAATATAGCCCAAACGTTCTTTTGTTGGATCCTAAATAAAAATGATCCTGAAATTTCGTTAAGTGGATCTTAGTCTCAAATTGGACTAATGTATCCTTAACAAAAACAAATCGAGCCTCAAATGCTCACATACATTTAAGTCGATCTTAATCTCAAAATAGATTAACGGTCCTTAAATAAAAAACCCCAAATCTAAAATATACGGATTTGGACTAATCCACGCCCTACGGGCGACAACATAAATTAGTCTCCGTATACAATCCACGGGCAACCTAAACAAACAAAAACACACATGACACGAAGTGAACTTCCGGAGCAGGAGAATGTGGTTATCACGATGCGGTAACGTAATTAACTGCAGGGGCTTGCGCCTGCGTGGAAGAGCGTCCCCACAATAAAAAAACCTCTCGCAAATGAGGAGGAATCTGATGAGGTCTGCTACAACGGTCGTGTCTGTCCAAACCTCCGATGTACGGTGCCATAAATCAACTTGGCATCTTCGGAGAGGTGGACGGATAAATCCAAATAGCATCTGTCCACAAGATTCAGGCCGGACGTCCCAACATCCTGGTCCATCTTCCGGCGGTGTACAGATTCTGGCACGCCTGGTGGGACCTTTTCCTCTTTCCACTCCACACTTCGTAGATCATGTTTCGCGAACAAAATCGCGGTTCACTATGGTTGCCCTTGGATTCGATCTTCTAAGATTTTGTGTCTTGTTCCTGTACAGAGAGAAGAAGAGAACATCAATGGATTCCAGCTGCACAACTTGCAACAACAATTCTCGCTCCGCCCTAACTGGAGGAGTGACTTACGAACCCAATGCGACCTCCATCTTTTCAATGCACGTAGGGCAAGTAACTCAAGATACTACCGGATTGTTCTTCGGGACTATGATCCCACCAACGAGTTTCAGCGCCCCAACGCCGCAAGACGAAGCTCCTAAGAAGTTGGTCTTCGATCGACTTGCAACCACAACGGCCCCTCTCAACGGGCCATCCAAATCCGATGCCTCAGTCTTCAACAGGTTGAGCCGAAGCTCAGACGTCTCAGTCTTCAACAGGCCGAGCCAGAACCAAACGGGCTCGCAAAGAGGCTCGTCGTACAAGAAGGGGCTGCCCCAAAAAAGATAGCCCTCCCAATTCCTGCTGCAAATGATGTCGTCAAAAGTGCTTCACCAGTCAGGCGACCGGTCTTCGAGAGGCTGGCCGTCTCCAATCAAATCTTGCCAAGGACGTCGGTCTTTAATAGGCTAACAATTGTTGGAGCTCCTTAACAAAACCAGGGGCAAGCCACAGCCGCTTCAAAAATGAAGGCGGTCCCATCTGCAAGACATGCTCGACGTCGCCACTGGCGCAGAGTGAGGAAAGATGGGGGAAACTCCCCCTCTGGATTCACTCCGTCGGCTCCAATGGTGGAATTTGACGCTGTTGTTCCAACCGGAAACAGTTTTGATCTACTTAGGAGGGTGCGAAAGAACTCTCCAACCGCGGTATTGAAGAAATCTCCCCCGCCTGTAGAAGCCATAATGCATACAAAACCGGAGCAGTCCCACCAACGACTCTCCTCCCAAATTCACAGGGTCTGGCGGAAAGTCCAAGACTCTGTGATCGACGAAAACTACTCTCGTCGACCAAAGAAATTAAAGGCTCAGTAAGAGAAAGACCATCCCTCCATTATACAGCGAGGGGTGTCTTTTACACAGGTGCCTGTTACAACGGCTCTTTCAACTTCGACCTCCCACAAAAGGATGAGGCCGGAGAAAATCCCACCGCCAACGGCAAATTCCAAAGGCGACGGACCCAAACGCCCCAAGTCTGGGGCATGATCATGCATACGGTTTACATGGCTTCCGAAAAAGAAAAAAGTCATGCTTCCATAGGTCACCGGCCGCAAACTCGGTCGTTGGAAAAAGCTCAGGAGCAACAACAAAAGCTCCAGGAGATGCTGACGAAAATGGCATCACTCACCTGGCAGAAAGAAAGCCAGGAATCGGCATCTGAACATTGTCAAGAGCAAGAGACCGATACAGAGTTCCTGCGAAGGGTGCTTAAAAGGAAGGATAAGGAGGCCGCGAAACAAGCTGCTAACATAAAGCAGATGGCACTTCTGTCCCAGGACATGGTTGGAATGATGATCCAGCAAGAACCCCCAGCCGAGGATCCGCAGATAGTTATCGAGGATGATAGAAGGGAAACATCAAACCCTCTTCCATCTTTATCAACAGCTAAGGAGGAAACAATCTCCAAGCCTTCTCTTAATGATTACATCGCTCAAGAAATACGAGCTCATCAAGCAAATAAAGCGGCCGGTCAAACTGTCAGAACTGAGCGACCGTATCCAGGCTGTTATGACCAAATTAAGTACCCTCCGAGATATACGATCCCTAAGTTCCATGTGTTCAAGAGGACAAGCAACCCACACCAGCACGTAGCGCAGTTCAAAGCTCTGTGCGGCAACACTGGAGGTGACGACAAACTGTTGCTTCGCCAGTTCGTTGGCAGTCTGTCAGAGACAGCCTTTGAATAGTACTCGAAGCTCCCAAATGACTCCATAAAGAAATTCAAAGAGATGGAGCTGTTGTTCACACATCGGTTCGCCGGCGCAAGTGAGCGCACCCCGATCACAGCTTTAATCAATGCCAGGGTAAGGCCAGGAGAAACCTGGGTCCAATATGCGATCCGGTGGCGAAACCTGTGGTCAAAGTGCGAACAACGCATCAAAGAATCCCCCGCCGTGGACATGTTCATTAGACCCTAGATCTGCAAATGACTGTGTCCCACTTCATGACGTTCTTCAAGCCGACGACCTTCCAGTCTCTGATCGATAAACTGTCCCAAATAGACTAGATGGGCCATGGGCCTTCCTCTTCAAATATGGACCCTCGAAACGCCAAGGGTAAAGGAAAAGCGGCCTTCGTTGTCAACATTCAACAACAACAACCGAGCGACCCAAAACCGGCTGTTTGCCACAACAATGCACGTCCACACCTATCCCTGGAAGAAAGGCTAGGATGTGATTACTCGTTTCCCTGTGATAAGATGAGGAGGCTATTTGAGTCGGCAATGCGTAACAAACTCATCACATTGCCAGACCCATAGCATCCATCGCAGCCCGGCGACATCAATATGTTAGTTATATGTATGCCCTAGAGGCCATTACTGTACATACTATGTATATTGTAATGGATGCTTGGACATATATAGGGAGGATTTTCTTGCTCGACATGATAGTATGCTATCTGGTTGTACTTTATCTTAACATATACTTTGATTGTCTCTATATTACATGTTGATAAAGCCCTTAGGATATGTACTCGACTACTGGGACTATGATGAGATCATACTAGTGGGGCCACAGTAGTCGACGAGTACATCCTATAACTGTTCCTAGTCGAGGGTGTATCGAGACAGGGCATCGATACACCAGAGTAGACTAGCGTATACGCATCTTGACCCATATGATGGGCGATGGATGATCCCATATCCATCGGTGTTTGACATCAAGGATGGTGTACGGGTGCTCAGTGGAGACTGGGTACACTGGACGGACTCGCCAAGAACTCCCAGATGGTATTATACCATACGTCAGATGGCAGTTCTCCGGTGACACTGGTACAGAGTAGTCTGTTGACCCGAGATCGTTATAGAGTCTTGTGTGATTCCCACTGTACTTTGATTTCCATCATACCACGTCCAAGAGGGCGTGCAAAAAGGTGGCTTTTGGGTACAGTCCCGAATCACATGGAGGCAATGAGCGATAGGAGGGGATTCGTCTCTCCCGGTATAGAGAGTTGATGTTGTGCTGTGTTCGATTGGCTATAACCGGAAATCCCTGGCCAGGGTTGCTGAGATTTACTGGTAAGTGTTATCAGTAGTTTCTCGAACTGTTATAGACCTCATATCGACACGACTTATCAAGCTACTGGGGTCTGACGTTTACCACCCCTAGGCGAGATATGCAACATATCAGACGACGAGACCGGACTGTACGGGAGTGTTACTGTTTGGATTCACAGGAGAATGTACAGGCTTGCTTGTTGATCTTCTGAGCGCTCAATACCTGGGTAGCTGTTACGTTTAGCTGACCGCTTGCAGCTTGTGGGTGTTTGATATGATCATCACCTACTGCCGGCGTATTGACGATTCTTTAGAGTCCTACACAGAGGTTTCTTGGCTCAGGCAAAACGGAGTAGGAGCACATATGTGATATGTGCGGGACCGAGGATAATGCGATATGTGATACCGTATTGTATTCTCGCGATATTTGATATCAGCCGGGTCATCAGATCAAGTGTTGATTCAATGAATCGGTACGGATAAATATTAGTCGGTTATATGCGATATAGCCGGATTGTCGGATCAAGTGTTGATTTGATAATTTAATGTATAATAATATATATGATATATTAAAATGCATTAACTAACATTAGCTCACTAAAAGATTCTTTTTCTCACTCGGGTAATACATTGATATATATGCGATATATGTTAAATGTATTATTTTATTTGGTTACAATAAATATTATATATGTGATATATAATATTGTAACATGATATGATAAATAATGCAACATGTTTAGTAGAGATTAAACAAGATTAGGTTTGATTTGGGTTAATGCTTTCTAGATGATTCTAGAAGGTTTAGTTTTGTTTTGTGAAAGATATTTTGTTATGACTCATTCTTAACTCAACCCAAACCCTAACCCTTGGTCAATTCTCTACAATGGTTAAGTCAACCATGGTTGCATAATTCATCATTATCTCTTTTGCTTTATTCATCACAAATTAGAATTCTATTATTATGTTCATCTTCTTCTTCCTTCATGCTTTCATGAAAAAGCTTTACTAGTTTTTCAAAAGTGATGAATAAATATGAGAAAAAGATAAATAAAGAGAGCAAAAATCCTACTTCATCATCCTCATCTTCCCTTGCCATTTAGATGAGGGTATTCACATCATTTCATGAGTGTTAGCTTGTGTTAAAGAAACTTCAACGTAGATCATCTTAGTATCGAAGATCGGAAGCAAAGGTTGCATCTTTCTCTTCGTGGAACCTCTCGAGAGTCCGGATCCCGATGATCGCAGCGAAGGGACCACAACACGGAGCATATGAAGTGAAGGACTGGATCTACAAAGGTTATAATCCCTCTCACTTAGTGTTAAAAGTGTTTAGCATGATAGTTTTCGCCTAATCTCTAGTTTAAAGATCCGTATTCGGGTTGTTCGGCACGGCTAAATTTTTAATCGGGCATGGTTGATGCCTCATAGACCCTTGTGGCAGTGCCCAGCAACCCTACACAATGACCCCAACTACTGCTCTTATCACAGAATGGTGAGCCACCCAATTAAGGATTGCTACGTCTTCAAGAACTGGGTCGAGGATCGGTATCAATAGGGGAAGTTCGCGCTGTCTGAAAACTGGAGGGTGAACCCACTGTTGGGGTAAAAATTTACACCCCGGTTGACCGAGTCAAAGTCAAGATCAACCCCCAAGCTAGGTGGGCCGAAGCCCAGGTCAAGCGGGCACATGCCCAAGTCAAGCCCGCGGTCAGCCTCCCCATGCCAACAACAAAATCATGTAATAAATAATTTTTATGTAATTTTTTATACATGAATGTATGCAAAATGGGCATAAAGCCAATATTTTGTAAGCCCATGGCTTATGTGCAAAAATGAAATGGCACATGAACCATGGGATAGGCAAAATGCCATTTTTGTGAAGCCAAAGGGGCTATATGTAAATATGTAAGCCTATAAAAGGCAACATGATGATGAATAAAAAACACTTTTTCATTCCCTCAAAAAAAAAAAACCTAAGGTTCTTTGTGCCTCCTGCTCCTTCTCCAAGGTTCTAAACCTTCTCATTTCTTTTGAATTAAATCAAGAGTTTTACTCTTTCTCTTCCAAAACTAAGTAATTTTCCACCACAAAACCCACAAGGGGGAACTTGGATCTACCATTAGATCTCAGAAAGGAGAGATTTTTAGATCTCACATCTCTTGATCATCAAGATCCAACCAACAGAGGAGGAAGAGGAAGAACCCCTTTCATCAACCAAAACATTTTAGGAGTTTAACTCCATAAATTTACATAGATATATATATATAATAAATATTTCCTTTCTGAAGCATAGCTTCTATTTCTTAGGCTAAAAGCCTCTTTTTCTCGCCGGCGCTCAAGCGCAGAGCGCCCCGTGCCAACACGTGGTGCGCTTGCGCTCAAGCGCAAGTGCCCGAGCGCAAGTCGCCCACGTGCCGACATGTGGCGCGCTTGCGCTCAAGCACAAGTGCCCGAGCGCAAGTTGCCTCGGTGCCGACACGTGGCGTGCTTGCGCTCGAGCGCAAGCGCTCGAGCGCAAGTCGCCCCGGTGCCGACACGTGGCATGCTTGCGCTCGAGCGCAAGCGCTCGAGCGTAAATCTCCCCCATGCCGACACGTGGCGCGCTTGCGCTCGAGCGCAAGTCGCCCCCGTGCCGACACGTGGCGCGCTTGCGCTCAAGCCCCAGCGCTCGAGCGCAAGTCGCCCCCGTGCCGACACGTGGCACTCTAGCGCCTGAGCGCACAGCACCTAGGCGCACAGCACCCAAGGTGCTGCCCCCACGCATCCTTTGGATGCCCTTTTCCCCTCTTTTTTTTTGTGTATATACATATATATATATATATATATATATATACATATGTACACATATGCATACATATGTGCACACACACATACACCATGACACTGTCCCTGTTAGAAAAAAATTTCTAACGGGGCGCTGCCCCGTACCCCGCAAGGGGGCTGCTAACCCCCTTGACCCCCAGCCCGCTGTCCGGGTAGCGGGACCCCCGTAAAAACTCTGCGTGGCTCCCGATATATCCAAAACCCCCCTTTCAAAACACAACACACGCACACTGCACATTGAGTTCGCATGACCAGTTTAACCCGTTAATCGGAGGTTCCCTCGCTCCAAAGGCGAGGGGTAATTAACGGCAGCTTAGTCCGCGGCTGCCGGAGATTCGGATCCCCACAATCAATAAACCCCGGCCTACCCTAGGCAGGGGGAATCTGTAGTATACGCCTGACAAGCGCGCGTATTCCCATCTCAATGGGGTGACGAAAAACACCCTACAGATTCTGGCACGCCCGGTGGGACCAATCTCTCCTCCCATATTTCGGGTTAAGCGTTCATACAAACTCAATCAATATGCATACCTGTATTTATACTAAAAATAATGCTTTTTCATGCAGATTTTCAAGCAATCACCTTCCGACGATGTCTTCGATGATGAACTCAGCTCCCGTCTCCTACACGATGAGGATAGACTCTAGGACGGTCCTTCCGGCCAGTCTCGGGCGACAATGGGAGGAGCCACTGCTACCATTCGGCTCTATTATGTTCATGCCAGTTGGCGCCATCTCAGCTCCTCAAGCCCCGGTGGCAGACAAACCGGTCTCGAAAGGCAGGAGACCAAATGTGGTGATCTCAAGGGCGCCCCAACCCAAACGTAAGTCGGTATCTGAACGACTTTCCTTGGCCCCAGCTGGGTGCAAGGCCATCAACACCAACAAAGCTACAACGCGTCCCGAGCAAGCTCCAGCGGCGCCCCTGACAAATGCTCAATCGGGTGTCTTCTCTAAGCTCCCCGCTGATCAACTCACAATGGCTTCCCGGGTAGCGGATTCCCGCCAAGCCTTCAAAATCGAGAAGCTGAGGGAGAAAAAGCTCAGATATAGAGCCAACAAAAGGGCTAGGGCTCCTACCAGGCTGAACCTCATGAGGTTCGAAGAACAGGGTTACCCTGCCGAAGATGAGGAAATGGCTGGGTATGTGGTCCACACTGTCTATACGGTGGGCAAGCGCAGCAAGAGCAAGGACGGGGCTACCACATCTCAAACCCAATCTGGCTTGAATGTGGTGGCCGCTTCCAAAGAACAGCCGCCTCTGCTGGGTGATGAAAACCCTCTTGATGAGGATGATAGGCGGAAAGACCCTTCGGTCCATGAGGAGTCGGGCTCGGAAAGCGAAGAAGAGCCGACTTTCCGCCCCAGGACCGCGGAGCAAGAGCTGCTTCAAGAGCTCCGAAAGCAGCTCAGAAACAAAGATAAGGAGATGGACAAACTCTACTCCAAAATCGATGACTTGACGAATGTCGTGATGCAGCTCACGGCCCGACTTGCCTCTCAGCCGCCCAATCAAGCAGAAGGCTCTGCTCGTGAACCGGGAAATGGTGTCCCAAAGCAGCCGACGCCTATTCCCTCAAATCCAAAAGTGGGCGAACTACATGAAAACCACTCGCATCCTATATCGGGAAATGTCTTGGCTACCGATGACAGTAGCCCACTAACTAAAGATAAAATCATGGATTTGGTTGCCAGAAAAGTCAAAACATTGGTGGCCGAAGTCGAAGCGCAAAAAGATATCAGCAGTAGTGGGAGACCATATCCTGCTCAGTATAATCTGGTAGAATTTCCTAGCGGCTATGTCATCCCCAAATTCGGAAGATTCGATGGGACGGGAAATGCGAATCAGCATATCGCCCACTTCAAAGCCTCATGCGGGAATACTGGGGGCAATGATGCGCTTCTCCTCCGCCAGTTCGTTAATAGCTTGACCGATGTTGCTTTCGACTGGTACGCGAGCATACCGGATGGCTCCGTCACAACTTTTGTCCAAATGGAGTCTCTGTTTCGGCAGAGGTTCATGAGCGTCGGCGATAAGATTACCATTGCCGAACTCGTAAGGACCAAGCCCAAGAGCGACGAAAGCAGCACGGATTTTATAACCCGATGGCGCAATCTCTCCGTCAAATGCGAACCGCCGATAGAGCAGGACCAATCTGTCAGTCTCCTCGTCGGAAATCTCAACAATTGGATGGCCCCATTTTTATGTACCGCGGGTCTCAAAACATTCCAAGAGCTGACCAGGAAAGTCCAGATGCTGGAGCGCTCAAAACAGGAGTCCTCCTCGGATTCTCAAAATAACAATAGGTCCTGGAGAAACCGGAAGGACGATAATCGCAAAGGCGGAAACTCCGATGATTCTGAATCTTTCAACACTTCGGCTAACCGAAATAAGCAAGGGATGAGCGGACCTAGCGCCAACCAGCCTCGGAAGCCAATGTTCGGAGAGGGAGGAGAATCTCTACTGAAAGAGAAGCTGGATAAGGTCTATTCCTTCAGAAGGGACAAAATCCGTAAAATATTCAAAGACGCCCTGAAGAACGGTCTACAACTGCCAGAGTCAAAAAGACCGCAGGAAGCGAATAGGACCGACGACCCCAAATACTGCCCTTATCACAGAGTGATAGGTCATGCCATTGAGGACTGCTTCGTCTTCAAAGATTGGGTCGAAAAGCAATACAAGGCAGGAGAGATAGAACTGTCCAAAGGCGTGTTAACAAACAGTCAAGCTGCAACCGCCAATTTCATACAAACGGAGACCGAAGTTCTTCGTGAAACCGATTCTCTCAGACATCTGCCTTTCTCTGAAAACAATCGACCACCACGTCATTAAACTGGGAACAGTCGACCTCTAAGTCGTTAAACTGGGAATGTAAAAAAAATGTGTGTATATAAAAAAAATGTGTAAATAAAAGAAAAATAAAGAAAAGCCGAAATGATGGGGCAACTCGCAATAAAAATCAGCGAGTAAAAATAAAAATGAAAATAAAGCCGAAATGATGGGGCAACCGCGAATAAATAGCCGAAATGATAGGGTAATCGCGACCTTCGCGATAAGAAAAGCTGAAATGATAGAGCAATCGCGGTAAAACAAAAACGAAAAAAAAATCCAATTTTCCGAAATTCTTCTGGCCCCACGGCTAGTCCCCAAATTGACTACCGTATACAATCCACGGGTTCAAATAATTCTCATCATACCTATGCCCCACCACAATCACCAGTTACGCGGCTGGTCTCCGCCATTGGAATTATGCTCCATTGAGAAGACCCACTCATGTGTCCTCACGATACATGAGGAGAACAAACCTTTGTGGGATCCTTACGACTCATAAAGGAAAAACACACTTAGGAGTCCTTACGACTCCTAAGGAGAAAATACACCTACGGGATCCTTACGACTCGTAGGGAGAAAATGCTTTTATGGGACCCTCACGGCCCATAAAATTGAAAGTCTTAGGTGACAGGGATCTAAACCTGTCTCCTAAGCCATCGCTCCCCAATCCCAAAGTGGCGAATGATGAGTCGCTCCTAGTACCATATTCCAGTGTAGCGATACAGACGCCAACCAAATTCCAAATCCTATATCCCAATGGCGAATGATGAGTTGCTCCTGGTACCATATTCCAGTGCAGCGATGCAGACGCCAACAAAGTCCTGAAATTTTTTCAGCCCTACGGTCTGGATCATACATCCTGCAAAACCGTATACAATCCACGGGCGCAAAACGATCCCAATCTCTCTCAAGACCTACCGGTAAGACCACATTCAAAGTCCAACCAAAAAATAAAAAAAATAAAAAAATAAAAAAAATAAAATAATAAAAAAAATAAAATGTCCACAAGCAAAATGGGCACGAATGAAAACCCGAAAGGGCGCAAACTCGTGAGAAAAAGATGAAATGCACTCACAAAGTCCTCTCGACTTTGTGAGGAGAAAATTCCCGCGTGAGATCCTTACGACTCACAAAGGAGCAACACACTTGGGAGTCCCCACGACTCCCAAGGAGAAAATACACTTACGGGGTCCTTACGACCCGTAAGGAGAAAATCCTTTGTGAGACCCTTACGGCTCACAAAATTGAAAAGTCTTAGGTGATAAGGGATCTAAACCTGTCTCCTAAGCCATCGTTTCCTAATAAGCAAACGCAAATGATGATTCGCTCCTGATACCATATTCCAGTGTAGCGATGCTGATGCCAAACAAAAAAAAAAACAATTCCCAAATCCTGTCATGACAAATGATGATTCGCTCCTGGTACCATATTCCAGTGTAGCGATGCTGATGTCAACCCAAATCAAATCAAACCAACCACCTCTGCGGCGGAATCATGCTCCGTCCCAGAATTTACCCCGTGTCGAAATCATGCTTCGCCTCGAGATATCTACCTTCCCTGCCGGAATTATGCTCCGCCTCGGAATCAAATCAACCAACCAGCTCTGCGTCGGAATCAAGTTTCGTCTCAGAATGTGCACCCCGTGTCGAAATGATGCTTCGCCTCGGTGTACCTTCCTTCCCTGTCGAAATTATGCTTCGCCTCGGAATCAAGTCAACCGAAAAGCTCTGCGCCGGAATCATGCTCCGTCTCAGAATGTACCCCATGTCGAAATCATGCTTCGCCTCGGAGTATTTGCCTTCTCTGTTGGAATTATGCTTCGCCTGGGAATCAACCTCCGCATCGAAATTATGCTTCGGTTAGAATGTCTGTCACCCTTCGGAATGATGCTCCGAATCCTGGAATTATGCTCCTCTCATCGGAATGATGCTCCGATCCTTGGAATCATGCTCCGCAAATTGGAATGATGCTCCAATCCTTGGAATCATGCTCCGCAAATCGGAATGATGCTCTGAATCCTGGAATTATACTCCGCTCATCGGAATGATGCTCCGACCCTTGGAATCATGCTCCACCTTTCGGAATGATGCTCCGAACCTTGGAATTATGCTCCGCCCATCGGAACGATGCTCCGATCTTCGGAATGATGCTCCGATCCTTGGAATTATGCTCCACTCTTCGGAAAGATGCTCCAAACTCTGGAATCATGCTCCGCCCATCGGAATGATGCTCCGATCTCCGGAATTATGCTTCGATCCCTGGAATCATGCTCCGCTCTTCGGAAAGATGCTCCGAACTCTGGAATCATGCTCCGCTCTTCGGAAAGATGCTCCGAACCTTGGAATTATGCTCCGCCCATCGGAACGATGCTCCGATCTTCGGAATGATGCTCCGATCCTTGGAATTATGCTCCGCTCTTCGGAAAGATGCTCCGATCTCTGGAAATATGCTCCGCCCTTCGGAACGATGCTCCGAACCCTGGAATTATGCTTCCCCCATCGGAACGATGCTCTGATCTCTGGAATTATGCTCCGCGAATCAGAATGATGCTCCGATCCCCGGGAATCATGCTCTCCGGGATGATGCTCCGCCCCTGGAATGATGTTCTACCTCAAAGTCCAACTTCAAGATCCATCAATTTCATGCACACAACTCAAATGTGCGGTGTGCATTTATTGATGGGGGGCACTTTGTTGGGGTAAAAATTTACACCCCGGTTGACCGAGTCAAAGTCAAGGTCAACCCCCAAGCTAGGTGGGCCGAAGCCCAGGTCAAGCGGGCCCATGCCCAAGTCAAGCCCGCGGTCAGCCTCCCCATGCCAACAACAAAATCATGTAATAAATAATTTTTATGTAATTTTTTATACATGAATGTATGCAAAATGGGCATAAAGCCAATATTTTGTAAGCCCATGGCTTATGTGCAAAAATGAAATGGCACATGAACCATGGGATAGGCAAAATGCCATTTTTGTGAAGCCAAAGGGGCTATATGTAAATATGTAAGCCTATAAAAGGCAACATGATGATGAATAAAAAACACTTTTTCATTCCCTCAAAAAAAAAAAACCTAAGGTTCTTTGTGCCTCCTGCTCCTTCTCCAAGGTTCTAAACCTTCTCATTTCTTTTGAATTAAATCAAGAGTTTTACTCTTTCTCTTCCAAAACTAAGTAATTTTCCACCACAAAACCCACAAGGGGGAACTTGGATCTACCATTAGATCTCAGAAAGGAGAGATTTTTAGATCTCACATCTCTTGATCATCAAGATCCAACCAACAGAGGAGGAAGAGGAAGAACCCCTTTCATCAACCAAAACATTTTAGGAGTTTAACTCCATAAATTTACATAGATATATATATATATAATAAATATTTCCTTTCTGAAGCATAGCTTCTATTTCTTAGGCTAAAAGCCTCTTTTTCTCGCCGGCGCTCAAGCGCAGAGCGCCCCGTGCCAACACGTGGTGCGCTTGCGCTCAAGCGCAAGTGCCCGAGCGCAAGTCGCCCACGTGCCGACACGTGGCGCGCTTGCGCTCAAGCGCAAGTGCCCGAGCGCAAGTTGCCCCGTTGCCGACACGTGGCGTGCTTGCGCTCAAGCGCAACCGCTCGAGCGCAAGTCGCCCCGGTGCTGCCCGGTGCCGACACGTGGCGTGCTTGCGCTCAAGCGCAACCGCTCGAGCGCAAGTCGCCCCGGTGCTGACACGTGGCATGCTTGCGCTCGAGCGCAAGCGCTCGAGCGCAAGTCTCCCCCATGCCGACACGTGGCACGCTTGCGCTCGAGCGCAGGCGCTCGAGCGCAAGTTGCCCCCGTGCCGACACGTGGCGCGCTTGCGCTCAAGCCCCAGCGCTTGAGCGCAAGTCGCCCCCGTGCCGACACGTGGCGCGCTTGCGCTCAAGCCCCAGCGCTTGAGCATAAGTCGCCCCCGTGCCGACACGTGGCACTCTAGCGCATGAGCGCACAGCACCTAGGCGCACAGCGTCCAAGGTGCTGCCCCCACGCATCCTTTGGATGCCCTTTTCCCCTCTTTTTCTGTGTATATACATATATATATATATATACATATGTACACATATGCATACATATGTGCACACACACATACACCACGACACTGTCCCTGTTAGAAAAAAATTTCTAACGGGGCGCTGCCCCGCACCCCGCAAGGGGACTGCTAGCCCTCTTGACCCCCAGCCCGCTATCCGGGTAGCGGGACCCCCGTAAAAACTCTGCGTGGCTCCCGATATATCCAAAACCCCCCTTTCAAAACACAACACACGCACACTGCACATTGAGTTCGCATGACCAGTTTAACCCGTTAATCGGAGGTTCCCTCGCTCCAAAGGCGAGGGGTAATTAACGGCAGCTTAGTCCGCGGCTGCCGGAGATTCGGATCCCCACAATCAATAACCCCCGGCCTACCCTAGGCAGGGGGAATCTGTAGTATACGCCTGACAAGCGCGCGCGTATTCCCATCTCAATGGGGTGACGAAAAACACCCTACACCCACCACAGAAGCACACTCCCAAAAAGGTAGATGCGCCAGGGGCATCATGCTCTCTCGTGGAAGAAACTCCATGGGAAATCGTTCTTTCAGCAAAGACCAAAACAATGCAGAAAGATCTACAGGCATGTCCGGCAGTCAGGTGGAAAAGCCTACTTGAATCTGAAATCATCAAAGGGATGCTGAAACCGCGTCCCGTACCGAAGATTGTTGACAAAGGGAAAAATCCCTAAGTCAAGCCTTCAAAGTCATCGAAGAAAAAGAAGATGACCAAGAAGTCTGTGCAGCCTGTCGAGTATGAAGACAAGCGCACAAACATACAAAAGTACATTGATGCATTGGAAGAGTACAACCAGAAGGCACGGACACCATTCACCCTCGAAGAGTTCCTCAAGCATATTCTTGAGAACGAAGATTGTAACAACGATGAGGAAAATGACTCATCAGAAGAAACTGAAGACTATGTAGCAAGTTTCCACATGGTCTCCCATTCGCTAATAAATGAAGAAGATGCCCCCTCAGTGTCAGAAACAACGCAGAGGAACTAGGGATAGGATCGGCGCTAAAATCCCTGGAACGGTCGGAAGACCCAATTAATAGGCTGTTAAACGAAGCCTTTCGAAAAAGCAAAGCCGACCGAGAACGCGAAACAGCCATATACGAAAAGGCTAAGGGTCAGCGTCAAGATGAAGAAGCTGCGGCAAGGTGGAGTCGTAAAGTACTCCAACCAAATCAAGGCATACCTGCGACAAATAAGAGCAGGATCAAGGCAGAGAAGCGGTTCGCCAAAGCCTGTCAATAGGATTGAAGCTGCCACCTCTGGTAGGAAACACTACCGGGTTCATACGCCTCGACGGAGAGGATTCATATCTAATCTACTGCCTATATCATTAGAGGGTTACCCATCCCACCGAAGAGTGAAGTTCCTTCGAGAAGTGGTGGCAGGGATATGTTGCCCATAAAAAACACTTCAAGAGGATGAAGCGCGAAGCTCGTTGACAGCAAAAAGGTGCGACAAGTATGCGTGAAAAAATGACTGGCAACTGTCATATAGTTGATACCAGTCCAGAAAGGAAAAAAAACCCTAAGTTCTTACCTTCGGGAGTGATTCTAAGGACGAAATGGCCCTCAGCCCTCTCTTCAAAGACTCCACCTCTGAAAAAGAAGAGGGGGAGAAGAACTGTGAGAACATTCAGCTGCGTAGCTGCACGCTGCCTGAAAAGAATCTCGGACCTACAAACAAGGGTTCAAGCAAAAAGGACAAAGGGAAAGAAAAAATCACTGAGGAAATTGCCCTCAACGAAACCCACCTTATAGCATAGCAAAACCTGGAGGCTTATAAGGCAAGGATGATACGGTCATACGAAAGACTGACTAGGCCGAGAACATTCCGCCAAGGCGAGTTCATGCTAGTCGTCAAAAGACCAATTATCCCCAATAATGCAAAACGGGGGAAATTCGAGCCGAACTATGAAGGCCCGTACATCATAGACAATGTCTATCAAGGTGGAGCCTACTTGCTCGTGGATATGCATAGCAAAATACCCTTCAGGCCAATAAACGGCCCATTCCTCAAAAAATACTACGCTTGACGAGTCATGACTTAGGTCAATGATAGATGACGACGCTCGTGTCAGCTCGCTATCTTCCTGAGTCAAAACTCTAAAAGTGGTATGCAAAGAAGCTCTGTCGCCTCAAAAATGGCGATAATGGACCGAGATGTCCTTAAACTAAAAAATCCGCCTCAAACATGGAAACACCGGACCGAGATGTTCTTAAACTAAAAATTCGCCTCAAATATGGTGACAACGGACCGAGATGTCCTTAAATAAAAAATTCGCCTCAAACATGACGACATTGGACCGAGATGTCCTTAAACTAAAAATTTGCCTCAAACATGGCGGCACTAGACCGAGATGTCCTTAAACTAAAAATTCACCTCAAACATGGCGACATTGGTCCGAGATGTCCTTAAACAAAAACCCCGCCTCAAATATGGCGACATTGGACCGAGAAGCCCGTAAACTAGAAATCGTTTGTCTTAAATATGGCGGCAACGGACCGAGACGTCCTTAAACTAAAAATTCGCTTCAAATATAGAGGCAACGGACCGAGATGTTCCTAAACTAAGCACATCGCCTCCGAAACGGTAATGTGCTCCGTTGAGATCTATATTGCAATCGAAGCTCCAACGGCGAAGACTGCAACTCAAGTCCTACTGGCTACACAGCTACTTCAGCGGTGAAGTCACTCCCAAGCCTCATTGGCAAACAGATGGGTCAAAAAAACGATATGTCCACAAGAAAAATAGGCATGACTGAAAACCCGAAAGGGCGCCGTGATTAAAAACAGCAGGGCTACCGGTGAGTTTGTGAAAACCCGGAAAGGCGCGATCTCATTAAAAAAATGGTATGTCCACAAGCAAAATGAGCACAGATGAAAACCCGAAAAGGCACCGTGAGTAAAAACAGCAGGGCTACCGGCGAGTTTGTGAAAACCCGGAAGGGCGCAATCTCGTTAAAAAAATTGTATGTTCACAAGCAAAATGGGCACGGATGAAAACCTAAAAGGGCGCTGTGAGTAAAAATAGCAGGGCTGCCGGCGAGTTTGTGAAAACCCGAAAGGGCACGATCTCATTAAAAAAATGGTATGTCCACAAGCAAAATGGGCATGGATGACAACCCAAAAGGGCACCGTGAGTAAAAACAGTAGGGCTACCGGTAAGTTTGTGAAAACCCGGAAGGGCGCGATCTCGTTAAAAAATAGTTTGTCCACAAGCAAAATGGGCACGGATGGAAACCCGAAAGGGCGCCGTAAGTAAAAACAGCATGGCTACTGACAAGTTTGTGAAAACCCGGAAGGGCTCAATCTCGTAAAATTTTCACTTACGAGATCCTCTCGACTCGTAAGGAGAACTCCCCCCATGAGTCCTTCACGGCTCATAGGATTCAAAAGCCTTAAGCGACAGGGATACAAACCTGTTCTTAAGCCATCACATTCCCCAAGTTGCCCTACAGACGGTCCAATATTGGCCCTTGTATACAATACACGAGCACAAATAAATATAGCCCTCACCTAGTTCCACCAATGGCGCAAAATGTCCCTATATGGTGAACGACACTTGTAAGCCCTCTCGACTTATAAGGAGAAAACACTCTTGCAAGATCCTTACGACTTGCAAAGGAGAACACACACTTAGGAATCCCCACGATTCCTAAGGAGAAAATACACCTACGAGATCCTCACGACTCGTAGAGAGAAATAACTTTATGAGACCTTTACGGCTCATAAAGTCGAAAAGTCTTAGTCGACAGGATCCTAACCCTGTTTACTAAGCCATCTTTGTTCAAATCGATAAAAGCACATGATGATTCGCTCCTGGAAATATTCCAGTGGTAGCGATGATGATGCCTAAACAGGTGTCAAACTCCAAATCCGTTCATGGCACATGATGATTCGCTCATGGCAATTTTCCAGTTGTAGCGATGCTGATGCCAAAGTTGGTATCAGATTCCAAACGCGCAATAAAAAAATTAGCTAGCAAAAAAATGCATATGAAATAGCCGAAATGATGGGGCAACTCGCAATAAAAATTAGAGAGCAAAAAATGTGCATATGAAACAACCGAAATGTTTGGGCGACTCACAACAAAAAAATAGCGAGTAAAAAAAACCGATATAGCCGAAATGATTGGGCACCACGGATAAAAAGCCGAAATGATTGGGCAATCGTGACTTTTGCAATATGAAAAGCTAAAAAGATAAAGTATAGTGGAAGTCAAAATTAAAATAAAATAAAAGGAAATTTTCTTTGCCCTACAGGTGAGTCTATACCGACCTCTGTATACAATCCATGGGCACAAATAAAAAAGGGAACCATATTTTCTCACCAGATTCCGTCAAAGGGAGAGCCAAATCTTGATGGCAACATATACAACCTAGAGACAATCTCGGCGTTCCTTCTCATTCCATTTGGATGCATACGGAACGTCAACAAAGGCTCAAAGGTCGAAACAAAACGGAGCCATTGAAAATTCCTAACTCCAAATCTTGACGGTTCATATACAACTTAGAGAAAATCTCGGCGTTTCTTCTCATTCCATCAGGATGCAGACACGACGTCGACAAAGACTCAAGGGTCAAATCAAAAGTGGAGTCACGGCAAAACCCTAGCTCCAAGTCTTGATGGTCCATACACAACCTAAAGACTACCCGACGTACCTTCTCATTCCGACAGGATGCAGACACGACATCAACAAAAGGCCTAAGGATCGAAACAAAACGGAGCCACGGCAAATTCCTAGCTCCAAGTCTTGACGGTTCACATACAACCTAAAGACTCCTCCGGCGTACCTTCTCATTCTATCAGGGTGTAGATGCGACGTCAACAAAGGCTCTAATGAGCTAAATCAAAAAGGAGTGACGGAAAAATCCCAGCTCCAGCTCGACATTCTTTTCGTTACAACAGACGCAATGTCAACAAAGGTTCCAAATAGCCAAATCAAAAAGGAGTGATGTCAAAATCCCAGCTCCAGCTCGATATTCTTCTTGTTATAGTAGACACAATGTCAACAAAGGCTCTAAATAACCAAATCAAGATGGAGCAACGGCAAACTCCTAGCTCAAAGTCTTGACGGTTCATATACAACCTAAAAACTACCCCGATGTTCCTTCTCATTCCATCAGGGTGCAGACGTGACATTAACAAAGCTCCAACAAGCCAAATCAAACTGGAACAAAGGCGTATTCCTAGCTTCAGACTTCAACAGCAATACATACAGTATAGAGGTCCTACAGATGTCTACCCTATTCCAGCAAAGAAATGGCACAGCATCGTCAAACAAAAATGAAGCAACGGAATATTCCCAGCTTCAGGGTCTCGACAGCAACTTATATAAAACCTGAGAGACTATCGGAGATCATCCCACACCAACGCGAAGTGGTTATGACTCATAGAGGCTCCAAATTGAGCCTAACCTTAAGTAAAAAACGACATGGATATTTCTTAATGCTTGCTCTTCCGACGGTCATATAGCCTAAGGAGATTACTTGAAGACGTCTTGTCCAGTCCCGAAGGGATCAGAGACACGACAATCGTGGGGCTACTCGAACAACGGCTTAAAGACCGCATATCGAAGAATATATCAGCCAATGCGACGGTACCATGGACTAAAATCCTAGTACCACAAACCTAACGAACCTCTATCATAAAGAATGGAGGTTATCTATATACAACGTTAGGACAAGTTTACCTGTAAACCCAAGGGAGGTAAACTAAACAAACTCCGAAATGAGTCCATAAACTAAACAAACTCCGAAATGAGTCCATAAACTAGAAACTCCGAAACGAGTGAATAAACTATAAACTCCGAAATGCGTACATAAACTAGAAACTCCAAAATGAGTGAATAAACTACAAACTCCAAAATGAGTGAATAAACTACAAACTCCGAGATGAGTACATAAACTATTTTACGTCAAGTCAAGACAGAGAGACGCAAGGATGAAATGAAACATGTCTTTTATTCATAAATCAAAATGAATACAAGATATAAAAGAACAAAAGAAGAAAATATACAGCGACAAAAATTTCTAAACGAGTGGGCGGTTCAATAAGCCAGCAAGTTCGTCATTCTTCCGTCAGACTTCTGCTTCGAGCTCTATCAACGTCGCGAGCTGAGTCCCTATCTGTGCCTGTTGATTCTGGTATGAAGAAAATCGACTCTCGAGCTCTTTCTCGGCAGCCTTGTGGGTCTCGACCATCTCGCGTGTGAAAATAACGGCTTTATCAAGAGCCACCGCCTCCGTAATGGCCTCCTGAAGAACTCGCCAAATTTCATAAACACAAGTAGTCTTGGCGGTAAGTTGGGCTTGAAGTTCCCCTAAAGCTTTTGAAGCCAGTTCCCTCACCGAAAACTTTCGGTTGAGTCTCTTTTCACATGACTGGAGATTGGCTGCACATCGGTCGATCCATCCACACAGGCTGGCTTTTACAGACAAGATGTCAGAGGGAAGGCGCACACTTTCAATCCCATGTAGGAAGGCCTCCACTCGACGGCAATACTCGACCCAAGTATGCACCAGTGCCTCGTCATGATAAGTGGCAAGAACAGACAAAGAGGTGTTGGTTTCAACAGCGAATCCTTCGGCCGTGATAGGATTACCAGCGTGAAGATCTTCGATAAGAATTTCCAGTAAATGAATGCTCTGTTTTGCCATCCTCTCAGACATGCGTCGGGCGTAAGGGCCTGATGGCATGGAGATTCGGGATTCCAAGGGGGTCAGGATTGGCAAAGCTGTAAGCATACATGGATGGTTAGTTGCCTCTCTAAACATAGAACAAGTAAAAGAACGCTAATGCTAAAGTGTAACTTACCCACGGAAGGCGGGTTTGAGAAATCCCCAAGTCCATCAAGAATTTCGACTTCGTCGTCAGCTTCTAGGACTGCGGTTTAAATAGAAGGCGCATCAACATCTTTATGAAAATATAAAATGAAAAGGCAAAAGAATACCAACCTTGGCCAGAAGAAAGGACTATGCTTTGTGGAGGTATCGCTTGCGGGGGCGCCATGTCAAGTAAACGCTGGAATGTTTTCCTCGGAGAAAGGTCCACAATAGAAGACGCCAACTCCCATAATTCTGAGGGAAGGAAAGGTTCAGATATATGGAGGGGTCGTTAAACAAAATATAGATAAGATTACCTTCGATACTTTGCCCGCTCTGAACTGGAAGGATGGCTGCTTCAACAAGCTCCTTTACACCCTCAGGTGCATCACTGGATATATGCGTGAAGTCTATGGCCAGCGTGATAGCCTTCAATAGAGGGACAAAAGCCACTGCTAAAGGCCTCGAGACAGGGACAGTAGCTTCGACAATCTCCTCTACACCCTTCGGTGCATTACTAGAGATATCCATGAGATCTATCGCCGGTGTGGTAATCTCTGCTGGAGGAATAGAAGCCATCACCGGAAGCTCCACGGCGGGGATAGCAGCTCCAGTAATCTCTTCTACACCCTCTGGTATGTCATGGGAGATATTCATAGAATCTATGTCCATGGCGCGATATGGGCTCGAAACTACTCCCGCTGCAGAAGTCCCTACAAAATTTTTCATAAAAATAATGCAACAGGAAAGTAATATGAATTATTTGCCGAAAGATACAAAAAATATGCATACTAATACGCCAGGGAGCCTGAAGTATGGCCTTTTCGAGTCGCTGCTCTTTTCTGATCAAATGTACTCGTCGGGTTTCAATTGAAAGCAAATGCCTACCCGTCTTCAGAGCAGCCTCGTCTTCAGAAACGGCCAAGATGGGCTATTTGATAACCTGTTCTTCTTCCATTGTCAGAGGACCCATTGGTAATCTAGTTAATAACGGATCGACGTCATAGAATACGACAGGGGGAAAGCCTCCCTTCTTCGGGCGCATATTTTCATTTTCATCTTGCGATTGCCTCAAGGCTTCGGCCAACTGAGCAGCTTCCTCGGCAGACGTGCCGGGAAAAAGGACACCGTCGTCTGGTTCATGCACAGATATTGGCTCATCATGGAGGGGTTCAGACTCAAGAAAAGTATCGAGTAGACCGGTGACTGATTTCTTTCTCCTTTTAGAGCCTGAGCTAACACCAGTAGAGGGGCGCTTCTTCCCCTTTGGCGCTTTTGCGCGGCGCTGCCCAACATCGCCTTCGGTATCTGCCTTTTAGGGCGCCACGGCTGGTGCTTTATCAGGAGTCGTTGTCTCGGCTCTTGCACGTACCGGCATACCAGCAGTACGGGGGGATGATTTGGCTTGTATAGCCTTAGGAATGAACACTGAGCCGCTGTCCCTTAGAGGAGGGCAAACAACCGATCGTGGCCGCAACGGGGCACTGATAGCCTGAGCGGAAGCAGGAGCTTTACATTCAAAGAGGACCCTTCTCTCCTCTGCAATGATGGGACCAACCTGGTGACGATACCAGCCCTTGAAGAATTCCACGGGCCTCGGAAGATAGTCAGGCTCGGGAATCATGAAGAAGGAACCGGTACCCAATCGCATGAAGTTGTAGATGACGTCGCGAGTGACCTCCGGTGAGAGAGTAGGCTCGATTAAAAAGGCTTCGAGAGGGACCCCCTGGTTGTAACCCAGCTGCTAGGCGAAGCGATGCGGATTGTACCGCATGAAGAGAACAGTATTATTTAGGCGGAACACTAAGTATCCCGGCCTGATTGAATATAAATGCATGATTTCTTTGGGCCTCAAAGCCGGAGCTCCACTCTTCGAAAAATCGAACAACTATTGAATAGGTCCATCCGCAGCAGAAAGGACCCTGTCACTGAAAACCATCCCGCCTTCGTTTGAATACGGATTAAGTAGTATGTGTAGAGCCCCTAACTGGGTCGGATCAAGAGCAGAAGCGTCGACCGGCCTCATGACCCGCGGGAAAGTGTACGACTCATAGAAATTAGGTCATCGATGAGCAGCAAACGTGCCCAACACATGCATCTCAATCCACGACGTGAAGTAGTGAAGGGAGAAATTTACAGTGTCCGCACCCGAATTAGAAGTGTTGGCAGCAGTACTTAAACTATGGTATAAGTGTGATAGTCCTACAATACCAACAGCCAATCGTGCTCCTTCGGCTATGCGATAGGCAGGATAGAAGACGTGAGCTCTCATAAAACGACGATGCATCGGCATGGCGGACCAGCTAAGCCATGACCGATGAAGCCAACAAAGAAAGTTTTTTCATCCATTCTAGGGGCAGTGATCGCGTCAAAGCTTATGGACGATGAGCTTTTAATATAAAACTGTGGCAGGTCCTCTTCTTTGGTCGACAATTTCTTCAAGCCGAATCCGAAAGGGTCCTCAATCTTCGCGAATTTCGGAGCCTTCTTGGATAAGAAATCTTCACGGAGAAAGCAAGCAATGAAAGCATCGAAAGTGACACCTTGCCCTTCCGATGTCACGAACAGTTTCTTAAAAATACCCAAGACATTGATTAGACTTGGATGCTTGTGACAAATAGCATTCTCGGTCGTTAAGCCATCAAGCATAGCGAGCATTATAACAAATATATACTCATCAAGAGGCAGTAATTCTTTGTAATGCTCTCCTCTAATCGGCAACTCTGAAATTTCGCGAAACTCCTCAAGGAAGATAAAGACTTCACGATCCCCAAGCAAAAATGTGTTCGTGGGAATATTCCACTGGTTCAAGAAGGCCTTGACCCACCAGACGTGGGGAGCGTGAAAGTAGAACAATGACGCATACACAGCTTGGTACAACCCAACCTTCTGCAGCCGTAAGCGTTGAGCGGAGAGAATGTATCGGGCCCACGGAAGGTAGCCTATTGGATGGCGCGGGGTAACGCCTACCTTATACACCTGCCCCCAGGGTCGAGCTTCACCCTGACATATCCGACGTACTAAAATATCAATGGCCATCAGGGGTTGATTGGGTATTTCGGTCGTTGACGGTTCAAGCCGGCCTGTGGGGGTCCAATTAGTTGCCTCCACCGCATAAGCAGTCCGCGGGCGCTCTATTAATGACATTGAGGGGATGGGTTCAATTGGTACTTCGCAGGTAAAGCTACGGCGGCCCTTGATGATGTGACCGTACCAAACCCCCATAAAAGAAAGCTCCTATTGTCCCTGTCATGTGCCCTAATCATCGCCATAACCTCCTTGTCTGATGGCGACTGTGGAAAAGCGACTTCCGAGCATGTGTAAGGGAAGTAGGGAAGTGATGCCATCATACCTAATAAGAAAAAGAGGAGACCCATTAATAAAATATATATATATATATATGAGTTTGTTTCATGGAACCACTAACTACAAAGCCAGTAAGCCCTATGAAATCCAAATGGCCGCTCACCAATGATGAGGCAAGATAATCATTGTGAGAATCCAAAAGGATTCTCATAAAATAAACAGTGGAGTTTAAACAACTCCTAACATCCTTGAAAAATGAGTTCTGTTAAAACGCACAACAGATTCAAATCTGTGTCAAGAGTATTAAAACCCTAAAAAGAAAAAAAAAACGCTCAAGAACATCAGGGAATAAAATTCCCAAAAGTTTCTGAGTCTTTCAGTGCTAAGCTCTATGATATGGAATTAAATTCCTTTAATAATGGGATTAAATCCCAGAAACCCCCAGTGAGGGGAGACAAAGAAAATGGAATTAAATTCCAAGGATCCTCAATGATCGATGATAAGGTAAACCCTAGGAGGAGAACTAACAATCATCAAGACCCTAGTGTTTTTGGATCTCTACGAAATCGGTGTAGGGTTAGAGCAAAGCTCTGATGATGATTTAAAATCCAAAGAAGAAATATAGAAAAAGGGTTTCTCTAAGAGGTAAACGTCATTCAAGATCCTTACCCAAAAAGGAGTTTTGCAGAGTTTAACACTGAAAGATCTAGGACAGAGAACTAAGCTCTGAAAAGGAGAATTAAATTATCAAGGGAGGTTGATGAAGAAGATGAAGAAACAGTGAATCGTTTAATAACCCAAACACCTATTTTATAAGGCGTGATAGGAGAGGTTCATCTTCCCGTTCCCTTAGACAATCTAATGGCTGTAAGGGTGGCCAGCATTGCACTCACGTGCAAGCCATGTGAGAGCAACGCTGGGGGGCATTTGTTCCCTCATATAAAAAGGGAAAAGAAGAAAGAAAAGGGGAAAATTTCTCACTGTTCAAACACATGAGCATCTATATGCAAAGCATATGAGCGCTGCATAAGCCTCACGTGTTAAACATGTGAGCGCCTATATGCAAAGGAAATGTGTTTTCTTAGTTGAAGGGTTAAACCCTTAGAGAGGCAAAGGATAGGTGTTTTCTTTTTACCTAGTGTTTCAAGGAAGCAAGTCTTTTCTTTGAGAATTAAATTCTCCTGTTCCTCAAAATCTCACTGTATATTCTTTTTTTAAGCCTCTGGGGAGTTCTCTCTCTCTCTCTCTGCGTCTGTGTCTTTGAGACTTGAAGTCTCGGGTTCTTTATATAGTCGAGAGAAGTTTGTTTAATTCTGAGAAAATCTCTCATTAAGAGATCCCAGTGGATTTAATTGGTCTCAGAATTGATTTAAGGAATTTTACCCACCATTGGATCTTTGATCCAATGACTTCTGTTTTTACAGAAGATATTGTTCTTGTTTTTAATAAGATTGGGGATATTCTCCCATATATAGAATAAAATTCTATCGAGCGGTGACATTTTAATCACCATTGGATTTTTAATCCAATGGTTCTCAGTTTAACAGAGTATAATCTTTCTCTGTTTAGAAAGATATAGAAAATATTTTGGATCTTTGATCCACTAACTCTCTGTTTAACAGAAAACATTCTTCCTAATAGAATTTAATTCTATGTTTGATTACCGCTGGATCATTAATCCAACAGTTCATTAAGTAGAATTTAATTCTACGTAAGGAGGTGTTCTCACGTGTTTAGCATGTGAGTCTTAGTTTAGCCTATCTATTGTTTGATTGCAGCGCCTATATACTTTGCATATAAGCACTCATGTGTTTAATACGTGAGGCTTTGTTTAGCCTATCTGTTGTTTAATTGCAGCGCTTATATGCTTTGCATATAAGCGCTTGTTGGAGATAGTGCCCTCAGAGTCAATTATTAGGTCACAGGTACGTGATTGTAATGATTGAGGGAGGACCTATCCCGGTAGGACAGTCTTACTCGAGATGATAGTATGCTATCTGGTTTACCTTTATCATCGTGTACTGCTTTAGGTGACCTGACACGTCGCTATTACACGTTGATAGAGCCCTTAGGATTCTTGCTTGACCACCAGCAGTATGAGGGCGATCATATAAGTGGGAGCTGGGGGTCTATAAGCTTATCCTTAAAAGGTCCCTAGTCGTGGGAGTTTCGAGACTGGGCATCGATACTCCATTAGTAGACTAGTGTATACAGTCGAGACCCCGACGAGGGGCGGTGGCCGGTCTCACAAGCCACTGGTGTCAGTTGGATCACCTAAGATGTATACAGGTGCTCATTGGGTTATGAGTACACCGGACAGGACTCGCCGGGAACATGCTAGTTGGTCCTATACCAGACGTCAGATGGCAGTTCCCTGGTGACATGTGTGCAGGTTAGTTCATCGACCTGGGGATCGTCATTTGTCTCGTGTGAGTTCCCACTGTACTTTGATTACTACCCTACCACGGCTCAAAGGAGTCGTGCAAACAGGTTTTAGTTGGGTACAGTCCCGAGCCACATGGAGGCAGTGAGCGTATCTTCAGGGGTTCGTCTCTCCCGGTATTGGGGGTGAGGTCGTGCTGTGTCTAGGAGAGCCATTACACGAAGTCCTTGGCCAAGGCAAGGAGATTTACTGGTAGGTATTCCAGTAGTATCTCAGGGTGTTCTGGGCTACACTCCGACACGACTTGTACCGCTATTGGGGGTCTGACTTTCACCAACCCCCTAGGCCCGCCATGCGATACTCATAGACGAACGGACCGGACTGCACGGATATTGTCACTGACAGGCTCAGTAGGGTGTCAGGATGAGTTTACTCATCGACGTCCCTTTTGGTCAATAGCTGGTGGCCCGTCACGTATTGGCTTATACCTCTGACGTGCTAGTGGTTAAATCCACAGCCACAGTATTGACGAGTCTTTAGAGTCCACCACACTTACAGTTACTCAAGTTTCGGGCGAAACGCTGTAGAGGCCGTATGGAGATATGGCAGGGTCCGATCAGATACGTGCGGTATTGCACGGATCAGGATCGGACAGTTTGTACTAGTGGCCGTATGGTTATATGGCAGGGTTCGATCAGATACGTGCGGTATTGCACGCATCAGGATCGGACGGATATTACTAGCCGGCTTTGGTTTAAGCCGGATCCTAGTATAGTACAGTGTAGATTTTGTCTCTTTGCATTTGTATCCGGACGGAATACAGATGCGGGTGTGTATGCACAGTATGGGGGTTTTCCTGTAATTTATTACGGGACCAGTTTTCTGGAGTTGCCAGTTTGCTTTCTGTTCCGGCCGGTTTTCCTTTGTTCTTTCCCGGCCGGACTTTTCCGATGGAGGGGGTAATTTGCAGTTTTGCAAATTACAATTGTGGAGGGGGTATCTTGCATATTGGTGGCATCATGATGGCCTTTCATGATGAGATCCTTTTTCTTTCTTTTCTTTGCTTTATGTGATTAGGATGGATTTGAGGTTGATGGAATGTTTAGTGATGATTATGTTTGGATGTGGTCACCCTCCTCCTTTTACTACGATCACCTCCCTTCATGCTTCTTATCCTTGCTCCACCATTTTCTAAGGATGATGGTTTTTCATTTTAGAAAAGAGAGAAGAAAAAGAGAGAAGAAGGAGAGAGCTTCATCTTCATCTTTGAGAGTATATCATTCTTCATCTCATTCCATTGCTAGAAAATTGAAAGCACCAATTTTCTATACACCATTCCTCCATCTATGGCAACCAACCCCAAAGTGAGACATGCACTCTACACTATATTCCTACAGCAAATCTTGGACGCGTCGATTCGCCAGCTTCGCGCCCGAGTTGCCTCGGTATTGAGGTGGGAGCCCGTAAAAGTACCCGGCTTCGTGGTGCCCTTATCCGACGAGGAGGAGACGGACGGAGATCCCGCGAGGAGATCGGAGTGGAGATGAAGACCGGAGGACTCGGATCGTATGGTATACTTCTCTACCCCCTCTCTAGATTGCTTAGACTAGTTTATTGGCACGATCCGGGGTTTAGTGCGCGGTGGTGCCGGTTTTTGCTAAGTCCGCAAAATTTAAGTTTATCACCGCTTCCGCTTTCCGGCGTCGGATTGACGGCCGGGGCGCCGCCGTGCACTTACAGTGGTATCAGAGACGCGCCATTAACTTAGTCTAGCTTTGTGTAATGTGTTTGCATTTCCGATCGATCAAAAAGTTCCAAAACTGCATTTTAGTTCGCATCAGTTTCTGTTGAAAATTTTTGGTCTCGAAAAATTTTTCAGGTTATAAAATATTGATGTACTGGAAAATCTAAGAGTTCTGTAAAAATTTGACGAAGTAACTCCACAGTTGGAGCGCGGAACCGCCGCGAAAACCCCATTTGTGCGGCCCTTCCGCCGCTCACTATTCACATCACTTCACCATTTTTTTACAGAGGCCTTCTGGGCTTAAAATATGGGCTTTGGAATATTAAAGTTGGGCCAATTGTTTCTGTGAGTGCTACAGTTTTCTTTGGGGCCCACTTGTTAATTGTTTGATCAATCGGAAATTTTTTAAACACATTTTTCACAGTATTTACATTATATCTGCGACCGTGAATGTCACTCGATCGGTAAATCCGGTCTAACTGCTATAGCCCGGTTAGACGGATTTGCGAACGTGACTTTCACGTTGATGTTCTATGTATTTACTGTGATGTTGCGGATCGGTCGTGGGGGATAGCCTGGATGCAATGCTAGTACAGTCTTTGTTGTATTATGTACATTTGTTATTGCGGGGCGAGCGTCCGACATGTGGACTGCCGTCACTGCCTGATTGTATTATTATTTTGGGGCACGACCTGGTTGCGGTCGATGTACCCGGTGTATGTATATTTTACTTTCTGTACTAGGATTGCCCCGCGGAGGGGTGTACGGATAGCCGGGTTCTGGAGGGCAACAAGCCCGCATCTCATGGCATTGAGACGGAGGGGGCTTCACTCTAGGATTGGCGGGCTACTCGCCGCACTCGTAGGGGGTACAGGTTGACCCAGGAGGGGTGCCCAAGTTACCGGATTCCGTGAAGTGCTGGGTGGTCCATTCACGGTGCTGAAGGGGGCTGCCTCGCTTCAGGTTTTGGCGGGTGACTTGCCGCGCCCGTAGGGGTCTAGGATTTCATTGCACAGGCTATCCACACGACCAGGGGAACGTCGGGTTTCAGCGGCTCTGTGAAACCCGGGGATCCCAGATATCTGTATTGTTTCTGTGATGCTGTTCATTCTCTGTGATGTTGCATTTCTTTCACGCCTTGAGCGAAATATAATATATTGGTATATATATTAGTAGATGTTGTATATGTTTTTCATCCGCGCTAGTCCAGTCCCCGCTCTGCCGTTAGTTAGCTAACCTAACGGGTGATGACGGGACCCAGTGGCGAATGCGGATGGCATATACGTACATCAGTATATTTTCGTTCTTTTTGGTGTGATCAATTGATGGGACTGCATTGATTCGGATCAATGCAAGTTAAAAACAAACCTTATCTGATGTTGTTGGAACACTTTTTCAAAAAGCTGTTATTGCAAGGACGTTCACTTTTGTTTTGCATCGCGGTATTCATTTAGAATATCCTGCTCCTCAGTCGACGAGGCAAGGGCCGAGATCCCTTCACCGGGAGTGACCCCTTGGACAGAAGTTTGCGTCAAGGCATTAACTTCACTATAGCCGATTACTTTTGCTTTGCACCGTGGTATTCAGTTGGAATATCCTGCACCCCATTCTACGGGGAAAGAGCCGAGATCCCTTCACCGGGAGTGACCTCTTTAGCAACGGTTTTCGTCACTATATTTTCAAAAAGCTATCCGTTCCTTCAACGATATCAAGTTCACTACGTTAAAGGTTTTCGCCAGAAACCATTCGTAGCCCTCCGTCGTTTCATATGGGTAGTCAATAGTATTCAAGCTGTGTTTGTTGGCCATAGTCAAGGCACAGTGTTTGGTAGCTGTTGGGTGTTCATATGCTGCATAGATAGATGCGTTGGTTTGGGACAGTCGTATAGCCTTGTTGGCCCTAGTCAAGGGCTTGTACGGGTGGATTCAAATCAACCTGGATAATGACGGGTAGAACTTGACATGTGACTTATGATTTGTTGGCCTTAGTCAAGGTCATAAGAGCATGGGGCAGAAATCACATCGGGAGTTTCAAAAGAACTGAAACTTGCCAGATATGCGCATACCTTCTGGAGTGTGATAGCGTGAGCGGATTCCGTCACGTTATCATGCAATGATAGTTGGATCCCGATTCCCACTGATGAGTTAGTTTACTCCTCGGGTAACCCCGACTAATTCTTCTTTCAGGTTTGGAGGAGAATTTGAGGTACAGTGGGAGGATTCCAGATTAGATAAATTGGTGACCATTCTGATCTAGGTTAGAGTGCACGCTGAGTGTTTCTTTTCTCTCTCTCTTTGGCAGCGACCATTGACCCGACCCTAAGACTTTAACTCAGTGACCAAGTTGACCGAACCTTCTTAACACCGGCTTTTGGATTGTCAGAGTTGCAGACCTCTTTGCCACTCGTACTTTTACTCTTTTCTCCGGGACACCCCGTATTACTACGAACGTCCACTTCCATTGGACAAAACCATCGTATGGTTATATACGAACTCGAAGGACTTCGAGGATGGTTTCTGGTTCTGGAGAAAAAGGAATAGAGTACATTCAGTTGTCTTTTCTTTTCACCTTCTCTCAGGTTGCGAGTACTCCTTGGTTTAGGAGTAGTACACCTATTACGCAAATTGGATAGTCTTCTTCCAGACCCTAGGCTGGTGCCGACCGGTAGGGAATGGAGAAAGCCAATTAGCCTAAACGATGTACAGAAGGTATTAAGTTCAGACAAAGCAAGGGATTAGTAAGAGGGCAAAGTAAATTGCGACTGCTATTCATGACCAAACCATGTACTTCTTTGTCAATCCTAAATCACCTATGAATTAAGTTCATTCGGTTGTCTTTTATCTTCACCCTCTCTCATTGTGAGTGTTCCTAGGATTGGGACAGTACACCCATTATGCTTATTGGATAGTCTTCTTCCAAACCATAGGCTGGTGCCGAACGGTAGGGAAGGAAGAAAACCATTTGGCCTAAAAGGGTGTGCAGAAGGTAAAGACTAAAGACATATGAAGGGATTTGGAGAGGTGGCAAAGAACTATACGGTTACAGTCGTGAATCTGGAAGAGGCATTACTAGGAATACCAGGATACCCCAACGAAACATTTCAATGTTTCAGTTTCACTGTGTACTATTAAAAGAAAACTGATTTCCCGATTAGACACTTGCTCCTGGGTATGTATTTACCAGGTATGATTCTCACATCTGTATGGTTTTACAGATGATGAGTGGGAGTAAGTTATTGGGAATTGGGTGATTATACTCATTATATCGGGATTCGTTGTAATCGGTGATATTTGAGGAAATCACCTGGGCTGTTTGCCGGTTGGCAAATATTTGGTTTTGAATATCCGCTGTTATGCACCAATTTCAAATTGATATATCTGTACGTCTATTTTCATAGAGTGAGATATACCTTTTTTTGAAATTATGTCTACGACATTTACCTATATCAGTGGATGGTTAGGTAAGGAGCATTGAACAGCGGTGTAATTCTTCTTAACCATAAGTACAGTTTTCAACCTACGACACACAGTGAATGAGTTATCAGACTCAAGGGACTTGTACAGAGTATTGTATGTTGTCCAGGGTCCATCAGGACAGAGGGGTTGGTCCTCGCACTATATTCGGTTTACTTATGACTTCTCTAGTTTTTGGACAGGTGTTTCGTGGAAACACAGAATCTGAATTTTGAGAAGTTATAGGTATTTGAATAGAGTAGAGAACCAGGTATAGCAAGTATCGGGATTCTTCAAAGTGATCGAAGATGTAGATACTTGTATATGGTATTCAGTTGATAGTAATGACTAAGAGATCTTGCTTCTCTTTCAGGTTACTCATAATTGGAAGCACTCCTAAGTTGAGTAACGCTGATCGGCCTCCTTCCATTTAGTTGACATGCGCTGGGGACAGCTGCATGATTTGAATCTGGTTCAATTAAATCAGTGCCTCTGTTTCTATATTGGATATAGAACAGTTCATATCTTAACGATGTTAAGGTACGGGGAGTTGTCCGGTTTATGATTAAAACCAGACACTGAATAACTCAAGGCACGTTTCTGTAATGGCTGTTTGTGGGTTGACCCAGGCTATGACGAGGGTTGATTTTCTACCATCTGGATGAACAATAGCGATATTGTTCTAGACTCGCCACAGTTTTATTAAAAATGGATTTTTTCAGAAAACAGTAGTGGGAGTATAGTAGAACTGGAAGTGATTCCAGAACCACAAACGATTACTGAAGATTTGATAAGGAACCTAAAGATTCAATCCGGTTTGACATTCCATTGGCCACTCCGCGGATTAGGTGGGTAACTTCAAGCACCCGAGAGGCACTACGGTAGCCTCAAGGACGGTGACAGGGAAGTTCTTGTTTACCCACAATTACCATTGCTGTTGTTCTAGGCTGCGAGACCCGGCGGGAGGATGAGTATAGCATCGTTCTAAACTAGTTTTAGAAGTGTACGTCTATATGACTCCGCCAGAGGGTTGTCGTAGTCAGTGGGAGCAGCGGAAGCATTGGTGGACCGGTTGCTTATGTCTATTTATAGACTAGAGCAGATGTAGCGGAGATAGATCATCTATTTCTGACGTGACAGTCATGGGTTTGACTTCATCAGAATAGGGGATGGATCTGTTGAGAAGGTAGTAGGGTGTGATGTCCTGGTATCTGGATGACATACACAGAATAGGAAAAGAAACTCCTATACTACAATCGGTTGTACTTTGGTCGTCACACAGTTGTTTCTCCACATAGGAATTGGGTATTATATCAGACATACTGGTTACTAGATCTATGGTTTTAGATCTAGATTTGGGTGGTTTCCCAATCAGGGTACTTGACAGCATTCTAAGAGTATTTAGGATGGACGACTCCTGGCACGGTAGTGTACCTGCAGGTAATGGAGTCACCCTCTCTAAAGGTGTCTTACAGACTAAAGGGGAGAGGGACGGGCATGATTGGCAGATCACTTGCTCAGGCAGTTGAGTCAATCGTGAGATGTCAAGTACCACACCAGATGTTGTTCTTGCACTAGATGCAATAAGTTGACATTAATCCAATCCTGGAGAAACAGTCGGAAGCAGTTTTAGAACATAAGTGGATGTTCTAGGGATATGATAACGACAGCCTCATTCAGGAGACAGTTATCATTCCAGGCTTCCAAGGTGACATGGACGACAAGGAGGTTGTCAGAGTTATAGTTTTCCTTCTGATGAGGGGCAGTATTTTGGACAGGTGGTCCAAGGCAATACTGAGGGAGGCATGACGCACAGGATACTGATTAAGTTCAGTTGACGATACAGTCTAAGAAGTTTGGATTTGGAGTTCATTTATGAGCTAGGTCCCATCAGACATCCAGACATATTCTGAGACAGGTATTGCTCTTTTCGGGAGATGGCTTTCTCCGCGAACTTGAGATATAGAGAGACATAGAAAGAAACAACTAAGCGGATCCACTTACTGAGGCTATTCCTCGAACGCAATAGTTCCACAAACGAGCTTTGTGAGACTGACTAGTAGAGGAGTTGGATGTTCGGTATCACACGGGCTGTGAGTATGCGACATCGCAATAATTAGCTTTGAGTGCAAGTGGGAGATTGTTGGAGATAGTGCCCTCAGAGTCAATTATTAGGTCACAGGTACGTGATTGTAATGATTGAGGGAGCACCTATCCCGGTAGGACAGTCTTACTCGAGATGATAGTATGCTATCTGGTTTACCTTTATCATCGTGTACTGCTTTAGGTGACCTGACACGTCGCTATTACACGTTGATAGAGCCCTTAGGATTCTTGCTTGACCACCAGCAGTATGAGGGCGATCATATAAGTGGGAGCTGGGGGTCTATAAGCTTATCCTTAAAAGGTCCCTAGTCGTGGGAGTTTCGAGACTGGGCATCGATACTCCATTAGTAGACTAGTGTATACAGTCGAGACCCCGACGAGGGGCGGTGGCCGGTCTCACAAGCCACTGGTGTCAGTTGGATCATCTAAGATGTATACAGGTGCTCATTGGGTTATGAGTACACCGGACAGGACTCGCCGGGAACATGCTAGTTGGTCCTATACCAGACGTCAGATGGCAGTTCCCTGGTGACATGTGTGCAGGTTAGTTCATCGACCTGGGGATCGTCATTTGTCTCGTGTGAGTTCCCACTGTACTTTGATTACTACCCTACCACGGCTCAAAGGAGTCGTGCAAACAGGTTTTAGTTGGGTACAGTCCCGAGCCACATGGAGGCAGTGAGCGTATCTTCAGGGGTTCGTCTCTCCCGGTATTGGGGGTGAGGTCGTGCTGTGTCTAGGAGAGCCATTACACGAAGTCCTTGGCCAAGGCAAGGAGATTTACTGGTAGGTATTCCAGTAGTATCTCAGGGTGTTCTGGGCTACACTCCGACACGACTTGTACCGCTATTGGGGGTCTGACTTTCACCAACCCCCTAGGCCCGCCATGCGATACTCATAGACGAACGGACCGGACTGCACGGATATTGTCACTGACAGGCTCAGTAGGGTGTCAGGATGAGTTTACTCATCGACGTCCCTTTTGGTCAATAGCTGGTGGCCCGTCACGTATTGGCTTATACCTCTGACGTGCTAGTGGTTAAATCCACAGCCACAGTATTGACGAGTCTTTAGAGTCCACCACACTTACAGTTACTCAAGTTTCGGGCGAAACGCTGTAGAGGCCGTATGGAGATATGGCAGGGTCCGATCAGATACGTGCGGTATTGCACGGATCAGGATCGGACAGTTTGTACTAGTGGCCGTATGGTTATATGGCAGGGTTCGATCAGATACGTGCGGTATTGCACGCATCAGGATCGGACGGATATTACTAGCCGGCTTTGGTTTAAGCCGGATCCTAGTATAGTACAGTGTAGATTTTGTCTCTTTGCATTTGTATCCGGACGGAATACAGATGCGGGTGTGTATGCACAGTATGGGGGTTTTCCTGTAATTTATTACGGGACCAGTTTTCTGGAGTTGCCAGTTTGCTTTCTGTTCCGGCCGGTTTTCCTTTGTTCTTTCCCGGCCGGACTTTTCCGATGGAGGGGGTAATTTGCAGTTTTGCAAATTACAATTGTGGAGGGGGTATCTTGCATATTGGTGGCATCATGATGGCCTTTCATGATGAGATCCTTTTTCTTTCTTTTCTTTGCTTTATGTGATTAGGATGGATTTGAGGTTGATGGAATGTTTAGTGATGATTATGTTTGGATGTGGTCACCCTCCTCCTTTTACTACGATCACCTCCCTTCATGCTTCTTATCCTTGCTCCACCATTTTCTAAGGATGATGGTTTTTCATTTTAGAAAAGAGAGAAGAAAAAGAGAGAAGAAGGAGAGAGCTTCATCTTCATCTTTGAGAGTATATCATTCTTCATCTCATTCCATTGCTAGAAAATTGAAAGCACCAATTTTCTATACACCATTCCTCCATCTATGGCAACCAACCCCAAAGTGAGACATGCACTCTACACTATATTCCTACAGCAAATCTTGGACGCGTCGATTCGCCAGCTTCGCGCCCGAGTTGCCTCGGTATTGAGATGGGAGCCCGTAAAAGTACCCGGCTTCGTGGTGCCCTTATCCGACGAGGAGGAGACGGACGGAGATCCCGCGAGGAGATCGGAGTGGAGATGAAGACCGAAGGACTCGGATCGTATGGTATACTTCTCTACCCCCTCTCTAGATTTCTTAGACTAGTTTATTGGCACGATCCGGGGTTTAGTGCGCGGTGGTGCCGGTTTTTGCTAAGTCCGCAAAATTTAAGTTTATCACCGCTTCCGCTTTCCGGCGTCGGATTGACGGCCGGGGCGCCGCCGTGCACTTACAGCGCTCACGTGTTTAACCCATGAGGCTTTGTTTAGCCTATCTGTCATTTGATTGCAGCGCCTATCTGCTTTGCATATAGCGTTCACGTGTTTAACACGTGAGGCTTATTTTGCCTATCAGTAGTTTAGTTGCAGCGTCTATATGTTTTGCATGTAGCTGCTCACATGTTTAACATGTGAGGCTTGTTTAGTGGGTAGTTTCCCCCTTTCTTACTCTCCCCCTTTTTATGAGGGAACAAATGCCCCCCAGCATTGCTCTCACAAGGCTTGCACGTGAGTGCAACGCTGTCCACTCTTACAGCCGTTGGATTTGCCTAGGGGAATGAGAAGATGAACCGCTCCCCGTCATGTCTGATAAATGCGGGGGCTTGGCCCTTGAGATGACCACTGTTCTTTCATCTCCTTCCTTGCTTATTTTCTTTGAGAATTTAATTCTCTTTTTCAGAGCTCAGTTCTCTGTCCGCAGAACTCCAGAGTTAAACTCTGTAAAAACTCTTTCTCTGGTAAGGATTATGAACGGAACCATTTTTGTTCTTGTCTTGGATTTTAAATTCATCAACAGAGCTTTGCTCTTTTTCTTGGAACGATTTATTGGAGATCAGAAAAGACATTTTCTTTTCTGTACTAAACCCTAAGGTTTTGAGGATCGTAAGTTCTTCTCTGATCTTTGAGGGTCTCTGGAATTTAATTCCATTTCCTTCGTTTCCCCATCATGAGGGTTTCTGGGATTTAATCCCATTATTAAAGGAATTTAATTCCTTACTACAGGGCTTAACTCTGAAAGACTCGAAGGCATTTGGAAATTTTATTCCCTGGCGTTCTTGAGCATATATATTTTTATTATTATATTTTTCTTTTTAGGATTTTAATACCCTTTTCACATGAATCTGTTGGGTATTTTAATATAACTCATTTTATGAGAATGTTAGGAGTTGTTTAAACTCCACTGTTTATTTAATGAGAATCCTTTTGGACTCTCACAATGATTATCTAGCCTCATCATTGGTGAGTCGCCATTTTGATTTCGTGGGGCCTACTAGCTTTGTAGTTAGTGGTCCCTTGAAACAAACTCATATATATATTTTTCATTAATGGGTCCACTCCCTTTTTTTATGGTACGATGGCATCACTTCCCTACTTCCCTTTCACACACTCGGAGGCCGCTTTTCCACAGTCGCCGTCAGACGAGAACATTATGGCGATAATTAGGGCACATGACAAGGATAATATGAGCCTTCTCTTATGGGGGGCTTGGTACGGCCACATCATCAGGGGCCGCCGTAACTTTACCTGCGAAGTACCAACCCAACCCATCCACTCAATGTCATTGATGGAGCGCCCGCGGACTGCTTATGCGGTGGAGGCAACTAATTGGACCCCCACAGGCCGGCTTAAACCGTCAACGACCGAGATACCCAATCAACCTCTGATGACCATTGATATTTTGGGACGCCGGATATGTCAGGATGAAGCTCGACCCTAGGGGCAGGTGTATAAGGTAGGCGTTACCCTGTGCCATCCAGTGGGCTACCTTCCGTGGGCCCGATATATTCTCTCTTCCCAACACACACGGCTCAGAAGGTTGGGTTATACCAAGCAGTATATGCGTCACTATTCTATTATCACGCTCCCCACGTCTGGTGGGTCAAGGCCTTCTTGAACCAATGGAATCTTTCTAAGAACACGTTCTTGCTAGGGGATCGTGAAGTCTCGATCTCGCTAGAGGAGTTTCGTGAAATTTTAGGGTTGCCGATAAGGGGAGAGCATTACGAAGAATTACCGCCTCCTGATGAGTACATATTTGCCACGGTGCCAGCTATGCTTGAGGGCTTGACGGCCGAGAATGCTGTTTGGCATAAGAATCCAAGTCTGATCAAAGCCTTGGGTATCTTCGAGAAACTATTCGTTGCATCAGAAGGGCTAGGTGTCACTTTTGACGCTTACATTGCTTGCTTTCTTCGTGAAGATATCTTATCCAAGAAAGCTCCGAAATTCGCGAAGGTCGAAGATCCTTTCGGATTTGGCTTGAAGAAATTGCCGGCCAAAGAAGAGGACCTGCCGTTGTTTTATATTCCGAACTCATTAGTCGTGGCTTTTGACGTGATCACTGCTCCTGGGATGGATGAAGAAACTTTCTTTGTCGGCTTTATCAGTCTTTGGCTTAGCTGGTTTTCCATGCCGATGCATCGCCACTTCATGAGAGCCTCCGTCTTCTACCCTGCTCATCGCATAGCTGAAGGAGCGCAATTAGCTATGGGTGTTGCGAGATTGTCACATCTATACTACGGGTTAAGCACTGCTGCCAACACTTCGAACCCAACTACGGATACCGTGAATTTCTCCCTCCACTACTTCTCGTCATGGATAGAGATGCACGTGTTAGGGGCTTTACCGCGCACCGGAGGCCTACTTTCTATGAGTTGTATACATTCCCAGAGATTATGAGACTGGTTGATGCTTCCGCTCCTGACCCGACCCAGCTGTGGGCTTTGCAAGTATTACTTAATTCGTATTCAAACGAAGGCGGGATGGTTTTTAGAGATCGGGTCCTTTCTGCTCCTGCAGGACCCGTTCAACAATTGTTTGATTTATCAAAGAATGGGGCTCCAGCTTTAAAGCCAAAATAGATCATGCACTTATACTCAATCAGGCCAGGGTATTTGGTGTTCCGTCTTAATGACGCTACCCTCTTCATGCGGTATAATTCTCATCGCTTTGCCCTGCAGTTAGGCTACAACCAGAGCGTCCCCCTCGAAGCCCTTTTATTTGAGCCTACTCCTTCTCTGGAGGTAGCCCGTGATGTTATCCATCATTTCATGTGGTTGAACATGGGTTCTCTTTTCATGATCCCGGAGCCTAACTATCTTCCAAGGCCCGTGGGGACCTTCAAAAGCTGGTATCGCCACCGGTTCGGTCCCATCATCGCAGAGAAAAGACGAATGCTCTTTGAGTGTAGAGCTCCTGTTCAAGATCAAGCTATCAGTGCCCCGTTGCGGCCACGGTTTGCCCTCCTCTAATGGACAGCCACTCAGTGCACATTCCCAAAGCCGCAGAGGCTGAATCAACCCCCCGTACTGCTAGTATGCCGGTGCATATGAGAACCGAGACAACAACTCCTGATAAAGCACCAGCCATGGCATACACAAAGGCTGATATCGAAGGTGATGTCGGGCAGCGACGCGCAAAAGGGGAGGAAGCGCCCCTCTGCTAGTGTTAGCTCGGGCTCCAAAAGGAGAAAGAAATCAGTCACCGGCCTACTCGACGCTTTGCTTGAATCCGAGCCCCTTATCCAGGATGAGCCAATATCTATGCAGGAGCCGGACGACGGTCTTCTCTTCCCCGGTTCCTCTGCCGAGGAGGCTGCTCAGTTGGCCGAGGCTTTAAAGCGCTCACAATACGAGGCTGAAAAAGTCCCCTCCAGGAAAGAAAAACATCCCGCTGTTGTATTTCATGATGTCGATCCGGCTCCAGCCATGTTACCGACGAATCCTTTGACGTTGGAGGAGGAACGTGCTTTGAAACAGCTGGTGCCAGACATCTCCGAAGATGAAGCTTCTTTGAAAGCGGTTAGGGATCCATTTTCAATTGAGGCCCGACGAGCGCATTTGAACAGAAAAGCGCAACAGCTCGAACAGACCATCCTTCAGGCTCCTTGGGGTATTGGTACGTATAATTCTTGTCCTTTTCAACAAATAATTTGTATTACTTTCACGTCGCATTATCTTTAAAAAAACCAAAATTGTAGGGAATTCTTCAGTGGGCGTAATCTTGAGTCCATACCGCACCATGGACGTAGGTTCTACGACTATCTCCCGTGACACACCGAAGGGTGTAAAGGAGATTACTGAAGCTGCTCTCTCTGCTGTGGAGCTCCCGGTGATGGCTTCTATCCCTCCAGCAGAGATTTCCATACCGGCAATAGATTCCATAGATATTTCCGACGATACATCTGAGGGGGTAGAAGAGATTACCGAAGCTGCCATCCCTTCTTTGGAGCCCTCTGTGACAGCTTCCGTTCCTCCAACAGAGATTTCCACATCGGTGATAGATTCAATGGATATTTCCCATAACGCACCTGAGGGGGTAGAAAATATTGTCGAAGCTGCTAGCCCTGTTCTAGAGCTTCCAGCGGCGGCTTTTTTCCCTCTATTGGAGACTGCCACGTCGGCCATAGATTTCACGAATACTTCCTATGACGCGCCTGGGGGTGTAGAGGAGGTTGCCGAAGCTGCTATCCCTCCGGTTCAGAGCGGGTGAAGTATCGAAGGTAATCTTATATACATATACATTTTGTTTAACGACCTTTCCATATATCTAAACATTTCTCTCTCTCAAAACTGCTGGAGTTGGCGTCTTCTATTGTGGATCTTTCTCCGAGGAAAACCTTCCAGCGGTTACTTGATATAGTTGCCCCGCAAGCGATACCTCCACAAAGCATAGTCCTTTCTTCTGGCCAAGGTTGGTATTCTTTTGCCTTTTTTGTTTTATATTTTCACAATGATGCTGATATGCCCATTTATTTAAACTACAGTACTGGAAGCCAACAACGAAGTCGAAATTCTTGACGGACCTGGGGAGCTCTCAAACCCACCTTGCATGGCCGTGGGTAAGTGACGCTTTATCCTTGGTATCCTTTTACTTTTTCTATATTTGTGAAGGCAATTAACCGCACATGTATTTTCACAGCTTTGCCAGTCCTGACCCCATTAGAGTCCCGGATTTCCATGCCTCTCGGGCCTTACGCTCGGCGCATGTCTGAAAGGATGGAAAAGCAGAGCAGTCATTCATTGCAGACTCTCATTGAAGATCTTCGCGCTGGTAATTCTGTCACGGCCGAAGAATTTGCTTTTGAAGCCAATGCTTCCTTATCTGTTCTTTCCACTCATTATGATGAGGCACTGGTGCATACTTGGGTCGAGTATTGCAGTCGAGTGGAGGCATTCCTATATGGGATTGAATGCATATGCCTTTCTTCTGAAATCTTGTCTGTAAAGGCGAGCCTGTGTGGATGGATCGACCAATGTGCAGCCAATCTCCAGTCATGCAAGAAAAGGCTCAACCGGAAGTTTTCGGTGAGGGAGTTGGCTTCAAAGGCTTTAAGGGAACTTCAAGCCCAGTTCACTGCCAAGACCACTCGTGCTTATGAAATTTGACGGGTTGTTCAAGAGGCCATTACAGAGGTGGCGGCCCTTGATAAAGCCGCTATTTTTACACGTGAGTTGGTTGAGGCCCACAAGGTTACTGTCACGACCCGAAAGTACAGAACGTGACCGGCACTTAAATTACGAAACGTCTAAAGGCGTAACACAATCTAAGTAAGCCGAAGCCTAGAATCTAAACCATTTAAAAGAAGAAGTGTAGGAAAACATGTTTAAAAGCAACTTCATATTTTCTCGAAAATTTCGGCAGAGTCTCCTTTGTAAAAACTGGCCCCAAACGGGTACAAACAAGAATAATATACATAAGCAACAATAAAAGGCATCCCCAAGTGGGAGATAGCTCTTCGCCAATTGGCGGTCACAACCACGCAAGCAATATAATATACAATGCCGAAGGGCGAGGAACAAAACTCAAAGAAAACCATCAAAACCACCATAAAACCATAATGGTACAAGCACGACTCTAAGGTCGAAAGAATAAACAACTAGCCTTCTAAATCTATCAAGTAATACAAGTCTGGTTGATGGAGCTTACTAGATACAAATGAAATAATAAAAGTAAAACGGCGGTCCCAATACAATGAACCAACCTACCAAGCAAAACACCCTGAATGAAAATGATGTGCCAGCAAGCTGCCAAGGAAACCTGTACATCGAAACCTGTAAGAAAATTTGGCATAACGGGGGTGAGTTGCCAACTCGTGAGTAGAAGACATCTGCGAGTAGAAATCGCATGCACAACGCTTTCCTATGTCATAATAATATACCTAATATAATACTAATCGTCTAGTAGTGGCAGGGTAACAGTCTATGCGTAAGTGCAATGCTCAATGCTCGTGTCATTGTCTCAAGTAGTAACATGTCATGTGTGTGAGTATGCATGCACCATGAATGTAAAACAATCAACCATGAAATCTGGATATATCTGTATAAGAAATCTTTAACTTGGATCATAGTAAAATTTGTACGGTAATCTGAAACATCATCAATGAAATCCATGGAAATCCGTGTCAAGTATCGACACAAAACATGTAAATCTCAAAGTCTCATACCTCATAGTCTCAATATCTCATTGTCTCAATATCTCGGGCTCCGTCAGTCCGGATCAGCCCATATCATCAAATCTCATGACAACGGTCGGTATCCTTTGGATATCCGCCGTGCCAGACATCACCGGTAGTTAATCTTCACCTGCCAGGCTCGTCGTCTACAACTCGAGTTTCTTGCCCCGGGTTACCATACCGGGCCCACCATGTACCCGAGACGGTTCATCCACTCCTCGAATCGGGTCTCGAAATCCAACAGAAAACATGAAATCTCATGGTGGACAACACATACATCACGAGAAAATCACAACTTTCATTTTTTTAAAAATTGACAATACTAAGCTATTATTAAATTCTTGCGGTTTTCCCCCAAAAATCCAGAAATCTCATAGAAATCCAAAATCCCCAAAATCATGAGTAAGTAAATAATGAGTATCGGCATAAGCCCCACAATACTGCATGATAATATGGAAATATGAATGCATGAAGTGTCTAAGTAACAAATGCAATGTCTAAACTAGCACATGAGATTAATCACACAATATTATATTGGACTAGCATTTAGCTGATTATATCAATAAAAGATAATATGTTCTAAAATGTACGTGACATGGCAATTACCGATGATGATGTGTGTGAGCCGGCAAATAAGTGTACGTAGAACATGCGCATCATCGGTAATGGTGCTGGTGTCCTAACAGGCAGAGTTTCATATTAGCTAAGAAACATGTGTATAAATATGCAATGCAATGAACAGAACATGAATATCGGTGAATGTGTAGTAAACGCACAACTAGAAAGTACATACTAATTACGAGTCATACAGTTTGTTGTTTGAAAAAGTACGAATCGTGGTTTTTAGAAAAATAGGGGCTACGGGGTTTTTATAGAAAAGATATGTCCTTTGAAAATCCGTAGTACCCCTCAGGTTGTCTTTAAAAATGCGCACGATTCGTTAGTTTTGAAAATAAATATGACTCGAGCCTAAACTAATATCTACCTAACCAACTAAGGGACTAAACTAAGAAACTAGTCGAAAGGTAAGAAGAATCCTCCTAAAGTCTGAGTCAATATCTCTAGTAGTCGGCGATCCAGCCTCAATAGCGTCACGTACATAGTACGACTTCCTCGAATTAAGAGTGCGGATTAATCATCACAACCATGCCTTGTATGGTAAAATCCATCGTACGGCATCCCAAAATCGGGGTATGGTCAATTATCATATATACATCATCATTCGTATAGCATCATCATCAAATGATATCATGGTCAAAGGTACTATACTACGATCGCATACATTCTAGAATCATCAAACATATATCATCTGTGTGAATATACATCGTCAACTGATCCATTAAAATATCATGTCATATATCATACTGTGATTAAGTCACATATTACAGTCTGGGTTCTATTCTAGAGTCTCATACATTTCAATGCCATCAACACATTTTATCGTTTATATATAAATATATTATATTCTCATTGCCCAATGATCCACTAATATCATAACACATCTCATGTCATAACTCGATCATATATCCAATATCTCACGGCATCAAGCCCAGTCATATCGACTCATCCCCATGTATCATATAACATCTTCATATCACGTGTATATGTTATATATATATATATAGGAACCTACACACCTTCATATATATATATATATACACCAAGTCCAGTGTATGTGTGTATGCGTATGTGTGTGCCTACATGAAACCTACGAATTGTCTCCAAGGTAATCATCCTCTAGTTAAGACTTCTAAATCAATCTAATCCAACTTAAGATCTTCAATAGTACCCTAATAGTCAATAATCCGAGGTCACGTCCGACTCATAATAATAACATGCAACAACCTTATACTACGTTTGCGAGGGTGCTATACGCCATCCACCCGACTTCCCCCATAGATATACATCTACTCACCTGCATCCTTACTTGCCGAAGTCGATGTCACCATACTCTTCTCCCATCATCTCGAAATCCACATGAGGGTGCCTACATATAAACATATGGTATCGTAAATTGAAATCACGAATGAAAACCAAAACGGCACACGAACACACATAAGTTAGAACCTATGCTCCTCGCATGCAAGAAAAGCCAAACAAATTCTCGATGTCGATGTATAAACATCAGACCATCGAGTTAAAAACACAATTACCAAAGTTCGAGTTATAAAAAATCACGAAATCAAAACAGAATCTCAGAAAACATGCTCCAGATTTTTCCCTAAATGAAATTAGCCAATTTTGCATATAAGAGAGGTCTAGTTATCAGATAATTTAGCTTCCCACAAAAGATCACAGCCTAACTCCAAAATATGGCCGCAAATTGCGGCCATATCGATTAAATCTGCGGCCCAAGTTTGGGTATAAGGGCTCGTGTTTCAGAGGAAGTCTTCTGGTCACCTGCACATATCACTATAATTACTAAATAATTTTCCAAGTCTCCGAGTCACAGCAGATCTCCAATTATCACCTCAAAAGTCACAAAAATCCGATATCGGGGTTTCTAAATTTGCTAATTGGGGTTTAACTCTTAGGTTTAGTTCAGTATACAATCACAACAGAGGTGGTATGGTCTCTACTAGCCTCAATTACACTTCATAACTCAAAATTTCCTTAAACCCTAACTTGAAATTTTCAAAGTCCTTTACACCTCGATAAATCGATTCTAAACTAACAATAGAAGCTAATAGAATGAAATACTACTCTAATGGTGATGTAATTACCTCATTTGGAAACTCAAGAATTTTCTTGAGTTGCACCAAGTCTTCAAAAGCCATACTTTCTTGATCCAAAGTGTTTGCACTGAGCTTGTGAATGTTTTTAATGAAGGAATTTTGGTGTTTTGATGTGTTTTTGGGGGTGAAGTGAGGTGTAGGAGGTGGTGGAGAGAGGAGGGCAGCCATGGGTGATGAGAGAAAAAAATGATGAAGATGGTGAAGAGATGACCATGAGCCAAGTCAAAAGGTCTAGGAAAATTCTAGAGCTCTCTCTCTCTTTCTCATGTTCCTTTTTCTTTTCTTTTATTTTCTTTTCTTCTCATTTAAAAAAAAAAAAAAACCATGCATCAAAACCAAAGAAAAGCCATGATAGAAAAAGTAAAATGTGTAATATGACATGGTACGTGTCATGTGCACAATTCAAGCTTAATGCACGATTAGTGATTTTTAATCGCGATTAGCATTTAATCTATTTACAAATAAGTATTTTGAAAATCAATAATTATTCATATCACATAAACACCAATATTTCAATAATTCTTATAATTTCCTAATTATTTTCCAAATTATCGGTATATAATTATACCAATTTATTAAAATATTCATAATATTTATTATTTAATTATAAAAATTCCCAAAATTAATATTTTATTTTTCTGAAATGTTACAGTTACCGAGAAAGAGCTTAAGAGTCGATTTTCTTCATACCAGAACCAACAGACACAGGCAGGGACTCGGCTCGCGGCGTTGATAGAGCTCGAAGCAGAAGTCCGGCGGAAAAATGACGAACTTGTTGGTTTATTGACTTGCCCACCAGCTTAGAAAACTTTTTACACCTTGTATTTATTTTGATTCATGAATAAAAGCTCTCGTATTCATTTTGATTTATGAATAAAAGAAATATTTCATTTCATACTTGTGTCTCTCTAAAGTAGTTTATGTACTCATTTAGGAGCTTGTAGTTTAATCACTCGTTTCGGAGTCTCTAGTTTATGGACTCATTTCAGAGTCTCTAGTTTATGGACTCATTTCGGAGCTTGTAGTTTATTTACTCATTTCGGAGTCTCTAGTTTATGGACTCATTTCGGAGTTTGTTTTGTTTATGGACTCATTTCGGAGTTTGTTTAGTTTACCCTCTTTGGGTTTACAGGCAAACTTATCCTAACGTTATATATAGATAACCCTTACTCTTTGCGACAGAGGTCCATTAGGTTTTGTGGTACTAGGGCTTTGGTATGTGGTACCGTCGTGTTGGCTAATGTATTCCTTGACATGCAGTCTTTAAGCTGTTGTTCGAGTAGCCCTGCGACTGCCATGTCTCTGATCCCTTCGGGGGCTGGACAAGAAGTCTTCAAGTAATCTCTTTAGGCTATATGATCATCGGAAGAACAAGCTTTAGGAATTTACCATGTCGCTTTTTTACTTGAGGTTAGGCTCAGTTTGGGAGCCCAGATGAGTCATAACCACTCCGCGCTGGTATGAGATGATCTCCGATAGTCTCTTAAGCTTTATATGAGTTGCCGTCAAGACCCTGAAGCTGGGAATATGTCGTTGCTTAATTTTTTGTTTTGATAATGCCGTGCCGTTTCTTTGCTGAAATAGGGTAGACATCTATGGGACTTCTATGCTGTATGTATTGCAGTTGAAGTCCGGAACTAGGAATATGCCTTTGCTCCAGTTTGGTTTGGCTATTCGGAGCCTTTGTTGACATTGTGTCTGCTGTAATGAGAAGAATGTCGAGCTGGAGCTGGGATTTTTCCATCACTCCTTTTTTATTTTACCCTTGAGTCTTTGTCGACGTCGTGTCTGCATACTGATGGAATGAGAAGAAACGTCGGCTTTGTCTCTAGGTTGTAGGTGAACCGTCAAGACTTGGAGCTAGGAATTTGCCATAGCTCCCTTTTGATTCGACTCTTAGGCCTTTTGTTGACGTCATGTTTGCATCCTGTCAGAATGAGAAAGTACGTCGAGTCGTCTTTAGGTTGTGTATGGACCATCAAGACTTGGCTCTCCCTTTGACGGAGCCTGATGGGAAAACACGGTTCCCTTTTCCATTTATGCCCATGAATTGTATACAGGGGTCAGTGTAGACTCACCTGCAGGGCAAAAAGTTTCATTTTCATTTTTTTCTTTCCGCGATGCTCTATCTTTTTAGCTTTTATGTCGCGGAAGTCGTTATTGCCCAATCATTTCGGCTATTTTCGTGGTGCCTAATCATTTCAACTATTTTCTTTTATTATTGTTATGTTTTTTATTCGCTGCTTTTTATTACAAGTTGCCCAAACATTTCGGCTATTTTCTTTTATTTTTTACTTGCTGCATTTTATTGCGAGTTGCCCAAACATTTCGGCTGCATATTTTTACTCGCTGATTTTTATTACGAGTTGCCCCATCATTTCGGCTATTCCATATGCATATTTTTGTTTACTACTCGCTGTTGTTTTTATTGTAAGTTTGGGATCTGATACTAACCTTAGCATCGGCATCGCTACGACTGGAATGTTGCCAGGAGCGAATCATTATTTGCCGTGAAAGGACTTGGAATTTGACACCTGTTTAGACATCAGCATCGCTACAACTGGAATGTTGCCAGGAGCGAATCATCATTTACCTTGAAAGGATTTGGAGTTTAATGGCTTAGTAAACAGGGTTAGGATCCTGTCGACTAAGACTTTTCGACTTTATAAGCCGTAAGGGTCTCATAAAGTTATTTCTCCCTACGAGTCGTGAGGATCTCGTAGGTGTATTTTCTCCCTAGGAATCGTGGGGATTCCTAAGTGTGTGTTCTCCGTTACAAGTCGTAAGGATCTTGCAAGAGTGTTTTCTCCTTATAAGTCGAGAGGACTTACAAGTGGGTTCATCATATGGGGACATTTCGCGCCACTGGTGGAACTAGGTGAGGGCTATATTTATTTATGCCCGTGGATTGTATACAAAGGCCAATATTGGACAGTCTGTAGGGCAACTTGGGGAATGTGATGGCTTAAGAACAGGTTTGGATCCATGTAGCTTAAGCATTTTGAATCATATGAGCCGTGAGGGTCTCATAGGGGGAGTTCTCCTTACGAGTCGAGAGGATCTCGTAAGTGAAAATTTTACAAGATTACGCCCTTCCAGGTTTTCACAAACTCGCCGGTAGCCTGCAGAGTGATTACCCCTTCCGCCGGGATGGAGTGGTTGGTGAATCCTGACAGGACATGGGAGGTCGGCCTTAGGTCTGCCGGGGTGAGCCCCATGCACAGGAAGCAGTCATAAAAGAGTATATCCAGCGAGCACCCCGAGTCAACCAGTATCCTCTGCACTTCGTATTCGTGGACATGAGCCGTAATCACCAGAAGGTCGTTATAAGGCAGGGATATACCGTGGAGGTCCTCGTCGTTGAAAACGATTTGTTGTTTTTACTCACGGCGCCCTTTCAGGTTTTCATCGATGCCTATTTTGCTTGTGAATGTACCTTTTTTTAACAAGATCATGCCCTTCCGGCTTTTCATAAACTCGCTGGTAGCCCTGCTGTTTTTATTCACGGCGCCCTTTCGTGTTTTCATCCGTACCCATTTTGCTTATGGACATACCTTTTTTTGACCTATCTGTTTGCCAATGGGACTTAGGCGTGACTTCACCGTTGGAGTAGCTGTGTAGCCAGTGGGACTTGAGTTGCAGTCTTCGCCATTGTGGCTTCGATTGTAATGTAGATCTCAAGGGTGGAGACTGCTGTTTTGGAGATGACGTGCTAGTTTAGGGACATCTCGGTCCGTTATCGCCATTTTTGAGGCAGATAATTTCTAGTTTAAGGACTTCTCGGTCCAATGTCGCCATGTTTGAGGAAAATTTTTAGTCTAAGGACATCTCAGTCCAAAGTTTTAGTTTAAACACATCTCGGTCCATTGTTAGTTTAGGGACATCTCGGTCCATGGCCAGTTTAAGGACGTGGTGGTCCACTGTTACCATTTTCGAGGCAACAGATCTTCTGGATACTACTTTAAAGGTTCTGACTTAGGAAGATAGCGAGCGGATACGGGTGTCGTCATCTATCATTGACCTAAATTGTAACCCGTTAGGCGTAGTATCTTTTGAGGAATCGGCCATTTATTGGCCGGATGGGTCTTTCGCCAAGCATATCCATGAGCAGGTAGGACCCACCCTGGTAGACCTTGTCTATGATGTACGGGCCTTCATAGTTCGGCTTGAATTTCCCCTGTTTTGCACGGTTAGAGATCATAGGTATTTTGACGACTAGCACGAGTTCGCCTTGGCGGAATGTTCTCGGCCTAATCAGTTTTTCATATGACCGTGTCATCCTTGCCTTATAAGCCTCAGGTTCTGTTGTGCTATAAGGTGAGTTTCATCGAGGGCATCGAGCTCCTCAAGCCGAAGATGAGCGTTTTCATCATCTATCAGTTCGTATTGAACCGCTACTCGCAGAGAAGGGAGTTCTATTTTTAGGCGAAATACTGCTTCTGTGATGAATACTAACGCGTATGGGATCCTATTCGTGGCCGTTTTGAATGTCATCTGGTATGCCCAGAGAGCTTTGTGTAGCCTTTCATGCCAGTCTTTTTTGTTTCCCGACACCGTATTCTTTATAATCTTTGTCAAGGTCTTATTGAAAGCTTCAGCTAGACCGTTATCTCGGGGATTGTAAAAGGAAGAATATCTCCAGTCTATTTTATGTTGTTCTGTGAAGCGGCTGATTTTATGGCTCCTGTAGGCTGGTCCATTATCCGAGGTTATCCGTCGCGGAATGTCGAACCGGTAGATGACATGTGTCTTGAAGAAATGGAGAATATTCTCCATCTTTACTTCCCTTAGTGGTATTGCTTCCGCACACTTAGAAAAGTACTCGGTCATTGTTAGTATGAACCGATGTCCTTTGGATGATGCTGGTTTGATGGGGCCAATCATGTCGGTTCCGCACATTTTGAATGGCCAGCTAGCTACCGTTGGGTGCAGCGGATTTGGATGTTGGTGGATGAAGTCTCCTTGAATCTGGCATGAGTGACACTGCTTCACATATTCGAGGCAGTCATGAACCATTGTGGGCCAATAGTAACCCATTCTTTTGATCTTCAGCTTCATCATTAGTCCGGCTTGAGAACCGCATAGTCTGTCGTGAGTTTCTTGAACGACTCTCATTGCTTCTCCTGGCCCCAAGAACCTTAGCCACAAACCGTCAAGCGATCTCTTGTATAGAGTATCATTGACGAAAGCGAAAGACAGGGCCCGTTTCATGAGCTGATGTCTTGACGACGCGTTTTCGAGCGTTCGATGGGATTTAAAGTAGTCTATGAAGACTTCTGATCTTTTCTTCGTCTTCTATATGGAGGACTGCTTGTTTGGTCATTTCCTTTTCTTCAGATGATTCTGTTAAATTCTCCGAAGATAACCCTGCTGGCGCGAGAACCTGGCGGCTTTGCACGATGATCTTTACATCATTAAGGTCTTCGTCGGCCAATTCTTTAGCTAATCTAGCCAATGCATCCTCTTTGTTGTTTTCTGCACGCGGTATACTCTCCAAGATGTAGGAAGGGATTTGTGTCAACAGTTGCTGCACTCTTTCACCATACCTGATCAGTTCTGGCTTGCATGTCTGATAGTCGCCATTTACTTGGCTGACAATGAGCTGGGAGTCTCCATATATGAGGAGATCTTGAATTCCCATATCAACAGCGATCTCGAGACCTGTTATCAAAGCTTCATATTCAGCTTCGTTGTTATTCCTCGGCTCCGTAAAAGAGAAGGCATAGCGTAGTATCCTTCCTTGCGGAGTCACGAAGATAAGGCCTACCCCAGCTTTGATTATAGGGGTGTTGTGCTTTCGCCTTTTCATGGAAGATGCTCCATCAATGTAGAGTTTCCATCGGGCATCATTCTCTTCTTCCTTTGTGTCGAATGCATGTTCATCCGGTAACTCACAATTTAAGGGGGAGTCGGCGGGTATCGGATGCTTGGCGAAAAAGTCGGCGATGGCCTGGCCTTTCACTGCTTTGAGAGTTCGATACGTTATTGAGAATTCCATCAGGAGGAAGGCCCATTTGGCAAGCCTTCCTGTTAGTATGGCCCTTGATATCAAATATTTGAGAGGATCCATCCTTCATATGAGATGGACCTCATGCGCCAAGGCGTAGTGTCTGAGCTTCGTTATCGCGAAGATCAGCGCTAGACAATGCTTTTCGATGGGGGTAGTTGTTTTCTGCCCCCAGCAGAACTCGACTCAAATAGTACAGAGTTCTCCTTTCCCTGGTCGTTCTCTTATATCCATAGTGCATCCAAAGAACCTTCAAGGGCCATTGTGTATAGGATGAGGGGCCTTCCTCTAACCGGGGCAGTTAGTACTGGTGGATTTTGCAGATACTGCTTAATCTCATCTAGTGCATTCTGGCATTTTTGAACCCAGATGAATGGGGTCCCTTTCTTCATTAGATGACTGTAGGGACGGCATTTTTTAGAGAGGTTGCCTATGAACCGCCGCATATACATGAGCTTTCCTTGGAGAGAACGCAGTTGTATGAGAGTTCTCGGTGTGGGCATTTCCGTAATCGCATTGATCTTCGATGGGTCTATTTTGATACCTCGGTGTCGTATGATGAATCCTAGGAATTTGCCCGAAGAGACTCCAAACGCGCATTTTAGAGGATTCCTCTTCAGATTATACTTCCGAAGACGTTGCAACACTATGTCTAGATGCTTCCAATGCTCCTCATAAGATTTGCTCTTCACCACAAGGTCGTCAATGTAGCATTCAACAACCTCATGAATGAGGTCATCAAAGATTTTCGTCATGGTCCTCTGGTAGGTAGCGCCAGCGTTCTTTAGACCGAAAGGCATTACCTTGTAGCAGAATATACCCAACGGAGTCCGGAAGACAGTATGCTTTTGGTCTTCAGGATGCATTTTTATTTGATTATACCCTGAAGATCCATCCATAAAGGAGAAGACCTTATGGGTAGACGTGTTATCTATCATCAGCTCGGTAACTTGTATTGGGAAGCTATCCTTTGAGCATGCTTTGTTGAGGTCCCGAAAGTCTATGCAGATACGCACCGTTCCATTTTTCTTCATTACTGGAACACTGTTGGCGATCCAGTCGGGATATTGAATTTCTTGGATGAAGCCGGAGTCAATTAGTTTCTTGACTTCGTCGTTGATACTCATCTTGAGTTCGAGCCGCATTCTTCTTGGCACCTGTTTGACTGGCTTGATTTTCGGCGATATAGCCAATTTATGCACCGCTATTTTTGGATCTAGTCCCGGCATTTTGGAATAGTTCCATGTGAAGCAGTCTTTATTTGGCATAAGCACATCCTTTAGTGTAGCCACCTGTTTTTTAAACAATAGCTCACTGATGAATGTGGGTCTCGGCTCGTTTTCCGTCCCCTAGTCGATTTTTCTTAGGTTGTCCGCCGTAGTATGTATCCCATCTTCCAGCTCTTTTGGTGCTGGTGGAAACTCCGAGATCACCTTCTCCTCATCCTCATTTGTTAAGCACTTGAAGAAGTCATCCATATTCTCATGCCCCCTCCTTTGAGAGTGTTATCATATGGCAAGTACGAGTTCGCTTCCATTCTTGGTGTTGAGCTGGTCCTACCTTTGCGATATAAGTTATCATTGGCTCATGCTTTTATGGTGGGGTCACCCTCTAGCTGTCGCATAAATCGAACATGCCTTGTTGATATTGATCTTCGACCCGATCTTTAAAGGTGAAGCAGTCTTCAAGAGGATATCCTATTGCTCGATGATAGGAGCAATAATCCGGGTGATAGACCTCATTTATCTGTTCGGGATACCGAGGCACCGGGAGTGTCATCATTTGATGCTTCATGACAAGGCTGAATATTTTCCATGTCTTTTCTTGAGAGAAAGAGTATTCTCGTCCCATCTTCTTCATAAAAGATGGATTCCAACTGAATTTTTCTTAATTGTGTGGCTTCTTGGATCCGCTTCGCTGTTTCCGAACGTAATTCTCGTTCTTCACTTTGTTTTCGCCTCTGTTTCGGGCTTTTCTCTTGTCGCGAGAACGTACGGCGGGCTGAGGGTGAAGGGCATCGTAATCTTCTCTTTCCGTAGACTGGTGATTGAGACGCTGTGTACTGGACTTTTCGTAAATAGCCATTTCGCGGTTGTGATCATCCCGAACCTTTTGACCGTCTTCTCTTATTAGCTTGTCAACTTGCTCTTCGAACGACGGACTTGACGTTATTATAATGGGATTTTGCTTTGTTTCAACGTCACAGCTATCTGGAAAAGTATTCCTTTCTCCACCGGAGTTACTTATGGCGCGGAAATTGTGAAATTGCTCCCGTTTATTTGACCGAACATATCCAAGCCCAGTCGTCTCCATCCTTCCGTTGGGCATCTTTCGCTAAGTCCTGGGAACGTCCCAGATCTTGTTGTAGAACTAGGCTTGTCGAACGGTTTGTTTGAAGGATACGCCTTGGCATCTTAATAGCCTTTTCAATCCCTATGCATAATATCTGGGCATATGGATTGGTTGAAGCCTGTCAAGCGCTAGCTAGGCACCATGCCAGACTTCTTTCTCCACTTTGGTCTCCGTAGATTGATAGAAGAGGATCGCCTTTTCACCTCTACTCCTGTGAGGGACGTAGAAAGTCTGCAGCTCTTGTATGTTGTCAAGCGCATCAAGTTCTTTGTAATGTCATGGTGGAACCATGGTGATATGTAAACTCTGATCAGCTCCAGTAACGGTTTGTGCTGACGGGCGAGTGGAGAACACGGCATTGGCCTCGTCCTCAGAGTCACTGCCAAAGACCAAAATAGGAGTAGATAGTTCGGGCCTGTTGCATTGGGGTTGCCCCGAGTAGACTATTTCCTCATCTTCCTCGGTGTCACTCCCAAAGATCGGAATGGTGAAAACGGACTTCCATTTATCCTCCGGCTTATGACATCTTTTTGTATCTTTGAAGTCTGGTAGGAAGTACTTTGCGTCTTCATATTTTCGAACTTCGTTTACGGAGAATGGATTTAGCTCCCTCATAACGGTGTACTCGAAGCCGTCTTTGAAATACTTCATACAATGGTATTGTGTAGAAGGGATGACGTTGTACTCGCGTAACCAAGGCCTGCCGAGCAGAGCGTTGTAGCAAGTCTTGGCGTCAATGACATGAAATTTGATGTCAGTGACGAGCAGCCCGAAGCGTAACGTCAGTATTGCGGACCCGAGCATCCAAGATGACTGTGAATCGAAATCGGAGATGGTAATTTTATCTCAGGCTAGGTGCTGAACCTTCATGCAAATCTCCTTCAGCACCTTCATATTAAGGGGGTTGACAGAAGACCCATTGTCGACAAGGATTTTGCCTATCTTGATATCGTGGCAGTACCCACTGACGTATAATGGGTGGTTATGCTCGCGCATTCTGGGGAGGAGATCCTCATCGCTGAATGTGATGTCAGCTGTGTGAGCCTTTGCCAATTCGTCCTTTATCCTTTCTTCAGCTAAGAAAGCTTGGAATTGATCAGGATCTTGCTATGCCTTGATCATAGAATCTCGTGCCTCTTTGGACAGAAGGAGAGCATCCAGTATGCTTAATTGTGAAGGCATTTTTCTCAGATGTGCAAGGACATTGTAATCCACCTTGTTTTTCCTAGGTGGGTCCTTCACTACGAGCTCTTTAATGACTCTATCATCAAGGGTGATTTCTCCAGGGATTTTTTCTTTCCCCTTGTCTCTTTTTCTCAAACCTTTATTTGCAGGTCAGAGATTCTTCTTAGGCAGCGTGCGGTTACGCAGCTGAATGTTCTCGCAGTTCTTCTCCTCCTCTTCTTTTTCAGAGGTAGAGTTCTTGAAGAGAGGGCCGAGGGTCATTTCTTCCTCAGAATCACCCCCGAAAGAACTTGGAGTTTTTCGCTTTCCCGACTGGTATCAACCATAAGACAGTTGCCAGTCATTTTCTCACGCGCACTTGTCGAACTTCTTTGCTGTCGACGAGCTTCGCATTTCATCCTCTTGAAGTGTTGTTGATGGGCAACGTATCCTTGCCACCACTTCTTGAAGACATTGCATTCCTCGGTGGGGTAGGTAACCCTCCGATGATATAGGCAGTAGTTTGGATGTATATCCGCTCCGTCAAGGTACATGACCCCGGGAGTGTTTTCCACAAGAGGGGGAAGCTTCATTCCCATTGACAGAGCTTTGGCGAACCGCTTCTCTGCTTTGATCCTTCTCTTGTTTGTTGCAGGTGTGCTTTGGCTTGGTTGGAGTACTTTATGACTCATCCTTACCATAGCTTCTTCATCCTGACGCCGACGCTTAGCCTTTTGGTATATGGCTGTTTCACGTTCTCGGTCAACTTTGCTTTTTCGAAAGGCTTCATTTAACAACCTATCGATTGGGTCTTCTGACAATTCCGGGGATTTTGGCGCCGATCCTACCCCTAGTTCCTCTGCATTGTTTTCTGACGCCGAGGGAACTTCTTCTCCATTTGACGACGAATGGGAGACCATGTGGCAACTTGCTACATAGTCTTTGGTTTCTTCTGATGGGTTATTTTCCTCATCGTTGTCACTCTCTTCGTTCTCAAGAATATGCTTGAGGAACTCTCCGAGGGTGACCGGTGCCCGCGCTTTTTGGTTATACTCCTCCAGTGAATTAATGTACCTCTGTATATCTGTGCGTTTGTCGTCATACTCGATAGGTTGCACAGGCTTCTTGGACTTCTTCTTTTTCTTTGAATACTTTACAGGTTTGACTTGGGGATTTTGTCCTTTGTCGACAGTTTTTGGTACGGGACACGGTTTCAGCATCCCTTCGATGATTTCCGGTTCAAGCGAGCTCCCAAATGACTCCGTCAAAATATTCACAAAGATGGAACTGCTGTCTCCGAATATTTTGACAAACTGTTAATTCAAAGGCCGTCTCTGACAGGCTGCCAACGAACTGGTGAAGTAACAGTTTGTCGTCGCCTCCAGTATTACCGTAAAATGGTCTGAACTACGCGATGTGTTGGTCTAGCTGCATGTCCCCTTGTACACATAGAATTTGGGGATCGTAAATCCCGGCGGTTACTTGATTTGGTCATACCAGGCTGGATACAGTCGCCCAGTTCTGACGGTTTGGCCGGCCACTTCATTCGCTTGATGAGCTCGTATTTGTTGAGCTATATAATCATCAAGAGCAGCCTTGGAGATTGTTTCTTCCTTGGCCACTGATAAATCCGGAAGAGGGCTCGATGTTTCCCCTCTGTCATCCTCGACGATTATCGGTGGATCTTCGGCTGGAGGTTCTGGCTGGATCATCAATCCAACCATGTCCTGGAACAGAAGCACCATCTGCTTTATGTTAGCAGCTTGTTCTGAGGCCTCCTTATCCTTCCTTTCAAGCACCCTTCGCAGGAACTCTGTATCGGTCTCCTTCTCTTAAAGTTGTTCAGATGCTGACTCCGGACTTTCTTTCTGTTCGGTGAGTGCTGACATTTTGATCAACATTTCTTAGAGTTTTTGTTGTTGCTCCTGAGCTTTTGTCAACGACCAAGTTTGCTACCGATGACCCACGGAAGCACGGCTTTCCTCTTTTCCGGAAGCCATGTAAACCGTGTGCATGATAATGCCCCCAGACTTGGGGCGTTTGGGTCCATCACCTTTGGAATTTGCCTCCGATGGTGGGATTTTCTCCAGCCTCGTCCATTTGTGGGAGGTTGAAGTTGAAGGATCCATTATAACAGGCGCTTGTGTAGAAGACGTCCCTCGCTGTATAACGGAGGGATATCCTTTCTCCTGCCGAACCTTCATTTTCTTCAGTCGGCGAGAGTAGTCTTTGTCAATTACAGAATCTTGGACTTTCCACCAGACCCTGTGAATTTGGGAAGAGAGCCTGAGGGGGCTACTCCGGCTTTGCCTACATCGTGTTTTCAGCAGGTGGGGGAGATTTTTTTAGCACCGCGATTGGAGAGTTCTTACGCACCCTCCTTGTTGGGTTACTCCAGCGCCCCGGCCATCAATCCATGACCAAATGCGGAACAAAAATTTATAAAACTTAGCTCTACCACAACCAATTACCCGGATCTACCCATAAGCCCTAGATAACCAAACATGCAAAGGAGTTAGAATGGTTATACCGAATAGATCGGTGTCCTTCAGTCTTCAACCATCATTCCAAGCTCCTAGGGGCTTCCTTGATCAATCTTGAACTCCGGTCTCCCTCCATCAAAGATGATCCACCCGAAAGTCTATGAAACGAGCTCCAACCTCATATCCGAGGCAACTATGGTACCTAGATCGCTACTCTAGAAACCATAGATGAAGTAGAGAGTGATGAAGGATTAATTTGTTTCAAGACATCCAAGGATTCTCAACTCATGAGAGGGTTTGAGTGGAGCTAGAGGAAGATGAAGATGCCATGAGAATGAAGTGTTGAGAGCAACTCGAGAAAGAGAAAAAGAAATGAATAATGGCTTGTGTTTTTGTTTTTTGTTGTGTGAGTGTGATAAGAAATAATGGAGCCATCACATAAATGTCCATGTCTCCAAAATATCTTAGTTAAGAAAAATATCTCAAGTCAACATAATCTCACAACAAACAAAAACCCTAAGTATGCTAGAATAGTAACCATGGGTCACTAATTAGCCATGCCACAAAAATGCAATAAACACCTCATCTTATACCTCAATAACCTTTTAATCCAAAAAGGTCTAAACCATGATGAGGTGTAATCTTCTAAAAGTAATCTTGTAATAAATTACAAGACTACCCCTCAACCATATATACATACCCGCATCCGTATTCCGAATAATACGGATGCAAAGAGACGAAAATAATCAAACAAATATAATACTAGGATCCGGCTTAAACCAAAGCCTACTAGTATTATCCGTTCGAACATCATCCGTGCACAAGTACACGTATGTGATCGAACCCTACCGTAAAACCATACGGCCTCTACATCATTTTTCCCGAAGCAGGAAAACCCTCTGTGTGGGACTCTAAAGACTCGTCAATACGCTGGCAGTGGGTTTAACCACAAGCACGTCAGCAGCACTAGCTGTACGTAACGGCTACCCAGGTATTGAGAGAAAAGGAGGCCGACGAGCAAACTCATCCTGAAACCCCTACTGAGCCTGACAGTGACAATATCCGTACAGTCCGGTCCGTTCGTCTATGAGTATCGCATATCGAGTCTAGGGGTGGATAAAGTCAGACCCCTAATAACTTGACATTCAGTGTCGGTATGAATCCCCTCACCACCTGAGAAACTACCGATCCTAGATCAGTAATTCTCGACTACCTTGTCCAAGGATTTCTGGTGATGGCCACCCGTGCACAACCGCGACATCAACCCCCAATACTGGGAGAGACGAATCCCCTGATCTGCTCACTGCCTCCATGTGGCTTGGGACTGTACCCAACTAAAACTTGTTTGCATGACTCCTTTGAGCCGTGATAGGGTAGTAATCAAAGCACAGTGGGAACTCACACGAGACAAATGACGATCTCAGGTCGATAGACTAACCTGTACACATGTCACCAGGGAACTGCTATCTGACAATAGGTATAATACCAACTAGCATGTTCCCAGCGAGTTCGTCTGGTGTACTCATAACCCAATGAGCACCTGTATACATCTTAGGCGAACCAACTAACACCAATGGCTTATGAGACCGGCCACCACCCCTTGTCGGGGTCTCGATCAGTATACACTAGTCTACTCTGGAGTATCGATGCCCAATCTCAAAACTCCCACGACTAGGGACATTTTAAGGATGTGCTTATAGACCCCCAGCTCCCACGTATATGATCGCCATCATACTGTTGGTAGTCAAGAAAGAATCCTATGGGCTCTATCAACATATAATAGTGATCAGTAATGTCACCTAAAGCATGTACAGGATTATAATAGCAAACCAGATAGCATACTATCATCTCGAGTAAGATTGTCCTACCGGTATAGGTCCTACCTCAATCATTGCAATCACGTGCCTGCGATCCAATAATTGACTTGAGGGCACTATAGCCAACACTCCTAAGCAGATCAAAGTTGTTCCCAGTTGGAACAACAACATCAATTTCCACTATTGGAGCTGGTGGGGTGAGTCCGGAGGGGGAGTTGCCCCGGTCTCTTCTCACTCGGTGCCAGTAGCGACGTCGAGCGTGCCTTGCAGATGGGACCACCTCAGTTGTGGAAGCGGCTCCGTCGTTCCCACTACTTTTGTGAGGGGCTGCTGCTGGTGCCAGTCTGTCAAAAACTGACGTCCTTTGAGAGGGAATGGCCAATCTTTCGAAGGCCGACTTTCTGGTAGGGGAAGCACTTTTGGTGACTTCACCTGCCGGAGGAGTTGGGAGGGCTATCTTTTTTGGGATAGCCCCTTCAGGTATTGCGAGCCTCTTTGCGGGCCTATTTGAGTTTCGACTCAGCCTGTTGAAGACTGGGTTGGCAGACTTGGACGACCCGTGGAGAGGGGCCGTGGTGGTTGCAAGTCGATCGAAGACCGACTTCTTGGGATCTTCCTATGGTGGCACTGGGGCGCTGAAGTTTGCTGGTAGGAGCATGGTCCCGAAAAACAATCCAGTGGTGACTTGAGTCACCTGCCCCACCGGCATTGAAAAGATGGAGGCTGCATTGGGCTCGTATGTCACTCCTCCAATTGGGGCGGAACGGGAGTTGCTGTTGCAGTTTGTGTAGCAGGAAGCCATTGATGTTCATTTATTCTTTCTACACAGGAACAAGACACCAAATCTTAGTACCTCTAATCCAAAGGCAACCATAGCAAACCACGATTTTGTTCGTGAACACGACACACGAAATGGGGAGGGGAAAAAGGAAGAGGTCCCATCGGGCGTGCCAGAATCTCTTCACCGCCAAAAACGGGAACGAACCGGGATGGATCGTCCTGCCTGAATTGGGGGGCAGATGCTATTTGGATTTATCCGTCCACCTCTCCGAAGATGCCAAGTTGATTTATGGCACCGTATATCGGAGGTTTGGACGGATGCGGCCGTTGTAGCAGACATCGTCATATTCCCCCTCGTTTATTAGGGGTTTTGATTGTGGGGACGTTCTTCCTTGCACTCGCAAGCCCATGCAGTTAATTATGTTACCGCATCGCGATAACCACTTTCTCCAGCTCCAGAAGTTCACTTTGTGTCGTGTGTGTTTTTGTTTGTTTTGGTTGCCCGTGGATTGTATACGGAGACTAATTTATGTTATCGCCTGTAGGGCGTGGATTAGTCCAAATACATATATCTTAGATTTGGGGGTTTTATTTAAGGACCGTTAATCCATTTTGAGATTAAAATCGACTTAAATGTATGTGAGCATTTGGGGCTCAATTTTTTTTGTTAAGAATACATTAGTCCAATTTGAGACTAAGATCCACTTAACGAGGTTTCAGGATCATTTTTATTTAAGATCTAACAAAAGGGCGTTTGTGCTCTATTATTTTAGTTTAAGGACGTTTCGGTCCATTATCGCTATTTTGGAGGCGAATATTAGTTTAGGGACATTTTAGTCCACTATCGCCATTTTGGGGACGAATATTAGTTTAGGGACTTCTCGGTCCTCTATGGCCATTTTGGAGGCGAATGTTACTTAGGAACTTCTCGGTCCTCTATCGCCATTTTGGAGACGAATATTAGTTTAGGGACGTCTCGGTCCTTTGTTCATCATGCGCGCACGTCTATTTGTTATGTGGCGGAGTGAATAATGGTGATGTGGAATGCACCCAATCTGGGGTGCGGTCTGATTTGAGGTGTGCACATCAATTTGGAAGTGCACCTAAGAGTTGTTGGTTGTCGAGACCCACCACCTCTCTGAAGACGTTGAAGAATTACAACGACATATATCAGAGGTGTGGAGAGATGTACCCTTAAACCAAATCCTGTATTTGAGAGAAAAGGGGGCTGTTGTAGACCTAAGAAATGTTAATCATGTTTGAGACTAAAATTATCTTAGAAGATATAAGATGAATATCATTTGGGATATCATCAATGGAAGACCACTAGTCATTTTTGAGACTGAGGTCAGCTTGGGGAAAACATGAGCAATATAAGCTCGGTTGTTTCAGTATCAAAGAGGTCTAACCTCAGGAAACTTAGCCAATTTGGGCTAAGATTGAGTCTCCAACAGTGCTAAGCACTGAGGAATACAGTGCTCATGTGCGTCTTACGTGGGCACTGGGTTAGTGTTAAACATTGGAGTTTTATAATGCTTACGTGACATACGTGAGGCACCCCCAATATGGGCATTGGACTAGTGTTAAACACTAGAGTTTTATGGTGCTCACGTGACACACGTGAGGCACCCCAAATATGGGCGATGCCCTTTGTGTTTTATTCCCCCTTTTTATATAAGTGCTAAGCACTTGGTTGGAGTTCTCATGCAAAGCACGTGGCTGTCTTTTTTTATACTGGGGTGCTTTAACACTCACGTGGAAAACACGTGAAGCATTTTTGATTGTTCCCTTTGTTTGTTTCAAGCACTAACATGGGAAACACGCGAGACCTTGAAATAGCACCAACGATTTGGCCTTAGAGATCTTGGATCACTTTTATTGAAGAACTAAGTTCTTTATATAGGCTTAAACCTAAATCTTTGAAGGAATTAAATTCTTATGTGTTCCCGTTCTTCTTCTTCCCCTTTTTTTTATGTAACTTAGTTCTTTTCCCTTAGGTTTTGAATCTTGCAGAACAAAATCTCCCCGATGAGAATTAAATTCTCAACTTGTGGGGAGATTTACCTCTGCAAATCTCAACCGAAGGAAAGAACTGAGTTCTTATATGAAGAGTTAAATCCTTAGAGAAGTAAAGGATAGGTGTTTTCTTTTTACCTAGTGTTTCAAGGAAGCAAGTCTTTTTATGAGAATTAAATTCTCCTGTTCCTCAAAAGCTCACTGTATATTCTTTTTTTTTAAGCCTGTGGGGAGTTCTCTCTCTCTCTCTCTCTCTCTCTTTCTCTCTGTGCGTCTGTGTCTCTGAAACTTGAAGTCTCAGGTTCTTTATATAGTGGAGAGAAGTTTGTTTAATTCTGAGAGAATCTCTTATTGAGAGATCCCAGTTGATTTAATTGGTCTCAGAATTGATTTGGGGAATTTTACCCACCGTTGGATCTTTGATCCAAGGACTTCTGTTTTTACAGAAGATATTGTTCTTGTTTTTAACAAGATTAGGGATATTCTCCCATATATAGAATAAAATTCTATGGAGCGGTGACATTTTAATCACCATTGGATTTTTAATCCAATGGTGCTCAGTTTAACAGAGTATAATCTTTCTCTCTTTAGAAAGATATAGAAAATATTTTGGATCTTTGATCCACTAACTCTCTGTTTAACAGAAAATATTCTTCCCAATAGAATTTAATTCTATGTTTAATCATCGTTGGATCTTTGATCCGAAGGTTCATTAAGTAGAATTTAATTCTATGTAAGGAGGTGTCCTCACGTGTTTAGCATGTGAGGCTTAGTTTAGCCTATCTGGTGTTTGATTGCAACGTCTATATGCTTTGCATATAGGCTCTCACGTGTTTAACACATGAGACTTTGTTTAGCCTATCTGTTGTTTAATTGCAGCGCCTATATTCTTTGCATATAGGCGCTCACGTGTTTAACACGTGAGGCTTATTTAGCCAATCACTAGTTTAGTTGCAGCGCCTATATGCTTTGCATATAAGCGCTCATGTGTTTAACATGTGAGGCTTGTTTAGTGGGTAGTTTCCCCCTTTCTTACTCTCCCCTTTTTTTATGAGGGAACAATCACCAAATGAACTATCTGATAGAATTAAATTTTATGTGGAAATATTTTCTCGATCTTTCTCAAACTAGAAAGATCCTCTTTGTTAAACAGAGGACCCTTGGATCAACGATCCAATGGTGATTATAAAATCACCCACCGACCATCTGATAGAATAAAATTCTATCCTCGGAAAAATATTTCCTAAATATTGTTAAACAAACAAGAAAACTTCTCTGTTAAACAGAGAACTTTTGGATTAAAAATCCAACGGTAAATGAAATTCACCAATTGATCCAAAAGATCACTTTGGATTGATCATGATCTCTCAATCAGAGATTCTCCTAACAAATTGATCTTTTCTCTTCTCCTATAAACAGGAGCAAAAAGATTAAAGGAAAAAAAGAGAGGAGAGGCACGGAAAGAATCCCACACAAGCTTCTGCAAAAAAAAAGAGTATAGTGAGATCTTGAGAGAACAAGAGAATTTAATTATCAAAGAAGAAGACTTTCCCGATTGAAACCAGAGGTAAAAAAACAGAGATCATATTGTCTCTCTTTTACCTATCTAAGAGTTTAACCCTTCATTTAAGAAACTCAGTTCTTCCCCAGTTGAGATTTGCAGAAGCAAATCTCCCCACAAATTGAGAATTTAATTCTCATCGGGGAGATTTTGCTCTGCAGATTCAAAACCTGGGGGAAAATATTTAAGTTATAAAAAAAGAGAGGAGAGAAGAAGAACGAGAACATATAGGAATTTAATTCCTCCAAAAATTAAGATTTAACCCTACATAAATCATTGTTGCTTAGCACTATCTTGAAGCATTACGTATTTTCCACGTGAAAGCTTCAAACGAACAAAGAGAAAAAACATAACTGCTTCACGTGTTTCCCACGTGAGTGTTAAAAAGCACCCCAGTATAAAAAAAAGACAACCATATGCTTTGCATGAGAACTCTAGCCAAGTGTTTAGCACTTATATAAAAAAGGGGGAAATAAAACCATATAGGCAGCGCCCATATTTGTGGTGCCTCACGTGTTTCACACGTGAGCGCTACAAGAATCAAGTGCTTAGCACTTATATAAAAAGAGGGGGAATTAAACCTAATGGGTAGTGCTCACGTGTTTCACCCGTAAGCACCACAAAATTTTAGTGTTTAACACTAATCCAGTGCCCACGTGAAACGCACGTGTTTAGTACTGTTGGGTAATTATGGAGACTCAATCTCGGCCTAAATCGGCTAAAGTTTCCTGATGAATTCTAAAACAACCGAACCCATATTGCTCATGTTTTCCCATACTGACCTTAGTCTCAAAAATGACCAGTGGTTTCTCATTGATGATATCCCAAATGATATTCATCTTATAACTCCTAAAGTTAATTTTAGTCTCAAACATGGCTAACATTTCTTAGGTCTACAACAGCCCATTTCTCCCTCAAATACGGGAATTGGTTTAAAGGTGCATCTCTTCATATCTCTGATATATGGCGTTGTAATTCTTCAACGTTTTCAGAGAGGTGGCGGGTCCCGACAACCGACAACGCGTTGATACACTTCCAAACTGACGTGCACGCCTCAAATCGGATCGTACCTCAAATTAGGTGCATTCCATATCACCATTGTTCGCTTCGTCACGTAACAAATACACGTGTGCACAAGATGGATAAAGGACCGAGAAGTCCTTAAACCAATATTCGCCTCAAAATGGCGATAAAGGACCGAGAAGTCCCTAAACTAATATTCGCCTCCAAAATGGCGATAATGGACCGAAATGTCCCTAAACTACTGTTCGCCTCCAAAATGGCGATAGTGGACCGAAACGTCCTTAAACTAAAATAATAGAGCCCAAACGCTCTTTTGTTGAATCCTAAATAAAAATTATCCTGAAATTTCGTTAAATGGATCTTAGTCTTAAATTGGACTGATGAATCATTAACAAAAACAAATCGAGCCCTAAATTCTCACATACATTTAAGTCGATATTAACGGTCCTTAAATAAAAATCCAAAATCTAAAATATACGGATTACTACTAATCCACGCTCTACGGGCGACAACATAAATTAGTCTCCGTATATAATCTACGAGCAACCTAAACAAACAAAAACACATACGACACAAAGTGAACTTCCGGAGCAGAAGAAAGTGGCTATCGCGATGCGATAACGTAATTAGCTGCAGGGGCTTGCGCCTGCAGGGAAGAGCATCCCCATAATCCAAAAACCCCTCGCAAACGAGGAGGAATCTGATGAAGTCTGCTACAACGGTCGCGTCTGTCCAAACCTCCGATGTACGGTGCCATAAATCAACATGGCATCTTCGGAGAGGTGGACGGATAAATCCAAATAGCATCTGCCCCCCGGATTCAGGCCGGACGTCCTGATGTCCCGGTCCGTCTTTCGGTGGTGAATACCCGCTTCCCAGTATATGGAGAAGTAGATGTGACGGGCCGCGACGTATTTACTCAGAAGTAAACACGTTAAGCGTAAATAAGTAATATAAAAGTAAAGCACAAGAATAACAAGAGATGTAATGAAACAACAACTTTTTATTTATATTCATTCTTTATATACAACTGGAAAGTAAAGTACAATAATGGAAAGCGGTGCCTAAACAATGGCATATGAACTGAAAGTAAAGTAAGTACAAGTAGAAACTATAACTCTGACTCCTCTGTGAAATTCTCTAAGTCGTCTTTGCTGGGCTCGATCTCCTGAGAGTCAGGTCCTCCTGACAACATTCCAAAGAAAGAAGAAATAGGAATGTCGTCAGCGAACAATCGCTCGGTAAGTCCCAAGAGAGAGATATGAATAGATCAAGTAAATGGAATAGGTCTGGTAATTTATCTGTTTTTTTATTATACTAACGTAGTTGTTGTAGCTTGGTACAGAATGCATCGGTGTATACGAGAAGAGTCCAACTATCCATGGACTAAGGTATATAAAGTACAAGGCCCCGTCAAGCCACGGAACAACGACACGGATATTCAGGTTAGGTGTATTATAGTGACCGTCTCGTGCCACTTCTAATACATTCCATACCAATCTACCCCGTTAAACCCCATAATGCATTTCTATTGATTGTATTGATTTGTTGTAATAGACTTCCTGAAACCATGGTATAAGTTGTTCATGTAAACGGTTCGGATGTAAATGGATAGTCATGTAGTCAAGTTCAAAATATACCCATGGTTCGGTCCAGTCAAGTCATGTTGCATGTTCGTATTGTTCGGTATTCATGTTCAAGTGTTCATGTTTGATACATTGAATTCATGTTGAATTGGATATATGGTTGTATTCATATTTGGATTGTATTCAGATTATACTGAGACTCGAATTGAGTCAGACACTTAAATAGATTTGGGTCCTGAATTAGGTTTAGGAGTTATCGGTAACTGCTGCACATGGACGGCAGGATTTGTGACTTTTTCCAAGCCAATAACCATTGATAACCCCGTTTTAGTTTTCTACCTTAAATAGGCAAGCACCCACTTTCTCCGACTCCCTGAGGCTTAAGAGAATTGGTCCCGCTTAAATCTATATTTACTAGGGATCTTAATGTAAATTAATATAACTTAAGGGGTTTTATGAAAAATATTTTTAGTATACTTTCAAAATAAATCTCAAGTACTTATTTATCGTATTTAGGATTTTCATGGATGTAATTTTTAAAAGTGACTATTCTAGTAAATAAATACCTAGCTTGAATAATACATGGTATTTTAGTGTAAAGTTGACCTGTATGGATTCTTGATGGTATTTTCATAAAACTTGCAATTCTTTTCTTTTGTTTAGAAAACATGGAATTTATTATATATTTAAAATAGATGGTTTGATAATATTTATATATAATTATTAAAAATAAAATTTATTTATTAAATAGAAAATCACGTTTTTCTTAAAAATTGCATTAAAAATTCCATCGAGATCATATGCTCCGTGAGGAGGTCTGCATCTCCTCTACTAGTCCTGAGAATATGCGATAACCCGCACCATCCCGATCGAGTTCCCCAAAATGGGTTGTAGAGGTATAATTGCAAGGAATGTAATCACACAATTTAAAGAAGTACGGTTTTTAATAGTTTATGGTATTTTGATGTAAAAGTCGTATTTGCCACAAAATTGTTATTCAAGGGAATCGTGCTATGTCAAGATGCGTGTTTATGAGAAGTAAGACATTACCTCGTGAGATTTTCTAAAGGTAATATAAGCAAGAATGATTAAACGATGTCATAAGTAACTGTCACGACCCGAAATGGCACGTGACTGGCACTTGAATCATGTGAAGTCTATAGGACCCCACCTAATTCAAGTAAACCAAAAGCCCAGAAATCTAAACCATTTTTAAAGAAAAGAGAGAAGGAAAACTTGTTTTAAAGCAAGTGCTTTTAACAAAATAAGGCATTAAATATTTTGAAAAGCAACATCATATTTTCCCGAAAATTTCGGCAGAGTCTCCTTTGTAAATACTGGCCCCCAAACGGGTACAACACATGAAATACATAATAATGAATAAAAGCATCCCCAAGCGGAGCTAGCTCTTCGTCAAATGGCAGAAACCACCACACAAGCAATGTAATATACAACGCCAAAGGGCGAGGATCAAAAACTCAGAACAAAACCAACATCCTCAAGAAAACCAGCTAGGAGTCATAATAATACATGCGCGCGACTTTAAGATCGAAAGAATAAACAACTGGCCTTCTAAATCTATCAAATATACAAGTCTGGTTGATGGAGTTTACTAGATACAACTGAAATAAATAAAAATACCACGGTGGTCACAATACAAGTGAACCCGCCTACCAAAGCAATCACCCGGAAGGAAGCAGTATGCCAGCAAGCCGCAATGAAACCTGTAGGCCAAACCTGCAAGAAACTGTGGCACAACGGGGGTGGGTTGCCAACTCATGAGTAAAAAACATCACCGAGAAGAAATCGCATGTATGACTCTCTCCTAGGTCATACAAATAAATACACAATACTACTACAAAGGTAACAATATATCATAAGTGTGATATCAAAGTACTCGTGTCTATGCCAAGAATAATAATATATCGATGCGTGACATGTACTAATGCACCATCCAATGTGTGTCCAGCAACGACACACAAATCATGATAAAAACCGAGTGCCCAGCATCGGCACTCAAAACAACATAAAGTTCATGTCCAACAGCGACACATAATACTCAAATCTCGGGCTCCGCATAATCAGGATCGGCCCATGGGCTCCGCATAACCAGGATCGACCCAAACTCCAAACGGTATCCTCCGGATATCCATTGAGTTTCCATACTATCACCGGTCGGTAGCGCTCCCCTGTCGGGCTCAATGCCATCATCTGCGATCTTCTTGTCCTAAGATACCGCACCGGATCCACTATGTACCCGCAGACAGTGTATCCCCCTCCTCGAATCGGGTATATGATACCGCTCAAGAACCGAGAAAACAAATGGTGGACGCCTCTCACATTATATCACGAGAAAACCGCAAATTTCTATCTTTAGAAATGAAAATGAGTTTATTAAATCCTTGCGGTTTCTCCAAATCAAAAAATCTCATGGAAAATCCGATATCCAAAAATCTCAGAGTAAGTAAACAGTGAATTACCGGCATAAAGCCCCATAATATTGCATGACCATAATTATACACATGTATGGGTATCTAAGGAAAGAATGCAATATCTAAACTAGCATAGTAATCATATATTGGAATTATCAACTAGCAAGTTATATCAATGAAGTAATATTCTCTAAAGTGTATGTGACATGGCAATTAGTGATAATGATGTGTGTAAGCCGGCGAGCAAGTGTACGTGGAGCATACGCATCATCGGTAATGGTGTTGATGTCCTGACAACAGGGGTTCATAATAACTAAATAAAACACATGTATAAGCATGCAGTGCGATGAGAACAACATGAATGTACATGAAAAGATGTAGTAACCGCAACATTGAAGAATATACATATCCATATACAAGTCATACAGCTTTTGGTGTTTAAAATAGCACGAATCGTGGTTTTAGAAAAATAGGGGCAACAGGGTCCTTGAGAAAAGATACGTCTTTTGAAAACTCCGTAGTATCCCTCGGACTGTCTTTAAAAGTACTCATGATTCGTTAGTTTTGAAAATAAGTATGACTCGAGCCCGGTCAAAATGGTAAGGAAAACCACCTAAAGTCCGAGTCGACATATCTAGTAATCCACGATCCCGCCTCAATAGCGTCATATACGGTAAAATACCTAGTACGACATTCTCGAGTCAAGAGTGCGGATCAATCATTATATCTATAACTCGTACGGTAAAATCCATCGTACGGCATACCAAAAATCAGGGTACGGGTCAAATATCACATTTATCTCATTACTCATATGGTATCATCATCGTAAAATCATGAATTAGGGGTACCTTTCTAAAATATGGCACATCTCAATATCATCAAACATATATACTCGTGTGTATGAAAACACATCGCCTAACGATCCGCTATAATATCATGTCGTATCATATCACGACCCAATCACACATCACAACTCACGGCATCATTCCTGATCATATCGGCTCATCTCCAAATATCATATACTGGGCTCATTATCCGTGTATACGTATGTGTGTGTGTATACCAACGCATCTACATACACACACACACACACACACACACACACACACACACACACACACACACACACATATAAACATATACACCCAAAATCATATCACGTGTGTGTATGTGTGTGTGTGTGTCAACCTTTACTCTGGGGTTTCGCAACTAAGGAACTAACTAACCGCACTTTCTTCCAATTACACTAAATCCAACTCATGGTCTCCTAAAACCTTTCCTGCTAAGTATCCACATCTCACAATAACACAAATAAATATATATATCATAAACACATCATATCCTATGAAATTGCGGGGGTGCTATACGCCATCCACCCGACTTCCCCCGTAGATATATATCTACTCACCTGGACGCCTCGGCTAATCTGATCCGATTTCAGCTCTGTCATTTCCGCACCATATCTGACGCCTCTGCACCTGATCCTAGAATCATACACAAGCAATTAAAATGATAAATAAATGATAGTCGTGGAAACAAATGATACAAGATAACCACACGCACTAATTAGACGCGCACACACTTGGTGCACGAAGCGCGCCGTGACAACACCACAAACTACAACTAGAGTCACTTTACGTGAAAATCCCCAAACCTAAATCACAATCGCACCAATCGCGCGTTCACAACACATTAACTATATATGAAACAGGTTGTAACCCATCCAAACCTTAAACTTACTTCAAAACGATTTATTTCAAAAAACCTAGCAAGCAACCATTTACTATTTTAGTACGAGTCTAGGTGTTTTACCAATTCTAACGGCCACATAGCTCACTTAATATCATTATTAGGTCACACCAATACTAATTATATTTTAAACTCATCTCTTTACCTTAATCACAAAAATCTAGTTTGCAAATTATATAATTTGGACAATTCTAAATGTAACAGTTTAGCAATTTAACAACTAGATTAGGTTTTCCAAGTCTTAAGAGGTTAAACTACACATTGTAACCTTAAAAAAGTGATAAAAACCCTAATAGAATTGAAACCCTATTCTTGAATTTCCAAACTTGCAATTAAAACCTAATTAACACTTAATTAAAAATTAGATTAGAACAAGTAACAATTAGAGTAGGGTTATACCTCAAAATAGTTTGGAACGAGATCCACACTTGCAAAACTTAGCCTCCAAAATGCCATCTTTCTCCTTGATTCATGCTAGCTTAGGAAAAGAAATAATGGGTAAAGATTGGATTTGGAGTTTGTGGGATTTTTTATTGATTTTTGAATGAATTTTTGTGGATTTTGAAGTGGAAAATTAGATGAAAACTTGGGGGGCCTGCCATGAGGAGGCTCAGCCAGTTTTGGGAAGAGGGGAAAGAGAGTGATGTGTGTGTGTGGGTAAGAGTGAGAATAGAGGCCAAGTCAAGAACCCATACCTCAATAATTAACCCCCATGCCTCTTTTCTTTATTCCTTTCTTTTTTTTCCTTTTTGCAAAGCGAACGAAGTGGGGAATTGGGGCTGTTGTGCTCGGCCAAGTGTGGCTGGAATTGTGAGTCGGTGTGTGTGGGGGGGGGGGGATTTCTAAGTAAAGAAAACCATAACTCAAATCAACAGGCACCAAACCTCATTTGTTTATTATATTCTTTCAATTTAAACTCTTTCTTCAATTTCCTAGAACTCTCTTAACAATTCTATTTCATTACAAACACAACATGTTACATTTTAGTTTAATATGTCATGATGCACAAAGCTTATATTAACCCATTCCAATTCGTAATTTTCACTAATTAAATGTATTAGTGAAAGCTTATAATAATATTTAAATTAATTAATTACGAAAAATATTTAAGTAAACTAGAAATTTACAAGTGACCAATTAAAAATCAAATACTAGCAATTTCATAGCTAGAATAGGTATATTTAAGTTTATGTGGAAAAATAATTATTTTCAGGTTTTTACTGAAAACGCCAGTTATTTTACCGATTATCGGAAATTTCACCTAAACGTTTTTCAAAACGTTACAGTCTTCCCCCCTTAAAGAAATTCGGTCCCCGAATTTAAATTTAATCCCCCCAAATACTAAAACATTTTAGCAAAGCAATCAAGTCGGCGGGGCTCCGAAATCTTAAATACTTAAGACACATCTTAGCGCAATGCATGCGCATGAAAAACGAGTATAAAACTCAAAATCAAAACTCCGTCGAGCATCACGCAATCATCGGAGTTATGGTGAAGATACCAATGTCAAAGTCAATACGAAAACCAACATGATATACTTAAAACTATAACATGTACATAGTACGCATCATTGTAAACTCGTCAAAACATCTGAAAAGAAATGCATGCCAAACCTTTTTCAAGTCGCTGTGTGATGCGCGTATCACAGCATAAGTAGCGGGCGTTTATTGTAGAAAAATAACTATATATATACATATATGTATTCTTTGTTTAACATACACGTCCCGCCATTTTGAAAATAATTTAGAAGGGTTTCCTTTGTAAAATATTTTGTGTCATCTCAGACACAAAAGGAAAATATTGAGACTGTAGCTTAATTTTGGAAATCCCTTCGGTAACTATCGATACATGCAAAAACACCTACGTACTATTCTCAGAACAGTCCTGCTCGGTTACTAAACCAAATAGTAATTACCATAAAAATGTACTGCTCAAAGGAAATCATATTTAATAGTATATGCAATAATGCCGCGTGCGTCTGTTGCGCACGGAAATCGAAATCAATGAATGTGCCATGCATGTGCACATAAACAAAATCTAAGTGCAATGGGTGTGCACGAAAACATTTGTCAAGGGCAACTGGTGTGCCTGACAACAATATCAGGTGCATCTGATTTGCACAAAAAATACCGATCTAGTGCATCTGGTGTGCAACAAAATTGCATCAAGCGCGCCAAGTATGTGCAAGAATCCAAATCAAGTGCACAAGGTACACGAAAACAAATATCGAATATCACAATCGAAATCAACGGTATACAACATACATCAATCCAAATCAGGTATACCATGGTATATAATCTCACAACCACATGCATCAGTGTGCACAAAATCGAATCAAAGTATTAAAAGTGCATGAAAACTATACCGAAAGCACAAGTCAAATCACCTACATATTATAGGTATGAAATCAAAATCAAACATCTCGAACGACATCAAATCGAAATCGAGTGCAACTGTGGTGCACGAAAACTCAACCATGCAAATAAATTGCCCAAAATAACGAAATCCAAAATGACAGACACGTGATATTCGAATCACCAAATCACAAATCGTAAACACTGTCATCGATATGTATTTCCTTCAAGTCGAGAAGGTGTCGGTGCATCCAAAGCTAGAAGAGCAAGATATCTACTTGCCTCATGTTCATGGTCTGGTGCCTTGTGCCCTTAGGTCCTCGTCTCTCACTGTGGATTGCCAGTTACATAGCTCCTCGGCTTAACGGCCCAATATGGAATGATGACGGAAACAGTTCCGCTCTGGCACATCCTTTAAAATCTATGGCCAACTATCATGGTCACTCATAACATGTCTCGTTGATGATACCGAACTCTGGCATACTAGGTGTGCATGATACGACCGATCCTGGGTTTAAGTCTTCTCGTGTAGTATTCCAGAAAGATTTTGTCGGGTCTCTCCCAAATCCCGTTTCTGTCGAACTGCCCGGAAGTTATCACCCTTTACTAAATCCATTTCTTGTTCCGGAACAGTTGCATACTCATCACGACTTCTTCTAAAAGATACATCCATATTCAACGTCTCTATATGCGTATCGCATCGCTGATGTCAACGGAGTGGAACGTCATCTCATCAAAATCTCGTACGAACCTCTTACTCCACTTTTCTCTAATGTGGACTGATTCGGACTCGTCTCTTCGTAACTATATGGACTGCGCTACAAACGGCTATACTCATATCTAGAGTCTTCCTTCCGAAACTACGAACTCGACAGCTCAATATCTGGTGGTAGGTATCTTGTCAATTACCTTCTGGGGAACTCGCTCAATTTATCGGAGTGATGCGTTGATTGAGAGCTGTTTTGTGCATGCGTTTTAAAATTAAGAATACCGCAATCAAGACGGCGTCGCTTGGTAGCTAGCCGGTTGAGTACGGGTCGTTCCACAGGAAAATGGTGTTCTTTCTTTAAGTTCTAATGAGTTAATTCCTATGTTTGGTAGGGTTTTGTTTTAAAATCTAAGAATGAGATTAATTTGATTTAAAGTCTTGCTAGGGTTAGGATTAGGTTAGTTTGGAATAGGGATTCTACTCACTGTTTTTAACGCCCTAATTAAGAATATAGGTGTTAGGATAATAGTCAACAAAGGGGATTAGCACGACTAGGAAGAAACGTAGTTTCTTCCTTTTGGTCCTTGTCCGTCCTTTCTTGGCTCTTAGCCCTAACCTCCAATTAATTCAACCACAGCCGGTCTAACTAGGGAATCACCGCTATCATGTAGGATAGGGTGCCGTAGTGAGCGGTGTGTGGTTGGATTAAGAAGAGTCCGTATTTTAAAATATAAATGGGCAAAGAAAGGAGTGAGAGAGATTTCCTTCTCTCAAACATTCCCTATCCTAACCCTAACAAGTGAGGAAATACCCACTCATTAGGAAAGTAATGATAAAATTCATTTTTATAATTCATTTTAAAAAACTATCTAAATTGCAGATAATAAAAGACAGATACAAAAATTGCAGAAATTAAATTCAGATAAGAAATGCAAGATAGAAAAAGAAACTTACTTTATTGATACCTCTTCAACGATTACAAGGAAATTAAAATTTAGATCTAGAAAATAAAAAGAGACATGCCTTCATTTATCTTTTGGCTTTCCTATTTATAGATAGGAAAAAAACCCTAGGTTACATTCTGATCCACACTTGAATTTACAAGACTACCCTAAGAAAGCCGGGTCAAAGCACCGACACCCACCGACACATGCACCGACACGTGCACTATATGGTCGCGGTTCCGCGGCGGAAAGGTATGTTCGGCCGCGGTTCCGCGGCCAATTGGTGGGATCATGGGTTCAACTTCTCAGGGTTGCTTCATGTTGCTTTTAACTTCTGTTTTCTTCACTTGGTTCCTCAGAATCTCTTCTATTTTCTTCCAGATTTTCAACAGTGCTGATGATGTGGACTTTTACCGTGAGCTTCGCTTTGACGTCTTGAATCTTGTGCTTCCCTTGTGCTTTGTACATTGAACTGTCTACTAATCTTCATTTGTTCCTTGAACTGGTAGGCGACATCATACGGATTCATTTATTGTTGGTCGTAGTCTCACATTTGTAGCGTCTTTTCATGAATTTCACTGCAATGATCTGAGAACCTGTAACCTGCAACTATTTAGCAGACATGGATCAAAAGCACCTATTTATATGTAATGTGACTAAGAATGGACGATATAATAATGCAAAATTCTGATATGAACAAATACCCTCAAACTTATCTTTTGCTCGTCCCGAGCAAAGCCAATTTTATTCTCGAAAAATCCTAACCTCACTTTCGCAGGGAACGCGATTGCACTGAGCTCGTGCAATAAGCCGTTAAACCTCTAGGTGTCCCTAGTAGGAGGAGTGTTGTCTCCTGATGGTTTTCAGCGGATACTACCCACAAAATCCGATCAATTTGGCATGTTGACTTTCATTCTTCAATTTGGTATTCTAGCAAGAATTTCTATTATCTTCAACTTAGAAATCATAAACCCATATTTTTCACACTTCCTTTTCATTTAACTTAAGATCGTATATGTTCTGCAAATTTATTCAGCTTTCAGCATCTTTTGAATTTTCCTTCTAAGGTGCAGTCTTAACTTAGGAATTTTTATCATCTCTACTGAAGATATAAGCCCTATCTTTTATTCCTATCTCTCCTCCAAACTCCAATCATATACCCTTACGTGTGTGTAATTATCACCCCTACACTTGGAAATTCAATCCAGCTATCATATTCTTGTCCATCTTCCAAAATACTTTTTAGTTGGTGAATTCTAGATGAAATTGCTCACACATCCTTCATGGGATTGTTAATACTTCTTGAGGTACTAAATGACCGATTATAAAATGTGCTTGCGCATTTAGGCGTAATTTCTCATCTTGCAATACCTAAGGCTTGGCAGTGACTCCCAAACCAGTTGGTCTAAGGCACTAGGTGATAAAGCACCCTCGCTATATTATTTATTTATGCTGTCTTAAGTAATTACAAAACCAGTGTTCATTTTTTTTTATCTCTTTATTCACCACTTATACTTTTATTTTATTTTCCTTCATACTAAGAATTTTAGACAAGAGCATTTCAAGGTATTTTCTACTATCCCAAGTTTCAAGATGCATGTAAGTGCGTATAATAGGGTATATATTTTCATAATTTGGACTTAAGGTTCAGAATTATTTTTCAGACTTATACTTCAAATAGAGCTTTCTATACTCTTCCCTTATTTCGATTTAGCCCAAGAACTGAACTCAAAATCTGCCTATTTCTAAATAAATTACAAGGACGTAAATTTTCTACAGTTAAATTTTAAGAAAGGTTATTTTTAGGGTTTTTAATTTACCAAGTTTAGGATCTAGTTTTTCCTAACTAATCAACCGTCATGTTGAACTTAAATCAAATATGGCCAAAATTGAACTTTTCAATTTTTATAATTTTTAAATTTTTTGATTTTTATAGATTTTAAAATAAGTATGCAAATGCAAAAAATATACACATGAATGCGAAGGAAGAAAGCTTACCTAGCACGTCCCCAAACTTAAACTTGACAGTGTCCTCACTGTCAGGCTACACCAAGAGGGTCAAAATTGTCGGCACTCCCCTGTTTTTTTTTATTATTATTAACAGAAAAAGAAAACAAAATATATATATACACAAAAGGTCCCCCCAAACTTAAGTAAAACAATGTTTCCACTGTTTAAGGGTTAAAATTCAGAGTTAGGGAGGAGAAAAACACAGTATCAAACTATACAAGGTCTTACACAGGCCAAAGGTTAGCACCAACCATTCAAAAAATTTATCGTTATAAAGCGGCGGTTGGTGAAAGAACATGTTGTATAGAGTCAGGAAGAAATGGGGTAAAGATAAGTGGTGTAATGGAAAAGATTTACGTCTCGATTTGTAGAGACGAAACAATAATGATGAGTGGAAACGAGAATGTGGATGATTAGGAATGGGAAGAATGGTCACATTCTCGTCTGGGACAAAAAGAAATGGTGGTGGTTCGACTTCTTCAGGTGAAGGTTAATTAATCACAAAATCCGTGTCGTTTAGGAATGCGAGTTCGTCGGCGAAAATATCTTCGAAACTTTCATCGATGGTCCGATTGAACATTTCAATGTCAATAAGTGTCGCGTCAGAATTCAACACACTTGATTTTTCAAAAATTACAGAGGTAGGAGACTCGTAAGGCTCATCCACCTTATTCTCAAAATAGTCTAAATCAAGTTGTTTTTCTAGAATTATCGAACTCAAAATATCGGATTGTGATTCATTAACACTCGCTATCATTAAAGGAAGATTAGAAGAAGAACTAGAGAAAGTGGGAGAAAGAAGTTGAATACGAACTTGAGGGTGGAGATGGAGTGTATAAATTAGTGCAATTTGTAATGACCGATGTGTAAAAAGCGATTGTGCTAATCTATCAACCCATTGAGAAATGAGGTCAAATCCCTCAAGATTCGTGAGAAAACATGGGTACGTCGAACTTGGTAAACCAGACATTGAAAATGAAAGTGGTAACGGTTTCTTGCAAGGTCGGAGCGAGGATGGAGGGAAGTGATTGAGGAAGGGTATCGGTTAAAGATTCAGGAGGGTGTGCGCAGTCAATGAAAGGGATAGAATGAATTGGAAAATCCGACTCCTCAAGTAAAACTGCTTCATCCTCAATAATTTCCTCAATACTCTCCATGCAGTTCTCATCAAAGTCAAGACGCATATGAAGTTCGGGAGAAACATTTAATGACTCGGGATGATGAATTGGAGAGAAAAAATCAGTCAAATCTGCGGGTTCATCATCCAAAATATTCCCAGTGTCGATATCCTCAATCAAGTGAAAATCAATTTTCTTAGACACCTCATCAAAAGCATGGATATTAATCAATTCAGGTTCTAGAGTGGAGGTGTAGAGGTCAAAAGGATTGGTAATGGTTTCACTCGAAAGGGACCCTTCACAATCAGGTAAATCAAACACTACAAAATCGCACAACTCATTAATCGTTCTATCTTCAACCGGTGAATCATTTGGGACACTTGATAGACATTCAAAACCGGAGTTGTGGGATTCAATTGGGGATGGGTAGGTTTGATTTGGAAGGGTGTACAGCTCACTCTCTCCACTCAAATTATTAATCTGTCCAACCACATCATCATACATTGGAAAATTTGGAGCTAGTTGGAAACTAGCTACGGGGTCACTAGGTTGTATGAGGGCGGCCATGGACGCATTCAAATCCATCATCTGTTGGCATAACACTACCCTAAAATCTTCCAACGCCTGTTCCAAACTAGACATGGCTTGTGAAGGAATTTCAGTAAAAGATTCAAAATTGGTTGGATACTGGAAACTCCCAAATGAGTGTGTAGAAAGAATGTCTAGGGAAGGTGTAAAAGTTTGGTAGGATGGATAGGAATAGAATGGTTGGACAGGGGTAGGATCAACATTTGGATAAGAAGATGAATGGAATTGTTGATCCAAAGAATTCACAGTGGTAAAAGGAGTGAAGGATCGGTTACATGATTGTTCAATATGTTCAGCAATAGAAATGGGTTTCGGAGTTACAACAGGACTCGAAAAAGGAGTATCAACGTAAGAAGATGGTGAAGGTTGAAATGGTTGATACAAGGTGGATTGCGGAGTTCAATTGGTTATCCTAGACGCGTCTATCCGATCTTTTAAAGAAATTTTTGGCATGGAGGGGTCGTTCGAAATTCGACCAAAACAAGAACTGTAGGATGTAATGTCTGGTTGTAGGTACCAAAATTCGACAAGAGTTTTGCGAGGTGGGGTACCCATGATGTAATGAGAGAAAGGAGAAGAAAAAGAATGTGAATTTTTTTGTTTTTGTAAAAATTTATTATTTTTTTGTTTTTGGAGTTTAGAATTTTTTATTTTTTTTATTTTTTTTTGAAAGTATTCTTTTTTTTAGAAATAGTTTTTACAAGAATGTGTACGCACTTACTTCAAACAATCACAGTTTAAAACATGCACAATCAAACTAGAGCTACGGTCTTCTAAGTCAACTAAACTGCTCCTAACTGTTCCAAAGTGACAAGTTGTGAGATAACCCTCAAATCGCCTCTTCACTGCCAATTGTGGACAAGTAAGCACAAATGAAGAAAGGAGGGTTCCGCTCACGAATTACCGTGAAACGGGCCTTTTAAAGTTACCTTTCTCACTTGTCTAGCCTAGGCACCACAAAATCAAGTTTAGATAAACGATTGAATGCCCACAACCTTCTTCTGTCCTAATGAGCACGATAGTCCTTAGTTGGCTGAGTCTAGATATTTTTTTAATTAACTCAAGGGTGATGCATATACTTTTAGTGATTTTTTGGGTCTTAGCAAGGGTAATGAAATCCCCACCCAATCTTGATTGGTGTTATAGCCCTTTAGATTCCGTGTTAATTATGCAAAGCATTTAACACACCAAAAATCTAAAACACTTGCAAAATTTTTTTTATATTTGGCAGCGCAAAGAATCCTGCACAAAAACAATTTATTGGATAGGAGAAAGATAATCTGGGCAAAGAAACCTGCAGGAAATTTTTTTCAGTGGAGTGCAGAGGAGAGTAGATGAGAAATGAGATACTCACAGAGATTTTCAGTTGCTGACGTCACTTTTTGACCGCGATTCCGCGGTCAAATGCCTACTTCTGCCTCGGTTCCGCGGTGGATCGGTAGGTTCAGATCTTCAAAAATTTTCTCTGTACTGATTTGGTTCTTCTCTGTCTGTTCAGATTCTCTGTTTCTGGATTTGTTCACTGAGTTTGCTCCAGATCTGAAACAGAGTTTGCTCCAAGACTGCACACTTGCACAAAAACCTTTAAAAAATAACAAGATAATTTTTATTTTTATTTTTTTTTGTTTTTAAAATTTTTCAATTTTTTATAAATTTTTTTAACCCGAAATTACACAAAGAAAGAGACTACCGTCTCCCTGGCAACGACGCCATTTGATTGAGAGTTGTTTTGTGCGTGCGTTTTAAAATTAAGAATACCGCAATCAAGACGGCGTCGCTTGGTAGCTAGCCGGTTGAGTACAGGTCGGCCCACAGGGAAATGGTGTTCTTTTTTTAAGTTCTAACGAGTTAAGTCCTATGTTTGGTAGGGTTTTGTTTTAAAATCTAAGAATGAGATTAATTTGATTTAAAGTGTTGCTAGGGTTAGGATTAGGTTAGTTTAGAATAGGGATTCTACTCACTGCTTTTAATGCCCTAGTTAAGAATATAGGTGTTAGAGTAATAGTCAACAAAGGGGATTAGCATGATTAGGAAGAAACGTAGTTTCTTCCTTTTGGTTCTTGTCCGTCCTTTCTTGGCTCTTAACCCTAACCTCCAATTAATTCAACCACAGCCGGTCTAACTAGAGAATCACCGCTATCATATAGGATAGGATGCCATAGTGAGTGGTGTGTGGTTGGATTAAAAGAGTCCGTATTATAAATTATAAATGGGCAAAAAAAGGAGTGAGAAAGATTTCCTTCTCTCAAACCTTCCCTATTCTAACCCCAACAAGTGAGGAATTACTCACTCATTAGGAAAGTAATGATAAAATTCCTTTTTATAATTTTGTTTTAAAAGACTATCTAAATTGCAGATAATAAAAGACAGATAAAAAAATTGCAAAAATTAAATTCAGATAAGAAATGCAAGATAGAAAAAGAAACTTACTTTATTGATACCTCTTCAACGATTACAAGGAAATTAAAATTTAGATCTAGAAAATAAAAAGAGGCATGCCTTCATTTGGATTTTGGCTTTCCTATTTATAGATAGGAAAAAAGCCTAGGTTTCATTCTGATCCACACTTGAATTTACAAGACTGCCCTAAGAAAGCCGGGTCAAAGCACCGACACCCACCGACACATGCACCGACACGTGCACTATATGGTCGCGGTTCCGCTGCAGAAAGGTATGTTTGGCCGCGGTTCCGCGGCCAATTGGTGGGATCATGGGTTCAACTTCTCAGGGTTGCTTCATGTTGCTTTTAACTTCTGTTTTCTTCACTTGGTTCCTCAGAATCTCTTCTATTTTCTTCCAGATTTTCAACAGTGCAGATGATGTGGAATTTTACCGTGAGCTTCGCGTTGACATCTTGAATCTTGTGCTACCCTTGTGCTTTGTGCATTGAACTGTCTACTGATCTTCATTTGTTCCTTGAACTGGTAGGGGGCATCATACAGATTCATCTATTGTTGGTCATAGTCTCACATTTGTAGCGTCTTTTCATGAATTTCACTGTAATGATCTGAGAACCTGTAACCTGCAACTATTTAGCAGACATGGATCAAAAGAACCTATTTATATGTAATGTGATTAAGAATGGGCGATATAATAATGCAAAATTCTGATATGAACATGCGCTTACGCTCGTCCTCTCTCGATCGACTCACCACGTGCCTGTGTGAAGTCTTCTCTAGCTGAAATTAATCAATCTGATGACCTCGCATCAGGGTATGCAAACGAACCACATGTCCTAGTCATTCATCCATGGATGACTAGAGATCTTCTATCATATCCCTTAGTACAAACTCGTGCTGCAATTGCTTCAAGCATCTGGGAAGATATCTTGTCAATAGCAGCAACAACTGGCTCATTCGTCCGCACGCTAAACAATGCCTCAATCCTCAAGAATAGACGATATATTAACAGTCATCACATTCTAGCCGGCTTCTAGTGGTGGCCCAATCCTCTGGTGCTGATCTGAACGGTCGAAAAATCTTAGTAAAAACAATTCATCAAAATGCTCATGTCATGAAAAAACACAATAAAACGACACATCTATACAATCGTGTGTCACCGAAATTACGCCGTGGTCAGTCATCGTCTAAGACGAGCTCATGCTGACTGCAACTCTAGCCGCAGCTCTCTCTGGCCGTGCAACCGTGGTAACAGAAACCACAATCCGATATCGATGAGGACATATCATAGGAATGAAATAGAATACGGTACAAAGAAATGCACATCATAAGGCTTCTTAAGCGGAGTAGCGTATCGTAAGTATGCCATGGAACATACACACGGTACGTTACTCTACTTAAGTCACCTACTCCATCAACCAAGGTCAACCTACGCGACGAAAGTTCAGGTCTAATACCCCCTCGAACAAGTCTAAGTTCCGTAAGGTCAAGCCTAGGTTCCGAATATATATATACGCCCTAGGCTCCGCATAGTCAAACCTAGACTCGAACCAATGTTAAACCTAGCACTCTGATACCAACTTTGTCATGACCCGAAATGGCACGTGACTGGCACTTGAATCATGTGAAGTCTATAGGACCCCACCTAATTCAAGTAAGCCAAAAGCCCAGAAATCTAAACCATTTTTAAAGAAAAGAGTGAAGGAAAACTTGTTTTAAAGCAAGTGCTTTTAACAAAATAAGGCAATAAATATTTTGAAAAGCAACATCATATTTTCCCGAAAATTTCGGCAGAGTCTCCTTTGTAAATACTGGCCCCCAAACGGGTATATTGGAATTATCAACTAGCAAGTTATATCAATGAAGTAATATTCTCTAAAATGTATGTGACATGGCAATTAGTGATAATGATGTGTGTAAGCCGGCGAGCAAGTGTACGTGGAGCATACGCATTATCGGTAATGGTGTTGATGTCCTGACAACAGGGGTTCATAATAACTAAATAAAACACATGTATAAGCATGCAGTGCGATGAGAACAACATGAATGTACATGAAAAGATGTAGTAACCGCAACATTGAAGAATATACATATCCATATACGAGACATACAGCTTTTGGTGTTTGAAATAGGATGAATCGTGGTTTTAGAAAAATAGGGGCAACGGGGTCCTTGAGAAAAGATACGTCTTTTGAAAACTCCGTAGTATCCATCGGAGTGTCTTTAAAAATACTCATGATTCGTTAGTTTTGAAAATAAGTATGACTCGAGCCCGGTCAAAAGGGTAAGGAAAACTACCTAAAGTCCGAGTCGATATATCTAGTAGTCGGCAATACCGTCTCAATAGCGTCACGTACGGTAAAATACCTAGTACGACATCCTCGAGTCAAGAGTGCGAATCAATCATTATATCTAAAACTCGTACAGTAAAATCCATCGTACGGCATACCAAAAATCGGGGTACGGGTCAAATATCACATATACCTCATTATTCAGATGGTAACATCATCGTAAAATCATGAATTAGGGGTACCTTTCTAAAATCTAGCACATCTCAATATCATCAAACATATATACTCGTGTGTATGAAAACACAACGATCCGCTATAATATCATGTCGTATCATATCACGACCCAATCACATATCACAACTCACGGCATCATGCCCGATCATATCGACTCATCTCCAAGTATCATATACTGGGCTCATCATCCATGTATATGTATATGTACACACACACACACACACACACACACACACACCAACGCATCTATACACACACACACACACACACATAAACATATACACCCAAAATCATATCACGTGTGTGCATGTGTGTGTGTGTCAACCTTTACTCTAGGGTTTCACGCCTAAGGAACTAACTAACCGCACTTTCTTCCAATTACACTAAATCCAACTCATGGTCTCCTAAAACATTTCTTGCTAAGTATCCACATCTCACAATAACACAAATAAATATATATATCATAAATGCATCATATCCAACGAAATTGCGGGGGTGCTATACGCCATCCACCCGGCTTCCCCCGTAGATATATATCTTCTTATCTGGATGCCTCGGCTAATCTGATCTGATTTCAGCTCTGTCAAATCCGCGCCACATCCGATGCCTCTGCACCCGATCCTAGAATCGCACACAAGCAATTAAAAGGATAAATAAATGATAGTCGCAGAAACAAACGATACAAGATAACCACACGCACTAACTCGACGCGCACACACTTGGTGCACGAAGCGCGCCGCGACAACGCCACAAACTACAACTAGAGTCACTTTACGTGAAAATCCCCAAACCTAAAACCCAATCGCACCAATCACACGTTCACAACATATTAACTATATTTGAAACAAGTTGTTACCCATCCAAACCTTCAACTAACTTCAAAACGATTTATTTCAAAAAACCTAGCAAGCAACCATTTACCATTTTAGTGTGAATTTAGGTGTTTTAGCAATTCTAACGGCCACATAGCTCACTTAATATCATAATTAGGTCACACCAATACTAATTATATTTTAAACTCACCTCTTTACCTTAATCACAAAAATCTAGTTTGCAAATTATACAATTTGGACAATTCTAAATGTAACAATTTAGCAACTAGATTAGGTTTTCCAAGTCTTAAGAGGTTAAATTACATATTGTAACCTTAAACAAGTGGTAAAAACCCTAATAGAATTCAAACTCTATTCTTGAATTTCCAAACTTGCTATTAAAACCTAAGTAACACTTAATTAAAAATTAGATTAGAACAAGTAACAATTAGAGTAGGGTTATACCTCAAAATAGTTTGGAATGAGATCCATACTTGCAAAACTTAGCCTCCAAAATGCCATCTTGCTCCTTGATTCATGCTAGCTTGGGAAAAGAAATAATGGGTAAAGATTGGATTTGGAGTTTGTGGGATTTTGTATTGATTTTTGAATGAATTTTTGTGGATTTTGAAGTGGAAAATGAGATGAAAACTTGGGGGGGCTGCCATGAGGAGGCTCAGCCAGTTTTGGGAAGAGGGGAAAGAGAGTGATGTGTGTGGGTGAGAGTGAGAATAGAGGCCAAGTCAAGAACCCATACCTCAATAATTAACCCCCATGCCTCTTTTCTTTATTCCTTTCTTTTTTTTCCTTTTTGCAAGGAGAATGAAGTGGGGAATTGGGGCCGTTGTGCTCAGCCAAGTGTGGCTGGAATTGTGAGTGGATGTGTGTGAGGGGGGATTTCCAAGTAAAGAAAACCATAACTCAAATCAACATGCACAAAATCGCATGTGTTTATTATATTCTTTCAATTTAAACTCTTTCTTCAATTTCCTATAACTCTCTTAACAATTCCATTTCATTACAAACACAACATGTTACATTTTAATTTAATGTGTCATGATGCACAAAGCTTGTATTAACCCATTCCAATTCGTAATTTTCACTAATTAAATGTATTAGTGAAAGCTTATAATAATATTTAAATTAATTAATTATGGAAAATATTTAAGTAAACTAGAAATTTACAAGTGACCAATTAAAAATCAAATACTAGCAATTTCATAGCTAGAATAGGTATATTTAAGTTTATGTGGAAAAATAATTATTTCCAGGTTTTTACGGAAAACAACTGTTATTTTATCGATTATCGGAAATTTCACCTTAACGATTTTCAAAATGTTACAGTAACTTCATGGTATTTAAGCGTAAAAACTTATTAAAATTTGTTTTACACGGAGTTTTAAAATGAAACTTGTTTTTAAATATTAGTTAATGTTTAACAAGCAAGATGTATTGATGTGATTAAGTGGTTCTTAAGAGAAAATTGAAATTTAAAAGAAAATAGAATTAAGGGTCGGTATAACTCCACTTACCAAAGTGATTTGAAAAGAGAACATTTTAAGTTAAGAAGAGGAGGAGAGAAGTGGGACTTACTAGCTTCGAGAAGAGAGGGGAGGTTTAGGAAAAGATTGATGGCTTCGTGGAGTCGCGGCCAGAACTTAACCTAGTGCTAACTTCACTTATACTCTTCTTTGACTTGGAAGATTTTGAGGATTTTTAAGATTTTGAGAATTTTTGACAATAGATTTAAGAATGAGGAGGGCTGGGGTATGATGTTGTATTTATAGGGTAAAATTAGAGTTTTGAGAGTGAAGAGAGAATTAAAAATGTATTAAAAATAGGATTTATGAGTGAATTAACACTCTCTGGATAATTGCAGAGAATTCAAACAGCATGGGGGTAGTGGGGTAGACTAAGAGTTTCACTGTACAGAGAATGGGAGTTTTACCCCAAGGGGGCCCGGCGGCGCCGGCTATAAGGCCGAACTCGCCGGTCGCTGGGTGGGGGTTGGGCTCTAGATTTGTGCCACATGTCTAGATCGGTTCATATAATATTCAGTACATGTTTGATTTTCTCAGACTTTTCATTTTACGTGTATTGCACATGTAAACTCTTGGGCTTCCAAAAAGTTTAAAAGAAAAATCATTAAAAATAATATATGGCTCAAAGGATTCGAACACAGGGCTATTTCATAGTAGTGAAAGATTTTACCAATGAGCTACAAGTTATTTCTTTCTGTTCTTAAAAAAATTTAATTTATAACTTGTGCTCAGAATTGAAACTCTATTCTATACATTAATTTGAAAATTTTTTGTATAATGAAATTTGAGTCATTACAAATTATATCGGTTCTCCACATTTCGAACGGTCAGCTAGCCACTGTTGGGTGTAGCAGATTTGGATGTTGGTGGATGAATTCCCCGTGGATTTGGCACGAATGACACCGCTTCACATATTCGAGGCAGTCATGAATCATTGTAGGCCAATAGTAACCCATTCTTTTGATCTTCATCTTCATTTTTTGCCCAGCTTGGTGAGAACCGCAGAGTCCGTCGTGAATTTCTTGAACGACTTTCTTTGCTTCCTCCGGCCCCAGGCATCTTAGCTATAGACAGTCGAACGATCTCTTATATAGAGTATCATTGACGAAGGCGAAAGACAAAGCTCGTTTCATGAGCTGATGTCGAGACGACGCGTTTTTGGGCGTTCGTTGGGATTTGAAGTAGTCTATGAAGACTTCCCTCCAATCCTTGACCTTTTCTTCGTCCTCTATTTGAAGGGCTACTTGTTCGGTCGTTTCTTTTCTTTCAGATGGCTCTGTTAAGTCTCCCGAAGATATTTCTATTGGCGTAAGGATCCTGCGGCTTTGCACGATGATCTTTACATCATCGAGGTCTTTGTTTGCCAGTTCCTTAGCCAATTTGGCCAACGCAACTGCCTTGTTGTTTTCTGCGCGCGGTATACTCTCTAGGATTTAGGAAGGGATTTGTGTCAATAGTTGTTGCACTCTTTTGCCATACTTTATCAGCTCTGGCTTGCATGTCTGATAGTCGTCATTTACTTGGCTAACTATCAACCGGGAGTCTCCATATAAGAGGAGGTTTTTGATTCCCATGTCAACGGCGATCTCGAAGCCCTCTATCAAAGCTTCATATTCAGCTTCGTTATTAGCCCTTGGCTCTATTAAGGAGAGGGCGTAACGCAATATCCCTCCTTATGGAGTCACGAAGATAAGGCCCATCCCGGCTTTGATTATGGGGGTGTTTTGCTTTCGCCTCTTCATGGAAGATGCTCCATCAAAGTATAGTTCCCATCGGGAATCATTTTCTTCCCTTTCTCCTTCGATTGTGTCGAACGCATGTTCATCCGGCAACTCACAATTTAGGGGGGAGTCGGCTGGTATCGGATGCTCGACGAGAAAGTCGGCGATGGCCTGGCCTTTCACTGCTTTGAGAGGTTGATACGTTATCGAGAACTCCATCAGGAGGAGGGCCCATTTGGCAAACCTTCCTGTTAATATGGCCCTTGACATCTAATATTTGAGAGGATCCACCTTTGATATGAGATGGACCTCATATGCCAAGGCGTTGTAATCCACCTTATTTTTCTTAGGCGGGTCCCTCACTGCAACCTCTTTGACAACTCCATCATCAAGGTGATTTCCTCAGGGATTTTTTCTCTCCCTTTGTCTCTTTTGCTCGAATCTTTGTTTGTAGGTCCGAGGTTCTTCTCAGACAGCGTGCGGTTATACAGCTGAATGTTCTCGCAGTTCTTCTACTCCTCTTCTTATTAAGAAGTGGAGTCCTTGAAAAGAGGGTTGGGGGTTATTTCATCCTCAAAATCACTCCCGAAGGTAGGAACTTAGGGTTTTTCCCATTCCGAACTGGTATCAACCATATGACAGTTGCTAGTCGTTTCTTTATGCACATCTGTCGTACTCTTTTCCTGTCGATGAGTTTCGCGCTTCATTCTCTCGAAAGTTCGTATTCCCACTTTCTTTGGTTCTTCTAATCTTCCTTTAATGATACCGAGTGTTGATGAATCACAATCCGATATTTTGAGTTCGATAATTTTCAATTAGACCTTCGATGAAAGTTTCGAAGATATTTTCGCCGACGAACTCTCATTCTTAAACGATACGGATTTTGTGATTAATCAACGTCCACTCGAAGACGTAGAACCACTACCATTTCCTTTTTCCCTCCACCATTCTCCTCCACCGAGACTGTATACCTTTTCTATCTCCACACGGTCTCGTGTGCTTCTCATCTCATTTCTCTACACTCATTTCTTTCACCAACCCCACCATTATCACGATAGAATTTTTGAATGGTTGGTGCTAACCTTTGGTCTATGTAAGGCCTTGTATAGTTTGATTTTTCTCCTCCCTAACTCTGAACTTTAAACGCTGTTTTACTTAAGTTTGGGGGGAACCTTGTTGTATATATATTTTGTTTTTCTTTTAACAATAATTTTTTTTTATAAATAAATAAAAAGGGGAGTGCCGACATTCTCAACCCTCTTGGTGTAGCATGACAGTGAGGACACTGTCAAGTTTAAGTTTGGGGGTATGCTCGGTAAGCCTTCTTCCTTCGCATTCATATGTACATTTTTTGTATTTGCATACTTATTTTAAAACCCATAAAAATCAAAAAAATTCAAAAATTATAAAATTAATGTATTCAATTTTGGCCATATTTGACTTGAGTTTGACAAAAAGGTTAACTAGCTAGGAACAACTAGATCTAGACTTAGTAAATTAAAAACCCTAAAGATAACCTTTCTTAAAGTTTAACGGTAGAAAGTATATGTATTTGTAGTTTATTTAGAAAAAGGTAAATTTTGAGTTCAATTCTTGGGCTAAGTTAAAACAAGGGAAGAGTATTGATGTTTTTATTAAAGTATAAGTTTGAAAAATAATTCCTAGCTTAAGTCTAAATTCTGAAAATGTATACCCTACAAATTGCACAAACACGCACCTTGAAACTTGGAATAGTAGAAGAAACCTTGAAATACTCTTGTCTAAAGTCCTTAGTACGAAGAAAATAAAATAAAGAATACAAGTGTGAATAAAGAAAAAAAATGAACACTGGTTTTTGTGATTACTTAAGGCTGCAAAAATAGAAAAATATTTAGCGAGGGTGCTTCATCACCTAGTGCCTTAGACCAACTGGTTTGGGAGTCACTGCTAAAAAGCCTTAGGTGTTGCAAGACTAGGAATTACGCTTTAAAGTGCAAACGCATTTTGTAATCGGTCGTTGGTACCTCAAGAAGTATTAACGGTCGCATGAAGGATGTGTAAGAAAAATTCATTTAAAAATTCACCAATTAATAAGTACTTTGGACAACGGATAAGAATATGATTGCTTGATTTGAATTTCCAAGTGTAGGGGTGATTTAAATACACACGTAGGGGTATGTGATTGGGTTTTAGATAAGAGATAGGAATGAAGAATAGAACTTGTATCTTTAGTAGAGATGATAAAAATTCCTAAGTTGAGATAGAACCCTAGAAGGAAAACTTAAGAGATGCCGAAAGCTAAGTAAGTCTGCAGAACATATATAATCTTAAGTTAAATGATAAGGAAGCGTGAAGAATATGAGTGGATAATTTACGAGTCGACGATAATAGAATTCCTTGTTAGAAAGCCTAATTGGAGAATAAAAGTTAATGGGCCGAATTGAAAGGATTTTGTGGGTAGTATCCGCTGAAAACCCTCAGGAGACAACACTCCTCCTACTAGGGACACCTAGAGGTTTAACGGCTTGTTGCACGAGCTCAGTGCAATCGCGTTTCCCTGCAAAAGTGAAGTTAGGTTTTTGTCGAGAATAAAACTAGGTTTGCTCGGGGACGAGCAAAAGATAAGTTTGGGGGTATTATATTCCCCATTCTTATGTATTTTACAAATAAACAGGTGCTTTTGACCAATGTTTGCTACATAAGTACAGGTTACAGGTTCTTGGATCTAAAACAGTGAAAAAGATAAAAGATGATGCAAAAATGAGACCAACAAACAGAGAATCTTGATTAAGCTTACACAAAGATCAGTACAAAGCAGCGCAAGGTTCAAGACTTCGTCACGAAGCAACGGTAAAAGTCCGCTACAATGTTCACTGGAGATCTGGAAGAAACCGAGAAACCAAATTATGTAAAGAACCAAAGAAATAGGAAGCCCAAAAGAATCAAAGCCAGCCCAGAAAGTTCCACACTCCAAGTCCACCATTGGGCCGCGGAACCACGGCCCAACCCTTGCTGCGGCCGCGGTTCCGCGGCCATCTAGAGCCCGGAGATGAAATATTTTTTACCAAAATTTAGGTGCGGCGCTGACTAGTCTTCCTAGGGGTATTTTTGTAATAGCAGATGTGCGAGTCAATTGTAACCCTAGGGTTTCTATGTATTATAAATAGAGACCCTAATACCTCTTTTGAGATATGCCTCCTTTCATTAATAAAATTCAGAATTCTTTTCGGAGAGCATCAATTAGGAGTAAAGTTTTTCAATTCTTGCCCTAGGTAATTTCTATTCTTGCCCTAGTTAAATTTTAATTCCTTGTCCTAGTTAGATCTTTTATTCTCTGCCCTAGATAAATGTTTTTCAATTCCCTAATGAGTGAGTAGTTTCCTCGCTTGTTAGGGTTAGATTTGGGGAAGGTTTGAGAGATGAAGATCTCTCACCCCTTTCTTGCCCGTCATATATTTTCTTAGGACTCCATGCATACATGCACATACCGCTCCCTACGGCACCCTATCCCACGAGGTAGCGGTGATACCGTAGTATAAAGTCCCGGTTGCGCGTGTTTTCCATGGAGGTTAGGGTAAGGATTGATAAAGGAACGACAAAAAGCTAGAAGAAGAAATATCTTCCCAATGGTTCTAATCCCCTCTATTAATAATTACCATAACTCCTAATAGATCTTCATATGGGTATAGAAAGCGGTGAGATTTATTGACTTTCCAAACTTAACCAAAACCTAACCCTAGCAAGATTTAGATCTAGATTAATTTAGTTTTTAGATTTAATTGATCCATTCACACCGTTTGGAATTAACTCGTAAGAGCAATTAGGAGATTTACAACATCCATGTGGACCGACCCGTACTCACCGGCTAGCTACCAAGCGACGCCGTTCTTGATTGCGGTTACTAGATAATTTTTGAGATCAATCAAATGGCGTCGTTGCCGGGGATGGCGTGTTATTTCCTTTTTTGCAATTTCGGGTTAATATAAAATTAAAAAATCATAAAAACTGAAAAATATAAAAATATAAAAAATTATCATTTTTATTTTGTGAAGGATATTTTTTTGTTTGAATTTTGCAGGATATACAATCAAGTTCGGATCTGGAAAAATCCAGAAATCAAAACAGAAAAAAAAACAGATCTGAACAACAGAAGATCAAAACAACCAAGGAGCAGAAACAAATTGGTGAACAGAACCTCTCAGCCTGCCGCGGTTCCGCCGCCCAAAGCCACCTCTGACCGCGGAAACATGGCGGCCAAGTCGATTCAATACGTGGAAAAAATTCTCGGGATCTGCGCCGACGCCTCCACCGCGGAACCGCCGCGTGAAGCACTCTTCGACAGCGGAAACGCGGCTGTCTGGTCGATTTAGCATGTGGAAATCCCACTGTTTGTCTTCCTTTCTCTCTCCTCTGCAACCTAAAATATATTTTCTGTCAAATCTTCTGCAGGATTCTTTGCACTTTAAAAAAATCTTCTCCCTTCCAAATAACAAATCTTGTGCAGGATTCTTTGCGCCGCGCTTAAAATACAAAATTGATTGCAGGTGATTTTTTTGTTTTGCATGTCTTTAATTGGACTTTAAGGGGCTTGAGACCAATCCAGATTGGGTGGGGATTTCATCACCCTTCCCAGGACCCCAGAAATCACAAAAGGCATCTTGCATTGACCATTCTTAATTAAAAAAATACTAGACTCAGCCCTAAGGACGTCGCGCTCAATAGGACAGAGGACTAGTTATAGGCATCAGTCGTTTATCCTAACCTGACTTTGCGGTATCTAGGCAAGTGTGTCTAAGGCGGGTGGTTACTTAATTAGGGCCACTACTTGTAGTGGAGAGCCTCCCACTCATCTGGCACTTACCTGGCCGCAATTAGCGGTGAAGAGGCGGTTTGAGGTCCTATTTCTAGCCCTTTGGAACAGTTAGGAGCTGTCTAGCTGACCTAGGTGACCCTAGATCTAGGCCTGATTGTGCATTTGTGGTTGATTGCATTTGTGTTTAAGCCCTTTATTGAAAATCTTTTTTGCAAACAGTTCCAAATAAAGAGAAAAAGAAAAAAGGAAAATCGTGAGTAGAAAACATCACCGAGTAAAAATCACATGTATGACGATCTCCTAGGTCATTCGATAATATACTCATAATATAACACAGGAACATCTAGTAAGGCAGAGTAATAGTCTATGCATAAGTGTGGTACCAAGTATCCGTATCAATGTCATGAAGTAGCAACATGTTATGTATATGATGTATGGAATGCATCATGAATGAATAATCCACAAGAAGTCAGAATATATCTGTATGAGAAAGCTGTGTTCTTTTCTTAGTAAAATTTAGTATAAAAACTGGAGTATCATCAATGAAATCGACAGAAAACCCGTGTCAAGTATCAACACCAAATATGTATATCACAATGTCTCAATATCTCCATATCTCAGGCTCCGTCAGTCCGGATCGACCTATAACATCAAATCTCACGACCATGTCGGTTTCCTCTGAATATCCGCCGCGTCAAACATCATCGGCCGGTAGTGCTCCCCTGCCGGGCTCAACGCCATCTATGTGATCTTCTTGCCCCAAGATACCGCACCAGGTCCACCATGTACCCGCAAACGGTGCATCCCTCTCCTCGAATCAGGTATGTGATACAGCTCAAGAACCGAGAAAACTCATGGTGGACACCTCACACATCATATCACGAGAAAACCGCAAATTTCTATCTTTAGAAATGATAATGAGTTTATAAAATCCTTGCGGTTTCTCCAAATCCAGAAATCTTATGGAAAATCCGAAATCCAAAAATCGAGAGTCAATAAACAGTGAATTACCAGCATTAAGCCCCATAATATTGCATGAAAAATGAATATACACATGCAAGGGCATCAAAGTAAAAAATGCAATATCTAAACTAGCATGGTAATGATATATTGGAACTATCAGCTAGCAAGTTATATCAATGAAGTAATATTCTCTAAAGTGTACGTGACATAGCAATTACCGATGATGATATGTGTGAGCCGGCAAGCAAGTGTTCATGGGCATACGCATCATCGGTAATGGTGCTAGTGTTCTAACAAACGAGATCATAATAGTTAAGGAAACACATGTATAAACATGCAATGCAATGAAAACATAAATATAATGGAGAATGAATAGTAAACGCAACATTGAAGAATATACATTTCTATATACGATTCATACAGTTTTGGCATTTGAAATAGCACGAATCGTGTTTGTAGAAAATAGGGGCTACGGTGTTTTTAAGAAAAGGTACGCCCTTTGAAAAATCCGTAATATCCCTCGGGTTGTCTTTTGAAAATACTCACGATTCGTTAATTTTTAAAAATAGATATGACTCGAGCTTGGTCTAACATCTTCCTAATCAACTAAAAGACTAAACTAAGGAACTAGTCGAAAGGGTAAGAATCCACCTAAATTCCGAGTCGATATACCTAGTAGTCAGCGATCCAGCCTCATAGCGTCACGTACTGTATAATACATAGTACGGCATCCTCAAGTCAAGAGTGTGGATCAATCATCATATCTATACCTCGTACGACATCCTAAAATCGAGGGTACGGTTCAACTATCATATACGCATCATCATTCATATGTCTTCATCATCGAACGATATCATGATCAGGGATACTGTTCTAAAATCTCATACATTCTAATATCATCAACACATATTATCGTTTGTATGAATACACATCGCCCAACGACCCACTGTAATATCACGTCATATATCATATCATGACTCGAACACATATCCAACCTCACGGCATCATGCCCGATCATATCGACTCATCTCCAAGTATCATATACCATCCTCATCTCACGTGTATATGAATGTGTGTGTGTATATATATATATATATATAAACCTACACTCATACATGAATATATACACACACACACACACACACATACATATACACACAAAAACAAGTGTGCGTGCATGTGCGTGTGTGTGTGACTACATGTAACCTGTGATTCGCCTCCAAGGTAATCATCCTCTGGATAGCTCTTCCTAAATCAACCTAATCTAACCTAAGTTCTTCTAAAATACCCTACTCACCAAGAATCCAATGTCACATCCAAAACCCATAATAATAATACGGTAATAACCATATTCTACGTTTGCAGGGGTGCTATACGACATCCACCCGACTTCCCCCGTAGATATACAACTACTCACTTTGATCCTCTCTTGTCGAAGTTAAAGATGCCACGCTCTTCCTTGTTGTTCGATGTCCACGTGTGGGTGCCTACATATCACAAAATACATCGTATCGCATTAAAGTCCGATTCAAAAACCGACATGACACGCGAAGTGCTCATAGGTTAGAACCTATAGCCTACGAATGCAAAAACAATCATAGAACCCTCGCCATTGACGTACAAACTTCCAACGACCAAATCCATAATTAAATGCCAAAATCCATGTTTCAGAAATCGGAAAACCATTGCTATTATTAACTCAAACGCTCCTATATTTTTCCTCAGGTAATTTGGAACAAAACAAAAAATACAGTGGCTAAGTTATGAGGAGTGTGAGCTACAGGCGAAAACCCAACCTCAACAGCCAAAATCTGGCCGGCCAATAGTGCTACAGTAACCGCCCCTGCCGGCCTAATGTTTGAAGTTTGTTCTCGTCTTCTCGTGGTGATCTCCTATTGGTCTAACTAGGTTAATGTATATGTTTAATTTTTTTTATAAAGGTCCCGAGTTGCTCCAGATTCCCTGCAGACCTCAAAAATATCACAAAACCGACACGAAAAAATTCTAAACTAAATCTTGGTGTTTTTATCTCTGTTTTGAGTCCATAAAATCGACACTACAAGGGTTTAAGATCACTACTTATCCTCAATTGCACCATATCAAATCAAATCAAACCCTAAGCTCAACTTGGAATTTTCTAACATTGCTAAACCATACTTAATCCACTCTAAACTATAAAATGATATGAGGAATACATGATTCTAAACTAAAGGAGTAGGTTTTTACATCATTTGGCAACTCAAGAATTTTTTTGAGTTGCTCAAAGTCTTCAAAATGACAACTTGATAACATCATGGTCATTGTGAGGAGTTTATGCACATTTTTTGTGAAGAGGGGATATGGTTTTGGCTACATTTTAATGGTGTTTAGGGGGTGGTAGAGGAAGTGAAGGAAGAGGAGATGAAGATGGAGAATGAGGGGAGATGAAGGAAAAATGAAGAGAAGAAGAAGACTTGGGAATAATGTAGAACCTTCACCCCCTCTCTCTCTCTCTCCTACCCTCTCTCTCTTGCACATACTCCATGCCATGCCACATATTCTTTATTCTTTTTCTTTTCTCCTTTTTTTTGTTTTAAACAAAAACCTTAGTAAAACCAATATGAGCCATGGTTCTTGACATAAAAAAATAACAAGTGGTTGCAACATGATTTGTTGCATGACATGCACAAAACACAATCAATGCATAATTAAGGAAGTACTAATCGAGTTTAGTAATACTAACTTATATACAATTAATTGTATACTAAATTGTAAAATTCTCAATCTTCATAAATTCTTTTAAAATCAATAATTAATATAAATTTCCAAATATTTCCCAATTTATCGATATATAATTATACCATATCATTTAAAACTAGTCTCCATACTTTAAAATATTCATAATATTCATTATTTAATTTTTTTATTCCTAAATATAATATTTTATTTTCCTGAAATGTTACAATCTTCCCCCCTTAAATAAATTCGGTCCACGAATTTAAATTTAGTCCCCCTAAATACTAAAACATTTCGGCAAAACAATCAAATCGTCGGGGCTTCGAGTATCAGGAATGCATAATACATATCTTAGCGCAATGTATGCGTATGAAAAATGAGTGTAAACTCAACATCAAAACTCCGTCAAGTAGTATGCAATCATCGGAGTTATGGCGAAAATACGAGTGTCAAAATCCAATGCGAAAACCGGTGATGGTATAATCAAAACTATAACATGTATATAGTACGCATCGTTGTAAAATTGTCAAAACATCCAAATAGAAATGCATGCAAACTTTTTTTTCTTCAAATCGCCGTGCGATGCGCGTATCATGGCACAAGTAGCGAACGTTCAGTATGAGGAAAAATAGCTATGCATATATATATATATATATATATATATATATATATATATATATATATATATATATATATCGTTTGTTTAACATACACTTTCCGCCTTTTGAAAATAACCTTAAGGAGGGTTTTCCTTTCATAAGGTTTCTTGTCATCATGGACACGTAAGAAAACATTGAGGCTATAGCTTATTTTTGAAAATTCCTTCGGTAAATATCGATGCATGCGAAAACACTTAGGTACTGTTCTCAGAACAGTCCTACTCAGTTACTAAATCAAATAGTAAATATCATAAAACAAACTATTCCAAAAGAAATTGATCCCAAATGTGTATGAGAATGCCACGTGCATCTAGTGCGCACGGAAATCGAAATCAATGCATGTGTCATACATGTGCACAGAAACAAAATCTAAGTGCAACGGGTATGCACGAAAATATCTGTCAAGTGCAACGGGTGTGCCTGACGACAATATCGGGTGCATCTGATATGCACGAAGAATCCCGATTTAGTGCATCTGGTGTGCACAAAATCGCATCTAGCATGCCAAGTATGCGCAAGAATCCAAATCAAGTGCACAAGGTGCACGAAAACAAATATCACAATCAAAATCGATGGTATACAACATACATCAATCCAAATCAGGTATACCGTGGTATATAAACTCATAAACGCGTGCATCTGCGTACACAAAATCACATCAAGGTACCGAAAGCTCGTGTAAATTACACCAAATACATAAGTCAAAATCGTGTGCAACCCCTATGCATGAATTCAAAATCGGATATATCGGAGGGTATGAAATCAAAATCAGGTGCAATGGGTCTGCACAAAACGAAAATCAGTACAACTGATACATAGAAATACAAATCATGTGCAACTGTGGTGCACATAGGAAATATCAATCATATCTCATCAATGATGGAAATTCTGGCCCGCGAAGTGTGCATAATACGACTGATCCTCGGTCCAAGTCTTCTTGTGCAGTATTCCAGAAAGATTCTGTTGGGGTCTCTCTCAAATCTCATCTCTGCCGAACTGCCCGGAAGTTATCACCCTTTACTTAATCCATTTCTTGTTCCGGAACGGCTTCATACACATCACGACTTCTTCTAGAATATATCCATATTCAACGCCTCTACATGCGTATCACATTTCTGATGTCAACAGAGTAGAACGTCACCTCGTCAAGATCTCGTATGAACCTCTTACTCTGCATTTCTTCAACATGGACCAATTCGGAGTATCACATTTCTTCTACATTCTCTTCGTAGCTGTGTGGACTGCGCTACAAATAGTTTCACTCATATCTAGAGTCTCCTTTCCAAAGCTACGTACTCGACATCTCAAATATCCTGTAGTAGGCATCTTTCCAATTACCTTCTCGGGAACTCATTCAAATTATTGGAGTGATGTGCTTATGCTCATCCTCTCTCGATCGACTCACAACGTGTCTGTGTGAGTTCCTCTTCTAGCTAAACCTAGCAAATCCAGCGATCTCGCATCTGGGTATCCAAATGAACCACATGTCCTAGTCATTCCTCCATGGGTGACTAGCGATCTTCTATCATATCCCTAAGTACAGACTCGTGCTGCAATGGCTTCAAACATCTGGGGCGACATCTTGTCAATCGTAGCAACAGCTGGCTCATCAGTCCGCACGATAGATAATGCCTCAATCATCAAGAATAAACAGTGCATTGACGGTTATCACATTCTGGCTGGCCTAGTCATCTGGTGTAGATATCAAACGCTTGCGTCAACGAGAAAACATAGTAAAACGACATATCGAAATGTTTATGTCACCGGAAAACATCCTGGTCAGTCCCCGTCCATGATGAGCTCGTGCTGACCGCAACTCTAGCCGCAACTCTCTCTCCGCTCGTGTAACCGTGGTAACAGAAACCACAATCCGACATCAATGAGGATAGATCGTAGGAACGAATAGAATTACAGTGCCTAAGAAATATACAACCTAAGGCTTCTTAAGCGGAGTAATGTATCGTAAGTATGCCACGGAACATACACAAGGTACGTCACTCTACTTAAGTCACCTACTCCATCAACCAAGGTCAACCTATGCGACGACAGTTCGGGTCTAATACCCTCTCGACCAAGTCTAAGTTCCGTAAGGTCAAGCCTAGGTTTCGAATATATATATACGCCCTAGACTCCACATAGTCAAACCTAGACTCGAACCAAAGTTAAACCTAGCGCTCTGATACCAACTTTGTCACAACCCGAAGGTACGGAACGTGACTGACACTTAAATTATGAAACGTCTGGAAGCGTAACGTAATCTAAGTAAGCCAAAGCCCAGAAATCTAAACCGTTTAAGAAATAGAGTGAAGGAAAACTTGTTTTAAAGAAAGTGATTTTCACAAAATAAAGTCGTAGTAAACATTTTAAAACCATCAAGTATTTCCAAAAATTTCAGCAGAGTTTCCCTCGTAAAAACTAGCCCCAAACGGGTACAAAATAAGAATAATCATAAGCAATAATAAAAAGGCATCCCCAAGCGGGAGCTAGCTCATCGCCAATTGGTGGAAACACCCACACAAGCAATACAATATACAACGCCGAAAGCGAGGATAAAAACTCAGAAAGAATACCAACATCCTCAAGAAAACTAGAGAAGAATCATAATAATACAAGCGCGTGACTCTAAGGTCGAAAGAATAGCAACTGGTTTTATAAGTCTATCAAATATATAAGGTCTAGTTGATGGAGCTTACTAGATACAACTGAAATAAATAAAAGTACAACGGTGTTCATGATGCAAGTGAACTCACATACCAAAGAAATCACCCGGAAGGAAGCAGTGTGCCAACAATCCGCAATGAAACTTGTACGGCGAAACCTGCAAGAAACTGTGGCACAACGGGTTGAGTTCCTAACTCGTGAGTAGAAGAAATCACCGAGTAAAAATCGCATGTATGACGATCTCCTAGGTTATACGATAATATACTCATAATATAACACAAGAACATCTAGTAAGCCAGAGTAATAGTCTATGCATAAGTGTGGTACCAAGTATCCGTATCAATGTCACAAAGTAGCAACATGTCATGTATATGATGTATGGAATGCATCATGAATGAAGAATCCACAAGAAGTCAGAATATATCTGAATGAGAAAGATGTGTTCTTTTCTTAGTAAAATTTAGTATAAAAACTGGAGTATCATCAATGAAATCGACAGAAAACCCGTGTCAAGTATCGACACCAAATATGTATATCTCAATATCTCAATATCTCCATATCTCGGGCTCCACCACTCCGGATCGACCCATAACATCAAACCTCATGACCACGTCGGTATCCTCTGGATATCCGCCGTGTCAAATATCACCGGTCGGTAGTGCTCCCCTGCCGGGCTCAACGTCATCTATGCGATCTTCTTGCCCCGAGGTACCGCACCGGGTCCACCATGTACCCGCATACGATGCATCCCCCTCCTCGAATCGGGTATGTGATACAACTCAAGAACCGAGAAAACTCATGGTGGACACCTCACACATCATATCACGAGAAAACCACAAATTTCTATCTTTAGAAATAATAATGAGTTCATAAAATCCTTGCGGTTTCTCCAAATCCAGAAATCTCATGGAAAATCCGAAATCCAAAAATCGAGAGTCAATAAACAGTGAATTACCGGCATAAAACCTCATAATATTGCATGACAAATGAATATACACATGCATGGATATATAAGTAAAGAATGCAATATCTAAACTAGCATAGTAATGATATATTGAAACTATCAGCTAGCAAGTTATATCAATAAAGTAATATTCTCTAAAGTGTACGTGACATGGTAATTACTAATGATGATGTGTGTGAGCCGGCAAGCAAGTGTTCGTGGACATACGCATCATCGGTAATGGTGCTGGTGTCCTAAAAAACGAGATCATAATAGTTAAGGAAACACATGTATGAACATGCAATGCAATGAGAACATGAATATAACGGAGAATGAATAGTAAACGCAACATTGAAGAATATACATTTCTATATACGAGTCATACAGTTTTGGCATTTAAAATAGCACAAATCGTGGTTTTTAGAAAATAGAGGCTACGGTGTTTTTAAGAAAAGGTACCTCCTTTGAAAAATCCGTAATATCACTCGGGTTGTCTTTTGAAAATACTCATGATTCATTAGTTTTTGAAAATAGGTATGACTCAAGCCTGGTCTAACATCTTCGTAATCAACTAAAAGACTAAACTAAGGAACTAGTCGAAAGGGTAAGAATCTACCTAAATTCCGAGTCGATATACCTAGCAGTCGGCAATCCAGCCTCATAGCGTCACATACTGTATAATACATAGTACGTCATCCTCGAGTCAAGAGTGCGGATCAATCATCATATCTATACCTCGTACGGTAAACCGATCGTATGGTATCCCAAAATCGAGGGTACGGTTCAACTATCATATATGCATCATCATTCATATGTCATCATCATCGGATGATATCATGATCAGGGGTACAGATCTAAATTCTCATATATTCCAATATCATCAATATATATTATCATATGTATGAATACACATCGCCCAACGACCCACTGTAATATCAAGTTATATATCATATCATGACTCGAACACATATCCAACCTCACGGCATCATGCCCGATCATATCGACTCATCTCCAAGTATCATATACCATCCTCATCTCACGTGTATATGTATGTGTGTGTGTGTGTGTGTGTGTAAACCTACACTCATACATGAATATATATACACACAAAAACAAGTGTGCGTGCGTGCGTGTGTGTGTGACTACATGTAACATGTGATTCACCTCCAAGGTAATCATCTTCTGGATAGGTCTTCCTAAATCAACCTAATCTAACCTAAGGTCTTCTAAAATACCCTACTCACCAAGTATCCAATGCCACATCCAAAGCCCATAATAATAATACAGTAATAACCCTATTCTACGTTTGCGGGGGTGCTATACTCCATCCACCCGACTTCCCCCGTAGATATACATTTACTCACCTTGATCCTCCCTTGTCAAAGTCAAAGACGCCACGCTCTTCCCTGTTGTTCGATGTCCACGTGAGGGTGCCTACATATCACAAAATATATCGTATCGCATTAAAATCCGATTCAAAAACCGACACGACACGCGAAGTGCTCATAGGTTAGAACCTATAGCCTACGAATGCAAAAATAATCATAGAACCCTTGCCGTTGACGTACAAGCGTCCAACGACCAAATCCACAATTAAATGCCAAAATCCATGTTTTAGAAATCGGAAAACCATTGCTATTATTAACTCAAACGCTCCCAGATTTTGCCTCAGGTAATCTGGAACAAAACAAAAAATACAGTGGCTAAGTTATGAGAAGTGTGAGCTACAGGCGAAAACCCAACCTCAACAGCCAAAATCTGGCCGGCCAATAGTTCTACAGTAACCGCCCCCGCCGACCTAATGTTTGAAGTTTGGTCTCGTCTTCTCGTTGTGGTCTCCTATTGGTCTAATCAGGTTAATGTATATGTTTAATTTTTTTATAAAGGTCCCGGGTTGCTCCAGATTTCCTGTAGACCTCAAAAATATCATAAAACCGACACGGAAAAATTCTAAACTAAATCTTTGTGTTTTTGTCTCTGTTTTGAGTCCATAAAATCGACACTACAAGAGTTTAAGGTCACTACTTAATCTCAATTGCACCATATCAAATCAAATCAAACCCTAAGCTCAACTTGGAATTTTCTAACAATGCTAAACCATACTTAATCCACTCTAAACTACAAAATGATATGAGGAATACAAGATTCCAAACAAAAGGAGTAGGTTTTTACCTCATTTGGCAGCTCAAGAATTTTCTTGAGTTGCTCAAAGTCTTCAAAATGGCAACTTGATAACACTATGGTCATTATGAGGAGCTTATGCACATTTTTTGTGAAGAGGGGATATGGTTTTGGCCATATTTTAGTGGTGTTTAGGGGGTGGTAGAGGAGGTGAAGGGAGAGGAGATGAAGATGGAGAATGAGGGGAGATGAGGGAAAAATGAAGAGAAGAAGACGGCTTGGGAATAATGTAGAACCTTCACTCCCCCTCTCTCTCTCCTACGCTCTCTCTCTTGCACATACTCCATGCCATGCCACATATTCTTTATTCTTTTTCTTTTCTCCTTTTTTTGTTTTAAATAAAAACCTTAGTAAAACCAATATGAGCCATGGTTCTTGACACAAAAGAATAACAAGTGGTTGCAACATGATTTGTTGCATGACATGCACAAAACACAATCAATGCATAATTAAGGAAGTACTAATCGAGTTTAGTAATATGAACTTATATACAATTAATTGTATACTAAATTGTAAAATTCCCAATCTTCATAAATTCTTTTAAAATCAATAATTAATATAAATTTCTAAATATTTCCCAATTTATCGGTAGATAATTATACCATATCATTTATAACTAGTCTCCATACTTTAAAATATTCATAATATTCATTATTTAATTTTTTTTATTCCCAAATATAATATTTTATTTTCCTGAAATGTTACACGGTTCCTCTGTTCTGTTTTCTGACGCTGATGGAGCTTCTTCGCCATTTAACGACGAATGGGAGACCATGTGGCAACTTGCTACATAGTCTTCGGTTTCTTCTGATGAGTCATTTTCCTCATCTTGTCACTATCTTCGTTCTCAAGAAAATTCTTGAGGAACTCTTCGAGGGTGACCGATGTCCACACCTTCTGGTTGTACTCCTCCAATGCATCAATGTACTTTTGTAGATTTGTGTGCTTGTCGTTATATTTGGCAGGCTGTACATGCTTCTTGGTCTTCTTCTTTTTCTTTGAAGACTTTGAAGGCTTGACTTGGGGATTTTGCCCTTTGTCAGCAACTTTCGGTATGGGATGCGGTTTCAGCATCCCTTCGATAATTTCAGGTTCAAGTGGGCTTTTCCACTTGACTGCCGGACATGCATGTAGATCCTTCAGCATTCTTTTGGTCTTTGCTGAAAAAACGACTTCCTATGGAGTTTCTTTTACGAGCGAGCATGATGCCCCCGGTGCATCCACCTTTTTGGGAGTGTGCGTCTATGGTGGGTTCACCCTCCAGTTCTCAGACAGCGTGAACTTTCCCTGTTGATACTGATCCTCGACCTAGTTATTGAAGATGTAGCAATCCTGGGTGGCTCACCATTCTGTGATAGGAGCAATAGTTGGGGTTGTTGACATCGCCGAGTTGCGGTGGACGCCATGGGTCTAGCAATATGATGAGTTTGTTACGCATTCCCAACTCAAATAGTCTCCTTGTCTTATCGCGGGGAAATGAGTAAGCGCGTCCTAGCCTTTCTTTCATGGATAGGAGTGGACGTGCATTATTTTAGCGAACCGCCGGTATTGGGTTACTCGGTTGCTGTTGAGTGTTGGCGATGAAGGTCGCTTTACCTTTACCCTTGTCGTTTCGATGGTCCTTATTTGAGAAGGAAGGCCCATGGCCCATCTGGTCCATTTGGGACAGTTTATCGATCAAAGCCTGGAAGGTGGTTGGCTTGAAGAACGTCATGAACGGGGACACAGTCGTTTGAGGATCAAGAGTCCTGATGAACATGCCCACGGCGGGAGATTCTTCAATGCTCTGTTCGCACTTTGACCATAGGTTCCGCCACCGGATCGCATATTGAACCCAGGTTTCTCCTAACTTCACCCTGGCATTGATTAATGCCGTGATCAGGGTGCGATCGCTTGTGCTGGCAAACCGCTATGTGAACAGCAGCTCCATCTTTGAATGTCTTTACGGAGTCATTTGGGAGCTCCGAGTACCATTCAAAGGCCGTCTCTAACAGGTTACCAAAGAACTGGTGAAACAACAGTTTGTTGTCGCCTCCATTATTACCGTATAGAGCTCTAAACTGCGTGACGTGTTGATGTGGGTTGCCTTTCCCTTTATACACATAGAACTTGGGGATTGTATATCCCAGCGGATACTTGATTTGGTCATACCAGCCTGGATACGGTCATCCGGTTCAGACGATTTGGCCAGTAGCATCACTAGCTTGATGAACTCGTATTTGTTGAGCTATATAATCATCAAGAGCACCCTTGGAAATCGTTTCCTCCTTGGCTGTCGATAAAGCCGGAAGAGGGTTTGTTGTTTCCCCTCTGTCATCCTCGATGATTATCGGTGGATCCTCAGCTGGGAGCTCTGGCTGAATCATCATTCAACCATATCTTGGAATAAGAGAGCCATCTGCTTTATGTTGGCAGCCTGCTCAGCAGCATCCTTGTCCTTTCTTTTAAGCACCCTTCGCAGGAACTTTGTATCGGTCTCCTGCTCCTGGCGCTGTTCGGTTGTTGGATCCGGACATTCTTTCTGCCCGGTGAGTGCTGCCATTTTGGTCAGCATCTCCTGGAGCTTTGGTTGTTGCTCCTGAGCTTTTGTCAGCGACCAAGTTTGCGACCGGTGACCTACTGAAGCACGACTTTCTTCTTTTCTGGAAGCCATGTAAACCGTGTATACGATCATTCCCCCAGACTTGGGGCATTTGTGTCCATCACCTTTGGAATTTGCCGCCGGCGGTAGGATTTTCTCTAGCCTCATCCTTTTGTGGATGGTCGAAGTTGAAGGAACCGTTGTAACAGGCACCTGTGTAGAAGAAGCCCCTCGCTGTATGACAGAGGAATGGTCTTTCTCTTGCCGAGTCTTTGATTTCTTCAGCCGAGGAGAATAATCATTGTTGATCACAGAGTCCTGGACTTTTCGCTAAACCCTGTGAATTTGTGAGGAGAGCCGCTGATGGGGGCGCTCCAGTTTTTCCTGCACTGTGGTTTCTGTAGGCAGGGGCAATTTCTGTAGCACCGCCGTTGGAGAGTTCTTGTGCATCCTCCTTAGCAGCTCAAAGTTGTTCCGGGTTGGAACAGCAGCATCAACTTCCACCCTTGGAGCTGGTGGGGTAAGTCCAAAGGGGGAGTTGCCCCCAGCTTTCTTCACTCGACGCCAGTGACGACGTCGAGCATGTCTTGCAAAAGGGACCGCCTCAGTTTTGGAAGCGGCTTCGTTGTGCCCCCGGCGTTGGTGAGAAGCTGCTATTGGTGTCAGCCTGTTGATGGGTAACATCCTTGGCAGAGTTTGAGGAGGATCGGCCAATCTTTCGAAGACCGACCTTCTGGTAGGGGAAGCAACTTTGACGACTTCACCTGCAGGATGAGTTAGGAGGGCTATCCATTTTGGGGTAGCCCCTTCAGATATCACGAGCCTCTTTAAGTGCCCGTTTTGGTTCTTACTCAGTCTGTTGAAGACTGAGACGTCTGAGCTTCGGCTCAGCCTGTCGAAGACTGAGACATCAGATTTGAACGACTCGTTAAGAGGGGACGTTGTGATTTCCAGTCGATGAAGACCGACCTCTTGGGAGCTTCTTCCTATTTAGCTGAGGAACCGACACCCACTGGTGGGAACATGGTCCCGAAGAACAATCCCGTAGTGGCTTGCATAACTTGCCTCACCAACATTGAAAAGATAGAAGCCGCGTTGGGCCCGTAAGTCACTCCTCTAGTTGGGGTGGAGCGGGAGTTGCTGTTGCAAATTGTGCAGTTAGAAGTCATTGATTTTTCTTCTTCTGCACAGGAACAAGACACCAAATCTTAGTACCTCAAATCCAAGGGCAACCATAGCGAACCGCGATTTTGTTCGCAAAACACAACACACGAAGTGTGGAGTGGAAAGAGGAAAAGGTCGCATCGAGCGTGCCAGAATCTGCTTATCGCCGAAAATGGAGACGAACTGGGATGGATCGTCTTGCCTGAGTTTGGGGGCAGATACTATTTGGATTTATCCATCCACCTCTCCGAAGATACCAAATTAATTTTTGGCACCATGTATCGGAGGTTTGGACAGACGCGGTCGTTGTAGCAGACTTTATCAGATTTCCCCTTATTTTATGAGGGTTTTTTTTATTGTGGGACGCTCTTCCCTGCACAGTTAATTACGTTACCGCATCACGATAACCACTTTCTGTCGTGTGTGTTTTTGTTTGTTTTGGTTGCCCATGAATTGTATACGGAGACTAGTTTGTGTCGTCGCCCGTAGTGTTGGGTTACCCAACATGACAGCAAGGTTTCTGGAGGCATCATCCATGCCATTTTCAAAAATTTGTCATGCTAAATAACCCTAACCCTAGAATATTAACTATAGAATTAGACGATACAAGAATGTAAACAACTTTATATCAAGTGAACAAGGAATACAACCTTTGTAGACCGGTCCTTCACTTCATATGCTCCGTGTAGTGGTCCCGCGACTCCACTAGGCTCCACTTGAGGCGTTGGACGAGCTTCCTCTGATGACCTTCGTGCCGAAGATGATCCACGCGAATTCCCTCCAACTCAAGCTACCTTTACACCAAACTCTTTAGCGTAGGAAACACGCTACACTCGATCGCTAGTCAAGTGTAGGATGGTGAAGTAGGGGATGTCAAAGCTCACAAGTTTTTGTTCAAGTTTCATGGTTCACATCACATGTGAGGGTTGAAGCTTGAACCATGACATTTGAGGAAGAAGACGAAGCTAGAGAGCAACCATGGGAGCAACTCAAGAAAATGGCTAAGTGTTGAGAATGAAGCTAGAATCAATGGCAACTCTTGACCCCTCACTCATTCAAGCATGGAATTAACAATATAAAATTGCAACCATGCTTGAATAGTGAGTCAAGATGAATAAACAAATGTAAATCCCAAGCTTGCAACCATACTCTCATTTTCCACCTCATTTCTATTTTCACAAAATAGAAATTCATTTGCCATGCTTCATCATCATCATCATCATCATCATCATCATCATAATCATTATTATTATTATTATATATATTAATATATTTATAATGAAGAATAATTAGTGAGCTAATGGTATTAGTTAAGATATAATTATATCACATATAATATATATCACATTATTAAATCAACACTTGATTTAATAATCCGGTTATATCACATATGACCGACTAATATCATTTATCTATATATCACATTATCAAATCAACACTTGATTCGACAATCTGGTTATATCACATATAACCGAACCGATAACAGATAACTGCCAGATTACAATACGGTATCACATACTCGTATTTAATCAGGCCCACACACATATCACATATGTGTCCTATTTCGTTTCACTTGAACCAGGGAACTTCCATATGGGGCTCTAAAGACTCGTCAATACGCCAGCAGTAGGTGATGATCACATTAGTCACCCACAAGCCGTCAGCGGTACTAGCTGGACGTAACGGCTACCCGGGTATTGAGCGATATGAAGATCAACAAGCAAGCATATCCATAGTCTCCATGAAGCCTATCAGTAACTATACCGTACAGTCCGGTCTCTTTGTCTGATATGTTGCATATCAAGTCTAAGGATGGAAATCGTCAGACCCCAGTAACGTGATAAGTTATGCCGATGTCTGGCCTATAAAAGTTAGAGAAACTGCCGGTAACACTTATCAGTAAATCTCGGCAGCAGCCCTGGGTAGGGACTTCCAGTTATAGCTAATCAAGCATAGCGCAACATCAACCCCCAATACCGGGAGAGACGAAACCCCTCCTATCGCTCATTACCTCCATGTGACTCGGAACTGTACCCAAAATTCACCTGTTTGCACAACTCCTCTTGAGCGTGGTAGGGAGGAAATCAAAGCACAATGGGAGCCACACAAGATTCTATGACGATCTCGGGTCTACAGACTAACATGTACCGGTGTCACTAGAGGACTGCTATCTGACGATAGGTATACTACCACATAGGAGTCCTCGGCGAGTCTTGTTCAGTGTACCCAGTCTCCAGTGAGCACCCGTATACCATCTTTGATGTCAAACACCAATGGATGTGGGATCATCCATTGCCCATCATATGGGTCAAGAAGCGTATATGCTAGTCTACTCTGGAATATCGATGCCCTGTCTCGATATACCCTCAACTAGGACAATTAAAGGATGAACTTGTGGACTACTCTGGCCCCACTAGTATGATCTCATCATAGTCCTGGTAGTCAAGTACATATCCTAAGGGCTTTATCAACATGTAAGAGATAAACAGTATAAATACCAGTCTACACGTTAAGATAAAGGTAACCAAATAGCATACTATCATGTCGAGCAAGAAAGTCCTCTCTATATATGTCCAAGCATCCACTATAATATACATCATATGTACAATAATGGCCTCTTGAGCATACATATAACTAAAAATCTCCTACTTGCACTAAGGCCAGTTGTTGTAGTATCTCATACCCAATATCCTAAAAGTCTCTCGAACAGCATCTGGAGGATAGCCTCGGTGAGTGGATTCGCTGTGTTATCCTCTGTGTCAACTATCCTGACCTCGATCTCCCGGAGATCAACTATCTCCCTGATCAAGTGATACTGTCTAAGAATATGTATGGATCACTGAGGGGACCGGGGTTCCTAGGCAAAACCCACAGCTCCATTGTCATCACAATACTCAGGTATTAGATGCCTAATCGTAGGAACCTAGTTCATCTCATGAACTGTATTCATCCAGACAACCTTTTTGACAGCATCGTTGGTAGTGATATAATTAGCCTCTATCAACGAGTTTGCTATGGTATATAGCTTGGAACCCTTCCAACATACCTGTTAGTTATGTATATGCCCCAGAGACCATTGTTATACATATGAAGTATATTATAGTGGATGCTTAGATATATATAGAGAGAGAGGACTTTCTTGCTCGACATGATAGTATGCTATCTGCTTTCACTTTGTCTAAACATATTGACTTGTATTGTATTACTGTCTTGCTCTCACATGTTGATAAAGCCCTTAGGATATGTACTTTACTACTAGGACTATGATGCCGATCATACTAGTAGGGCCAGGGTAGTCCATGAGTACATCCTATAATTGTTCCTAGTCGAGGGTGTATCGAGACAGGGCATCGATACTCCAGAGTAGACTAGCGTATACGCATCTTGACCCATATGATGGGCGATGGATGATCCCACATCCATTGGTGTTTGAAATCAAAAATAGTGTATGGATCCTCAGTGGAGACTGGGTACACTGAACGGACTCGTCGAGAACTCCTAGATGGTATTATACCTATCGTCAGATAGCAGTTCTCTGGTGACACTGGTACAGGTTAGTCTATAGACCTGAGATCGTCATAGAGTCTTGTGTGATTCCCACTGTGCTTTGATTTCCACCTTACCAAATTCATGAAAACGTGCAAAACAGTGGCTTTTGGGTGCATTCCCGAATCACATGGAGGCAATGAACGATAGGAGGGGTTTCGTCTCTCCCGGTATTGGGGATTGATGTTGCGTTGTGTTCGATTGGCTATAAGAGGAAATCCCTGGTTAGGGCTAATATGGAGATCTATTGGTAAGCGTTATCAGTAGTTTCTCGACCCGTTATGAGCCTCACATCGATATGACTTATCGGTTACTGGGGTTTTACGTTTACCACCCCTAGACTAGATATGCGACATATCAGACGAAGAGACCGGACTGTACGGTAGTGTTACTGATTGGATTCGCAGGAGTATGTACAGGCTTGCTTGTTGAACTTCTGATCGCTCAATACCCGGGTGGCTGTTACATTTAGCCGACCGCTTGCAGCTTGTGGGTGTTTGATATGATCATCACCTACTGTCGGCGTATTGACGAGTCTTTAAAGTCCTACACAGAGGTTTCCTGGCTCAGGCGAAACGAAGTAGGAGCACATATGTGATATGTGCGGGACCGAGATTAATACGAGTATGTGATACCGTATTCTATTCTCGCGATATGTGATATCGGCCTGGTATATATGATATAGCCGGGTTATCGGATCAAGTGTTGATTCGATAAAATGATACATATTATATTAGTCGGTTATATGTAATATATCCAGATTATTAAATCAAGTATTGATTTAATAATTTAATGTATAATTATATATGTGATATATTACATTACATTAACTAATATAAACTCACTTAAATGATTCTTTTTTCTCACTTAGGATGCATTGATATATATGTGATATATGTTAAATGTATTCTTTTCTTTTGTTACAAAATTATATGTGTGTGTGTGTGATATGTATAATTGTAACATGTCTAGGTTATAAATGCAACTAGGGTTTATGAGAATTAAACCATGCTAGGGTTAAGATTAGGATTTATATCTATCATTAAGTAATTTAAATATTGTGGATTTTGTCATAGTTGATATTTGGTGAAAGCTTGTAGAAGCTTGTAGGCTTCTTTGACTTTGTCCACTTTTTTTGTCTAGCTTAAGATATTTTTTGACCTAACCTTTAACCCTAGCTCATGGTTAAGTCTCTACAAGGGTTAAACATGACATGCTTAACCCTTGGTTGCATTTTCTAACCACAACAATAATTCTTTTATCACTTCATCTTCTTCTTCCTCCAAAAGCTTGCTAGCTTTTTCATGAGTGATAAAAGATTGTGAGAAAAAGGAAATGTTCAGTTGATAAAACTGCACATTTGTTATTACATTTTTCCTACCATTTTCATATTAAAAAAGGCCTTTATTATAATATATCATACATATGAGGGTTTATCTGTAAAAATAATATTTTCCATGTGTTGATATATTATAATTAGCATTTGGTAGGAAAATGTATGCAAATAATATCATTGACCAAATCCTAGTAGAACAAAGTCTACTAAATATTATTTGAGTTGTTATGCAGAATTTTTCCAAGTTGTGCAGAATTTTTCAAGACTAAAATCAAGGAAATCAAGTTGTTAAAGAAATCTTGCCTAATTAAGAAAGCAAAACTTGGAGACCAAGTCTGGCAGCAATCACGAGAAGATTTCTATGATACAAAGGTTCTAAGGATAGCCAAATGTCACAAATACAGAGACCCGGAAAAATGATCAAGGGATGAGATTGAATGGCCGCGGATCCACGGCCATACCCCCCTGGGCCGCGGATCCGCGGCATGTTTGATGAGTTAGGGGCTGTGCAAATTTTGGGTGAATCTTTACAGCTATTTCCCTAATTTGGAAGAAAAGGTTTCTGGCTTTGGACTATAAATAGGGATCGAGAGCCTCTTGGAAAAATCATCAAGCCGACGAGATCACGAAGTCCAAGACGGCTCACGCATCCAGGCTGATCATCAACTGTTCGTCTACCTCATTGGAAGAGATCGAGAAGCAAACTAGTATTTGTAATCATTTTCTAAGGGATCAAAGTGTAATGAATATTGTTGATTAATAAAGGTAGCTCTTTTTTCTATTCTATTTCTTTGTAGTTTAATTATGCATTTTCTCTCCATCTCTTTTTCTCCCAATATGCGCGAGTAATTCTCCGCTTGTTAGGGTTCGTAGGATTATGGTAGGCTAATGGATGATGAAAATCCCTAAACTCTTTTTACGCCCTATAAAGTTTATAAACTTTATCAAGACAATCATTAACATCCTAATCGAGCGCGCTAAAAATTCATTGTTAGTCTCGACCGCGATTAGAGATTAGATTAATGATTGTTTTGGTAAAGGCTAGATATGAACGGAGTTCCGTATCGAGATAGGGGTTAAGAGTGGGATTCCTTTTCCGCCAGAAACCCTAATCTACACGCATCACTGTCGTTCTAGTTTTAAATCTATTAAAGGATAGAAAGGGTAATTTTTAATTAATCATCCATAACTAATAAATCTTAATGAACCCTACAAGCCCTCTTCTTATATAAACTTACATCTGTAGTTAATCTAGATCTATATTTTGCATTCTTGTTTAACGTAGATCTAGATCCTACAACCATTCTACAACATTCTTTATCCTTCCTCCTCTCTTTTTCAACACATCTAAAGTAAGAGTAAAAGATTCAACGTTTCCCAGAGGACGACCCGTACTCACCTCGGTCTAGCTACACGCGACACCGTTCTGATTGCGGTTAACTACAAACACTCTTTCGAAACAATCAGGAAACTAAAAAGAGCAAAATTCCTACTTCATCATCCTCTTCTATACTAGCCATATAGATTAGTGTGTTAGTTTCACTAATCCCTAATTAGTGAAGAGATAGCTTGGGTTTATGACTCCTCATGGTAGATCATCTTGGATTGTGAAGACTTCAAGCAAGCATGGATCATTCACCTCATGGAGCCTCTCTAGAGTCCGGGTGCTTGATGATCGCTGCGAAGGGACCACAACTCGGAGCTTATGAAGCGAAGGAACGAACTACAAAAGTTGTAATCCCTATCACTTAGTAGTAAAGATGTTTGCTTTAAGTTTCCGCATGATTCTCTAGTATCGATTCTAGGTTAGGGTTATCTAGAACGGCAAAATTTTGAAATTGGCATGGACGATGCCACCTGAAACCTTGCTGCCGCGCTAGACATCCCAACAGTGGTATCAGAGCCTAGCTAGAGAATTAGATGGATTGTGTAAGATTACGAAACCGAAACGAATCCGAAACTTGAAACCTAACAACCTAGTTTCTGTCGAATTTAAAAGGTGCTTTAAAAATTTTCTAAACAACTGCAGAATGTTATATCTGATATAACATGAACATCACCAAAATTTAGAGAGCTTTTGAGCAGTTTTGGCTGGCCACAATAGGCTAAAATCCAGCGAGCTCGAGTGGATTTTGGAGTTTTAGCTTCAAATTTTGGTAGTGTTCCAGTCTATGGGTTTTAGGGTTTCAGGTGTTGTTTATTTTTTCTAAATTTGCATGTGATGCTAACTTTTTGCATAGGAAATTCGGACCGTTTCGTATTCGTAATTATAGTTTGTTTTCGGGTTAATTTAGACGGTGTTAAAAAGTTCGAACGGATATCAATAACTCACTTTTTCCCTTGCTGGAAATTTTCCAAGTGTTGAATTTTTCCTTAGTTTAAAACTTTCAGAAAATCATGCAAGCGATTCTGTGGACCCTCTAGAAGAACGAAACCTTAACTCGATTATGTGACCGTCAGAACCGCCACTAAACCCTAGGGTTTGTGGTAGCTCAGCGGTGCCACATGTGAGGCATTGGTTGACCCTTCTACGGCTGGTTCATAGGAGTTGTGGCATGTTCCGAGACCTTTTGAACTCCGCTCAAGTGTTGAGCTAGTTGAGAAATTTTGCGTGTTTGTTTATTCGATCGGAAAGTTTAATATTTTCTTGTTATCTGAAATGTGATACAACATATGGAATTCATATAGTTAGGCATGAAATCCGTAATATGTGATATTTCGGGTTTATGATGTCCAAGGTGATTGTGGATTCCAAATGTTGTAGTTTTTCACTTTCTTTACTGCGACCGTAAGTGTAATATGTGGTGTATCGCCGGTTTCGTTGCTAAACATAAAACGACAATTGGGATACGCATATTTACTTACGTTGATGACATGTGATGTTATGTGTTGCTGTGATATGTTATATTGGATCTTCGTGTTTTGAATAGCCGGGGTTTTTATGTGAGATGGGGGTTTTTATTTTCATTCATGTAAAATTCATTATATGTAATATTCTTTTATTGGGGCACTTCCGGGTTGAGGATGATGTCACCATTGTATATTATTTACTTTTCTGCATTAGGATAGACCCAAGAAGGGGAGCACAAGTAACCGGGTTCTAGGATCCAGTGGGAGGCCATCTCGAGGAGTCGAGACCGGGTCTCCTAACCCTAGAATTGGTAGGGTTGCTTGCCGCTCTCGTAGAGATCTAGGGATGTGGGTTTGGCTATTCATCGCGACCGTGGAATCCGTGATTTATACAGGCTCAAAATAAAACACGGACATCCTGGTATATCCAATATTTCATATGTTATCTTCTGCTGCTGATATTCTGTGATGTGATCATTTTATATGCATGAGATGAATGCTTTATTATTGTATATATGATATATAATAAACGTTGCTTATGTTTTACACCCGCGCTAGTCCCGTCCCGGTATGCCGTTAGTTAAGTAACCTAACGGTGCATAACGGGACACTGTGGCGAATGCGGATGACATAAGCGTACGTTGTATTTTAGTTTCTTCTGTGATGCTTAGGAAGCATAAATGATGGGACTTCATTAATGAGATTAATGAAAGAAAAGAAACCTAAAAGATATTGTAGAATCAAATTTTTAAAAAAGGTAGCTCTAGTTTTTGCTTTGCATAGCGGTATTCCTTATAGAATATCCAACACCTTATTCGATAAGGAAAGAGCCGAGATCCCTTCACCGGGAGTGACCTCTTTAGCAAAACTAGCAGATGCTACAACTCACTCGCTTTTGTTTTGATTGCTTCTATAGTTCTTGCTTTGCATAGCGGTATTTATGAAATATCCTGCACCTTATTCGATAAGGAAAGAGCCGAGATCTCTTCACCGGGAGTGACCTCTTTAGCGAAACTAGTAAAAGCCTCAAGAACACTCATTTTCGAAATCACTTGTTTCTACAATGATATCAAGTACATTACACAAAAGGTTTTCATAAAAACCTGTCGTAGCCCTCCGTCATTTCAAATAAAGATTATTTAGTATTCGTGCTGTGTTTGTTGACCTCTGTCAAGGCATAGTGTGGTAGCTGATTAGTACTTATCTGTAAAGCATGTGATGAGATTGGATTAGGATAGTCATACGACCTTGTTGACCTCTGTCAAGGGTCGTGCGGATGGATTTGATTCAATCAAGAAATGACGGGTTGAACTTGACTGGTGCACTATAGTTTGTTGACCTCTGTCAAGGTCATAGCACGCTAGAGGCAAAAGTATTATCGGGAATTTCAAGTGTTGAAATTTTCAATGAGATTGCATACCTTCTATAAGATAGTTAGATCCAGATACCCACTGCGAGTAAGAGTTACTCCTGGGAGACTTTTACACATGACAATTAGCCGATCAAGTAGGTGTCTAAAAAGGTGTTAACGGGGTTATGCCTCTGGGAAAACGAGGTTTATTTTAATTAGGTCCGTGCGAAAGCACGGGGAACCTCTCTCAAAGTACCAAAACTGACCTGACTGAAAGATTGGCGAACTTGTAAGGCGTAATTAATCCCGGCTAGTCTTACCTTTTTGGGTTTGAAAGAAGATTTGATAAAAAAAGTGGGAGCCATCCTGATTAGATAAGATAATGACCAATCTAATCTTGCAAGAGCATTCGCTAAAGTGTTTTCTTCTCTCTCTCCAGGTAGCGACCATGTCAGGCCTTAATCAAGATAATAATATGGATGTATTTACTGAACCCGCTTGTTATACTGAGCAGGGGAACGTTGGTCCCGTTCTTTCTTATAATTGTTATAAGACTGAGCAGGAAATAGGGGAATATCCGGATTCTCACGCCGCCCAAACGAAGAATAAGCATATTGATGCATCTTCTTCGAGTGTGTTAGTTATCAAGAACTGTTTCTCAGTTCACTCTACGTCCTGAATATTAGATACCGGATCAGGATCCCACATATGTCATATGTTATATGGGCTAAAGAAATGTAGAGAACTAGGAGAGAGTGATCATTCCGTAAGAGTAGGGAATGGTGCAAATATTGCAGCCAAAGCAGTTGGCGAATATTACCTTGTGTTACCAAATGGTAATACATTGGTTCTGAACGAATGCTATTACATACCGACCCTGATATGCAATCTTATATCAGTTTCTTTATTAAGTAAAGAAGGATATAATTTTGTAGTACAGGATAATGTTATGAACATCTTCCTGAATCAAAAGTTGATTGGACGTTAAATAATGGCATATACGTTCTAAACTAAACCACAGTTCTTAATGTACAAAACACACACAAGATGAAGAGTTCAGAAATGAACGAATCCTTCTTGTGGCATTGTAGACTAGGTCATATCAATGCGACACGACTAGCTAAGTTACATAAACATGGATATTTGAATCCGTTCGAATTTTCATCTTATGATACTTTCCAGTCATGTCTCACAGGCAAGATGACCAAAACTCCATTTAGTGGACACGGAGAAAGAGTTACAGAACTCTTGGGACTGATACATAGTGATGTATGTGGTCCCATGTCTACACATGCCAGGGATGGTTCCTCGTACTTCATTACATTCACTGACGATCTCTCAAGATACGGACATGTGTTCCTGTTGAAACACAAGTCTGAAGCTTTTGAGAAATTCAAAGAATATAAACACGAAGTCGAGAACCAAAAGGGTAAAGTATTAAAATCCTTTGATCTGATCGAGGAGGAGAATACTTGAGCAATGAGTTCCGGGACTATCTAAAAGAGAATGGGATTCTCTCTCAGCTTACTCCACCGCATACCCCATAGCACAATGGGGTATCGGAACGGAGGAATCGCACCCAATTAGATATGGTGCACTCTATGATGAGCACCGCTGAGTTACCTATTTCCTTTTGGGTTTATGCGCTTGAAGCAGTAGCATACCTATTAAATCAGGCTCTATCAAAATCTGTACCTACTACACCATATGAGATATGGAGTGGGAAAAGACCATGTTTTAAACGAGTTAAGATATGGGGTTGTCCGGCCTATGTCAAAAGGCAAAATCCGGACAAACTCGAGGCACGATCAGTTTTTTGTAAGTTTGTTGGATATCCTAAACATTCAAATGGATATCTATTCTACCACGGTGAACAACAAAAGGTGTTTGTTGATCAACATGCCATCTTTTTAGAAAAGGAATTTCTTGCAAAAGAAATTAGTGGCGAAAAGGTAGAGCTGGAAGAAGTTCCAGCTGAACAAACTACAACTGAAGATTTAGTGGAACCAGAGGATTCGATAGTTCCCAACGAACCTCAGCCTCTCCGCCGATCAAGTAGAGTTCCTTATCCACCTGAGAGATACTACGGTTTTCTCATCGATGGTGGGAGCAAGGATTGCATCATGGAAGATGATGACCCAACAAGCTTCGAGCGGGCCATCACGAGTGGTGACTCTATGAAATGGCTGGATGCAATGCGATCTGAGATGAAATCCATGTACACCAACAAAGTATGGACTTTGGAAGTTGCTCCTGAAGGGGTAAAACCCATTGGGAGTAAATGGATGTTTAAGAAGAAACTTGGTGTAGATGGAAAAGTTGAGACTTAAAAAGCTAGACTTGTTGCAAAAGGTTTTCGTCAACGACCAGGTGTGGACTATGATGAAACCTTTTCTCCAGTAGCTATGCTTAAGTCCATCCGGATCTTACTTGCCATTGCTGCATACTATGACTACGAAATCTGGCAAATGGATGTTAAGACCGCCTTTCTAAATGGTGATTAGAGGAGTGTGTATACATGACTCAGCCAGAGGGCTTCGTAGACAGTGGGAGCAGCGGAAAGGTGTGCAAGCTGCTTAAATCTATCTACAGGTTAAAGCAGGTTTCGTGGAGTTGGAACATCTGTTTTGATGTAGTAGTCAAAGATTTTGACTTCATCAAAAACATAGATGAACCTTGTATTTACAAGAAGGTGGCAGAGAGTAAGGTTGCCTTCCTCGTATTGTACGTGAATGACATACTCTTGATAGGAAATGATGTTCCTATGCTGCACTCAGTCAAGCTCTTCTTATCATAAAGATTCTCAATGAAAGATCTAGGTGATGCCTTTTGCATCTTAGGGATTAAGATCTATAGAGATAGATCTAAACGGATACTGGGATTGTCCCAATCCAGGTACATTGGCACCATACTAAAGAGGTTTAGTATGGAAGAATCCAAGCGTGGGAATTTACCTACGATCTCTGGACTCACCTCTCCAAAGAGATGTCTCCTAAGACTGATTTGGAGAGAGCTCGCATGCAAGGGATACCCTATGCTTCGGCAGTAGGCTCTATCATATACGTGATGCTATGTACCAGACCTGATGTAGCGTACTCACTAAATATAGTGAGTAGGTATCAAGCAGATCTAGGAGAGAGTCACTGGACAGCTGTGAAGAACATTTTCAAGTACTTGAGAAGGACTAAGGAGATGTTCTTGGTGTATGGTAACGGAGAACTCCAGGTGGAGTCCTTTACAGATTCGAGCTTCCAAAGTGATAAGGACAACTCTAAATCGCACTCAGGATTTGCCTTTACCCTAAATGGGGGCAGTTTGTTTGAAGAGTTCTAAACAGGAAACCATGGCAGACTCGACGATGGAGGCTGAATACATCGCTGCCAACGATGCTGCCAAAGAGGCTGTCTAGATGAAGAAGTTCATAGCTGAACTTGGAGTGGTTCCGTCCATTGAGCATCCAATACCTTTGTATTGTGATAACAATAGTGTGTGGCTTTGTCCAAGGAACCCAGGTCCCATCAAAGATCCAGGCATATTCTGAGGCGGTATCACCTGATCCAGGAGAAAGTTGATCGCCATGAGATCGAGGTCGGGAGAGTTGACACGAAGGACAACACTGCGGATCCACTCATGAAGGCCATACCCCAGATACAATTTGAGAGACTCTTTGGGATGTTGGGTATGAGATACTATAACAGCTGGCCTTAGTGCAAGTGGGAGATTGTTAGTTATATATATGCCCTAAAGGCCATTGTTGTACATATGATGTATATTATAGTGGATGCTTGGATATATATAGAGAGGACTTTCATGCTCGACATGATAGTCTGCTATCTGGTTTCACTTTGTCTAAACATGTTGACTTGTATTGTATTACTGTCTTGCTCTCACATGTTGATAAAGTCCTTAGGATATGTACTTAACTACAAGGACTATGATGCAGATTATACTAGTGAGGCCAGGGTAGTCCACGAGTGCATCCTATAATTGTTCCTTATCAAGGGTGTATCGAGATAGGGCATCGATACTCCAGAGTAGACTAGCGTATACGCATCTTGACCCATATGATGGGAGATCGATGATCCCACATCCATTGGTGTTTGACATCAAAGATGGTGTACGGGTGCTCAGTGGAGACTGGGTACACTGAACGGACTCGCCGAGAACTCCTAGATGGTATTATACCTATCGTCAAATAGCAGTTCTCTGGTGACACTGGTACAGGTTAGTCTGTAGACCCAAGATCGCCATAGAGTCTTGTGTGATTCCCATTGTGCTTTGATTTCCAACTTTCCACATTCATGAGAACATGCAAAACGGTGGCTTTTGGGTACAGTCCCAAATCACATGGAGGCAATAAGCGATAGGAGGGGTTTCGTCTCTCCCGGTATTGGGGGTTGATGTTGCGCTGTGTTCGATTGGCTATAACTGGAAGTCTCTGGCCAGGGCTGATATGGAGACCTACTGGTAAGTGTTATCAGTAGTTTCCCGACCCGTTATAAGCCTCACATCGACACGACTTATCAGTTACTGGGGTCTGACATTTACCACCTGTAGACTGGATATGCGACATATCAGACGAAGAGACTGGACTGTACGGTAGTGTTACTGATTGGATTCGCAGGAGTATATATAGGCTTGCTTGTTGATCTTCTGATCGCTCAATACCCGAGTGGCTATTACGTTTAGCTGACCGCTTGCAGCTTGTGGGTGAATATGATTATCACCTACTGCCGGCGTATTGACGAGTCTTTAAAGTCCTACATAGATGTTTCCTAACTAAGGCGAAATGGAGTAGGAGCGCATATTTTATATGTGCGGGACCGAGATTAATATGAGTATGTGATACCGTATTCTATTCTCGTGATATGTGATATCGGCCGGTTATATGTGATATAGTTGGCTTATCGGATCAAGTGTTGATTCGATAAAATGATACATATTATATTAGTCGGTTATATGTAATATAGCCGGATTATTAAATCAAGTATTGATTTAATAATTTAATGTATAATTATATATGTGATACATTATATTACATTAACTAATATAAGCTCACTTAAATGATTCTTTTTTCTCACTTAGGATGCATTGATATATATGTGACATATGTTAATTGTATTCTTTTCTTTTATTACAAAATTATATATATATGTGATATGTATAATTGTAACATGCTAGGTTATAAATGCAACTAGGGTTTATGAGAATTAAACCATGCTAGGGTTAAGATTAGGGTTTATATTTATCATTAAGTAATTCAAATATTGTGGATTTTGTCATGGTTGATATTTGGTGAAAACTTGTACAAGCTTGTAGGCTTCTTTGACTTTGTCCACTCTTTTTATCTAGCTTAATATATTTTTTGACCTAACCTTTAACCCAAACTCATGATTAAGTCTCTACAAGGGTTAATCATGACATGCTTAACCCTTGGTTGCATTTTCTAACCACAACAATAATTCTTTTATCACTTCCTCTTCTTCTTCCTCCAAAAGCTTGCTAGCTTTTTCATGAGTGATAAAAGATTGTGAGAAAAAGGAAACTAAAAAGAGCAAAATTCCTACTTCATTATCCTCTTCTATACTTGCCATATGGATTAGTGTGTTAGCTTCACTAATCCCTAACTAGTGAAGAGATAGCTTAGGTTTATGACTCCTCAAGGTAGATCATCTTGGATTGTGAAGACTTCAAGCAAGCATGGATCATTCACATCATGAAGCCTCTCTAGAGTCCGGATGCTTGATGATCGCAGCGAAGGGACCACAACTCAGAGCTTATGAAGTGAAGGAATGGACTACAACGGTTGTAATCCCTATCACTTAGTAGTAAAGATGTTTGCTTTAAGTTTCCGCATGATTCTCTAGTATCGATTCTAGGTTAGGATTATCTAGAATGGCAAAATTTTGAAATTGGTATGGACGATACCACCCGAAACCTTACTGCCGCGCTAGACATCCCAAAAATACCGTCCCTCCACTGAGGGTGAAAACAAAACCCGAGACTGACTTTCAGCCGTCCTTATCACTCTGGAAGCTCGAATTGGTAAAGGACTCCATCTAGAGTTCACCGTTACCATACACCAAGAACATCTCTTTAGTGCTTCTCAAGCACTTAAGAATGTTCTTCAGCTGTCAAGTGGTTTTCCCAAAAATCTTTTCGATACTTATTCACTACACCTAGTGAGTAAGCTACATCTGATCTGATACATAACATCGCAAACATGATTGACCCGTCTTCCTGAGCATACGGTATCCCTTGTATGCGAGCCCTCTCTAAATCAGTCTGAAGAGACATCACTTTGGAGAGAGTGATTCCTGAACAAGCGGGTACATTACCATGCTTAGAATCATCCATACAAAACCCCTTTAGCATGGTGTCTATGTACCTGGATTGGGACAATCCCAAATCCATTTAGATCTATCTTTATAGATCTATATCCCCAGGATGTAGGAGGCATCAGTTAGATCTTTCAAGGAGAATGTCACAACCCGAAAAGTATAGAACATGACCGGCACTTAAACTACGAAACGTCTCGAGGCGTACGTAATCTAAGTAAGCCAAAACCCAGAAATCCAAACCAAGTAAATCAGTAGAGTGAAGGAAAACCAATTTAAAAGCAAGAAGTTTAACAGCATAAGCCGAAATATGCATTTTTAAAATATCAAGTATTTTCTAAAAATTTTGGCAGAGTTTCCTTTGTAAAAACGGACCCCAACAAAGGGAGCAGTGTGCCAGCAAAGCCGTAACGAAACCTGTACGGCAAAATCTGCAAGAAACTGTGGCACAACGGGGGTGAGTTGCCAACTCGTGAGTAGAAAACATCACCGAGAAGAAATCATATGTATGACACAATCCTAAGTCAATACGATCAAGTATATATACAACCTCAAAATGATAAGTCTGAAGCATGAAAAGGTGGCAAGGGTAAACATCTATACATAAGTGTAATCCCATGTGCTCGTGTCAGTGCCTCAGGTAGCAATATATCATATGAATGAGGTATGAATGCATGAAAATAGAATACATGTAAATGAAGAAACTGCTTTCATAATTTAGTGAGATTGCTGTATATTTAAAACTAGGTATCATCAATGAAATCAACATAATTAGTGTCTAGCATCGACACAAAATATAAATCCCAATATCTCATTATCTCAGACTCTGGCTATCCAGACTGGCCTGTATCATCAAATCTCAATACCTCAATATCTCAAATCTCAAAATCTCAGTGTCTCAAATCTCAATATCTAGGGCTCCGTCAGTCCGGATCGGCCCATACCATCAATCACATGACTACGAACGGTATCCTCCGGATATTCGACGTGCCAGGTAAAATCACCTGTAGGCAGTCTGCCCCTGCCAGTCTCATCATCCTCCATGAAATCACTCTCGCCCCGGGGTACCATACCGGGTCCACCATGTACCCGAGACGGTTCATACGTCTCCTCGAATCGGGTCTCGAAATCCATCTCATAACCGAAAAAACATCATGGTGGACGACTCATACATCACGAGAAAACCACACTTTTCATTTTGAAAAGAGAGAGAGAGAGAAGTTTATATATATTCTTGCGGTTTTCCCCCAAATCCAGGAATCTCATGGAAATCCGAAATCCAATCATCAATAGCAAGTAAACAGTGAATATCGGCATAAAACTTCATAATACTGCATAACAGTGAATAATAATATGCATGAAGTAGCAAGTAATAACTGCAATGTCTAAACAAGCATATAAAGACGAGTACGCTAATACCATGTCGAACTATCAGTTACAAGCTATGTCAATGAGTAATATTCTCTAAGGTGTACGTGACATGGCAATTACCGATGATGATGTGTGTGAGCCGGCAAGTAAGTATATGTGGAACATACGCATCATCGGTAATGGTGCCGGTGTCCTGACAGCATGATCTCAATAATAACATATAAAAAACACAATATAACCATGCGATGTGATGCAAACTGCAATAATATGTGGGAGCTGAATAATAAACACAATGACAACTAATCTGCATTTATATAAATATGAGTCATACAGTTTTACCATTTGAAATAACACGAATCGTGGTGTTTTGAAAATAAGGGCTACGGTGTTTTTAAGAAAAGATACGTCTTTTGAAATATCCGTAGAATCCCCTGACCTGTCTTTAAAATACTCGCGGTTCGCTAGTTTTGAAATAGGTATGACTCGAGTCTAATTTATCATTTACAAGTAACTACAGGCTGATCGAAAGGTAAGGAAACCGCCTAACATCTGAGTCGACACACACACACACACACACATATATATATAACAGTCAGTGATCCCGCCTCAATAGTATCACATATAATACCCTAATATAATATGACATCCTCGAGTCAAGAGTGCGGATCTATCATCAATATATATAGCTCGTACGGTAAATCCGTCGTACGACCTCCCAAATCTGGGTACGGGTCAAATGTCACCTCTATCACATTATTCATCTGGTATCCTCTTTATCAAATATCATGATCTGGGGTACTGATCTACGTCTAGTACAATACTGATACCATCTATGTATATGCATGCGTGTGTGTGAAAACACCACGTCAAAGGACCCGCTAAAACATCATGTCGTATCTCAAATACGAACCCCGTCACATCACCGATCTCACGGCCTCAAACCCAATCTCATCGACTCATCTCCAATCCCAAGTACTATCCTCATAATCCAGTATATGTATACGTATATATATATATACATATACATAGTCCCATACCCATGTGTGTGTGTGTATACATATCCCTATATACGCATAGGTAATAAGATACATGTGTGCATGTATGTGTGTGCGTGTGGTTGTAATCTCTAATCTAGGGTTCGCGACAAAGAAGCTAAACTAAGTTACTTCTAACTATCCTAAGGTTAACCATGAACACATAACCAAATCTTGAATATCCATGTCTCACATAAAAGATATCATAAATATATAGTATAAATATATATATAGCATACAATACATCGAACTGCGGGGGTGCTACACGCCATCCACCCGACTTCCCCCGTAGATATATATCTACTCACTTTGATCTTGCTTGCCGATGTCGATGTCGCCATTATCTTCTTCATCGTCTCAAACCTGTTAGTGTATATGCCCTAGAGGCCATTACTGTATCATACTAGTTTGTATATTACTTAATGGAAGCTTGGGATATTCACCTTGTATAAACAATCTTGCTCAATATAGTAGTATGCTACTTGGTTTGTTTCTACTTCAATGTGTACATGTGTTTATTTTGCGATATCACCTATACGCATTAGTGGAGCCCTTAGGATCTTTGCTTGATTACCAGCGTTGTGATGGCAGTCACACTAGTGGGGGCTGGGTAATCTATAAGCACATCCTTATACAGGTCCCTAGTCGCAGGACTATCGAGACAGGGCATCGATACTCCGGAGTAGACTAGCGTATGCGCTTCTCATCCCAGTGTGGGAGATGGTCTGTCCCAAGCCATCAGTACGTCGTACTGGAGATAGTATACGGGTGCTCGTTAGGTTACGAGTACACTGGACAGGACTCGTCGGGAACTGACAGGTTGGTATTATACATATCTTCAGTTATCAGTTCCCAGGTGACATGAGTATAGCTTAGTCCGCTGACTTGACACTGGCACTTCGCCTCAAGTGTGTTCCCACTGCACTTTGATCACTACCCTACTACGGCTCAAAGGAGTCGTGCAAACAGGTAGTGGTTGGGTGCAGTCCCGAAGCACTTGGAGGCAGTGACGGTTAGACAGGATTCGTCTCTCCCGGTATTGGGGGTTGACATCGCGCTGTGTCTAGGAGAGCCATTACACAAGTAGTCCCTGGCCAGGGCAAGCGAGATATACTGGTAGGCTTCCAGTGTTATCTCAGGGTGTTTTGGGCTTCACTCCGACACGACTTGTACCGCTATTGGGGGACTGACGTTTTACCGCCCCCTAGGCCCGACATGCGATGTATCAGACGAACAGACCGGACTGTACGGAGAATGTCACATTCAGACTCAGTAGGAGTTCAGATGGGGTTTACCTCGTCAGCCTTCTTGTCGGCATCTACCTGGGGACCGTTACGCACAGCTAGTGCCGCTTGCGGTCTGTGGTTAAACCCACTGCCAGCGTAGTGTCGAGTCTTTAGAGTCCCACACAGAGGGTATTCGCCTCTGGGCAAAACAGAGTAGAGGTCGCATGGTTTTGCGGTAGGGTTCGTTCTCATCCGTGCACTTGTGCACGTTTGGAGTCCGGACGGATTATACTGGCGGGCTCTGGTTTGAGCCAGATACTGGTATATGTTTTGGGGTTGCTTTTATTTCTCGGTATTCTTGTTCCTCGGAACGAGAATACAGGTGTGTATGCACAGTTGCTTGAGGCGGAGGATGAGGTTTTTCATTAGGGTTTCGGAACGGGTGCGTATGCACAGTTGACAATCGTCATTTTCCAAACCCTAATAGATTTATGAAATATCAATTAATAATAGTAATTAAATGAAATATTGTTATGGTTGATTTTGTTGACTTGTTGACCATGGTTGAATGTTGACCACCATCATGCTTTGAAAGGATACTCCTTGATTCATGCTTACACTCATTTATTGAAAGTATGATAGTGGTCATTCCAAAATAACCATCAACTATTCTCATTTCAATTATTATTATTAATTAGATAATTCCTTTTCTTTTAGTTATGGTTGCAAAAGAAAAGAGCTCATTCTTTCATAATCATTCTCTCTCCTCACTTCATCTTCTTCTTCCTCTAGCCAAAGGAGAATCCTTCTCATGTGTTGAGAATCCCTCTCCTTAAAAGAAAAGCACCCCTTAGACACTCTCTACTCACTCTAGGATCAAGGGTTTAGCAATCCGGAGATTCTAGTTCACTCAAAGTTCGAGAAAGAGCCCGAAGGTTGAACCCTCAGGTGGATCCATCTTCGACGGAAGAAGGTGACGAGAAGAGAACCATCAACCTCTACAAAGTTTGAAGAAGAAGGAGTTCAAGTTTAGGTATAACCATCTTTCCGAGTAGCTAACTCTCTTTAGCAAGTTTGCTAGTTTTAGTTTAGGAAAAGATCCCGACTTTGTTAGTCCATGTTGCCCCTTGCGCTAAAAATTTGATTTTTATACCGTTTCCACCTCCCCGTAAGAACCGGGGGTCGCAACGTGGACTTACAGTGGTATCAGAGCCTAACTAAACTTAAACTAGCTTGGTAGTGAAGTGTAACGAAGTTCGGAACCGGAAAAATCCAAAAACCAAACTTTTACAAAACCCTAGTTTCTGTTAAAAAAATTTCTGGTCAAAACAAGATTTGTTATACACCTAAATTCGACTCAGGGTTTTGTGTGAACACCCAAGAAAAACGATCCCCTAATTCCTTCAAACCGCCGCGGATCCGCGGCCTCACCTATTCTTAGAGCCGCGGATCCGCCGCCGTTTAGAGTCTTCTGGTGATCGGGTTTCGTGCAGTGTGTCTCTGTGTTGGTTTTGGGATTTTTTAAATATGTTATATGTGCCCAGATTTTCCAGAGCAGAAATTTACTTTTGGGGTCCTATAATTCCGTATTTTTTTTTTCCGAACTTCACTGCACTTTGACTATGATGGTTATATCTGTGATGTTTGCATGTATTGAACGTCGACTAATCGCTATAAGTCGATTAGTCGGGGTTATACATCTCTGTGATCTGTGTTTGATATTGGAATGTGTATATGAATGTGTTGGACTGTCGCGGGTGAATAGCCGGGGTGGATGTGAGATGAGCTTTTGTTTTTCTTTCATTCATTTGTAAATGTAAATTGATGTAATAATATTATTTGTATGGCCGCACAACCGGGTCGGGGTTGTAGCCGTCATTGTATAATTCTTTTTACTGTTTTTGCTCCTAGGATAGACCCATGGAGGGGTGCACAAACTACCGGGTACTTGGCGGGTAGTTTGCCGCACCCGTAGGGGTCTTGGGTGGGGTATTTGCTATTCACCGCGACCGTGTAATCCGCTTTTCGTTGCAGGCTCGAACGGATTGCGGATTGCTAGTATATCCAATGTATTCATCTGTGATCTGTAATGTCTATCATTGCTTTATATTTAGGCGTTACTTATGTTTTACAGCCGCGCTAGCCCAGCCCCCGCTCTGTCGTTAGTTAAGTAACCTAACGAGTGATGACGGGACCCCGTGGCGAATGCGAATGGCATAAGCGTACGTCATATTTTGGTTGTTTTCTGCAATGGTAGGATTAAATGATGGGACGCATTAAAAGAACTAATGCAAGAATATCACGCATTAAAAGAACTAATGCAAGATAATAAACCAAGCTAAAGTCGTTGGAACACTTTCGAAAAACCACTCGGTTCTTTTCAAAACTAACTTTTAAATGCGGAGTTTGAGCCACTCCTTCTAAAAGCTATCTCGTTCCATCGATTATATCAAGTTCACTACGTTCACGGTTTCGCCAAAACCATTCGTAGCCCTCCATCATTTCAGTTAAATATACGGTAGTATTCAAGCTATGTATTTAGACCTCACGCCAAGGCATAGTGATTGGTAGCTACCGGATATTTATCTGTTGCATAGATAGAATGCGTTGGTTTGAGACAGTCGTACTGCCATTTTGGCCTACGTCAAGGGTAGGTATGGGTGGGTTCAAATCAACCGGGATAATGATGGGAAGAACTTGACATGTGACTTATGACATTTTGACCTCACGCCAAGGTCATAAGAGCATGGGGCAAAAATCCACATCGGGAGTTTCATAAGTACTGAAACTTGCTAGATTTGCATACCATTTGGAGTGTGATGATTCTGGTAGGATTCCTTCAGTTTCGTCACGCGATGATATTTGGATCCCGATCCTACTGTGAGTATATGCTACTCCTCGGGAAATTTCTCACTAAACGATCAATGCTATAAACCTAGTAGGTGCCTAGAAAGGTGTTAGCGGGGCTACGCCCCCAGGGAAAAGAGGTTCTTAAATTAAGGAACTTCGCGAAAGCGTTGGAAAACCTCCCTCGAAGTACCGACACTGGCCTGGCTGAACGGTTAAGCAAGTATTGTGCGGTGGGATTGATCCCGGCTAATTCTTCCTTTATGGTTTGAGGAGGGATTCGAGAGACAGTGGGAGCCATCCTGTTTAGACAAATTAAAAAACCATTCTAAACTTGCAAGAGCATCGTGCTAAAGTGTTTCTTCTCTCCCTCCTGCAGCGACCAAATCGAAATGACTGGACTTAAGTTACTTCTAGATAAAAACATACTGACAGGGCCAAACTACAAAGATTGGCTCAGGAATGTAAAATTGGCAATCACTTACGACAAGCTGGGGTATCTTCTTACCACCAAAGCTCCCCCCGTCTCAGGTCCCACCTCCAGCGTCGCGGATAAGGAAATCCGTAAGACTTGGGAGATTGATTGCGCGAAGGCCAGGTGCCTCGTGCTTGCCTCTATGGCAACGAACATCAGAGGAGGCATGAGAATATGGACCTCGAGTCCATATTTCTCCATACAAAAGAACTGTATGGAGAGCAGTCTCGTATCGCAAGATACGAAGTGTCGAAGAAGTTATTTTCGATAAAGTTGGCCGTCGGATCATCGGTAGCGGACCACGTGCTTAAGATGATTGGCTACACTGAGGAGCTCGCGGAACTTGGGACCACGTTGGATAGTGAACTCTATACGGATTTAATTCTCCAGTCCCTTCCATCCACTTACGCCCAGTTTATACTGAACTTCAACTTACAAGAAAAGGAAGTTGAACTTTCAGAACTCCTCAATATGCTGAGGAGCGCAGAGGGCACCCTACAGAAGGGTAGGGAAACACCCGCTTTGTTTGTAGGAGGATCTTCTTCCTCTAGGTCCAAGGCGAAAGCCAAGAGAAAGAGGAAGAAAGCCCCCGCCAAACCAAGAGGCGGTGTTAGTAAAGTGGGTACGAAGGGAAAGGAAAAGGCAACAAAGATTGCGGGGAAGCTTGTTGGAAAGGAAGAATGCTTCTATTGTCATAAGAGTGGACACTGGAAGAAAGATTGCAGGGCTTGGAAGGCCAGGACACAGGAACTGAAGCAGGTTGCGGCTTCAGCTTCAGGTGTGTATGTTATTGAAAACTGTCTTTCTATAAACTCTACTTCCTGGGTATTGGATACCGGATCAGGATCTCATATCTGTAATTCTTTGCAGGCGTTGAGAAACCGTAGGGTTTTGAAGGCAGGTGACATGACCCTCAGAGTTGCGAACGGAGCTAGCATGGATGCTAAAGCCGTGGGGGACTATCACCTGGGAATGTCAGATGGGCATGTTTTGGTTTTGCGTAATTGCTTTTTTGTACCCAACGCAACTTGTAATATCATTTCTGTATCTTTGGTTTCTAAAGAAGGTTATGAATTTGCGTTTGTAAGTAATGTTGTAAACATTCACCTTAATCAAGTTCTGATTGGGTCAGGTACATTGAGCAATGGTATATACGTATTAAACCAACCACAGATTTTCAATGTCCAGAATACACACAAAAGAAAGTCTCCAGATATCAATCAGACTTTCTTATGGCATTGTAGACTGGGTCACATCAATGAGAGAAGGTTGACTAAGTTACATACAGAAGGATATTTGGATCCGTTCGAATATCAATCATATGCCACTTGTCAATCCTGTCTCAAAGGAAAGATGACAAAGACTCCGTTCATTGGACACGGAGTAAGAGCGAGCGAGCTCTTGGGACTCGTACATAGCGACGTGTGCGGTCCAATGTCTACACATGCACGAAGCGGTTATTCTTACTTCATTACTTTTACGGATGATTTTTCAAGGTACGGTTATGTCTTCTTAATGAAACATAAGTCCGAACCTTTTGAAAAATTCCAGGAATATAAGAATGAAGTTGAAAAACAAACCGGCAAAAGTATCAAGATTCTAAGATCGGATCGAGGTGGAGAATACTTAAGTGCCGAGTTCCTGAATTACTTAAAAGAGAATGGGATTCTCTCTCAGCTTACTTCTCCATACACTCCGCAACATAACGGTGTATCGGAGAGACGGAACCGGACCCTATTGGATATGGTACGGTCCATGATGAGTAACGCTGAGTTACCGCGATCATTCTGGGGGTATGCGCTAGAAACAGCTGCATACCTTTTGAACCGAGTTCCTACTAAGACTGTGCCTACTACACCATATGAGTTATGGAGTGGGAAGAAACCCTATCTTCAGTACCTGAAGATTTGGGGATGTCCAGCTTATGTCAAAAAGCAGCATACGGACAAGCTCGAGGCACGCTCAGTACTGTGCAAGTTTGTGGGATACCCAAAGAACTCCAGGGGGTATCTTTTCTATTACGCAGAGGAACAAAAAGTCCTTGTTTCTCGTAATGCCCATTTTCTGGAACATCAGTTCTTGGAAAAAGAAGTAAGTGGGAGCGCAATAGAACTGGAAGAAATTCCAGAACCTCAGACTATTACTGAAAGCTTAGTGGAACCAGAGGGTTCGAAAGAACAAGACATTCCTATGCCGCTCCGCAGGAGTAGTAGGCAGTCTCATCCGCCCGAGAGATACTACGGTTTTCTCATAGACGGGGATAGAGAGGATTGCATCATAGATTATGATGAGCCTACTAGCTTCCAGCAGGCCGTTCAGAGCGTTGACTCGGTAAAATGGCTGGATGCAATGCGGACCGAAATGGAGTCCATGTACACCAACAAAGTATGGACGTTGGACATTGCTCCAGACGGGGTAAAACCCGTAGGATGCAAGTGGATCTTCAAAAGGAAGATTGGTGTAGATGGACAGGTTGAGACCTATAAAGCTAGACTTGTAGCAAAGGGTTTCCGTCAAAGACCTGGCTTGGACTATGACGAAACCTTTTCTCCAGTGGCTATGCTGAAATCCATTCGGATCCTTCTTGCCATTGCTGCCTTCTACGATTATGAGATTTGGCAGATGGACGTAAAAACCGCTTTTCTAAATGGAAATTTAGAGGAGTGTGTCTATATGGATCAGCCAGAGGGTTTCATTCAGAGTGGGAGCAGCGGAAAGGTGTGCAAGTTGCTTAAGTCCATCTATGGACTAAAGCAGGCATCGCGGAGTTGGAACATCTGTTTTGATGAGACGGTCAAGGAATTTGACTTTATCAAAAATCCAGATGAACCATGCATCTATAGTAGATTTGTAGCGAGAACTGTAGTATTCCTTGTTTTATACGTGGATGACATTCTCTTAATAGGAAATGAAATTCCTATGCTACAATCTGTCAAGGGTTTCTTGTCACACAGGTTCTCCATGAAAGACCTGGGTGATGCCTAATACATCCTGGGGATCCGGATCCATCGTGATAGATCCAAGAGGATATTAGGACTTTCACAGTCCAGGTACATCGACACTATACTGAAAAGATTCAGTATGGAAGATTCCAAGCGCAGTAACCTACCGGCTTGTCACGGGATCACCCTCTCTAAAGATATGTCTCCCAAGACTGATTTGGAGAGGGATCGCATGTCTATTATACCCTACGCTTCTGCGGTAGGCTCTATAATGTATGCGATGTTGTGTACCAGACCGGATGTAGCTTATGCACTGAGTGTGGTAAGCCGGTATCAGTCAAACCCTGGGGAGAAACACTGGATAGCGGTAAAGAACATTCTCAAGTACCTGAGAAGGACTAAGGAGATGTTCTTGGTGTATGGCGGAAAAGACCTCCAGATCGAGGCCTTTGCTGACTCCAGCTTCCAGAGTGACAAGAATGATTCCAAGTCCATGTCGGGTTTTGTCTTTACCCTCAATGGAGGGGCGGTGTGTTGGAAGAGTTCCAAACAGGAAACCGTTGCAGACTCGACTATAGAAGCGGAATACATCGCTGCATCTGATGCCGCAAAAGAAGCTGTCTGGATAAGGAAGTTCTTGAAAGAACTTCAGGTGGTTCCGTCCATTGTTGACCCAATACCTCTGTATTGCGATAACAACGGGGCTATAGCTTTAGCGAAGGAACCCAGGTCCCATCAGAGATCCAGGCACATCTTGAGGCGGTATCACCTGATCAGGGAGATCGTGGATCGCAAGGAGATCGAGGTTCGGAGGGTTGCTTCAGAAGAAAACACTGCAGATCCATTCACCAAGGCCCTACCCCAGACTCAGTTCGAGCGGCTGATCGAGATGATAGGTCTTCGATACGCCAGTACATGGCCTTAGTGCAAGTGGGAGATTGTTAGTGTATATGCCCTAGAGGCCATTACTGTATCATACTAGTTTGTATATTACTTAATGGAAGCTTGGGACATTCACCTTGTATAAACAATCTTGCTCAATATAGTAGTATGCTACTTGGTTTGTTTCTACTTCAATGTGTACATGTTTTTATTTTGCGATATCACCTATACGCATTAGTGGAGCCCTTAGGATCTTTGCTTGATTACCAGCGTTGTGATGGCAGTCACACTAGTGGGGGCTGGGTAATCTATAAGCACATCCTTATACAGGTCCCTAGTCGCAGGACTATCGAGACAGGGCATCGATACTCCGGAGTAGACTAGCGTATGCGCTTCTCATCCCAGTGTGGGAGATGGTCTGTCCCACAGCCATCAGTACGTCGTACTGGAGATAGTATACGGGTGCTCGTTAGGATACGAGTACACTGGACAGGACTCGTCGGGAACTGACAGGTTGGTATTATACATATCATCAGTTATCAGTTCCCAGGTGACATGAGTACAGCTTAGTCCACTGACTTGACACTTGCACTTCGCCTCAAGTGTGTTCCCACTGCACTTTGATCACTACCCTACCACGGCTCAAAGGAGTCGTGCAAACAGGTAGTGGTTGGGTGCAGTCCCGAAGCACTTGGAGGCAGTGACGGTTAGACAGGATTCGTCTCTCCCAGTATTGGGGGTTGACATCGCGCTGTGTCTAGGAGAGCCATTACACAAGTAGTCCCTGGCCAGGGCAAGCGAGATATACTGGTAGGCTTCCAGTGTTATCTCAGGGTGTTTTGGGCTTCACTCCGACACGACTTGTACCGCTATTGGGGGACTGACGTTTTACCGCCCCCTAGGCCCGACATGCGATGTATCAGACGAACAGACCGGACTGTACGGAGAATGTCACATTCAGACTCAGTAGGAGTTCAGATGGGGTTCACCTCGTCAGCCTTCTTGTCGGCATCTACCTGGGGACCGTTACGCACAGCTAGTGCCGCTTGCGGTCTGTGGTTAAACCCACTGCCAGCGTAGTGTCGAGTCTTTAGAGTCCCACACAGAGGGTATTCGCCTCTGGGCAAAACAGAGTAGAGGTCGCATGGTTTTGCGGCAGGGTTCGTTCTCATCCGCGCACTTGTGCACGTTTGGAGTCTGGACGGATTATACTGGCGGGCTCTGGTTTGAGCCAGATACTGGTATATGTTTTAGGGTTGCTTTTATTTCTCGGTATTCTTGTTCCTCGGAACGAGAATACAGGTGTGTATGCACAGTTGCTTGAGGCGGAGGATGAGGTTTTTCATTAGGGTTTCGGAACGGGTGCGTATGCACAGTTGACAATCGTCATTTTCCAAACCCTAATAGATTTATGAAATGTCAATTAATAATAGTAATTAAATGAAATATTGTTATGGTTGATTTTGTTGACTTGTTGACCATGGTTGACTTGTTGACCATGGTTGAATATTGACCACCATCATGCTTTGAAAGGATACTCCTTGATTCATGCTTACACTTATTTATTGAAAGTATGATAGTGGTCATTCCAAAATAACCATCAACTATTCTCATTTCAATTATTATTATTAATTAGATAATTCCTTTTCTTTTAGTTATGGTTGCAAAAGAAAAGAGCTCATTCTTTCATAATCATTCTCTCTCCTCACTTCATCTTCTTCTTCCTCTAGCCAAAGGAGAATCCTTCTCATGTGTTGAGAATCCCTCTCCTTAAAAGAAAAGCACCCCTTAGACACTCTCTACTCACTCTAGGATCAAGGGTTTAGCAAGCCGGAGATTCTAGTTCACTCAAAGTTCGAGAAAGAGCCCGAAGGTTGAACCCTCAGGTGGATCCATCTTCGACGGAAGAAGGCGACGAGAAGAGAACCATCAACCTCTACAAAGTTTGAAGAAGGAGTTCAAGTTTAGGTATAACCATCTTTCCGAGTAGCTAACTCTCTTTAGCAAGTTTGCTAGTTTTAGTTTAGGAAAAGATCCCGACTTTGTTAGTCCATGTTGCCCCTTGCGCTAAAAATTTGATTTTTATACCGTTTCCGCCTCCCCGTAAGAACCGGGGGTCGCAACGTGGACTTACAAAACCATCATGGGGGTACCTACACATAATAATGTATCGTATCGTATTAAAATCCAAATAGAAACCAAAACGATACGCGGAACTCACATAGGTCCAAACCTATGGTTTGCCCTCGCAACTTAACCAAATAACACCCGATAGAGATGTACAAACGTCAAGTGATCGATGCTAAACACAAATACCAAAACTTAAATCCATAAACATCACGAAACGTAAAGCAGCAACTAAGAAAACATGCTCCAGATTTTGTCTCAGGTGAAAACAAGGTAAGCAAACAACACTAGGGTGATATATAGGGTGTATATGACCTACTGAAGCAACCTGGACCTTATCCCTCACCAAGTGGCCAAGCACACCCCCGAGAATTCCGGCCTGCTCGGTTTTTCCATGGAGTTGGGGTCTCGTATGGTCAGGGTGGTCTCACATTGGTCCAGATAAGTCTCTGAAGTTGTTTGCTAGTCTAGAAAATACCCCAGGTCATCCCAGATTTCCCTGCACTCTCTAATAGTCACAAAACCGACGTGAACAGTTACAGTTTTCCAGAAATTGGATTTCAGGTTTTTATCTTGCGTAAGTTCTGGGTTTCTAACATCTATGGGGGTTTAAGGTCATCTCTAAAGCCCAATTACACAATCTCTATTCAAATCAAACCCTAATTCCCAACATGAGATTTCAAAGTTCACTAAACTTCGCCAAATCAATTTTAAACTTGAAAAGAGGCTTAAGCAAATGAAACACTACACTATATGTGAAAGGATTACCTCATTTGACACTGATGAATCCTCTACAGCGCCAAAATGCAAACTTTCTTTGTCCAAAGTGTAGCTTGAGAGCTTGTGCACATTTTTTGTGAAGTGGGGATAGACTTTTGGTGAATTTTTGATGATGAAGTGAGGGTTGAAGAGGGGGAGGGAGGAGGTGCTGCCATGTGAGAGGGAGAGGGAAAGAAGATGATGAAAAATGATGAAGAGGGAATGAGCCAAGACCATGGTTGACCCCTCACCCTCTCTCTCTCATGCCCATACCCATTATTCTAATGTTTTCCATTTTCTTTTCTTTTGTTTTCTTTTCATTTATTCCTACTTAAAATCAACAACCATGCATGATAAGATGAAGAAAGACCATGATGAAAATGCAACAAGTGCTAAAAATGATATGTGCATGTCATGTACACAAAACACGCTTAGTGCCCGATTAGCGATATTTAATCGCGATTAGCACAAAATTAGTGTATGATAAATCATAAAATTTCATGATTTGCTTAAATCACATAAAACACCCTCTTTTCAATAATTTCTATAACTTTCCAAATTTTTTCCCAATTTATCGGTATTTAATTATACCGCCCTATTAAAATATTCAATATTTTATTATTTAATTATAAAAATTCCCAAAAATAATATTTTATTTTTCTGAAATGTTATAATCTTCCCCCCTTAAAGAAATTCGGTCCCCGAATTTAAATTTAAACCCCTCAATACTAAAACATTTCAGTAAAAGACTAAGCCATCGGGATCCCGAAACCATCAATACATAAAACACGTCGTAGCGCAATGCGTGCGCATGGAAAATGAGCAAATAACTCAAAATCAAAACTCGGTCGAGCATCTCACAATCATCGGAGTCATAAGGAAGACGTCAATGTCTAAATCCAATACGAAAACCAATATGATACACATCAACACTATACATATAACACCTGAAGGAAATGCATGCCAAACCATTCTAAGTCGCTGTGCGATACGCATAACACTGCACAGTGGCGGACGTCTCTAGTAAGAAAATTATCCTTTGTTTACATGCACGTACTGCCGTTTTGAAAACAATTTAGAAGGGTTTTCTTGTTTTAAACGTTTCGTGTCATCTCAGACACGTAGGTAAATACTGAGACTATAGCTCTTTCTTTGGAAATCCCTTCGATGTCTATAAATGCATGCAAAAATATATCCAGGTACTGTCCTCTGACTAGTCCTGCTCAGTACAAAAACAAATAGTAAATATCATAAAAACGTACTGCTCCATAAGAAATCAATCCCAAAATATGCATAAGAATGTCGCGTGCGTCTGGTGCGCACGAAAATCAAAATCCATGAATGTGACATACATGTGCACAGAAACAATATCTAAGTGCAACAGGTGTGCATGAAACACCGGTCAGAGGCAACGGTGTGCCTGACTGCAATATCAGGTGCATCTGATATGCACGAAGAATCCCGATTTGGTGCATCTGGTATGCACCAAAATCGCATCTCAAATCATGCGCCCAACATGCGCGAAATCACGAAATCCAATATCAAGCGCGTCAAATATGCGCAAGAATCCTATCAGGTGCATAAGGTGCACAAAACAAATATCGAGCATCACAATCGAAATCGACGGTATACAACACATCTCAAATCCAAATCAGGTATACCGTGGTATCAAATCTCACAACCATGTGCATCAGCCTGCACAAAATCTAATCAAAACAATAAAAGTGCATGAAAACTATGCCGTAAGCATAAGTCAAATCATATGCATGCCCTAGGCATGAAGTCAAAATCAATACCTCAAATAACATCAAATCGAAGTCTTATGCAACTGTAGTGCACAAAATATGTATCACTACACTGCAAGCATATGTGAACTATACCGAGTGCAAAATCAAATCGGGTGCATACCATATGCATAAAATCAACCCAACTGTATGAAATCCATGAAATCATAAGCATGTGCAGCCAAGGCACAAAAACGATATCAAGTGCAATAACTGTGCACAAATCATAAATTAACACAACGATGTATAAAGCATATCTCAAGTGCAATAACTACGCCAAAAATACAAATACCCAGTAGGTGCAACCATGGTGCACGAGAACAAATATCATGAAACTCAATCATCAAAACTCAATCATGCGAATAGATCGCCCAAAATACCGAAATCAAGTATGGCGGAATAGTCCCGCTCAAGCACATCCTCTAAGAATCTCTGGCCAACTGTCATGATCACTCATAACATGTCTCGTCGACGATGCCAAACTCTGGCCTGCTGGTATGCCTAAAATGACTACTCCTGGGTCCAAGTCTTCTCGTGCATTATTCCAGAAAGGTCCTGTCGAGGTCTCTCCCAAATCTCGTTTCTGCCGAACTGTCCGGATGTTATCAACCTTCACTAAATCTGTTTCTTGTTCCGGAACGGCTGCATACTCATCGCGACTCCTTCTGGAAGATATATCCATATACAATGCATCTGCATGCGTATCACATCTCTGATGTCGGCGGAGTGGAACGTCATCTCATCAAGATCTCGTACGAACCTCTTAATCTACTTTTCTCTAATGTCGACTGCTTCGGACTCGTCTCATCGTGGCTGCATGGACTGTGCTCCAACGGCTATACTCGTATCTGGAGTCTCCCAAACAATGCATCCCATCGCATAGCATCCGAATGAAGTCGAACCATTCGATCGATTCGTCAAAACCTCATAATCCCCAAGAGCTTAACATATTGGGTACAGTTTAATGGTATCGAGTACATACCACAGCATCAGTGGACCAGCCGTAGAAGGGCAAACTCAAGCCTCACTAATGGCACCACGGAACTGCCGTAAAGCCTAAGGTTCAAAGGCTTTCACACGGTCATTATGTCGAGTTAGGGTTTCATTCTTCTAGAGGGTCCATAGAATTGCTTGCATGTCTTTCCGAATACTTTAAACTTGGAATATGAGTTTCTGACATTCGATCGCCTCTATCGACTCTCAACGTACCTGCGTGAAGTTGTCTCTAGCTGGAATCAATCTATCTGATGACCTCGTATCGGGTAAGCGAATGAACCACATGTCCTAGTCATTCATCCTCGGGTGACTAGCGACCTTCTATCATATCTCTAAGTACAACTCGTACTGCAATAGTTCCAACATCTGAGGCAATATCTCGTCGTTCGCAGCAACTACTGGCTCATCCTTCTGCACGCTGAACAATACCTCAATCATCATGAATATGCGATACATCAACGGTCATCAAAATCTGGCTGGCCTCTATCAGTGGCTCAATCCTCTGGTGCTGATCTGTACGTCCAAGTAATCTCATAAAAGCGATCCAACAAACGCTCATGGCACGAAAACACAATAAAACGATGCCTCTCTATGCAATCGTATGTCCTTGGAATCACGCCATGGTCAGTCCTCGTCCGTGACGAGCTCATGCCGACCCTAACTCTAGCCGTAGCTCTCTCTGCCTGTATAATCGTGGCAGCAAAACCATAAACCAATATCGATGAGGATAGATCATAGGAATGAATATAATACTGTGCAAGGAAATGTACATCCTAAGGTTTCTTAAGCGGAGTAGCGTATCGTAAGTATGCCGCGGAATATACACACAGTACGTCACTCTCCTTAAGTCACCTACTCCATCAACCAAGATCAACCTATGCGACGAAAGTTCGGGTCTAATACCCCCTCGACTAAGTCTAAGTTCCGTAAGGTTAAGCCTAGATTCCGTATATATACAAATGCACTAGGCTCCACATAGTCAAACATAGACTCGAACCAAGGTTAACCTAGCACTCTGATACCAACTTTGTCATGACTAGAAAAGTACGGAACATGACTGGCACTTAAACTACGAAACGTCTCGAGGCGTACGTAATCTAAGTAAGCCAAAACCCAGAAATCCAAACCAAGTAAAGTAGTAGAGTGAAGGAAAACCAATTTAAAAGCAAGAAGTTTAACAACATAAGCCGAAATATGCATTTTTAAAATATCAAGTCTTTTCTGAAAATTTTGGCAGAGTTTCCTTTGTAAAAACGGACCACAAACGGGTACGAACCTGATAAAGCATATATAATGAATAAAGGCATCCCCAAGCGGGAGCTAGCTCTTCGTCAATTGATGGTCACAACCACGCAAGCAATATAATATACAACACCGAAGGGAGAGGATCAAACTTAAGATAAAAATCCAACATCAACAAGAAGTCCAGAGGAAAACCATATAATACAGCGCGCGACTCTAAGGTCGAAAGAATAACACCACTGGTCATCTAAGTCTGTAAAGAATATACATATCTAGTTGATGGAGTTTCCAGATACAACTGAATAAAATAAATACAATGGTGGTCACGATGCAAGTGAACCCACCAAATCACCCGGAAAGGGAGCAGTGTGCCAACAAAGCCGTAACGAAACCTGTACGGCAAAACCTGCAAGAAACTGTGGCACAACGGGGGTGAGTTGCCAACTCGTGAGTAGAAAACATCACCGAGCAGAAATCGTATGTATGACACAATCCTAGGTCAATACGATCAAGTATATATATAACCTCAAAATGATAAATCTGAAGCATGAAAAGGTGGCAAGGGTAAACATATATACATAAGTGTAATCCCATGTGCTCGTGTCAGTGCCTCAGGTAGCAACATATCATATGAATGAGGTATGAATGCATGAAAACAGAATACATGTAAATGAAGAAACTGCTTTCATAATTTAGTGAGATTTCTGTATATTTAAAACGAGGTATCATCAATGAAATCAATATAATCAGTGTCTAGCATCAACACAAAACATAAATCCTAATATCTCATTATCTCAGACCCCGGCTATCCGAACTGGCCTGTATCATCAAATCTCAATACCTCAATATCTCAAATCTCAAAATCTCAGTATCTCAAATCTCAATATCTAGGACTCCGTCAGTCCGGATCGGCCCATATCATCAATCACACGACCATGAATGGTATCCTCCGGATATTCGACGTGCCAGGTAAAATCACCGGAAGGCAGTCTGCCCCTGCCAGGCTCATCATCATCCATGAAAGCACTCTCGCCCCGGGGTACCATACCGGGTCCACCATGTACCCGAGACGGTTCATACGTCTCCTCGAATCGGGTCTCGAAATCCATCTCATAACCGAGAAAACATCATGGTGGACGACTCATACATCACGAGAAAACCGCACTTTTCATTTTAAAAAGAGAGAGAGAGAGAGAAGTTTATATATATTCTTGCGGTTTTCCCCCAAATCCAGGAATCTCATGGAAATCCGAAATCCAATCATCAATAGCATGTAAACAATGAATATCGACATAAAACTCCATAATACTGCATAACAGCGAATAATAATATGCATGAAGTAGCAAGTAATAACTGCAATGTCTAAACTAGCATATAAAGACGAGTACGCTAATACCATGTCGAACTATCAGTTACAAGCTATGTCAATGAGTAATATTCTCTAAGGTGTACGTGATATGGCAATTACCGATGATGATGTGTGTGAGCCGGCAAGTTAGTGTATGTGGAACATACGCATCATCGGTAATGGTGCTGGTGTCCTGACAGCATGATCTCAATAATGACATATGAAAAACATAATATAAGCATGCGATGCGATGCGAAATGAAATAATATGCAAGAGCTGAATAATAAACACAATGACAACTAATCTGCATTTATATAAATATGAGTCATACAGTTTTGCCATTTGAAATAACACGAATCGTGGTGTTTTGAAAATATGGGCTACGGTGTTTTTAAGAAAAGATACGTCCTTTGAAATATCCGCAGAATCCCCTGGCCTGTCTTTAAAATACTCACGGTTCGCTAGTTTTGAAATAGGTATGACTCGAGTCTAATTTATCATTTACAAGTAACTACAGGCTGATCGAAAGGTAAGGAAACCGCCTAACATCTGAGTCAACACACACACACACACACACACACATATATATATAACAGTCGGTGATCCCTGTAGGGCTCCTAGGCATCCTATAGAGGTCTCACAAGGCATCGAACATGCTAAATTTAAAAATTATGGTGCCGAGAAACCCTGGTTAACGGATCGTTGCTAGATGTCTAGGCGAAACTAAAAACTAGTTAACTACTTAACAAGAAGTTAGATGCTACAACCTTTGTAGATCCGGATTTCCACTTGCTTAGCTCCATGTGGTCGTCCCCTCGCTGTCCATCACGACCCTCGGACTCTCGCGACGGCTTCATCGGAGAAGTGAGCGGAATAGTTCGACGGCTTCGTGTCAAAGACGATCTACGTCGAGGTTGCACTAGTTCAAGCTCCGACTTCACAAAGTAGTGAAACTTGTGAAGAAAACACCCAAAACCACTTGGCAAGAGGTAGAGGATGAAGAAATAGGAGGTGGGTTCACTTTAGATTTGGATTTCTCTCACTAAATCTCAAGTTGCCATTAGAGTAGCAAGCTTGAAGAAGAAGAAGAAGATGGAGCTCAAGAAAAGAATATGATAAGTCTAGTGATAAAAATAAATTTAAATCAATACTTATCATATCTTAACCAAGGTTAAGTATAGAGAATAAACCATGGTCATTTGGAGAGTTAGGGTTAAGCATGAGGACAAGAATGGTTGCATAAAGTCAAGGCTTCATGAAGCTTCAACATAAAACAAACTTAGCCACCATTCTTATCATAACTCATTTCTAAATAAATAATCAAATAAATAAATGATAAAGCAAAACCCTAATGACCCAATTAACCATGGTTTAATTCTATGCATTTAACCAAATGATCAAGTATCATCAAACATGATACAAAGATGTGCACTAAAGTATATCACATATACAACATGTACATCAAGTGAGAGTAATCCGTTTAAAGTGAACCAATACTAGTTAATGTAAAGCAATATATCAAATATATAATTATACATTAAATCATTAAATCAACACTTGATTCAATGATCCGGTCATGTCGCACATGACCGACTAGTATTCAATGTATCGGCTTATCGAATCGATCTTCGATTCGATAACTAGGTTATATCGAATATAACCATTCGATACATATATCGCGAGAATGGAATACGGTATCACATACACGCATTATTCTCGGTCCTGCACATATCTCATATGCGCTCCTATTTCGTTTCGCTTGAGCCAGGAAACCTCTGTGTAGGACTCTAAAGACTCGTCAATACGCCGGTAGCAGATGATGATCATATCAAACACCCACAAGCCGCAAGCGGTCTGCTAAACGTAACGGCCACCCGGGTATTGAGCGATCAAAAGATCGACGAGCTAGCCCGCTCACACTCCTGCGAATCCGACCAGTAACACTTACCGTACAGTCCGGTCTCTTCGTCTGATATGTCGCACATCAAGTCTAGGGGTGGTAAACGTCAGACCCCAATAACCCGATAAGTCGTGCCGATGTGAGGCTCGTAACGGGTCGAGAAACTACTGGTAACACTTACCAGCAAATCTCTGATCAGCCCTGGCCAGGGACTTCCCTGTTACGGTCAATCGAGCACAGCGCAACATCAACCCCCAATACCGGGAGAGACGAAACCCCTCCTATCGCTCATTGCCTCCATGTGACTCGGGACTGTACCCAAAGACCACCGTTTTGCACGCCCTCATGGACGTGGTAAGGTGGAGATCAAAGCACAGTGGGAATCACACAAGACTCTATGACGATCTCGGGTCTACAGACTAACCTGTACAAGTGTCACCTGAGAACTGCCATCTGACGTGAGGTATAATACCATCTGGGAGTTCTCGGCGAGTCCGTCCAGTGTACCCAGTCTCCACTGAGCACCCGTATACCATCTCTGATGTCAAACACCAATGGATATGGGATCATCCATCGCCCATCACATGGGTCGAGAAGCGTATACGCTAGTCTACTCTGGTATATCGATGCCCCATCTCGATACACCCACGACTAGGGACCTTGAAGGATGTACTTATGGACTACCATGTCCCCACTAGTATGATCTGCATCATAGTCCAGTTAGTCAAGTACATATCCTAAGGGCTTTACCGACATGTAACTATAAGACAGTATAAAGAGACTAGTGTACATGTTAAGATAAAGAGTAACCAGATAGCATACTATCATCTCGAGCAAGAAAGTCATATCTATATATGTCCAAGCATCCAATATAATATACAACATCTGTACAATACTGGCCTCTAGGGCATACATACAACTAACAATCTCCCACATGCACTAGGGCCAGCTGCTGTAGTATCGCATACCGAGCATCCCGAAGAGTCTCTCAAACTGTATCTGGGGAATGGCCTTCGTGAGTGGATCCGCCGTGTTGTTCTTCGTGTCAACTCTCCTGACCTCGATCTCCCGGCGATCAACTATCTCCCGGATCAGGTGATACCGCCTCAGAATATGCCTGGATCGCTGATGGGACCTGGGTTCCTTGGCTAAAGCCACCGCTCCATTGTTATCGCAATACAAAGGTATTGGATGCTCAATGGATGGAACCACTCCAAGTTCAGTAATGAACTTCTTGATCCAGACAGCCTCTTTGGCAGCATCGTTGGCAGCGATGTATTCAGCCTCCATCGTCGAGTCTGCCACGGTTTCCTGCTTGGAACTCTTCCAGCTAACCGCCCCTCCGTAAAGGGTAAAGATAAAACCCGACTGCGACTTAGAGTCGTCCTTATCACTCTGGAAGCTGGAATCGGTAAAGGACTCCACTTGGAGTTCTCCGTTACCATACACCAAGAACATATCTCTAGTCCTTCGCAAGTACTTGAGAATGCTCTTCACAGCTGTCCAGTGACTCTCTTCAGGATCAGCTTGATACCTGCTCACTATACTTAGTGAGTATGCTACATCGGGTCTGGTACATAGCATCGCATACATGATAGAGCCTACTGCCGAAGCATAGGGTATCCCTTGCATGCGAGCTCTCTCCAAATCAGTCTTGGGAGACATCTCTTTGGAGAGAGTGACTCCAGAGATCGTGGGCAAGTTCCCACGCTTGGACTCTTCCATACTAAACCTCTTTAGTATGGTGTCAATGTACCTGGATTGGGACAATCCCAAAATCCGTTTGGATCTATCTCTATAGATCCTAATTCCCAATATGCAGGAGGCATCACCAAGATCTTTCATTGAGAATCTTTGTGATAAGAAGAGCTTGACCGATTGCAGCATAGGAATATCATTTCCTATCAAGAGTATGTCGTCCACGTACAATACGAGGAAGACAACCTTACTCTCTGCCACCTTCTTGTAGATACAAGGTTCATCTGGATTTTTGACGAAATCAAACTCTTTGATAACGACGTCAAAGCAGATGTTCCAACTCCGCGATGCTTGCTTTAATCCATAAATGGATTTAAGCAGCTTGCACACCTTCCCGCTGCTCCCACTGTCTACGAAGCCCTCTGGCTGAGTCATGTACACGCACTCTTCTAAATCACCATTTAGAAAGGCGGTCTTAACATCCATTTGCCAGATTTCGTAGTCATGATATGCAGCGATGGCAAGCATGATCCGGATGGATTTAAGCATAGCCACTGGAGAAAAGGTTTCGTCATAGTCCACACCTGGTCTTTGACGAAAACCCTTTGCTACAAGTCTAGCTTTGAAAGTCTCCACTTTCCCATCTACACCAAGTTTCTTCTTGAAGATCCACTTGCTCCCAATGGGTTTTACCCCTTCAGGAGCAACTTCCAAAGTCCATACTTTGTTGGTGTACATGGAATCCATCTCGGACCGCATAGCATCCAGCCATTTCACTGAGTCCCCACTCGTGATGGCCTGCTCGAAGCTAGTTGGGTCATCATCCTCCATGATGCAATCCTCACTGCCACCATCAATGAGAAAACCGTAGTATCTCTCAGGTTGGCGAAGAACCCTACTAGATCGGCGGAGAGGCTGGGGTACGTCGGGCACCACTGAATTCTCTGGTTCTACTAAATCGTCAGTTGCAGTTTGTGGTGCTGGAACCTCTTCCAGCTCTACCACTTTGCCATTAATTTCTTTTGCAAGAAATTCCCTTTCCAAAAAGGTGGCATGTTGAGCAACAAACACTCTTTGTTCCTCAGCTTGGTAGAAAAAATATCCTTGAGAATTTTTAGGATATCCCACAAACTTGCAAAGGACTGATCGTGCCTCGAGTTTGTCCGGATTTTGCTTTTTGACATAGGCCGGACAACCCCATATCTTAATTCGCTTAAAATATGGTCTCGTCCCACTCCATATCTCATATGGTGTGGTAGGTACAGATTTAGACGGAACCAGATTCAATAGGTATATGGCTGTCTCAAGCGCATACCCCCAAAAGGAAATAGGTAACTCAGCATTACTCATCATTGAACGCACCATATCTAATAGGGTGCGATTCCTTCATTCCGATACACCGTTGTGCTGTGGTGTATAAGGAGGAGTAAGCTGAGAGAGAATCCCATTCTCTTTTAGATAATCCAGGAATTCACCGCTTAAGTATTCACCTCCTCGATCAGATCGAAGAACCTTAATACTTTTGCCCGTTTGGTTCTCTACCTCGTGCTTATATTCTTTGAATTTCTCAAAAGCTTCAGACTTGTGTTTCAACAGGAACACATGCCCGTATCTAGAGAGATCGTCAGTGAATGTAATGAAGTAGGAAGAACTATTTCTGGCGTGTGTAGACATTGGACCGCATACATCACTATGCACCAGTCCCAAGAGTTCAGTAACTCTTTCTCCGTGTCCTGTAAACGGAGTTTTGGTCATTTTTCCTTTGAGACATGAATGGCAAGTGTCATAAGATGATAATTCGAATGAATTCAAATATCCATTCTTATGCAACTTAGCTAGTCGTGTCTCATTGATATGGCCAAGTCTACAGTGCCACAAGAAGGATTCGTTCATTTCTGAGCTTTTCCTTTTGTGTGTATTTTGTATATTGAAGACTGTATTTTGATTGAGAATGAATATGCCATTATGTAGCGAGCCTGATGCAATCAACCTTTGATCGAGGAATATGTTCATAACATTATCCTTTACTACAAAATTATAACCTTCTTTACTTAATAAAGAAACTGATATAATGTTGCACATCATGTTCGGTATATAATAGCACTCATTCAAGACTAGTGTATCACCATTTGGTAATACCAGGTGATATATGCCAACTGCTTTGGCTGCAACATTTGCCCCATTCCCTACATGAACGGAATGTTCACCTTTTCTCAGTTCTCTACCTTTTCGCAGCCCATGTAACATCTTACATATGTGGGATCCTGACCCGGTATCTAATACCCAGGACGTAGGGTGAACTGAGAAACAGTTCTCAATGACAAACACACCCGAAGATGATGCATCAACATGCATGTTCTCCGTTTGGGCGGTGTGAGAATCCAGATATTCTCCTGTTTCCTGTTCATTCTTATAACACTTATAAGATAGAACGGGTTCAACGTTCCCCTGCACAGTATAACATGCGGGTTCGGTCAATACATCCATATTATTATCTTTATTAGGGCATGAAATGGTCGCTACCTGGAGAGAGAGAGAAGAAAACACTTTAGCGTATGCTCGTGCAAGATCAGATTGGTTATTATCTTATCTAATCAGGATGGCTCCCACTGCTTTTTATCAAATCTTCCTTCAAACCCTAAAAGGAAAGATTAGCCGGGATTAATTACACACTACAGGTTCGCCAATCTTTCAGCCAGGCCAGTGTCGGTACTTTGAGGGAGGTCCCCCGTGCTTTCGCACGAACCTAATTAATGTAAACCTCATTTTCCCAGAGGCATAACCCCGTTGACACCTTTCTAGACACCTACTTGATCGGCTAATTGCAATGTGTAAAACTCTCCCAGGAGTAACTCTTACTCGCAGCGGGTATCGGGATCCAACTATCTCATAGAAGGTATGCAATCTCATTGCAAATTTCAACACTTGAAATTCCCGATAATATTTTGCCCCAGGCGATCTATGACCTTGACTGAGTCAACAAACCATAGACCGCAAGTAAAGTTCAACCCGTCATTTCCTGATTGAATTAAACCCACCCGCACGACCCTTGACTAAGTCAACAAGGCCGCACGACTACCCTAATCCAATCTGCATCATATGCATAAACAGATAAATAGTAATCAGCTACCGCACACTACGCCTTGACTGAGTCAACAAACGCAGCACGAATACTAACTATTACTTATCTGAAATGACGGAGGGCTACGTCAGGTTTTTAAGAAAACCCTTTGCGTAATGAACTTTATATCGTTGTAGAATCAAATGAAGTTTTGAAATGGAATGATTTTGAGGCTTTTCTAGTTTTGCTAAAGGGGTCACTCCCGGTGAAGGGATCGTCGGCCCTTTCCTCGTCGAATGAGGTGCGGGATATATCATATATATCGCTGTGCAAAGCAAAAACTCTTAAAAGCAATCAAAGCCAAACCGAGTGTGTAGCATATGCCAGTTATTGCTAAAGGAGTCACTCCCGGTGAAGGGATCTCGGTCCTTTCCTCATCGAATAAGGTGCAGGGTATATCATATATACCGCTATGCAAAGCAAGAACTGTAGCTACCTGTTTTATTTTAAAATTCGATTCTACAACATCTTAGGTTTCTTATCTTTCATTAATCACATTAATGAAGTCCCATCATTTAAATACCTAAACATCACAGATAGATATGACGTACACTTATGCCATCCGCATTCGCCTCGATGTCCCCTCGTGCACCGTTAGGTTAGGTAACTAACGACAGAGCAGGGCAGGGCTAGCGCGGGTGTAAAACATAAGTAACGTCTATATAATATATAATATATATCATATACTATATCCATCACAGAGTCACATCACAGATATGCAGCAGAAGTAACATATGAAATATTGGATATACTAGGACGTCCGTGTTTTCAATACGAGCCAGTATAAAACACGGATTCCACGGTCTTGATGAATAGCCAATCCCACACCCCTAGACCCCTATGAGAGCGGCAAGCAACCCTGCCAATTCTAGGGTTAGGAGACCCGGACTCGACTCCTCGAGTTGGTCTCCCACTGGACCCCAGAACCCGGTTACTTGTGCTCCCCTCCTTGGGTCTATCCTAATGCGGAAAAGTAAATAATATACAAAGGGTGACAACTTCCGCTACCTGGAAGTGCCCTAAATAAAAGAATATTACATACAAGTTTTTACATGAATGAAAATGAAAAACACTCATCTCACATAAAAACCCCCGGCTATTCGAACACGACGATCCAATATAACATATCCAGCAACACATAACATCACATGTCATCAACGTAAGTAAGTATGCATACCCCAATTGTCGTTGACGTATAGCAACGAAACCGGCGATATGAACATACTACACTTACGGTCACAGAAAAGAAAGTGTAAAACTACAACAATTGGAATCCGCAACTACTTTAGACATCACATGCCTAACAGTTATAAACCCCGCATTTTAGTCTCATTATCGAAAACACTTTTCAATATAAAGTGAAACTAAACCGCTAGATTTATAACATTCATTCAGTTATCACATAACTGTTTGTGAATTCCAATTATTGTATCACATTCCAGATAAACAGAAAATGTTAAACTTTCCGAACGAACAGTCGAATACCCAAGTTTTCCCGATACAGCTCAACACATGAAATAAGTCTAACAACATTCAGTTCGTGCCTCAGTACCGACGGTCCAGCCGTAGAAGGGTCAAGCCAACGCCTCACATGTGGCACGCCGTACTGCCCCAAACCCGAAGGTTCAAAGGGCAGTTCAAGACGGTCACATAATCGAGTTAAGGTTTGTTGTCTTCTAGAGGGTCCATCGCGTTACTTGCACTACTTAGAACGTCGTTAAACTACGGAAAAATCCAACACTTGGAAATTTCCCGACAGGGGAAAAATTGGGTATTAATATCCGGTCGAACTTTTTAACATATTGTAAAATATCCGGAAAGCCACATAGACGAAACTTGATAATTCGATCGAACCGACGACCTCCCAATACACCCCAGAAAAATCAACTCTTGAATAAATTTTAAAAATTCCCAGAAAACTCAGAAGAATTTATCAGGAATTACTGTGCAGAAAAATAGGGCTGACGTCACCAGAGAGCCGCGGAATCGCCGCAGAAGCTAGGCTTCTGCCGCGGTTCCGCCGCACTAATCACTGTTCACCAGAAACTTTTTGCACAGTAATTCTTATTTTTCTATGCTGAATTTTTTAGCAATTTTTAATACACAAAAATCCAGATATTTCAAAAACGTCCAGAGAGCATTCTCGGGTGTGGGTTTCGGGTTCGTTCGAGTTTCAAATCGCGTCTAGACTTCGCCTAAGGCTCTAGCTAGGCTCTGATACCACTGTAGGGTTCCTAGGCATCCTATAGAGCTCTCACAAGGCATCGAACATGCCAAATTTAAAAATTATGGTGCCGAGAAACCCTGGTTAACGGATCGTTGCTAGATGTCTAGGCGAAACTAAAAACTAGTTAACTACTTAACAAGAAGTTAGATGCTACAACCTTTGTAGATCCGGATTTCCACTTGCTTAGCTCCATGTGGTCGTCCCCTCGCTGTCCATCACGACCCTCGGACTCTCGCGACGGCTTCATCGGAGAAGTGAGCGGAATAGTTCGACGGCTTCGTGTCAAAGACGATCTACGTCGAGGTTGCACTAGTTCAAGCTCCGACTTCACGAAGTAGTGAAACTTGTGAAGAAAACACCCAAAACCACTTGGCAAGAGGTAAAGGATGAAGAAATAGGAGGTGGGTTCACTTTAGATTTGGATTTCTCTCACTAAATCTCAAGTTGCCATTAGAGTAGCAAGCTTGAAGAAGAAGAAGAAGATGGAGCTCAAGAAAAGAATATGATAAGTCTAGTGATAAAAATAAATTTAAATCAATACTTATCATATCTTAACCAAGGTTAAGTGTAGAGAATAAACCATGGTCATTTGGAGAGTTAGGGTTAAGCATGAGGACAAGAATGGTTGCATAAAGTCAAGGCTTCATGAAGCTTCAACATAAAACAAACTTAGCCACCATTCTTATCATAACTCATTTCTAAATAAATAATCAAATAAATAAATGATAAAGCAAAACCCTAATGACCCAATTAACCATGGTTTAATTCTATGCATTTAACCAAATGATCAAGTATCATCAAACATGATACAAAGATGTGCACTAAAGTATATCACATATACAACATGTACATCAAGTGAGAGTAATCCGTTTAAAGTGAACCAATACTAGTTAATGTAAATCAATATATCAAATATATAATTATACATTAAATCATTAAATCAACACTTGATTCAATGATCCGGTCATGTCGCACATGACCGACTAGTATTCAATGTATCGGCTTATCGAATCGATCTTCGATTCGATAACTAGGTTATATCGAATATAACCATTCGATACATATATCGCGAGAATGGAATACGGTATCACATACACGCATTATTCTCGGTCCTGCACATATCTCATATGCGCTCCTATTTCGTTTCGCTTGAGCCAGGAAACCTCTATGTAGGACTCTAAAGACCCGTCAATACGCCGGTAGCAGATGATGATCATATCAAACACCCACAAGCCGCAAGCGGTCTGCTAAACGTAACGGCCACCCGGGTATTGAGCGATCAGAAGATCGACGAGCTAGCCCGCTCACACTCCTGCGAATCCGACCAGTAACACTTACCGTACAGTCCGGTCTCTTCGTCTGATATGTTGCACATCAAGTCTAAGGGTGGTAAACGTCAGACCCCAATAACCCGATAAGTCGTGCCGATGTGAGGCTCGTAACGGGTCGAGAAACTACTGGTAACACTTACCAGCAAATCTCTGATCAGCCCTGGCCAGGGACTTCCCTGTTACGGCCAATCGAGCACAGCGCAACATCAACCCCCAATACCGGGAGAGACGAAACCCCTCCTATCGCTCATTGCCTCCATGTGACTCGAGACTGTACCCAAAGACCACCGTTTTGCACGCCCTCATGGACGTGGTAAGGTGGAGATCAAAGCACAGTGGGAATCACACAAGACTCTATGACGATCTCGGGTCTACAGACTAACCTGTACAAGTGTCACCTGAGAACTGCCATCTGACGTGAGGTATAATACCATCTGGGAGTTCTCGGCGAGTCCGTCCAGTGTACCCAGTCTCCACTGAGCACCCGTATACCATCTCTGATGTCAAACACACAAGGATATGGGATCATCCATCGCCCATCACATGGGTCGAGAAGCGTATACGCTAGTCTACTCTGGTATATCGATGCCCCATCTCGATACACCCACGACTAGGGACCTTGAAGGATGTACTTATGGACTACCATGTCCCCACTAGTATGATCTGCATCATAGTCCAGTTAGTCAAGTACATATCCTAAGGGCTTTACCAACATGTAACTATAAGACAGTATAAAGAGACTAGTGTACATGTTAAGATAAAGAGTAACCAGATAGCATACTATCATCTCGAGCAAGAAAGTCATCTCTATATATGTCCAAGCATCCAATATAATATACAACATCTGTACAATACTGGCCTCTAGGGCATACATACAACTAACAATCCCGCCACAATAGTATCCCATACGATACCCTAATATAATATGACATCCTCGAGTCAAGTGTGCGGATCTATCATCAATATATATAGCTCGTGCGGTAAATCCGTCGTACGACCTCCCAAATCTGGGTACGGGTCAAATGTCACCTCTATCACATTATTCATCTGGTATCCTCTTTATCAAATATCATGATCCGGGGTACTGATCTACGTTTAGTACAATACTGATACCATCTATGTATATGCATGTGTGTGTATGAAAACACCACGTCAAAGGACCCGCTAAAACATCATGTCGTATCTCAAATACGAACCCCGTCACATCACCGATCTCACGGCCTCAAGCCCAATCTCATCGACTCATCTCCAATCCCAAGTACTATCCTCATAATCCAGTATATGTATACGTATATATAAATATATATACATAGTCCCATACTCATGTGTGTGTGTGTGTGTGTATATCCCCATATACGCATAGGTAATAAGATACATGTATGCATGTGTGTGTGTGCATGTGGGTATAATCTCTAATCTAGGGTTCGCAACTAAGAAGCTAAACTAAGTTACTTCTAACTACCCTAAGCTAAACCATGAACACATAACCAAATCTTGAAATCCATGTCTCACATAAAGAATTTCATATATATATAGTATATATATAGCATACAATACATCGAACTGCAGGGGTGCTACACGCCATCCACCCGACTTCCCCTGTAGATATATATCTACTCACTTTGATTTTACTTGCCAATGTCGATGTCGCCATCATCTTCTTCATCGTCTCGAATCATCGTGGGAGTACCTACACATAATAACGTATCGTATCGCATTAAAATCCAAATCGAAACCAAAACGACACGCGGAACTCACATAGGTCCAAACCTATGGTTTGCCCTCGCAACTTAACCAAATAACACCCGATAGAGACGTTAAAACGTCAAGTGATCGATGCTAAACACAAATACCAAAACTTAAATCCATAAACATCACGAAACGTAGAGCAGCAACTAAGAAAACATGCTCCAAATTTTGTCTCAGGTGAAAACAAGGTAAGAAAACAACATTAGGGTGATATATAGGGTGTATATGACCTACTGAAGCAACCTGGACCCTATCCCTCACCAAGTGGCCGAGCACACCCCCCAGAATTCTGGCCTGCTCGGTTTTGCCATAGAGTTGGGGTCTCATATGGTCAGGGTGGTCTCATATTGTTCCAAATAAGTCTCTGAAGTTGTTTGCTAGTCTAGAAAATACCCCAGGTCATCCCAGATTTCCCTGCACCCTCTAATAGTCACAAAACCGACGTGAACAGTTACAGTTTTCCAGAAATTGGGTTTCAGGTTTTTATCTAGCATAAGTTCTGGATTTCTAACATCTATGGGGGTTTAAGGTCATCTCTAAAGCCTAATTACACAATCTCTATTCAAATCAAACCCTAATTCCCAACATGAGATTTCAAAGTTCACTAAACTTCGCCAAATCAATTTTAAACTTGAAAAGAGGCTTAAGCAAATGAAACACTACACTATATGTGAAAGGATTACCTCATTTGACACTCATGAATCCTCTACAGTGCAAAAATGCAAACTTTCTTGGTCCAAAGTGTAGCTTGAGAGCTTGTGCACATTTTTTGTGATGTGGGGATAGACTTTTGGTGAATTTTTGATGATGAAGTGAGGGTTGAAGAGGGGGGGAGGAGGTGCTGCCATGTGAGAGGGAGAGGGAAAGAAGATGATGAAAATGATGAAGAGGGAATGAGCCAAGACTATGGTTGACCCCTCTCCCTATCTCTCTCTCATGCCCATACCCATTATTCTAATGTTTTCCATTTTCTTTTCTTTTGTTTTCTTTTCATTTCTTCCCACTTAAAATCAACAACCATGCATGATAAGATGAAGAAAGACCATGATGAAAATGCAACAAGTGCTAAAAATGACATGTGCATGTTGTTCATATCAGAATTTTGCATTATTATATTCCCCATTCTTAATCATATTGCAAATAAATAGGTGCTTTTGATCCATGTCTGCTAAATAGTTGCAGGTTACAGGTTCTCGGAACAATACAGTGAAAATGATGAAAAAAACGCTACAAAAGTGAGACTACGACCAACAAATAGAAGAATCTTTATGATGCCGCCTACAGTTTAAGAAACAAATGAAGATCAGCAAACAGTTCAATATACAAAGTACAAGGGCAGCACAAAGATGCAAGACTTCAACGCGAAGCTAACGGTAAAAGTCCACAACATTCTGCACTGTGGAAATCTGGAAGAAAGTAGAAAGGATTCTGAGAAATCAAGAGAAGAAAACAGAAGCAAAAGGCAACAAAAAACAACCTTAAAAAAATGAGATAAAGAACCCTCCATATGGCCGCGGATCCGCGGCCAAACATGGCTTATGGCCGCGGTTCCACGGCCGTGCTGAGCACATGTCAGTGCAGTTTGACGGTGGGTGTCGGCGCGTTGACCAGGCTTCTCAGGGTAGTTTTGTAATTTTAGATATGGATCAGATGTAAACCCTAGGGTTTCTATTATCTATAAATAGGAAGCCTACTGCTCTTTTTGGAGCATGCCTCTTTTTATTCCTCTAGTTTAAAATTTCCATTCATTGTAATCGTCAAAGAGTGCATCAATAAAAAGTAAGTTTTTTTATCTTGAATTTCTTATCTGCAATTTTATTTCTCTGCAATTTTTATCTGCCTTAGTTTTTTTTCCGTACGTTAGTTAGATTATTAAAAGAAAAATTAAAAAAAAATGAATTCCTTTGTTAATTCCCTAATGAGTGAGTAGTTCCTCACTTGTTAGGGTTAGGTTAGGGAAATGTTTGAGAGATGAAAATCTCTCACTCCTTTCTTGCCCGTTCAATATTTTAAAAATAGGACTCTATGTAAAACAACCACACACCGCTCACTACGGCACCCTATCCCATGAGGTAGCGGTGATTCCCTAGTTAAGACCGGTTGTGGTTGATTTCCATAGAGGTTAGGGATAAGAGTTAAGAAAGGACGGACAAGGACCAAAGGGAAGAAACCTAGTTTCTTCCCGGTCGTGCTAATCCCTTTTGTTAACTATTACCTTAACACCTAAGGTTCTTAATTAGGGCAAAGAAAGCGGTGAGAATAATTGACTTTCCAAACTAACCTAATCCTAACCCTAGCAAGGTTTTAACCCAAATCAATTTCAACCTCAGTTTTTATAGAAAATCAAAACCTACCACAAATAGGAATTGACTCGTTAGAACAACTAGAAAATACACGTTTTCCCTATGGACCGAACCGTACTCAACCGGCTAGCTACCAAGCGACACCGTTCTTGATTGCGGTTAATTCTTTGATTTCAAAACGCACGTACGCAAAACAATCTCTCAATCAAATGGCGTCGTTGCCAGGGATAACGGTAGTTATTTTATTTTTGTAATTTCGGGTTAATTAAAAATAAAAAAATCATAAAAACTGAAAAATAAAGAAAAATAAAAAAAATCATCTTGTTATTTTTTGAAGGGTTTTCGTGTGAATTGTGCAGGATCGAAAAGACGAACAGATTCAGATCAGGAAAAATCCAGTGAACAAAACAGCAAACAGCAGATCTGAACAAACAGAGGAGAACCACAGCAGTGCATAGTAGAATTTTGGAGAGCTAAACCCTCCAAGACGCTGCGGAACCGCGGATAAGTGAAGCTTCTGACCGCGGAAGCGCGGTAAAAGCGTGACGTCGGCGCTTCAAAAAGTCTCTGTAAGCATTCTTTTCCTCTCTTCTGCCCTCTGTAGTCCTCTGAAAAAATTTCCTGCAGGGTTCTTTGCGCAAAACTTCTCCCCCTTCTCCAATAACTTGATTTTGTGCAGGATTCTTTGCGCCGCAAATAAAAGAAAAAAAATTTGGCAAGTGTTTTGGATTTTTTTTGTGTTTACTGCTTTGCATTTTTAAAACGGACTTTTAAGGGGCTATAACACCAATCCAGATTGGGTGGGGATTTCATTACCCTTCGTAGAACCCCAAAAATCACAAAAAGTATTTTGCATCAACCTTCGACTTAATTAAAAAATATTAGACTCAGCCAATAAGGACTGTCGTGCTCATTAGGACAAAAGAAAGATTGCAGGCATCGGCCGTTTATCTAAACCTGATTTTGTGGTGCCTAGGCTAGACAAGTGGGAAAGGTAATTTTAAAAGGCCCGTCTCACGGTGATTCGTGAGCGGATCCCTCCTTTCTTTACTTGTGCTTATCTGGCCACAATTGGTGGTGAAGAGGTGATTTGAGGATCTCACAACTTGCCCTTTGGAATAGTTAGGAACAGTCTAGTTGACTTAGGAGACCCTAGCTCTAGGCTTGATTGTGCATATTGTGATTGCTTGAAAATGTGTCTAAGCTCCTTATAAAAATCTTTTTGCAAAAAAAAACTCCTTATAAAAAAAACCACAAAACAAAATTTTTACAAAAACTTTCCATTTTGTCGCTAGAAATCCATTGCACCCCACATTCTCTCATTGACGTTTTCTTACCCCCACCTTCTATTTTTTACCTTTTGACCACACTACACCTCTTTAGTGTATGTCCAGTTGGACTAGGGACACTAGCGTCCGTTTAGTCCGTGTCTCGTTAGTGCCTACTGACGACGCTTTCGACTCCGAAGTCGAAATTCCCTCCATTTCTTTACCTTCATCTTCAAATTCATCATCTTCTAAGGAGATGTCGGGCTTCAATCCTAACAACCCCTTACCTACGGGACTAATTCCACCTCAACTGGGTGCGAATAACCCACCATACCCTCCTGTCGAAGCGCCCCAACGAATCGCGCTCCAGGATCTTTTCTATCCCATCCGCACCGTACTTCCTACTTGTCTTTCACTTCCACCGGCTAATGGGGATAATTTTGAAATTAAACCCCACTTCATCAATATGTTGCCTAAATTTCACGGGCTGGAATCCGAAGATGCCTACATCTTCATTAACAAATTCCAGAATGTTTGCGCAATGATGAAGACCACACAACTTTCTGATGATGTTATAAGGCTACGTGTCATTCCATTCACTTTATATGACCTAGCTGAAAAATGGTTATATAGCACAGCATCACATCCATAAAAAAATGGGAAGAGTTTGTTAAGGCTTTTCTAAAAGAGTTTTACCCACACCACAAGACCGCGAGAATTCGCAATGAAATTATTCAATTTTCCCAGCTTTCTTCCGAACCTTTTTGGAAGTGTTTCGAAAGATTCAAGGACCTTCTTGTTCAGTGCCCTCACCACGGTATCGAGAATTGGCAACTTTGCCAAACTGTATACGAAGGACTGAACCCAGCAACTAAGCAGTTGTTGGAAACCATTTGTCAAGGTCACTTTCTTACAAAATCAAGCGAGGAAGCTTGACAATTTCTCGACGATCTTGCTGAACAAACACTTCAGTGGGAAAGCACTAAGACCACTTCATCTACTTCATCAGGTCAGTCTAAGGCAGGCATACATCAACTAGAGATGTCGATTGCAATGAAGGCCGAAATGGCTGCACTCATGAAAAAACTTGAAGCAATTGAGAGCAAATTCTCATCGCCTTCTCCTGCCCCAGCTTTACCCCCACGCACTGTTTGCGCTTGTTGTTCGGTTCCGTCCCATCTAACCGAAGAGTGTCCTTACAACCCACCTGTTCAAGGACAAGATCAAGTCAATGCTGCCTTTCAGCAAAAACAAAGAAATGATCCATACTCTTCAACTTACAATCCTGGTTGGAGGAGCCACCCAAATTTTGCTTGGAATCAAAATCAACAACAATTCCAAGGCAATAACAACTTTCAAAGGCCTCCTCCACAACAACAAGCTCATTAACAAACTCAATATCAGCAACCTTTCCAACCCCAACCTTACCAAAACTAAAACCAAATGAACAATTTTGTACCAAACAATTCTTATCCTCAAAACAATTTTGTTCAGCCGAATAACGATAAGGTTTCCTCGCTAGAACGAAGTCTGGATGCGTTCTTAAAACAATCTACGCAATCCTCAGCCAGCATCCAATCGTCCATTCAGTCTTTGGTGCAACATACTGCTTCACATGATCAGAGCATCAAAACAATTGAAGCCCAAATTGCACAACTGAATGCTGCGTTAAGCGAGCGTGAAAAGGGTAAACTTCCATCTCAACCACTGCCAAATCCCGGTCACACACAAAATACATATGTTGCTCATGAACAAAAAAATCATAATGTGTGTGCCATGACTACATTGAGATCTGGAAAGGTATTGCACAACAATGTTGGTAATACTGATGAAACCCCGGCCGCCGCTTCTTCTTCTTCTTCATCTTCTTCATTTTCTTCAGAGCCTGTTCTTCATTCTTCACAAGGCTCTACTTCTTCTAATTCGAACGGACCCACATCTCACTCCCCGAAAACACCAACACTGGGATCCGTTCCAACTCCGCAATCTACTCCATAAACATTGGACTCGACAAATTTTCAAAATATTCCATTTCCAAACAGGTTGAGATCCAATAAACCTACTCCACAAATGGAGAAGATTGTGGAGTTATTCAAACAGGTTAGCATTAACATACCTCTCTTGGATGCAATCCAACAAGTCCCTTCTTACACTAAAATCTTAAAGGACTTATGCACCAAGAAGAGGAAATCGCATGTACCTAAGAAAGTTTTCTTGGCTAGTGCAGTAAGTGATGCTCTTACCCAATCTTAACCCCAAAAACATAAGGACCCTGGATGTCCTACAATTTCAATAACAATTGGGAATAAGAATATCAATCGCGCACTTTTAGATATTGGTGCCAGTGTTAATTTGCTTCCCTATTCAGTATATGAACAATTAGGCGTTGGAGAGCTTAAACCCACACATTGTACTCTCCAAATGGCCGACCGATCCATCACCCATCGTAGGGGTGAGTTAGAGGATGTGTTGATCAAAGTAGGGGACTTCATTTTCCCCGTTGATTTCATTTTTATGGACACACAGCCTGTAACTAACCCCCGGAGTCAAATTCCGGTGATAATCGATCGACCATTCCTTGCGACTTCTAATGCGGTGATCAATTGTAGAAATGGTTCAATGAACCTATCTTTTGGAAACATGACAATTGAACTCAACATTTTTAAGTTGGGGAATCAGCCCTCCGAGCCTAATGCTAATATACTTGAAGTTTGCTCGATCCAAGAGATCACGCAGGAGGACCGTGAGCTCGAAAAATTTCTATTCGATCACAGCAGTTTTGACACCACTAGTGCGTTCCTCCTTGAATCTGACACAGCTTTCACACCCGATAACGATTACGAGTGTTTCACTTTTTTGGACGATTTTGAAGACTCACCACCCGAGTTTGAGTCCTTTGAATTTTCGGATGAGTTAACTGAACCATCCGACTCGGTTGCTTACACTCGCTTCGAACCATTGTTGGAATCCTTCAAGTTCGAGACAGTTTCACCAATTTTACCTTCAATTGTTTCGCCTCCAAAACTCGAACTCAAGCTATTGTCGTCTCACCTTAAATATGCTTACTTAGGTGAGAATGAGACCCTTCCTGTTATCATATCGGCATCTCTAGCTCTCGAGCAAGAGAAAGCCCTTTTAATGGTCTTACAAAATAATCGGCAAGCTTTTGGCTGGACTATAGCGGACATCAAGGGGATTAGTCCCCTAATAGTTGAACATCATATACATGTGATGTATGATGCCAAGCCAGTAAGGGATCCACAGAGACGCATCAACTCCATAATGAAAGAGGCTGTCAAAAAGGAGATTGTAAAATGTCTTGATAGTGGTATCATTTACCCTATCTCCGATAGCCAACGGGTTAACCCCATTCACGTTGTCCCAAAGAAATCGGGCATAACGGTCATAACTAATGAGGCGAATGAGTTAATACCTACTCGCACCCAACCTGGGTGGCGAGTTTGCATCGATTATAGAAAACTCAACGCCGCGACACGGAAAGATCACTTTCCATTACTTTTTATTGACCAAATGCTAGAACAATTGGCTGGGCATGAATTTTACTGCTTTTTGGATGACTACTCCGGCTATAATCAAGTTCCCATCGCCGAAAAGGATCAAGACAAGACAACATTCACTTGCCCTTTCGGTACATTCGCTTACCGTCGCATGCCATTTAGGTTATGCAATGCACTCGCTATTTTCCAGCGGTGTATGATGGGCATCTTTTCAGACATGGTGGAAAAATTCTTGGAGATTTTTATGGATGATTTCTCCATTTTCGGCGACTCCTTTGATGAGTGTTTATTACATTTAGACGCGGTTCTTACCCGTTGTAGGGATAAGAACCTCACTTTAAATTGGGAGAAGTGCCACTTTATGGTACGAGAGGGTATTGTCTTTGGACATATCATCTCGCAAAACGGCATTGAGGTTGATAAAGCTAAGATTGAAGTCATTTCCAATCTTCCTCCTCCCAAGTGCGTCAAAGACATCCGAGCCTTCCTTGGCTATGCCGGTTTCTATAGACGGTTCATCAAAGATTTTAGCAAGATAGCTAGACCCTTGACTCTTTTGCTGGCCAAGGACACCACTTTTGATTTTGACTCAAGCTGCATGAAGGCATTCGAGTCATTGAAACACTCACTTATTTCTGTGCCTATTCTTCATCTCCCGACTGGACGCATCCATTTGAAATTATGTGCGATGCATCTGATTTCGCCATTGGTGTTGTCCTTAGACAGCACATAAATAAGATGCCGCACGTAATTTATTACGCTAGCCGAACATTAAATGAAGCCTAATTAAATTACACAACAACTGAAAAAGAATTCTTAGCTGTTGTGTTTGCACTAGAAAAATTCAGGCTCTATTTAATCGGCTCTCCAATCATCGTTTACACGGACCACTCTGCTCTTCGCCATCTTTTTGCGAAGAAGGATGCTAAATCTTTTCGTCGGCAGTGCTGTTGTAGGGATAGGGTATACTCAGTCTTAAGCCTTTCTTTTTCGGCGCTGTCGTCTTCTTCTGTCAGGATCTCGGCTAATACGTTGGATTCTCTTACTACAAGAGTTTGAGCTTGTCATAAGAGACAAGAGAGGATGTGAAAACGTAGTCGCCGACCACCTTTCATGACTCCCTTCTTCGCCTACACTTCAAATTCCTGTTAAAGACGTTTTTCCAGATGAGCGGCTCTTAACCATGTCATGCGAACCTTGGTTTGCTGATATAGTAAATTATTTGGCCACCGGACTGATGCCAAACGATTGGTCGAATCGGGACAGACTCCGATTCCTGTCCCAAGTAAAACATTTTTACTGGGATGAACCGTATCTCTTCAAATACTGTTCCGACCAAATCATTCGTCGGTGTGTCCCCGACAACGAGTTTAAGAGTGTGCTGTCATTCTGCCACGATCAATCGTGTAGCGGGCATTTTGGCCCCAAAAAGACAGCAGAAAAGATCTTGCGGTGTGGGTTCTACTGGCCATGACTTTTTAAAGACGCATACGAATACTGCAAGACATGCTCCCGGTACCAACACTTGGGTCGGATATCTCGAAGAAATGAAATGTCGCTCCAACCAATTTTGGTTGGTGAAATTTTTGATGTTTGGGGGATAGACTTTATGGGACCATTTCCTAACTCTTTTGGGAACATGTATATTCTACTTGTTGTTGACTATGTTTCAAAATGGGTCGAGGCTGTGCCCAGCCGAACTAACGACAATAAAGTTGTCGTTAAATTTCTCAAAGAAAACATTTTTTTCTCGGTTTGGGCATCCTTGCGCGATTATCAGTGATAATGGATCTCACTTTTGTAATAGGACTTTTGAGTCCTTAATGCAAAAATACTCCATTACTCACAAGCTGTCAACGCCATATCATCCCCAAACTTGTGGGCAAGCCGAGATTTCGAATCGGCAAATTAAACAGATATTGGAGAAAACGGTTTCCAAAAACCGTGAAGATTGGTCATCAAAACTGATTGATGCACTTTGGGCATTCCGTACTGCCTACAAGACCGATCTTGGTATGTTTCCATACAGGCTTGTTTATGGAAAGGCTTGTCACCTTCCAGTTGAAATAGAGCATAAGGCATTTTGGGCGATTAAAGAGTTGAACCTATCCTTGGGAGATACGGGCAGCAATAGAAAGCTGCAATTGAATGAATTAAACGAGCTGCGGGATGAAGCCTATGAGAACGCAATAGTTGTTAAAAACTGAACGAAGGTATTCCACGACAAACACCTTATGCGCAAGACTTTCAAACCTGGTCAACAGGTTTTACTTTACGATGCGCGGTTACATTTCCATCCCGGCAAGCTCAAATCTCGATGGAAAGGGCCATTTTTGGTACGCACCGTATATCCGCACGGTGCGGTAGATCTAGAAAACCCGGAGGACGGTACATTGTTTAAAATAAACGGACATCGACTTAAACCGCTCCTCACTACGGACCCTTCGGAGGAGCTCCTATTTTTGCAGGAGCCGATCTACACTGACTAATCTTCCTCCATCTACCCATAAATTTTTGCTTATCTAGCCAAAAACACTGTTTCAAACAAGTTTGGGGGTATGTATCATTTGTAATATTATAAAAACAAAATAACATAAAAAAATTTTGAAAATAAAAAAAAATTTGGGTATTTTTGTAAATTTCAGATTTAATAAAATAAAAATAAAAATTTTATTTGCAAATAATTTCCTCTCTTTAAGAGGGGCTTTTTACAAATAACCAACACAACCTCCCCTTTAAATAGCACTCGACCCTCTCTGCCCTTTTTCCATAACCCTAAATTTTCATCTCCTCAAACCCTAGCCGCCGCTCCAACTTCTGCAGAGCGATCTCTCCATAACGCCGCGCTTCCGCCGCCCAAGCCCACCATTGGCCGCGCTTCCGCCGCTTGTCTGCCGCTTCACCCTCTGATTTTCTCAGAGGTGGTTTGCATCTTCTTCTCCTTCTCTGTTAAATTTTTTAGATCTGTAAATTTTCTGTGATGGCACCAAATATGCAGTTAGAACATGATTTCTCACAGATCTTTTCACACACGATATATGGGAGTTATTTTTCTGTTGAAATCGCACGGAGGGGCTGGAATTTTTTAATCTATAATCACCCAAATGCTTACGCCCTTCCAGATCTAGTCACTCGTTTTTACGAGTGCATGGAAGAAGGCCGCCTTGCACAATACGGATTTATCAAGTTACTGTGGGGCGATAGGGAGATAATTATTGACAGAGACTCCATCCATGAAGTCACTTTGATCCCTAGGTTACTTGTTCATGATCAACCCCTTCAGTTTGAAGATTACATGTCCTTAATGGGTAATGATTGCTCGAGGGAACCGAGGAAGGGAATCCAAGCGAGAACCCTTTTCGCTAATGTTTTAACCGTGTGCCGGTGGGCATAAAACAATATTTTTGGGAGTTCCCATAATACCACATTTTTCTTCCCGTCACTTCATATCGTGCACACCATAATGACTAGGAACCCTAGATTTGATATGTGCACGGTTTTACTTAACTCAATTGGTGCGGCCAAAAGGGCCGCGAACTACCCATGCCCCATGTTAATGACATAACTGTGTCGCTATTTCCTCCCTGTGGAGGAATTTGAATTTTATATGCATGGAGGTATACCCATCAGGCCTCTCATTGAGGGCGTATCTACGTCCTATACACGCTTGACTGATGTTTGGTCACGAACAGAACCAGTGGAACACGTGCCCGCCAGAACACCTAGCTCCAGCTCGACCTCGAGCGAGGAAGAGCTCACCCCTTAGAACATGTACGTTTAATGAGAAGAGCCATTAGGGAGATTGACGAATTGAGGGGGATGATGAGGGAGCATGATCGGCGTCTGATAGAAGTAGAGCAAGGGGTTAGAACCCTGCTAGCTAGGGAGGAGCGTTCCCGTTCACGCTCAAGGGCACGGCGAGAGGCCGAGAAGTGAGGGCACTGCTTTTGGTAAGTTTGGGGGAGGATGTGGTTGTAAATAGTTATCATTGCATTGCATATTTTTTTAAGTTTTTGTATATATTTTTTCTTTTTCTTTTGCATGTTTAATTCTGCATTGCATCTTTCTAAAAAATTATAAAAATTGAAAAAAAATAAACATAAAAAAATTATAAAAGAAAAAAATCAAATAAAAAAATTGAATTTTTTTTTAAAAAAAATTATAAAAATTGAAAAATTCAATTTTGGCCATAATTGACTTAACTTTGACAAGACGGTTAACTAGTTAGGAAAAACTAGATCCCAAAACTTAGTAAATTAAAAACCCTAAAAATAACCTTTCTTAAAAATTTAACGGTAGAAAATATATGTCCTTATAGTTTACTTAGAAATAGGCAAATTTTGAGTTCAGTTCTTGGGCTAAGTCAAAATAAGGGAAGAGTATTGAAATTTTTATTGAAATGTAAGTCTGAAAAATAATTCCTAAGCTTAAGTCTAAATTCTGAAAATATATACCCTACAACTTGCACAAACACAAACTTTGAAACTTGGAATAGTAGATGATACCTTGAAATACTCTTGTCTAAAATCCTTAGTATGAAGGAAAATAAAATTATAAGTGTGAATAAAGAGATATAAAAAAATGAACACTGATTTTGTAATTACTTAAGGCTGTGTAAAATAAAAAATATATAGCGAGGGTGTTTTATCACCTAGTGCCTTAGACCAACTGGTTTGGGAGTCACTGCTAAAGCCTTAGGTATTACAAGACGAGGAATTACGCCTTAATACGCAAACATTTTGTAATCGGTCATTAGTACCTCAAGAAATATTAACGGTCGCATGAAGGATGTGTGAGCAATTTCATCTAAAAATTCACCAACTAAAAGTACTTTGGATGATGGACAAGAGTATAATAGCTTGAATTGAATTTCCAAGTGTAGGGGTGATACATATACACACGTAGGGGTATATGATTGGGGTTTGGATGAGAGATAGGAATGAAAAAGAGGACTTATATCTTTAGTAGAGATTATAAAAATTCCTAAGTTGAGATGGAACCTCAGAAGGAAAATTCAAAAGATGCTGAAAGCTAAATAAATTTACAGAACATATACAATCTTAAGTTAAATGATAAGTGAGTGTGAAAAATACGGGTTGATAATTTTTAAGTTGAAGATAATAGATTTCTTGCTAGAACACCGAATTGAAGAATGAAAGTCAATAGGCCAAATTGATCGGATTTTGTGGGTAGTATCCGCTGAAAACCCTCAGGAGACAACACTCCTCCTACTAGGGACACCTAGAGGTTTAACGGCTTGTTGCACGAGCTCAGTGCAATCGCGATTCCCTGCGAAAGTGAGTTTAGGTTTTTTCGAGAATAAATTGGTTTTGCTCGGGACGGACAAAAGATAAGTTTGGGGGTATTTGTTCATATCAGAATTTTGCATTATTATATTCCCCATTCTTAATCATATTGCAAATAAATAGGTGCTTTTGATCCATATCTGCTAAATAGTTGTAGGTTATAGGTTCTCGGAACAATACAGTGAAAATGATGAAAAAAACGCTACAAAAGTGAGACTACGACCAACAAATAGAAGAATCTTTATGATACCGCCTACAGTTTAAGGAATAAATGAAGATCAGCAAACAGTTCAATATACAAAGTACAAGGGCAGCACAAAGATGCAAGACTTCAACGCGAAGCTAACGGTAAAAGTCCACAACATTCTGCACTGAGGAAATCTGGAAGAAAGTAGAAAGGATTCTGAGAAACCAAGAGAAGAAAACAGAAGCAAAAGGCAACAGAAAACAACCCTAAAAAAATGAGATAAAGAACCCTCCATATGGTCGCGGATCCATGACCAAACATGGCTTATGGTCGTGGTTCCGCGGCCGTGCTGAGCACATGTCGGTGCAGTTTGACGGTGGGTGTCGGTGCGTTGACCAGGCTTCTCAGGGTAGTTTTGTAATTTTAGATATGGATCAGATGTAAACCCTAAGGTTTCTATTATCTATAAATAGGAAGCCTACTGCTCTTTTTGGAGCATGCCTCTTTTTATTTCTCTAGTTTAAAATTTCATTCATTGTAATCGTCAAAGAGTGCATCAATAAAAAGTAAGTTTTTTATCTTGAATTTCTTATCTGCAATTTTATTTCTCTGCAATTTTTATCTTCCGTAGTTATTTTTTTTTCCACACGTTAATTAGATTATTAAAAGAAAAATAAAAAAATGAATTCCTTTGTTAATTCCCTAATGAGTGAGTAGTTCCTCACTTGTTAGGGTTAGGTTTGGGAAAGGTTTGAGAGATGAAAATCTCTCACTCCTTTCTTGCCCGTTCAATATTTTAAAAATAGGACTCTATGCAAAACAACCACACACCGCTCACTACGGCACCCTATCCCACGAGATAGCGGTGATTCCCTAGTTAAGACCGGTTGTGATTGATTTCCATAAAGCTTAGGGATAAGAGTTAAGAAAGGACGGAAAAGGACCAAAGGGAAGAAACCTAGTTTCTTCCCGGTCGTGCTAATCCCCTTTGTTAACTATTACCTTAACACCTAAGGTTCTTAATTAGGGCAAAGAAAGCGGTGAGAATAATTGACTTTCCAAACTAACTTAATCATAACCCTAGAAAGGTTTTAATCCAAATCAATTTCAACCTCAGTTTTTATAGAAAATCAAAACCTACCACAAATAGGAATTGACTCGTTAGAACAACTAGAAAATACATGTTTTCCCTGTGGACCGAACCGTACTCAACCGGCTAGCTACCAAGCGACACCGTTCTTGATTGCGGTTAATTCTTTGATTTCAAAACGCACGTACGCAAAACATCGATCAATCACATGTCATGTGCACAAAACATGCTTAGTGCCCAATTAGCGATATTTAATCGCGATTAGCACAAAATTAATGTATAATAAATCATAAAATTTCATAATTTGCTTAAATCATATAAAGCACTCTCTTTTCAGTAATTTCTATAATTTTCCAAATTTTTTCCCAATTTATCGGTATTTAATTATACCGCCCTATTAAAATATTCAATATTTTATTATTTAATTATAAAAATTCTCAAAAATAATATTTTATTTTTCTGAAATGTTACAGAGAACCTGTGTGATAAGAGGTGCTTGACCGAATGTAGCATAGGAACACCCTTTCCTATCAAGAGTATCTCATCCGCATACAATATGAGGAAGACAACCACTCTCTACAACCTTCTTATTTATACACGGTTCATCTATTTTTTGATGAAGTCAAACTCTTTGACAGCTTCATTAAAACAGATGTTCCATCTTTGCGATGCCTGCTTTAACCCGTAGATGGATTTAAGCAGCTTGCACATGCTTCCACTGCTTCCACTGTCTACGAAGCCCTCTGGCAGTGTCATATAGACGCTCTCTTCTAAATCACCATTTAGAAAAGCGGTTTTGATGTGCAGTCTGCCAGATGTCGTAGTCATGGTATGCAGCAATAGCAAGTAAGATCCTGATGGATTTAAGCTTAGCGACAAGTCCAGTTTTGAAAGTCTCAAAATTTCCATCTATACCAAATTATCTTTCTCAAAGATCCTCTTGCTCCTAACGGGTTTTATCCCTTCAGGAGCAACATGCAAAGTCAACACTTTGCTGGTGTACATGGATTCCATCTCATATCGCATAGCATCCAGTCATTTCACATAGTCTCCACTTGTGATGGCCTGCTTGAAACTAGTTGAGTCATCATCTACATGATGCAATCCTTGCTCCCACCATCTACAAGAAAACCGTAGTATCTCTCAGGTGGATGAGGAACCCAACTAAATCTGTGGAGTGGCTACGGTTCGTCGGGGACTATTGAATCCTCCGGTTCCAACAAATCGTCAGTTATAGTTTGTGTTTGCTGGAACTACTTCCAGTTCTACTTCATCGCCACTAATTTCTTTCACAAGAAATTCCTTTTCTAAAAAGGTAGCATGTCGAGAAACAAAACACCTTTTGTTCCTCTGTGTGATAGAAGATACACCCTCGCGAATAGTTGGGATATCCTACAAACTTGTACAGAACAGACCTTGCCACGAGCTTGTCCGGATTTTGCTTTTCAACATAGGCCGGACAACCCCATATCTTTAACTCGTTTAGAAGATGGTCTCTTCCCATTCCATATCTCATATGGAGTGGTAGGCAACAGATTTGGTCGGAACTCTATTCAATAGATATGCATCTTCTCAAGTGCATGTCACTGAAAGGAAATAGGCAACTCAGCAGTACTCATCATAGAGCGCATCATATCTCATAGGGTGCGATTCCTCCACCCCGATATACCGTTGTGTTGTGGTGTATACGGAGGAGTAAACTGAGAGAGAATCTCATTCTCTTTTAAATAGTCTCGGATTTCCATGCTCAAGTATTCTTCTCCCCGATCATATCGAAAGATTTGAATACTTATACCCATCTGGTTCTCAACTTCATACTTATATTCCTTGAATTTCTCAAAATATTCAGTTTTGTGTTTCAACAAGAACACATGTCCGTATCTTTAGAGAACATCGGTGAATGTAATAAAGTATGCGGAACCATCCCTGGCATATGTAGATATAGGACCACGTACATCACTATGTATCTGTCCAAGAGTTCAGTAGCTCTTTTTCCGTTTCCAGTAAACAGAGATTTGGTCACCTAGTCTTTGAGACATGACTGGCAAGTTTCATAAGATATAAATTCGAACGGATTCAAATATGCATCCTTATGGAACTTCGGCTAGTCTTGTTTCATCGATATGACCCAGTCTACAATGCCACAAGAAAACTTCGTTCATTTCTGAAATGTTCCTCTTGTGTGTGTTCTGTACGTTTAGAACTGTAGTTTGATTTAGAACGTGTACACTGTTATACAACATACCTGATTTAGGAAAATATTCATAATATTATTGGTACGAAATAACAGTCGCTGAGAATCAATATATTACCTTTTGGTAACACTAGGTGATAGTTGCCAACTGCTTTGGCTGCAATAATTGCACCATCTCTACTACTAGAGACATATCACCCTTTCCCAGTTCTCTAACTGTCATTAGCCCATGTAACAAATTACATATTTGGGATCCTGATCCGGTATCCTATACCCAGGACGTAGAGGTAGCTGAGGAACAGTTCTTGGTATCGAACATACCCGAAGACAATGCATCAACATACTTATTCTTCGTTTGGGTGGCGTGGAAATCCGTATATTCCCCTATTCCTTGCTCAAAATTATGGCAATCATAAGGTAGAGCGGAACCTAGCCCGGTATAATAAGTAGGTTCGGTCAATACATCCATATTATTATTTTGATTAAGGCATGTCATTGGTCATTACCAGGAGAGAGAAAAAGATAATCACTTTGCGTGCGCTCTTGCAAGATTAGATTGGTTATTATATTATCTAATCAGGATGGCTCCCACTGTTTTTATCAAATCTTCCTTCAAACCCTAAAAGATAAGATTAGCCAGGATTAATTACACCTTACAATTTTGCCAATCTTTCAGTCAGGCCAGTGTCGGTACTTTGAGGGAGGTTCCCCTTGCTTTCATACGGATCTAATTAAAATAAACCTCGTTTTTCCAGGGGCATAACCCCGTTAACACTTTTCTAGACACCTACTTGATCGGCTAATTGTGATGTGTAAAACTCTCTCAGGAGTAACTCTTACTCACAGTGGGTATCGGGATCCAACTATCTTATAGAAGGTATGCAATCTCATTGCAAATTTCAACACTTGAAATTCCCGATAATACTTTTACCCCTAGCAACTTCTGACCTTGGCTACGGTCAACAAATCATAAGCGCTAGCCAAGTTCAACCCATCATTTCCTGATTGAATTAAACACACCCGTACGACCATTAGCTAAGGTCAACAAAGTCGTACGACTACCCTAACTCAATCGCATCATATGCTACAGATAAGCACTAATTAGCTAACGCACATTACTCCTTGGCTAAGGTCAACAAACGTAGCACGAATACTAAGCCGTACTTATCTGAAATGACGGAGGGCTACGATAGATTTTTAGGAAAATCTTTTGCGTAATGAACTTGATATCATTCCAGAATCGAGTGATTTTGAAAAAGAGTGTTTTTTAGGCTTTTTGCTAGTTTTGCTAAAGAGGTCACTCCCGGTGAAGGGATCTCGGCTATTTCCTCATCGAATGAGGTGTTGGATATTCTACAAGAAATACCGCTATGCAAAGCAAAAAAACTAAAAAGGCAATCAAAAACAAAACCGAGTTGGTTGTAGCATCTGCTAGCTTTTGCTAAAGAGATCACTCCCGGTGAAGAGATCTCGGCTCTTTCCTCATCGAATGAGGTGATGGATATTCTACAACGAATACCGCTATGCAAAGGAAAACTAGAGCTATCCTTTCTGAAAATTTGATTCTACAACATCTTTAGGTTTCTTTTCTTTTCATTAATCTCATTAATGAAGTCTCGTCATTTATGCTTCCTAAGCATCACAGAAGAAACGAAAATACAACGTAAGCTAATGCCATCCGCATTCACCATAGTGTCCCATTATGCACCGTTAGGTTACTTAACTAACGGCATAGCGGGGCGGGACTAGCGCGGGTGCAAAACATAAGCAACGTTTATTATATATCATATATATATAATAATAAATCATCCGTCTCATGCATATAAAGTGATCACATCACATAATATCAGCAGCAAAAGTCAACATATGAAATATTGAAAATACTAGGAGGTCCATGTTTTATATTAAGCCAGTAAAAAACATGGATTCCACGGTCGTGATGAATAGCCAAATCCATATCCCTAGACCCCTACGAGAGCGGCAAGCAACCCTACCAATTCTAGAGTTAGGAGACCCGGACTCGACTCCTCAAGATGGTCTCCCACTGGACTCTAGAACCCGGTTACTTGTGCTCCCTGCCTTGGGTCTATCCTAATGCAGAAAGGTAAATAATATACAACAAGGGTGACATCATCCTCAACCCGAAAGTGACCCAATAAAAGAATATTACATACAAGTTTTTTTACATGAATGAAAATGAAAAACTCTCATCTCACGCAAAAAACCCCGTCTATTCAAACACGACGTCCAATACAACATATCCCAGCAACACATAACATCACATGTCATCAACATAAGTAAATATGCGTACCCCAATTATCGTTGACATATAGCAACGAAACCGACGATACACCACATATTACACTTACGGTCGCAGAAAAGAAAATATCAAACTACAACATTTGGAATCTGTAACCTTCTTAGACATCATAAACCCGAAATATCACATACTTCGGATTTCATGCCTAACAAATGAATTCCAAATATTGTATCACATTCTATACATAGCTAGACGATGTTAAACATTCCAATCGAATCAACAAACACCCAAAATTTCCCAAAGAGCTCAACAGTTGAGCACAGTTTAAAAATACTCATAACATGCCACAGTGCCTATGGACCAACCGTAGAAGGGCCAACCCTTGCCTCACCTATGGCGCTGTGGAACTACCGCAAAACCTAGGATTTGGCGGCGGTTCCGGCGGTCATAGAATCGAGTTAGGGTTTCATTCTTCTGGAGGGTCCATAGAATTACTTGCATGATTTTTGAATGTTTTTTAACTTTGAAAAAATCCAACTTTTGGAAAATTTCCAGCGAGAGAGAAAATGGGTTATTGATATTCGTTCGAACTTCTTAACACCGTCTAAATTACCCGAAACGATGTTAGAATTACGACTACGAAACACTCCGAATTGCCTTTACAGAAAGATAATATCACATGCAATCTTAGCAAAAACAAGCAACACTTGAAACACCAAAACCCAGAGACCAAACCACCAAACCAAAACGAACCCAGAATGATGAAGGAACACCGGCCAGGCCGGAATTTTAAAGCATGTCGCCGGGTCAAATCCAGCTGATGGGGTTCGTATTTGTTTGGTGTTCATATTATATCTCATGTAACATTCTGCAGTTGCTTAAAAAAATTTCGAGGACTTTTAAAAATCGAAAGAAACTAGGTTTTGTGTTTCGATGTATCGGAGTTGTTTCGGATTCGTAATTCTACAAACATCATCTAATTGTCTAGTTTGGCTCTGATACCACTGTTGGGTTACCCAGCACGACAGCAAGGTTTCGGGAGGTATCGTCCATGCCGTTTTCAAAAATTTGCCATGCCAAACAACCCTAACCCTAGAATCTTAACTAAAGAATTAGACGATACAAGAATGTAAACAACTTTACGTCAAGTGAACAAGGAATACAACCTTTGTAGACCGGTCCTTCACTTCACATGCTCCGTGTAGTAGTCCCGCGACTCCATTATGCTCCACTTGAGGTTTTGGACGAGCTTCCTCCGATGACCTTCGTGCCGAAGATGATCCACGCGAAATCCCTCCAACTCAAACTACCTCTACACTAAACTCTTTAGCGTAGGGAACACGCTACTCTCGATCGCTAGTCAAGTGTAGGATGGTGAAGTAGGGGATGTCAAAGCTCATAAGTTTGTGTTCAAGCTTCATGATTCACATCACATGTGAGGGTTGAAGTTTGAACCATGACATTTGAGGAAGAAGAAGAAGCTAGAGAGAAACCATGGGAGCAACTCAAGAAAATGGCCAAGTGTTGAGAATGAAGCTAGAATCAATGGAAACTCTTGACCCCTCACTCATTCAAGCATGGAATTAACAATATAAAATTTCAACCATGCTTGAATAGTGAGTCAAGATGAATAAACAAATGTAAATCTCATACTTGCAACCATGCTCTCATTTTCCACCTCATTTATATTTTCATAAAATAGAAATTCATATGTCATGCTTCATTACACACACACACACACACACACACACACACACACACACACATATTAATATATTTATAATGAAGAATAATTAGTGAGCTAATGATATTAGTTAAGATATAATTATATCACATATAATATATATCATATTATTAAATCAACACTTGATTTAATATTCTGGTTATATTACATATGACCGACTAATATCATTTATCTGTATATCATATTATCAAATCAACACTTGATTCGACAATCTGGTTATATCACATATAACCGAACCGATAACAGAAAACTGCCAGATTACAATACGGTATCACATACTCGTATTTAATCAGGCCCACATACATATCACATATGTGTCCTACTTCATTTCGCTTGAACCAAGGAACTTCCGTATGGGACCTAAAGACTCGTCAATATGCCAGCAGTAGGTGATGATCACATCAGTCACCCACAAGCCGTCACCGGTACTAGCTGGACGTAACAGCTACCCGGGTATTAAGCGATATGAAGATCAACAAGCAAGCTTGTCCATAGTCTCCATGAAGCCTATCAGTAACTATACCGTACAGTCCGGTCTCTTCGTCTGATATGTCGCATATCAAGTCTAAGGGTGGAAATCGTCATACCCCAGTAACGTGATAAGTTATGCCGGTGTCTGGCCTATAACGGTTCGAGAAATTATTGATAACACTTATCAAGAAATCTCGGCAGCAGCCCTGGCCAGGGACTTCCAGTTATAGCCAATCGAGCATAGCGCAACATCAACCTCCAATACCGAGAGAGACGAAACCCCTCCTATCGCTCATTGCCTCCATGTGACTCGGGATTGTACCCAAAATCCACCTGTTTGCACAAATCCTCTTGAGCGTGGTAGGAAGAAAATCAAAGCACAGTGGGAGCCACACAAGACTCTATGACGATCTCGGGTCTACAGACTAACCTGTACCAGTGTCACCAGAGGACTGCTATCTGACGATAGGTATACTACTACATAGGAGTCCTCGGCGAGTCCTGTTCAGTGTACCCAGTCTCCACTAAGCACCTGTATACCATCTTTGATGTCAAACACCAATGGATGTGGGATCATCCATCGCCCATTATATGGGTCAAGAAGCGTATATGCTGGTCTACTCTGGAATATCGATGCCCTGTCTCGATATACCCTCGACTAGGAACAATTAAAGGATGAACTTGTGGACTACCCTGGCCCCACTAGTATGATCTCATCATAGTCCTAGTAGTCAAGTATATATCCTAAAGGCTTTATCAACATGTAAGAGACAGACAGTATAAATACCAGTCTACACGTCAAGATAAAGGTAACCAGATAGCATACTATCATGTCGAGCAAGAAAGTCCTCTCTATATATGTCCAAGCATCCACTATAATATACATCATATGTACAATAATGGCCTCTAGGGCATACATATAACTAACACGTAGAGCGTGGATTAGTTCAAATCCGTATATTTTTAGATTCGGTCTTGGTTTATTTAAGGGCCGTTAATCTAGTTTGAGATTAAGATCGACTTAAATATTTATGAGCAGGGGCTCAGTTTATTTTAGTTTGAGGACGTCACGGTCCATTACCGCCATGTCTGGGGCAGATATTAGTTTAAGGATATTTCGTTCCAACATTCCCGTTTTAGGGACGAATGTTAGTTTAAGGACACTTCAGTCCATTGTCGGCGTTTTTTACGCGACTGTTAGTTTAGGGACATTTCGGTCCTTTATTCATCTTGCGCGCACGTATATTTTTTACGTGACGAAGTGAACAATGGTGATATAGGATTTGCCCAATTTGGGGCACGAGACAATTTGAGACCTGCAAGTCAATTTGGAAGTGCATCAATATGGGATGAGAGAAGTTGTTGGTTGTTGGGACCCGCCACCTCTCTGAAGACGTTGAGGGATTACAACGATATGTATCAGAGGTGTGAAGAGATGTACCCTTAAACTAAATCCCGTATTTAAGGGAAAAGGGGTTGTGGTGGATCTAAGAATCGTTAGTCATATTTGAGACTAAGATTACCTTAGGATGTATGGGATGAATATCATTTTGGATATCATCAATGAAAAATCATTAATCATGTTTGAGACTAAGATCGGCTCAATAAAAAATTTTAAGGATTATTTTTACTTAAGATCTATCAAAAGTGCATTTGGGCTCAGCTGCAAGAAACTTCAGAGGCTTAGCCAATTTGGGCTTAGTCTGCCTACTCTTTTCTTTTTTTATTCAAAAAGTGCTAAGCACTCATTTGGGCTCTATCTGTTCAGCCCTTTTCTTTTTATGAAAAAATTCTAAGCACTTATTTGACGCTCTGACACTCACATGGGTGTCATGTGAAGCATTTGATTATGGGCGCCGCCCAATGAGCGCTGAGCACTCTGTCACTTTAGCTGTTTATGGAGTGATGGATACTTTTCTCTCTTCTTTTCTTTTTTGATGGCGCCCACATAAGGAGCACGTGAGGCACGGGGGAATTCCCAATCAGTGCTAAGCACTCAGCCGTTTTGGCTGTATGTGAAGTGCTAAGCACTTTTTATGTGGCGCCAGAGTGAAGAGCGCGTGAGGCGCTAGGCGCTGCCCAATCAACGCTAAGCACTTAGCCGTTTTGGCTATATGTGAAGTGCTAAGCACTTTTTATGTGGCGCCCGCTTGAGGAGCACGTGAGGTGCTGGACGCTGTTAAAGAGGGGCGCCCACGTGGGAAGCACATGAGGCGCTGGTTTCTTTTATATGGAGATTTAATCTCTGTTGATGTTTTTTAGAGAACTTAAATCTCTGTTAATGGTATTTTGACCATTAACGATCACCAAGATCACTATTTTGAGGATCTGGGATCATGTTCTTTTAAAAACTAAGTTCTTGATTCAAAGGAACTGAGTTCCTGAAGTATTATGGACTCCATATTCTTTCTCTTTTAAATTTATTCTTCCCTGAACCTTTGATTCTCAAGAACAAGATCTTCCCGATGAGAATTAAATTCTCAACTTGTGGGAGACTTACCTTGTGGATCTCAGATCCAGAGAAAAAACTAAGTTCTTTTAGAAGGGTTCAACCCTTAGATATGTTAGGTAAAGGAGATATTTTGATCTTGATATTTTCTTTACCCAGGGTTTCAAAAATGGAGCTCTTCTTCTTTAAGAATTAGATTCTCTTTTCTTTCTATTTTTCTTTCTATTTTTCTTTCTCCGTCTCACTGTGTTGTTCTCGCTCTCTATCTGGGTATCTGTATCTGTCTCTGTCTCTGTGGTGCCTGTGAGACTTGAAGTCTCAGGTCCTTTATATAGGTAAGGCAAATTGTTGATTAGTTTTGAGAAAAACTCTCATTGAGAGATTCCAATTGATTCAATTGGTCTCAAAATTGATTTGGGGAATTTTTACCCACCATTGGATCTTTGATCCAAGGACTTCTGTTTTTACAGAATATGATTTTGGTTTTTAACGAGATTAAGGAAATATTTTCCCTATACAGAATTTATTCTGTAAAACAGTGATTTTTAATCACCATTGGATTTTTAATCCAACGGTTCTCTGTTTTACAGAGAGCAATTTGTCACGCCCCGCTTCCCAATATACGAGCAAGGGGACGTGGCGGGTTACACGACGTATTTACTCAGAAGTAAACACGCTAAGCATAAATAAGCAATATAATAAAATACTCAAGAGAAACGACAAGACATGTAATTGAACAGCAACTATTATTTATTAAACATTTATTTACAATACAACTGAAAATATAAATACAAGAATGGAAAGCAGTGCCTAAATAATGGCATGAACTGAAAGAAAAGTGAGTACAAGTGAAGTCTAGTGGTCGTGATGCTCAGTGGTCTGCTCCAATTGCTCCTGGCTGGTCTCGAACTCCTCAGTGTTGAGTTTTCCTGACAACATTCCAAAGAAAGAAGAGAAATAGGAATGTCGCCAGTGACCAATCGCTCGGTAAGTCCCAAATAGAGATAAAAATAGAATAGACAGATAAGAGGATGTAACTGGTATAAAGTTTGATTGTTATGCTAACGCGGTTGTTTGTAGCTTGGTACAGAATATGCCAGTGTATACGAGAGGAGTCCAACTTACACCGTAGACTATGGTAACCTGTAGTACAAGGCTCCGTCGATAAAACCACGGAACAACGGCAAGGGATGTATAGTTACGTCTTTTAATGACCATCTCGTGCCACTTTTAACACATTCCGTGTCAGTCTACCCCTTTAAAACCCCATAATGTCTTTTGTATTGATTGTATTGAAGTAAATTATAGATGTAAGACTTGTCAAAACCATGATATCAGTAGTTCATGTAAAAGGTGTTGGAGATAGTGCCCTCAGAGTCAATTATTGGATCACAGGCATGTGATTGCAATGATTGAGGGAGGACCTATCCCGGTAGGACAGTCTTAATCGAGATGATAGTATGCTATCTGGTTTACCTTTATCATCGTGTACTGCTTCAGGTGACCTTACAGGTCGCTATTACACGCTGATAGAGCCCCTAGGATTCTTGCTTGACTGCCAGCAGTATGAGGGCGATCATATACGTGAGAGCTGGTGGTCTATAAGCACATCCTTAAATGGTCCCTAGTCGTGGGAGTTTCGAGACAGGGCATCGATTCTCCAGAGTAGACTAGTGTATACAGTCGAGACCCCGACGAGGGGCGGTGGCCGGTCTCACAAACCACTGATGTCAGTTGGTTCACCTAAGATGTATACAGGTGCTCATTGGGTTATGAGTACACCGGACAGGACTCGCCGGGAACATGCTAGTTGGTCTTATACTTGACGTCAGATAGCAGTTCCCTGGTGACATGTGTATAGGTTAGTTCATCGACCTGAGATCGTCATTTGTCTCGTGTAAGTTCCCACTGTACTTTGATTACTACCCTACCACAGCTCAAAGGAGTCGTGCAAACAGGTTTTAGTTGGGTACAGTCCCGAGCCACATGGAGGCAGTGAGCGGATCTGCAGGGGTTCGTCTCTCCCGGTATTGGGGGTGAGGTCGCGCTGTGTCTAGAAAAGCCATTACATAAAGCCCTCGGCCGAGGCAGGAGATTTACTGGTAGGTATTCCAGTAGTATCTCAGGGTGTTCTGGGCTACACTCCGACACGACTTGTACCGCTTTCGTCAAGGTCATAGAACATTAGGGGCAAAATATTATCGGGAATTTCAAGTGTTGAAATTTGCAATGAGATTGCATACCTCCTATGAAATAGTTGGATCCCGATACCCACTGCGAGTAAGTGTTACTCCTGGGAGAGTTTTACACAGGACAATTAGTCATTCAAGTAGGTGTCTAGAAAAGTGTTAAGGGGGTTACGCCTCTGGGAAAACGAGGTTTACTTTAATTAGGTCCGTGCGAAAGCACGGGGAACCTCCCTCAAAGTACCAACACTGATCTGGCTGAAAGATTGACGAAATTGTAGGGTGTAATTAATCCCGGCTAATCTTACCTTTTAGGGTTTTAAGGTAGATTTGATAAAACCAGTGGGAGACATCCTGATTAGATAAGATAATAACCAATCTAATCTTGCAAGAGCATACGCTAAAGTGTTTTTCTTCTCTCTCTCTCCAGGTAGCGACCATGTCAGGCCATAATCAAGATAATAATATGGATGTATTGACTGAACCTAATTATTGTACTGAACAGGAAACAGGAGAATATCTGGATTCTCACGCCGCCCAAAAGAACTTGCATGTTGATGCATCTTCTTCGGGTGTGTTAGTTATTGAGAACTGTTCCTCAGTTCACCCTACGTCCTGGGTATTAGATACCGGATCAGGATCCCACATATGTAAATTGTTACATGGGCTACGAAAAGGTAGAGAACTAGGAAAAGGTGATCATTCCGTTCAAGTAGGGAACGGTGCAAGTATTGTAGCCAAAGCAGTTGGCGAATATCACCTTGTATTACCAAGTCGTAATACACTGATTCTAAATGAGTGCTATTATATACCGAACATGATGTGCAACATTATATCAGTCTCCTTATTAAGTAAAGAAGGATATAATTTTGTAGTACAGGATAATGTTATGAACATATTCCTAGATCAAAAGTTGATTGCATCAGGCTCGTTACATAATGGCATATTCATTCTAAATCAGAATACAGTCCTGAATATACAAAACACACACAAGAGGAAAAGTTCAGATATGAACGAATCCTACTTGTGGCATTGTAGACTTGGTCATATCAATGTGACACGACTGGCTAAGTTACATAAAGATGGTTATTTGAATCCGTTCGAATTATCATCTTATGATACTTGCCATTCATGTCTCAAAGGAAAAATGACCAAAGCTCCGTTTAGTGGACACGGAGAAAGAGTTACTGAACTCTTAGGACTAATACATAGTGATGTATGCGGTCCCATGTCTACGAATGCCAGGAACGGTTCTTCCTACTTCATTATATTCACTGACGATCTCTCCAGATACGGACATGTGTTCCTGTTGAAACACAAGTCTGAAGCTTTTGAGAAATTCAGAGAATATAAGCACGAAGTAGAGAACCAAACGGGTAAAAGTATTAAGATCTTACGATCTGATCGAGGAGGAGAATACTTGAGCAATGAGTTCCAAGATTATCTAAAAGAGAATGGGATTCTTTCTCAGCTTACTCCACCTTATACACCACAGCACAACGGTGTATCGGAACGAAGGAATCGCACCCTATTAGATATGGTGCGTTCAATGATGAGTACAGCTGAGTTACCTATTTCCTTCTGGGGGTATGCGCTTGAGACAGCCATACACCTATTGAATATGGTTCCTACCAAATCAGTGCCTACCACTCCGTATGAGATATGGAAAGGGAAGAGACCATCTCTTAAGTATGTTAAGATATGGGGTTGTCCAGCCTATGTCAAAAGACAAAATCCGGACAAACTCGAGGCAAGATCTGTCTTATGCAAGTTTGTAGGATATCCTAAGAACTCACAAGGGTATATCTTCTACCACACTGAGGAACAAAAGGTGTTTGTTTCTAAACATGCCACCTTTTTGGAAAAGGAATTTCTTGCAAAAGAAATTGATGGCAATGAGGTAGAACTGGAAGAGGTTCCAGCGACACAAACTATAACAGATGATTTAGTGGAACCAGAGGATTCAGTAGTACCCAACGAACCCCAGCCTCTCCGCCGATCTAGTAGGGTTTCTCATCCACCTGAGAGATACTACGGTTTTCTCATTGATGGTGGAAGCGAGGATTGCATCATGGATGATGATGACCCGACTAGTTTCGAGCAGGCCATCACGAGTGGTGACTCTGTGAAATGGCTGGATGCAATGCGATCTGAGATGGAATCCATGTACACCAATAAAGTATGGATTTTGGAAAATGCTCCTGAAGGGGTAAAACCCATTGGGAGCAAGTGGATTTTTAAAAAGAAATTTGGTGTAGATGGAAAAGTTGAGACTTTCAAAGCTAGACTTGTAGCAAAGGGTTTTCGTCAATGACCAGGTGTGGATTATGACGAAACCTTTTCTCCAGTGGCTATGCTTAAGTCCATCCGGATCTTACTTGCCATTGCTGCATACCATGACTACGAAATCTGGCAAATGGATGTTAAGACCGCCTTTCTAAACGGTGATTTAGAAGAGAGCGTGTACATGACTCAGCCAGAGGGCTTCGTAGATAGTGGGAGCAGCGGAAAGGTGTGCAAGCTGCTTAAATCCATTTATGGGTTAAAGCAAGCATCGCGGAGTTGGAACATCTGTTTTGATGTTGTAGTCAAAGAGTTTGACTTCATCAAAAATATAAATGAACCTTGTATCTATAAGAAGGTAGCAGAGGGTAAGGTTGTCTTCCTCGTATTGTACGTGGATGACATACTCTTGATAGGAAATGATATTCCTATGCTGCAATCAGTCAAGCTCTTCTTATCACAGAGATTCTCAATGAAAGATCTAGGTGATGCCTCCTGCGTATTGGGAATCATGATCTATAGAGATAGATCTAAACGGATACTGGGATTGTCCCAATCCAGGTACATTGACACCATACTAAAGAGGTTTAGTATGGAAGAATCCAAGCGTGGGAACCAACCCACGATCTCTGGACTCACTCTCTCCAAAGAGATGTCTCCCAAGACTGATTTGGAGAGAGCTCGCATGCAAGGGATACCCTATGCTTCGGCAGTAGGCTCTATCATGTATGCGATGCTATGTACCAGACCCGATGTAGCATACTCACTAAGTGTAGTGAGTCGGTATCAAGCAGATCCTGGAGAGAGTCACTGGACAGCTGTGAAGAACATTCTCAAGTACTTGCGAAGGACTAAGGAGATGTTCTTGGTGTATGGTAACGGAGAACTCCAGGTGGAGTCCTTTACCGATTCCAGCTTCCAAAGTGATAAGGACGACTCTAAGTCGTATTCGGGTTTTGTCTTTACCCTCAATGGAGGGGCGGTATGTTGGAAGAGTTCTAAACAGGATACCGTTGCAGACTCGACGATGGAGGCTGAATACATCGCTGCCAACGATGCTGCCAAGGAGGCTATCTGGATAAAGAAGTTCATTACTAAACTTGGTGTGGTTCCATCCATTGAGCATCCAATACCTCTGTATTGCGATAACAATGGAGCTGTGGCATTGGCCAAGGAACCCAGATCCCATCAAAAGTCCAGACATATTCTGAGGCGATATCACCTGATCAGGGAGATAGTTGATCGCCGGGAGATCGAGGTCAAGAGAGTAAATACGAAGGACAACACTGGGGATCCATTCACGAAGGCTATTCCCCAGATACAGTTTGAGAGATTATTCGGGATGCTAGGTATGCGATACTACAGCAGCTGGCCTTAGTGCAAGTGGGAGATTGTTAGTTATGTATATGCCCTAGAGGCCATTGTTGTACATATGATGTATATTATAATGGATGCTTGGATATATATAGATATGACTTTCTTGCTCGTCATGATAGTATGCTATTTGGTTTCACTTTATCTTAACATGTTGACTTGTATTGGTTTACTGTTTTACTCTCACATGTTGATAAAGCCCTTAGGATCTGTACTCGACTACTGGGACTATGATGAGATCATACTAGTGGGGCCGCGGTAGTCGATGAGTACATCCTATAACTGTTCCTAGTCGAGGGTATATCGAGACAGGGCATCGATACACCAGAGTAGACTAGCGTATACGCATCTTGACCCATATGATGGGCGATGGATGATCCCATATCCATCGGTGTTTTGACATCAGAGATGGTGTACGGGTGCTCAGTGGAGACTGGGTACACTGGACGGACTCGCCGAGAACTCCCAGATGGTGATATACCACACGTCAGATGGCAGTTCTCCGGTGACACAGGTACAGGGTAGTCTGTAGACCTGAGATCGTCATGGAGTCTTGTGTGATTCCCACTGTGCTTTGATTTCCACCTTACAGCGTCCAAGAGGGAGTGCAAAATGGTGGCTTTTGGGTACAGTCCCGAATCACATGGAGGCAATGAGCGATAGGAGGGGATTCGTCTCTCCCGGTATAAGGAGTTGATGTTGTGCTGTGTTCGATTGGCTATAACTGGAAGTCCCTGGCCAGGGCTGATATAGAGATTTACTGGTAAGTGTTACTAGTAGTTTCTCGACCCGTTATGAGCCACACATAAACACGACTTATCGGTTACTGGGGTCTGACGTATAGCACCCTTAGACTTGATATGCGACATATCAGACGAACAGACCGGACTGTACGGGAGTGTTACTGATTGGATTCACAGGAAAACGCACAGGCTAGCTTGTTGATCTTCTGATCGCTCAATACCTGGGTGGCTGTTACGTTTAGCTGACCGCTTGCAGCTTGTGGGTGTTTGATATGATCATCACCTGCTACCGGCGTATTGACGATTCTTTAGAGTCCTACACAGAGGTTTCTTGGCTCAGGCGAAACGGAGTAGAGGCACATATGTGATATGTGCAGGACCGAGAATAATGCGATATGGGATACCGTATTATATACTCGCGATATTTAGTTATGAACCGGGTCATCGGATCAAGTGTTGATTCGATGAATCGGTACATGATATATTAGTCGGTAATATTCGATATAGCCGGATCGTCGGATCAAGTGTTGATTCGATGATTTAATGTATAATAATATATATGATATATTATTACATTATCTAATATTGGCTCGCTTTATTATTTCATTTTCTCATTGGATGATACATTGATATATATGCGATATATGTTAATTGTATTATTTTCTTTTGTTGCAAATATATAATATATATGTGATATATATTATTGTGACATGATATGATTAATTGTTAAACATGTTTAAGGATGATTAATTGAGGTTAGGGTTTGATTAGGGTTAGATGCTTCATGCACCTTCTAGAAGCTTTTTTCTTTTGTCATTCTTAAGATATTTTTGGATGACACATTCTTAACCCAACCAAACCCTAACTCTAGTTTATTCTCTACTAAATCCTAGCCACTCATCCTTGACCATGGTTTATAAATCAATCATATAGTCTTCTTTCTATTCATCACAAAAGGATTAATCTTTTTATGATTTTCCATTATCATCTTCTTCTTCTCTTTTGAAAAAAGCTTACTAGATTTTCTTTATGTGATGAATAAATATGAGAAAATGATATAAAAAGAAAGCAAAATTACTACTCTCTCATCCTCATCTCATCTAGCCCATGAGATTAGTGTGTTCATCTCTTTAGAGTGAGAAAGCTTGAGTCTTTGCAATTTCGAGGTAGATCATCGGAGATTTGGAATACTTCAAGCTAGCATGGATCGTTCGAGTCGTGGAGCCTCTCATGAGTCCGGGAGATCGTGGATCGTGGCAAAGGGACTTCTACTCGGAGCTTGTGAAGCGAAGGAGCGGACTACAAAGGTTGTAATCCCTCACACATTGATAAAAGTTATCATCTTGCATGTTTAACCCAAATAATCTAGCAAAGATCCCGGCTTTGGGTTGTTCGGCACGTCTAAATTTTTATCCGGGCATGTTTGATGCCTTATGAACCTTCACAAGAGTGCCTAGGAACCCTACAGTGGTATCAGAGCCTAGCTAGAGCATTAGGCGATGTGTTTACGAAGTTAAAACTCCGATCAAACCCGAACCGACGGAAAAAGCCCCCTCTCTGGAAATTTTTCAAAATTTGGGATTTTTCTGAATTAAAAATATGTAAAAAAATCAGCAGGGAATTCTAAGAATTACCATAAAACCCGAGCCCCCAATTCGACCAAACGGCGGCGGAACCGCGGCGCAAGCATGCTTGCGCGGCGGTTCCGTGGCGGATTAATGGATTGGCGACACGTGGCTTTTTTGGTAATGTCCGTAGGTGCTTGTTGATGCTTCTGGATATTTTTAAAAGTGATTCCAGTGTTCTTTAAATCTGGGGTTTATTTTGTAATCGTAGATTCGATCGGAATATTTAAATTTGTATTTCTTTCCGGATATTTAGAAATTGTTAAACTATTTGAACGGATATCATTAACTCACTGTTTCGCAGTACGGCAAACTTTCAACTGTTGAAATTTTTTCGGGTTTAAATCTTTCGGAAAAATTGTACAAGTTAAGCGGTGGACCCTCTAGAAGACAACAAACCTTAACTCGATTATGTGACCGTCTTGATCTGCCTTTTGAACCTTCGGGTTTGGGGCAGTACGGCGTGCCACATGTGAGGCATTGGCTTGACCCTTCTACGGCTGGATCACCGGTACTGTGACATATTCTGGGATTATTTGAACTCCGCTCAAGTGTTGAGCACTTTAGGAAATTTTGGGTATTTGATTATCTGTTCGAAAAGTTTAATACTGTCTATTTATCTGGAATGTGATACAATATGTTGAATTCATAGAGTTAGGCATGAAATGCGAAGTATGTGATATTTCGGATTTACGATGTCTAAAGTGATTGTGGATTCCAAATGTTGTAGTTTTACACTTTCTTTTCTGTGACCGTAAGTGTAATATGTGATATCGCCGGTTTCGTTGCTATATGTCAACGACAATTGGGATGCGCATATTTACTTACGTTGATGATATGAGATATTATGTGTTGCTGTGGTATGTTATATTGGATCGTCGCGTTCTGAATAGCCGGGGGTTTTATGTGAGATGAGGGTTTTTATTTTCATTCATGTAAAATTCATTTGTAATGTAATATTCTTTTATTTGGGGCACTTCCAGGTTGCGGTTGCTGTCACCAGTGTATATTATTTACTTTTCCGCATTAGGTAGACCCAAGATGGGGAGCACAAGTAACCGGGTTCTAGGGTCCAGTGGGAGGCCATCTCGAGGAGTCGAGACCGGGTCTCCTAACCCTAGAATTGGCAGTGTTACTTGCCGCTCTCGTAGGGGTCTTGGGATGTGGGTTTGGCTATTCGTCGCGACCGTGGAATCCGTGTTTTATACAGGCTCGTATTGAAAACACGGACGTCCTAGTATATCCAATATTTCATATATGTTCTTCTGCTGCAATGTTCTGTGATGAGATCATATTACTGCCTGAGACGAATGCTTATACTATATATATATATGCTGATATATAAATATTACTGCTTTCGTTTCTTCTGTGATGCTTAGGAAGCATAAGCTGATGGGATATTTATTAATGAGATTAATAAAAAGAAAAGAAACCTAAAGATGTTGTAGAATCAAAAACTTTATAAAAAGGGTAGCTACAGTTTTGCTTTGCACAGTGATATATATGATATATCCTGCACCTTATTCGATGAGGAAAGAGCCGACGATCCCTTCACCGGGAGTGACCTCTTTAGCGAAACTGGCAGATGCTACAAAACTCGGTTTGTCTTTTGATTGCTTTTAGAGTTTTGCTTTGCACAGCGGTATATATGATATATCATGCACCTTATTCGATGAGGAAAGGGCCGACGATCCCTTCACCGGGAGTGACCCCTTTAGCGAAACTAAGAAAAGCCTCAAAAACACTCCTTTTCAAAACTTCACTCGATTCTACGACGATACCAAGTTCATTACGCTCAGGGTTTTCTGAAAAACCTGCGTAGCCCTCCGACATTTCAGATAAGTAATACTTAGTATTCGTGCTACGTTTGTTGGCTTTCGTCAAGGCGTAGTGTGCGGTAGCTAATTATTACTTATCTGTTACATATGATGAGATTGGGTTAGGGTAGTCGTGCGGCTTTGTTGGCTTTCGTCAAGGGACGTACGACTGGGTTTAATTCAATCAAGAAATGTTCGGGTTGAACTTGACTAGCGGACTATGGTTTGTTGGCTTTCGTCAAGGTCATAGAACGTTAGGGGCAAAATATTATCGGGAATTTCAAGTGTTGAAATTTGCAATGAGATTGCATACCTCCTATTAGATAGTTGGATCCCGATACCCACTGCGAGTAAGTGTTACTCCTGGGAGAGTTTTACACAGGACAATTAGTCATTCAAGTAGGTGTCTAGAAAAGTGTTAACGGGGTTACGCCTCTGGGAAAATGAGGTTTACTTTAATTAGGTCCGTGCGAAAGCACGGGGAACCTCCCTCAAAGTACCAACACTGATCTGGCTGAAAGATTGACGAAATTGTAGGGTGTAATTAATCCCGGCTAATCTTACCTTTTAGGGTTTTAAGGTAGATTTGATAAAACCAGTGGGAGACATCCTGATTAGATAAGATAATAACCAATCTAATCTTGCAAGAGCATACGCTAAAGTGTTTTTCTTCTCTCTCTCTCCAGGTAGCGACCATGTCAGGCCATAATCAAGATAATAATATGGATGTATTGACTGAACCTAATTATTGTACTGAACAGGAAACAGGAGAATATCTGGATTCTTACGCCGCCCAAAAGAACTTGCATGTTGATGCATCTTCTTCGGGTGTGTTAGTTATTGAGAACTGTTTCTCAGTTCACCCTACGTCCTGGGTATTAGATACCGGATCAGGATCCCACATATGTAAATTGTTATATGGGCTACGAAAAGGTAGAGAACTAGGAAAAGGTGATCATTCCGTTCAAGTAGGGAACGGTGCAAGTATTGTAGCCAAAGCAGTTGGCGAATATCACCTTGTATTACCAAGTCGTAATACACTGATTCTAAATGAGTGCTATTATATACCGAACATGATGTGCAACATTATATCAGTCTCCTTATTAAGTAAAGAAGGATATAATTTTGTAGTACAGGATAATGTTATGAACATATTCCTAGATCAAAAGTTAATTGCATCAGGCTCGTTACATAATGGCATATTCATTCTAAATCAGAATACAGTCCTGAATATACAAAACACACACAAGAGGAAAAGTTCAGATATGAACGAATCCTACTTGTGGCATTGTAGACTTGGTCATATCAATGCGACACGACTGGCTAAGTTACATAAAGATGGTTATTTGAATCCGTTCGAATTATCATCTTATGATACTTGCCATTCATGTCTCAAAGGAAAAATGACCAAAGCTCCGTTTAGTGGACACGGAGAAAGAGTTACTGAACTCTTAGGACTAATACATAGTGATGTATGCGGTCCCATGTCTACGCATGCCAGGAACGGTTCTTCCTACTTCATTACATTCACTGACGATCTCTCCAGATACGGACATGTGTTCCTGTTGAAACACAAGTCTGAAGCTTTTGAGAAATTCAGAGAATATAAGCACGAAGTAGAGAACCAAACGGGCAAAAGTATAAAGATCCTTCGATCTGATCGATGAGGAGAATACTTGAGCAATGAGTTCCAAGATTATGTAAAAGAGAATGGGATTCTCTCTCAGCTTACTCCACCTTATACACCACAGCACAACGGTGTATCGGAACGAAGGAATCGCACCCTATTAGATATGGTGCGTTCAATGATGAGTACAGCTGAGTTACCTATTTCCTTCTAGGGGTATGCGCTTGAGACAGCCATACACCTATTGAATATGGTTCCTACCAAATCAGTGCCAACCACTCCGTATGAGATATGGAAAGGGAAGAGACCATCTCTTAAGTATGTTAAGATATGGGGTTGTCCAGCCTATGTCAAAAGACAAAATCCGGACAAACTCGAGGCAAGATCTGTCTTATGTAAGTTTCTAGGATATCCCAAGAACTCACAAGGGTATATCTTCTACCACACTGAGGAACAAAAGGTGTTTGTTTCTAAACATGCCACCTTTTTGGAAAAGGAATTTCTTGCAAAAGAAATTGATGGCAATGAGGTAGAACTGGAAGAGGTTCCAGCGACACAAACTACAACAGATGATTTAGTGGAACCAGAGGATTCAGTAGTACCCAACGAACCCCAGCCTCTCCGCCGATCTAGTAGGGTTTCTCGTCCACCTGAGAGATACTACGGTTTTCTCATTGATGGTGGAAGCGAGGATTGCATCATGGATGATGATGACCCGACTAGTTTCGAGCAGGCCATCACGAGTGGTGACTCTGTGAAATGGCTGGATGCAATGCGATCTGAGATGGAATCCATGTACACCAATGAAGTATGGATTTTGGAAAATGCTCCTGAAGGGGTAAAACCCATTGGGAGCAAGTGGATTTTTAAAAAGAAATTTGGTGTAGATGGAAAAGTTGAGACTTTCAAAGCTAGACTTGTAGCAAAGGGTTTTCGTCAACGACCAGGTGTGGATTATGACGAAACCTTTTCTTCAGTGGCTATGCTTAAGTCCATCCGGATCTTACTTGCCATTGCTGCATACCATGACTACGAAATCTGGCAAATGGATGTTAAGACCGCCTTTCTAAACGGTGATTTAGAAGAGAGCGTGTACATGACTCAGCCAGAGGGCTTCGTAGATAGTGGGAGTAGCAGAAATGTGTGCAAGCTGCTTAAATCCATTTATGGGTTAAAGCAAGCATCGCGGAGTTGGAACATCTGTTTTGATGTTGTAGTCAAAGAGTTTGACTTCATCAAAAATATAGATGAACCTTGTATCTATAAGAAGGTAGCAGAGGGTAAGGTTGTCTTCCTCGTATTGTACGTGGATGACATACTCTTGATAGGAAATGATATTCCTATGCTGCAATCAGTCAAGCTCTTCTTATCACAGAGATTCTCAATGAAAGATCTAGGTGATGCCTCCTGCGTATTGGGAATCATGATCTATAAAGATAGATCTAAACGGATACTGGGATTGTCCCAATCCAGGTAGATTGACACCATACTAAAGAGGTTTAGTATGGAAGAATCCAAGCGTGGGAACCAACCCACGATCTCTGGACTCACTCTCTCCAAAGAGATGTCTCCTAAGACTGATTTGGAGAGAGCTCGCATGCAAGGGATACCCTATGCTTCGGCAGTAGGCTCTATCATGTATGCGATGCTATGTACCAGACCCGATGTAGCATACTCACTAAGTGTAGTGAGTCGGTATCAAGCAGATCCTGGAGAGAGTCACTGGAAAGCTGTGAAGAACATTCTCAAGTACTTGCGAAGGACTAAGGAGATGTTCTTGGTGTATGGTAACGGAGAACTCCAGGTGGAGTCCTTTACCGATTCCAGCTTCCAAAGTGATAAGGACGACTCTAAGTCGCATTCGGGTTTTGTCTTTACCCTCAATGGAGGGGCGGTATGTTGGAAGAGTTCCAAACAGGATACCGTTGCAGACTCGACGATGGAGGCTGAATACATCGCTGCCAACGATGCTGCCAAGGAGGCTGTTTGGATAAAGAAGTTCATTACTAAACTTGGTGTGGTTCCATCCATTGAGCATCTAATACCTCTGTATTGCGATAACAATGGAGCTGTGGCATTGGCCAAGGAACCCAAATCCCATCAAAAGTCCAGACATATTCTGAGGCGATATCACCTGATCAGGGAGATAGTTGATCGCCGGGAGATCGAGGTCAGGAGAGTAGATACGAAGGACAACACTGCGGATCCATTCACGAAGGCTATTCCCCAGATACAGTTTGAGAGATTATTCGGGATGCTAGGTATGCGATACTACAGCAGCTGGCCTTAGTGCAAGTGGGAGATTGTTAGTTATGTATATGCCCTAGAGGCCATTGTTGTACATATGATGTATATTATAATGGATGCTTGGATATATATAGAGATGACTTTCTTGCTCGTCATGATAGTATGCTATTTGGTTTCACTTTATCTTAACATGTTGACTTGTATTGGTTTACTGTTTTACTCTCACATGTTGATAAAGCCCTTAGGATCTGTACTCGACTACTGGGACTATGATGAGATCATACTAGTGGGGCCGCGGTAGTCGATGAGTACATCCTATAACTGTTCCTAGTCGAGGGTATATCGAGACAGGGCATCGATACACCAGAGTAGACTAGCGTATACGCATCTTGACCCATATGATGGGCGATGGATGATCCCATATCCATCGGTGTTTTGACATCAGAGATGGTGTACGGGTGCTCAGTGGAGACTGGGTACACTGGACGGACTCGCCGAGAACTCCCAGATGGTGATATACCACACGTCAGATGGCAGTTCTCCGGTGACACAGGTACAGGGTAGTCTGAAGACCCGAGATCGTCATGGAGTCTTGTGTGATTCCCACTGTGCTTTGATTTCCACCTTACCGCGTCCAAGAGGGCGTGCAAAACGGTGGCTTTTGGGTACAGTCCCGAATCACATGGAGGTAATGAGCGATAGGAGGGGATTCGTCTCTCCCGGTATAGGGAGTTGATGTTGTGCTGTGTTCGATTGGCTATAACTGGAAGTCCCTGGCCAGGGCTGATATAGAGATTTACTGGTAAGTGTTACTAGTAGTTTCTCGACCCGTTATGAGCCACACATCGACACGACTTATCGGTTACTGGGGTCTGACGTATACCACCCCTAGACTTGATATGCGACATATCAGACGAACAGACCGGACTGTACGGGAGTGTTACTGATTGGATTCACAGGAGAACGCACAGGCTAGCTTGTTGATCTTCTGATCGCTCAATACCTGGGTGGCTGTTACGTTTAGCTGACCGCTTGCAGCTTGTGGGTGTTTGATATGATCATCACCTGCTACCGGCGTATTGACGATTCTTTAGAGTCCTACACAGAGGTTTCTTGGCTCAGGCGAAACGGAGTAGAGGCACATATGTGATATGTGCAGGACCGAGAATAATGCGATATAGGATACCGTATTATATACTCGCGATATTTAGTTATGAACCGGGTCATCGGATCAAGTGTTGATTCGATGAATCGGTACATGATATATTAGTCGGTAATATTCGATATAGCCGGATCGTCGGATCAAGTGTTGATTCGATGATTTAATGTATAATAATATATATGATATATTATTACATTATCTAATATTGGCTCGCTTTATTATTTCATTTTCTCATTGGATGATACATTGATATATATGCGATATATGTTAATTGTATTATTTTCTTTTGTTGCAAATATATAATATATATGTGATATATATTATTGTGACATGATGTGATTAATTGTTAAACATGTTTAAGGATGATTAATTGAGGTTAGGGTTTGATTAGGGTTAGATGCTTCATGCACCTTCTAGAAGCTTTTTTCTTTTGTCATTCTTAAGATATTTTTGGATGACACATTCTTAACCCAACCAAACCCTAACTCTAGTTTATTCTCTACTAAATCCTAGCCACTCATCCTTGACCATGGTTTATAAATCAATCATATAGTCTTCTTTCTCTTCATCACAAAAGGATTAATCTTTTTATGATTTTCCATTATCATCTTCTTCTTCTCTCTTGAAAAAAGCTTACTAGATTTTCTTTATGTGATGAATAAATATGAGAAAATGATATAAAAAGAAAGCAAAATTACTACTCTCTTATCCTTATCTCATCTAGCCCATGAGATTAGTGTGTTCATCTCTTTAGAGTGAGAAAGCTTGAGTCTTTGCAACTTCGAGGTAGATCATCGGAGATTTGGAATACTTCAAGCTAGCATGGATCGTTCGAGTCGTGGAGCCTCTCATGAGTCCGGGAGATCATGGATCGCGGCAAAGGGACTTCTACTCGGAGCTTATGAAGCGAAGGAGCGAACTACAAAGGTTGTAATCCCTCACACTTAGATAAAAGTTATCATCTTGCATGTTTAACCCTAATAATCTAGCAAAGATCCCGGCTTTGGGTTGTTCGGCACGTCTAAATTTTTATCCGGGCATATTTGATGCCTTATGAACCTTCACAAGAGTGCCTAGGAACCATACAGGAACCGCGGCCAAACCCCACTTGGCGCCGCGGTTCCGCCGCAGTTTGGAGTGATCGATGTGTCGAATTTTTCCAGTAGGCTTCTGGGGTTAAAATAGGGTTTCTGGAATATTATGTTTGGGCCCAGAATTTCTTGATGTGCTACAGTGGTACTTGGGGGCCCACTTGGTAATTTTGATCGATCGGATATTTTAAATACATTAGTTCACAGTTTTTACATTATATCTGCGACCGTGAATGTCACTTGATCGGTAAATCCTGTCTAACTGCTATAGCCCGGTTAGACGGATTTGTGAACGTGACATTCACGTTGATGTCTTGTGATTTTGCTGTGATGTTACGGATCGGTCGTGGGGGATAGCCTGGATGCAATGTTAGTACAGTTTTGTTTTATATGTACATTTGATATTGCGGGGCGAGCGTCCGACATGTGGACTGCCGTCACTGCCTGTTTGTATTATTCTTTTGGGGCACGACCTGGTTGCGGTCGATGTACCCGTTGTATGTATATTTTACTTTCTGTACTAGGATTACCCGGCGGAGGGGTGCACGGATAGCCGGGTTCTAGAGGGCAACGGGCCCGCATCTCATGGCATTGAGACGGAGGGGGCTTCACTCTAGAATTGGTGGGCTATTCGCCGCACTCGTAGGGGGTACAGGTTGACCTAGGAGGGGTGCCCAAGTTACCGGATTCCATGAAGTGCTGGGTGGTCCATTCACGGTGCTGAAGGGGGCTGTCTCGCTTCAGGTTTTGGCGGGTAACTTGCCGCGCCCGTAGGGGTCTAGGATTTCATTGCACAGGCTATCCACACGACCAGGGGAACGTCGGGTTTCAGCAGCGGCTTTATGAAACCCGGGGATCCCAAATATCTGTATTGTTCTGTGATGTTGTACATTTCTGTGATGTTGCATTTTATCACGCCTTGAGCGAATATAATATATTGGTATATATATTAGTAGATGTTGTATATGTTTTGCATCCGCACTAGTCCAGTCCCCGCTCTGTCGTTAGTTAGCTAACCTAACGAGTAATGACGGGACCCAGTGGCGAATGCGAATGGCATATACGTACATCAGTATATTTTCGTTCTTTGTGGTGTGATCAATTGATGGGACTGCGTTGATTCGGATCATTGCAAGCTAAACAAACCTATTCTGATGTTGTTGGAACAATTTTCAAAAAGCTGTTATTGCAACGACGTTCACTTTTGTTTTGCATCGTGGTATTCAGTTGGAATATCCTGCTCCTCAGTCGACGAGGCAAGGGCCTCACCGGGAGTGACCCCTTGGACAGAAGTTTGCGTCAGGGCAATAACTTCACTATAGCCGATTGCCTTTTTCTTTGCATCGTGGTATTCATTTGGAATATCCTGCACCTCATTCTACGGGGAAAGAGCCGAGATCCCTTCACCGGGAGTGACCTCTTTAGCAAAGGTTTTCGTCACTATATTTTTATAAAAACTATGCAGTTCCTTCAACGATATCAAGTTCATTACGTTAAAGGTTTTTCGCCAAAAACCAGCCGTAGCCCTCCGTCATTTCAGATTAGTATTGCTTAGTATTCGTGCTACGTATGCCGTGCATTGCCTAGGCGTAGTGTTCGGTAGCTCTGTAATGCTTTTCTGTCGCATGGATAAGTGGATTGGTTAGGACAGTCGTACGGTTATGTTGGCATTGTCAAGGACTCGTACGGGTGGGTTTAACGCAATCAAGATAATGACGGGTTGAACTTGAATAGGACTCTTTGATATGTTGGCATTGTCAAGGTCACTTGGGTCCTAGGGGTAAAAACACACATCGGGAGTTTCTAAAGAAACTGAAACTTGCCAGGCATGCGCATACCTTCTGGAGTGTGGTAACGTGAGTGGATTCCATCACGTTATCATGCGATGATAGTTGGATCCCGATTCCCACTGATGAGTTGGTTTACTCCTCGGGTCATCCCGACTAATTCTTCTTTTAGGTTTGGAGAAGAATTTGAGGTTACAGTGGGAGGTTTCCTGATTAGATAAAGTGATAACCATTCTGATCTAGGTTAGAGTGCACGCTGAGTGTTTCTTTTCTCTCTCTCTTTGGCAGCGACCATTGACCCGACCCTAGACTATGACTCAGTGACCAAGTTGACCGAACATTCTTAACACTGGCTTTTGGATTGTCAGAATCGCTAACCTCATTGCCACTCCTACTTTTACTCTTTTCTCCAGGGCATCCCGTATTACTACGAACGTCCACTTCCATTGGACAAAACCATCGTATGGTTATATACGAACTCGAAGGAATTCGAGGATGGTTTCCGGTTCTGGAGAAAACGAATAGGACTATTCAGTTGTCTTTTCCTTTCACCTTCTCTCAGGTCGTGAGTACTCCTTGGTTTAGGAGATAGTACACCTATTACGCAAATTGGACAGTCTTCTTCCAGACCTTAGGCTGGTGCCGAACCATGGGGAATGAAGAAAACCAATTAGCATAACGATGGTGTACAGAAGGTATTAAGTTAAGACAAAGAAAGGGATTAGTAAGAGGGCAAAGTAAATTGCGACTGCTATTCACGACCAAACCGAGTATTTCTTCGCCAATCCTAAATCACCTTTGTATTTCTCCAGGACACTCCGTATCACTATGAAGATCCACAGTTTATTGGATACTCCATCGTATGGTTATATACGAACTCGAAAGGAAATTGTTCCAGTTCGGGGATGGATTCTGGTTGAGGAGAAATAGGAATAAGGTTTATTCGGTTGTCTTTTATCTTCACCTTCTCTCGCATTGCGAGTGCTCCTAGGATTAGGACAGTACACCCATTATGCTTATTGGATATTCTTCTTCCAAACCATAGGCTGGTGCCGAACGGTAGGGAAGGAAGAAAACCATTTGGCCTAAAGGGGTGTGCAGAAGGTAATGACTAAAGACATATAAAGGGATTTGGACAGGTGGCAAAGAGATATACGATTACAGTTGTGAATCTGGATAATGGTGGAGGCATTACTAGGAATACCAGGATACCCCATCGAAACATTTCAATGTTTCAGTTCAACTGTGTACTGTTAAAAGAAAACTGATTTCCCGATTAGACACTTGCTCCAGGGTATGTATTTACCAGGTTGGATTCTCACATCTGTATGGTTTTACAGATGATGAGTGGGAGTAAGTTATTGGGAATTAGGTGACCATCCTCATTATATCGGGATTCATTGTAATTGGTGATATTTGAGGAAGCCACCTGGGTTGTTTGCCGGTCGGCAAATATTTGGTTTTGAATATCCGTTGCTATGCACCAATTTCAAATTGATATATCTGTACGTCTATTTTCATAGAGTGAGATATACCTTTTTGAAATTATGTCTATGACATTTACCTATATCAGTAGATGGTTAGGTAAGGAGCATTGAACAACGGTGTAATTCTTCATAACCATAAGTACAGTTTTCAACCTACGACATACAGTGATTGAGTTATCAGACTCAAGGGACTTGTACAGAGTATTGTATGTTGTCCAGCGTCCATCAGGACAGAGGGGTTGGTCCTCGTACTATATTCGGTTTACTTATGACTTCTCTAGTTTTTAGACAGCTGTTTCGTGGAAACACAGGGTCTAAGTTTTGAGAAGTTATAGGTATAAGAATAGAGTGGAGAACCAGGTGTTGCAAGAATCGGGATTCTTCAAGGTGATCGAAGATGTAGATACTTGTGGATGGTATTCAGTTGATAGTAATGATTAAGAGAACTTGCTTCTCTTTCAGGTTACTCATAATTGGAAGCATTCCTAAGTTGAATAACTCTGATCGGCCTCCTTCCATTTAGTTGACATGCACTGGAGACAGCTGCATGTTTTGAATCTGGTTCCAATTAAATCAGTGCCTCTGTTTCTATATTGGATATAGAATAGTTCATATCTTGACATTGTTAAGGTACGGGGAGTTGTCCGGCTTATGCTTAAAACCAGACTCTGGATAACTCAAGGCACGTTTCTGTAATGGCTGTTTGTGGGTTGACCCGGGCTATGATGAGGGTTGACTTTCTACCATCTGGAAGATCAATAGTGATATTGTTCTTGACTCACCACAATTTTAATAAAAATGGATTTTTTCAAAAACAGTGGTGGGAGTATGGTAGAACTGGAAGTGATTCCAGAACCGCAAACGATTACTGAAGATTTGATAAGGAACCTAAAGATTCAATCTGGTTTGACATTCCATTGGCCACTCCGCCGATACGGTGGGTAACCTCAGGCACCCGAGAGGTACTCCGGTAGCCTCAAGGACGGTGGCAGGGAGGTTCTTGTTTAACCACACTTGCCATTGCTGTTGTTCCAGGCTGCGAGACCCGGTAGGAGGATGAGTATAGCGTCGTTCTAAACTAGCTTTAGAAGTGCACGTCTATATGACTCTGCCAGAGGGTTGTCGTAGTCAGTGGGAGCAGCGGAAGCATTGGTGGACATCAGGCTTATGTCTATTTACAGACTGAAGCAGATATAGCGAAGATAGATCATCTATTTCTGATGTGAAGTCATAGGTTTGACTTCATCAGAATAGGGGATGGATCTGCTAAGGAGGTAGTAGAGTGTAATGTCCTGGTATTTGGATGACATACACAGAGTAGGAAGTGATATTCCTATACTACGATCGGTTATACTTTGGTTGTCACACAGTGGTTTCTCCACACAGGACTTGGATATTATATCAGACATTCTGGTTACTAGATTTATAGATCTAGATTTGGGTGGTTTTCCAATCTGGGTACTTAGACAGCATTCTATGAGTATTTAGAATGGACGACTCCTGGCACGGTAGTATACCTGCAGGTAATGGAGTCACCCTCTCTAAAGGTGTCTTACAGACTAAAGGGGAGAGGGATACGCATGATTGACAGATCACTTGCTTAGGCAATTGAGTCAATCATGAGATGTCAAGTACCACACCAGATGTTGTTCTTGTAGTAGGTGCAATAAGTTGATATTGATCCAATCCTGGAGAAACAGTCGGAAGCAGTTTTAGAACATAAGTTGATGTTCTAGGGATATGATAGCAGCTTTCTCTTTCAGGAGACAGTTATCATTCCAAGCTTCCAAGGTGACATGGACGACAAGGAGATTGTCAGAGTTATAGTTTCTCCTTCTGACGAGGGGCAGTATTTTGGACAGGTGGTCCAAGGCAATACTGAGGGAGGCATGGCGCTGGATACTGATTAAGTTCAGTTATCGATACAGTCTAAGAAGTTTGGATTTGGAGTTCATTTATGAGTTAGGTCCCATCAGATATCCAGACATACTCTAAGACAGGTATTGCTCATTTCGGGAGATGGTTTTCTCTGCGAACTTGAGATATAGAGAGACATAGAAAGAAACATCACAGCGGATCCACTCACTGAGGCTATTCCTCGAACGCAATAGTTTCACAAACGAGCTTTGTGAGACTGACCAGTAGAGGAGTTGGGTGTTCGGTATCACACGGGCTGTGAGTATGCGACATCGCAATAATTAGCCTTGAGTGCAAGTGGGAGATTGTTAGAGATAGTGCCCTCAGAGTCAATTATTGGATCGCAGGCATGTGATTGAAATGATTGAGGGAAGACCTACCCCGGTAGGACAGTCTTACTCGAGATGATAGTATGCTATCTGGTTTACCTTTATCATCGTGTACTACTTCAGGTGACCTTACAGGTCGCTATTACACGCTGATAGAGCCCCTAGGATTCTTGCTTGACTGCCAGCAGTATGAGGGCGATCATATACGTGAGAGCTGGTGGTCTATAAGCACATCCTTAAATGGTCCCTAGTCGTGGGAGTTTCGAGACAGGGCATCGATTCTCCAGAGTAGATTAGTGTATACAGTCGAGACCCCGACGAGGGGCGGTGGCCGGTCTCACAAGCCACTGGTGTCAGTTGGTTCACCTAAGATGTATACAGGTGCCCATTGGGTTATGAGTACACCGGACAGGACTCGCCGGGAACATGCTAGTTGGTCTTATACTTGACGTCAGATAGCAGTTCCTTGGTGACATGTGTACAGGTTAGTTCATCGACCTGAGATCGTCATTTGTCTCGTGTGAGTTCCCACTGTACTTTGATTACTACCCTACCACGGCTCAAAGGAGTCGTGCAAACAGGTTTTAGTTGGGTACAGTCCCGAGCCACATGGAGGCAGTGAGCGGATCTGCAGGGGTTCGTCTCTCCCGGTATTGGGGGTGAGGTCGCGCTGTGTCTAGGAGAGCCATTACACAAAGCCCTCGGCCGAGGCAGGAGATTTACTGGTAGGTATTCCAATAGTATCTCAGGGTGTTCTGGGCTACACTCTGACACGACTTGTACCGATTTTGGGGGTCTGACTTTTACCAACCCCCTAGGCCCGCCATGCAATACTCATAGACGAACGGACCGGACTGTACGGATATTGTCACTGACAGGCTCAGTAGGGTGTCAGGATGAGTTCGCTCATCGACGTCCCTTTTGGTCAATAGCTGGTGGCCCGTCACGAATGGCTAATACCTCTGACGTGCTAGTGGTTAAATCCACAGCCATAGTATTGACGAGTCTTTAGAGTCCACCACACAGACAGTTACTCAAGTTTCGGGCGAAACGCTGTAGAGGCCGTATGGAGATATGGCAGGGTCCGATCAGATACGTGCGGTATTGCACGGATCAGGATCGGACGGTTTGTACTAGAGGCCGTATAGATATATGGCAAGGTTCGATCAAATACGTGCGGTATTGCACGGATCAGGATCGAACGGATATTACTAGCCGGCTTTGGTTTAAGCCGGATCCTAGTTTAGTACAGTGTAGATTTTGTCTCATTGCATTTGTATCCGGTCGGAATACAGATGCGGGTGTGTATGCACAGTATCGAGGTTTTCCTGTAATTTATTACGGGACCAGTTTTCTGGAGTTGCCAGTTTGCATTCCGTTCCGGCCAGTTTTCATTTGTTCTTTCCCGGCCGGACTTTTCCGATGGAGGGGGTTATTTGCAAGTTTGCAAATAACATTTTGTGGAGGGTTTATTTGTGAGATGAGAGATTATGATAGCATCTTTAGATTCCCTTTCCATCTTTTCTTTTCATGCATCATTACTTGTATTAATGAGAAAGGATTAAGATGGGATTGATTTGCTTCCTTGATGTGAGACTTGCTTTATGTTGTGGTCACCACCTTTGTTCTCCTACACTCACCTCCCTCATGTGTGATATTCTTTCCTCCACCATTTTGAGAGAAGGGGGGCCGGCCACTTCATTAGGGGGAGAGAGTGAGAGGGTTTCATTTTGATGAGGATAATTGGTTCATCTCATTTTTTTTGCTACACACATTCTAGCTCCACATGAAAGTTCATTTTCCATTCTATTCCTCCATCACCATGGCAACTACACAAACCCCAAAAGAGACTACGATTCTACACTTGCCTACAGCAAATCTTGGACGCGTCAGCTAGCCAACTTCGTGCCCGAGTTGCCTCGGTCCAGAGGTGGGAGCCCGTAAAAGAATCCGGCTACGTGGTGCCCTTTCCGACGAGAAGACGACGAATGATGATTCCGCGGGAGATCGGGACGACGACGAGAAGACCGAAGGACACGGATCGCTCGGTATATCTCTCACCCTTTCTCTTGTTTGCTAGTATCGGTTAATGGTTACGATCCGGGTTTATTATCCGCGATAGCGCCAGTTTAAAAGTTAAGAAAATTTTTGATTCCGCATTTTGGTCTCGGATAGACGGCCGGGGCGCTGCCGTGGCGCAACAAAAGGAAAGGATATAAACGGATAATCATGTATACCAGTCAAATGTATATCCATGGTTCGGTCAAATCATGTTCATGTTGATATAGATTGAATTCTGGTATAAATGGATTCATATTGAATTGGATTTATACTTGAATCATATTCAAGAATAGATTGATTGATTTCATATTAGACTGAGACTCTGCTTGAGACAGACACTTAAACAGAATTGAAGTCCTGAATTAGTTTTTGGAGTTATCGGTAACTGCTGCATATGGACGGCGAGATTTGTGTCTTTTTTCAAGACAATTACCGTGTTGATAACATCGTTTTTAGTTTGTCTACCTTAAATAGGCAAGCACCCAAGTTCTCCGGCTCCCTGAGGCTCAACAGAACCGGTCCCGCTTAAATCTATATTTACTAGGATCCTTATTGTAAATTAATGTAACTTGAGGGGGGTTTATGAAAAATAGTTTTGATATATTTTCAAAATACACCTCAAGTATTCAATTATAGTCTATAGGGTTTTCATAGTTGTAATTTTTAAGAGTGATAAGATAGTCTAGTGGATATAAACCTAAGTTTGAATAGTACATGGTATTTTCTTGTAATTTGACTTGTATTGAATATGATGGTATTTTCATGAACTTTTGTGATTCTTTTCTTTTGATGAGAAAACATGGAATATATTATATATTTAAAATAGATATTTTTGATAATATATATATAATTATTAAAAATATAATTTATTTATTAATAGAAATCACGTTTTCTTAAAAATTATAATAAAAATTCCATCGAGATCGTATGCTCCGTGAGGAGGTGTGCATCTCCCTCTACTATTCCTGAGAACGTGCGATAACCCGCACCATCCCAATCAGGTTCCCCAAAATGGGTTGTAGAGGCTTATTTGCAAGGAATTAATTAAAACAATTTAAAGAATACGGGTTTTGATAGTTTAAGGTATTTTAATGTAAATTGTATTTTGTCCCACAAAATTGTTACAAAAGCCAACGTGCTATGTCAAGATGAGTGTTGTGATGAGATAGGTCATTACCTCATGAGTTTTCTAAAGGTAATAGAGCAAAACGATAAAGTAATATCATATGTAAACTTGATGGTATTTTACCGAAAAAGTGAAATAGAATTTGTTTAACATTAAATTTTGAATTGAAACTTGGTTAAATTGTTGTTTTATAGTTTCTAAACAATATATGAATAGATGGTTATTTTTTTGTGTAAAAACAGTTGAATTTTTAAAGAAAAGAGAATCGGAAGTCAGAATAACTCCGCTTCCGACGAGTTTTGAGAAGAGAGTGTTCTAGATTAGAAATGTAGGATGGGAGAGAGGACATACTGATTGATTATAGAGGGGGAGGTAGAAGAATATTTCGAAGGTATCGTGGAGTCGCTTCGTCGCCGGATTTGTCCCGAATCGTCGCCGAAACATTGACCTTGGCTAACTCTACTTGTACAACTTTTGGACTTGGAAAATTTAGAGAGTTTTGGCAATGGATTTCAGAATGAAGAGGGACAAAGTGTAAGGGGTATTTATAGGATAGAAATTAGGGTTTAGGGTATTGAAATGAGAATTAAAAATACATTAAAATTTGATTTTAAGGCTCATTTTAATTCTTTGGAAATGTGCAAGGAAATCAAACAGATTAGGGTTAGTGGGGGGAGTCCAAGGGGTGCTAAGGTTAAAGAATTGGAGCATTTGGTATGGTTGGGACCGGCGGCGCCGGCCCCAAGTAAGATCTCACCGGCCATTTTTTTTTTGTGGGGTGTAGGATTGCTGCCACGTGTCCTAATCGCTTCATATAGCTCAGTGCACATGTTTGATTTCTGAGACTTTTCATTTTTACATGTTTTGCACGTGTAAAATTTTAGGCTTCCAAAAAGTTTAAAAGAAAAATCAGCAAAAATATTATGTGGCTGAGGGGATTCGAATACAGGGGCTATGTCATAGCAGTGCAAGGCTTTACCAATGAGCTATAAGTGTTTTTTTACTGTTCAAAAGCAATTTAAATTTATAACTTGTGCTCAGTCTAAGGTATTCCTCTCTATACTTTACAAAAAAATTTGTACAGAAATTTAGGGTTGTTACACAATCTTTCTTATTTAGAAAGATTGAATGAATATATTCCATAATAGAATTTTATTCTATAATTGGATTTTTGATCCAACAGAGAGTACCTTTCTTATTTTAGAAAGATGCGGGAAATGTTTTCTCCCAAAAGAATTTAATTCTGTATTTTGATCCAATGGCTCTGTTTAACAGAGAGTATTGTAGAATTTTAATTCTACCTGAGCGCCGGCACTCACGTGTTATGCACGTGAGCGCCATATAAGAATTTAACTCTTATAATGGGTATTTATGTGCTTTGCACATTGGCGCCAGCGTGAGGAGCACGTGCGGCGCTATCTAAGAGTTTAACTCTTATGAACTCTTCTGTGCTTTGTACATTGGCATCCGCGTGAGGAGCACGTGAGGTGCCACCAAAGAACTTAATCTTATAAAATTGGCTCTGATGCTGGCGCCCTCATGGAGAGCACGTGAGGCGCTTCATCATTGAATTCAATAGAGCTTTGCTCTATTATTAGGTTAAATATATTGGGAAAACAGGTCCAATACCTAACTACAAAAGAAACCAAACCCAGCTGACCTAAAATCTATGCTCTGATACCAAACAAATCTTGTCACGCCCCGCTTCCCAGAGTGCGCAAACTACGGCACGTGACAGAGCCAACCATGCTATCTGTGGTAAGAAAATATCCCTCCACAGTCACATTACGGCTGTTTATAGGATATCAAGAACAGTAAAATATAAAATCTATCTAGTAAATGTCCATTTGCCAAATAAAAGAGTCAAGAAAATGTATAAGCAAAAACGATAATAAATTCAATAAACAACATCTGGAGAAAACATCCCAATATGGGCTCACGTCAAGAAATAAAAGTGCGGAAAAATAAGCTAAGAGTTTAAGAGCTAAACATCTCTAAATCACACATAATCAATTCCTCACTGCTCGGCTTGACGGCTAAAGTATTTCTGTTCAGCCTGCAATAGAGATAGAGGAACTGGGCCATGCAAAACCCAGACGTGTAACGACTCTGAATTTACTGTTCAAAATTTTTCAGTTTAATGTACAGAAAAGAATTTATAAGCATGAGTATAATTTATAAGTTAATTTTTGTTTAAGAACAGTAGGAAACAATTTGAAGCTCACTGGTAAACCCTTGCACTGTTATGACATAGTCCCTGTGTTCGAACCCCATCAGACACATTATATTTTTTCTAATTTTTCTTTTAAACTTTTTGGAAGCCCGAAAGCTTACACGTGCAATGCACATAAAAATGAAAAGTCTGAAGAAATAAACATATGCAAAAGAGTATTGATACAGAGAGGAACACGTGGCTCAAATCCACCGGCCCCACTCTCTCGAACAACCGGCGAGATTGCTTCCTAGGCCGGCACCGATGGGCTCCCCGAGCCCAATGAACCCCGGGCTTTGCACACAAAACCCTTCCCCTACCCCTAACTCCTCTGCACTGTTAGATTGCTCTGCAATTAAACAAGGACTTTTAATTTCACATTTAAACCAAATTTTAATCCATTTTAATTCACTCTTTTAATTCCAAAACCCTAATTCCACACTATAAATACTACCCCATACCCTAGCCCTTCATCATTCTGAATATTATAGCTAAAATTCTCAAAATTTTCTAAGTACAAATGGAGTAAAAGATGAGTTAGCAAGCGACCAAGTTCCGACGAGGATCGAAATATATTCCGGCGACCCCGCGACGTCACGACGACAACCCCCTCTTCCTACACTTTCCTTTATCCACTTCACTTGTAATTCCCTTCCAATCCTCATTCTTCTTCTCTAAAAACTCTTTTTCAAAACATATGTCGGAAGTGGAGTTAATACCGACATCTTCTTCTATACTATATAAAAAATCCATTTTCTTATATTTGGCATCCATATCCTTACACAAAGTTTGTAATCATAAAACCAAGGTTTAGAACCAACTTTCACTCAAAAATGTCATGTAACATAACTTTAACTTAACTTTTACATTAATGTACCATGAACTTTATATATATCATCTTATATTGTTTTGCTTAAAACATACTTTTAGGAAATTCACGAGGTAACGACCTACCTCTCACATACACACATGGTTTCCATAGTACGATACTCTTCGAACGTATTTTAGTTACGAACACAATATTGCATTAAAATACCATTTACTATAAAAACGGTTTTCTTTTAAATTGTATTTTCAGTTCCTTTGCAAATAAGTCTCTACAACCCTTTTTAGGGGACCCGCTATTAGATGGTGCGGATTATCGCACATCCTTGGACTACTAGAGCGAGATGCAAACCTTCTCACGGAGCATTCGGTCTCGAAAGGTTTTTAATACGGTTTTTAAGAAAAACGAAGTTTTCTACTTAATTAAAATTTAATTTTTAATAATTATATAAATATTACAAAATCCATATATTTCCAAAATATAATAAACTTATATTTTTTCAAATGAAAGAATTACAAGTTTCATCAAAATACCATCAAGATACCAACAAAAGTCAAGCTTTACAATAAAATACCATGAACTTTCCAAGCTAAGCTATTATCACTAAAATACCTCAAATACCTAAAATTCACATCCATGGAAACCCTAAATAATATAAATAATTTCTTGAGGTTATTTTGAAACTGTATTAAAAATATTTTTCATAAAACCCCCTCGAATTATATAAAACTATATTTAAGGACTTTAGTAAATATAGGTTTAAACATGATCAATTCTCTTGAACCCCAGGGAGCTGGAGAAAGTGAGTGCTTGCCTATTTAAGATAGAAAACTTAACGGTGTTATCAATGGTAATTGTTTTGGAAAAAGACACAAATCCGGTCATCCATGTGCAGCAGTTACCGATAACTCCTGAACGTAATTCAAGATCTAAATCAGTTTCAAGTATCTGACTCAAGTATTAGTCTAACTCATGTCTGAATCCAAACTCAAAATCTGAATCTAAAACCAAACACGAATACTTGATCATGAACTTGAACACGCGAAATCAATATCAAACTCAAGCAGGTATACTTGACTATTGATCGTGAATTGGAACACTTGAACTTGACTAAAACGAAACATGAATATTTGAACACTATGATTTGACTCGAACCATGAATACAACTTTACATAATACATGAATACTTGACATGAATACTTGATATATACATGAACTCAATCTTGCAACTAGATATATTCATGGATTCAAGTAAGGCTGGTAATTTTAGCTGTAACTTAGCATATACGGGGTGTTGGGGTAGTTCATGCGTGAATCCAATGAAATCTTAAGAGTCTCACTAGATCATGAATCCATGTCTACTAACACAAGCAAGCTATCATGAAGGCCCGTGTTTCCTTGCTCCTGGATTACAGGCTATTGAGTTTGGAATACTTCAACACTAGGTTGAAGCCCCGTTACTAACACTTGATTTTGGCCCGTGGTTCCTTACCACTAAATTATAGCCTGTTGGGTTCGAGAACACTCTTGAGATTGGTTGACATTCACCCTTGAACTTACATTAAATTAGTGTATTCAAATAGAGACCTTAAGACACTTACATTCACTGCATGTTTACTATATTTACACCACATGGCCATGTTACATTTGTTTGCCATGCTCATGCTATGTTTTCATGCTTATCTACTTATTATATATTACCATATTTGTTCACATATATTACGATAACACTGCATGCTAAATAAACTTGCCATGTTTACATTAAACGACATGCTGACACAACATACTTCATACTCACTTGTTCATATTATACTTTTACTTTATCATTACGCTTTATACTTCATTTCATTTCTTAGGGACTAACCGAGTGAAAGTTCATTGACGGGCATTCCACCCATCTTTGTTTTCTTGGAATGTTCGTCAAATACTGTGGAGACTGAGGAGGTAGACATCTCAGAGGAGGAGCACGATCAGATCGTGACCCAGGCCTAGACCTATTATCTTCTTCTCAGTTTATATATGCCACTTGTTTAGGCATTTCCATTCTTGTATTTTCCTTCAGTTGATATCATGTATTGTAAATGAATCAAGTTGAATGTAAATAAAATTGTTTAAGTTTTAATCTCATGTTAATTTTCTTGTCATTTTATATTGCTTATTTTACGCTTAACGTATTTATTCCGGAAAATGACCTTCTCGAAATAAATACGTCGGGCCTGTCACGTCACCGTTTCCGTCTACTGGAAAGCGGGGCGTGACAAGACGTCAGTGCGTCATAACATCAAAATAATAATAATAACCAGGATATAACGATATAGGTAAGCATGAATATAAAAGAGAACACGGGTATGAAACAGTGAGGTGTATGTACGTGACGTATAATCTAAGGTCTGCACTTCTAAGTTATCTATTCTAAAATTCTTTGAAATCAATTTAATGGAATCATCGATGTAACTCAATAGTATCCCGTGCGTATCCGGGACCACGGTTAAGATTCTCGGGCTGAATCCGAGACATGCCGCTAGGCAGTAAACAGGTAACATATACATATGAATGATGTCAGCAGCAGCATCCCAGGGCTGGCCTAACCCGTAAAGACTGATCAGTATAAGTATCGAACTGTTGAGTTACAAGTCAGGTTTCATCATTGATTTCCCCTTACCCCTAAGGTTATATGTTCAGGTTAGCAATTGATAATATAGATCTAATGCCAACACAGGATCAAGCAGGTACAGTTCTCGTCTATGCAGATAACAGGTTACGTCCGTCAGGATAACACGTCAGGATTGTTGGCATTAGTAACAAGATCGGGTAACAAGTCAAGTAGTGTGTCAGGATATGTCATGTGATGCATATGTATCAAGTGGATACCAAATGTGAAACTGTAATCGATATCGGAATCACGGTAAATAGTGTTGATGTCAGGATGCATATGTGTCTATCTGTAATAACCTATATATATCCATGACTATGTATAATGCAATCTAGATAACATGTCGCACTAATATAGTAGTAACATGATATAATGAAGTTCCGGAGTACAACTAGATATGCAATTGACAGTACGGATATGAACGGATATCGAAAAATAGTAAACCTATAACATTGGATGCACAATTAAAATACATGTATTATTTTTATTCATATGGATATAAATATATTAACATAGTATGTTGCAAGATAAACTTGCCTCGGAAACAACGGTCGATGTGCAGGTGGCTTGGTGCGACACGACACGACATGGTGTGTGGGCCTTGCGGTGACATGGGACCGATGCGATGGTAGCACACAAGTGGCATGAGCTGAGCACGAAGCGGGCATAGCGTGGCACGGGAGCAGGGAACATAGCATGACACGGTCTGGGTACAGTGATGACACGGTCATGGCATGGTCTGGGTCTGGTGCATAGTCTAGTGCATGGTCTGGTCGTGGTCTGGTGCATGGTCTGGTGGTGGTCTTGTCGCGATTTGGTGCATGGTCTGATGGTAGTCTGGTCATGAGTGCATGGTCTGGTGGTAGTCTGATCGCGGTCTGGTCGCAATCTGGTGCATGGTCTGGTGGTGGTCAAGTCGCGGTCTGGTCGCGATTTGGTGCATGGTCTAGTATGGTCTAGTCACGGTCTGGTCACGATCTGGTGTATGGTCTGGTGGTGCTCTGGTCGTGATCTGGTCTGGTGGTGGTCTGGTCACGATCTGGTGCATGGTCTGGTAGTGGTTTGGTGGTGGCACGGTCGTGATCTGGAGGTGGCACGGTCGTGACATGGTGATGGCATGGTCTGAGCAACTGTGTGTCATAGTCACAGGGCTAGACAATGACGGTGACTGGGTCATCTGTATCATCGGCGACGCGCGCAACTCAGGTGAGACGATCGGAAAAGCAAGAAAAGAAAGAAGGAAATAAGAAGAAGAAGAAGAAAGGAAGGAAGAAGAGAAATGGGGGGTTTGTGGCTGCTGGTGATCGGGTCCTAGGACAGAGGACAAAAGAAAGGGCGACGGTGACGATGGGTTGTCGGTGGCGAGGTCTAACGACGATGGGTTTTCTTGAGTTGGTGTTGGGGTTTCAGTTGCAGCCGCTGGTGATAGGGTCATGGGTCGTGGGTTGTGGGTTCTTGGGGAGAGGAGGAGAGGGATGAAGAGATGACGGTAAGGTCGGGGTGATGGAGACATCGAGTCACCGGCGATGAGGGTGGAGGTTCTTGGGTTGGCTGTGGGTTCTCGGGAGTTGTCGGGGTTTGCAGGGATGGAGAAGAAGAGAGGGGAGAAGATGGAGGTGGTTGTGACGAAGTCGGGAGGTCGACGGCGAACGTGAGGACGTGAGCTAGGGCCCTTGGGTGCTCGGGGTTTGAGTGCTCGTGTGTTGTGGGTCGTCGGGCGCAGGGTCATGGTCAGGGAAAAAGGAGGAAAGGGAGATGAGGCGGTGGCGGTCGTGAGGATGTGGTGGTGACGAGGGTGGCGGGGAGGTGATGAGGTCGGTGACAAAGGCTAGGGTTAGGGCTTTTTTTCTTAGGTTCTCGCAGCTAAGGAAATAGATAAAAAGGAGGGAGAAAGGTGTTGTATTATATTAGGTTTTATAATATATATATATATATATATATATATATTGTCACGACCCAACTGTGGCACGTGACCGGCACTTAAATCATGTGACATCTACAAACATCGACGCGATCCAAGTAAGCCGAAACCCGGAATCTAAACCCTTTTTGAAAACATTGGAGATGAGGTTTAAAATAGTCATCCGATGAAGTCAGTTTTAAAATAACCTATAAGTTTAACTAAGTATGTTTGAAAAACATCTATAACGTTTTGAAACTTGACATCACCTCCTTTGCATTTTTGTAAAACCCGATACAACATAATAATAAAATAGCATCCCAACGGGAGCTAGTCTCTACGTCCAAACGACGGAGCAACCAACAATCTAAATCAGAAGTCGACTCCAAAGAGTGTGACCTCAGAATTCTAACTCTCGATTCTAAGTCCACAATATACCATTTCTAATTTGATGGAGTTTTTCACTAGATACAAGAATATAAGAATAATCAAGTGTGAGTACGATACAATAGTAACCCACATACCCATCAATCACCGAGAAGAAAGTGTGCCCAAAGCCGCTGATAATCCAAGCGGTAAAACCTGCAAGAAACCGTGGCACAACGGGGATGAGTTGCCAACTCAATGAATAAAAGTACATCTAAAGGTAGAAATCGAAATGCATGACTATACCTAGGTCATATATATATTACTATCATAATCTGTACCAATATACTATATGATATGCAGATGTATCATAATGCAACACCATCTATCACGCAATAACAAGTAACACCTATCAATGCAGATGACCTATATCTAGGTATAAGCCCAATGTAGCCGAAAATATATATATATATATAAACCTCTTCTTTAAAATAGCCGTGGAATAGATATGTCACGGCATAAAGCAGATGTGATAGTATGAAATATAATAGGTATCTTATTTAGGATATACGTCCTGCTATTTTAATAAATAGTGTTAAGAGGTTTACAGTTTAAAAGAGTTCAGTGTTATCTCAAACACGTCAAAATAATGAGGCTATAGCTCGAGTTTGAAATCATGTTTATGTATATGAATACCCGTACAAATATATACAGGTACTGTCCCCCGGATCAGTCCTGGTCGGCTATAGTAACCATAATCTACTGTATATCTCATGATAACCACATATCAATATATATCTATGGACGTCCAGCACCGACACCCAAAAACCAGAAATCCCTCATGTCTATCACCGACACGTAATTACAGATATCGTCGACACCACCTCAAACAGATGATCACCAACCGATATCCTGGCTACGATCAGTATCCCCTGGATATCCGCCGTGCCCAATCGAAACCCGGTCAGTATCCCCTGGATATCTTCCGTGCTCATCTCTATCTTCGGATCAAGTATCCTCATTAGGCTCCCCGCCTATAATACGGCTATTCTGCCCTCGGCCTCGAACCGGGTCCACCATGTATCCAACTGTATGCCCCCCGACTCGGTCTGGATAACTTGTAAATCCGTAACCGTATGACCCCCAACTCGGTTAGGAATCAAAATCAGAAAACACAAAACTCATGGTGGACGTTTAACTCATCATATCAAAAATATCAGGTAAGGAATAAGACTACTTGCATAGATTATATTGATGATATATTATATATATATACATATATAACAGTGTCTCATACCACCGATATATATCATCAAAAGTAAAATATCAAGAAAATCCATAAGAATCAAATACAGCATCTATAGTACTAATATTCGTAATTTACAACAGGAATAAAGAAAGACTACGTAATTATATCAAATAGGCATAATGATCTCAATTCTACCGTGTCATGGCAATACTAATGATGTGTAGTGTAGCATACGCGTCTGTGCTCGTGCAACATGACAATCATTAGTATTTGTATAAGTGTTCTACGGTGTAACAACCTATTTATATTAACACAGGTATATATACGCATTATACAACAGAATGGTTCTACAGTGACATGGCAGTACCAATGAGGTGTAGTGCAACATATATTTATGTGCTTGTGCAGCATAGTATTCATTGGTATTTATGCAGTGTTCTATCAGAGTGTTCGTATCGTAGATAACGTCGATAATATAATGCAAATATGTAAGTAATTTAAACGTAACTATTGTAATTACTTGCTATGAGCTATACTATTATCTTTAGGAATACACGAAACGTTTGAAATAAGAAACCTGCCCTAGATTTAAAATATATATTCATTTTGGAAATTGGCACCGCATCCTAGTATTTTATTAAAAGATAAAATAATCGTGGTTTTTAAAAGAATATATCTCACACATGTATTACATCCTAAAACGGAATATCACCTATTGCTACGAGTCTAAAGGAAAAACCTTGCCGTTATTTGGCATACGAATTTCATCAATTCCAATATGAAAAAACTCTTGTATAATATCTCATTATATCACTATATCTGTATCATCTCAAGTACGGCATGATCCCTCGTACAAATCCATCAAACCATATCCATGTCATACGGGTCTAACATCACGTACGTATCTCATTTAAAACCACGTATGGAACTTTATGCAAATGAAGAACACACTAAATGCAACATTATATCAATATCTTGTATAAATACTACACTAATGAGATATCATAACAATATTTATAAGGTTGCGAGTGTGCTATATGCCATCCACCCGACTTCCCCTGTAGATGTAAATCTACCCACCAACTTAAAAGCTTGCTGAATCCACGCTGCTGTATCGCCAAATCCGTCTCGGAATCCTTGAATCGTACCTATATTTGTATTTAAATCGTATTGATGTAAATATCATATCGAAAACCAAAACAACAAGCCAAACACCCGTAGGTTAGAACCTACAGCATACTTAACCCAAAAACGACAATATAATTCTGTCATTAACGTATAAACGTTAACGTTTCAGCTGCAACGTCAAAATATGAAAACTCCGTATCGTAAATATCTGAAATTTGATAAAACCATTACTAAAATGTTCCCAGATTTTTCTATGTAAATATTTAGACAACACAAACAATACAGAGACTTGTAAAATACCAACTCAAAGCTACAGAAGAAGAATCAACACCAAATGCCTAGGTAAGGCCGGCGTCGCCAGATTTCAAGGGTGCCTCGCCAGATTTTGTGGGGAGTTTGGGGCTCAGGTTTTAAGTGTAGTTTTCTAGTTGGCTCATTATACTTTTGATCTTGCTAGTTTTTCTAGTGATTATACGTATTGGTTCTAAATTTATTTACAGTAGGTTTAACATCACAAAAGTTCATGTTTTCTATTTTTCTTATGAAAACTGATATTGGACAGAATTGATTAAATTGAAAAGAGAGGAAGATATACCTATGGAGATTGTGTATAGAAGAACACCAGCTCCTAATCTGTATGTGGAAGCATCTAGGTTTGGTAATGGATCAAGCTTGATGATGGGTACAAGTTGATGAAGGGATTCATTGCTCTCACTCTTTGGTACGAACACTTAGAAAATTTTCTTGGTTTGGGGCTGAAGAGTGTAGTGTTTCAGTTAGAATAGCTACTGAATTTCATAAGTATTAGATGTAATTAGGTTGAGGAGCTTTGTAGAGAAAGCATGAGGTGTAGGATGAGAAGTGGAAGTGTCATGAGAGGAAGAAGGTTGTGTCACTTGATGAAGCATGATTGATTCATGCAAGGAGAAGGTGTTAGATTTAAAGAAGGAGGTGTAAAGTTATGAAAGAGGAAGTGTATGGTTATAAGTAAGGGTGAAAATGAGGTGTTTTGTGTGAATATTAACATAGAATGATATATGCCATTCATGATAAAATATAATAATAAATAAGAACCTTCATATCATAAATCCAAATCCATATAACATAAAAGATATGAAATAATAAATATATTACTTAATTATCATTAGCTTAATGACAAATAAAATGTCATGATAAAATAATTAAAATATCATTTTCTTGATATCACCCACTTATTCATATTTATTAAAATAATTACATTTTTCGAATATGATTCCGATACCCAATTTCATAAGCGATATCATTTTCGTAAACTTGTCAATTATATTATTTTTATAAAAAAAAATATAATTAAATATTCTTAATTTTCGAAAATGTTACATATATATATATATATAAAGAGAGAAAGAGAGAGAGTATGAGAGGAGAGAGAAGGAGTGAGAAGAGAAAGAGAGACAGAGACAAGAGAGAGGTAAGGAAATAAATTAGTTAATTATTATATTATATAATATATAGTATAAGTAACAATTTTATTAGTTTAAGTTTTATATAAATATTATAATATATATTCTGGGTTTAAACAGCTAATATCAAAATACTCTGAAAAATACCTGGGTCTCCTCTAAAATTCTAATTTTAAAATACGGATAATATACGTATCAGCCAAAACTATAGTGTGATGTCCGGTTAAATAAAGGCATACCCCAAAGAACGGATACACGTAAAAACACATAGCGATCCAAACGAGTCCGTTTTAACAGTCTGGACAGGAACACGATGCACGGATGCAAGCATAAGGTATGTGGTATGATACAGGTCATGCTAGATGCTTAAAAAATATAGTTTGGTTATAATTTGTATTGTTTAAAATATATGCAGATACTAAATATATGATACATGTATATAGAACATATATGTGTGCACGGATCCTCTGTACTAGTAATCATATGACGTAATCTAGGATCAAGACGGGTTTCAAGCATGCGAGTCGGGTCGGATACTAACCACAGATACCAAATGAATCATCCAGACCCAAAAGCAAACAATAAACAAGAAAAACTGTCGCAAAATTAGAAAATACTCAAGTCAAATATGGTATAAATGAACTAGGGTGTTACATAAGGTCAAGCCTAAATTCGAACCAAGGTTAAACCTAACGCTCTGATACCAACTTTTTTACGACCCAGAAATGGCACGTGACCAGCACGAGAATTACGTGAAGTTTATAGGACCCCGCCGTAATTCAAGTAAGTCGAAGCCCAGAAATCTAAACCTTTTTGCGGAAAATAGTGGAGGTGCGGTTTTGAAACATCGGCATAATGAATTCAAGCCTTCCTTTAAAAGTATAAGTAATATCATATGAAAATGCAATGGTTTGTATCTATCTTTGAAAACATTTTCATCCTTAAAATTTGGGCAGCACCTCCCTTGTATATTTTGATCCAAAACCACATACATGCAATAATATAGGCATCCCCAAGCGGGAGATAGCTCATCGTCAATCGGCGGAATCACAACCATGCAATAAAGCATATATATACAATGCCCTGCGGCGAAAATCAATCACAGAAATAGAATAAGTAAAGGCAAGACATCATCCAGCTCAAATAAAAAACAATACACATGTTTACCGCCGAAAACAGAGATGAGCTGGGATGGATCGTCTTTCCTGAATTTAGGGGCAGATGCTATTTGGATTTATCCGTCCACCTCTCCGAAGATACCAAGTTGATTTATGGCACCATATATCGGAGGTTTGGATGGACGTGACCGTTATAGCAGATTTTATCAGATTCCCCCTCATTTTATGAGGGGGTTTTGATTGTGGAGACGCTTTTCCCTGCATGCGCAAGCCCCCGCAGTTAATTACGTTACCGCATTACGATAACCACTTTCTCCTGCTTTGGAAGTTCACTTCGTATCGTGTGTGTTTTTGTTTGTTTTGGTTGCACGTGGATTGTATACGGAGACTAATTTATGTCGTCGTCCGTAGGGCACGGATTAGTCCAAATCCGTATATTTGAGATTTAGGTTTAGGTCAAGAATTTTGCTTGACGGGGCCTACGTTGGTAGCTTGGTTTGCCAACGGGAAAGAACTTAGAACGCAGATCTCACATTTGTGAGGTCCATCCATTCATGGGATATTTGGGTTTTATTTAAGCATCATTAGCCATATTTGAGACTAAGATCTACTTATGAGCAATGAGCATATGGGCTCAATTGATCATTAGATCATATATGAATAGCCCATGGATAGTATACGGGAGTCATTATGGAGATAGTCCACAGGGAAAAACATATTAGTTTAAGGACGCCGCGGTCCAACATTCCCTGTTTGGGATGAATGTGTTGGAGATAGTGCCCTCAGAGTCAATTATTGGATCACAGGCACATGATTGCAATGATTGAGGGAGGACCTATACCGGTAGGACCGTCTTACTCAAGATGATAGTATGCTATCTGGTTTATCTTTATCATCGAGTACTGCTTTAGGTGACCTTACGAGTCGCTATTACACGTTGATAGAGCCCCTAGGATTCTTGCTTGACTGCCAGCAGTATGAGGGCGATCATATACGCGGGAGCTGGGGTTTATAAGTACATCCTTAAAAGGTCCCTAGTCGTGGGAGTTTCGAGACAGGGCATCGATACTCCAGAGTAGACTAGTGTATACAGTCGAGACCCCGATGAGGGGCGGTGGCCGGTCTCACAAGCCACTGGTGTCAGTTGGTTCACCTAAGATGTATACAGGTGCTCATTGGGTTATGAGTACACTGGACAGGACTCGCCGGGAACATGTTGGTTGGTCTTATACCTGACGTCAGATAGCAGTTCCCTGGTGACATGTGTACAAGTTAGTTCATCGACCTGAGATCATCATTTGTCTCGTGTGAGTTCCCACTGTGCTTTGATTACTACCCTACCACGCTCAAAGGAGATGTGCAAACAGGTTTTAGTTGGGTACAGTCCCGAGCCACATAGAGGCAGTGAGCGGATCTGCAGGGGTTCGTCTCTCCCGGTATTGGGGGTGAGGTCGTGCTGTGTCTAGGAGAGCCATTACACAAAGCTCTCGGCCGAGGCAGGAGATTTACTGGTAGGTATTCCAGTAGTATCTCAGGGTGTTCTGGACTACACTCCGGCACGACTTGTACCGCTTTTGGGGGTCTAACTTTTACCAACCCCCTAGGCCCGCCATGCGATGCCCATAGACGAACGGACCGGACTGTACGGATATTGTCACTGACAGGCTCAGTAGGGTGTCAGGATGAGTTCGCTCATCGATGTCCCTTTTGGTCAATACCTGGTAGCCCGTTACGTATTGGCTAATACCTCTGACGTGCTAGTGGTTAAATCCACAACCAAAGTATTGACGAGTCTTTAGAGTCCCCCACAGACCAGTTTCTCAAGTTTCGGGCGAAACGCTGTAGAAGCCGTATGGAGATATGGCAGGGTTCGATCAGATACGTGCGGTATTGCACGGATCGTGATCGGTCGGATAATACTAGCGGGCTTTGGTTTAAGCCGGATCCTAGTATTGTACAGTGTAGATTTTGTCTCTTTGCATTTGTATTCAGTGAGAATACAAATGCGGGTATGTATATACAGTCGCGGGGTTTTCCTGTAATTTATTACGGGATCAGTTTTTGAAGTTGCCAGTTTGTATTCCGTTTCAGCCAGTTTTTCTTTCTTCCATTCTTTGGCTGAATTTCCGATGGAGGGGTTTTTTGCAAGTTTGCAAATTTGTTATTGTGGAGGGGTTTCTTGTAAATGAGGGCTTCATGATAGTTCTTTCATCATGAGATTCTTTTTGAGTCTCTTCCTTTGCATTAATGATGATGGGGTTTGATTAAGTTTTGATAAGTTTTTGATGTGAGATAATTTGATAATTATCTTCACATATTGGTATATGCTTTTTCTCTCTCTCCTCATTCTATCATCAAAGAGGCCGGCCACACATTGAGAGGGTGAGGAAAAATTCATTTTGGAGTGGGATTTGATTCATTCTCACTTTGCTTTACTTGCTTCAAAATTCCATTGCTCAAAAGTTCATTCACCTCCACATCACCAAGGCAACTTCACAACCCCAAAGAGACAAAGTGTTCTACACTAGCCTACAGCATCCCTTGGGCACGTCGACTCGCCAGCTTCGTGCCCGAGTTGCCTCGGTCCAGAGGTGGGAGCCCGTAAAAGAACCCGGCGATGTGGTGCCCGTTCCGACGAGGAGCTGAAGACCGGAGGTTCCGCGAGGAGATCGGAGTGGAGGCCGAACACCGAAGGACACGGATCGCTCGGTATAGCTTTCTACTCCTTTTCTAGTTTGCTAGAGTTAGGTTAATGGCCCGATCCGGGTTTTTAGTGCACAGTGGTGCCGGTTCTAGTTTATAGAAAAGTTTTCGTTTCCGCATTCCGGCGTCGGATTGACGGCCGGAGCGCCGCCGTGCACTTATATTGGTATCAGAGCCATGCCATTAACCTTGTCTAGCTTGCTCTATTGTGTTTACATGTTCGATCGAACGAATTTTCAAAAACCGCGTTTTCATTGCATTAGTTTCTGTCGAAATTTTTTTGGGCTCGAAAAATTTTTCAAATTGTTGCAGAAATACATGCAGGGAATTCTAAGAGTTCTGCAAAAATTTGGTGGCATGACTTCACTGTTCCACCGCGGAACCGCGGCCAAACCCATGCATTGGACGCGGTTCCGCGGCCATGTTGAGTCCTTGCTGCACCATTTTTTTCCAGAGGGTCTTAGACTGTGAAATGGGATTTTTGGAATATTCTGTTTGGGCCCAGATTTTCTTTGAGTGCTACAGTAGTGCTTGGGGCCCACTTCGGTAAATTTGATCGATCGAAATTTTTAAACATATTAGTTCACAGTATTTACATTATATCTGCGACCGTGAATGTCATTTGATCGGTAAATCCAGTCTATCTGCTATAGCCCTTTTAGACGGATTTGCGAACGTGGCATTCACGTTGATGTTCTGTGTTGTGCTGTGATGTTGCGGATTGGTCATGGGGGATAGCCTGGATGCAATGGTAGTACAGTTTTGTTTTACATGTACATTTGATATTGCGAGGCGAGCGTCCGACATGTGGACTGCCGTCACTGCCTGTTTGTATATTATTCTTTTGGGGCACGATCGGGATGAGGTCGATGTACCCGTTGTATATTTTACTTTCTGTACTAGGATTACCCCAAGGTGGGGTGCACGGATAGCCGGGTTCTAGAGGGCAACGAGCCCGCATCTCATGGCTTTGAGACGGAGGGGGCTTCACTCTAGAATTGGCGGGCTATTCGCCGCACTCGTAGGGGGTACAGGTTGACCTAAGGAGGGATGCCCAAGTTACCGGATTCCGTGAAGTGCTGGGTGGTCCATTCACGTTGCTGAAGGGGGCTACCTCGCTTCAGGTTTTGGCGGGTAACTTGCCGCGCCCGTAGGGGTCTAGGATTTCATTGCACAGGCTATCCACACGACCAGGGGAACGTCGGGTTTCAGTAGCGGCTCTATGAAACCCGGGGATCCCAGACATCTGTATTGTTCTGTGATGCTGATTACTTTCTGTGATGTTGCATTTTATCACGCCTTAAGCGAATATTATATATTGATATATATACTAGTAGATGTTGTATATGTTTTGCATCCGCGCTAGTCCAGTCCCCGCTCTGTCGTTAGTTAAGTAACCTAACGGGTGATGACGGGACCCAGTGGCGAATGCGGATGGCATATACGTACATCATTATTTTCGTTCTTTTGTGGTGTGAACAATTGATGGGACTGCGTTGATTCGGATCAATGCAAGCTAAACAAACCTATTCTGATGTTGTTGGAACATTTTTCAAAAAGCTGTTATTGCAAGGGCGTTCTCTTTTGTTTTGCACAGTGATATTCAGTTGGAATATCCTGCACCTCAGTCGACGAGGCAAGGGACGAGATCCCTTCACCGGGAGTGACCCCTTGGACAGAAGTTTGCTTCAGGGCAATAACTTCATTATAGCTGATTACTTTTGCTTTTCATCGTGGTATTCAATTGGAATATCCTGCACCTCTTTCTACGGGAAAAGAGCCGAGATCCTTTCACCGGGAGTGGCCTCTTTAGCAAAGGTTTTCGTCACTATATTTTTAAAATCTATCCGGTTCCTTCAACGATATCAAGTTCATTACGTTAAAGGTTTTCGCCAGAAACCATTCGTAGCCCTCCGTCGTTTCATATGGATAGTCAATAAGTATTCAAGCTGTGTTTGTTGGCCAAAATCAAGGCACAATGATTGGTAGCTATTGGGTATTCATATGCAGCATAGATAGATGCGTTGGTTTGGGACAGTCGTATAGCCTTGTTGGCCAAAGTCAAGGGCTTGTACGGGTGGGTTCAAATTAACCTGGAGAATGACGGGTAGAACTTGACATGTGACTTATGATTTGTTGGCCAAAGTCAAGGTCATAAGAGCATGGGGTAAAAATCCATATCGGGAGTTTCTAAAGAAACTGAAACTTGCCAGATATGCGCATACCTTCTGGAGTGTGATAACGTAAGCGGATTCCGTCACATTGTCATGCGATGATAGTTGGATCCCGATTCCCACTGATGAGTTGGTTTACCCCTCGGGTGATTGATCAGTCGAAAATAATGTATTTTTAACACGGCAATTTCCCCATCTTTTGCACTCATTTAGAAGTGTTCGGTACTCATATTTCACATATTAGCAAATCGGTCGTTAAATATCATATTGCATGTGTTAGACTTTTAAACCGACACATTAAAGGAAATTAACCGCATTTCATGGCATCGCATCATTTCTGTATTTGCGCAACACTTGTCTTGAGTCTGTGCAGGAAAATACGGAAGAAAAACTAAAGAGCTGATCAAAAATTACGCCAACTCCAAGTTTTGAGATCTGGTAGCAATCCAAAGGGAGAAATATAATTCAACATATCAAAGAAAGGCCCACAACTCAGGCCCAACAAGCACCAGAGAGCCAGAGCCCCAACTCCTCAAAAGAGCCGCGGAACCGCGGCGGGAGCCGGCTTGCGCCGCTGTTCCGCGGCGGTTTAGTCAGATCATCATTCCAAATTTGCATCATTATTCCTATCTCAGTAGATACAGCTCAGAATGATATGTCAAATTCCAGAATTCTCTCGAAGGTTCAACCAGATCAGCAAAGATCATTAAGTAAGGCTAAACATAATTAAGCTCCTAACTAACCTCATCTAGAAGCTTCTCCTCTAACTAACTTTTGGAGGGAAATTCAAATTTCCTCAACAAACTTTAGGAGGGAAACTTAGAATTTGAAATCCTAGATCTAGGGTTTGGTTATCTATAAATAGGAACCTAGACCTAGGGTTAAAGGCTAATCAATCTTTAGGTAATCAATTTTAGTTAATCTTTACCTCTTTCTTCATCTTCTTCTACAAGTCTAGTGACAAGGCTTGTGCGAAACCCTAACCCTAATTCCACTCCAAATTCAAGATCTTGAGTACCAATCAAGCGAGAAGCCTTCAACCTTTTAGGAGCCGAGCCGATCTTCAATCGGGCAAGTGATCCAAGCCGATCCGCGACTCACGGAGACGAGCGAAGCCAAATCGACGATTGAGTTCTTCCTCTTGTAGTTCTTGAGCGAATGTAATGAAATTGTTGATATAAATAAAAGGTGAAATTCTTTAATCTTGCTTTCTTTTAATTCTTTCATCATGATTAGATCTCAATTTGTAATTGTTGTTCTTGTTGTGATGTTTGAGTAAAACTCCGCTCGTAAAGGAGTCGAGACGATTGTAGAATGATGATGTAACAAATCTTAATACGATTTTTAAGTCCTACGAGTTTTGTAAACCCTAGCAAGTTCAAGAATAGATGACCTAGTTTCGTTGCGATACTTTCTTGAATGTGATCGCTCGAAATTAGGGATCCACGATCGTTTCTTGAATTTACTAGAGGCTAGAATATGAATGATATCAATGAAAGAACAAGAGATAAGATGAAACCCTAGTTTCACAAGAAGTCTCTAATTCTCATCGATCATCATCGATCTAGTATCAATTCATCGAAGGATAAGAATACGTAATTGTAAGATTACATCACATCTAGAGATCCGATCGATTCCTACGAGCCTCATTTCGATTCTTGATATTTGGTTTGGAAAAATCATCAAACTATCAATTCTTGATTCTATCTTTTTCTTGTTATTAGATCTAGATTTTCTAATTCTTGAGCTTCAATTCTTTAAATCATGAATTGTTTTGTTTTCTTTTCATTAAAGTTTCAACTCATCTAATTCAAAAGATGAACGATTACACTGTCCCTGTGGACGATCCGCACTCACTTACAATCTACATCCGACACCGTAGTTGATTGCGGTCAAATAATTTTTGGTTGTGATTTCTTTACAAATTTCATACTACACAACAAGAATTCTATTCAATCAGTGATCCCGACTAATTCTTCGTTCGGGTTTGGAGAAGAATTTGACGTTACAGTGAGAGGTTTCCAGATTAGATAAATTGGTAACCATTCTGATCTAGGTTAGAGTGCATGCTGAGTGTTTCTTTTCTCTCTCTCTTTGGAAGCGACCATGACCCGACCCTTGACTATGACTCAGTGACCAAGATTAACCGAACCTTCTTAAAACACTGGCTTTTGGATTGTCAGAGTTGCAAACCTCTTTGCCACTCCTACTTTTACCCTTTTCTCCAGGACACCCCGTATTACTACGAACGTCCACTTCCATTGGACAAAACCATCGTATGGTTATATATGAACTCAAAGGAATTTATTCGAGGATGGTTTCCGGTTCTGGAGAAAACGAATAGGACTATTCAGTTGTATTTTCCTTTTACCTTCTCTCAGATTGCGAGTACTCCTTGGTTTAGGAGATAGTACACCTATTACACAAATTGGATAGTCTTCTTCCAAACCTTAGGCTGGTGCCGAACGGTAGGGAATGAAGAAAATTAATTAGCATAACGATGGTGTGCAGAAGGTACTAAGTTAAGACAAATCAAGGGATTAGTAAGAGGGCAAAGTAAACTGCGACTGCTATTCACAACCAAACCAAGTATTTCATTACCACTCCCATTTCACCTTTGTATTTCTCCAGGACACTACGTATCACTACGAAGATCCACAGTTTATTTGGATACTCCATCGTATGGTTATATATGAACTCGAAAGGAACTTGTTCCAGTTCGGGGATGGATTCTGGTTCAGGAGAAATAGGAATAAGGTTTATTCGGTTGTCTTTTATCTTCACCTTCTCTCGCATTGCGAGTGCTCCTAGGATTAGGACAGCGCACCCATTATGCTTATTGGATAGTCTTCTTCCAAACCATAGGCTGGTGCCGAACGGTAGGGAAGGAAGAAAACCATTTAGCCTAAAGGGGTGTACAGAAGATAATGACTAAAGACATATAAAGGGATTTGGAGAGATGGCAAAGAATTATACGGTTACAGTTGTGAATCTGGATAATGGAAGAGGCATTACTACGAATACCCGGATACCCCTACGAAACATTTCGATGTTTCAGTTTCACTGTGTACTGTTAAAAGAAAACTGATTTCCCAATTAGACACTTGCTCCAGGGTATGTATTTACCAGGTATGATTCTCACATCTGTATGGTTTTGCAGATGATGAGTGGGAGTAAGTTATTGGGAAATAGGTGATCATCCTCATTATATCGGAATTCGTTGTAATTGGTGATATTTAAGGAAGTCACCTGAGTTGTTTGCCGGACGGCAAATATTTGGTTTTGAATATCCGTTATAATGCACCAATTTCAAATTGATATATCTATACGTTTATTTTCATAAAGTGAGATATAACTTTTTGAAATTATGTTGATGACATTTACCTATATCATTGGATGGTTAGGTAAGGAGCATTAAACAGCGGTGTAATTCTTCTTAACCATAAGTACAGTTTTCGACCTACGACACACAGGGAATGAGTTATTAGACTCAGGGGACTTATACAGAGTATTGTATGTTGTCTAGTGTCCATTAGGACAGAGGGGTTGGTCCTCGTACTATATTCTGTTTACCTGTGACTTCTCTGGTTCTTAGACAAGTGTTTCGAAGAAACACAAGGTCCAAGTTTTGAGAAATTATAAGTATATGAATAAAGTAGAGAACCAGGTGTTGCAAGTATCGGGATTCTTCAAGGTGATCGAAGATGTAGATACTTGTGTATGGTATTCAGTTGATAGTAATGATTAAGAGAACTTGCTTCTCTTTCAGGTCACTCATAATTGGAAGCACTCCTAAGTTGAGTAACGCCGATCGGCCTCCTTTTATTTAGTTGACATGCACTGGAGACAGCTGCATGATTTGAATCTGGTTCAATTAACGATGTTAAGGTACGGGGAGTTGTCCAGCTTATGCTTAAAACCAGACTCTGGATAACTCAAGGTACGTTTCTGTAATGGCTGTTTGTGGGTTGACCCAGGCTATGACGAGGGTTGACTTTCTACCATCTGGAAGATCAATAGTGATATTGTTCTTGACTCGCCACAGTTTTAACAAAAATGGATTTTTTCAGAAAACAGTAGTGGGAGTATGGTTGAACTGGAAGTGATTCCAGAACCGCAAATGATTACTGAAAATTTGATAAGAACCTAAAGATTCAATCTAGTTTGACATTCCATTGGCCACTCCGCAGATAAGGTGGGTAACCTCAGACACCCGAGAGGTACTTCGGTATACTCAAGGACGGTGACAGGGAGGTTCTTGTTTACCCAGACTTGCCATTGCTATTGTTCCAGACTGTGAAACCCGGCAGGAGGATGAGTATAGCGTCGTTCTAAACTAGCTTTAGAAGTGCACATGTATATGACTCTGCCAGAGGGTTGTCGTAGTCAGTGGGAGCAGCGGAAGCATTGGTGGACAAGTGGCTTATGTCTATTTATAGACTAAAGCAGATACAGCGGAGATAGGTCATCTATTTTTGATGTGACAGTCATAGGTTTGACTTCATCAGAATAGGGGATGGATCTGTTAAGAAGGTAGTAGGGTGTGATGTCCTGATATTTGGATGACTACACAGAGTAGGAAGTGATATTCCTATACTACGATCGGTTATTCTTTGGTTGTCACACAGTGGTTTCTCCACATGGGACTTGGATATAATATCAAGACATTCTGGTTACTAGATCTATGGTTTTAGATCTAGATTTGGGAAGTGTCCCAATCTGGATACTTAGACGGCATTCTAAAGGTGTTTTAGAATGGATGACTCCTGGCACGGTAGTGTACCTGCAGGTGATGGAGTTACCCTCTCTAAAGGTGTCTTACAGACTAAAGGGGAGAGGGATGTGCATGATTGGCAGATCACTTGCTTAGCTAATTGAGTCAATCATGAGATGTCAAGTACCACACCAGATGTTGTTTTTGCACGAGATGCAATAAGAAGATATTAATCCAATCCTGGAGAAACATTCGGAAGCAGTTTTGGAACATAAGTTGATATTCTAGGGATATGATAACGGCAGCCTCCTTCGGGAGACAGTTATCATTCAGGCTTCCAAGGTGACCTGGATGATAGAGTGGCTGTCAGAGTTATAGTTTTCCCTCTGACGAGGGGCAGTATTATGGACAGGTGGTCCAAGCAGGTACTGAGGGAGGCATGGCGCAGGACACTGATTAAGTTCAGTCGACGATACAGTCTAAGAAGATTGGATTTGGAGTTCACTGGTGAACTAGGTCCCATCAGACATCCAGACATATTCTAAGACAGGTATTACTCATTTCGGGAGATGGCTTTCTCCGCGAACTTGAGATAAAGAGAGACATAGAAAGAAACATCACAGCGGATCCACTCACTGAGGCTATTCCTCGAACGCAATAGTTTCGCAAACGAGCTTTGTGAGACTGACTAGTAGAGGAGTTGGGTGTTCGGTATTACACGGGCTGTGAGTATTCGACATCGCAATAATTAGCCTTGAGTGCAAGTAGGAGATTGTTGGAGATAGTGCCCTCAGAGTCAATTATTGGATCACAGGCACGTGATTGCAATGATTGAGGGAGGACCTATACCTGTAGGACAGTCTTACTCAAGATGATAGTATACTATCTGGTTTATCTTTATCATCGTGTACTGGTTTAGGTGACCTTACGAGTCGCTATTACACGTTGATAGAGCCCCTAGGATTCTTGCTTGACTGCCAGCAGTATGAGGGCGATCATATACGTGGGAGCTGGGGTCTATAAGCACATCCTTAAAAGGTCCCTAGTCGTGGGAGTTTCGAGACAGGGCATCGATACTCCAGAGTAGACTAGTGTATACAGTCGAGACCCCGACGAGGGGCGGTGGCCGGTCTCACAAGCCACTGGTGTCAGTTGGTTCACCTAAGATGTATACAGGTGCTCATTGGGTTATGAGTACACCGGACAGGACTCGCCGGGAACATGCTGGTTGGTCTTATACCTGACGTCAGATAGCAGTTCCCTGGTGACATGTGTATAGGTTAGTTCATCGACCTGAGATCGTCATTTGTCTCCTGTGAGTTCCCACTGTTCTTTGATTACTACCCTACCACGCTCAAAGGAGATGTGCAAACAGGTTTTAGTTGGGTACAGTCCCGAGCCACATGGAGCCAGTGAGCGGATCTGCAGGGGTTCTTCTCTCCCGGTATTGGGGGTGAGGTCGCGCTGTGTCTAGGAGAGCTATTACACAAAGCCTTCGGCCGAGGCAGGAGATTTACTGGTAGGTATTCCAGTAGTATCTCAGGGTGTTCTGGTCTACACTCCGACATGACTTGTACCGCTTTTGGGGGTCTGACTTTTACCAACCCCCTAGGCCCGCCATGCGATGCCCATAGACGAACGGACCGGACTGTACGGATATTGTCACTGACAGGCTCAGTAGGGTGTCAAGATAAGTTCGCTCATCGATGTCCCTTTTGGTCAATACCTGGTAGCCCGTTACGTATTAGCTAATACCTCTGACGTGCTAGTGGTTAAATCTACAACCAAAGTATTGACGAGTCTTTAGAGTCCCCCACAGACCAGTTTCTCAAGTTTCGGGCGAAACGCTGAAGAAGCCGTATGGAGATATGGCAGGGTTCAATCAGATACGTGCGGTATTGCATGGATCGTGATCGGACGGATAATACTAGCGGGCTTTGGTTTAAGCCGGATCCTAGTATTGTACAGTGTAGATTTTGTCTCTTTGCATTTGTATTCAGTGAGAATACAAATGCGGGTATGTATATACAGTCGCGGGGTTTTCCTGTAATTTATTACGGGATCAGTTTTTGAAGTTGCCAGTTTGTATTCCGTTTCAGCCAGTTTTTCTTTCTTCCATTCTTTGGCCGAATTTCCGATGGAGGGGTTTTTTGCAAGTTTGCAAATTTGTTATTGTGGAGGGGTTTCTTGTAAATGAGGGCTTCATGATAGTTCTTTCATCATGAGATTCTTTTTGAGTCTCTTCCTTTGCATTAATGATGATGGGGTTTGATTAAGTTTTGATAAGTTTTTGATGTGAGATAATTTGATAATTATCTTCACATATTGGTATATGCTTTTTCTCTCTCTCCTCATTCTATCATCAAAGAGGCCGGCCACACATTGAGAGGGTGAGGAAAAATTCATTTTGGAGTGGGATTTGATTCATTCTCACTTTGCTTTACTTGCTTCAAAATTCCATTGCTCAAAAGTTCATTCACCTCCACATCACCAAGGCAACTTCACAACCCCAAAGAGACAAAGTGTTCTACACTAGCCTACAGCATCCCTTGGGCACGTCGACTCGCCAGCTCCGTGCCCGAGTTGCCTCGGTCCAGAGGTGGGAGCCCGTAAAAGAACCCGGCGATGTGGTGCCCGTTCCGACGAGGAGCTGAAGACCGGAGGTTCCGCGAGGAGATCGGAGTGGAGGCCGAAGACCGAAGGACACGGATCGCTCGGTATAGCTTTCTACTCCTTTTCTAGTTTGCTAGAGTTAGGTTAATGGCCCGATCCGGGTTTTTAGTGCGCGGTGGTGCCGGTTCTAGTTTATAGAAAAGTTTTCGTTTCCGCATTCCGGCGTCGGATTGACGGCCGGGGCGCCGCCGTGCACTTACAGAATGTTAGTTTAAGGACATTTCGGTCCATCATTCATCTTGTACGCATGTGTTTTTGTTACGTGGCGGAGTGAAAGATGGTGCCATGGAATGCGCCCAATTTGGGGTGTGATCCGATTTGAGGTGTGCACGTCAGTTTGGAAGTGCATCAATGTGGGGTGTATAATTTCTCTATCTTGATGAAATTTTACATCAAGTTGGGACGAGGAGTTGTTTTTGGTTGTCGGGACCCACCACCTCTCTGAAGACATTGAGGAATTACAACGACATATATATCAGAGGTATGAAAAGATGTACCCTTGAACCAAATCCTGTATTTTGAGGGAAAGATCGTGATGGATCATCTAAGAATCATTAGTATTATTTGAGACTAAGATTAATTTAGGAGATATGGGATGAATATCATTTTGAATATCATTGATGAGAGATCATTAGTCAAGTTTGAGACTAAGATCAGTTTGGAAATCATGAGCATATGGGCTCGCTTGGGCTAAGATTAGGTTTCAGCAGTGCTAAGCACTTAGTTGTATATAGCACTCCCGTGTATATCACGTGAGGCGCTCCAATAGTGCTAAGCACTAACTTTTCCCAGCGCTCACGTGTGTTTCACGTGAGACGCTATATAACTTGGCCTTGAGTGCTCACGTGCTTTTCACGTGAGGCGTCGAGTTCTATTGGAGATTTAATTTCTGTTGATGTTATTAAAGAACTTAAATCTCTGTTAATTGTATTTTGCCCATTAACGATCACCAAGATCATTATTTTAAGGATCTGGGATCATGTTCTTTAAAAACCAAGTTCTTGATTTAAAGGAACTAAGTTCCTAGAGTATTATGAACTCCATGTTTTCCATGTTCATATTTTCAGAGAGGTTAAACCTCTTTTAATGGTGTTTTGACCATTAAGGATCACTAAGACCACTATTTTGAGGATCTGGGATCAGGTTCTTTTAAGAACTAAGTTCTTATTTTGAAGGAACTAAGTTCCCGGAGTATTATAAACTCCATCTTCTTCATGTTCTTCTTTGTTCTTTCCTGAATCTTTGATTCTTAAGAACAAGATCTTCCCTATGAGAATTAAATTCTCAACTTGTTGGAGACTTGTCTTGTGAATCTCAGATCCAAAAAAAGAACTAAGTTCTTTGAGAAGGGTTAAACCCTTAGATATGGTATGTTAGGTAAAGGAGATATTTTGATCTCTTTTTTTCTTTACCTGGGATTTTTAGGAGGGAGATCTTCTTCTTTGAGAGAATTAAGTTCTCTGTTGTTTTTAGAGCCTTCTGTATTTTTACAGAAACTTATGGGGGGTCTCCTCTCCTTTTTTCCTCCTCCTCTTGTTCTCCTTTTTGATTAATCTCTTTGCTCCTATTTATAGGAGAAGAGAAAAATCAATTTGTTAAAAAAATCTCTCATTGAGAGATCATGATTGATTTCATGATAAATCAAAATGATCTCATAGATCAATCGGTGAATTTTATTCACCGTTGGATTTTTAATCCAAAAGCTCTCTGTTTAACAGAGAAGATTTCTTATTTGTTTAACAAGATTAGGAAATATTTTCCTAAGATAGAATTTTATTCTATCATATGAATAACTTATTAGTTTAACAAGATTAGAATTTTATTTTATCGTATGGATATCTTGTTAGTTTAACAAGATTAGGAATATATTTTCCTAATATAGAATTTAATTCTGTTATATGAATATCTTATTAATTTAACAAGATTAGAATTTTATTCCAACATAGAATTTAATTCTATCACATAGAATTTTATTCTATCATATGAATATCTTGTTAGTTTAACAAGATTAGAATTGTATTCTATCATATGAATATCTTGTTAGTTTAACAAGTTTAGGAATATATTTCCCTAACATAGAATTTAATTCTGTTATATAAATATCTTGTTAGTTTAACAAGATTAGAAAAATATTTTCCTAACATGGAATTTTATTCTATCAGATGATCACCATTGGATCTTTGATCCAAGGGTCTTCTGTTTAACAAAGAAGATCTTTCTAGTTTGAGAAAGATCAGGAAAATATTTTCCACATAGAATTTAATTCTATCAAATGGTTTAATTAGTGATATTTTATCACCATTGGATTTTAAATCCAAGATTCTCTGTTAGAAAAAGATCTTTCTATATTAGAAAGATCGGGAAAAATATTTCCTAAATAGAATTTAATTCTATCACATAGAATTTAATTCTATTAGATGTGATCATTTTAAATTGGGGCGCTCACATGCTTTGCATGTGAGCGCTGTCAAAGAATGCGGTAAGAGAACTCACGTGTTTAACACATGACCCATAGTGTGGGTTTTAGCCTGTTTATTTTCAGTACTCATATGCTTTGCTTATGAGCGCTCACGTGTTTAACACGTGAGGCTTGTTTGGCCATTGGTTATTTATGTTCAGTGCTCATATGCAAAACATATGAGCGCTAAAGTGTTTAATACGTGAGGCCAGTTTGGCCTTTAGGTTTACTTTATTCAGCGCTCATATGCTTTGCATATGAGCACTCACGTGTTTAACACGTGAGGCCAATTTGACCCTTAGTTATTTGTTTTTGTTAATTATATGTATGCCCTAGAGGCCATTACTATACATAGGATGTATATTGTAGTGGATGCCGGGACATATATAGGGAGGACTTTCTTGCTCGACATGATAGTATGCTATCTGGTTGCTCTTTACCTTAACGTGTATACTGATTGTCTCTCTGTTACATGTTGGTAAAGCCCTTAGGATCTGTGCTTGACTACCTGGACTATGATGCGGATCATACTAGTGGGGACATGGTAGTCCATAAGTACATCCTTCAGAGTCCCTAGTCGTGGGTGTATCGAGGCGGGGCATCGATATACCAGAGTAGACTAGCGTATACCTTCTCGATCCATACAGATGGGCGATGGATGATCCCATATCCATCGGTGTTTGACATCAGAGATGATATACGGGTGCTCAGTAGAGACTGGGTACACTGGACGGACTCGCCGAGAACTCCCAGATGGTATTATACCTCACGTCAGATGGCAGTTCTCTGGTGACACTGGTACAGAGTAGTCTGTTGACCCGAGATCGTCATAGAGTCTTGTGTGGTTCCCACTGTGCTTTGATTTCCATCTTACCACGTCCAAGAGGGCGTGCAAAACGGTGGTTTTTAGGTACAGTCCCGAGTCACATGGAGGCAATGAGCGATAGGAGGGGATTCGTCTCTCCCGGTATAGGGAGTTGATGTTGCGCTGTGTTCGATTGGCTATAACAAGAAATCCCTGGCCAGGGTTGCTAAGATTTACTGGTAAGTGTTACCAGTAGTTTCTCGAACAGTTATAGACCTCATATCGACACGACTTATCGAGCTATTGGGGTCTGACGTTTACCACCCCTAGGCGAGATATGCGACATATCAGACGATCAGACCGGACTGTACGGTAGTGTTACTGGTCGGATTCACTGGAGTGTGAGCGGGCTTGCTCGTCGATCTTCAGATCGCTCAATACCCGGGTGGCCGTTACGTTTAGCAGACCGCTTGCGGCTTGTGGGTGTTTGATATGATCATCACCTGCTGCCGGCGTATTGACGAGTCTTTAGAGTCCTACACAGAGGTTTCCTGGCTCAAGCGAAACGAAATAGGAGCACATATGAGATATGTGCGGGACCGAGAATAATGTGTGTATGTGATACCGTATTCTATTCTCGCGATAAATGTATCGAATGGTTGTATGCGATATAACCTAGTTATCGATTCAAGCGTTGATTCGATAAGCCGATATATTGTATACTAGTCGGTTGTGTGCGACATAACCGGATCATTGAATCAAGTGTTGATTTAATGATTTAATGCATATTTATATATTTGATATATTACTTTTCATCAACTAGTATCGGTTTACTTAAGATGGATTTTCTCACTCGGATGGGCGCATTGTATATGCGATATACTTTTGTGCACTTGATTGTATCATGTTTGATGATACATGTTTACTTGTGTTTTGTGTAAAGTTTAAACCATGGTTATGAAATGGTTAGGGTTTACATTTTCATATCTATTTATTTATTCATTCATTCATTTTGGAAAATGAAAAGCAAATGAGAAAATGGTGGCTTCTTTTGTTTTGTTCATGAAGCTTCATGAAGATTTTGACCAAGTGACCATTTTGTCTCATGCTTAACCTTAACCATCCCACTAACCATGATTTATTCTCTACACTTGACCATGGTTCAATTATGATAAGTATTCTATTTTTCTTTTCATTTTATTATGCTTATCATAACTTTCTTCTTCTTCTTCATCTTCTTCTTTGAAGAAGCTTGAGGTCATCAATGGTGGATTGATGATTTGAGTGAGAAATCCAATTCTAAAGTCTACCCACTTCCTATTTCTTCATCCTCTACCTCTTGCCAAGTAGTAGAGTGTGTTTCCTTCACAAGTTTTTAGGGCTTGGTGAAGGTGGAGCTTGATCTTGCGATGCTTCGACGTAGATCATCTTCGGCATGGACATCTACGACCTAGCTCGCTTTTTCTCCGACGAAGCCGACTCTAGAGCCCGGATTCCTCTTGGACAGCGGAGACGACTTTGTTGCGGAGCTATGGAGGTGGAGCACCGGATCTACAAAGGTTGTATTTCCGATATCCCATTAGTCAATTGTTAACTAGTTATCTTTTCGCCTAGTTTTCTAGCAAACGATCCGTAGTCGGGTCTCTCGGCACCTAGATTTTTTGAAAATGGCATGTTCGATGCCTTGTGAGACCTCATTAGGGTGCCTAGGAACCCTACAGTGGTATCAGCGCTTATATACTTTGCATATGAGCGCTCATGTGTTTAACATGAAAGTTTATTTTATCCAACGCTCATATGCTTTGCATATGAGTGCTCACGTGTTTAACACGTGAGGTCAATTTGACCCTTAGTTATTTTTTTCAACGCTTATATGTTTTGCATATAGCGCCCACGTGCACGTGATGCCAAACTATGAGGATTTTTTTCTCTTTCGTTTCTCTTCCTTTTTTTTATAAAGGAACAAATAGCTCTTTTGTCACGCCCCACTTCCCAGTGTACGAGCAGAGGACGCGACGGGCCGCTACGTATTTACTCAGAAGTAAACACGCTAAGCGTATCTAAGAAATATAAAAGTAAATGTACACAAAAGACAAGATGTAAATAAACAGCAACTTTATTTATTAACATTCTTTTTACAATACATCTGAAAAGTAAATACATGGAATGGAAAGCAATACCTAAACATTGGCATAACGGAAATGAAAATACCGAAGTGAAATGTACAAGTAACTAGTGCTCCGGGTCGAAAGATAGCTGGTCCAAGTCCTCGCTGGTGGGCTCGATCTCCATTGAGTCCGAATCACCTGACGACATTCCAAAGAAAAGAAAGAGAATGTCGTCAGTGAATAAATCGCTCGGTAAGTCTCGTAAATAGACAAGAATGGAATAGACAGAATAAGGAGTATATTGTTATAATGTTGTATTTAGTGTTAACGCTGTTGTTTGTAGTTTGGTACAAAAAAATGCCAGTGTATACGAGAGGATTCCCACTATTCCGGAGACTAAGGTATACGGAGCACAAGGAACCGTTCAGCCACAGTACAACGGCAATGGATATTCAGGTTAGGTGTATTATGGTTTCAGTCTCGTGCCACTTCTAACACCTTCCGTACCAGTCTACCCCTTATAAACCCCGCAATGTTTTAGTTGTATTGTGTTAAATTGTATAGATGGATGACTTACCAAAACCATGATATCAGTAAATGGTTGTAACTAGACGATCATGTAGATGGATGTATATCCATGGTTCAGTTCAGTCAATATAGATTGATTAGATTGAATAGCCGGATTCATATATCCATGTTGTATTGTAGTTTGATACTTGAATCATATTCAAGTCAGATTGATTATATTGAGACTCGGTCTGAGTCAGACAATTAGAAAAGAAATTGAATCCTGAATTAGGTTTTGGTGTTATCGGTAACTGCTGCACATGGACGGTAGGATTTGTGTTTTTTCAAAGACAATTACCATCTTGATAACACCGTTTGTTAAGTTCTCTATCTTAAATAGGCAAGCACCCATATTTCCGGCTCCCTGAGGCTCAAGAAACTGGTCCCGCTTAAACCTATGTTTACTAGGGTCCTTATTGTAATTTAGTATAACTTGAGGGGTTTTATGTAAAAATAGTTTTGTTATACTTTCAAAATATACCTTAACTATTTAATTATCGTCTTTAGAGTTTTCATAGATATTTCTTTTATTCAATGTGAAATTTCTAGTGAATATGACCTAGTTTTTAAAGTATAAGGTATTTATTTGAAATATTGGAATTGTATGGTATTTTCTTGTAAATGAAATGTTTTTCTTGAATTTTGGAAATGTGGAATATTATAAATATTAAAAATAGATATTTTGATATTAATTACATATATATTTATTTATAAAAAAATATAAATTTTATTTATAATAGAAATCACATTTTTCTAAAGAAAAATGTATTAAAATCTTTCGAGATCGTATGCTCCTTGCGGAGGTCTGCATCTCACTCTACTAAGCCCGAGGATGTGCGATATTCCGCACCATACCGAACGGGTTCCCCAAAATGGGTTGTAGAGGCGCAATTGCAAAGATTTGTTAAATACACTTCTTTAAAGAAAAATGTTTTATAAGTTGAAGGTGGTTATATGTAAAGTCGTATTTTCCCAAAACTATATTCCCAAATTCCATTGTGCTATATTAGATATATGTGTTGTGAGGAGGTAGGTCATTACCTCGTGAGTTATCTAAAGGTAAAAAGGTATTATAGAGTTTATGTCGGAAACTAAAGTTTGTGGTATTTTAATGTAAAATTGCGATAAAAGATGCATATAACAATCTTTGTGATGAAACTTGTTAAATATATTTATTAATATTTAATGAACAATATGTGATGATATGAAGGCATCTTGATTAAGAAAAATTATAGTTTTTAAAGAAAATCGAATCGGAAGTCGGACTAACTCCGCTTCCGTCGGGTTTTAGTTTTGAATGTTTTTAGAATAGAGAAAAGAAGAATAAGTAGGGACTTACTGGATGATTGGATAGAGGAGAGAAAGAAGAAGAGGTAGGTGTTTCCGGTGCGTCGTTTCGTCGTCAGAAACTCCTTGAGTTGTCGTCGGAAGTTCGTCGGAGCTTCGCCCTTTGCTAACTCCACTTGCACACAAAAGGATCTTGGAATTTTCTTGAGAGTTTTTGTAGGAAATTTCAGTGTGAAGGGGTAAAAAATAGAGTGGGTATTTATAGGGAAAATTAGGGTTAGGGTGTGATAAAAAAATGCATTTAAATTTGCATTAAAATTGTGATTAAAGGGGTTTTATTATTCTCTGTAAATGGGCCGAAAATAAACAATAATGGGGTTATGGGGGAGTCCAAGAGTCGCTAGGGTTTAGAAAAATTAGGGTTTGGGCTCACTAGAACCGGTGGCGCCGTCCTAACCTCACCTCTCGCCGGTCGGATCCGAGGTATGGGGGCTCGGATTCTCGCCACGTATCCCTGACACTTGGCCTAGCCTCGTGCACATGTTTGTTTAGGCTGTGACTCTTAGTTTTACGTGTTGTGCACGTGTAGACTCTTGGGCTTCTAAAAGATTAAAAGAATTTAAAATAAAAATAATGTTTAGCTGATGGGATTTGAACTCTGGTGCTATGGATCAGCAATGCAAGGTCTTACCAGTGAGCTACAAGCTCTTTCTTGCTGTTCAAAAGTAAATAAAATTCTTATAGTACTCACAGAAATTGTAAATACCCCAAGTGTACATTAACTTTTAAACAATTTTATGTACATTAAAATTGGAGTTGTTACATCTTTGCCAAAAATTTTGGCGGGAACAACACCCATCTCGCTCCAAGTCCTAAGAAATATACAAGTCTGTGTCTAGGTCTACCAAATATATATAGTCCGGTTTCTAGTTGATGGAGCTATAACTAGATACAACAGAATAAATAGGTACAAGGGTGGTCACGATCCAAATGTGTATCCCACCTACCAAAGCAAAACATCCTGAAGAAAGATGTGTGCCAGCGAGCCGCTACCAATCCGAGCGGTCGATCTTGCAAGAAAACTGTAGCACAACGGGGGTGAGTTGCCAACTCGTGAGTAGAAAATATCAGCATATAGAAATCGAATGAATAATGATCTCTAAGTCATACTGTAACCCGAAGGTAAAACTATGGTATCTATGGTGACCTTATATACATGTGTGTTCAACAATGATATCATGCCAGTAGCAGTATAGAATATCAAGTCATATGAATCATATGCATGTATGTATGTGTATCATCCAACATGTGTCCATCAACGACACATCAATCATCATGAAACCAGAGTATCCAGTATCGACGCTCGAAAATATCATAAAACCCGTGTCCAATATCGACACATAAATCCTTATATCTCAGGCGTCGTCTCATCGGATCAGCCCTCATATCCATCTGATCTCACGACTACGGTCAGTATCCTCCAGATATCCGCCGAGCCCAAACTATCACTAGTCGGTAGTGCTCCCCTGCCGGGCTCATCGTCTCTCTATACGATCTTTTTTCCCCGGGATACCACCATGTACCCGCAGATGGTGCCTCTTCACTCCTCGAATTGGGTATACATATAGCTCAGAACTGAGAAAACTCATAGTGGACGCCATAAATCACATCACGAGAAATTGCGTTTTTAAAACAATCATAAGACTTTTGAAATATATCAGCGATTCTCAAATCCAGAGATCTCATGAAAACAGCATCTCATATGCATGTAACCATAAAGTGCAGTATATGTAATGCACAGAACAGTACTATAAAGTATTTCGAGTGTTATCATGTAAGCATGTCATGTGATAATTACTGAACAATGATTGTACTTTACAGTTTAAGAGCAATACATCGATATAACAGTTCTACTGTGTAAGTGGCATGGAAATTACCGATGATGAGTGTGTGAGCCAGCAAATCTGTGTATGTATAACATGCGCATCATCGGTAATAGTGCATGTGTCCTAGCAGACGATGCCATATAATGGTCAGTGCTGGGAACATAGTACGTATGTCACGAGGAAAAGATACAACATAAGCATGAACGGTATAAGGTATGCAACTACCCCTGGATTATTCAAATTGTAAACCATTATCCACCAAGGTGATTAGAAGCAATGATTCTCCGAATCAAGACAATCCAAAAGTCGATGATCCGGCCTCATAGTATCAGATGGGGTAATATCATCGAACATCATCCTCGAGTTAAGAGTGCGGATCAAACATTCGATATCTCATCGCATACGGTAATCCATCGTACGGTATCATCAAAACAGATTAAGGATCTATCGTCCTATACATAAACAAGGGTACGGATCTATGGTCTCGTACATCATATTATCTTATATTCTCAATTATATATATAACTCAATCACATATCATATCTTGGCATATGAATATAAATATGTATATTGCCTTGCATGCTCAAGCTAACATATCAACTCATGTCATCTCGTTTCATCATATATATCCTCCCTTCATCATGTCATCTCGTACTTAATCTTGTGATCATATCCATAAGTTCATAAGCATAGGTTTCTCAAAATATGTGTAGGGTGTTTTTCGTCACCCCGTTAAGATAGGAATACGCGTCGCTTGTCAAGTGCATTATAGATTCCCCCTGTCCAGGATAGGCCGGGGTTTATTAATTGTGGGGATCCGAATCTCCAACACCCATGGACTAAACTGCCGTTAATTACCCATCGATTTTAGAGCGAGAGAACCTCCAATTGATGGGTCAAACCAGTCATGCGAACTTACTATGTTGTGTACATGTGTCGTGTTTTGAAGGGTTTTGGATATATCGGGGGCCTCGCAGAGTTTACGGGGGCCCCGCTACCCAGATAGCTGGTTGGGGGTCAAGGAGGATAGCAGCCCCCTTGCGGGGTAGCGCTTTCTAATGGGGGAGGTATTTTGAGTGTGAAGTGTATATAAAAAAGGGTGAGTGGCGTCCTAAGGACGCTGGGCGCTGAGCGCCCGCTAAAAGAAGGGGCTTAGCCCCATATTGAGGAATTGAACTCCCGGAAGGGATTTTTATTTATTGGGTTAAACTCCAAAAGATTTTGAATGGAGTTAAACTCCTAAAGGGGTTTTATTTGTGGAGTTAAACTCCAAAAGATCTGGATTAAGAGTTAAACTCCTTTGAGAATTTGGGTCTTCGAGTTGAACTCCCCAAAGATCTTTAAAGGTGATCAAAGGGGACCCCTTTCTTCTCCTTTGAGCCCTGGATCTTCTCTTGAGTCTTGGATTTTTCCCAAAGTGAAATTTTTGGAGATGGGTCTCCTTCTTCCTCCTCTCTGTTGGCTGGATCTTGGAGGAAAAGGAGGGGTGAGGCTTATAAATCTCCCGTTTTAGAGATTTGATAGGAGATATGGGTTCCCCTTCAAGGGTTTTATGGTGAAAAACTATTTCTTTTTGGAAAAAGAAAAGCTAAACTCTTGATTTAATTCAAAAAAAGGGGAAGAAGTTCTAGAACCTTGAGGAAGGAGAAGGAGCCACATAAACCATAATTTTTGAGTGGAATGAATTATTTATTTTTTATTTCATCATCATGTTATCTTATATAGGCTTATAAGTTTACACATAGCCCCTTGGGCTTTACAAAATGGCATTGTGCCCATCCCATGTCTCATGTGCTCATTTCTTTTGCACATGAGCCATGGGCTTTACAAAAATTTGGCATTACACCCATTTCCCTTATATTTATTCATAAAAATTACATTATTTATTTATTACATAATTTTCATTTTGGCATAGGACAGGCCAGCCGCTTCATGTTCAGGCTCGACATGGGCATGGGCCCACTTGACCTGGGCTTGGGCCCGCCTACTTAGGGTTGACTTTGACTTGGTCAACTGGGGTGTAATTTTTGACCCCAACAAAGAGCCCCCTATCAATAAATTCACACCTCGTATATGAGTTGTGTACATGAAATTGATGGATCTTGTTCTGCAGAAGCTTGACTTTTTGGTGGAGCGTCGTTCCGGGGGCGGAGCATCTTTCCGGGAGCATGATTCCTGGGGTCAAAGCATCATTCCGAAGAGCGGAGCATAATTCCAGGGGTCGGAGCATCATTTCGAGGTGCTGAGCATAATTCCACAGTCGGAGGATATATTCTGAGACGAAGAATAGTTTCGACGCTGGGTTCCGGGGGCGAAGCATAATTTTGTCACAGAGATTGCTGGTTGACTTGATTCCGAGGCGGAGCTTGATTCGGACGAGGAGGTCATTGGTTGACTTGATTCTGAGGTGGAGCTTGATTTCGACGGGGAGGTTGTTGGTTGACTTGATTCTGAGACAGGGCTTGATTCCGATGGGGAGGTCATTGGTTGACTTGATTCCAAGGCGAAGCATACTTCCAACAGGGAGGTCGTTGGTCGACTTGATTCCGAGGCAAAGCATAATTCCGACAGGGAGGTCGTTGGTTGACTTGATTCTGAGGTGGAGTATAATTCCGACAGGGAGGTCGTTGGTTGACTTGATTCCGAGACGGAGCATAATTCCAACAGGGAGGTCATTGGTGGACTTGATTCCAAGTCGGAGCATACTTCCGACAAGGAGGTCGTTGGTCGACTTGATTCCGAGGCGGAGCATAATTCCGACAGGTAGGTCGTTGGTCGACTTGATTCCGAGGCGGAGCATACTTCCGACAGGGAGGTCGACCGTCGACTTGATTCGTTGTTAGTCGACTTGATTCCGAGGCGGAGCATAATTCCGACATGAAGGTCGTTGTTTGACTTGATTCCGAGGCGGAGTATAATTCCGACAAGGAAGGCAGATACTCCGAGGCGAAGCATGATTTCAACACGGGGTACCTTCTGAGACAAAACATGATTCTGATGCAGAGGTTGTTGATTTAATTTGATTTGGGAGTTTCTTATCCGTCCAGTGGGGCTTTTGAGCTTAGGATTTAGAATTTGGGTTTTTGTTCGACGTCAGCATCGCTACACTGGAATATGGTACCAGGAGAAAATCATCATTTGCCGTGGAGGACATCAAATTTGGGTTAGCATCAGCATCGTTACACTGGACTATGGTACCAGGAGCGAATCATCATTTTCCATGAGAGGATTTCCCTTGTTCCCAGTTTAATGACTTAAGGGTCATATGTTCCCAGTTTAACGACTTAGAGGTCATATGTTCCTAATTTAACGATTTAGAGGTCATCTGTTCCCATTTTAACGACTTAGGGGTCTATTGGATCGATTTGGAATTTCGGGGTTAGGGCCGACATCAGCGTTGCTAACACTGAAGAAAGGTGCCAAAAGCAATTCATCATTTGCCTTTGCCTATTGGGGAGCGATGGGTTAGGAGACAGGTTTAGGTCCCTATCCCCTAAGGCTTTTCAATTTTATGAGCTGTAAGGGTCCCATAAAAGCATTTTCTCCCTACGAGTCGAAAGGATCTAGTAGGTATACTTTCTCATTAGGAGTCATGGGGACTCTCAAGTGTATTTTTCCTTTGTGAGTCATAAGGATCCCACGAAGGTGTTTCTTACGTGTCGTGAGGATCCCGTAAGTTTGTTCTCCTCATGTATCGTGAGGACACATGAGTGGGCCTTCCCAAATGGAGCATAATTCTAAGGGCGGAGACCGGTCGCGTGACTGGTGATTGCGGTGGGGCATGGATGTGATGAGAATTATTTGAGCCCGTGGATTGTATACAGTAGTCAACTTGGGGACCAACCGTAGGGCTGGAAGAATTTTGGAAAATTGGATTTTGGTTGGCGTCTGTATCGCTGCACTGGAATATGGTACCAGGAGCGACTCATCATTCGCCGTTTGGAGGTTTGGGGATTTAGAATTTGGTTAGCGTCTGTATCGCTGCACTGGAATATGGTACCAAGAGCGACTCATCATTCGCCATCTGGGGATTTGGATTTTGGTTGGCATTTGCATCGCTGCACTGAAATATGTTACCAGGAGCGACTCATTATTCGCCATTTGGAGGTATGGGAAATTTATTTGTATACAAGCTTTTTTATATTTTTTTTACTATGATTGCTCCACCATTTCAGCTTTTCTTATGACGATGGTTGCGATTGCCCTATCATTTCGTCTATTTATTCGCGGTTGCCCCATCATTTCGGCTGTTTATTTTCATTTTTATTTTACTTGCTGATTTTTATTGCGAGTTCCCCCATCATTTCGGCCCCTTTTTTTACACTCCCAGTTTAACGACTTAGGGGTTGACGACGTGGTGGTCGTTGTTCCTAGTTTAACGAAGTGGTGGTCATGTGTGTTTACTTATCCCGACTCCTCAAACTTTGATCTTGGCGGAGCTGTGTTGATGACCGTATCTTTGCGGCTTGCCAGTACATCCGAGGACTGTGAGGTTTTCCCAAGCTTGTATTGGTTCTCCACCCAATATTTGAAAATATAGCAGTCTTCAATGGTATGACTCACCATTCTATGATATGGGCGGTATATGGGATTGCCAGTCATGTTCATTTCATGTGGCTTCTTAGCAATAGGCAGTTGCAGACCGTTGTTCAAGGCGTCTTCGAATATTTTGCGGACTTCATCCCTCTTGAAGGAGTATACTTTCTTCTTTCTCTCCATTAGAGTAGGTGCCTTTCCTGATGCTGGTCCTCGAGACCGATCAGTTTTTGGTTCGCCTGCTATCCGCTTACCACGTTCAGTGTACGTATCAGAGGGACTGGAGGCTGATCGCGACCGTTTTTCGGAAAGGTGTTCCGCTTTTGGGCTGGAGAAGGTATCGGTTGGTTGCTTCAGAATATCAGTCCCTAGCTCATGAACCAAATTTTGATTTTACTGCAATTGCAATCGAACGACTTGGGTCGTGAGATTTTCCACGACGTTTGCCAGCTCATCGATTTTGAAATGGACCTTGGCCAATTTCTCGTCTCTGTCCTGAATCTGCTTTTGAATCCATTGGAATAATACTTGCTCTATAGTTCTAGTGTCATGACCCAAAGTTTGGCCCGTGATCGGCACTTAACCATGTAACGTCTACAGGCGTAACGCGCCTAAGTAAGCCGAAACCCAGAAATCAAACCAGTAAAAGTATAGAGTGTTTAAACATTTAATAGGAACATTTGTTGAACTGTTAAGAAAACCTCAAGTAGACAATCACTAAGATAACAATATACGACGCCGTAGCGAAGAAAAGAGCAATAAGTGGAACACATCACACAAGATAAGAACTGCATAGGTAAAGTCGGCTCACAGCGAGCTTGACACCAGAATACAAAATAATATACATCATCGTCCTCACACTGGTTTCTAAGTCAAATACATAAAAGTAGATGGAGAGAACTAGATACAAAATATGTACAATGGAAATAACTGGATACCACAAATCCACCTAGCAACAAACAGCTCACGCACCAACTGCAGTGGTATCCGTAGCCAAAAAGATATAGGAAAGCAGCCTGCCGTGACTACTCCGAAGGGCAACCTGCAAACACTGTGGCACAACGGGGGTGAGTTGCCAACTCGTGAATAGTAGATAACATATAAAGGTAATCGCGAGTATGCACGTGCTGCAATACTCTAACCTATGCCAACAGATAACATCTATATGATGAACTATATGAGCAGTAATCATGCATCAAGTACGATCTAACAACATCTCTAAATGGTGAGCAGGGTATGCAATAATCGTGCATAGCAAATGCAATCTAATGACATCTATATATGATAAGCAGGGTATGCAATAATCGTGCATAGCAAATGCAATCTAATGACATCTCTATATGATGAGCAGGGTATGCAATAATCGTGCATAGCAAATGCAATCTAATAACATCTATATAGGATGAGCAGGGTATGCAATAATCGTGCATAGCAAATGCAATCTAATGACATCTATATATGATAAGCAGGGTATGCAGTAATCGTGCATAGCAAATGCAATCTAATGACATCTCTATATGATGAGCAGGGTATGCAATAATCATGCATAGCAAATGCAATCTAATGACATCTATATAGGATAAGCGGGGTACGTGCATAGCATGTGTACTCTATCAGGTACAACAGATACAGGATGAGATGTAAAATACTGAATACTGAGCATGGGAATAATTAATATCTACACGGAATATCAACGTGGGAAATAATCGGTGTCCATCCATATGCCCAAATCCTGTAAATCTTATAGAATCATGGGTGCTTAGCATCGGCACACTAAAATACCATGAATCATCGTGTCTAGCATCGACACGCAAATCCTCAAGTATCGGGCTCCGTCTGCGGAATCGGCCCTCGGCCCCGGCAGTACGGATCACCCCGTATCCATCTCTCATCTCTGGTCAGTATCCTCCGGATAACCGCCAGGTCTAACCAATCACCGGTAGGTAGTAGTCCCTCTGCCGGGCTCACCGTCTAACAATACGAGTCTTCTTGCCCCGGGGTACCGTACCGGGTCCACCATGTACCCGCAATAGGTGCCTACCGCTCCTCGAATCGGGTATACTCACACAAGCTCTCTAGAACCGAGAAAACTCATGGTGGATGCACTGAAATATCATATCAAGGGAAACCGGGTTTTTAAATAATGCGTATTTTCTTAAAAGAATTACCTCGGTTCCCAAATCCAGAAATATCATGGAAACAACATATCTCAATGCGTAAATCCATGCAAGTATGAAGATATCACTATATGTGTGCACTGGTATGAATATACAGTATGCATGTGCGCAGGTATGAAAATATCAATATATGTGTGCACTGGTATGAATATACAGTGTGCATGTGCGCAGGTATGAAAATATCAATATATGTGTGCACTGGTATGAATATACAGTGTGCATGTGCGCAGGTATGAAGATATCAATATATGTGTGCACTGGTATGAATATACAGTGTGCATGTGCGCAGGTATGAAGATATCAATATATGTGTGCACTGGTATGAATATACAGTGTGCATGTCCGCAGGTATGAAGATATCAATATATGTGTGCACTGGTATGAATATACAGTGTGCATGTGCGCAGGTATGAAGATATCAATATATGTGTGCACTGGTATGAATATACAGTATGCATGTGCGCAGGTATAGAAATATCAATATATGTCAAATCATAACAATCATCAATGATGCAGCAATCAAACGATATGTATAATGCGTAGCAATCCTATAGTGCGAGTGTCATGGCAATCACTAACGGTGTGGGTGTAACATACAAATAGTGCTCGTGCAACTTGAACCGTTAGTGACAGTGCAGTGTTCTATGCTATCATTTCTATATGCAACAATAAGGTATGCTACTATAATCCATATGAACATCTACGACTAAATATCCTAAAACGCCCTGACACTTAACGCCATACGGGCGATTTCCCCGTAGATGTTAAATCTACTCACCTGGTCGTGCGTTATTCGTAGCCGACCACCTGCTTCCCTTTCTTTGTTTCGTCCGACGTACCCGCCTGCAAACCTAGAATTCACACAAGGAAAATCCACATAAGCAAATATCTCGCAAAACGCGATATCGGACCCAAACGAGAAACTCGCGTCGCGAACCAAACGCGCGTGTGTACGATACGCTAAAACGTGTGTATACGCATCTAAAACTATCCCGACACGCTGGATCACAGAACCCACTCACGTATCGTGTGTATCGCGCGAACTAAACGTACTAGAAAAGCGACATATCGTTCCAGATTCTACCCAGGTGAGAAACTCACAAAATTGCATATGCCAATACACTAGAAAACACAGCAGACTACTCTAGACAAAACCCTAACCCCTAACTCTCCTATCTGGCCGCAATTTGCGTCCAGAATGATTAAAATTAAGGCCTGGGTTGGGTGTCTGGGGCTCGTGGTCTGGTGGTGTGCTCAAGATCTATCTAGTATGCTCCAGTTAACTCAGATTTTATCTGAAAAGCCCGGGTCTATAGCAGATCACAGAAAGGTAATTTTCACTTTAAAACGCTAAATCTTGCACAAAATGAAATCCTATGGTATTTTGGTGAAATATGGGGTTTACCTAGGTTTACTTGGACCTAATAACACTTAATTAGGCTAGGTTAACCAATAAAATCATCACTTAACCAAAATTCTACACAAATCACCATTACAAGCACAAAATCTCACTTTTATCGCAAACCGAAGCTAATCAACACACAAGCTTAGGAAAAGGGAATCGGGTTTAAGGATTATACCCTAATAGACCCTAGGAAGCAGGAGAAGGAGTGGAACTGAGTTGCTACTGCTGCTGGTGATGCAGGTGCATGTTGCTGCTGCTGATGCTGCCTGCTGCTAATGCTGAAGCCTCTGCTGCTGCTGCTGCCTCTTCTGCTACTGCTTATGCTGTATGTGTGTGTGTGAGTGAGGGTTGTGAGAAAATGAGAGCAAATGAGAGGCAAAGGAATGAGGGTACAAGTCAAAAAACCCCTTCTCTCTCTCTTCATTTAATGGGCATGGCTCAAGCCATGTAGCCATACTCTCTCTCTCTCTCTCCCTCCAAGTCAACAAAACAATTGATTTTCAAAAAAAAAAGAACACACACTTAAACAAAAAACCCAAATACACCCAATACAATTTTTTTTTAAACTAGACTAAGGAAATGGTTAATCCACCATGGTTGCTAATCATGGTTTAACCCCAAATTAAAACCCTAGTTTACATGCACAAGTGTGTATATGCCTAGAAAAATTCTAATAAAATACTCATTAAATAGGATAAAATATTTGGAACTCAAATTGGTAAACTTTTTATTAAAAACTATATATTAAAATATAATTAACTCTTAAACACAACCTAAGGTGTTACAATCTTCCCCCCTTAAAGAAATTCGTCCCCGAATTTAAAAATATACTGCTACGCGTACCTTCAAAGAGATGAGGGAACTTCTTCTGCATCTCGCCCTCGGCCTCCTAAGTGATTTCTTCACCATTCGGGCTGCGCCAAAACACTTTCACTGATGGCAAGACCTTCGATCGAAGTTTCTTCACCTGCCGGTCCAATATTACGACTGTCTGCTTGGTGAACGAAAGATCGCGCTCGAACTAAATGGTCTGGTGCTGAATCAAATGAGAAAGGTCATGAAGGTAATTGCAAAGTATCGACGTAGGGAATACGGGGTGAATACTCAATAATCTAGGTGAAAGTGCCAAATTAAAGGCAACGAAACTAACTCGCTTATAGGATCTCAAAAAGACCGGCCATCCTGGAATAAGCTTCCCAAAACTCAACACGTCATTTATCGGAAAAATTCGTAAGAATACATGATCTACCACTGCGAACTAGAATCTGCGACCATCTTGGTCGGCATATGACCTTTGTCCGAAATGGACAATTCTCATCCTGACCTAAAACAACTGGATCATCTCCGAAGTCTCTAGACTAGCTGGGGTCCAAAAATCCTACAACGCGGAGTTAGAAAAACAGACCGGTGATCGACACGACCTAACCCCTAAACCTAAAGGGTGCCAATTGGAGTGTCTCCTGATAACAGCTACCGAAGGAGAAACCTAACGATGGCGAGTGACGATCTCCAACTGCCGACAACAATTAATACATACGCCTAAACCTAACAAAGAACAATTGAGCAAATTGAGTATAACCGGACGACAAGCATCCGAATGGAGTCACACCCTGACTAAACCTGGGTAGACACCACAACGAAATTTGTGGAGAACTGCTCCCATTCCCTCTTCGGAACGGTTAAAGGTTGCACTCTCCAGCCGGTCTCAATTGCTCAACCCAAGCCCACAACAAGACAGACAACTTGAAACGAATCCCGAGACTTCTCTTTCCGTCCCTGCCCACCCGTAACTATCTCACAAGTCACGTTAAATGTTGGTGGGACTTGAATGAGTACAGAGAGTTGACTGATGTGCCTGCCCTAGGATTTTACGTCTCTCCCCAATAATACCAGGTACACGAACGTGTCCCTAACTTAGCACACCGGTTTCACAAATCAAGGTCTCCGAATCATTACCCAGCCGAATAAGCTCAAGTATCTCTAACGAACGAGCGTCGGCGGGCAGTGTCTCGCGAAAGCGATTAAAGAAAAGTGGTCGGACGCGGACATGAGCAGGCTGTCCCCTCAGTAGAGAAGAACTTAAACTGTACTCAACGATCGCACAAGAACTGTAAATCTGCGGAGGACTATCACAAAAATCAAAATCCGCTGCAGGAAGATATACATTAAGCTCTGGTGGTCCGTGAAAATCTGACATGACTCTCGAACAAGTAGTGTCTCCAAATTTCCAACGCGAAACCACCGCGGCCATCTCCAGATCATGAGTGGGATATCCTTCTCGTACTTCCTCTAAATGTAGGAAAGCAAAAGCGATAACTCCATTGTGTCACCTCAGTACACATTCGAGCTCTACTCACGAAACATCACAGTTAAACCACAAGGTCGCCCGAACCAAAAAGCAAAGAAAGAACTGATGCAGTTGTTAACCGAATCTTCAACTGCCGAAACTCCACACACAAGCCTCAGTCCAAAGAAAGAAAACCTCCGTTCAAGTCAATTCAGTCAACGGTGCAGCGCTACAATAGCAATTCTGCCCGAAACGGCGGTAAAAACCCGCTAAGCCCAAAAATCTGCGGACCTCCATCCTGCTCACAAGCCTGGGCATAAGCTGTACGGCCACGATCTTTCTCGAAACCATACAAAACCATCTCCCGTAACTATAAGACCTAGGAGTCAACACAAACAAGCCTGAAGGGACACTCCGAGAATCTAGTAAACCGCTGGGGCTCTCCCAGTATCTGCAAAACAAATCCTCAAGTGCTACTCCTATCCCTCAAGACACATTAAATAAACCAAGATGTCGTAAATAACATAACAATAACTGGTCGAAGGATGGCCTGAAGAAATCCGGTTCATCACCTCTACGAATGCTGCTAGGGAATTGGTGAATCCAATGACACACCAAGACACACAAAGCCCGTAGCATGCATAAGGCAGTCTTCGGAATGTCATCACTCCGAACCCGCAACAATGATGACCAGATCCCAAACAAACTTAGAAAATATCTCGCACTCTGGAGCTGATCGAAGAAATAGCCAATGCGAGGTAAAGGATACCTATCCGCACCGTAAGTCGGTTCAATTGACGATCCATCAATACACAACCTCAATCTGTCGTCTTTCTCCTTGACGAACAGAAATAGGAGCTTCCTAATGTGAAACACTCAGACGCACAAAACTCCCCCCAACAAACAACTCTGCAGCAGATCCTTAAGCTCCTTAAGCTTCGCCGGCTCATCTGGAACAACTTCAGAACTCTCGCACGAAAGAAAACCGGTCCAACAACCAACTGTGGCTACGGTATTACGAACAAACGCCAAGAATCCATGACATCTTCTCAAAAGCCGACTAGCAAAAAAGGCTGAATTCAAGCTGTGAGAGGCGGTACAACTATCCACCTGCACAACAAGAACTGACTCGCCGGGGAAAATGAAACCTAACTGTTTCCTCACGGTAGTCCCCAACGCCTAGCACGTAGCTAACCAGTCCGTGCCCAGGAGAATGCCAAGTCCAACATCTTTAGAAGGATCAAAACGACAGACGAATCTCTATCTCCTATCTGATTGGCACACGACCGAATAACGTGTCGCGCAACAAAAGAATCGCTGACAGAAGTTAACACAACAAACGGCTGATATACCTAACACGACTCTCGTCCTAAACTCGGCACGAAGTGTGGAAACGTAAGAGTGCATGGATCCGGATCAAGCAAATACATCAAAAGAACATACTAATTAAGGATACCTGATAACTCTGCATTGGACGCCCTCGCGTCCCGATGGGTCAAAGCTAAAACTTGTGCCTGCCCTTCACCTGCGACTGACCAAACTCCTCTTCTGCCAGACTGACCCCTCTGCACGAACCTTCCGTGTCCACGACGTCTCAGAATACGACCCTGACGTGGTGCTAAGGAACAATGCCTGACGAAGTGTTGAAGGCTTCCGCATCGAAAACATCCACGCGCTGACTGCTGACCTTCCTGGGGATGAGAGCTGAACAACTGTCCTCCTCCTAAGCCTCTGCTCTGGGCTGGTACACCAGTACGATTCCTCAACTGTTCCGGAACTCTCACGGTCTCTAGAAGACGTGTCTCATAAACTGGGGTCGCATCTACTGGTGCTATGTAGGTGACGGAATACTGCATGATGATCGCAAGGAACAACTGGATAACAGGGGTGACAACCTCCTGTCGCTGCGCTCGAACGGCCTCCACCAGTGAGCTCATCGTTTGGCGCAAGTCCTGCATCTCTGCCACTAATCTAGTAATCTGATCTGTCGTAGGAGGAACAATCTGCTCTTGTACAACAGGGGTACTACCCGGATCAGTCCTCGTCTCAAATGAATCAACTCGAATCTCGTCTCTCGCGGCTGCTCTCTGCGTCCTCGTAGTCCTTGGTGGCATAATGGCTGAAACGAAAGTAGGATTCGATGAGGATACGGAAATCGAATCACAAGGATGTATACAATCATGAAGGAATTTCAATCAATAAGTCCTAAGGTCGCATAGGCGGAGTACCGTGTCGTGAGTATGCCGCGGAACATACGCACGCTACGCCACTCTGCTGCAGCTACCTACTCCATCATACCAGGGTCATCCTACACTCCGAAGGTAAAACCTACGCTCTGATACCAACTTTGTCATGACCCAAAGTTTGGCCCGTGACCGGCACTTAACCACGTAACGTCTACAGGCGTAACGCGACTAAATAAGCCGAAACCCAGAAATCAAACCAGTAAAAGTATAGAGTGTTTAAACATTTAATAGGAACATTTGTTGAACTGTTAAGAAAACCTCAAGTAGACAATCACCAAGATAACAATATACGACGCCGTAGCGAAGAAAAGAGCAATAAGTGGAACACATCACACAAGATAAGAACTGCATAGGTAAAGTCGGCTCACAGCGAGCTCGACACCAGAATACAAAATAATATACATCATCGTCCTCACACTGGTTTCTAAGTCAAATACATAAAAGTAGATGGAGAGTACTAGATACAAAATATGTACAATGGAAATAACCGGATACCACAAACCCACCTAGCAACAAACAGCTCACGCACCAACTGCAGTGCTATCCGTACCCAAAAAGATATAGGAAAGCAGCCTGCCGCGACTACTCCGAAGGGCAACCTGCAAACACTGTGGCACAACGGGGGTGAATTGCCAACTCGTGAATAGTAGATAACATATAAAGGTAATCGCGAGTATGCACGTGCTGCGATACTCTAACCTATGCCAACAGATAACATCTATATGATGAACTATATGAGCAGTAATCATGCATCAAGTACGATCTAACAACATCTCTAAATGATGAGCAGCGTATGCAATAATCGTGCATAACAAATGCAATCTAATGACATCTATATATGATAAGCAGGGTATGCAATAATCGTGCATAGCAAATGCAATCTAATGACATCTCTATATGATGAGCAGGGTATGCAATAATCGTGCATAGCAAATGCAATCTAATAACATCTATATAGGATGAGCAGGGTATGCAATAATCGTGCATAGCAAATGCAATCTAATGACATCTATATATGATAAGCATGGTATGCAATAATCGTGCATAGCAAATGCAATCTAATGACATCTCTATATGATGAGCAGGGTATGCAATAATCGTGCATAGCAAATGCAATCTAATGACATCTATATAAGATGAGCATGGTATGCAATAATCGTGCATAGCATGTGTACTCTATCAGGTACAACAGATACAGGATGAGATGTAAAATACTGAATACTGAGCATGGAAATAATTAATATCTACACGGAATATCAACGTGGGAAATAATCGGTGTCCATCCATATGCCCAAATCCTGTAAATCTTATAGAATCATGGGCGCCTAGCATCGGCACACTAAAATATCATGAATCATCGTGTCTAGCATCGACACGTAAATCCTCAAGTATAGGGCTCCGTCTGCGGAATCGGCCCTCGGCCCCGGCAGTACGGATCGTCCCGTATCTATCTCTCATCTCTGGTCAGTATCCTCCGGATAACCGCCAGGTCTAATCAATCACCGGTAGGTAGTAGTCCCTCTGCCGGGCTCACCGTCTAACAATACGAGTCTTATTGCCCTGGGGTACTGTACCGGGTCCACCATGTACCCGCAATCGGTGCCTACCGCTCCTCGAAACGGGTATACTCACACAAACTCTCTAGAACCGAGAAAACTCATGGTGGACGCACTGAAATATCATATCAAGGGAAACCGGGTTTTTAAATATTGCATATTTTCCTAAAAGAATTACCTCGGTTCCCAAATCCAGAAATATCATGGAAACAACATATCTCAATGCGTAAATCCATGCAAGTATGACACTGGTATGAATATACAGTGTGCATTTGCGCAGGTATGAAAATATCAATATATGTGTGCACTGGTATGAATATACAGTGTGCATGTGCTCAGGTATGAAGATATCAATATATGTGTGCACTGGTATGAATATACAGTGTGCATGTGCGCAGGTATGAAGATATCAATATATGTGTGCACTGGTATGAATATACAGTGTGCATGTGCCCAGATATGAAGATATCAATATATGTGTGCACTGGTATGAATATACAGTGTGCATGTGCGCAGGTGTGCGCAGGTATAGAAATATCAATATATGTCAAGTCATGACAATCATCAATGATCCAGCAATCAAACGATATGTATAATGCGTAGCAATCCTATAGTGCGAGTGTCATGGCAATCACTAACGGTGTGGGTGTAACATACAAATAGTGCTCGTGCAGCTTGAACCGTTAGTGACAGTACAGTGTTTTATGCTATCATTTCTATATGCAACAATAAGGTATGCTACTATAGTCCATATGAACATCTACGACTAAATATCCTAACACGCCCTGACCCTTAACGCCATACGGGCGATTTCCCCGTAGATGTTAAATCTACTCACCTGGTCGTGCGCTATTCATAGCCGACCACCTGCTTCCCTTTCTTTGTTTCGTCCGACGTACCCGCCTGCAAACCTAGAATTCACACAAGGAAAATCCGCATAAGCAAATATCTCGCAAAACGCGATATCGGACCCAAACGAGAAACTCGCGTCACGAACAAAACGTGCGTGTGTATGATACGCTAAAACGTGTGTATACGCGTCTAAAACTATCCCGATACGCCGCGATACGCTGGATCACAGAACCCACTCACGTATCGCACGTATCGCGCGAACTAAACGTACTAGAAAAGCGACATATCTTCCCAGATTCCACCCAGGTGAGAAACTCACAAAATTGCATATGCCAAGACACTAGAAAACACAGTAGACTACTCTAGATAAAACCCTAACCCCTAACTCTCCTATCTGGCCGCAATTTGCGGCCAGAATGATTAAAATTGCGGCCTGGGTTAGGTGTCTGGGGCTCGTGGTCTGGTTGTGTGCTCAAGATCTATCTAGTATGCTCCAGTTAACTCAGATTTTATCTGAAAAGCCCGGGTCTATAGCAGATCACAGAAAGGTAAATTTTCACTTAAAAACGCTAAATCTTGCACAAAATGAAACCCTATGGTATTTTGGTGAAATCTGGGGTTTACCTAGGTTTACTTGGCCCTAATAACACTTAATTAGGCTAGGTTAACCAATAAAATCATCACTTAACCAAAAGTCTACACAAATCACCATTACAAGCACAAAATCTCACTTTTATCGCAAACCGAAGCTAATCAACACACAAGCTTAGGAAAAGGGAATTGGGTTTAAGGATTATACCCTAATAGACCCTAGGAAGCAGGAGAAGGAGTGGAACTGAGTTGCTACTGCTGCTGGTGATGCAGTGCATGTTGCTGCTGCTGATGCTGAAGCCTCTGCTGCTGTTGCCTCTTCTGCTGCTGCTTGTGCTGTGTGTGTGTGTGAGTGAGGGTTGTGAGAAAATGAGACCAAATGAGTGGCAAAGGAATGAGGGCACAAGTCAAAAAAACCCCTTCTCTCTCTCTTCATTTAATGGCATGGCTCAAGCCATGTAGCCATACTCTCTCTCTCTCTCGCCCTCCAAGTCAACAAAACAATTGATTTTCAAAAAAAAAAAGAACACACACTTATACAAAAAACCCAAATACACCCAATACAATTTTTTTTTAAACTAGACTAAGGAAATGGTTAATCCACCATGGTTGCTAATCATGGTTTAACCCCAAATTAAAACCCTAGTTTACATGCACAAGTATGTGTATGCCTAGAAAAATTCTAATAAAATACTCATTAAATAGGATAAAATATTTGGAACTCAAATTGGTAAACTTTTTATTAAAAACTATATATTAAAATATAATTAACTCTTAAACACAACCTAAGGTGTTACATCTAGGTATGATAACCGGGTCATCCTTACTGCCTGAGCTCGATTCCGCAGGAACCACGAGCTCCTTTTGCTTAATGGCCTGAGCAGGCTCTTCATCATCTGGATCAAGCCAGTGTTGGATGGAAACAACCACGTCATTGTCATGGATATAAGGCATATGAGGACTTGTTCTTCTGGGTTCCACCATGTAGACCGTATGGGTTGTGTACCCATCTACCGCTTATTTATTGGTAATGTTGCTCATTGGGATTTTAGCTTGTTGCCTTGGCCCGTTCCTTTCAGAGAAGGGCAGATGATTGAGAGTATCAGATTCCCAAAGAGCTTCGGTTTCCGTTTGTATGAAATTGGCGGTCGAAGCTTGACTGTTTGTTAACATGCCTTTAGACAGTTCTATCTCTCCTGCCTTGTATTGCTTTTCGACTCAATATTTGAAGACGAAGGAATCCTCAATGGCGTGACCTATCACTCTGTGATAGGGGAAATATTTGGGGTCGTCGGTCATATTCGTTTCTTGAGGTCTTTTTGATTCTGGCAATCGTAGACCGTTTCTTAGAGCATCTTTGAATATTTTATGGACTTTGTCCCTTCTGAAGGAATAGACCTTATCTAGTTTCTCTTTCAGTGGAGATTCTCTTCCCTCTTCGAACACTGGCTTCCGAGGCTGGTTAGCATTGGCCCGCTCATCCCTCGCTTATTTCGGTTAGCCGAAGTGTTAAAAGATTCAGCATCGTCGGAATTTCCGCCTTTGCGATTATCATCCTTTCTGTTTCTCCAGGATCTATTATTATTTTGAGAATCAGAGGACTCCTACTTTGAGCGCTCCAACATCTGAACTTTCCTGGTGAGCTCTTGGAATGTTTTGAGACCCGCGGTGCATAGAAACGGGGCCATCCAACTGTTGAGATTTCCGACGAGGAGGCTGACAGATTGGTCATGTTCCAACGGTGGCTCACATTTGACGGAGAGATTGCACCATCGGGTTATAAAATCTGTGCTACTTTCGTTATTCTTTGGCTTGGTTCTCAGCAATGGTGATCTTATCGCTGACACTCATGAACCTTTATCGAAATAGAGATTCCATTTGGACGAAAGTAGTAACGGAGCCATCCGGTATGCTAGCGTACCAGTCGAAAGCGACATCGGTTAAGCTGTTAACGAACTGGCGGAGGAGAAGCGCATCATTGCCCCCAGTAATCCAGCATGAGGCTTTAAAGTGGGTGATGTGCTGATTCGCATTTCCTTTTCCATCAAATCTTCTGAATTTGGGGATGACATAACCGCCAGGAAACTCTACCAGATCATACCGAGCAGGATATGGTCTCCCACTATTACTGATATCTTTTTATGCTTCGGCTTCGGCTACCAATGTTTTGATTTTTTTGGCGACCAAATCCATGATTTGATCTTGCGTTAGCGGGTTACTGTCATCGGTAGTCAAGACATTTCCCGAGATAGGATGCGGCCGACTTTCATGCAGCTCGCCCACCTTTGGATTTGAGGGAATAGGCGTCGGTTGCCTCGGGACATCGTTTCCCGATTCATGAGCAGAGCTCTGTGCTTGATTGGGCAGCTGAGAAGCAAGTTGGGCCATGAGATATAAGACGACGTTTTTCAACTCATCAATATTTGAGTAGAGCTTGGCCATCTTCTTGTCTTTGTTTTTGAGATGCTTCTGGAGCTCTTGGAGCAGTTGCTGCTCTGCGGTCTTGGGACAGAAGATTGGCTCCTCTTCGCATTCTAAGACCGACTCCTCATGAACCGCGGGGTCTCTCTGCTTATTATCCTCACTGGAAGGGTTTTCATTACCTTCCAGAGGAGGCTGGTCTTGGGAAGTGGTAGCCACATTCACACCAGATTGGATTTGAGATGTAATGGCCCCGTCCTTGCTCTTGCTGCGCGTGTCCACTATGTAGTGTTGGTTATGTATATGCCCTAGAGGCCATTATTGTACATATGATGTATATTATAGTGGATGCTTGGATATATATAGAGAGGACTTTCTTGCTCGACATGATAGTATACTATCTGGTTGCTCTTTGACTTAACATGTTGAGTTGTATTATGATACCGTCTTGCTCTCATATGTTGATAAAGCCCTTAGGATGTGTACTTGACTAATAGGACTATGATGGAGATCATACTAGTGGGGCCAGGGTAGTCTACAAGTACATCCTATAATTGTTCCTAGTCGAGGGTGTATCGAGACAGGGCATCGATATTCCAGAGTAGACTAGCGTATACGCTTCTTGACCCATATGATGGGCGATGGATGATCCCACAACCATTGGTGTTTGACATCAAAGATGGTATACGGGAGCTCAGTGGAGACTAGGTACACTGAACGGACTTGATGAGAACTCCTAGTTGGTATTATACCTATCGTCAGATAGTAGTTCTCTGGTGACACTGGTACAGGTTAGTCTATAGACCCGAGATCGTCATAGAGCCTTGTGTGATTCCCACCGTGCTTTGATTTCCACCTTACCACGTTCAAGAGAACGTGCAAAACGGTGGCTTTTGGATGCAGTCCCGAATCACATGAAGGCAATGAGCGATAGGAGGGGTTTCGTCTCTCCCAGTATTGGGGGTTGATGTTGCGCTGTGCTCGATTGGTTATAACAGGAAGTCCCTGGCTATAGATGATATGGAGATCTACTGGTAAGTGTTATCAGTAGTTTCTCGACCTATTATGAGCCTCACATCGGCACGACTTATCGGTTACTGGGGTCTGACGATAACCACCCCTAGACTGGATATGCGACATATCAGACGAAGAGACCGGACTGTACGGTAGTGTTACTGATTCGATTCACAGGAGTGTGAGCAGGCTTGCTTGTTGATCTTCTGATCGCTCAATACCCGGGTGGCCGTTACGTTTAGCCGACCGCTGACGGTTTGTGGATGACTGATATGATCACCACCTACTGCCGGCGTATTGAAGAGTCTTTAGAGTCCTACACAGAGGTTTCCTGGCTCAGGCGAAACGGAGTAGGAGCACATATGTGATATGTGCGGGAACGAGATTAATACGTGTATGTGATACCGTATTCTATTCTTGCGATGTGTGATATCGGCCGGTTATATGTGATATAGCTGGGTTATCGGATCAAGTGTTGATTCGATGAAATGATACATATTATATTAGTCGGTTATATGTGATATAGCCGGATTATTAAATCAAGTGTCGATTTAATAATTTAATGTATAATTTTATATTTGATATATTAAATTACATTAACTAATATATGCTCACTTAAGTAATTCTTTTTCTCACTTTTGATACATTTAACATATATGTGATATATGTTTAATGTATTGTTTTCTTTTGTTCACAAATTATATATATGATATATAATATTGTGACATGCTAGGTTATACATGTAACTAGGGTGTATAAGAATCATACCATGCTATATGATAATGGTTAAGTTTTTATTTATATTAAGTAATTCAAATAAACTTGGAATTAGTCATGGTTGAGCTTGGATGAAGCTTGTAGAACTATTGACTAAGTCCACTTGTTTTGTTTTACCAAAGATATTTATTAACCTAACCCTAATAAATTAGCCATGGTTTATTCTCTACATGGGTTAGCCATGATATATACTCACCATGGTTGCATTTCTAACCTCACACTCATTCTCTTTTGATTCATCATCCCCTTCATCTCCTTCAACCTCCATTCTAGGTTTTGAGGAGATAAAGAAAAATAGTGAGAAATTAAATTCTAAAGTGAGCAAAATTCCTACTTTATCATCCTCTTCTATACTAGCCATATAGTTTAGGGTGTTAGCTTCACTAATTCCATATTAGTGGAGTGATAGCTTGAGTCCGTGTTCCCTCGACGTAGATCATCTTGGATTTCGAAGGCTTCAAGCAAGCATGCATCATTCACCTTGTGGAGCCTCTCAAGAGTCCGGGAGTTCTTTGATCGTAGTGAAGGGACCACTACTTGGAGCTATTGAAGTGAAGGAACGGGCAAAGGTTGTAATCCCTACTCTTAGTTGTAAAGTTGTTTACATATTTTTTCATATGATTCTCTAGTTAAGATTCTTGGTTAGGGTTTCTTTTAGCATAGAAAAATTTTAATTTGGTATGGACGATGCCACCCAAAACCTTGCTGTCGTGCTTAGGAACTCTATAGTAGTATCAGAGCCAAGCTAGAGAATTAGACGGATTATGTAAGATTACGAAACCGAAACAACTCCAAAATACTCGATTCAAAACCCTAGTTTCTATCGAAATTTTCAGTGAGTCAAAAAAAATTTTTAAGCAACTGCAGAATGTTGTATGTGATGAAACATGAACGGTGTAGAAAATTCAACCCCCTTCATCTATTTTTGGCCGGCCACTTGGGCATAAAATCTGGCCAGCTCGGCCAGTTTAGGGAATTCAAGGTTCAATTTTTTACATTGTTCCAGTCTCTGGGTTTTCGTATTTCAGGTGTTGCTTGTTTTTGCTAAATTTGCATGTGATGTTATCTTTATACAAAGGCAATTCGGAGTGTTTTGTATTTGTAATTCTACCTTTGTTTCGGGTTATTTAGACGGTGTTAAAAAGTTCGAACGGATATCAAATACCCACTTTAACTCTCGCTGGAAATTTTCCAAGAGTTGGATTTTTTTTCAAGTTAAAGAACATTCAAAAATCATGCAAGTAATGTGGTGGACCCTCTAGAAGAACGAAACCCTAACTCAATTCTGTGACCGTAAGAACCGCCGCCAAACCCTAGGGTTTGCGGTAGTTCTGCGGCGCCATAGGTGAGACAAGGGTTGACCCTTCTACGGCCGGTCCATAGATACTATGGCATGTTCTGAGTATTTTTAAACTGCACTCAAGTGTTGAGCTTTTTGGGAAATTTTGGGTGTTTGTTGATTCGATCGGAATGTTTAACGCCATTTAGATTTTTCTGGAATGTGATACAATATTTGGAATTCATATTGTTAGACATGAAATCCGAGGTATGTGATATTTTGGGTTTATGATGTCTAAGATGGTTGTGGATTCCAAATGTTGTACTTTGACATTTTCTTTTCTACGACCATAAGTGTAATATGTGGTGAATCACCGGTTTCGTTGCTATATGTCAACGACAATTGGGATACGTATATTTACTTATGTTGATGACATATGATGTTATGCGTTGCTATGATATGTTATATTGGATCGTCGTATTTTGAATAGCCGGGGGTTTTATGTGAGATGAGTGTTTTTATTTTCATTCATGTAGAATTCATTGTATGTAATATTCTTTTATTGGGGCACTTTCGGGTTGAGGATGATGTCATCATTGTTGTATATTATTTACTTTTCAGCATTAGGATATACCCAAGGTGGGGAGCACAAGTAACCGGGTTTTAGAGTCCAGTAGGAGACCAACTCGAGGAGTCGGGTCCGGGTCTCCTAACTCTAGAATTGGTAGGGTTGTTTGCCGCTCTCTTAGGGGTCTAGGGATGTGGGTTTGGCTATTCATTGCAACCGTGGAATCCGTGTTTTATATAGACTTAAAATAAAACACGGACCTCCTAGTATATCCAATATTTCATATGTTATCTTCTGCTGCTGATATTCTATGATGTGATCACTTTATATATATGAGACGAATGCTTTATTATTATATATATGATATATAATAAACGTTGCTTATATTTTGCACCCGCTCTAGTCCCGTCCCGCTATGCCGTTAGTTAAGTAACCTAACGGTGCATAACGGGACACTGTGGCAAATGCGGATGGCATAAGCGTATGTTGTATTTTCGTTTCTTCTGTGATGCTTAGGAAGCATAGATGATGGGACTTCATTAATGAGATTAATGAAAGAAAAGAAACCTAAAAGATATTGTAGAATCAAATTTTCAAAAAAGGGTAGCTCTAGTTTTTGTTTTGCATAGCGGTATTCCTTATAGAATATTCAGCACCTTATTCGATAAAGAAAGAGCCGAGATCCCTTCACTGGGAGTGACCTCTTTAGCGAAACCAGCAGATGCTACAACTCATTCGGTTTTGATTTTGATTGCTTCTATAGTTCTTGCTTTCCATAGTGGTATTTGTGAAATACCTGCACCTTATTCGATAAGGAAAGAGCCGAGATCCCTTCACCGGGAGTGACCACTTTAGAGAAACTAGAAAAGCCTCAAAAATACTCCTTTTCAAAATCACTCGATTCTACAACGATATCAAGTTCAATACGCAAAACGTTCTCTTAAAAACCTGGCGCAACCCTCCGTCATTTCAAATAAGTACTACTTAGTATTCGTGCTACGTTTGTTGACCATGTTAAGGTATAGTGTGCGGTAGCTAATTAGTGTTTATCTGCTAAAGCATGAGATGCGATTGGATTAGGGTAGTCATACGACATTGTTGACTATGTTAAAGGTCGTGCGGGTGGGTTTAATTCAATCAGGAAATGACGGGTTGAACTTGGCTAACACTTATGATTTGTTAACTATGTTAAGGTCATAAGTTGCTAGGGGCAAAATAGTATCGGGAATTTCAAGTGTTGAAATTTGCAATGAGATTGCATACCTTTTATGAGATAGTTGGATCCCGATACCCACTGCGAGTAAGAGTTACTCCTGGAGAGAGTTTTACACATCACAATTAGCCGATCAAGTAGGTGTCTAGAAAGGTGTTGACGAGGTTATGCCTCTGGGAAAACGAGATTTATTTTAATTAGGTCCATGCGAAAGCACGGGGAACCTCCCTCAAAGTACCAACACTGGCCTGGCTGAAAGATTGGCGAACTTGTATGGTGTAATTAATCCGGCTAGTCTTACCTTTTAGGGTTTGAAGGAAGATTTGATAAAAACAGTAGGAGCCATCCTGATTAGATAAGATAATAACCAATCTAATCTTGCAAGAGCATACGCTAAAGTGTTTTCTTCTCTCTCTCCAGGTAGCGACTATGTCAGACCTTAATCAAGATAATAATATGGATGTATTGACCGAACCCGCTTGTTATACTGAGCAGGGAAACGTTGGTTCCGTTCTTTCTTATAATTGTTATAAGACTGAGCAGGAAATAGGAGAATATCCGGATTCCCATGCCGCCCAAACGAAGCACAAGCATGTTGATGTATCTTCTTTGAGTGTGTTTGTTATCGAGAACTATTTCTCAGTTCACTCTACGTCCTGGGTATTAGATACCAGATCGGGATCTTACATATGTAATATATTACATGGGCTAAAGAAAGGTAAAGAACTGGGAGAGGGTGATCATTCCGTAAGAGTAGGGAATGGTCAAATGTTGCAGCTAAAGCTGTTGGCGAATATCACCTTGTATTACCAAATGGTAATACATTGATTCTGAACTAATGCTATTACATACCGGCCCTAATATGCAATCTTATATCAGTTTCTTTATTAAGTAAAGAAGGATATAATTTTTTAGTACAGGATAAAGTTATGAATATCTTCCTGAATCAAAAGTTGATTGGATCAGGCTCGTTAAATAATGGCATATACGTTCTTAATCAAAACACGGTTCTTAATATACAAAACACACACAAGAGGAAGGGTTCACAAATGAACGAATCCTTCTTGTGGCATTGTAAACTAGGTCATATCAATGCGACACGACTAGCTAAGTTACATAAGGATGGATATTTGAATTCGTTCGAATTTTCATCTTATGACACTTTCCAGTCATGTCTCAAAGGCAAGATGACCAAAACTCCATTTACTGGACACGGAGAAAGAGTTACGGAACTCTTGGGACTGATACATAGTGATGTATGTGGTCCTATGTCTACACATGCCAGGAATGGTTCCTTATACTTCAACACGTTCACTGACGATTTCTCAAGATACGGACATGTGTTCCTGTTGAAACACAAGTATGAAGCTTTTGAGAAATTCAAAGAATATAAGCACGAAGTCAAGAACCAGATGGTTAAAAGTATTAAAATCCTACGATATGATCGGGGAGGAGAATACTTGAGCACGGAATTCCATGACAATCTAAAAGAGAATGGGATTCTCTCTCAGCTTACTCCTCCATATACACCACAGCACAACGGTGTATCGGAATGGAGGAATCGCACCCTATTAGATATGGTGCGCTCTATGATGAGCACTGCTGAGTTGCCTATTTTCTTTTGGGGTTATGCGCTTGAGACAGCAGCATACCTATTGAATCAAGTTCCATCTAAATCTGTACCTGCCACACCATATGAGATATGGAGTGGGAAGAGACCATATCTTAAACGTGTTAAGATATGAGGTTGTCCGGCCTATGTTAAAAGGCAAAATCCGGACAAACTCGAGGCACGATCTGTTCTATGCAAATTTATGGGATATCCAAAGAATTCACAAGGATATATTTTCTACCACGCTGAGGAACAAAAGGTGTTTGTTTCTCAATATGCCACCTTTTTAGAAAAGGAATTTCTTGTAAAAGAAATTAGTGGTGAAGAGGTAAAGCTGGAAGATGTTCCAGCAGCACAAACTACAACTGAAAATTTAGTGGAACCAGAGAATTCGATAGCTCCCAACGAACCTCAGTCTCTCCGTCGATCTAGTAGAGTTCCTCATCCACCTAAAAGATACTACGGTTTTCTCATAGACGGTGTGAGTGAGGATTGCATCATGGAAGATGACCCAACTAGCTTCGAGCAGGCCATCACGGGTGGGGACTCTGTGAAATGGCTGGATGCAATACGATCTGAGATGGAATCCATGTACACCAACAAAGTATGGACTTTGGAAGTTGCTCCTGAAGGGGTAAAACCCATTGGGAGCAAATGGATCTTTAAGAAGAAACTTGGTGTAGATGGAAAAGTTGAGACTTCCAAAGCTAGACTTGTTACAAAAGGTTTTCGTCAAAGACCAGGTGTGGATTATGATGAAACCTTTTCTCCAGTGGATATGCTTAAGTCCATCCGGATCCTACTTGACATCGCTGCATACCATGACTACGAAATCTGGCAAATGGATGTTAAGACCGCCTTTCTAAATGGTGATTTAGAAGAGTGCGTGTACATGACTCAGCTAAAGGGCTTCATAGACAATAGGAGCAGCGGAAAGGTGTGCAAGCTGCTTAAATCCATCTACGGGTTAAAGCAGGTATCGCGGAGTTAGAACATCTGTTTTGATGTTGTAGTTAAAGAGTTTGACTTCATCAAGAACGTAGATGAACCTTGTATATATAAGAAGTTGGCAGAGAGTAAGGTTGTCTTCCTCGTATTGTATGTGGATGACATACTCTTGATAGGAAATGATATTCCTATGCTGCACTCGGTCAAGCTCTTCTTATCACAAAGATTCTCAATGAAAGATCTAGATGATGCCTCCTACATCTTGGGAATTAAGATCCATAGAGATAGATCTAAATGGATACTGGGATTGTCCCAATCCAGGTACATTGACACCATACTAAAGAGGTTTAATATAGAAGAATCCAAGCGTAGGAATTTACCCACGATCTCTGGACTCACTCTCTCCAAAGAGATGTCTCTCAAGACTGATTTGGAGAGAGCTCGCATGCAAGAGATATCCTATGCTTCGGCAGTAGGCTCTATCATGTACGCGATGCTATGTACCAGACCCGATTTAGCATACTCACTAAGTGTAGTGAGTAGGTATCAAGCAGATCCAGAAGAGAGTCACTGGACAGCTGTGAAGAACATTCTCAAGTACTTGAGAAGGACTAAAGAGATGTTCTTGGTGTATGGTAACGGAGAACTCCAAGTGGAGTCCTTTACCGATTCGAGCTTCCAGAGTGATAAGGACGACTCTAAGTCGGTCTCGGGATTTGTCTTTACCCTAAATGGAGGGGCAGTTTGTTGGAAGAGTTCCAAACAAGAAAACGTGGCAGACTCGACGATGGAGGCTGAATACATCGCTGCCAACGATGCTGCCAAAGAGGCTATCTAGATGAAGAAGTTCATAAACGAACTTGGAGTGGTTCCATCCATTGTGCATACAATACCTTTGTATTACGATAATAATGGAGCAGTGGCTTTGGCCAAGGAACCCAGGTCCCATCAGAGATCCAGGCATATTCTGAGGCGGTATCACCTGATCTGGGAGATAGTTGATCACCGTGAGATCGAGGTCAGGAGAGTTGACACGAAGAACAACACAGCGAATCCACTCACGAAGGCCATACCCCAGATACAATTTGAGAGACTCTTCAGGATGTTGGGTATGAGATACTACAACAACTGGACTTAGTGCAAGTGGGAGATTGTTAGTTATGTATATTCCATAGAGGCCGTTATTGTACTTATGATGTATATTATAGTGGATGCTTGATATATATAGATAGGACTTTCTTACTCGACATGATAGTATGCTATCTAGTTGCTCTTTATCTTAACATGTTGACTTGTATTGTGATATTGTCTTACTCTCATATGTTGATAAAGCCCTTAGGATGTGTGCTTGACTACTAGGACCATGATGGAGTTTATACTAGTGGGGCCAGGGTAGTCCATAAGTACATCCTATAATTGTTCCTAGTCGAGGGTGTATCGAGACAGGGCATCGATATTCCAGAGTAGACTAGCGTATACGTTTCTTGACCCATATGATGGACGATGGATTATCCCACATCCATTGGTGTTTGACATCAAAGATGGTATACGGGTGCTCAGTGCAGACTGGGTACACAGAACAGACTCGATGAGAACTCCTAGTTGGTATTATACCTATCGTCAGATAGCAGTTCTCTGGTGACACTGGTACAGGTTAGTCTATAGACCTGAAATCGCCATAGAGTCTTGTGTGATTCCCACTGTGCTTTGATTTCCACCTTACCATGTTCAAGAGAACGTGCAAAACGGTGGCTTTTAGGTGCAGTCCCGAATCACATGGAGGCAATGAGCGATAGGAGGGGTTTCGTCTCTCCCAGTATTGGGGGTTGATGTTGCGCTGTGCTCGATGGGCTATAACAGGAAGTCCCTGGCCATGGCTGATATGGAGATCTACCGGTAAGTGTTATCAGTAGTTTCTCGACCTGTTATGAGCCTCACATCGGCACGACTTATCGGTTACTGGGGTCTGACGATAACCACTCCTAGACTGGATATGCGACATATCAGACGAAGAGACCGGACTGTACAGTAGTGTTACTGATTCGATTCACAGGAGTGTGAGCAGGCTTGCTTGTTGATCTTCTGATCGCTCAATACCCGGGTGGCCATTACGTTTAGCCGACCGCTGACGGTTTGTGGATGACTGATATGATCACCACCTACTGCCGGCGTATTGACGAGTCTTTAGAGTCCTACACAGAGGTTTCCTGGCTCAGGCGAAATGGAGTACCAGCACATATGTGATATGTGCGGGACCGAGATTAATACGTGTATGTGATACCGTATTCTATCCTTGCGATGTGTGATATCGGCCGGTTATATGTGATATAGCCGGGTTATCGGATCAAGTGTTGATTCGATGAAATGATACATATTATATTAGTCGGTTATATATGATATAGCCGGATTATTAAATCAAGTGTTGATTTAATAATTTAATGTATAATTATATATTTGATATATTAAATTACATTAACTAATATATGCTCACTTAAGTAATTCTTTTTCTCACTTTTGATACATTTAACATATATGTGATATATGTTTAATGTATTGTTTTCTTTTGTTCACAAATTATATATGTGATATATAATATTGTGACATACTAGGTTATACATGTAACTAGGGTGTATGAGAATCATACCATGCTATATGATAATGGTTAGGTTTTTATTTATATTAATTAATTCAAATAAACTTGGAATTAGTCATGGTTGAGCTTGGATGAAGCTTGTAGAACTATTGACTAAGTCCACTTGTTTTGTTTTACCTAAGATATTTATTAACCTAGCCCTAATCAATTAGCCATGGTTTATTCTTTACATGGGTTAGCCATGACATATACTCACCATGGTTGCATTTCTAACCTCACACTCATTCTCTTTTGATATATCATCTCATTCATCTCCTTCAAGCTCCATTCTAGATTTTGAGGAGATAAAGAAAAATAGTGAGAAATTAAATTCTAAAGTGAGCAAAATTCCTACTTCATCATCCTCTTCTATACTAGCTATATAGTTTAGGGTGTTAGCTTCACTAATTCCATATTAGTGGAGTGATAGCTTGAGTCCGTGTTCCCTCGACGTAGATCATCTTGGATTTCGAAAACATCAAGCAAGCATGCATCATTCACCTTGTGGAGCCTCTCAAGAGTCCAGGAGTTTTTTATCGCAGCGAAGGGACCACTACTTGGAGCTAATAAAGTGAAGGAACGGACTACAAAGGTTGTAATCCCTACTCTTAGTTGGAAAGTTGTTTACATCTTGTTTTCGTATGATTCTCTAGTTTAGATTCTAGGTTAGGGTTTCTTTTAGCATGGAAAAATTTTAATTTGGTATGGAAGATACCACCCGAAACCTTGCTGTCGTGCTTAGAAACCCTACATGTAGACAGTGTGACCACATATCCAGCCATCTTTTTATCTTTAGCTGCTGATTTTTCAGACCATCGTCATGGCCCTTCCTCTTTTGGAAAGGACATGCGACTGAAAATGGTTGGTCTGACTGGGTCCTTGGGTGGTACTGTCCGGATTGCAGCTTTCTTGACTCTTGAGGTCATGGCATTCTTCTGGACCAATTTCAGTGGTTCAAAAGAGTTAGCGAGCTTTACAGCCGATTCAGCTGTTGTTGCGGGGTAACCCTGTTCTTGGAACCTCATAAAGTTCAGCCTAGCAGGAGCCCTATCTCTTTTGTTGGCTCTGTATTTGAGCATTTTCTGTCTTAGCTTCTCGATTTTTAGGGCTTGACGGGCATCCGTCATCCAGGAAGCTATCGTGAGTCGATTGACGGAGAGCTTAGAGAAGATACCCGATTGAGAAGTTGTCAGGGGCACCGCTGGAGCTTGCCCGAGATACCTTGTTGCTTTGTTGGTGTTGATGGCCTTTCCCCTAGCTGGGGACAATGAAAGTCGTTCAAACACCGACTTGCGTTTGGATAGCGGTGCCTTCAAGATCACCACATTTAGCATCCTGCCTTTCAAGGCCGGTCTGTTTGTTACTAAAGCTTGTGGAGCTGTGATGGCGTTAGCTAGCATGAACAGAATAGAGCCAAATGGTAGTGGTGGCTCCTCCCACTATTCCCCGAGACTGGCCGGGAGGATCGTCCTGACGTCCATCTTCATCGTGTAAGAGATGGAAGCTGTGTCGAGAGCTGAGCTTGTCCTTGGGGACATTGTTGAGGTTTGATCGCTTGAAATCCTGCACGAAAGAGCATTATTTTAGTATAAATATCGATATGTATGTTGATTGAGTTCGCATGAACGTTTAACCCGAAATATGGGAGGAGAGAAAAGGTCCCACCGGGCGTGCCAGAGTCTGTAGGGTGTTTTTCGTCACCCTATTGAGATGGGAATACGCATCGCTTGTCAGGCGTATTACAGATTCCCCCTGCCCAGGGTAGGCCAGGGTTTATAGATTGTAGGGATCCGAATCTCCGGCAGCCGCGGACTAAGCTGTCGTTTATTACCTCTTGATTTTGGAGCGAGGGAACCTCCGATTGACGGGTCAAACTGGTTATGCGAACTCAATATGCCATGTACATGTGTCGTGTTTTGAAGGGTTTTGGATATATTGGGGCCTCACAGAGTTTACGGGGGGCCCCTACCCGGATAGTGGGCTGGGGGTCGAGAGGGCTAGCAGCCTCCTTGTGGGGCGTGGAGCAGCGCCCCATTAGAAATTTTTTCTAACGGGGGAGGTATTTTGAGTGTGGAGTGTATATAAAAAGGGTGAGTGGCGTCCTAAGGACGAGTGGGCGCTGGGGGCCCACAGAAAGAAGGGGATTAGCCTCAAATTGAGGAGTTGAACTCTCGGAAGGGATTTTTATTTATGGAGTTAAACTCCGAAAGATTTTGAATGGAGTTAAACTCCTGAAGGAGTTTTATTTATGAAGTTAAACTCCAAAAAATCCGGATTATAAGTTAAACTCCTTTGAGGATTTAGGTCTTGGAGTTGAACTCCCCAAAGATCTTCAGAGGTGATCAAAGGGGACCCTTTTCTTCTCCTTTGAGCCCTGGATCTTCTCTTGAGTCTTGGATTTTTTCAAAGTAGGATTTTTGGAGATGGGTCTCCTTCTTCCTCCTCTCTATTGGCTAGATCTTGGAGGAAAAGGGGGGTGAAGCTTAAAAATCTCCCATTTTAGAGATTTGATGGGAGATTTGGGTTCCCCTTCAAGGATTTTATGGTGAAAAACTATTTCTTTCTGGAAAAAGAAGAGCTAAACTCTTGATTTAATTCAAAAAAGGGGAAGAAGGTCTAGAACTTTAAGGAGAAGGAGGCACAGAAACCCTAATTTTTGAGGGGAATGAATTGTTTATTTTTTATTTCATCATCATATTGCCTTATATAGGCTTACAAGTTTACACTTAGCCCCTTGGGCTTTATAAAATAGTATTGTGCTCATCCCATGTCTCATGTGCTCATTTCTTTTGCACATGAGCCACGGGCTTTACAAAAATTTGGCTTTATGCCCATTTTCCTTATATTTATTCATAAAAGTTACATTATTTATTTATTACATAATTTTCATTTTGGCATGGGGCAGACCAGCCGCTTCATGTTCGGGCTCGACTTGGGCATAGGCCCACTTGACCTGGGCTTAAGCCCGTTTACTTGGGGTTGATTTTGACTTTGACTTGGTCAACCGAGATGTAATTTTTTACCCCAAAAATATGTTCTACATATCGGTTCTCCCATTACTATGTTTGCGGGGGTGCTATACGCCATCCACCCGACTTCCCCTATTGACATAGATGTACTCACCTGCTAATCCTTGCTTTAGCCGAAGTCGATGAAATTCTTGTTTTCCTTCGTCGTCTCGGAAGTCCATACGAAAGTACCTACAAATCAATACACATCGTAACGATATCAAAACCAAATCTGAAAATCGATACGGCACGCGAAGTGCTCATAGGTTAAAACCTATATCCTACGCATGCAAGAACAACCAAATAACCCTCAGCTTGACGTACGAACGTCCAACGACCGTGTCCAAACTCAAATACCAAAACCAAGTTTTCAGAAAGTCATAACCCAAAATCAACAACATGGAAAAACACTCCCAGATTCTAGCTCAGGTAAAATTAGGAGATTTTTCATATAGGGTAGGTCTACATATCAGATAATAGAACCATAGAACCAAAACCAACCCATGTCTCACTGGTCAGGCCGCAAATTGCAGCCTGGATGATTAAATCTGCGGCCAATTGGAAGAGGTAGGGGCTCGGGTTTCAAGGGTAAATTCCTACTAGCCTGTACACCTCTCTATGTTGGGAACTTATTTTATAAAGCTCTTGGGTCATATCAGATTGTATATAGTCATCACAATCGTCAAAAACCGATGTCAGGAAAATTCTAAGTTCATGTTTTGGGGTTCCAGTCTCAAGTTTGTCCAGAATTATCATCACTAAGGGTTTAGGGTCACTAACTAAACCTTAATTACATCTCTACAAGTCCATTCATTCACTAAAATCATCCTAGAAATTTCCAAGGTCACTAATCTATCTTAATCGAACTTAAAATACAAATAGGAAGTTAAGAAACTAGATAATATGAAGGAAAGTGAAGGGTTTACCTCTTGAAGCAACTGAAGAAATTCCAATATGGTTCAATGTGCTCAAAATCCAAACTTGATCTCACCATAGGGTGTGGGATGAGGTTGTGCACAATTTTTGTGAAGGAAGCCATGAGTTTTGAGGTGGTTTTTTAAGGTGTTTGTAGGGGTGGAAGTGAGGTGGAGGAAGAGGAATGAAGAAGAAAGAAGATGAAGGATCATGTGAAGAAAATAAATGAAGTGAATAAGGATGGTGGAGGATGCCATACAACACTCTCTTTCTTCCCCCCCCCCCTCCCCCCGCCTTTTCATTCTCACTCTCTCTTGCCCATGCTCTCATGTCCCCTCTCATTACTTTTCTTTTCTTTTTCTCTTTCTCTTTTCTTAAAAAAACCATATAACCACAATAATTTCAAATGAAACCAACATGTAACAATGTAATATATCATGGTGCACTAGCCATGGTTATAGAAAAGATGGATTTGGCTTAAAGCATGATTAGCAGTGCACTAATCAAGTTTAATATAAGCTTGAATATAATTAATTGCATAATTATTTATAAGATATCCAAATCCAATAAATACCTTTTTAATTAATAATTCATATTAATCTTCAATTATTTTCCAAATATTGGTATATAATTATACCATTTTACGAAAACCCTAACTCATTCTCGTATAGTTTTCGTGAAATTTATTATTTTATTATTTAAATTCCAAAAATATTATTTTATATTTCTGAAATATTACAAACTTTTAGTACCTCAAATCTAAAGGCAACCATAGTGAACCGCGATTTTTCTTGCGAAATACGACACACGAAGTGTGAGTGAGAAAAGATCTCACCAGGTGTGCCAGAATTTGTTCTCCGCCGAAAACAGAGACGAACTGGGATGGATCGTCATGCCTGGATTTGGAGGCAGATACTATTTGGACTTATCCATCCATCTCTCCAAAAATAACAAGTTGATTTATAGCACCATATATCGGAGGTTTGGACAGACGCAACCATTGTAGCATGACTTTATCAAATCCCCCTCATTTGTAAGAGGTTTTTGATTGTGGGGATGCTCTTCCCTACAAGCGTAAGCCCCTGCAGTTAATTACGTTACTGTGTTGCGATAACCACTTTCTCCTTCTCCAGCAGTTCACTTCATGTCGTGTTGTATTTTTGTTTATTTTGGTTGCTCATGGATTATATACGGAGATTAATTTATGTCGTCGCCCGTAGGGCGCGGATCAGTCCAAATCCGTATATTTTAGATTTGGGTTTGTTTTATTTAAAAACCATTAATCTAGTTTAAGATTAAGATCAACTTAAATATATAAGCATTTGGGCTCAATTTATTTTAACTAAGGATACGTTAATCTTATTTGAGACTAAGATCAACTTAGCAAAATTTTAAGGATCATTTTTATTTAAGATCTAATAACAGAGCATTTGGGCTCGGCTGTATAAAGGATTTTTCAGAAAGACTTAGTCAATTTGGGCTTAGTCTGCCCAGTCCTTTTTTTATAAAAGTGCTAAGCACCTATTTAGGTTTTGCTTATTCAGCCCCTTTGTTTTTATGCAAAAGTGCTAAGCATTTATTTGAAGCTCTGACGCTCACATGGGTATCATGTGAAGCCTTCAGTTATAGTGCTAAGCACTTTTTTATATGGCGTCCACATGAGGAGCACGTGCGGCGCTGGGCGCTACCCAATCAGTGCTGAGCACTAAGCCATTTTGGCTGTATATGAAGTGCTCAGCACTCATGTAACAACCCTAATTTTCTTATACACTTTTTCCATACAAATTTTTAAATTGTTTTTTTCAAAATCCATAAAAGGGTATTTATTGCCTGAGCACAAGACTTAAGTAATTAATTAGCAATTTAATTACAAGAAGGAGCTTGTAGCTCATTGGTAATACCTTACACTGCTGAACCAAGCCACCAGAGTTCAAATCCCATGCCCCACATTATTTTTAATATTTATTTTGTTTTAAATTTTATGGAAGCCCAACAGTCAACACGTGATAACTCCAAATTTTCCCACTACCCATGAAAAACTAAATGCACCAGAGCCTACCCCAGGAGACCCCCCATCTTCCCATGCCCCGACTCGGCCGGACGGCCGAGTCGCCAACTGAAAAATTGTGTCTTTTCATCTTCTTAACCCCCCTGCACACTCCAATTTATGAGATCGGTTCCAGAAACCTTTGAAATACCCTATTTACTCCAATTTTTAATAATTTTATACATTTTTACATTTTTTTATTTTAAACCCTTCATCTACCCTAACCCTAGCCTAACTCTATAAATACCACCCTACCCTCTACCCTCTCACTCACATTTCTGAGCCAACTCTCAAGAAAAATCCTTAGAACCCTAGTGTGCAATCGACGTGAGCACGAGGCGAAGCTGCGACGAATTTCCCGGCGAACTTCCGGCGATCGTTTAAGGAACTACCGGCGACAACGCAACACATCGGCGATTCCCCTACTTCCCTCTCACCCTCTTGTGTGATCTAAAACCCGTAAGTCCCTTTTCTATCTTTCTTTTGCATTCTCAAAATACGAAATTACAAAACCAGATGGAATCGGAACAAATCCGATTTCCGATTCGGTTTTCTATAAAATTCCACTTCTCACTAATATACTCATTCTTAAACTTCCTCATGTTGACTATTAAACACTAATCAAATAATTTGAACAAGTTTCATCACATGAAATGATAGCTATTTCAATTTATCGTATTTTTCACTTAAATACCACATTGTTTCAATCCTTCATTTAACTCCATCAAACTTGCTATACATTTAAAGTAGAGCACGAGGTAACGACCTACCTCCTCACACACTCATATGCAACACCCCCGAGAACCTAGAATACGAGAAAACAAACATTTTCATTTAAATACCATATACTTAATAAAACTATTTCTAAAAGATTTAGTTTTGGTACACTTTTTAAAGAAGTACCACTTATTAGGAAAATACGATAAGTTGTGGACATCGGTCATTTATCTAAACCTGACTTTGTGGTGTCTAGGCTAGGCAAATGAGAAAGGTAACTTTAAAAGGCCCGTCTCACGGTGATTCGTGAGCGGATCCCTCATTTCCTCACTTGTACTTACCTGCCCACAATTGGCGGTGAAGAGGCGATTTGAGGCATCTCACAACTTGTCGTTTAGACCATTTAGAAATAGTCTAGTTGACTTAGGAGACCCTAGAACATAGAATACGGAAAATTGACATTTTTACAAATAAATACCATTTACTTTATAAAACCGTTTTCTAAAGGATTTAGTATTTTACAATCTTTGCAAAGCGCCGCTACAACCCATTTTGGGGAACCCGTTCAGGATGGTGCGGATTATCGCACATCCTCGGACTTAGTAGTGCGAGATTCAGACCTCCGCAAGGAGCATTCGGTTTCGAAAGATTTAAAGTACGACATCTTAAGAAAATGAGATTTTTAGAATATAATAAATATATTGAAATTATTTTTGTATAAATATATGTATATTTATCATTAAAATACCTATTTTGTTATGATATAAATATTCCACATTTTTTCTAAAAATCACAAGAATCAATTTTACACTAAAATACCATAAATTCCATATAAATCAATATTACAAATAAATACCTTTATTTCTGAAGCTAGGATATTTTCACTAGAAATATCACAATATAAAATCCACATCCATTACAACTCTAAAGACGAATAACGAATACTTGAGGAGTATTTTGAAAAGTATATAAAAAGTATTTTTACATAAACCCCCTCAAGTTTTATAAATTACCCTAAGGACCCTAGTAAATATAGGTTGAAGAAATAATCAAGACTTCAATTTACATTTCTAATTGTCTGACTCGAGTTTGAGTCTGATTATATCTGACTTGAATATGATTCAAGTACAATCTATAATCTGCAATATTCAACATGAATCCACAAGTCCAATTACCAATCTATACAACTTGACTGAACCGAACCATAGATATACTTTCTATTTACATGGTTCTCCAGATATTCCATTTACATGAATCTACGGATACATCCGTTTACTGATATCATGGTTTCGGTCAGCCATTCAATTATACAATCAATACAATGTACAAGACAAACAATACAAATAAAACACTACGGGGTTTAAGGGGTAGATTGGTACGGAAGGTGTTAAAAGTGGCACGAGATGGTAAGACTTAAGACACCTAACATGAATCCAATTGCCGTTGTTCCGGGCTTTCTAACGAAGCCTTGTACTCTATATTCCGTTTGCCCTGGTCTCTAGCATATAGAGACCCCTCTCGTATACACTGGCATCCTTCTGTACCAAGCTAAAAACAACAGCGTTAACACAACATTACAACAATATAATACAACATTAAAAGCTACTCTCTCTCTCTCTCCTACTCTCTGTCTATTTCTCCCTTATCTTTGGGACTTACCGAGCAACCTGTTCGCTGACGACATTCTATTCTTTCTTCTTTGAATGTCGTCAGGTGGTTTGGACCCGTCAGAGAACAAGCCCACTGCTGAACCAGTTCTGTAAAGACCCCGAGCTCTAGACATTGTACATTTTCCATTCAGTACTTTTCATTTCCAGTTATGCCATTGTTTAGGCATCGTTTTATTTCAGTTGTATTTCCTTTTCATGCATTGTACAAAAGAATGTTAATAAATAAAAGTTGTTGTTTTTATTATACCTTGTCTCTTGTGTATTTACTTTTATATTGCTTAGATACGCTTAGCGTATGTACTTCTGAGTATATACGTAGCGGTCTCGTCGCGTCCCCTTCGCCGTATACCGGGAAGCGGGGCGTGACAACTCGCGTGTATTTCATGTGAGGCGTTGGCCTTTTGTTTTAGGCGCCTACGTGTTTTCACATGAGGTGTTGGGTGCTGCCCAATCAGTGCTAAGCACTCAGCCGTGTTAGCTGGGTATGAAGTGCTAAGCACTTTACTCAGCGCTCATGTGTATTTCACGTGAAGTGCTGGCTTTCTATTTTGGGCACCCACATGTTTTTCACGTGATACGCTGATTTCCTTTTGTTTTGGGAATCTGTTGATGGCACCCACGTAGGAAGCACATGCGGCGCTAATGTTTTTCCTTTTTTAAAGATTGAATCTTTGTTTATGGTATTTTGACCATTAATGGCACTAAGATCTTTGTTTTATAGATCTGAGATTAGTTTTTCTTCAAGAACTAAGTTCTTATGTCTTTTTCTTTTATAACAACTAAGTTTCTTATAGGGTTAAAACCTATTTTCTGAGGAATTAAATTCTCATAGGATAGGTTTTTTTTTAACTTAGTTCTTTTCTGAATCTTTGATTCTCAAGAACAAGATCTTCCCGATGAAAATTAAATTCTTAATTTGTGGGGGACTTGTCTTGTGGATCTCAGATCTAGAGAAAGAACTATGTTCTTGAGAAGAATTAAACCCTTGGGTATGCTATGATAGGTAAAGGAGATGTTTTGATTTCTATGGTTTCTTTACCTAGGATTTGAGAGAGAAAAGATCTTCTTCTCTATTGAGAATTAAATCCTCTGTTGCTTTTTGAAAGCTTTCTGTATTTTTTGCAAAAGCTTATGGAGGGTTCTCTCTATATGTCTGTCTCTTAAGATTTGAAGTCTCAGATTCTTTACATAGTGGAGGAAAATGATTAATTAGTTTTGAGAAAATCTCTCATTGAGAGATTTCAATTGATTTAATTGGTCTCAAAATTTGTTTGGGAAATTTTATCCACCGTTGGATTTTTGATCCAAGGATTTCTGTTTTACAGAATATGTCTTCTTATTTTCAACAAATTAGGGAAATATTTTCCCCATATACAGAATTTTATTCTGTCAAACGGTGATTTTTAATCACCATTGGATTTTTAATCCAAGGGCTCTCTGTTATATAGAGCACATCTTTCTTTGTTTAGAAAGAAATAGGAAAATATTTTTCCATCTCATTGGATGTTTGATCCAACAATTTTTTGTTCATTTAGAAATATTAGGGGAATATTTCCCTTAATAGAATTTTATTCTATTATTTGATGATTTATCATCACCATTGGATTTTTGATCCAACGGCTCTGTTTAACAGTAAGTATCCTAGTTTTTAGGGAAATATCCCCCTGTAGAATTTAATTCTACTTGATTTTAACTTGGGCGCCGGCACTCACGTGTTGTGCACGTGGACGCCACTTAAGAATTTAATTCAAGGCGCTCATGTGCTTTGCACATTGACGCCCACGTGAGCTTCACGCGTGGCGCCACCATAGGATTTGATTCTAAGGGGTTGGCGCTGACGCTGGTGCCCTCGTGGGGAGCACGTAAGGCGTTGTCTCATTAAATTTAACAGAGCTTGGCTCTTTTATTATGTTTAAATATTGGGGAAACACTGCTGATAAGGGTGCTCCGTCTTTGCTTACATTGCAGCTTCTGCAGGCGGAGGTGATCTCTTTAGTACCGTCGTCGGGGAGTTTATGCGCACCCTCCTAAGCTGATCGAAGCTGTTCTCAATTGGAACAACAGCGTCAATATCCACCATAGGAGCTGGTGGGGTAAGCCCCGAGGGGGAGTTGCCCTCAGCATATCTCACTCAGCACCAGTGGCGACGTTGAGCATGTCTTGGAGTGGGAACTGCCTCGATATTGAAGGTGCCTTCATCATGCCCCGGGCGTTGCTGGGGAGCTTCGTCTGGTGTCAGCTTATGGAAGGCAGACGTTCTTGGTGGAGTTGGAGTAGAGTTTTCAATCTGTCGAAGACCGACCGTCTTGGAGGTGAAGCATTTTCGCTGGCTTCACGCGTGGCAGGAGCAGGGAGGGCCAGCCATTTTGGGGCGACCCCCTATGCAATCATGGGCTTCTTTATGGGCCCCTTCGAGTTCTCTTTTAGCCTATTGAAGACTGAAACTCCAGAGTTGGACGGCTTGTTGATAGGTGCCGCCACAGTAGCTAGCCGATCAAAGACCGAATTTCAGGGAGCTGCTTCTTGGGGTGTTGAGACGTCAAAGCTCAAGGGCGGGAGCATAGTCCTAAAAAATATCCCGGTAGTGGACTGAATGACCTGTCCTACCGACATCGAGAAGATGGAGGCAGCGTTGGGCCCATACGTCACTCCTCCAGCAGGAATGGAGAGAGAGTTGTTGTTGCAGTAAGTGTAGTGGGAGGCTATTGATTCTGCACAGAAGTGAAATACCAAGTTTTAGTATTTCGAATCTAAGGGCAACAATGATCATAGCGAACCATGATTTTTTTCGCGAAACACGACACACGAAATATGGAGTGGAAAGGAAAAGAGGTCCACCGGGCGTGCCAGAATCTGTTTACCGCCGAAAAAGAGACGAACAGAGATAGAACGTCTTACCTGAATTTAGGGGCAGATGTTATTTGGAACATATTCATCCACCTCTCCAATGAGACCAAATTGATTTATGGCACCGTATATCGGAGGTTTGGATAAATACGACCATTGTAGCGTGACTATAACAGATTCCCCCTCTTTGAGGGGTTTTTGATTATGGGGACGTTCTTCCCTGCAGGCGCATGCCCCTGCAATTAATTACGTTATCGCGTTGCGTAACCACTTTCACCTGCTCCGGTGGGTCATTTCGTGTCATGTTATATTTTGTTTATTATGGTTGTCCGTGGATTGTATACGGAGACTAGTTTATGTCGTCGCCCGTAGGGCGCGGATTAGTCTAAATCCATATATTAAATTTGGGTATGAACCTAGGTCATATGTTCCACCAGTTCAGCGAATATTTTATTTTATTTAAGGGTCGTTAATCTGGTTTTAGATTAAGATCAACTTAAATATATGAGCATATAGGGTCAATTTATTTACGTAAGGATACATTAGTCTTATATGAGAGTAAGATCAACTTAGAACAGAGGTAAGCATATGAGCACAGTTATGATGAGCAATATGGGCTCAAGGAGAATGAAATTCTAGGGGCTCGGCCTATTTTGGGGCTTAGTCCAGGGTTTTTCATTATCTAGTAGTGCTAAGCACTTATTCTATTTTCCTTTCTGGCACTCATGTGGACGATCTACAAGCATTAAATTACGCACGATAACTGTCATGTGAGGCGCTCAAGTTTGGGCATTGCCCTATCAGTGCTAAGCACTTGGTCACTATGGATATTTATTATATGTTAGCGCTCACGTGGATATCACGTGAGACACTGAGTCCTTGGACATTGCCAAATCAGTGCTAATCACTTTATACAGCGCTCACGTGGGTATCACGTGAAACGCTCCTGCTTGACATTTTTTAAACGCTCACGTGGGTATCACGTGAGGCGCTCCTGCTTGACATTTTTTAAACACTCACGTGGGTATTACGTGGGGCACTAGATCTTTGCTATGGGCGCTCACGTGTGTGGCACGTGAGATGATGTCTCCATGGGCCTTCTGTGCGCTCACGTGAATATCATGTGAGGCGCTAACTTCATGAAATTTTTTAGGCGCTCACATGAATATCACGTGAGGTGCTGAGTCCTTAGAGATTTAATCTCTGTTTATTTTTTGAAAGAAGTTAAACTTCCAATGGTGTTTTGGTCATTAATGATCACCACGATCTCTGTATTGAAGACCTGGGATTGGATTTTTGAGGACTAGGTTCTTCTGTTCCTTTTTTATGAGAACTAAGTTCTTTGAAGGGTTAAACTTTGTTTTTTGAGAAATTAAATTCATGGAATGTAAATTCCATTTTTTTTTCTAATGTTTAGTTTTTCCTCTAGATCTTGAGTCTGAAAAACAAAATCTTCTCGATAAGAATTAAATTCTCAACTTATGGGAAATTTGTATTGTGGATCTCAGATTCAGAGAAAGAACTAAGTTATTTATAAAGGGTTAAACCCTTATAACTCTATATATGAGAAGCAAAGAAGATGCTTTGATCTCTGTTTTTATTCTTTAACTAGGGTTTTAGAGGAACGAGAAGATCTTTTTCAGAAAGAGAATTAAATTCTTGGTTGTGGCTTCTATCTCTTTTTTATAGAAGCTTATAGAAGGTTTTCTCTTGTTGTGTTTTTTTTCTATCACCTTATGAGGTTGATTCTCTCTTTAAGACTTGAAGTCTCGAGTCCTTTATATAGGTGAGGAAAAATTGTTGATTAGTTTGAGAAAATATCTCATTGGGAGATATCAATTGATTTAATTGATCTCAAAGATCATTCGGGGAATTTTGTTCACCGTTGGATCTTTGATCCCGTGGCTTTCTGTTTAACAGAATATATTTTTTGTTAGTTTTAATATGATTAGGAAAATATTTTCCTCGCAAAAGGGTCATTTGATTTGACCGGTGATATTATAATCACCGTTGGATTTTAAATCCAAAGGTTTTCTATTTAATAGATAAAGTCTTTCTAGTTTTAGAAAGATCAGGGGAAGACATTTCCCAAATAGAATTTAATTCTATCTGAAACTAGCGCTTCAAACAGATGCGCTCACGTGGGTTTCACATGAGGGCTATCATATATAAACGATAGCAGCAGTCACGTGCTTTGCACCTGAGCGCTCACATGTTTAACATGTGAGGTCCTATTTGAGTTGTGATTCATTTGCATTCAGCGCTCACATGCTTTGCATGTGAGCGCTCATGTGTTCAACACGTGAGACTTATATCCTAGGGTTTTAACCTTACTGAAGCCTAAGGTCGCATGCTTTGCATGTGAGCCCTCACGTGCTTTGCACATGGTAGGATATAGGATTTAATCCTCCTTGATACTGGCTATCACATGCTTTGCATGTGAGCCCTCACGTGCTTTTCACATGAAAGGGTTTCATTTCCTCTTCACGTTCTCTTTTTTTTATAAGGGAACAACTACTAAACACTATGCCTCAACTAAAGATCGACATACGTAGCACGAATACTAAACAATACTAATCTGAAATGACAAAGGGCTACGATTTGTTTTGATGAAAAATCTTTAACGTAATGAACTTGATATCGTTGAAGGAACTCAAGTAGTTTTGAAAAGGAGTGGTTTAGGCTCCACTTTTTAAAACAAGTAGTTTTGAAGAAAACTGAGTAGTTACAGTAACATAAACTTTTGCTTAAGAGCGAACTCCCCATGAAGAGATCAAAGCTCTTTTCTAATCAAATGAGGTGCAGGATATTCCTAACCAAATACCTATATGCAATGAGAAAGAATATAACTATAGTTTTTAAAATTTGGTTGTAACACCATCAAATAGGTTTGTTTTCATTGCATTAATCATATAATGCAGTCCCATCATTTAAGTTTCTAAGCTACACCAGAAACAACCAAAATAGAATACTTCATATGTTATCTGCATTCGTCACGGGGTCCCGGGTCTTCACCTTAAGGTTACTTAACTTACGGCAGGGCGTGAACAGGGCTAACGCGGATGCAAAACATTTAGAAATATCTAATATATACAATATATATCATCATCACAAGCATGTAAAAAAATCATATGCATGCGGCAAACAAAAACAATATGGAATAGCGGATAAACCAGGAGCCCCGCGCTTCATTTTAGCCCAAATAAACCGCGACGTTCCCCGGTCGTATGAATAGCCCTTACAAAGTCAATCCTAGACCTCTACGAGTGCAGTAAGCCACCTGTCGATTTTAGAATTTGGGTAGCCCGTCCTTAGTATCATGAGTCGGTCATCTGTCGCTTTCTAGAATTCGGTAACTTGGGCACTCCTCCGCGGGTCGATCATATAACCCATACAAGTGCGGCAAGCAACCCGCCAATTCTAGAGCAATATGGCCCGGTCTCAAACACCATGAGACGGTCATCCACCGCACTCTAGAATTCGGCTATTCGAGCACTTCTCCTGAGTTAATCTTAGTACAGAAATGAAATATATACAACGGTGGAATTGACTGCATCATGGTCGAGCCCTAATAAAAGAATATATAACAAGCGGAAACAGCGGCTACAAGTCGGATGCTCACCCCGAACAAATGAATATACAACAATATAAATCCAAACTGTATTAACACATCGCACGAGGAGATATCCGTCACAACAATCCGGCTAAACCATCACAAGATATATATATCACAACAAGCAACAACATATGTGCAACCCCGTATAATCGAACATATAGCAATTAGATGACGTTTTAACAACACATACAAATAAGTGGATTATAAACGATGCTAAAATTTCATCCGAAAGTTTTCCGTATTGACCCAATGCACAAACAGAACACAACAAAATCTGGGCAAAAACAGATGGTGCTAAAAATCAAGTTTCATCAATACCAAGCAACTACCGAAACCCAAGGACCTAAGGACAATATTGTGAAGTAAATAGCGGCCAAAATGAATATTCCGACGGCCCAAGTTTTGAGTTAGGTCCTCGGGTTTTGTACCATGTTTTCATACCTCAAAACAAGTCCACTGACATACTTTAAAAAATTTCCAGGTGCGTTTTAAAAAATGGACAGAAACTTGGAATTCGAAACTCAATCCGGCAAAACTTTCGGCATCGAAACTATAACATTGTCTACAACTAGTTCTAGTATTTGGTTGGCTCTAATACCATTGAAAGTTCCTAGTGCCCTTATCACCACAACCACGGCCGATGCGGAATCGGAAAACAAAAATTTTACGGGGAGCACTAAAAACTAATCCCTAGCGATCGTTTCAAACACTAAACTAGAAAACTAAGCATGCAAGGTTTAGGGATTACAGCCTTTAATGTGTGTCCACCCAATCGTGGAAGAACCCTCCAACCTGCTCGTAGACCGTCGGGAATAAGCTTGAGAGATAACCGTACTTACCGAAGATGATCCATCTGAAGGAAATCGATCCAAGCTCCAACTACACCTAATGAAGCACCCAACGCTCTAAGCTTACTAGAAATGGAGTGTGGGGAAGTAGGATTTTTCCACTATCATTTTCTTTCATTTACATGCTCAAGAGAGCATCCTCACTCAAGAGGAATAAGGAGAAGAAGAGAGGAGAGAGAGTGTGTATGTGTGAATGGATATGAGAGAAGAATGGCTTCATCTTTTATTTTCAGCCATAAAAAATACATGACATAGCATTTTTCCAATAAACAATTCAAAGCCATCCCTTTCTACATGCTCACCTTTACACCTCACCAAGCCATCTTATTAATAATTTCATAAAATGGAAATTCCTATAATAAGGTGTCTTCCTTCTAGAAGTATTCCGTATAAATGCGGAATACAACCCCGGTATATATATCAAAATACATATACGCGTATCCGTATAAAAATACGGATAGCTAAGAGAGAGAAGATGAATAGTGAACATAATACTAGAATATATATATATATATATCAATATATATATATATTACTAAATCAATACTTAATTTAATAATCCTGCTTAATTCTAAGCCGGCTAGTATTATCAACCGTCTAATTAAAATCCGTGTAGCCAGTACATGTGTTTAATCGGACCCCTGCACATATCAATATATGGCATCTATATCATATCGCATGAACTGGGAAAACCCTCTGTGTGGCACTCTAAAGTCTCGACAATACGCTGGCAGTGAGTTACTGGATAAATCCATAACCACAAACACGTCAGCGCCACTAGCTGTACGTAACGACTATCCAGGTATCTGCCGAAAGGGAGATTGACAATCAAGTCCGTTCGTACCCTACTGAGCCTAAATGTGACAATCTCCGTACAGTCCGATCTCTTCATCTAAGAGTATCGCATACCATATCTAGGGGGTGGATAACGTCAGACCCCTAATAACCCGATAAGTCATGCCGGAGTCAAGCTCATCACCAATCGAGAAACTACTGAACTCGTATCAGTGAATCTCATCCACCGTGGTCACGGATTTATGGTGATGGCCAACCGAATACAGCGTGACATCAACTCCTAATATCAGGAGAGACAAATCCCTGACAATCGCTCACTGCCTTCATGTGGGTCGGGACTATACCCAACTAAAACCTGTTTGCATGACTCCTTCGAGCCATGGTAGGGTAGTAATCTAAGTACGGTAGGAACTCACAATAAACAAATGACAATATCAGGTTAAAGGACTGATCCGTACTCATACCACTAGAGAACTGTTATCTGACGATACGTATAATACCATCTAGAAGTTCTCGGCGAGTCCGTCCAATGTACCCACCTCCAGTAAGCATATGTAGACAAAACACCAATGGCTTGTTAGACCGACCGCCGCCTCTCATCAGGGCCTGGAAACGTATACACTGGTCTACTCTGGAATATCGATGCCCGGTCTTAATATTCTCTCGATTATGGACATTTAAGGATGTGCTTATGGACTACTTAGCTCTCACGTACATGATCATCATCATAATGTCAGTAGTCAAACAAGAATCCTATGGGTTTTATCATTATGGATTAGCGACACGTAATAGCAAGTAAAATGTATATAAACGATGATAAAGAAAAACCAGACAGCATACTATCATCTTGAATAAGACTGTTCTATCTGTATAGGTCCTCCTTCAATTATTATAACCGCCTACCTGCAATTACAATAATTGCATTGATGGCACTATATTCAAAATAAGAAAGGGGAAATAAAATGTAATAAATAAGTTTGTATAAATAATTAGGAAAATGTAAAGAAAAATGGGTAAAAGGCCAATTTTTGTAAAGCCAATGGCTAATATGCAAAAAGTGTGCACATGGGTAAAGAAAAGAGGCAAAAAGCCAATTTGTATAGCCCAAGAGTTTATGTGACAGATGCAAGGAGTATTTAAACCCCACCCAAAGAAGAAATGATAATAATTTCTTGTCATTATATTCTTTAGGATTTTAAGCCTCCACCTCTCTTGAGATGATTTTCTCTCTCATCTCTCACTTCATTTTCAACTTTGAGAAACTATAAAAAGAGCATTTCCTCTTAATAATCTAAATAAAATTATATCAAGACCCAAATCAAGAGAAAAGATATAGCCTTTCTTCATCAAATATAGGAAAAGAGGAAGAAGGATGACTCTTGAGGTAAAAGCCCATGGCTTTCATCCCCAAGCAAGCACCATTGATAAAGAATCAAAACATATAGAAGAGATGGCTTTTGGGTCCCACGAACTTTTTTGGCTTTGGATCTCTCGTGAGATCCATGGGAACATGGGTTACGCCCATGTTCCTCAAACTAGAACACGGGATCCACTCGTGTTCGGCCCGGAACTTCCGAAAATCAGGGTTTTCCGCTTCTTTGGGGGTTTTCTCTCTTTGGAATTCCAAAAGGGGGTTCCTGCTATTGGAGCTTGTAACAACTCCAATTCTTGTAAAATTGATTTAAAGTTAATGTATACTTGGGGTATTTACATTTCCTGTGAGTACTATAAGTATTTAATTTACTTTTGAACGGCAAGAAGGAGTTTGTAGCTCACTGGTAAGACCAGTCTACATATGGATAACCCGTAAAACCAAAGGTCACACTAAAAACAAATGACTCCATTGTAGTAATCAAGCGACGGGGGGCACGTGGCGGCCGAAATCGGCCTGACTAGGCCTAACTCGGCCGGCGACTCGGTCGAATCGGCCGTCGCTGCCGGCCGAGTCAGCCCAAAATCCGATTTTGCCTTCTTGACTTCTATGCCTTTTGGTCTCCTTATAACCTCAGTACAGTTTAAAAACCCTGCACAGTAACAGAACCATTAAAAACCCCATTAATCCTTTTTTAAGACAAATTTTAATACAATTTTATCACACCCTTTCATCTACCCTAAACCCTAGATTTTCCTATAAATACCACTCCATTTCACATACCCCTCACTCATAATCTCTGCCTAAACTCTCAAGAAAAATCTCAAGAACTTTGTGTACAAGTGGAGTTAGCAAAAGGCGAAGCTCCGGCGAACTTCCGACGATGACCCTAGAAGCTCCCGGCGATGAAACGATGCACCGGAACCTCCTACCACTCTCTCTTCCTCTTCTCTAATCTAAAATCCAGTAAGTCCCTCCTCCCTCTTCTTTTTTCGATTCTGAAAACTCATAATTCTAATCCGACGGAAGCGGGGTTAATCCGACTTCCGATTCGGTTTTTCTTTAAAAGTTCCATTTTTCTTTAAAACAACAATACAAAACTCTCACAACATGACTATTAATCATTATAAAAACATATTGAACAAGTTCCATATCAAAAGAATGTATATTGTAATATTTATCGCATTTTTTCAAAAAAATACCATATAGTTTAGCTTCGACATAAAAACATCATTACCCTTGCTATACCTTTAGATAGTTCATGAGGTAATGACCTACCTCTTCACAACACTCATATGTAACATAACACGATGATATTGGGAAACATAGATTTGGGAAAATACGGTTTTACACAAAACTACCTCAAACTTATAAAAACATTTTTCTACAAGATATATATTTTTAACAAATCTTTGCAATGCGCCGCTACCACCCATTTTGGGGAACCCGTTCGGAATGGTGCGGATTATCGTACATCCTCAGGCTCAGTAGTGCGAGATGCAGACCTCCACAAGGAGCATACGGTCTCGAAAGATTTAAAAATACAAATATCTTAAGAAAATGAGATTTCTAGAAAAATAATAAATTAAATTATTTTATAAATATATATATATGTATCATCAAAATATATTTTTTTGATATAGTATAAATATTCCAACCTTTCTAAATAAAAAATAATCGCTTTACATGAAAATACTATGCATTTCCATACAAGTTCAATACTTTATAATTAAATACCATATATTATGAAATTAAGTTTTATTCACTAGAAATGTCACATACATAAAATCTACATCTATGAAAACTCTAAATATGATAATTAAATACTTGAGGTGTATTTTGAAAATTAAACAAAATTATTTTTACATAAAACGCTCTCAAGTTTTATAAATTACAATAAAGACCCTAGTAAATATAGATTTAAGCGGGACCAGTCTCTTGAGCCTCAGGGAGCCGGAAATATGGGTGCTTGCCTATTTAAGGTAGACAACTTAACAAACGGTGTTATCAACACGGTAATCGTCTTTGAAAAAGACACAAATCCTGTCGTCCATTTGCAACGGTTACCGATAACACCAAAACCTAATTCAGGATTCAATTTCTTTTCTAATTGTCTGACTCAGACTGAGTCTCGATATAATCAATCTGACTTGAATGAGATTCTAGTATATATAACAAATCAATATGAATCCATGTATTCAATCTGTTCAATTTATCAATCAATACAACTTGACTGAACCGAACCATAGATATACATCTATCTACATGATTCTCCAGTTACATCCACTTACTGATATCATGGTTTCGGCAAGTCATCCATCTATACAATTCCATTACAAGACAATACAATACAAACAATACAATTAAGATATCGCGGGGTTTATAAGGGGTAGATTGGTACGGAAGGTGTTAGAAGTGGTACGAGACTGCAACCATGTAGACACCTAACCTGTATTCCATTGTTGTTGTACCGTGGCTGAACGGTTCCTTGTACTTTCCGTCCACCTTAGTCTCTGGTCTACTGAGACTCATCTCGTATACACTGGCCTCTTTTGAACCAAGCTACAAACAACAGCGTTAATACTAAATACAACATTATAATAATATAATACAACTTTAAAAGTTACACTCTCTCTGTCTATTCTATTTCTTCCTCATCTTTGGGACTTACCGAGCGATTTGTTCGTTGACGACACCCTCTTTCTTTTTCTTTGGAATGTCGTTAGGTGATTCGGACCTTCAGGAAATCGAGCCCACCAAAGAGGATTTGGACCAGCTAGCTTACGACCCAGAGCTTTAGATTCCTTGTACACATTACATTTTGTATTTTTCATTTCTGTTATGCTACTGTTTAGGCATTGCTTTTCATTCCATGTATTTACTTTTCCATGTACTGTAAAAGAATGTTAATAAATAAAGTTGTTGTTCATTACATTTGTCTCTTGTGTATATTTCTTTTATATTGCTTAGTTACGCTTAGCGTATTTACTTCTGAGTAAATACATAGCGGGCTCGTCACGTCCTCTGCCCGTACACTGGGAAGCGGGGCGTGACAGGTTTTGTTGGTAGCCCATGCAGGTCAGAGCTGTATGGAACACTACCATGTAGTTTTGTTCTGCGTGGACAACCTAAGCAATATAACACAAGAACCAGCAACTGAAACATTCTTTACAAGTCATATTCCTTGAATCTTATCATTTCATATACTTTGAATCTGTCCTAACCCAAAATTTTCTTTCAAGGTTATGGATTCCCCAAACAACACCAGCACCAATGTCAACAATACGCCTCCACCACTACCACTACCACCTGTCGTAGCTGCTCCGATCAACGAGCAGACGGTTCTGCTTGAGGCAATCCGCAGCCTCCTGGAAGGACAGCAGCAGCAGACTGCTATTCTAATGAACCGTCCCAAGGCAAAACCATCTGGGATGAAGCAATTCAGGGCCTTACACCCCAAGCAGTTCGCAGGAAAAGAGAGCCCACTAGAAGCTGAGGAATGGGCTCATAACATCGAAGATGATCTGGCAGCGGCACAAGTGCCAGAAATAGCTTGGGTCCGTGTTGCGAAACTGCAGCTCACGAACAATGCACGGGTTTGGTAGAAGGCGGAAGAAAGTCGTCTTGATCAACCCATCGAATGGAAGACTTTCCGCGACATGTTCGACGCAAAGTACTTCCCTAAGACTACCAAGTTCGACATGGAACAGCAGTTCATCCATCTGCAATAAAGTTCGATGTGGACCAAATCAGTGGATGAATACGATGCTGAGTTCACCATGCTCAGTCTGTAAGATATGTCTCAATAATTCGATTTTTCAATATATCACATACTACACAGCTAACACAATACTTTAACAGATTTGCGGCTGTCACGCCCCGCTTCCCAGAGTACGCAAGATTGGGCACGCGACATAGCCAACCATGCTACCTGTGGGTAGGAAGTATCCATCCACAGTCACATTACGGTTGTAAGGTTATCAAGAACAAGATAAAAAGCTAATCTAATACATGTCCAAATCCATAATAACAAGAATCAAATAAACAATAAGTGCGGAAGCTAATGATCCAATACAATGAATAAACAGTACGTCCCATAATGCGGGCTCAAACTGGAAATGAAAATAAATAAACTAAACTCTAAGGAACTCACAGTTCAGCCTGCTGGCTGAAGTACTCCTGCTCGGTCGTCGATAGTGGTAAGGAATCTGGGCCATGCAAAACCCAGACGTCAGCGCGTCATGACATCAAGTATATAGCATAAACATGGTAATAAGCAATGCAAGTATGAACATGAATAAAGCAGTAACAAGAAATAACAAGCAGGGTAATGTGCAATGGGGTCCAAACTGTCCTATCAGGTTTTCTACTCTATAGTCTTTGAAATCAATTGATGAATCGTCGATGTAACTCAATAGTATCCCGTGCATGCCCGGGACCACGGTCATGACCCTCGGGGCTGGATCCGAGACGTGCCGCTAAGCAGTAAAAGTAGGTAGTAGGATGGACGAGTGATGTCAGCATCACACTCCCGGACTGGCCAAGCCCGTAAGACTGATCAGAACAAGTATCGAACTGTTGAGTTACAAGTCGGTTTCACCTTTGATTTCCCCATACCCCCAAGCTATGTATGTCAGGTCAGGTATTCAGTAGTCAAGGACTAATGCCAACACGAAATCAAGTAGAAGTAGGTCTGTCTGGATCGACAGCAGGAATGGTCAGGTTTGTCGGCATTAGGCATGAGATCAGGTAACAGGTCAGGTTACTTTCAACAGGTAGAGTCGATATGTACAGGGTGTTGTGTCCGGTGTATCAGTACATGTGTCAGGTGTATCAAGATCGGTCAATATGTAATGCAATCAGGTATATGCTGATAACAGGTATAGTAACGAATAATGAACAACAACAGGAACAGTAACTAACAATATTATTCTATGTGAACACAGTGATGTTTGTATTTTCATATTAACCGGTTCACGCACCTTTGGGGTGCAAAAGCCACAAGGTGAAGCAATATCGATAACATACGTAATGGAGTTGCATGAATTTAAACTAAGCATAAAAATAGTTACAAGGATGATCTAGCAATTTAAGCAATGACGTGCCAAATTGGTTAATTAGTTAAAGTGTGGATTGATAGCATACCGATTAACTACAAGTAACCACTACAATGATTTAACGTTACGGATGATTGTAAATGTCACCAAGTCGTGTGATTATAACAGATAACATGATTATTAAGTTTGTAGCATGTTAAAGCAAGTATTCGGATACTTGCCTCGACGGTCTGCAAACTGGAACACGGATGCGATGTCGGCAGAAAACGCGATAAGATAGCACGGGCCACGGATCGAGTCCCAACAGAGGTCAACGAGATCACACGGACCAGGGGGCTTCGCTGGAGCGTCGGGTTCGCCAAGACGGCACGTTCGGATTCCGGCAAGACGCGACAACAAGTTAGAAACAGACAAAAGATTCAATGCGATCAGCGGGGGTTTATACTGCACAAAGGAAAGATAGGAATGCTCACCGAGAGGTACCAGGGACGGCCACGACGGGCTCGACGGCGATGAGACGCCGGCGAGGCAACGGCGGCGAAGAACGGTGGCTGGAAAAATCCTGAGTTCGCTGGAACGAGGGTGCTGCAGCGAGTGCGAGGGTGGTAGTCGACTCTGGTGGTCGAGGGGGAAGGGAGGTGGTCGGAGGTGGCGTCGACGAGGTCGCCAGCGCGCTTCTCCAGCGAACAGCGGAGGTTAGGCGAGGGGTTAGGGCTCGGGTTGGTGGTCCAGCGAGGGGAGGAGGGAAACGACGACGAGGTCGGGTCGAGTAGGGTGAGAGGGAGTTGCGGAAGTCGTCGACGACGAGGGGTGGCATCGACGGCGAGGTCTGTGAGGGGATGGAGGCATCGGGGTGTTGGGTGCAGGCACAGGAGAGAGAGGAGGAAGGAGGGAGGAGGTGTGGCTGGCTCGCGGTGGCGAGGGCGGCGACGGCGAGGTCGCGGGGGAACCGGCGGTGAGGTCGCGGGGGAAGCTAGGGTTAGGGTTTCGTGTGGGTGCGCTGGGGAGATTCTCGCGATGGTGAGGAAGAACAGTGCTGCATGGTTTTATAAATGAAGAGAGAGAGAGAGATTGCAGAGAGAAAGTGAGAGATTAAGTGAGATAGAGAGAGGGATTGAGGGAAGAGAGAGAGAGAGATAGGGAAAACGAGGCGGGGCCCACGCGGTGAAAACTCGTGCTGTGATAGGCTGAGGCCAGGTAAAGAATTGTTAAATTGAAGATTTGAAGGGATTTGCACTGTTAAAGCATTATTCGTATATATATATAAAGTTTTATATATTAAATTAAAATGGGCCCTTTTTGGCGCGAAATGAAACATTTCCAAATCGCGCCCGGGTTGCGCCCAAATGTTCCAAATTCAAATTATAGGATTTTAAGCGGGTTCCAAATTTTGAAAAGAGGTGTTTAATGATTAAAATGCATGCCCCCAAGTCGGACACTTGCACACGCGCGTAGTCGCCCAAACTTGCCCGTTTAGCCAAACGGAACGGAATCTCGACACGCGGACGCTACCACGCGACTAGTGGCGACGAGTAGGCCAACATGGACATCATAAATTTCATTTTAGGAGTTAAAATTTGTTATGTGCCAAAATGACTTAACCGGGTAAAATTTAGCAACAAACACCAGAAAATCAGGAAAATTGGAATGAGCAATATATAACCCTCAACTAGTAATATAAATAGTATTATTGGGCTCGGGTGTTACAGCGGCACACCTGAAACCGACGGATGAGATCAGAGCCCGACGATTTCAACAAGGTTTGGATTTGGAAATCTAGGCTGCACTGGCCACAGGAGATTTTTCGACTAATGAATCGGCTCTGAAAACTGCTCGCTGTTATTTGGCAGTGGTAAAGATGAGGGGCAGACCTCAATCTGCCGGAGTTAAGCGCCCTGCCTGTAGGGTTCCTAGGCACCCTAATGAGGTCTCACAAGGCATCAACCATGCCAATTTCAAAAATTCTAGCTGCCGAGAAACCCGACTACGGATCGTTTGCTAGAAATCTAGGCGAATAAATGAAACTAGTTAACACTTAACTAAGGGAATACGGAAATACAACCTTTGTAGATCCGGTGCACCACCTCCATAGCTCCGCAACGAAGTCCCCTCGCTGTCCAAATGAGTTCCCGAGCTCTAGCGTCGGCTTCGTCGGAGAATGGGCAAGCTAGGTCGTCGATGTCCATGCCGAAGATGATCTACGTCGAGGCATCGCTAGATCAAGCTCCAACTTCACCAAGTCATGAAAACTTGTGAAGGAAACACACTCTACTACTTGGCAAGAGGTAGAGGATGAAGAAATAGGAAGTGGGTTCAATTTAGAATTGGATTTCTCACTCAATTCATCAATCCACCATTGATGAAGTGAAGGTTTCTTCATGTGTCAAGATGAAGAAGAAGATGGAAATTGTTATGATAAGTTAATTTAGAAAATAGAAAATAATAGAATACTTATCATAATCAACCATGGTTAAGTGTAGAGACTAAACTCAAGTTAAGTGAATGGTTAGGTTAGGTATGAAGACAAAAATGGTGACTAAGTCAAAGTATTCATGAAGCTTCATGAATGAACAAAAGAATTCCACCATTTTTCTCTTTGCATTTTATTTTCCAAAAAAGAATAAATGAAATAAATAAATAAGTAAGTAAAAACCCTAATCATCCACTTAACCATAGTTTAATACTTTACACTTAACCAAAAAGCATGCATCATCAAACATGATACAATCATGTGCACAAACTCATATCGCATATGCAATGCGCACACCCGAGTGAGAATATCCATTTAAAGTGAACCGATACTAGTTAATGCAAAGTAATATATCAAATATATAATTATACATTAAATCATTAAATCAACACTTGATTTAACGATCCGGTCATATCACATATAACCGACTAGTATCCAATGTATCGGTTTATCGAATCAATCCTTGATTCGATAACTAGGGTATATCGCACATAACCTAATCGATACATTCATCGCGAGAATGGAATACGGTATCACATACACGTATTATTCTCAGTCCCGCACATATCTCATATGCGCTCCTATTTCGTTTCGCTTGAACCAGGAAACCTCTGTGTAAGACTCTAAAGACTCGTCAATACGCCGGCAGCGGATGATGATCATATCAAACATCCACAAGCCGCAAGCGGTCTGCTAAACGTAACGGCCACCCGGGTATTGAGCGATCTGAAGATCAACGAGCAAGCCCGCTCACACTCCAGTGAATCCAACCAGTAACACTTCCGTACAGTCCGGTCTGATCGTCTGATATGTCGCATATCTTGCCTAGGGGTGGTAAACGTCAGACCCCAATAGCTCGATAAGTCGTGTCGATATGAGGTCTATAACTGTTCGAGAAACTACTGGTAACACTTACCAGTAAATCTCAGCAACCCTGGCCAGGGATTTCCTGTTATAGCCAATCGAACACAGCGCAACATCAACTCCCTATACCGGGAGAGACGAATCCCCTCCTATCGCTCATTGCCTCCATGTGACTCGGGACTGTACCCAAAAACCACCGTTTTGCACGCCCTCTTGGACGTGGTAAGATGGAAATCAAAGCACAATGGGAACCACACAAGACTCTATGACGATCTCGGGTCAACAGACTACTCTGTACCAGTGTCACCAGAGAACTGCCATCTGACGTGAGGTATAATACCATCTGGGAGTTCTCGGCGAGTCCGTCCAGTGTACCCAGTCTCTACTGAGCACCCGTATATCATCTCTGATGTCAAACACCGATGGATATAGGATCATCCATCGCCCATCTGTATGGGTCGAGAAGGTATACGCTAGTCTACACTGGTATATCGATGCCCCGTCTCGATACACCCACGACTAGGGACTTTGAAGGATGTACTTACGGACTACCATGTCCCCACTAGTATGATCCGCATCATAGTCCAGGTAGTCAAGTACACATCCTAAGGGCTTTACCAACATGTAATAGAGAGACAATCAGTATACACGTTAAGGCAAAGAGCAACCAGATAGCATACTATCATGTCGAGCAAGAAAGTCCTCCCTATATATTTCCCAGCATCCACTACAATATACATCCTATGTACAGTAATGGCCTCTAGGGCATACATATAACTAACAATCTCCCACTTGCACTAGGGCCATCTGTAGCAGTGGTTTGAAGTATCTCATACTCAACCATCCCATAAAAGTCTCTCTCTGGGAACAGGCCTTTATGAGTGGATCCGCTGTGTTGTCCTCTGAGTCTACTCTCCTGACCTCGATCCCTTGGAGATCAAGCATCTCCATGATCAGGTGACACTGCCTTAGAATATGTCTGGATCTCTGATGGGACCTGCGTTCCTTGGCATAAGCCACAACTCCATTGTCACACAATGGGAGGAACATAGTTCATCTCATGAACCAATATACACCAAACAGCCTCTTTGGTAGCATCTTTAGTAGCGATGTATCCTGCCTTTATCGTCTAGTATGTTACGATATCTAGCTTGGAACTCTTCCAACATACCGTCCCTTTGCTTAGGGTAAAGACAATGCCTGTGACTGACATTCAGTCGTCTTTATCACCCTGGAACCCATCCAGTGATTCTCCCCAGGATCGGTTGATACCATCTCACTACAACTAGTGAGAATCCTAACATCCAATTAGATCTCTCTCATAGATCCAAAACCCAGGATTTAGGAGGTATCACTTTGATCCTATATGGTGAATCATTGTGATAAGCGGAGATTGATCGAGCGTAGCATAGGAAACTCCTTCCCTATCAAGAGTATGTCATCCACGTACTCTACGAGGATCGTCACCATACTCCCTACTACCTTCTTGTTTATACAAGGTTCATCTACCATTTTGATGATGTCAACTTCTTTGACTAATCCACCAAAACAGATGTTCCAACTCCACGATGCCTGCTTTATCCTATAAAGCATCTTGCACACGTTTCCGCTGCTCCCACTGTCTACGAAGCCCTCTGGCTGTGTACTTATAAACGCACTCTTCTAAAACACCATTTAGAAAAGCTGTCATGACACCCAACCACCAGATATCGTAGTCATGGTATGTAGCCGTGGCAAGTAGGATCTGGATGGACTTAAGCATAGCCACTGGAAAAGGTTTCATCATTATCCACTCCTGGTTGATGACGAAAACCTTTAACAAGTCTAGCTTTGAAAGTCTCAACTTTTCCATCTACACCAAGTAATCTTCTCAAGATATACTTGCTCCTGATGGGGATTTAACCCTTCAGATATAGCAACCAAAGTCCATACTTTGTTGGTGTATAAGGATTCCATCTCAGATCACTAAGCATCCAGCCATTCTTACAGAGTCCCACTCCTGATTGCCAGGTCGAAACTAGTTGGGTCATTATCTCATGATGCAATCCTCGCTCCCACTGTCATAGAGAAACCGAAGCATCTCTCAGGTGGGTGAGGTACCCTACTAGATCGGCGGAGAGGCTGAGGTTCGTTGGAATCTACTGAATCCTTTGGTTCTACCAAATCATCTGCTGTAGTTCGTATAGCTGGAACATTTCCAGTTCTACATAACAGATCTTGCCTCGAACTTGTCCGGATTTTGCTTTTCAGACATAGGCTGGACAACCCCAAATCTTAACTGGCTTAAGACATGGGCTCTTCCCATACCATATCTCATATGGAGTGGTAGGCAACTGATTTGATTCAAACCTTATTCAATAGGTATGCAGCTTCTCAAGTGCATAACTCCCAAAAAGGAAATAGGTAACTCAGTAGTACTCATCATAGAGCACACCTTATCATATAGGGTGTTATTGCTCTGCCCCGATATACCATCGTGCTATGGTGTATACGGAGGAGTAATGCTGAGAGAGAATCTCATTCTCCTTTAGAATAGTCCAGTATTTCCGTGCTTAAGTATTCTCCTCCTTGATCTCATCAAAGGACATAATACTTATACCCGTATTGGTTCTCTACTTCTAACTTATATTCTGTGAACATCTCAAAAGGTTCTGACTTGTGTTTCAACAGGAACATATGTCTGAATCAAAAGAGATCATCAGAGAATTTAATGAAGTAGAAAGAACCGGTCCTGGCATGTATAGACAGGGGACCTTACATACATCAACATGTATTATCCCAAGAGTTTGCTAACTCTTTCTCTGTTTCCATTAAACAGAGCTATGTTCATCTTATCTTTGTGACATGACTGGCGAGTTTCACAAGATGTAAATTCAAACTGATTTAAATATGCATCTATATGTAACTCTAGCTAGTCGGGTCACATTGATATGACCTAGTCTACAATGCCTCAAGAAGGATTCGTTCATTTCTGAACTCTTCCTCTTGTGTGTGTTCTATATACTAAGAACTGTAGTTTGATTTAGAACATCAACGCTTTTAGATAACGTGCCTGATACGATCAACTTTTGATATAGGAAATGTTCAAAACATTATCCAACAATACAAAATTTTATCATTTCTTTACTGATAAAGAGACTGATATGATTTTGTATATCAGGTTCGGTATCTAATAACATTCGTTCAGAATCAATGTATTGGTAATACAGGGTGACAGTGAATAACAGACTTGGCTGCAACACTTGCCCCGTTTTCTGCCTCATGAAACTTATCACCCGTTCTCAGTTCTCTACCTGTCTGTAGCCCTATGTAACAGATTACATATCTGGGATCCCGATCTGGTATCACATACCCAGGACGTAAAGGATACTGAGAAACAGTTCTGTATAATGAACACACCCGAAGATGATGCATCATCATGCACTCTCTTCGTTTGGGCGGCACGGGAATTCTGGTAATCCCCTATTTCCTGCTCTGTCTTATAACATTTATAAGTTGGAGCGGGACCAACGTTCCCCAGCTCAGTATAACAAGCGGGTTCGGTCAAATATCCATATTATTATCTTGATTAAGGCGTGATATGGTCGCTACCTGGAGAGAGAGAGAAGAAAACACTCAGCGTGCGCTCTTGCAAGAATAGATTGGTTATAATTTTATCTAATCAGGATGGCTCCCACTGCTTTTTATCAAATCTTCCTTCAAACCCTAAAAGGAAAGACTAACCGGGATTAATTACACACTACAAGTTCGCCAATCTTTCAGCCAGGCCAGTGTCGGTACTTTGAGGGAGGTCCCCCGTGCTTTCGCACGAACCTAATTAATGTAAACCTCGTTTTCCCAGAGGCGTAACCCCGTTGACACCTTTCTAGACACCTACTTGATCGGCTAATTATAATATGTAAAACTCTCTCAGGAGTAACACTTACTCGCAGCGGGTATCGGGATCCAACTATCTCATAGAAGGTATGCAATCTCATTGCAAATTTCAACACTTGAAATTCCCGATAATATTTTTCCCCTAGCGTCCTATGACCTTGACAGAGGTCAACAAACCATAGGCTGCTAGTCAAGTTCAACCCGTCATTTCCTGATTGAAGTAAACCCACCCGCACGACCCTTGACAGAGGTCAACAAGGTCGCACGACTACCCTAAATCAATCACATCATATGCTTATGCAGATAAGCACTAATCAGCTACCGCACACTACGCCTTGACAGAGGTCAACAAACGCAGCACGAATACTAACCAGTACATATCTGAAATGACGGAGGGCTACGACAGGTTTTTCTGAAAACCTATTGCGTAATGAACTTGATATCGTTGTAGAATCAAATGATTTTAAAAATGGAGTGTTTTTGAAGCTTTTCTAGTTTTGCTAAAGGAGTCACTCCCGGTGAAGGGATCGTCGGTCCTTTCCTCGTCGAATGAGGTGCGGGATATATCATATATATCACTGTGCAAAGCAAAAACACTTAAAAGCAATCAAAAGACAAACCGAGTGTGTAGCATCTGCCAGTTATTGCTAAAGGAGTCACTCCCAGTGAAGGGATCTCGGTCCTTTCCTCATCGAATAAGGTGCAGGATATATCATATATACCTCTGTGCAAAGCAAGAACTGTAGCTACCTGTTTTATTTTGAAATTCGATTCTACAACATCTTAGGTTTCTTTTATTTCATTAATCACATTAATGAAGTCCCATCATTTAAGTACCTAAACATCACAGATAAATACGACGTACACTTATGCCATCCGCATTCGCCTCGATGTCCCCTCGTGCACCGTTAGGTTAGGTAACTAACGGCAGAGCGGGGCAGGGCTAGCGCGGGTGTAAAACATAAGTAACGTCTATATAATATATCATATATACTAAATACAGTATCTATCACAGAACATCACATGATCACATCACAGATATCGCAGCAGAAGAATCATATGAAATATTGGATATACTAGGACGTCCGTGTTTTCAATACGAGCCAGTATAAAACACGGATTCCACGGTCGTGATGAATAGCCAAACCCACACCCCTAGACCCCTACGAGAGCGGCAAGCAACCCTACCAATTCTAGAGTTAAGAGACCCGGACCCGACTCCTCGAGTTGGTCTCCCACTGGACTCCAGAACCCGGTTACTTGTGCCCTCCTCCTTAGGTCTATCCTAGTGCGGAAAAGTAAATAATATACAAACGGTGACAACTTCCGCAACCTGGAAGCGCCCCAATAAAAGAATATTACATACAAGTTTTTACATGAATGAAAATGAAAAAACACTCATCTCACATAAAAACCCCCGGCTATTCAAACACGACGATCCAATATAACATATCCAGTAACACATAACATCGCATGTCATCAACGTAAGTAAATATGCGCATCCCAATTGTCGTTGACATATAGCAACGAAACCGGCGATATCATATATTACACTTACGGTCACAGAAAAGAAAGTGTAAAACTACAACAGTTGGAATCCGCAACCATCTCAGACATCGCATGCCTGACCAAATGAATTACTTAGACATCACATGCCTAACAATTATAAACCCCGCATTTCAGTCTCATTATCGAAAACACTTTTCAATATCGAGTCGGGCAATTCAACAAGATTCCCGACAGTCTGATCGAATACTCGTCGCAAACTTCAGTAGGCGGCCGCACCCCCGACGCCGTCGACAAAGTGCACCAAGGCGGAACACCGCTGCCGCGAGCACCCGAACGGATGCTTTCGGCGACGGGGTTCTCCTACAGTCACTTGGTCGGGGCAATGAAGTGAGGCTGTCTATTAAGTTTACCCGGCGAGTATCCGCGTACGCTACGTGATTGCGACGGACTTTTGATCACATCAAAATTCCGTGGCAACCGATCAAGTGAGACTAAACTGCTATGTTTATAACATTCATTCAGTTATCTCATAACTCATTGTGAATTCCAATTATTGTATCACATTCCTGATAAACAGAAAATGTTAAACTTTTCGATCGAACAGTCAAACACCCAAGTTTTCCCGATACAGATCAACACATGAAACAAGTCTAAAAACATTCAGTTCGTGCCTCAGTACCAACGGTCCAGCCGTAGAAGGGTCAAGCCAACGCCTCACATGTGGCACGCCGTACTGCCCCAAACCCTAAGGTTCAAAGGGCAGTTCAAGACGGTCACATAATCGAGTTAAGGTTTGTTGTCTTCTAGAGGGTCCATCGAGTTACTTGCACTACTTAGAACGTCGTTAAACTACGGAAAAATCCAACACTTGGAAATTTCCCGACAGGGGAAAAATTGGGTATTTATATCCGGTCGAACTTTTTAACATATTCTAAAATTTATCCGGAAAGCCACACAGACAAAATTTGATACTCCGATCGAATATACGAAGTCCCAACACTACCCCAGAAAATTCAACTCTTGAATAAATACTAAAAATTTCCAGAAGACTCAGCATTACAAAACATGAATTACTGTGCAAGCCACGTGGTGTAACTCAACACAGTGGCCGCGGAACCGCCGCGAATCCCATGGTGGGGGCCGCGGTTCCGCGCCTCTGTAGTTGAGTTATTATCACGTGCTTCACAGTAACTCATGCAATTACCTGCTGAATTTTTTGGTAATTTTTAATCTGGAAAAATCCACGTTTTCAGAAAAAGTACAGAGAGCAATTTGTATTGGGGTTTCGGGTTCGTTCGGAATTCAAATTCCGTCTGGACTTCGCCTAAGGCTCTAGCTAGGCTCTGATACCACTGTAGGGTTCCTAGACACCCTAATGAGGTCTCACAAGGCATCAACCATGCCAATTTCAAAAATTCTAGGTGCCGAGAAACCCGACTACGGATCGTTTGCTAGAAATCTAGGCGAATAAATGAAACTAGTTAACACTTAACTAAGGGAATACGGAAATACAACCTTTGTAGATCCGGTGCACCACCTCCATAGCTCCGCAATGAAGTCCCCTCGCTGTCCAAATGAGTTCCCGGGCTCTAGCGTCGGCTTCGTCGGAGAATGGGCAAGCTAGGTCGTCGATGTCCATGCCGAAGATGATCTACGTCGAGGCATCGCTAGATCAAGCTCCAACTTCACCAAGTCATGAAAACTTGTGAAGGAAACACACTCTACTACTTGGCAAGAGGTAGAGGATGAAGAAATAGGAAGTGGGTTCAATTTAGAATTGGATTTCTCACTCAATTCATCAATCCACCATTGATGAAGTGAAGGTTTCTTCATGTGTCAAGATGAAGAAGAAGATGGAAATTGTTATGATAAGTTAATTTAGAAAATAGAAAATAATAGAATACTTATCATAATCAACCATGGTTAAGTGTAGAGACTAAACTCAAGTTAAGTGAATGGTTAGGTTAGGTATGAAGACAAAAATGGTGACTAAGTCAAAGTATTCATGAAGCTTCATGAATGAACAAAAGAATTCCACCATTTTTCTCTTTGCATTTTATTTTCCAAAAAAGAATAAATGAAATAAATAAATGAATAAGTAAAAACCCTAATCATCCACTTAACCATAGTTTAATACTTTACACTTAACCAAAAAGCATGCATCATCAAACATGATACAATCATGTGCACAAACTCATATCGCATATGCAATGCGCACACCCGAGTGAGAATATCCATTTAAAGTGAACCGATACTAGTTAATGCAAAGTAATATATCAAATATATAATTATACATTAAATCATTAAATCAACACTTGATTTAACGATCCGGTCATATCACATATAACCGACTAGTATCCAATGTATCGGTTTATCAAATCAATCCTTGATTCGATAACTAGGGTATATCGCACATAACCTAATCGATACATTCATCGCGAGAATGGAATACGGTATCACATACACGCATTATTCTCAGTCCCGCACATATCTCATATGCGCTCCTATTTCATTTCGCTTGAACCAGGAAACCTCTGTGTAGGACTCTAAAGACTCGTCAATACGCCGGCAGCGGATGATGATCATATCAAACATCCACAAGCCGCAAGCGGTCTGCTAAACGTAACGGCCACCCGGGTATTGAGCGATCTGAAGATCGACGAGCAAGCCCGCTCACACTCCAGTGAATCCAACCAGTAACACTTCCGTACAGTCCGGTCTGATCGTCTGATATGTCGCATATCTTGCCTAGGGGTGGTAAACGTCAGACCCCAATAGCTCGATAAGTCGTGTCGATATGAGGTCTATAACTGTTCGAGAAACTACTGGTAACACTTACCAGTAAATCTCAGCAACCCTGGCCAGGGATTTCCTGTTATAGCCAATCGAACACAGCGCAACATCAACTCCCTATACCGGGAGAGACGAATCCCCTCCTATCGCTCATTGCCTCCATGTGACTCGGGACTGTACCCAAAAACCACCGTTTTGCACGCCCTCTTGGACGTGGTAAGATGGAAATCAAATCACAGTAGGAACCACACAAGACTCTATGACGATCTCGGGTCAACAGACTACTCTGTACCAGTGTCACCAGAGAACTGCCATCTGACGTGAGGTATAATACCATCTGGGAGTTCTCGGCGAGTCCGTCCAGTGTACCCAGTCTCTACTGAGCACCCGTATATCATCTCTGATGTCAAACACCGATGGATATGGGATCATCCATCGCCCATCTGTATGGGTCGAGAAGGTATACGCTAGTCTACACTGGTATATCGATGCCCCGTCTCGATACACCCACGACTAGGGACTTTAAAGGATGTACTTATGGACTACCATGTCCCCACTAGTATGATCCGCATCATAGTCCAGGTAGTCAAGTACACATCCTAAGAGCTTTACCAACATGTAATAGAGAGACAATCAGTATACACGTTAAGGCAAAGAGCAACCAGATAGCATACTATCATGTCGAGCAAGAAAGTCCTCCCTATATATGTCCCAGCATCCACTACAATATACATCCTATGTACAGTAATGGCCTCTAGGGCATACATATAACTAACACTGCCACCCAGATGGCAGGAGCCTCATCAAGACCACCATTTGTGCCAAGGAAGCCGGGAGTACCGAACAACAGACCCAGCCCAGCCTTTTGTACCTACTGCAAAAGAGCTGGACATATGATGAAAGACTGCCGGCGAGCCAACCGTCTTTGCTTAGTCTGCGGCTCAGCTACTCATGATATTGGGTCTTGTCCCATAAGATACAACCCAATTGCTGCACCCAGGCCAGCAATCACTCACCGGCAGCGACCAGCCATTCAGGCACCTGCTCTAAGACTCGCTCTCCCTGCTCCACCACCTAGAGGACCACAGACTACTCCTCCTCCTCGTCAGTTCCATCAAGCTCAACGGAACGTTTTGAGAAATGCTCCTCCGGCCAGGAGGAATGTACCACGGCGATAGGCTTTCACGATGACCGTAGAAGAAGCTGAGGCCACTGGCCAAGTTATCACCGGTAACCCTTTCTTCTCAAACTTTTCTTTCAGTCTTAATACCTACCCACATATTTTTTCTATACCTAAAACATATCCCACTTACCTTAGGTACAATCCTAGTAGCCTCATTTCCTGCACTAGCACTCTTCGATATCAGAGCATCTCACTGCTTTATGTCGTAACGGTTCGTCCGAACTCATGTGATTCCAGTCACACCGCTTGTATCCAGCTGGAATGTCAGTTCAAGGAACGGCGTTCTAAAGGCAACAATAGGATACAACTTGTGTCCAGTAGTCGTCTGCAACAGAGAATTCTATGCTGACTTCAAGGTGCTGGACATACCGAACTTCGATGTGGTTCTAGGTATGGATTGGCTCGGAACCTTCTATGCTACCATTGACTGCCGTCAAAGGAGGGTAGTATTCGAGATTCCAGACCATCCGGTCTTTTATTTCAAAAGTGGAGACCGTACTCTGGAGCCAAGTACTGTTGGATATAGTGCCCCCAAAGTCAATTATTGGATCGCAGGTACGTGATTGCAATGGTTGAGGGAGGACCTATACCGGTAGGACAGTCTTACTCAAGATGATAGTATGCTATCTGGTTTGCTTTTATCAGTCGTGTACAACTTTAGGTGGCATGATCACTATTACACGTTGATAGAGCCCTTAGAATCCTGCTTGACTACCAACAGTATGATGGCGATCATATACGTGAGAGTTTGGTAGTCCATAAGCACATCCTTAAAGGTGGTCCCTAGTCGTGGGAGTTTTGAGACAGGACATCGATACTCCGGAGTAGACTAGAGTATACAGTCGAGACCCCGACGAGGGGCGGTGGCCGGTCTCACAAGCCATTGGTGTCAGTTGGATCACCTAAGATATATACAGGTGCTCATTGGGTTATGAGTACACCGGACATGACTCGTCGGGAACCTGCTAGTTAGTATTATATCTAGCGTCAGATAGCAGTTCCCTGGTGACATGTGTACAGGTTAGTTCATCGACCTGAGGTCGTCATTTGTCTCGTGTGAGTTCCCACTGTGCTTTGATTACTACCCTACCATGGCTCAAAGGAGTCATGCAAACAGGTTTTAGTTGGGTACAGTCCCGAGCCACATGGAGGCAAGTGAGCGGATCGGCAGAGGATTCATCTCTCCCGGTATTGGGGGTGAGATCGTGCTGTGTCTAAGAGAGCCATTACACTAAGTCCTTGGCCAAGGCAGAATTACTGGTAAGTATTCCAGTAGTTTCTCAGGGTGTTCAGGGCTACTCTCCGACACGACTTATACTGCTATTGGGGGTCTGACGTTACCAGCCCCCTAGGCCCGATATGCGATGCTCATAGACGAGCGAACCAGACTGTATGTATATTGTCACTGTTAGGCTCAGTAGGGTTCCAGGATAAGTTCGCTCATTAGCTTCCCTTTCGGTCGGTACATGGGCAGCCGTTACGCACAGCTAGTGCCACTGACGTGCTTGTGGTTAAACCCACTGCCAGGGTACTGATGAATCATTAGAGTCCCCCACAGATAGTTTCCCAAGTTCGGGTGAAACGTTGTAGAGGCCGTATGGTTTTATGGCAGGGTTCGAAAATGCACGTGCACTTGTGCATGTGTTATATTTCGGACAGATAATACTGGTGGGCTTTGGTTTAAGCCGGATCCAAGTATTATATGGAGTCGGAATATTTTTGTCTCTCGTATTCGTATTCGGTCGGAATACGGATACAGGTATGTATATACAGGTGAGGGGTATTCTCGTAATCCGTTACGAGAATATTTTAGAAGATGCATTTCTTTTTGGTTAATCATTTTAGTTTAAATGATTAAATTAGTTTTGGAAAGGGTGACTCATGGTTGTGACTCATTAATTCTAGAATGTTCACTAATGACTCATGTAATGAGTCATCTAGTGAGTCATTAAAGAATTAATGAGTTTTGTTTTGGGTTTAGATATTTGAGGAGATATTTTCATAAGATATTTCTTTTGGTTTTTGAATATATAACCTCATATATCTATTCACAAGAGAAGAAGAAGGATAACACAAGTTTATGAGCTTAGTTTTTCTTTTGGCTCACTAGTGCTTTTTGAGTTCACCATTTCCAATCCTAAGCATCTTCTTCAACCTCCACCCTAATCCTCTCATGTGATGAGAGCCCTAGGGTGTTTGAGACAAAGTATTCTACTCATTCTCTACTTCATCTTGGTCATCTCTTTTAGCAGATTTGATGACCGAGTTGCCTCGGTATAGAGGCGGGAGTCCGTTTAAAGATCCGTTGACGTGGCGCCACCTCGATGAGGAGACAAGAGATCGGAGTTGCCGTGAGTAGCGTGGGATGATGGCTAAAGACCGAAGGACTCGAATCGATCGGTATAGCCTTTCTGCCTCTTTATAGTTTGTTAGTTTAGCGTTAATGGCAAGATCCGGATTATAGTATGCGATAGCGCCAGTTATAAAAGTTTTTGTTCCGCATTTGGCGTCAGAATGACGGCCGGGGCGCTACCGTAGACTTACATGGTATCAGAGCCACGCCATTAACCTTTACTAATTTGTTCTAACGTGTTTAAAATATCGATCGAACGAAATTTCCAAAACCGCACTTTGCATGTTAAAGTTTCTGTCGATTTTGTTGTCGTCTAAAAATTATTTTGAGCATCTCAGAAAATCGTGCAGGCTTTTTTAAGGATACTGTAGAAATTTGGTTCACTGTCTCCACAGTACTGCCGCGGAACCGCCGCACAAACCATGGTTTGGCCGCGGTTCCGCCGCCGTTTTGGAGCAACAGAGTACCATTTTTCTATAGTAGTGTCTTTCATGGGAATTGTGATTTCTGGAATATTTTGTTTGGGCCCAGATTTTGTTTGAGTACTGCAGTTGTACGTGGGGCCCACTTCGGAAAGTTTTGTCGATCGGAATTTTAAACTTGTTAGTTTACAGTACTTACATTATATCTCCGACCGTGAATGTCATTCGAGCGGTAAATCGTGTCTAATTGCTATAGTCCTTTTAGACGGATTTGCGAACGTGACATTCGCGTTGATGTTATGTGTTGTGCTGTGATGTTGCGGATTTGTCGTGGTGGATAGCTGTGTGCAATGGTAGTGCAGTTTGGATTTATTTGTACATTTGATATTGCGGGGCGAGCGTCCAACATGTGGACTGCCGTCACTGCCTGTTTGTATAATATTCTTTTGGGGCACGACCGGGCTGAGGTCGATGTACCCGTTGTACATATTTTTCATTTCTGTACTAGGTTTACCCCGCGACGGAGTGCACGGATAGCCGTGTTCTGGAAGGCAACGGGTCCGCATCTCATGGCTTTGAGAAGCAGAGGGCCTCACTCTAGAATTGGCAGACTATTCGCCGCACTCGTAGGGGGTACAGGTTAACCCAAGGAGGGGTGCTCAAGTTGCCGGATTCCGTGAAGTGCAGGGTGGTCCATTCACTTTGCTGTAAGGGGCTGTCTCGCTTCAGGTTTTGGCGGGTAAATTACCGCAGCCGTAGGGGTCTAGGTGTCATTGCACAGGTTATACACACGACCAGAGGAACGTCGGGTTTCAGTAGCGGCTCTGTGAAACCCGGGGATCCCAGATTATCTGTATTGTTCTGTAATGCTTATTACTTGTCTGTAATGTTGCATTTATCACGCCTGGAGCGATTATTGTATATTGGTATATATACTAGTAGATGTTGTATATATTTTACACCCGCGCTAGTTCAATCCCCGCTCTGTCGTTAGTAAGTAACCTAACGGGTGATGACGGGACCCAGTGACGAATGCGAATGGCATATACGTACATTTTATTTTCGTTCTTTTCTGGTGTGATTAATTGATAGGACTGCGTTGATTCTGATCAATGCAAAGGAAAACAAACCTATTTGGACGTTGTTGGAACACTTTCAAAAAGTGTTATTACAAAGACGTTTTCTTTTGTTTTGCATAGTGGTATTCAGTTGGAATATCCTGCACCTCATTCGACGAGGCAAGGGCCGAGATCCCTTCACCGGGAGTGACCCCTTGGGCAGAAATTTGCGTCAGGGTAATAACTTCACTATAGTCGATTACCAGTTGCTTTGCATCGTGGTATTCAGTTGGAATATCCTGCACCTCATTCCACGAGGAAAGAGCCGAGATCCCTTTACCGGGAGTGACCTCTTTAGCGAAGGTTTTCGCCACTATATTTTTGTAAAAAGCTATCAGGTTCCTTCAGCGAAATCAAGTTCATTACGTTAAAGGTTTTTTGCCAAAAACCAGCCGTAGCCCTCCGTCATTTCATATGAATGGTCAGTAGTATTCAAGCTATGTTTGTTTGGCCCTTAGTCAAGACATAGTGATTGGTAGCTGCTGGGGTGTTCACATGTTGCATAGATAGATGCGTTGGTTTGGGACAGTCGTATTACTTTGTTGGTCCTTAGTCAAGAGTATGTACGGGTGGGTTCAAATTAACAAGATAATGATAGGAAGAACTTGACATGTGACTTATGATTGGTTGGCCCTTAGTCAAGGTCATAAGAGCATGGGGCAAAAATCCACATCGGGAGTTTCTAATGAAACTGAAACTTGCCAGGCATGCGCATACCTTCTGGAGTGTGATAACATGAGTGGATTCCTTCACGTTATCATGCGATGAGAGTTGGATCCCGATTCCCACTGATGAGTTGGTTTACTCTTCGGGTGATCCCGATTGATTCTTCTTTCAGGTTTGGAGGAGAATTTGACGGTACAGTGGGAGGTTTCCTGATTAGATAAAGTGATAACCATTCTGATCTAGGTTAGAGTGCACACAGAGTGTTTCTTTTCTCTCTCTCTTTGGCAGCGACCATTGACCGACCCTAGACTATGACTCAGTGACCAAGTTGACCGAACCTTCTTAAAATACTGGCTTTTGGATTGTCTAAGTTGCATAAGTCATTGACGCTCCTTCTTTTACCCTTTGCATTTCTCAGAACACCTCGTATCACTATGAACATCCACTTCCATTGGATAGATCCATCGTATGGTTATATACGAACTCGAAGGGACTTCTTCGAGGATGGATCCAGGTTCAGAAGAAATTGAATTGGTTTATTCGGTTGTCTTTTATCATCACCTTCTCTCAAGTTGCGAGGGCTCCTTGGTTTAGGAGAGTACACCTATTACGCTTATTGGATAGTCTTCTTCCAAACCATAGGCAGGTGCCGAAAGGTAGGGAATGAAGAAAACCAATTAGCCTAAGTAAGGTGTACATAAGTTAATAAATAAAGACAAAATAAAGGGACTAGAAAGAGGGCAAAGTAAATTATGACTGCTATCATTCACGACCAAACCGCGTACTTCATCGCCACTCCTACTTCACCTTTGCTTTTTTCCCCAGTTCGGGAGAAACTGAATAAGGTATTATTCAGTTGTCTTTTATCATCACCTTCTCTCAGGTTGCGAGTACTCCTAGGATTAGGAGAGTACACCTATTATGCTTACTGGATAGTCTTCTTCCAAACTATAGGCTGGTGCCGAACGGTAGGGAAGGAAGAAAACCACTTAGCCTAAAGGGGTGTACAGAAGGTAATGAATAAAGACAAATAAAGGGATTTGGAGAGATGGCAAAGAAATATACGGTTACAGTCATGAATTGGATTATGGAAGATACATTACTAGGAATACCAGGATACCTCTACGAAACATTTTCATGTTTCAGTTTCACTGTGCATTGTTAAAGGAAAACTGTTTTCCCGATTAGATACTTACTCCAGGGTATGTATTTACCAGGTATGATTCTTACATCTGTATGGTTTTACAGATGATGAGTAGGAGTAAGTTATTGGGAATAAGGTGATCATCCTCATTATATCGGAATTTGTTGTAATTGGTGATATTTGAGGAAATCGCCTGGGTTTTTGCCGGACGGCAAGTATTTGGTTTTGAGTATCCGTTGTTGTGCACCAATTTCAAAATGATATATCTGTACGTTTATTTTTATAAAGTGAGAAATAACTTTTTGAAATTATGTCCGTGGCATTTACCTATATCAGTTGACGATTGGGTAAGGAGCATTGAACAACGGAGTAGTTCTTAACCATAAGTACAGTTTTCAACCTACGATGCACAGGTTTTGAGTTATTCAACTCAGCGGACTTATACAGAGTATTGTATGTTGTCCATTGTCCATCAGGACAAAGGGGTTGGTCCTCGTACTATATTCTGTTTACTTGTGACTTCTCTAGTTTTTAGAAAAGTGTTTCGTAGAAATACAATGTCTAAGTTTTGAGAAGTTGTGGGTATAGGAATAAAGTAGAGAACCAGATGTCGCATGTATCGGGATTCTTCAAGGAGATCGAAGATGTAGATACTTGTGATTGGTATCCAGTTGATAGTAATGGTTTTGAGAAACTTGTTTCTCTTTCGGGTTACTCATAATTGGATGCATTCCTAAGTTGAGTAAATGCTGATTATCCTCTTTCCATTAAGTTGATATGCACTGGAGACAGCTGCATGATTTGAATCTGGTTCTAATTAAATAAGTGCCAAAATTTCTATATTGGATATAGAATGGTTCATATCTTAACGATGTTAAGGTATGGGGAGTTGTCCGGCTTATGCTTAAAACCAGACTCTGGATAACTCAAGGCACATTTCTGTAATGGCAGTTTGCGTGTTGGCCCAGGCTATGACGAGGGTTGACTTTCTACCATCTGGAAGATCGATGGTGATATTGTTCTTGACTCGCCACGGTTTTAGTAAAATGGATTTTTTCAGAAGACAGTAGTGGGAGTATGATAGAACTGGAAGTGATTCCAGAACTGCAAACGATTACGGAAAATTTAATAGGACCTAAAGATTCAATCAGGTTTAACATTCCATTAGCCACTCCGTAGATATGGAGGGTAACCTCAGGCACCCGAAAGGTACTCCGGTAGCCTCAAGGACGGTGACAGGGATTTTCTTGTTTACCCAGACTTGACACTACTGTTGTTCCAGGCTATGAGACCCGGCAGGAGGTTAAGTATAGCGTCGTTCTAAACTAGCTTTAGAAGTGCACGTATATATTATTCTGCCAGAAGGTTGTTGTGGTCAGTGGGAGCAGCGGAAGCATAGTGGGCGAGTAGCTTATGTCTATTTATAGACTAGAGCGGATATAGCGGAAACAGATCATCTAATTTTGATGTGACAGTCATGGGTTTGACTTCATCATAATAGGGGATGGATCTGTTAAGAAGATAGTAGGGTGTGATGTCCTGGTATTTGGATGACATACACAAAGTAGGAAGTAAAATTCCTATACTACGATCGGTTGTACTGTGGTTGTCACACAGTTGTTTCTCCACACAGGATATGGATATAATATCAGACATTCTGGTTACTAGATCTATGGTTTTAGATCTAGATTTGGGTAGTTTCCCAATGTGGGTACTTTGAAAGTGTTGTAATAGTATTTTAGAATGGACGACTCCTGGCATGGTAGTGTACCTGCAGGTGATGGAGTCTCCCTCTCTAAAGGTGTCTTACAGACTAAAGGGGAGAGGGATGTACATAATTGGCATATCACTTGCTTAGGCAATTGAGTCAATCGTGAGATGTCAAGTACCACACCAGATGTTATTTTTGCACTAGATGCGATAAGTTTATATTAATCCAATCCTGGAGAAACATACGGAAGCAGTTTTAGAACATAAGTGCATGTTCTAGGGATTTGATGATGGCAGCCTCCTTCGGGAGACGATTATCATTCCAGGCTTCCAAAGGTAATATGGATGACAGAGTGATTGTCAGAGTTATATTTTTCGCTCTGACAAAGGGGGCAGTATTATGGACAGGTGGTCCAAGAGGATACTGTGGGAAGCATGGTGCTGGATGCTGATTAGTTTCAGTTGTCGATACAGTCTAAGAAGTTTGGATTTGGAGTTCATTTATGAACTAGGTCCCATCAGATATCCAGACATATTCTAAGACAGGTATTACTCAATTCGGGAGATGGCTTTCTCCGCGAACTTGAGATTAAGAGAGACATAGAAAGAAACATCAGGGCGGATCCACTCACTGAGGCTATTTCTCGAACACAAGAGTTTTTACAAACGACCTTTGTGAAACTGTTTAGTAAAGGAGTTGGGTGTTCGGTATCACATGGGCTGTGAGTATGCGACATCGCAATAATTAGCCTTAAGTGCAAGTGGGGGATTGTTGGATATAGTGCCCTCAAAGTCAATTATTGGATCGCAGGTACGTGATTGCAATGATTGAGGAAGGACCTATACCGATAGGACAATCTTACTCAAGATGATAGTATGCTATCTGGTTTTCCTTTATCAGTCCTGTACAGCTTTAGGTGACATGATCACTATTACACGTTGATAGAGCCCTTAGGATCCTGCTTGACTACCAATAGTATGATGGCGATCATATACGTGAGAGTTTGGTAGTCCATAAGCACATCCTTAAAAGTGGTCCCTAATCGTGAGAGTTTCGAGACAGGGCATCGATACTCCGGAGTAGACTAGTGTATACAGTCGAGACCCCGACGAGGGGCGGTGGCCGGTCTCACAAGCCATTGGTGTCAGTTGGATCACCTAAGATGTATACAGGTGCTCATTGGGTTATGAGTACACCGGACAGGACTCGCCGGGAACCTGCTAGTTGGTATTATATCTAGCGTCAAATAGCAGTTCCCTGGTGACATGTGTATATGTTAGTTCATCGACCTGAGGTCGTCATTTGTCTCGTTTGAGTTCCCACTGTGCTTTGATTACTACCTTACCATGGATCAAAGGAGTCGTGCAAACAGGTTTTAGTTGGGTACAGTCCCGAACCACATGGAGGCAAGTGAGCGGATCGGCAGGGGATTCGTCTCTCCCGATATTGGGGGTGAGATCGTGCTGTGTCTAAGAGAGCCATTACACCAAGTCCTTGGCCAAGGCAGGTGAGAATTACTGGTAAGTATTCCAGTAGTTTCTTAGGGTGTTCAGGGCTACTCTCCGACACGACTTATACCGCTATTGGGGGTCTGACGTTACCAGCCCCCTAGGCCCGATATGCGATGCTCGTAGACGAACGGACCGGACTGTATGTATAATTTCACTGTTAGGCTCAGTAGGGTTCCACGATGAGTTCGCTCATCAGCTTCCCTTTCGGTCAGTACATGGGCAGCCGTTACGCACAGCTAGTGCCGCTGACGTGCTTGTGGTTAAACCCACTGCCAGGGTACTGATGAGTCATTAGAGTCCCCCACAGATAGTTTCCCAAGTTCGGGCGAAACGTTGTAGAGGCCGTATGGTTTTATGGCAGGGTTCGAAAATGCACGTGCACTTGTGCACGTGTCATATTTTGGACAGATAATACTGGTGGGCTTTGGTTTAAGCCGGATCCAAGTATTATATGGAGTCGGAATATTTTTGTCTCTCGTATTCGTTTTCGGTCGGAATACGGATACAGGTATGTATATACAGGTGAGGGGTATTCTCGTAATCCGTTACGAGAATATTTTAGAAGATGCATTTCTTTTTGGTTAATCATTTTAGTTTAAATGATTAAATTAGCTTTGGAAAGGGTGACTCATGGTTGTGACTCATTAATTCTAGAATGTTCACTAATGACTCATGTAATGAGTCATCTAGTGAGCCATTAAAGAATTAATGAGTTTTGTTTTGGGTTTAGATATTTGAGGAGATATTTTCATAAGATATTTCTTTTGGTTTTTGAATATATAACCTCATATATCTATTCACAAGAGACGAAGAAGGATAACACAAGTTTATGAGCTTAGTTTTTCTTTTGGCTCACTAGTGCTTTTTGAGTTCACCATTTCCAATCCTAAGCATCTTCTTCAACCTCCACCCTAACCCTCTCATGTGATGAGATCCCTAGGGTGTTTGAGACAAAGTATTCTACTCATTCTCTACTTCATCTTGGTCATCTCTTTTAGCAGACTTGATGACCGAATTGCCTCGGTATAGAGGCGGGAGCCCGTTTAAAGATCCGTTGACGTGGTGCCACCTCGATGAGGAGACAAGAGATCGGAGTTGCCGCGAGGAGCGTGGGATGATGGCTAAAGACCGAAGGACTCGAATCGATCGGTATAGCCTTTCTACCTCTTTACAGTTTATTAGTTTAGCGTTAATGGCAAGATCCGGGTTATAGTATGCGATAGCGCCAGTTATAAAAGTTTTTGTTCCGCGTTTGGCGTCAGAATGACGGCCGGAGCGCTACCGTAGACTTACATCTACAAGGTGAAACCAAAGCAGGCAGTGATTGCAGCAATTCAAGCGGAGGAAGGATCAAAGCCAGAAGTGGTTTGAGAGTTCGACGATGTGTTTCCTGAAGATATATCAGGTTTGCCTCCTGATCGAGCTCTTGAATCCAGCATTGATTTAGTACTAGGAGCACAACCGGTGATCAAAGCACCTTATCGATTAAGTCCAGAAGGTTTGAAGGAAGTTCGAACTCAGTTGGGCGAATTATTGGCGAAAGGATGGATTCGTCCCAGCACTTCAAGTTGATGATCTCCTGTACTGCTTGTGAAGAAGAAGAAAGGTTCATCCAGAATGTGCATCGATTATAAAGCCTTGAACGAAGTAACTATAAAGAACAAGTATCCATGTAGGGTGTTTTTCGTCACCCCTTTGAGATGGGAATACCCGCGCGCTTGTCAGGCGTACTACAGATTCCCCCTGCCTAAGGTAGGCTGGGGTTTATTGATTGTGGGGATCCGAATCTCCGGCAGCCATGGACAAAGCTGCCGTTAATTACCCCTCGCCTTTGGGGCAAAGGAACCTCCGATTGACGAATCAAACAGGTCATGCGAACTCAATATACAGTGTTGTGTTTTGAAGGGGTATTGGATATATCGGGGGTCCCGTAGAATTTTTTATGGGGGTCCCGCTACCCGGATAGCGGGCTAGGGGTCAAGAGGGCTAGCAGCCCCCTTGTGGGGTGTGGGGCAGCGCCCCATTAGAAATTTTTTTTCTAACGGGGACAGTGTTGTGGAGTGTGTGTGTGTGTGTAAAGGGAAAGGGCATCCAAAGGATGTGTGGGAGAAGGCGCCAGCGCCTCACGTGCGCGGCACGCGGGTGCTGTGCGCTGAGCGCCAGCACTCCACGTGCCTGGAACGCGGGCGCTGGGCGTCAGCAGCAAAAGGGACTTGGTCCCTGCACTGGAAGATGTGCTCCCGATTTAACTTATGGAGTTAAACTCTTGACAGAGATTAATTTAGGGAATTAAACTCCAATGGATCTTGAATGGAGTTAAACTCCTAAAAATATTTAGAAATGATCAAATGGGACTGCTTTGTTTCTCCCTTTTGGCTCTGGATATTCCCAAGATGGGATTTCTAAAGATGGGTCTCCTTCTTCCTCTTCTGTTGGCCGGATCTTGAAGAACAAGAAGTATGAGATTTTAAAAATCTCTCCTTTTTGAGATCTAATGGAAGATCTGAGTTCCCCTTTGTGGGTTTTGTGGTGAAAAACTATTTAGTTTTGGAAAAGGAAGAGTAAAACTCTTGATTTAATTCAAAAAACAAAGAAGGTTAAAAACCTTGAGGAGGAGAAGGAGGCACAAAAACCCTAACCTTTTTTAGAGGAATGAAAAGTGTATGCTATATTCATCATCATGTTGCCTTATATAGGCTTACACATTTACATATAGTCCCTTGGGCTTTACAAAATGGCATTTTACTCATCCCATGCCTCATGTGCTCTTTCTTTTTGCACATAAGCCATGGGCTTTACAGAAATTTGGCTTTATGCCCATTTTTCTTACATCCATGCACAAAAAATTATATCAAAATTATTTGTTACATGATTTTTATGTTGGCATGGGGAGGCTGGCCGCGGGCTTGACTTGGGCATGGGCCCGCTTGACCTGGGCTTGGGCCTACCTGGCTTGGGGTTGACCTTGACTTTGACTTTGACTTGGTCAACCGGGGTGCAAATTTTGACCCCAACAATCCACTCCCGCGCATCGACGATTTATTCGATCAGCTAAGTGGATCTTGTGTTTTCTCCAAATTAGATTTTCGTTCAGATTATCATCAGGTAAAGGTCAAAGAATCTGATATCCACAAAATGGATTTCAGAACTCGCTATGGACATTACGATTTTCTTGTGATGCCATTTGGAGTGACCAACACACCAGCAATATTCATGAACCTGATGAATCAAGTTTTCCAGGAGTACTTAGATAGGTTTGTTATCATCTTCATCGACGACATCCTGGTGTATTCTAAGAGTCGGAAAGAACATGCCGAGCAACTACGAATTATCGTGGAAACTCTACGACAACATCAACTCTACGCCAAGTACAGCAAGTGCGAGTTTTGGCTAAATCAAGTTGGTTTTCTTGGACATATTGTATCGGGAGAAGAAATCTCTATGGATCCAACGAAAGTAGCAGCAGTAAGCGAATGGCCGACACCAAAGTCAGTGAAAGACATTCGAAGTTTCTTGGGTCTAGCTGGATATTATAGAAGGTTCATGAAGGCTTTATCAATGAGCTACTCAGATGGAGATTGAAGTAGTCATGCCAGGTAACACTTCAAGTTTGATAAATTTACAAGTTCAATCTACAATTGTCAATCAGATCAAAGCAGCCCAAGCAAGTGATGCTAAGTTGCAAAAGATCAAAGAACAAGTAGAGAATGGACTCAGAACAGATTTCATCATCCATGAAGATGGATCTTTGAGATACGGCAGCAGATTGTGTGTACCAAAAGGTTCTATTAGGGAAGAGTTAATGAAAGAAGCTCACAGCTCTCCCTATTCAGTACACCCTGGAGGTACAAAGATGTACAAAGATCTATGTCAGAATTACTGGTGGTATAGAATGAAACGTGAAGTAGCCAGAAGCGTCGCTAAATGCTTGGTGTGTCAGCAAGTAAAGGCTGAACATCACAGGACAGCTAGATTACTTCAACCGTTACCGATCCCAGAATAGAAGTGGCAACACATCACGATGGATTTTGTGACTGCACTTCCTCGCGGCATAAAGGGTAACGATACGGTATGGGTTATTATGGATCGACTCACAAAGTCGGCTCATTTCATTCCATTTCGGGTTAGCCAATCAACTGAGACATTAGCAAAGAAGTACATAGAGGTAAGAATCTAAGTAAGATTTAAACTCTTCAAATATGTACTATCTCTGATACACATTAACTCATACAGAAAATTGTGCGACTTCATGGAGTACCGGTCTGCATTGTCTTCGATCGTGACACCAGGTTCCGATCGCAATTTTGGCAAAGTCTGCAAGCAAACTTGGGAACAAGTCTGAACTTCAGCACGGCTTATCATCCACAAACTGATGGTCGGCCTGAGAAAACTATTCAGATCTTGGAGGATATGCTTAGAGCGTATATGCTAGACTTCGGAGGATCGTGGGAAGATCACCAACATCTTGTGGAGTTTTCATACAACAACAGATACCAAGCAAGCATAGGAATGGCATCTTTTGCAGCACTTTATGGAAGAAAGTGTCGATCGCCATTAAGTTGGGACGACATCGATGATAAGGAACTCCTTGGACCTGAGATGATAGTAGCAACTGTTGATGTGGTTCATAATATCAGGGAAAGAATACGCATAGCCCAAGATCGACAGAAGCACTGGGCTGATGCAAAGCGACGTCACTTAGAGTTCCAGCTGGGAGATCATGTATTTCTGAAGATATCTCCGAATAGCGGAGTGATTCGATTTGGAAGACGGGGTAAACTAAGTCCGAGATACATTGGACCGTTCGACATACTTGAACGAGTCGATGAAGTGGCTTACCGCTTGACACTTCCACCTTCATTGGAAGGAGTGCATAACGTATTCCACATATCCCAACTTAGAAGGTATGTGAGTGACCCCAGCCATATTCTCGATCATTCTGAGCTCACTGTACAGCCCGACTTATCTTGTGAGCAACAACCTGTTGAGATCCTGGACAGGAAAGTAAAGTCACTTCGGAACAGCATCTTCCTTTTCCCATGTCGATTTTCCTGGAGTGTCTTTTCTCCACATCACTCGAACCAAGATGCGTGCAAGATATCCCCACTTATTTGTAAATTAGTCTTTAAAATAAATTGTAAATTTCGAGGACGAATTTTTTTTAAGAAGGGTAGACTGTAACAACTCCAATTCTTGTGTACATAAAATTGATTTAAAATTAATGTATACTTGGGGTATTTACATTTTCTGTGAGTACTATAAGTATTTAATTTACTTTTGAACAGCAAGAAGGGGCTTGTAGCTCACTGGTAAGACTTTGCACTGCTCAACCAAAGCACCAGAGTTCAAATCCCATCAGCCACATTAATTTTTTATTAATGTTCTTTTAAATTTTTAGAATCGCAAGAGTCTACACGTGCATAACCCGTAAAACCAAAGTTCATACTAAAAACAAACGACTCCATTGTAGTAACCAAGCGACGGGGGACACGTGGCGGCCTGACTCGGCCTAACTCGGCCGGCGACTCGGTCGAATCGGCCGCCGGCGGCAGCTGAGTCAGCCTAAAATCCGATTTTGCCTTCTTGACTTCTGTGCCTTTTAGTCTCCTTATAACCCCTTTACAGTTTAAAAACCCTGCACAATAACAGAACCATTAAAAAACCCATTAATCCTTTTTTAATACAAATTTTAATACAATTTTATCACACCCTTTCATCTACCCTAAACCCTAGATTTTCCTATAAATACCACTCTATTTCACACCCCTCACTCACAATCTCTGCCCAAACTCTTAAGAAAAATCCCACGAACTTTTGTGTATAAGTGGAGTTAGCAAAGGGCGAAGCTCCGGTGAACTTCCGACGATGACCCTAGGAGCTCCCGGCGACGAAACGACGCATCGGTGCCTCCTACCACTCGCTCTTCCTCTTCTCTAATCAAAATTCAGTAAGTCCCTCCTCACTCTTCTCTTTTCTATTCTGAAAACTCGTAATTCTAAAACCCGACGGAAGCGGAGTTAATCCGACTTCCGATTCGGTTTTTCTTTAAAAGTTCCATTTTTCTTTAAAACAACAATACCAAACTCTCACAACATGACTATTAATCATTAACAAAATATATTGAACAAGTTCGATATCAAAATAATGTATATTGTAATTTTTATCATATTTTTTTCAGAAAAATACCATATAGTTTAGTTTCGACATAAAAACATCATTACCCTTGTTATACCTTTAGATAGTTCACGAGGTAATGACCTACCTCTTCACAACACTCATATGTAACATAGCACGATGATATTGGGAAACATAGATTTGGGAAAATACGGTTTTACACAAAACTACCTCAAACTTATAAAAACCTTTTTTCTACAAGATATGTATTTTTAACAAATCTTTGCAATGCGCCGCTACAACCTATTTTGGGGAACTCGTTCGGGATGGTGCGGATTATCGCACATCCTCGGGCTTAATAGTGTGAGATGCAAACCTCCGCAAGGAGCATACGGTCTCAAAAAATTTTAAAATACAAATATCTTAAGAAAATGAGATTTCTAGAAAAATAATAAATTAAATTATTTTATAAATATATATATGTGTCATCAAAATATCTATTTTTGATATAGTATAAATATTCCAACTTTTCTAAATAAAAAAGAATCACTTTACATGAAAATACCATGTAATTCCATACAAGTTCAATACTTTACAATTAAATACCATATATTATGAAATTAGGTTTTATTCACTAGAAATGTCACATACATAAAATCTACATCTATGAAAACTCTAAAGACGATAATTAAATAATTGAGGTGTATTTTGAAAATTATACAAAATTATTTTTACATAAAACCCCCTCAAGTTTTATAAATTACAATAAGGACCCTAGTAAATATAGGTTTAAGCGGGACTAGTCTCTTGAGCCTCAGCGAGCCGGAGATATGGGTGCTTGCCTATTTAAGGTAGACAACTTAACAAACGGTGTTATCAACACGGTAATCGTCTTTGAAAAGGACACAAATCCTGCCGTCCATGTGCAGCGGTTACCGATAACACCAAAACCTAATTCAGGATTCAATTTCTTTTCTAATTGTCTGACTCAGACTGAGTCTCGATATAATCAATCTGAATTGAATGAGATTCAAGTATATATAATAAATCAATATGAATTCATGTATTCAATCTGTTCAATCTATCAATCTACAACTTGACCGAACCGAACCATGGATATACATCTATCTACATGATTCTCCAGTTACATTCACTTACTGATATCATGGTTTCGGCAAGTCATCCATCTATACAATTCAATTACAAGACAATACAATACAAACAATACAATTAAGACATCATGGGGTTTATAAGGGGTAGATTGGTACGGAAGGTGTTAGAAGTGGCACGAGACTGCAACCATTAAGACACCTAACTGTATTCCATTGTCGTTGTACCGTGGCTGAACGGTTCCTTATACTTTCCATCCACCGTAGTCTCTGGTCTACTGAGACTCCTCTCGTATACACTGGTATCTTCTGTACCAACCTACAAACAACAACGTTATAACATTTCAGAAAAATAAAATATTATTTTTAGGAATTTAAATAATGAAAATAACAAATATTATGAATATTTCAATGAGTGGAGATTAGTTTTAATGTTATGGTATAATTAAATACCGATAAATTGGGAAATATTGGAAAATTAAATTGAATGTTGATTTTTGGAGGGATTTATGTGATTTATGCAAATTATAAATTTTGATAATTAATTATATATAAGTTTATCCTAAACTTGATTAATGTTCACTAATCACACATTGATAGTGTTTTGTGCATGTGACATGCACCATATCATATTACACATTTGTTACATTTTTCTACCATGCCTTTTTCTTTTATTTCATGCATGGCTTTGTTTTTATTGAGATGAAGATATAAAGAAAAAAAAGAAAAGAAAAGAAAAAGGAAAAAGATTAAAGAAATGGGTATGGGCAAGAGAGAGAAGAGAGAGAGAGGTGAGGGGTCATTTGACCATTGCTCCTATTTGTTTTCCCTCCATTGTCTTCATCATTCTCACTTCCTCCTCTCTCATGGCTGCCCCCTTCTCTCCACCTCCTCCACCTCCTCACAACACCACCAAAACCACCTCAAAACACCTATTTCCCTTCATTAAAATTGTGCACAAGCTCACTACAAGCATGAGGAACCAAGAAAGTTTGGATTTTGAGCACTTGGGGCAACTCAAGAATTTTCTTGAGTTGCCAAATGAGATAATTCTTTCACTATTAGTGTAGTATTTGATTCACTTTAGCATCCATATTAGTTTAGAAGTGTTTAACTGAGGTTTAGTGAGGTTTGAAAATTCCAAGATGAGGGTTAGGGTTTTTCCTTGACTTGGGAAGGTGTAATTGAGTGTAATTGTGGATTATAACCCTCTAATGTCATAAACCTGGACCTAACTTGAGACTAAAACCCCATAACCCAAACTTAGAAACCCCGATATCGGAAGATTGTGGGAATTGTGATGATATTTAGAGATCTGCTATGACCCGGGGCACCTGAAAAATATTTAGCGATTACAGTGATACAAGCAAGCATCCTAGAAGCTACCGCTGAAACCCGGGACCCCAATTCCACTGTAGGGCCGCAAATTAAACCCCTTTGGCTGCAAATTGCGGCCTGGGTAGGGTAGAATTGGTTCGTGCTTGGTCTGTGGCTCCATTTTCAGTAAATTAGACCTACCCCATATGCAAAATTAGCTAATTTCACCTGAAACAAAATCTGGAAGTGTTTTCTTATGTTGCTGCTTTGGTTTTGCAACTATTTATGACTTGGATTTTAGTATTTGGGTTTTGACTCGGTGGTGTGACATTTGCACGTCAATCTCGAGGGTTGTTTGGTCATTCTTGCATGTATAGACCATAGGTTTTAACATATGTGTGATACGCGTGCCGTTTTGGTTTTCGTGCGTGATTTCGGTTTACGATATTATGTGTTTATATTGTAGGAACCCTCGCGCGGACTTCGGACTTTGAACAACAAGGATGAGCGTGGCGGTATCGACTTCGGCAAGTAAAGATCAAAGTGAGTAGATATATATCTACGGGGGAAGTCGGGTGGATGGCGTATAGCACCCCCGCACTTCGTAGGATAGAATGCGAATATGATTTATATATATGTGTTAAGGTGATACGTGAATGCTTAGAGAGAAAGTAACTTAGTTTAGTTCTTAGTCGCGAAACCCTAAAGTAAGGATTGGCACATGATTGATAGGGATTTTAAGATCAAAAATATTTTTACCGCAATCAGAAACGGCGTCGCATGAAGGTAGCCGGTGAGTACGGGTCGGTCCACAGGGATGTGTAATTTTCCTAAGTGTTCTTACAAGCTGATTCAAATGGGTGTTTGGTCTTTTAATTTAATCTAAAAAAAGAACTAAGTTGTGCGATGGTTAAGAAACTTGCCAGGATTAGGTCTAAGGTGGAGTTTGATAAGATTTAATGTCACACCTCTTTCAATGCCCTAAATGAGATCTTTTAGAAGTTATAGCAACTATTAGAAAAAGGGATTAGGATGATTGGGAAGAAACGAAATTTCTTCCTCTAGATCCTTGTCCGTCCTTTCCTAATATTTGCTCTAACCTTCATGGAAGACATGCATGTCCGGTCCTTTATACTACGGTTTCACCGTTACCTCGTGGGTAGGGTGCCGTAGGGAGCGGATCATGCATGCATGTATGAAGTTCTAGTTATTAAAAATAATCGGGCACGAAAGAGATGAGAGATCTTCATCTCTCATTCCCTCCCTTATTCCTAACCCTAACAAGCGAGGAAATTACTCTCTCATTAGGGGATTTATTAAAAACATCATTTTGAGATTCATTTTTAGATCTATTGGATTAATTTCCTACTGCAGTTTTAAGAGATTCTATACTAGAATCAACTAAGGCAAAGGAATGATTTATCTAAGGCAATAATTAAATTAGAGAGCTAGGGCAAAGAATGAATTGTAAACTAGGGCAGAAAATGAAATGAACTTACAGGAAATGATGCTCTTCAATCCTCAAAAGATTCTGAATTTTTATTAATTGAAAAGAGGCATCCCTATTACAGTATTTTGATTACATATTTATAAGGAAATAGGACAATTTAGGGTTACAGGATTCGCACATGTGCGATTACAAAAATACCCCCGAATAATCCCAACCTTCGCACCGACGCACCGACACCAAAATTCTGCGCCGACACGTGCAATAAATGGCCGCGGAACCGCGGCATATGTGGGGGTAGGGCCGCGGTTCCGCGGCCCTTTGGTAGGATCATTGAAGTAAATTTTGTGGGCTTTTTCTTGATGATTTGGGCTTTCTATTTCTATAGTTCTTTTCTTCATTTGGCTTCTGGGTTTTCTCCAGATCTTTCAGTGAAACTTGTAGTGGTCTTTTAACTGTTTCCTTTGTCATTTTGGACCATGCGTTGCCTTGTATAATTGTGAATTGTTCTTCTTCTAGGATTGACTATGACCCTTCCATTTGTTGGTCAAAAGTCTCTTTTTTGTATCATCTTTTGTCTTTTTCACTGTTTTCGCTCCAAGAACCTGTATCCTGTAATATGCAGCAGACATGCGTCAAAAGCACCTGTTTATTTATAAAACGAATAAGAATGGGGAATATAATAATGCAATATTATGATATGAACAAATACCCCCAAACTTATCTTTTGCTCGTCCTCGAGCAAACTTATTATTTTATTCTCGATAAAACCTAACCGCACTTTCGCAGGGAAACGTGATTGCACTGAGCTCGTGCAACAAACCGTTAAACCTCTAGGTGTCCCTAGTAGGAGGAGTGTTGTCTCCTGAGGGTTTTCAGCGGATACTACCCACAAAATCCCATCAATTAGGCCCACTAACTTTAATTCTCCAATTAGGTTTTATAACAAGGAATTCTATTATCATTGACTCATAAATTACCACCCATATTCTTCACACTTCCTCATCATTTAACTTAAGATTATATATGTTCGATAGACTCACTCAGCTTTCAGCATTTCTTAAGTTTTCCTTCTAAGGTTCCATCTCCACTTGGGAATTTTTCTATCAACTCTACTAAAGATACAAGTTCTATTCTTCATTCCTTTCTTTTATCTCAGCTCTAGTCATATATCCCCACGTGTGTGTATAAATCACCCCTACACTTGGAAATTCAAATCAAGCAATCATACTCTTGTCCGTTGTCCAAAGCACTAATTAACTGGTGAATTCACATCCTTCATGCGACTGTTAATACGTCTTGAGGTACCAACAACCGATTACAAGATATGTTTGCACTTTAAAGCGTAATTCCTAGTCTTGCAACACCCAAGGCTTTTAGCAGTGACTCCCAAACCAGTTGGTCTAAGGCACTAGGTGATGAAGCACCCTTGCTAAATATTTTTCTATTTTTGCAGCCTTAAGTAATCACAAAGACCAGTGTTCATTTTTTCTTTATTCACATTTTTTTTTATTCTCTTCGTACTAAGGACTTTAGACAAGAGCATTTCAAGGTCTCTTCTACTATTCCAAGTTTCAACGTGCGTGATTGTACAATTTGTAGAGTATACATTTTCAGAGTATAGAATTAAGCTAGGAATTATTTTTCAAACTTATACTCTAATAAGAATATCAATATTTTTCCGTTATTTCAACTTAGCCCAAAAAGTGAACTCAAAATTTGCCTGGTTCTAAATAAACTACAAAGACATATACTTTCTACCGTTAATCTTTAAAGAAGGTTATTTTTAGGGTTTTTAATTTACTAGGTCTAAGATCTAGTTGTTCCTGGCCAGTTAACCTATCTGTCAAACTCAAGTTAAATATGGTCAAAATTGAATACAATAATTTTTGAAATTTTCAATTTTTTTATGGGTTTTCAAATAAATATGCAAATGCAAAAATATGTACATATGAATGCGAAGGAAGAAAACATACCGAGCATACCCCCAAACTTAAACTTGACAGTGTCCTCACTGTCATGCTGCACCAGTAGGGTCGATAATGTCGGCAATGTCCTGTTTAGTTATTTATAATTTTTTCTTTTATTTAATTGTTAAAAGAAAAACAAAAATATATGCAGAAAGGCCCCCCCAAACTTCAGTGAAACAATGTTAGACATTACTGCCAGACTTTGCACAGACCAAACATCAACACCAACCAGTCGAAAAATTTATCTGTAAAGAGTGTCGGTTGGTGGAAGAACATGTTGTACCGATCCAAAAAGACTTGGGGAAGATAGAAGTGGTGGTGGGGCAAGTATGGAAGTGAATAGATATGATGTGGTGATGAATCAAAACGAGAATGGGAATGATCAACAATCAGTGGAATATTGGCATTCTCGTGGCTTATTAAAAGAAATTGGGGTGGTTCAACTTCTAAAGGAGGAGCTTGACTAACCACAATATCCCCAAGATGTTTCTGTGGATCCGTTATTGACTTGGCATCATCCATCATATGCATATGATATTCAATTATGAGGGAATTAATCTCATCGATGTCCGCCATAGTCCAATCGAAAACTTGCCGCCTATCTTGTAAGACTTTTAAAGTAGCGTTCTTTTGCTCAAAGGCTAGAGAGGCTGATATTATAATGGGAAATGTCTCTTTCTCACCTATGTAAGCATATTTAAGGTGAGACGGCAAGGGCATAAGCTCGAGTTTCGGAGGCGAAAGAATCATAGGTAAAATTGGGGAATCTACCTCGAACTCGAAGGACTCTAGCACAGGTTCGAAATCACTGCAAACAACCGATTCGGATGGTTCAACTAACTCATCCAAAAATTCAAAAGACTCATATTCGGGCTGTGAGTCTTCATCATCCGAAAAAGTGAAACATTCATAATCAATATCGGTTGTGTCAACTGTGGTAGGCTTAAGGAGGGACGCACTAATGGCGTCAAAACTGTTCTCATCAAACAAGAAACTTTCAAACTCGCAGTCCTCCTGCGTGATTTCGTGAATAGAGCAAACTTCTCGTGTACTAGTATTAGGCACAGGGGGAAGACTTCCTAACTTGTAAATATTGAACTCACTAGACGTCTTCCCGAAGGATAGAGTCATGGAGCCATTGCGACAGTTTATTACGGCATTGGAAGTGGCCAAAAATGGTCGACCGAGGATCACCGGAATTTGATTCCGTGAGTTAGCAACAGGTTGTGTGTCCATAACAATAAAATCAACTGGGAATATGAACTCCCCAACTTTGATCAACACATCCTCTAGCTCATCCCTTAGATGGGTGATCGATCGATCAGCCATTTGGAGAGTACAGTGAGTGGGCTTAAGCTCTCCAATGCCTAATTGCTCGTACACAGAATAAGGTAGCAAATTGACACTAGCACTAAGATCTAGTAGTGCTTTATTGATGTTCTTGTCCCCAATTGTTATCGAAATAGTAGGACAACCGGGGTCCTTTTGCTTTTGGGGTAAAGAATTGACAAGAGCATCGCTATTAGCACTAGCCACAAAAACTTTCTTTGGTACTTGTGACTTCCTCTTTTTGGTGCATAAGTCCTTTAAGATTTTTGCATATGAAGGAACCTGTTGGATCGCATCCAAAAGAGGGATATTTATGCTAACCTGTTTGAACAGCTCAACAATCTTCTCCATTTGTGGAGTTGGTTTATTGGATCTCAACCGGTTTGGAAAAGGAGCATTTTGAAATGTTGTTGAGTCCAATTTTTGTGGATCAGATTGTTGAGTTGGAATGGAACCCCGTGTAGATGTGTTCATGTTGTGAGAAGTGGGTCCGTTCGAGCTAGAAGTAGTAGAGCCTTGTGAATGATGGAGAACAGGCTCTAACGAAGAAGAAGAAGGTGAAGAAGAACCACCGGCAGGGGTGTCATTGTGAATACCCACATTGTTTTGCAACATTTTTCCCGATCTCAACGTGGTCACAGCGTTTACGTTATGAGTTTGCTGTTGATATGCAGCATGTGCGTGACCGGGATTTGGCAGTGGTTGAGATGGGAGCTTTCTTTTTTCTCACTCGCTCAATGCTGCATTGAGTTGTGCAATTTGTGCCTCAATAGATTTGATGCTTTGATCGTGTGAGGAATAGAAGTCTCTAATCTTGCTGTAGTTTGTGTAGATTGCTTTAGGAATGCATCTAGACTTCTTTCGAGCGAGCTAACTTTGTCATTGTTAGGTTGAACAAAATTGTTTGGCGCGTAAGAATTATTAGGCACAAAATTGTTCACTTGATTAGGGTAAGGTTGCTGTTGGAAAGGTTGTTGAAATTGAGTTTGTGGGGGTGCTTGTTATTGTTGTGGAGGAGGCCCTTGAAAATTGTTATTTCCTTGGAATTGTTGATTTTGGTTCCAAGCGAAATTTGGGTGACTCCTCCACCCCGGATTGTATGTCGAAGAGTATGGATCGTTTTTCTGTCGTTGCTGAAAGGCAGCATTGACTTGATCCTGTCCTTGAGTAGATGCATTGTAAGGACACTCTTCGGTGAGATGTGATGGAGCCGAACAACAAGCACAAACAGTTCGTGGAGGCATAACAGGGGCAGGAGAAGACGATGAGATTTTGGTCTCAATCGCTTCCAGCTTTTTCGTAAGAGCGGCCATCTCGGCCTTCATGGCAATCGACATCTCTACTTGATGTATGCCTGCCCTAGTTGACCACTAGAAGAAGATGATGTGGTCTTGGTGCTCTCCCACTGAATTGTTTGTTCACTAAGATCCTCAAGAAACTGCCACGCTTCCTCACTAGATTTGGAGAGAAAGTGACCTTGACAGATGGTTTCTAGCAACTGCTTCGTTGCCGAGTTCAATCCCTCGTATAATGTTTGGCAAAGTTGCCAACTTTCGATCCCATGATGAGGGCATTGAACGAGTAGGTCTTTGAATCTTTCAAAACACTTCCAAAATGGTTCGGAAGGAAGCTGTGAGAATTGTATAATCTTATTACGGATTCTAGCAATTTTGTGGTGAGGATAGAACTTTTTAAGAAAAGCTTTCACAAACTCGTTCCAATTTCTAATGGAATGTGATGCTGTGCTGTATAGCCACTTCTCGGCTAGGTTACATAAGGTGAAAGGAATGACCCTTAGCCTTATAGCGTCATCACTTAATTGGGTCGTTTTCATCATAGCGCAAACGTTTTGGAATTTATTAATAAAAATATACGCATCTTCTGATTCCAAACCATGAAATTTTGGCAGCATATTGATGAAATGTGGTTTTATTTCAAAATTGTCCCCATTTGCCGGTGGGGGTGAAAGACAGGTAGGTAAAGAAGTGCGGACAGGGTAGAAGAGATCCTGGAGCGCAACTCGTGCGGGCGCTTCAACAGGTGGTTGATTCGGGTTATCCGCACCTAACGGAGGTGGAATCATTCCCGTCGGTAAGGTATCGTTGGGGTTGAATCCCGACATGCCTTCGGAGGAAGAATTTGAAGGTGGAGGTAAGAAAGTGGACGGAATTTCGACTTCGGTGTCGAAAGGTTCGTCGGTCGGTACCAACGAAACACGGACTAATCGGGCGTTAGTGTCTCTAGTCCAAAGTGACATACACTAAAGGGGTAGTGTAGTCAGAAAAAATGAAAGACAGAATGTGGAGGGAAGAAAACGTCAATGAAAGGAAGTGGTGTAAGTGAGGTGCAAGTTTTCTTTAGCGACAAGTTGCAAGTTTTGAAAAGATTTTTTTTTTTTTATTTATGTATGTGAGAGTTTTGCAAAGAGATTTTTGAAAAGAGAATTGAGACGCAAACGCGATCAACTACACATGCACAATCAGGCCTATATCTAGGGTCACCTAGGTCAGCTAGACAGCTCCTAACTAGGGCTAGAAATAGGACCTCAAACCGCCTCTTCACCGCTAATTGCGGCCAGGTAAGTGCCAGGTAAGTGGGAGGCTCCCCGCTACAAGTAGCGGTCCTAATTAAGTAACCACTTGCCTTGACACACTTGCCTAGACACCGCAAAGTCAGTTAGGATAAACGGTCGATGCCTATGTCTAGTCCTTTGTCCTATTGAGCTCGAAGTCCTAAGGGCTGAGTCTAGTATTTTTTAATTAAAAGTGGTCGATGCAAATGCTTTAAGTGTTTTCTGGGGTCCTGGGAAGGGTGATGAAATCCCCACCGAATCTAAGTTTGGTCAATAGCCCCTTAAAGTTCGATTAAATTATGCAAAACTGTAAATTCACTTGCAATCAATTATTTTTAGCGCGGCGCAAAGAAACCTGCAGAAAATCTGTTATTGAGAAGGGGAAAGGAGATTTTTAGCGCAAAGAAATCCTGCACAAAATTTCGCAAAAGGATATATTGTAGGTTGCAGAGGGGGAAAAAAGAAACAAACCGACAAAATTTGAGGAGCTGACGTGGCAGGAGTGCGGCGGAACCGCGGTTTTGGGCGCACAACGAGCGCGGAATCGCGGTCTTGTGGAGGAATCTTTCTCTGCAAAAAATTCTGCCGCTACTTTGTTCAAATTCTCCTCTGTTCTGATGTACCAATTTTTTATTTGCTCTCTGTAAATTTCCAGATCCGAGATTCTTCGCTGTTCCTGCAAGATTCAAACAATAAAACCCTTCAAACAGATAAAAATTGATAAAATGATTTTGTACTTTTTCTATTTTTAGATTTTTATAATTTATAAGATTTAAATCAACCCGAAATTACAAAAAGGAAATTTTTACGCCATCCCCGGCAACGGCGCCATTTGATTGATAGGGATTTTAAGATCAAAAATATTTTTACCGCAATCAGAAACGGCGTCGCATGAAGCTAGCCGGTGAGTACGGGTCGGTCCACAGGGATGTGTAATTTTCCTAAGTGTTCTTACGAGCTGATTCAAATGGGTGTTTGATCTTTTAATTTAATCTAAAAAAAGAACCAAGTTGTGCGATGGTTAAGAAACTTGCTAGGGTTAGGTCTAAGGTGGAGTTTGATAAGATTTAATGTCACCTCTTTCAATGCCCTAAATGAAATCTTTTAGAAGTTATAACAACTATTAGAAAAAGGGATTATGATGATTGGGAAGAAACGAAGTTTCTTCCTCTAGATCCTTGTCCGTCCTTTCCTAATATTTGCTCTAACCTTCATGGAAGACATGCATGTCCGGTCCTTTATACTACGGTTTCACCGTTACCTCATGGGTAGGGTGCCGTAGGGAGCGGATCATGCATGCATGTATGAAGTTCTAGTTATTAAAAATAATCGGGCACGAAAGAGATGAGAGATCTTCATCTCTCATTCCCTCCCTTATTCCTAACCCTAACAAGCGAGGAAATTACTCGCTCATTAGGGGATTTATTAAAAACATCATTTTGAGATTCATTTTTAGATCTATTGGATTAATTTCCTACTGCAGTTTTAAGAGATTCTATACTAGAATTAACTAAGGCAAAGGAATGATTTATCTAAGGCAAGAATTAAATTAGAGAGCTAGGGCAAAGAATGAATTGTAAACTAGGGCAGAAAATGAAATGAACTTACAGGAAATGATGCTCTTCAATCCTCAAAAAATTCTGAATTTTTATTAATTGAAAAGAGGCATCCCTATTACAATATTTTGATTACATATTTATAAGGAAATAGGAAAATTTAGGGTTACAGGATTCGCACATGTGCGATTACAAAAATACCCCCGAATAATTCCAACCTTCGCACCGACGCACCGACACCAAAATTGACACGTGCAATAAATGGCCGCGGAACCGCGGCATATGTGGGGGTAGGGCCGCGGTTCCACGGCCCTTTGGTAGGATCATTGAAGTAAATTTTGTGGGCTTTTTCTTGATGATTTGGGCTTTCTATTTCTATAGTTCTTTTCTTCATTTGGCTTCTGGGTTTTCTCCAGATCTTTCAGTGAAACTTGTAGTGGTCTTTTAACTGTTTCCTTTGATATTTCGGACTATGCGTTGCCTTGTATAATTGTGAATTGTTCTTCGTCTAGGCTTGACTAGGACCTTTCCATTTGTTGGTCAAAAGTCCCTTTTTTGTATCATCTCTTGTCTTTTTCACTGTTTTCGCTCCAAGAACCTGTATCCTGTAATATGCAGCAGACATGCGTCAAAAGCACCTGTTTATTTATAAAACGAATAAGAATGGGGAATATAATAATGCAATATTATGATATGAACAGCACACACGCATACATTTGACTTTCTTCTGCGTATATGGGGACACACACACACGTATGTGAGTATGTATGTATGTATATATATATGTATACATATACACGGATGATGATGATAGTATATGATACTTGGAAATGAGTCGATGTGATTGGGCATGATGCTGTGAGATCGGTGATGTGATTTGGGTCGTGTGATGAGACACGACATGATATTATAGCGGATCGTTGGGCTATGTGTTTCATACACACGCGGATATGTATGCTGATGGTATCGGAATGTACTAGACTTTAGATCAGTACCCCTAATTCTGAATATGATGATAATGATACCAGATAAATAATTTTGTTATATGTGATAATTGACCCATACCCCGATTTGGGATGCCGTACGATGGATTTTACCGTACGATGTATCAATATGATGATTGATTCGCACTCTTGATTTGAGAATGTCGTATTATATATTTATAGTACGTGACGCTATTGAGGCGGGATCACCGACTACTAGATATATCAACTCGGATTTAGGTGGATTTCCTTACCCTTTCGATTAGTCTCGTAGTTTAGTCCTGTAGTTTATCAGGTAGATGTTAGACTGGGCTCGAGTCATACTTATTTTCAAAACTAACGAATCGTGGGTATTTTAAAGACAAGCTGAGGGGTATTACGGATATTTCAAAGGACGTATCTTTTCTTAAAAACATCATAGTCCCCATTTTCTAAAAACCACGATTCGTGCTATTTCAAATACCAAAATTGTATGACTCGTATACACATAAATGTTTATTTTTACATGTTGCGTTTACAATTCAATTTCCATGTATTCTTGTTATTCGCATCGTATTGCATGCTTAAATATGTTTTCATTAGTTATTATGAACCCATGCTGTCAGGACACCAACACCATTACCGATGATGCATATGCTCCATGTACACTTGCTTGCCAGCTCACACACATCATCATCGGTAATTGCCATGTCACGTACAATTTAGAGAATATTATTTCATTGACATAACTTACTAGCTGATAGTTCTAATATATTATTACTGTGCTGGTTTAGATATTGTATTCTGTATTTAGATACCCATGCATATATATATATATATATATATATATATATATATATATATATTAATTTGTCATGTAATATTATGGGGCTTTATGCCAGTATTCACTGTTTATTGACATCGTGATTTTGAGATTTCGGATTTCCATGAGATTTCTGGATTTGGAGAAACCGCAAGGATTTTATAAACTGATTATCATTTCTAAAAATAGAAATTGCAGTTTTCTCGTGATATGATATGAGATATGTCCACCATGAGTTTTCTCGGCTCTTGAGCGGCATCATACACCCGATTCGAGGAGGAGGAGGAATCGTCTGCGGGTACATGGTGGACCTGGTGCGGTACCCCGAGGTAAGATGGTCGCAGATGATGGCGTTGAGCCCGACAGGGGAGCACTACCGACCGGTTATTTGTGACGCGGCGGATATCCGGAGGATACCGACGTAGTCGTGAGATTTGATGATTTGGGCCAGTCCGGATTGCCGGAGCCCAAGATATTGAGACATTGAGATATTGAGATTATATGACAGGGGCCAGTCCGGATTGCCGGAGTCCGAGATATTAGATATTGGGATATATGTTTTGTGTCGATACTTGACATAGATTCTATGTTGATTTTATTGATGATACCTCGATTTTTATATACAGAAATCTCACTAATTTAAGAAAACAGTTTTCTCATTCATGATATATTCTGTTTTCATTTGTATTGCATTCGTACATCATATATATGATATGTTGCTACCTGAGGCACTGATACGAGCACTTGTACTACACTACAGTAGATGTTTACCTCGCCATTATTAGATGCTTCAGGTTATTTATTATAAGATATTTGGTATGACCTAGGAGAGAGTTATATATGCGATTTCTTCTCGGTGATGTTTTCTACTCGCGAGTTGGCAACTCACCCCCGTTGTGCCACAGTTTCTTGCAGCTTTTGCCGTACAGATTTCCTTGGCGGCTTTGCTGGCACATTGCTTCTTTCCGGATGATTGCTTTGGTAGGTGGGTTCACTAGCATCGTGACCACCATTGTACTTTATTTATATTTTGTTGTATTTAGTAACTCCATCAACCAGACTTATATTATGTGATAGGCTTAGAAGACCAGTATGTATATTCTTTCGACCTTAGAGTCGCGCGCTGTATTATTATGGTTTTCTTATGGGTAATGGTTTTCTTCTGAGTTTTGATCCTCGCCCTTCGGCGTTGTATATTATATTGCTTGCGTGGTTGTGTCCGCCAATTGGCGAAGAGCTGGCTCCCGCTTGTGGATGCCTTTATTCATTGTGTATATTATTCATGTTTATACCCGTTTGGGGCTAGTATTTATAAAGGAGACCCTGCCGAAATTTTCGGGAAAATATGATGTTGCTTTAAATGTTTAATCCCACTTATTTTATTAAAACCACTTGCTTTAAAACAAGTTTTTCCTTCACTTCTTCTTTAAAATGGTTTAGATTTCTGGGGTTTTGGCTTACTTGAATTAGATAGGGTCCTATAGACTTCATATGATTCAAGTGCCAGTTACGTGCTATTTCGAGTCGTGACAATCGTTAACACTAAATAAAACATTATAACAATATAATACAACTTTAAAAGTTACACTCTCTCTGTCTATTCTATTTCTCCCTCATCTTTGGGGCTTACCGAGCGATTTGTTCGCTGACGACATCCTTTTTCTTTTTTTTTGGAACGTCGTCAGGTGATTCGGATCTTCAGGAGATCGAGCCCACCAGCGAGGATTTGGACCAGCTAACTTACGACCCAGAGCTTTTGATTCCTTATACACATTACAGTCTGTATTTTCATTTCTGTTATGGTACTGTTTAGGCATTGCTTTTCATTGCATGTATTTACTTTTCCATGTACGGTAAAAGAATGTTAATAAATAAAGTTGATGTTCATTACATTTGTCTCTTGTGTATATTTCTTTTATATTGCTTAGTTACGCTTAGCGTATTTACTTCTGAGTAAATACGTAGCGGTCTCGTCGCGTTCTCTGCCCGTATACTGGAAAGCGGGACATGACAGAGCTCCCCCAAAAGGGGCTCCCGATTTCGAGACCCCAAGGAGAGTTCCCGAAGTCGAGACCCCCCAAAAGGGAGGTTCCCGATCTCGGGACCCCCCTGAAGGGGGCACTCTCGACTTCGGGCCCCCCAAGAGGCGCTCCCGATTTTGGGACCCCCAGGGGGTCCACTGCTTCGGGACCCCCTAAAAAGGGTCCCCTGCTTCGGGAGGGGCTCCCAACTCTCTTGGGAGGCCACCGGAATTCAGATGACCATCTCTCACTTTTATCTCGTTTTTCTTTTACGGAAAGTTCTCGACACACTCTAAACACTTCTCCCCTTTAGCAAATAATTTCTTACGAGGTATTGCCCCGTACCTCCGCAAAGGGGCTGCTTGTCCCCCAGCTTGCTAGCTGGGTAGCGGGACCTCCGTAAACTCCGTGAGTCCCCCGATATGAATTGTTTTTAAAACACAACGCGCACATATCGCGCACTGAGTTCACATAACATATACGACCCGTTAATCGAAGGTTCACTCGTCTCAAAACAAGGGGTGATTAGCGTCAGTTTTGTCCGCGGCTGCCGGAGATTAGAATCACCACAATCAATAAACCCTGCCTATCTTAAGCTGGTGGAATTTATATACGCCTGACAAGCGAGAGTATTCTATCTCAATAGGGTGACGAAAAACACTCTATATAGATACTGCAAGAAAAAATTCCATTGGGTTTTAGACTACCGTTTCGAGACCTGGTTTTTGACAGCGGAAAAAAGTTCTTGGGTGTTTTTTGGTCGACAATTTACCCTTTATACAATTTGGAGATAGAGTTGTATGCTTTTAGTAAACCAGGAAAGGAAATAGAAGGAAATAAGAGCCTTTTAAGGAAGCATATTATTCGATTAATCTATCATGCTCATAGGTACCATTTATATGGAGATTTCTTCAAATTTGTCAAACTCAAGGGGCTTGTATCTAAAAAGACCATCTCCCTTCCAAAAAGCCCTCTCCTTTTTCCATCTGTAGCCGTGGCCACCATCCAATCCTCTCATCTCTCCCGCCCAAACGGCGGAAGAAGCAATCCTCTCATCTCTGTCACCCGAAGCTCTGCGTTTGGATCTCACAAACCAAAGACCTAATCAATGTCGAGCTCGGTGCTCACAACGTCGCAGAGATACGCTGCCGCGGCGCTGCTCGGCCTCGCCCTCCGCCGTGCCCAGATCGATCAGTCTCGCCTCTTCAACTCCGAGATCGCCGCCGCCGCCGGTGGTGGCCTTTGCGACAACGATGAAGAAGGCGACAATACTGACCAATCCCATCTCTGGACTCACAAGTCTCATGGCCTTCTACGCCCCGTCTTTGAGTAATCCTCTCTCTCTCTCTTTCTCTCTCTGGCTTCTGATTTTGATATTAATCTATGGCCTAACCATTTTGGGTACCTAAAGTTGGTAACTTGAAACGGAAATTAAGAAAAATGTAGGTGAAATTGAGAATTTTGAAATCGATGGGCAGCATTAATGTTCTAAGATATATGATAAGAAATGGGTGCTGGCTTCCATAAAACGATAATATAAGGACAACTCTCACACTTACAAGTGATAACAAATTGTTGATATTAACGGAACAATGAGGAGTAGAGTTGGAACGGGGCAGCTAGAAAAAATACATTAAGCTGTAAATGCAACCGAGGAGACGAGCCTTGAATGGAAGAATGTTTTGATGTGCAGAATCTTCCTGCAGGGCCAAAATCCCAAGAGTGAATACGTGCAATGCACGTAGTATGATATTAAATTAATATTTAATTTAAATTCGACCTTATCTCTAAGTTCAATTTGAATCTTATCTCCAAGGATATAGTCTCATGTATAGATATATATCAATTTAATCAATTGAGATTAAAACAATAAAGGGAGAAGCCAATCATGAAAAGATTTGGCGTGGCCACAAAGATTCATCTACAGAGCCTATAAAGGCTTGGGGGCTGCAGGATTTATTGTTGTGAAAAATTAATGTGCATAGCCATAATTTAAATCCACCAGAGCCTTTAGAGAAGGGTAGTAGCTAATCAAGAAAAGTCTGCAGCAAGGAATTCAACAGAAGGTGGCAGCCAGGAATCAGAGCCTATTTACAAGGTCTGCGGTTTGTAGAGAGAGATTGAGAGATTATTGTATTGAGAGGGTGATGGCTAATAGACAGATTTGAGAGAAATCTCCTAGGGTTGCTTGTAAACTTGATTCTAAAATTGTAGATGTTTGCATATTCTGTTTTGCCAGGGACTAGCTATATGGTGGATGAACCCCGTTAACAAATTTCTTGTATCTCTCTGGTTTGTAATTCTATTTTGTTCTTGCGTATTTTATTTATTGTTCTTTCGTCGGTATTTGCGTTGCGTGAATTGTTTTATCGTAGTATTGTTCCGTGTATGCTTGGGATAAAAGGCTCAGTTGGTGTTGTTGTTGTAGTATTGTTCCGTGTATCGATTTTCTCCCAACAACTGGTATCAGAGTTTCGTTAAGGAACCCGGGGTTCCTCAAATCTACGATCTAAGTCAATGGTGGGTAACGACAACTACGTTCGCTTCCCTACTTTCTTAGATCGTCGTTTTGAAGGCATTGGTTCAGATTAAAGGAGAAGTCAAGTTTACTGCGACAGAGGATAAAATAAGGATTGAAAAGTTCAATGGTCAGAATTCTGGTTGGTGGTGCATGCAGATAGAGAATTACTTATATCAAAAGGACCTGTTTCTTCCGTTGCATGGAGAAGAGCCGAGAAGATGGCCGATGAGGCGTGGAACCATTTAGATAGGAAAGCCCTGGCAACAATCCGGTTGTCGTTGACTCCGCAGATGGTCTTTAATATCTTGAAGGAGAAAACAACCAATGCGCTAATGATAACGTTAACGAAGTTGTATGAGAAGCTTTCTACATCAAACAAATTCTTCATGATAAAGAAGCTTTTCAACATGAAAACGGCTGAAAACGGTGCATCTGAATATGTTCAACAGCGTGACGAGCCAACTCAAATCGGTTGAAATCGTCTTTGAAGACGAGATTCGAGCACTTCTATTCCTCTGTTCGTTGCCAGAGAGTTGGGAGAATCTAGTGATGGCGGTTAGCAACTCGATCTCGAAAACTCTCATGTTTAATGATGCAGCGAATTGCATATTAAACAATGAGATACGGAGAATGGCCGGGAGTGGGAGTTCGGGAAACTTCCGCACTTTCGGTGGAGAATCGCGGTAGAACGATGGAAAGAGAGAAAGGGAAGACTGGTAAGTCTAAAAGCCGAGGAAAATCATAAGGAAAAATCCAAGACGTGTGTTGGAATTGTGGGAAGTAGGGTCACAGGAAAAGTGACTGTAAATCTCCAAAGAAAGATTTAAATCAGAAGGCTGATGAGAAGGAAGCAAATGCGGTATCTACACAAGAACATAGGGAACAAGGTCTGTATTTATCGGCGAGCGAGAACACAAAGGCGGATACTTGGTTCCTTGATTCGGGGGTATCCTTCCATTGCACTTCGGGCCGGCATCATTTCAGTGAATATGTTCAGGAGATCTTGGACATGTGACGGCGGGAAACGATCGGCCGTGTAAGATCGTTGAAAAGAGAATGATCATGTTACAACCGTCAGGAGGTGGTCAAATTAAATTGAAGAATGCTCGTCATGTTCCAGATTTGAAGAAAAGTCTGATTTCTACTAGTCAGCTAGATAACGAAGGGATATGATGTTTGGGAATTCGCAATGGAAGATTACCGTATGGTCGTTGGTGGTTGCTAGGGGCAAGTCGAGCGATTCGTTATTTTCCTTCAGTGGGAGTAACGGAGGTTCAGTTGCGATGGCGGCTAGTTCAGAGTTAAATTCGGAGACTTCGTTGTGGTATAGACGATTGAGGCAAATCAGCGAGAAGAACATGAAAATTCTTGAAGGAAGGGGCTTCTTTCGGACTCAAGAAGGTGGAGTTGGGCTGTGCGAGAGCTGCGTTTGTGGAAAACAAAGCGCGCTCAGATTTCAGATTGGAGGTGTAATGAAGAAGACCAAGAAGCTGGAGATTGTCATGCCCCGCTTTCCGGTGTATGGGGAAGGGACACGGCGGGACCCGCTACGTATTTACTCTGAAGTAAATACGCTAAGTGTATCTAAGCAATATAAAGTAAGATGTACACAAGAGGCATGAATATAATGAACATCAATTTTATTTATTAAACATTCTTTTATAGGTACAACTGGAAGTGTAAATACAAGTCTGGAATGCAATACCTAAACAATGGCATAACCGAAATGAAAAGTACGTATAAGTGACTATAGCTCGGGGTCTTCTGTGTACTGCTCAGGGGTCTGCTCCAAGTTCTCCTGGCTGGTCTCGATCTCTAGTGCGTCCGATCCACCTGACAACATTCCAAAGAAGAAGAGAAATATAAATGTCGTCAGCGAACAATCGCTCGGTAAGTTCTAAAGATGAGTAGAGATAGAATAGAAAGAAAGAGAATATAACTAGTGATGTTTGGATTATAATGTTAACGCAGTTGTTTGTAGCTTGGTATAGAATATGCCAGTGTATACGAGAGGAGTCCAACTTACACCGTAGACTTTAGTAACCCGTAGTACAAGGCTCCGTCGAAAATACCATGGAACAATGACATGGATGTAATTACGTCTTTAGTGACCATCCCGTGCCGCCTTTAACATGTTCCGTACCAGTCTACCCTTTATAAACCCCGTAGTGTCTTATTATATTGATTGTACTGATGGTATTGTATTGTCTTGTAGTAAATAGAAGACTTGCCGAAACCATGATATCAGTAAATAGAATGGATGTAAATGGATAGTCATGTAATCATGATATATCCATGGTTCGGTTTAGTCATGTTCATGTTATTATAGATTGTATTCTGGTATAGACAGATTCATGTTGTAAATGGAGTTAGACTTGAATCATATTCAAATCAGATTGATTAGATTGAGACTCAGTCTGAGTCAGATACTTAAAAAGAAATTGAAGTCCTGAATTAATTTTGATATTATCGGTAACTGCTGCACATGGACGACTGGATTTGTGTTTTTTTCTAAGACAATTACCGTATTGATAATATCGTTTGTTAGATTGTCTACTTTAGATAGCCAAGCGCCCACATTCTCCGGCTCCTTGAGGCTCAAGAGAATTGGTCCCGTTTAAACCTATATTTACTAGGGTTCTTATTGTAATTTAGTATAACTTGAGGGGGTTTTATATAAAAATAATTTTGATATAATTTTCAAAATACACCTCAAACATTTAATTACCGTCTTTAGGGTTTTCATAGATGTGTATTTTATAAATGTGAAATTTCTAGTGAGTAGAACCTAGTTTTTATTGTTCATTGTATTTTAATGAAATATTGGAATTTGTATTGGATTTGGATGGTAGTTTCATATAATGGTGATTCTTTTGATTTAGAAAACTTGGAATATTTGTATAATATATTAAAAATATATTTTTTGATAATATTCATATATATATCTATGTATTTAATAAAAATAAATTTTATTTATTTTCTAGAAATCTCATTTTCTTAAAATCTCATTTTCTTAAAAATAGCATTAAAAATTCTATCGAGATCGAATGCTCCTTGCAGAGGTCTGCATCTCGCTCTACTAGACCCGAGGACGTGCGATAACCCGTATTATCCCGATCGGGATTCCCCAAAATGGTAGAGGCACAATTGCAAAGAATTGATTAATACACTTTTTAAAGAAATGGTTTTGCAAGTTAATGGTATTTATTTGTAATGTCATATTATCCCATGAATATATTCCCAAATTCTCATCGTGCTATGTCAAAAATGTATGTTGTGATGAGGCAAGTCATTATCTTGTGAGTTATCTAAAGGTAATACAAGTATTATGTTGATTTGTGTTGAAATGAAGTATGTGGTATTTTACCGTAAAAATACGATAAAAATTGCATAAGTGATTCTTTTGAGATGAAACTTGTTTTAAAGTGTTTGTTAATATTTGTTAAACATGATATGAGAGTATGATATTTTCTTGTTAGAAAAATAGAGTTTTTAAAGAAAAACCGAATCGGAAGTCGGATTAACTCCGCTTCCGTCGGGTTTTAGAAATAAAAGTTTTTAAAATAGAAAAAGAGAGGGGGAAGGGAGCTTACTGGCTATTGAACAAGAGAAGGGAGAGAGGAAGCTAAGGAAGGTGTCGGGACGTCGTTTCGTCGTCGGAATCTCTTCGGAACTTCGCTCTTTGCTAACTCCACTTGCACACTATAAGAACTTGAGAATTTTAGAGAGTTTTTGTGGGGAAATTCTGAATGAGGAGGGGTGAAATGGAGTGTGGTATTTATAGGAAAAATTAGGGTTTAGTGTATTGAATTGGAGAATTAAAAATTTGCATTTAAAAGGATTAAAGGGGAGAATTAAAAATTTGCAGCATATAGCTACCGCACACTACACCTTGACGAAAACCAACAAATGTAGCACGAATACTATATACAACTTATCTGAAATGACGGAGGGCTACGACAGGTTTTTCAGAAAACCTATTGCGTAATGAACTTGATATCGTTGTAGAATCAAATGATTTTAAAATGGAGTGTTTTTGAGACTTTTACTAGTTTCGCTAAAGATGTCACTTCTGGTGAAGAGATCTCGGCTCTTTCCTCGTCGAATGAGGTGCAGGATATATCATATATATCACTGTGCAAAGCAAAAACTCTAAAAGCAATTAAAAGACAAACCGAGTATTGTAGCATCTGTCAGTTATTGCTAAAGGGGTCACTCCCGGTGAAGGGATCCCGGCCCTTTCCTTATCGAATAAGGTGCAGGATGTTCTACAAGGAACACCGCGATGCAAAGCAAGAACTGTAGCTACTTGTTTTTGAAAATTCGATTCTACAACATCTTTTAGGTTTCTTTTATTTCATTAATCACATTAATGAAGTCCCATCAATTAAGTCACCTAAACATCACAGATAAATACGACGTACACTTATGCCATCCGCATTCGCCTCGATGTCCCCTCGTGCACCGTTAGGTTAGGTAACTAACGGCAGAGCGGGGCAGGGCTAGCGCTGGTGTAAAACATAAGTAACGTCTATATAATATATCATATATACTATATATAGTATCTATCACAACATATCAAATGATCACATCACAGATATCGCAGCAGAAGAAACATATGAAATAATGATATACTAGGACGTCCGTGTTTTATTTTGAGCCTTTATAAAACACGGATTCCACGGTCGCGATGAATAGCCAAACCCACATCCCTAGACCCCTACGAGAGCGGCAAGCAACACCGCCAATTCTAGCGTTAGGAGACCCGGTCTCGACTCCTCGAGATGGTCTCCCACTGGACACTAGAACCCGGTTACTTGTGCTCCCCGCCTTGGGTCTGCCTAATACGGAAAAATAAATAATATACTAGTGGTGACATCAACCTCATCCCGGAAGTGCCCCAAAAAGAATATTACACACATTGAATTTTACATGAATGAAAAAGAAAAAACTCTCATCTCACATAAAACCCCCGGCTATTCAAACGCGACGATCCAATATAACATATCACAGCAACACATAATATCTCATATCATTAACGTAAGCAAGTATGTGTATCCCGATTGTCGTTGATGTATAGAAACGAAGCCGGCGATACACCACATTCTACGCTTACGGTCACAGAAAAAAGTGTAAAACTACAACAGTTGGAATCCGCAACCTCCTTAGACATCGCATGCCTAACCATCTGAATTCCTTAGACATCGCATGCCTAACAATTATAAATCCCGCATTTTAGTCTCATTATCGAAAACTCTTTTCAATATCAAGTCGGGCAATTCAACAAGATTCCCGACATCCTGATCGAATGCTCGTCGCAAACTTTAGTAGACGGCCGCACCCCCAGATGCCGTCGACGAAGTGCACTAAGGCGGAACACCACTGCCGCGAGCACCCGAACGGATGCTTTCGGCGACGGGGTTCTCCTACAGTCACTTGGTCGGGGCTATGGGGCGTGGCTATCTATTAAGTTTACCCGGCGAGTATCCACGTACGCTACGTGATTGCGATGGACTTTTGATCGCATCAAAATCCCGTGGCAACCGATCATTTGAGACTAAACTGCTATGTTTATAACATTCAAATTAGTTATCTCATAACTGCATGTGGATTCCAAATATTGTATCACATTCCAGATAAATAGACAATGTTAAACTTTCCGATCGAATAATCAAACACCCAAGTTTTTCGAATAGCTCAACACTTGAGCGGAGTTAAAAAATATCCATCACATGCCACAGTACTAATGGTCCAGCCGTAGAAGGGTCAAGCCAACGCCTCACATGTGGCACGCCGTACTGCCCCAAACCCTAAGGTTCAAAAGGCAGTTCAAGACGGTCACATAATCGAGTTAAGGTTTGTTGTCTTCTAGAGGGTCCATCGGGTTACTTGCACGACTTAGATCGTTCTTAAACAACGGAAAAATCCAACTCTTGGAAATTTTCCGGGTCGGGAAAAAGTGAGTTATTGATATCCGGTCGAACTTTTTAACACTTTCTAAAATTACCCGGACAAACTAAACAAAGTTAAATAATCCGATCGAATCAACGAGTCCCCAATACAAACCAGAAAACTCAACTCTTGAGTATAAATTAAAAAATCCCAGAAAACACAGGAATTACAGACGGACATTACTGTGCAAACCATGTGCCTCAATTCACCTTTTTTGGCCGCGGAACCGCTGCGTAAGCCAGGTACGACCGCGGTTCCGCGGCGCTTTGGTCGAAGTGGGGGTACGTGCTGCACAGTAATTCTTAGAAAACCCTGCTGATTTTTCTGAGCATTTTTAATTCACAAAAAATCACAGTTTTGAAAAATTCACAGAGAAGGGTATAGATTAGGGTTTCGGGGTTCGATCGGATTTCTAATTTCGTCTACACTTCGCCTAAAGCTCTAGTTAGGCTCTGATACCACTGTAGAGTTGCTAGGCACTGCCACAAGGGTCTACGAGGCATCAACCATACCCGATTAAAATTTTAGCCGTGCCGAACAACCCGAAGCCGGATCATTAAACTAGGGTTTAGGCGAAAACAAGCATGTTAAACTGTTAAGTGAGAGAGATTACAACCTTTGTAGATCCGGTCCTTCACTTCTTAAGCTCCGTGTAGATGTCCCCTTCGCTGCGATCGTGAACTCCGGACTCTAGAGAAGCTTCACAAGAAGAACGAACGTGCTTGCTTCGATGATTTCGAGACCGAAAATGATCTACGTCGGGGAGACACTAACTCAAGCTATTCCTTCACTAGGTCATAAACTTTGTGAAGATGACACACTCTACTACATGGCAAGTGGTAGAGGATGAAGAAGTAGGAAGTGGGCTCACTTTAGAATTGATTTTCTCACTCTTTTTCTTATGGCACCATTGGAGCTAGTAAGCTTTTGATGGAGCTTGATGAAGAAGAAGAAGAAAGAATAATCTCATCATATGAATTATTATTCTCTCAATAATGTAACCATGGGTGAGTTAAGCTATCATGCTTAACTCATGTAGAGAATTAACCAAAGCATGAGGTTAAAGGTTGGGTTAACTAAATATCCTTAAGAATGACAAAAGAGTTGACTTTGTCAATGTTTCCACAAGCTTCATGAAAGCTTAAGAACTTTGACAAAGTCTTTCTCTTTTGTTATTCTTAAGATATAAACAAAACCCTAATCTTTATCCTAATCTTGGTATAAGTCTCATACACCCATCTTTGATGTATCATCAAGCATGATACAATCATATGTACACAAATATATATCACATATACACTTATGCACAATCAAGTGAGAAAATAAATCTTAAGTGAGCTAATACTAGGTAATGTAATGTAATATATCAAATATATAATTATACATTAAATTATTAAATCAACTTTTGATTTAATAACCCGGCTATAACCGACTAATATCATGTGTAACAACTTATCGAATTAACACTCGATCCGATAACCCGGCTATATCGCATACAACCGATCAATGTTACAAATCGCGAGAATAGAATACGGTATCTCATATCGTATCAATCTCGGTCCTGCACATATCACATATGTGCTCCTACTCCGTTTCGCTTGAGCCAGGAAACCCCTGTGTAGGACTCTAAAGACTCGTCAATACGCCGGCAGTAGGTGATGATCATATCAAACACCCACAAGCCGCAAGCGGTCTGCTAAACGTAACGGCCACCCGGGTATTAAGTGATCAGAAGATCAATAAGCAAGCCCGCTAGTACTTCTGCGAATCCAATCAGTAACACTCTCGTACAGTCCGGTCTCGTCGTCTGATATGTTGCATATCTCGCCTAGGGGTGGTAAACGTCAGACCCCAGTAGCTCGATAAGTCGTGTCGATATGAGGTCTATAATAGTTCGAGAAACTACTGATAACACTTACCAGTAAATCTCAGCAACTCTGGCCAGAGATTTCCAGCTATAGCCAATCGAACACAGCGCAACATCAACTCCCTATACCGGGAGAGACGAATCCCCCGCTCATTGCCTCCAAGTGATTCGAGACTGTACCCAAAAGCCACCTTTTTGCACGCCCTCTTGGACGTGGTATGATGGAAATCAAAGCACAGTGGGAATCACACAAGACTCTATGACGATCTCGGGTCAACAGACTACTCTGTACCAGTGTCACCGGAAAACTGCCATCTGACGTGAGGTATAATACGATCTGGGAGTTCTCGGCGAGTCCGTCCAGTGTACCCAGTCTCCACTGAGCACCCGTACACCATCCTTGATGTCAAACACCGATGGATATGGGATCATCCATCGCCCATCATGTGGGTCAAGATGCGTATACGCTAGTCTACTCTGGTGTATCGATGTCCTGTCTCGATACATCCTCGACTAGAAACAGTTATAGGATGTACTCGTCGACTACCGTGGTCCCACTAGTATGATCTCATCATAGTCTCAGTAGTTGAGTACATATCCTAAGGGCTTTATCAACATGTAACATAGAGACAATCAAAGTACATGTTAAGATAAAGTACAACCAGATAGCATACTATCATGTCGAGCAAGAAAGTCCTTCCTATATATGTCCTAGTATCCACTACAATATACATCGTATGTACAGTAATGGCCTCTAGGGCATACATATAACTAACACAGATTCTGCTCTGTCAGGGATTAGCCATACCGTGGATGAACTCGGTTAACAAATTCCTTGTGTCTCTCCGGTCTGTGATTCAATTTTATTCTCGTGTATTTCATTTTTTGTTCTTTCGTCGGTATTTGCATTGCATGAATTGTTTTGCCGTAGAATTGTTCCGTGTATCGATTTTCTCCCAACAAAGAATAGGGCTTTGTTGTAACTTGTAACTGATCCCAATTCGGATATATTATATATCGATAATATCATATTGTTTACTGCTTTTCTATAGGTTCTTGGAGATTGATTCGAAGGCGTGGCCAGGACTGGAAAAGACGGTAACATCTGCTGCGGCCAAGGATCATGCTGTAACCGTATGCCTTTTCTCTTCCTTTGTTTTATGACACATTCAGTTAGTAGAATGATACGATTAATACCATGCTTTTATTGGTGAAGGAAAGTGTTGCCTTTGGTTGATGTATCTCTTATGTTGCCAACACTTATTCCAATAACAAAGCGAAAAAGAAAAAAGTACGACAACAAAAACTATGTACAACTTCGACAACCATGTTTTCTCAAAGTTACGGCTCATTATTATTCCGGGATTTTATTCTCTTGCAAGAAGGACCTGTTGATGATTAATCGGCATGTGCAGCACTAAAACCTCGTGTTGATGGTTGTATTGTGGAATATAATGAACTGTGCATATTCACCAAAATTGGAACATATTTAAATTTCTGTATGGTCGGATATGGCCTTTGTTGCCTCGTATATAGGATTAGCCCATCAATTCTAAGTCACTATAATGACAAACTGTTTTAAATAATAATGTTGTACTATTTCCTTGAGGTGCCTACGAGCTTCAAAAACTTAATCTTTGGTTATTGAGTTTGTTATATGTTTATTTTTTTTATTAATCAACACAGTGTTTACTAATTCTTATTAGTCTATATTCTTATATTTCAGTTTCTGAAGATAATTTCTGAAAAAGATGATGAATCATCTTCAGAAAGAACAAATCAAGAACGTGCCTTGGCCGAAACAATCGATTCTATGTCAGTGAGGTTGGAGACTGCTTCTGCTCCAACTGAAGCAACCGAGGAGACCACCCATGAAAGCCAAGACATGAGTAATTCTGAACTGATGCATAAAACTTCCCAAGATACCTTTCAAGCTGCTGGAAGTTTTGATTTGACAAATTGTAAGTTGGTATTCAAAGTAGGAGGATTCAATCAGTCTAATAGTAAATGTAATGAAAATTCAATTCTGGGAAACGTTGTGGTCAATTCCAAGCGAAAAGTGGCGCTTCTGTTTGAACTTCTTTCTGCTTGTGTGGCTGATACACCTCAAGAAAGTGATGGGAGTCCTCGGTTAAATAAGGGATATGATGCTCGTCATCGCACTGCTCTAAGATTGTTGGCAAGCTGGCTGGACGTGAAGTGGATAACAGTGGTTTGTGATTACAAATTTCTTGTTTTACTGTACCCAGATGTCTCTTAAATATCAGTGAAATCTTTTATTCCCATCTATTTTTTGGTTACCCACAAGGATCATGGGAGCGTTCCAACTAAACATTGTAATTGATTCATGATCTTTAATTCCATGAATGGACTGGATGGAATCACATATTTGTGGTTCATGGTAACCAAACGAGGCTTCACATATTTTTTTTCTTTCGGAAAGCTCAAGTGGTGGCAGGAATGTCATATTCTCAACCTTAGAGTTTAGTCATATACCTTAACTATCTTGGTTGACAATTTTGTCCAACAAAACTAAAGCAGTAACATTCATTAAAACTATGGAGTGTTATGGGCTGGCATTCACATTTAGGAGCTAACTCAAATATAGGCTCCTTTTACGTTCAAATTTCATCCAAAAATATTAACAATTCTATTTGTTTGACAACTCTTTGTTGTGTAGGAAGCAATGGAGATAATGCTTGCTTGCTCTGCAATGGCTGATTTGAAAGAAGATGGAGTACAATCAGACGACACTGAAGAAGAGCATAGTTCATGGGCTAAATGGAAATGTGGTAGCATCATAGGTGCTGCTGCATTAACTGGGGGAACCTTGATGGCCATCACAGGAGGTTTGCAAATGAAACAATAAATTTTGCAACTTTTTTTTATAGGAAAATAATGGTTTGAATCTTGGTTTAAAAATATTGTGTTTTTCTAACAGGTCTCGCTGCTCCAGCTATTGCTGCAGGAGTCAGTGCTCTAGCTCCGACCTTAGGAAGCCTACTCCCTGTTATTGGAGCAAATGGGTTTGCTGCAGTAGCTAGTGCTGCTGGATCTGCTGCTGGTTCTGTAGCTGTTGCTGCATCTTTTGGAGGTGGAAACCTTATCAATTTTCATCTTAGTAGTATTTTGCATTCCACAAATAGAACCTCAACAGCAGAATATATATACGCAAGTTTATGCATGCATGTGTATATATTGTGCTTTTGTGTGAAGTTCCAATGCAAACAAACACATTCTCAGCATTTCTTTTTTTCTGTACACTTTTCTCTTCTGAGTCATATCAGTGGAATATGATTTCAGACAATACAGCATATTCTAAACAAATTTTCTGGTAACGTAGTGTACCTTACCATCCATACTTCTGTATCTTTAATTGGTAATAATAACTCCTCAAACAATTAAAGCCACCACATGAATACAGTAACTCACAAAAAGAACACCAGGGTTTACATAGTTAAGCCAAACCTGGCCTATCCCAAGAGGCGCAAGCCGCACAACAGGGCTTTTACTTTGAAGAATCTCTTATCTAAAAACATTATTCTCTTTTCTTTGTATCAGACAATGAACGACTTGAACAGGCCATGCTTTACTGCAGATAGTATAATGACTTTATGTTTAAGTATATTGAAATGTAGTGAATCAGTTATGCTTATTGGTTAGTCTCTTTGAATTAGAAATATTTTGTCTCCTTTAATGCTAAATTTTGAAGCCCATATATGTCGCAAATAATCTCATTTGTATAATGGTCATGCACTGGATGCATAATGAACTTCACCTATATGCATAGGTAACCTTATTGTAAAGCAAGGTAATGCATGTATGTGTTATCTTGCCACACAGTGATAATTAATGATAGCTATATATTCTGTCCAAATTTTTATCAGGGAACATTGATCACAGTATGCTTGCACGGTAAAATGCAGCTGCCGGTGCTGGACTTTCTGGAAGCAAAATGGCTAGAAGAATTGGAAGCATAGAAGAGTTTGAGTTCAAAACTATCGGTGAAAATCATAATTATGGTGTAAATATCTAAAATTGGATAATTTCTTTTCTTTTTGTTTAACGGGGAATAGTTGTCTGCATTTTTGTACATGTCTGCCTTCTTAATCCGGGGCTGTTTAATATCAAACTGTGAAATGAATCTTCTCTCATTTCCAGCGTCTAGCAGTTGGTATCTTAGTTTCCGGGTTTATTTCTGAAGGGGAAGATTTCACCAGACCTTGGGAAAGAACAATCGAGAACATGGAGAGGTACACTACAGTATAATGATTCATGAAAAATAAGTAAAATTCGGTTTTTCTCCTTTGCTGTCTGGATTTTACAGTTCCTTTTTTTGACACATGCAATGATTAATGGATGTCTGTTGAGCACCGTTATCATTTGGTCAATCTCAATGGTGCCATTTTAAATCAGATGCATGCTATATGACCGAACTATTATCCATGATAGATAGGCTTATATAATGATCGCTATGATCAACCAAGTGACTCTGAGTTGTATATGCACTATATCTGAAGTTTCAAGGTGGATAATTCATCTTATTTGTTAAGATCATGACTATATGTGATAGCATAAAGTTATTATTAGCCATTGGACATCTCTTCGTTTGTGAATGTTTTTTCCCTTGCTTGTGACAGGCTCCTGAAAGAAAATATCTGTGGTTCAGGTTCTTTGTCTAGAGATTTTCTAATGCCTTGTTAAAATATCCAGGTATGCTCTTCAGTGGGAATCAAAAAATCTTATCGCAGTGAGTTCTGCAATTCAGGATTGGCTCAGATCAAGTAATTTCTGGACCAATTTGTTTATTTTGTTATTATCTCGATCTCTTTTATTAACATGACTAGTTGTGTTTGTAGAACTTACATTGGAATTGATGAAGCAAGGTGCCATGCTGACTGTGTTAAGCTCCCTTGTTACTGCATTAGCTTGGCCAACTACACTGCTTGCAGCTACTGATTTCATAGATAGCAAGTGGTCAATTGCTATTGATAGGTGCCATTCCAATATATAACAATGATTTTCATGCCATGACCTTCTTCTAGGTATCTTCTTCTTGATGTTTATGGTGTATTTTGAATTACAGGTCAGATAAAGCAGGGATGGTCCTTGCTGAAGTGTTATCAAAGAATCTGCAGGGAAACAGGCACAGTACTCAGAATGTCGTTCTTTTATAAACTTATCAAACCTACCAAATTAACTTAGTTTTCTTACTATGACTGTTTTCCAGACCAGTTACGCTAATAGGATTTTCACTAGGAGCCCGAGTTATATTTAAATGTTTACAGCAGATGGCTGACGCAGGAGAAGGTGCTTGCTACCTTTTGTCATCTTATTCATTACATTGCTCAAGTTCAGCTGGAAAGAATGACTCAATTTTGCAGTTTTGCAGAGGGGGTTGTAGAGAGGATTGTTTTGCTTGGCGCACCAATCTCTTCCAACGGCGAGGAATGGGAGAATATTAGGAAGGTTAGCAATTGTTTTGTATCCTGCGGTATCATAATATATGGAATGCTGCTAAAGAATAATTATTACATAGAGTGGCAATTTTTAATTGCTTATGAATAATAATGGTAAGATCAAGAAGGATACGATACATAGAATTATCATGGGGAATGTGGAGAAGTGCTTTTAGGGTAAATGTGATCATAGCATGCCTATGGTATTGAAGGGGGGGGGGATATCTATCGTATGACTATTAACACCAACATTGCTTTATTGTTCGGAGTTCTGCAATTAAGAACAGTCGGGAAGAAGAATATAACTGAAATGAAATATTTAAAATATAGAATAAGAAATGAATGTAATTATTTAAAGTTTGAGGCGGTTTACATTAAGGCAATGTGCTAGCTATCGATTTAATTGAGGAGATGACCTTTAATAGAGGAGGATTTGTGTAGCTAACCCAAAAGTATGGATATAAAAGGACTGGTGTAGCGGTCGTTAATTGTTGTTTACTTTCTAATAGGCAATCACATTCTTCCCTATTCATGAGTAGTTTCTCTATTGAGCACTTAGCATCACTTTTCGATCTCGTGGCTTGGTTGCAGATAGTTGCAGGGAGATTTGTGAATGTTTACTCGACAAATGATTGGATACTTGGAGTCACCTTCCGTGCTAGGTTTCTCTATTTAGCTCTTCTTTAGCTCTTCTATATATATATATATATATATATATATATCTTGTTATTTTGGAAATGTAAGGTTTTTATTGGCGAAGGTTTTGAATTATGCAGTCTTCTTTCACAAGGACTGGCGGGCATACAGCCTGTTGATGTTCCTGGAATTGAAAATGTCGGTAAATCATTGACTCTTATCCATCAAATCTTTCCGCGGGAATAGTTGGTTATTAAGATAATATTGGGTGCCACTTATATGTTCAGGTTGATGCTACACATATTATTGATGGTCATTCTTCATACCTGTGGGCTATGGAGGAGATCCTGCGACAACTTGATCTTGAATCTTACCATCCTGTTATTTTATCTGCTCCTGCTGCATCTGAAGAACCTCAAGTTTAATGCCCTTTGCAGCTAAATTACTTTTTGGGGCTCCATTTATTTCATCCACCTTTTTTTTTTATTTTTAATCTTTAGATAGATAGTCAGAGTGGCTTGAGCCACAGTTTTCAGAATGTAATTATGTAAACATATATTATCGGTGAAACTTAAGCCGGTAAATTATTGCGATGATCCTTGTCTTTGCGTTTTGTGAAGAGAGTCAAAGTTCTACAACAAACTTGTATGACAATAGCTGCATTTTCATTGTACTTTCGATCTAAAATGCCGTGACAATGAAGGTTTTAGTCATTGTATGTTGTGTGTAATTTGAGAAATTTTGAAAAGGAGGATGCATAAAAAGTCAGGACTCTATGAGAACCACTTTCGACCCTCATATTTATCTGATGTTATAATGTCAGGTCCTCGAAAAAAGCTGGCCATTTTTGGACCCAAAAGATCAAAAAATCATTAATCCGTGGCAGGTGACTTTCTTACTAAATATCACTAAATTTCAGAACAAGGCAGTAATATAGGGGAAATATTATTTTTTTCATAATATAGAGTACTATCTTATAAAATTAAAGAAAAGAAATAAGAAATCCGTATATATCTTTTTTGGGCCGTTTTGAAACTGCACGTGCAGCTTACGTTAATCGTGGGGCCCACGTCTCAGAGAAACAAACGCAAACACACGTGCACACATGTGTGAGATGATATGAGATTGAGATCGATCGCAAGCAAGGCTGTTCCTTTCTTGTGAAGCTGTAGTCCCGCGGGGGTAAGAAAAGAAAGGAAAAGAAAAGAAAGGGGAAGACGAGCCAAACACAAACCCAAACCCAAACACGCACTCCTCACAAATCCCCAAATCTGAAGCCATAGAGAGAGAAAGTTAGAGAGAGAAAGCGATAGCGATCGGAATGCAGCAGAGATCTGGACCGGTCGTTGTGCAGGCGGCGACGGCCGCCGCATCGGGGCCGGCGTCCGCGGCGGCGAGGAGGCGGTTGGAGGGTACGGCGATGGGATCCATCACCCTCGATCTCCGACCTGGCCTTGGCATCGGCCCCTTCACCCTAGGTATCCAATTCTCCTCCCTATCCCTCTTATTTTCTTCCTAAAATTGTAATGATTGGCCTTGGGATTCGGAAAAAATTTGTGATTATGATTTAGATCTTTCAATTAAAGTCTGATCACGTTGATACTGGGCGTGTCCAATTAGCTGCTTTAATCATTGGTTATGCACTCCCTACTGTCTTCCCAACATGATTCGATTACGCAAAGTGTTTGCTTTTGTTCATCTGCCCTTTTAATGTTGAGCAGGAAGTTATGTCTGGTGGCTGAATTGTTTGCAAAACATAAGATACTGATTTTAAATTATATTGAAATTACTTAGTTATCATAGGGAAACCTGTTAGGAAATCAGTCCCGTCATAAGTGAGAAATAATTACAGTACGGAGCAATAAAATTAAATACCGGCACAACAATTCAAGACACAGAAGACTTTTTCTCGCAGTTCACCCAACACTGACTATTTCTGCGTCGTAGAGGCTCTCTACGATATCCACTATAGTTTTTGCACGGTTACAACAACAAGAAATCTCACGATCTCTCTATAATTTTACAATTACAATATAATTGTGACCCTCACAATATAATTTGATTTGATCCTTTTCTTTCTTGCTTTTGGCCTACTCTGAACATTGGAAGAGTTAGCAATATATAGAAAAAGAGAGAAAATAAAGAGGAGACAAGGATCCGTGTTGCTTTTGAAAAATAGAAAAAGTATTGTGGTCTTTAGAGACAAAATATTGATGGTCCTTGGAATTTAGTAGCCTTGTCTTGTAGGCTTTGAAAAAAACCTTGGGGTCCGCTCTTTTGATTTTTCACAAAGAAAAATCAACAGCAGCCATTCATGCCCCATTTCTTCTTCGGTCAAGAAACAAACTCACATGCAGCAACCTTGCGCATGAGCCCACCCCGCCGACATCGTGCGGCCGCCCATCGCCTCCCGCATGGGCCCCTCGTTGCCGACCACCGCGTTGCCCTCCGACCACGCCTTGCCGCTGCCGTCAGTAGGATTTGGGGTTTTTCTTGGGTTTCATTTGGCTCCATAATCAACAATCTCCCACTTGGAGATAATGCTCAAGTTCTTCATTAATTTTCCATCCTTTCATTTTACCGGAGTAAGTTAGTGGATAAGCACATCACGTGCACGAGCCTCTACGAAGCTCACCTTGTTCATCTTGAACCAAGGCTGGCAAAGCTTGAGCAAAATACAAGTTTTGCCGTATCTACCACCTTTGTCAACATATCCACGAGATTTTTGACTCTATCGATCTTTTCCAGTTTCAGTTGTTTCTTCTCCAATAATCCCCGCATAAAGTGATACTTCTTGTTAATATGCCGAGTTCTAGCATGAAACACGACATTCTTGGCCAACCGTATCACATTTTGACTGTCGCTCAGAAGTGACTCTAACTATTGCTTTTCATAAAGTTTTACCATGAGATCTTGCAACCACAATATCTTCTTGGACGCTTTCGTTATTGCTACATACTCTAACTCTGTAGTAGATAATGAAACAATTGATTAGAGTTTTGATAACCAACTTATCGCTGTTTCTCCAACAGTGAATATATAGCCAGTTGTACTTCTGCATGTGTCTCGATTTTCAGCTAGATTAGCATCCACATAACCATTCACTTCAAGTAAATCTCTTCCATAACATAAGGAATAATTAGAAGTACCAACTAAATACCGAAAAATCTATTTTATTGCTTCCCAATGTGTCTTACCTGGATTTTGCATAGAGCGGCTCATTGCTCCCACTGTTTGAGCAATGTATGGTCTTGTGCAAACCATATCATACATTAAACTACCAACTGCCGAGGCATAAGGAAATTTTTGCATCATATCAGTTTCACCTTGTGTCTTAGGACTGAGCCCTTTTGATAGTTTAAAATGACTAGCAAGAGGGATCATTATTGATTTTGCTTGCTTCATGTTGAATCGCTTAAACACCTTTTTGATATAGTCTTCTTGAAAAAACTACAACTTCCTCTCCTTTCTATCTCTGGTAATCTTCATGCCGAGAATTTGCTCCACCGCACCCAAATCTTTTATAGAAAACTGCGACGCCAAAACACGCTTCACCACATTGATTTTCTCCATACTCCTACACGCCAAAATCATATCATCAACATATAGAGATAGATATATAACATCGCCATCATTGAACTTCTTCATGCAAATGATCTGACTCGCAATGTGTAAAGCCTTTCCCCCTCATGAATCCATCAAACTTAAGATACCATCGAGGAGGAGTTTGCTTCAAACCATACAAGCTCTTTCTCAATCTGCATACCATATTCTCTTTGCCTTTAGCTTTAAAATCTTTAACTTGCACCATATATAGTTCTTCTTCGAGATCACCATATAAAAACGCCGTTTTCACATCTAACTGCTCAAGATGAAGATCTTGTACCGCAACTATGCTCAACAACTCTTATAGAAGTCATCTTTATAACTGGGGAAAATATCTCATTGCAGTCAATTCCTTCCTTTTAAGAATACCCTTTGACAATAAGCCTCGTCTTGTGTTGTTGTATCATCCGTCTCATCCTTGACTCGGTATACCCACTTATTCAACAATGAATTTTTTCCAGCGGGTAACTTGGTTAACTTTCAAGTCTTGTTGAGCATCAATGAATTCATATCTTCCTTTATGGCATGCTTCCACTCATCGCGAGCACCATCTTGCAATGCTTCTTCAAGAGTCTCCGGCTCACCCGAATCTGTATACAAGATGTTATGATACACTATTCGCCGATGTATCAAAAATGACTTTGGGTCTTCTCACGCGAGTACTTCTCAATTTTGTTATCTCTGCAGGTGTAGGCTCTGGAATCGGTTCATCGACCGGTTCAGGATCACCGATATCTGTGGGAACTCCCTCATCATCACTAGTAGCAGGTTCTTTATGAACCTCTTCATGCTCTTGCTGCAATGTACAGTATCCAACTTCACCATGTCAGACTTGATTGTTGGCTCTTCAACTTGTTCTTGGTCCTTGTACATCTCATTCTCGCTGAACACCATATTCCGAACTCGAATGATTTTGTTGAACACATAAGCCCAAACGCAGTATCTGTACTCGTCACTGTCATAACCAAGGAACACACTTGCGTGATTTTGCATCAAGTTTTTTTCTCGAGTCACCATCAAGTAATATGCCAAACAACCGAATACTCTTAAATACGAGTAATTAATCGGTTTCCCTGACTATATTTCTTCGGGAATCTTTCCGTCCAACGCATTAGATGGACTACGATTGATTAAGTGAACGGCCGTGTTGACTATTTCGGCCCAAAGGTAAATAGGGAGCCTTGCATGTAGCCTCATGCTTCTTGCATGCTCCAAGATGGTCCGGTTCATCCGCTCGGCAACACCGTTCTTTTGTGAAGTCCTTGGAACGGTTCTCACTTCATGAATGCCTTCTTCTCTTAAGAACTTAGTGAATACCAAACTTGTATATTCACCACCGTTGTCAGATTTTAATGTTTTGACTTTGCAACCCGTATCATACTCTACCATAATCTTCCAATGTTATAATGTCTCAAAAACATCAGACTTCTCTAATAGGAAACACCCAAGTCTTCCTCGTGGAATCATCAATAAAGGCCATAAAGTATTTATTCTCCCATTGAAACTTGTTGAGCCGGGCCCCACACATCTGTGTGCAACAACTCCAAAGGCTCTACTTTGTGCTTCACACCATCAATCTGAAAACTAACCGCCGTTTGTTTTCCAAGAACACAATCTTCACAAAAATCCATCTCGAAGCTTTTTAAACCGGGCAGAAACTCTCGATGATGTAATTCCTTCACATCTTTCTTTCCAAGATGTCTCAATCGGTAATGCCAGAGATTAGCATCACTGTATGTGGAAGAAGTGGAAACCGCCAAGTATTCTGAACTCGTGCCTTTGAGCATATAAAACGTGCCGGCACGCTTTCCCTTAGCAACAACTTGTGATTCAGAAGTAATATTTCATTCTTCATTTTTAAAAGAGGTAACATACCCCTCTTGGTCCAACACACTAACCGAAATAAGATCTTTCTTCAATTTTGGAATATGTCGCGTCTTACGCAACACTAGACAAGTATCACCATTAGTTTTCATTTTCACAACTCCTTTTCCTTCTACTGGACATTTCTCACCATTACCCACGGTTACATGACCCAAAACACTGCTCTTGTACTTAAGGAATTCACACGGTCTAGATATGCAATGAAAAGAAGCGCCAGAATCTAAGAGCCGGTCTATAATCTTCATGGCCTTGCAAGCAGACAAGCACAAATTGTTGAACTGCTCGTTGCTAACAACATATGCACCATCATAATTGCCGCCTTGCTTCTCATTCATGTATTGTTCACAATCCGCTCTTCTATGACCCGGTTTGTGACAATGCCAATATTCATTGTTTTTTCCATCTCTACTCTTATCCCGTGATTTTGATCTCTCACGCCATCTCCCTCTACTTTTACTCCTGCTTCTACCTTCCACGCCTATAGCAGCAGTGGATGAAGAACTTAAAGAATTTTTCCCTGAAACCTTCCTCCTCATCTCCTCATGTATGATGCAACTCACAATATCATCCAAAGTGAGATTCTTTCATGGTACTGGAGATATTTTGTACAACGGTATTATAAGAACATGGTAATGAACATAAGAATAAAAGAGCTTATAATTTTACTTCCAATTTCATCCCCGTGCTTTTCAATTGATTTACAACTTGTGTGAAGTTATTCATGTGATCAGCAGCGGTACCTTTCTCGGATAATATCATGTTCACCAACTTCCGCAATAAGAAGATTTGATTGGACGCCGACGGCTTCTTATGTAAATTTGAAAGTAACTTTATTGCTTCTTTTGCAGTTTTAGCTTTTGCAATGTGGAATCCGGTCTTCTTCGTCAAAGCCGAGACAAGTAGAACCAAGATCTTTTCTATCCAAAAGATCATACTTGGCCTTTGCGGCCGCATCATCCTCTTCACCTTCTTTGGTGACTGGCATCAAACCCAACATCAGTTTGTGGAGATCTTTTTGATACAAACAATCTTCCATTTGAAGTTTCCACCATGTAAAATCATAGCCATCAAATTTCTCAATTTTAATTTTATCCTCTGACATTTTCGCTTGCCGCCGTCGCAAATTTAACATTTCCTTAGATCTGAACCAATTCCTTCAAAACTACGATCTAAGAAATTGAGGAAGAGGACATAGGCGTCGTTGTCCACCGTTAACCTAGACCGTAGAATCGAACACCTTTTGGTTCCTAAGCTCTGTTGGGAAATCAGACCTGGCGCAAGTGAGAAATAAATACAACACGGAGCTATAAAATTAAATACCGGCACAATTCAAGGGTCAGAAGATTTGTCCTCGCAGTTCACCTAATAGGGCTAACACTGGCTACTTCTGTGTAGTGGATGCTCTCTACGATATCCACTATATCTTTTGCATGGTTATATCAAGAAATTTCACGATCTCTCTATAATCTCACGATTATAATATAATTGTGGCACTCATAATATAATTTGATTTGATTTGTTTCTATCTTGCTTTTGGCCTGCTCTGAATATCGGAAGAGTTAGCAATATATAGAAAAAGAAAGAAAATAAAAAGAAGACAAGGATCCACGTTGCTTCTGAAAAATGGACAAAGTATTGTAGTTTTTAGAGACAAAATATTGACGGTCCTTAGAATTTAGTAGTATTGTCTTATAGGCTTAAGAAAAAGAATCTTGTGGTCTTCTCTTTGATTTTTCATAAAGAAAAATCAACAGAAGCCACTCATTCCCCATTTCTTCTTTCTCGGTCAAGAAACAAACTCATGCGTAGCAACCTTGCGCGTGAGCCTATCTCGTCGACATTGTGCGGCTGCCCACGCCTCTCGCGTGGGCTCCCTCGTTGCTGACCACGGCGTTGACCGCCGACCATGCCTTGCCGCCGTCGTAAGTAAGATTTGGGGTTTTTCTTGGGTTTCATTTGGCTTCATAATCAACAACGTTTCTTGCCAAGATGTTCCAACCGGTAATGCCAGAGAGTAACATCACTGTATGTGGAAGAAGTGAAAACCTCCAAGTACTCTGAAGGAGTTACATCGTCGAGAGTTGTTGTCCGGTTTAAAAAGTTTCGAGATGGATTTTTGTGAGGATTGTGTTCTTGGAAAGCAAAAAACAGTTAGTTTTCGGATTGATGGTGTGAAGCACAAAGTAGAGCTTTTGGAGTTGGTGCACATAGATGTCTGGGGCCCAACTCAACAAGTTTTAATGGGAGGAAATTAATACTTTGTGACCTTTATTGATGATTCCATGAGAAAGACTTGGGTGTTTTCTATTAGAGAGAAGTTGATGTTTTTGAGACATTCAAATATTGGAAGACTATGGTGGAGTATGATACGAGTTGCAAAGTCAAAGTATTGAAATCTGATAACGGTGGTGAATATACAAGTTGGCATTCGCTAAGTTCTTAAGAGAAGAAGACATTTATGGAGTGAGAACCGTTCCAAGGACTCCACAAGAGAACAGTGATGTCGAGCAGATGAACCAGACCATCTTGGAGCGTGCAAGAAGCATAATGCTACATGCAGGGCGCCCTATTTACCTTTGGGCCAAAATAGTCAACACGGCCGTTCACTTGGTCAATCGTAGTCCATCTAGTGTGTTGGATGGAAAGATTTTAGAAGAAATATGGTCAAGTAAACCTATTAATTACTCGTATTTAAGAGTATTCGGTTGTTTGGCATATTACTTGACGGTGACTCGAGAAAGAAGCTTGATGCAAAGTCATGCAAGTGTGTGTTCCTTGGTTACGGCGGCGACAAGTACGGATACCGCGTTTGGGATTATAAGTTCAACAAAGTCATTCGAGTTCGGAATGTGGTGTTCAACGATAATGAGATGTACAATGACCGAAAGCAAGTTGAAGAGCCAACAACCAAATCTGATATGGTGGAGTTGTGGAGTTGGATACTGAGCCAGTATAGTATGCACCATTGTCGGTTGAGCATGAGGAGGTTCATGAAGAACCTGCTACTGGTGATGACGAGGGAGTTCCTATAGAGATCGGTGATCCTGAACCGGTCGGTGAACCGGTGATTCCAGAGCCTACACCTGCAGAGATTCCAGAGTTGAGAAGTACTCATGTGAGAAGACCCAAAGTCGTTTTTGATCCATCGGCGAATAATGTTTATCATCACATCTTGTATATAGATTCGGGTGAGCCGGAGACTCTTGAAGAAGCATTGCAAGATGGTGTTCGCGGTGAGTAGGAGCATGCCATGAAGGAAGAAATGAATTCGCTGATGCTCAATAAGACTTGGGAGTTAACTAAGTTACCCGCTGGAAAGAAAGCCTTATTGAATAAGTGGGTATACCGAGTCAAGGATGAGACGGATGAACCAAAGCGAAACAAGGCGAGGTTTGTTGTCAAAGGGTATTCTCAAAAGGAAGAAATTGACTACAATGAGATGTCTTCCCCAGTTGTGAAGATAACTTCAATAAGAGTTTTGCTGAGCATAATAGCCGTACAAGATCATCTTGAGCAGTTAGATGTGAAAACGACGTTTTTACATGGTGATCTCGAAGAAGAACTATACATGGTGCAAGCTAAAGGTTTTGAAGATAAAGGCAAAGAGGATATGGTATGCAGATTGAGGAAGAACTTGTATGGTTTGAAGTAAGCTTCTCGTCAATGGTATCTCAAGTTTGATGGATTCATGAGAGGAAAAGGCTTTACACATTGCGAGTCAGATCATTGTGTCTACGTGAAGAAGTTATATGATGGCGATGTTATGTATCTATCTCTATATGTTGATGATATGATTTTGGCATGTAGGAGTATAGAGAAAATTAATGTGGTGAAGCGTGTTTTGACGTCACAATTTTTATGAAAGATTTAGGTGTGACAAAGCAAATTCTCGGTATGAAAATTACCAGAAATAGAAAGGAGTGAAAGTTATGGGTTTCTCAAGAAATCTATATCAAAAAGATGTTGAAGCGATTCAACATGGAGCAAGCAAAACCAGTAATGACCCCTCTTGCAAGTCATTTTAAACTATCAAAGAAGCTCAGTCCTAAGATGCAAGGTGAAACTAATATGATGCAGAAAATTCCTTATGCGTCGGCAATGGATGGTTTAATGTATGCCATGGTTTGCACAAGACCAGACATTGCTCAAGCAGTGGGAGCAGTGAGCTGTTATATGCAAATTCCAGGTAAGACACATTGGGAAGCAGAAAAATGGATTTTTCGATATTTAGTTGGCACTTCTAATTATTCCTTATGTTATGAAAGAGATTCACTTGAGGTGAATTGTTATGTGGATGTTGATCTAGCGGGAGATCAAGACACATGTAGAAGTACAACCAGATATGTACTCACTTTTGGAGGAACAACGGTAAGTTGGTTATCAAAGGTTCAATCAATTGTCACATTTGTCTACATGTCAGAATATGTAGCAATAATGGAAACGTCCAAGGAGATGTGGTGGTTGCAAGATCTTATGGTAGGACTTTGTGAGAAGCAAGAGTTGAGGACACTTCAGAGCGACAGTCAAAGTGTGATACAGTTGGCTAAGAATGCCGAATTTCATGCTAGAACTCGGCATATCAACAAAAAGTATGCGGGGATTATTGGAGAAAAAATAACCGAAACTGAAAAGGATTGATGGAGTCAAAAAGCCCGTGGATATGTTTATAAAGGTGGTAGATACGATAAAGCTTGTATTTTGCTCAAGTTTCGTCGGCCTTGATTCAAGATGAACAAGGGGTGGTTCGTAGAGGCTCGTGCACGTGATGTGCTTATCCACTAAGTTACTCCAGGAAAATGAAAGGATGGAAAATAGGTGAAGAACTTGAGTATTGTCTCCAAGTGGGAGAATGTTGATTATGGAGTTAAATGAAACTCAAGAAAACCCCCAAATCTTACCTACTACGATGGCAAGGCGTGGTAGACGGTCAATGCCCCGTGGTCGGCAATGCGGGGGCCACACGGGAGGCGATGGGCGGCACCCGCCTCATGGGCGGCCGCACGATGTCAATGAGGTTGGCTCACGCACAAGGTCGCTGCATGTGAGTTCGTTTCTTGACCGGGAAAGAAGAATTGCAGGCATGTATGGTTGCTGTTGATTTTTCTTTGTGAAAATCAAAGAGGACCACAAGTTTTTTTTCTCCTAAAGCCTACAAGACATGGCTGCTAAATTCCAAGAATTATCAATATTTTGTCTCTAAAGACTACAATGCTTTGTCCATTTTTCAAAAGTAACGTGAATTCTTGTCTCTTTATTTTCTTTCTTCTATATATTGTTAACTCTTCCAATATTCAGAGCAAGCCAAAAACAAGAAAGAAAAGGATTAAATCAAATTATATTATGAGTGCCACAATTATATTGTAATCGTGAAATTATAGAGAGACCGCGAGATTTCTTGTTGTTGGAACCGTGCAAAATATATAGTGGATATCGTGGAGAGCCTCTACGACGCAAAAGTAGCCAGTGTTGGATGAACCGTGAGAACAAATCTTCTGTGTCCTGAATTGTTGTGTCAGTATTTAATTTTATCGCTCCGTACTGTATTTATTTCTCACTTGCGCCGGGACCGATTTTGTAATAACCTAATTGGGGAAAAAAGGTAGAGCATCCTGAAGGTATTGAAAAACTTGTGAAGGTGGCTCTTCAAAAGTTGTAAGCATCTGTGTCTGATCAGAACTAAATCATTTCCTGCATTCAAAACGATCACCCATGTTATTGTCTTACGGAGTCAATGGATCTTATTGGAATTACTTGGCTGTAAGTTGTCATCAAGATACGATGTGCTGAATTTGGGAGCATATATTATAGTTCAATATGTTTACATTTGATTGGCTATTAATTATTTGAAATTAGGAAATGAGAAACAAATTGGTCAATTGAAGCAATTGTTTGAAACAAGAAAATGTGGACTCAAGGTTTTAGCTAGATACAATATGCAAAACCTCCAAGACATTTGTTGTTTGTCTTTTCTTTTTTCTTTCTTTTCTTTAAACATTGCAATCTACTTTGAAACAGGTATGTCTATATGAGAGGCATTTTACTCAATAGAGCATCAACCAAACCTATATGATGTTGTCCATGTGAAATACCTTGATGAGGTATGTGCTGTTTATTGTGATAATAACTTTAGTCTAGATGACTTGAATTATGAATATGAAACTGTTGTTACATATGAAGGATATATCATGCTTGAAAGTTCTCATTTACATTTGTTTGTATGCATACATGCAGTTCTTTCTATACACACTATACTCTGATACAATTATTGCAAAACTATAGAATCATGCCCTATACACTGATGCAACCATTGCAAATCTACAGAATCCTGTCCTTGTAAACAGATTAGGATGCATGAAAATCATAACTGGAATTGCCGTTTAGTTGGATATTGACCACCTAGAGGTGCATCCTCAATATTTAGGAGGATATGTTGACGTTAGATGTTGAAAATGTCAATAATCAGTGGCACAAAAATTATATAAATGGTGGCCGAGATGGAAAAAGATCACTATTTTACTTCCACATGATATTCAATCTGTTCTTAATTCTGAAGTTGTCAAATCGTGATACGTTTCGTATTCTGTTTTCTTATTTATCGTATCGTGTATCGTGTCGTAAGAAACAAAATTTTCCTTTACAATAACGAAGAAATTACATATAGAACTAATTATAATTTAAAAAACGATCAATTTAGCAAAATAAAGCCACATGCAAGCTAAAGGAAATTTCCGAATTTCCACCGCACAAATACATACATATTTTTTTTGAGGGAACACAAATACATGCATATAAATCACACAAATTCATGCAGTTGCAAAATAATACTGAAACGGTCCAAAATATTCATCCATATGTCATAATTTATTAACATAAACATGATAGATTTCATAATTCATAAGAATAATAACTGAAACATCTCAACCAGTTTTTCAAAACATTACTACCAAATAAAGAGTCAACGCTACGAAAATCAATTTTCTACGATTAGCTCATTACTCATCATAAAAACGACAGATATCTTCGAAATGCAAATTATTACGAAGAAATTTAAGTCTACGTTGTGTAGGACCAAGTAGATTATAAATAATTTAATATAGCCAAGCAGGTATTAAACCCGAATATCCAACCCGCTATGATTTTTTATGGTTAAATAGTGAATCGTGTGTTTCGTTTCGTATCGTTTTGTACAATACAAGATGTGTATCGACTGATACATTAATAACCCGATACAGACTTACGATTCGTATCGAATTGTCTTCGTTTCGTTTCGTGTTTCACACGAAACTAACAACACCGCTGAATTCTATTAAAGAATTTTCTTCACCAGTAAAAGCATGTATTGTTTGAGCTATTTGTTCTCTATATTATCTGGTTCTTTAATGCACAAAAAACACTTCTTTGCATGTGTTCATATGCTGATAGTGGAGTTTTGCTACTCCTTATGCATTTGTTTACTCTTGTATATGATTTATGATCATTTCTATACGTTTATTTTTTTGTTATCATTACTTTTTTCCTTCTCGAATTATTTAATTACGACATATACATAAAGGTATGTCATCGCCTTGAAAAACAACCTTAGAGGGGGTGAATAAGGTTTTATACTTCTCAAATCTATCCACATCTCTACTTTTCTTTAAATCTTTATAAGAATCCCTTTTAATTTTAATAGCAGTTTTTACTTCTTCATTCCACCATGATGTGTCATTAGATGGTGGAGCACCACCTCTCGACTCACCAAGTAGATCTCTAGCTACCCTCTTAATACAACTTGCCATTTTGTTCAATGTTCTGTCTGAATCATCTTCCGACTGCTACCGCTTCTTGGACTACACACTCTATAAAAGCCTTTTGGTTACCTTCTTTCAATCGCCACCATTTAATTCTAGGCCCTACTTTACGTCTAATCTTTCTAAGTTCTCTTCTAAATCGAAAAATCTAGAACTAAAAGTGTATGTTGAGTGGTTACACTCTCACCTGGCACTACCTTACAGTCGATACAACAACCTCTATCTATTCTTCTCGTTAGAAAAAGTCTATTTGACTAGCACTTGATCCGTTCCTAAAAGTGATAAGGCGGGACTCTCTTTTCCTAAACTAGGTATTTGCTAAGATCAAGTCATAAGATAAAGCAAAATCTAGAATCGAGTTACCTACTTCATTCTTTTGTCTAAAACCAAAACCTCCATGGATAGTATCAAACCCACTACGACTAGTACCTACATGTCCATTAAGATCACCACCAATAAATAACTTCTCTCCACTAGATATACTTTGCACCTATTCGTCTAAATCCTTCCAGAATAGACGCTTACTAGCGTCATCAAGACCTATCTGTGGTGCATAAGCACTAATAATATTAAGGATCTCTCCACCTAGAATAAGCTTAACCAGTAAAATTCTATCACCTTTTCTCCTAATCTTAACTACATCCTTAAGCAACCGTCTATCTATGATTATGCCTACCCCATTACGATTTTTATCTCTATCCGTATACCAAAGCTTATAACCCCAAGACTCTATGACTCTACTCTTTTCACCTACCCATTTAGTTTCTTGCATACACATAATTCCAACTCTCCTCCTAATCACCACCTCCACTAATTCTATTAGTGTACCCGTAAGGAAACCTATGTTCCAGGAAGCTAGACGGATCCTATGAAACCCTTGCTTATTTGTCACTACCCCCGGGGTCCGATGTAGCACGCCGTTTCTGGACGACGACCTAAAAGCCCTTGCATACTTAACACTACGTCCGGGATCCGATGTAGTGCGTCGCTGAGTAGGGAACGCCCCAACGATATTCTTCTTATGGTTCATGTCATAGAATGTAATAGTTTTACGTTGGCTGTCATTAGCCTACCACAACGCTCACCCTTTCTTATTTGGACTTGGAACCGGCAACGGTGGGTTTTGAAGCATGAAAAGTTTTTTTTTTAAAATAATGAAATATGATAAATAGATGATGCAATGTATTATGCATTTCATTTCTTATTGATCTCTTTACAGGAAATTTGGGATTGTATAGGAGGAGCAAGTTGTATGATTATGATATTCAGATCTTCAAATCACTGGCTATTGCGCTACAGCTTGAACATGTTAAGAGCTCTAAATGATGAGCCCTGATGTACAGTGGAACCTTTCTCTTATCTATATAACATGTAATTAATTACGTGTAAATTAATTAAATTTAATGGAATGGAAGTGAATTATCTTGTATGGCTGTGCTTATATGATACCGGCATGACACTTATGCCTGATAGCAGTCGATGAAGTTTGGAATTGAAATTAATAGGTGAATGGTATGTTATAATGTTTTTGATAGTAGACATAAATAATAGTTGTGATCAAAGCAATTGCTCCTGAATTTAGTCATATCCTGAATGGTCCCTAAATTTATGAAATACTGAAATGAAAGTTTTTTTGCCGGTTCTGTATACAAAAAAGATGTAAACTGCTGAAATATTTCACCATCTTCTCATTGACTCCATGTTGGGCATGATTGTTGCATGCATCGGTATATCGACGTGCAGACGAGCAATGGATGATGAGTGTGACAATTGCCTTCAAACCAGGTGAGCTTCATGCACAATGTTGTTCGGATCGTGAGAAGACGGTGTTTTTTGTTTTCTTGTGGCATAATTTTTTATGTGATGACAGGTTGTTATATATCCATTCCTTTCGTTGTCTTCTCATTGATGGAAATTGGATAATTTTGGGTCCTTCTGTTTTTCTTAATCTTCTAAATTGATATTGGATAATTATATCCCGTTTGGTTTGGGGAAATATGGAGTGGTAAATTGTAGAAAATCTCCCCACTTTTTTTTCCAGAAATTTCGCCATTTCATGCACATTAAGTTGGTGGTGGATGGCATTGGTGGATGGGGAAAGATATACAAACAGGAGGCAGCATCGGATCAGACTTTTGCATCAAAGCTCTCGATCTCCTCTCTTTTTCAATGAGAATCGAATCAAATCAAATCAATCATATATATATATATATATATATATATATATATATGATCAAAAGTCTCACAATAAGTTGAAGAGAGAACAGTTTGTAGTTTGCTGTAAAAGTTAAATAAAGTGGTCGATCCAATGATCTACTGCTTCCTGGCTCTTCTTCTTGCTTGTCACGGCTAGCTCTTGAATGCTACAGCTGCAAATTCTTGTTGCACCTCATAAATTCAACCGCCTTCACATCTTTTGTAACCCGCACAAAAATAACATGCTCTGTCTTTATCGCTCCAACTTAATGTGCATGCCAAAGTTTATGGCATGTGAACTTTTTCGGTTGGGGAGGGAACTTTTTTTTTATAAAAAAACATTGCAATCATGACACTGAATGACTTTTCATGTTGTTCATGAAGATTTTAAGCAGCGCAGAATAACACTTTATCGGTTCGGACGGATTATGTCTATAGTGTAGCGTAATAGGATCGTCACGGTTGATGATGCTTTATTACAAGGTTTAATTCCAAAATACTATCAAATACTTAGGTTTAGTCACCAGAAACTACCAAATACTCTCAAAACTATAAGAAACTGCTAAAAATGTAAAAAACTAGAAGCTACAACAAAACTTTAAAAAATTACGAAAAACTACCATAACTAAGATGTCATGTTAGCAACAAAAAACTACAGCAAAACTTTCAAAACATGATATTTTCTTGTAATTATAAGAGTTATATATATATATATATATATATATATATATATATATAGGAAAGATACCATAAGAGGGAATTTCCTCCTATGGCGTCGAAAAAATATAATCTCTTTTCGTTTTTTCCGACGATCGGCACCCATCATTTTTATCGTTATCATCTAAGATATGGGTACACCAAATTTCATGTGATTCTACAACCTTTTCACCGTTGCATTAGTGGGTTCAAAATTAATGGTTTACCGACAATAGAACCTTTTACACTGCTAGATCAACGGTGAAAAGGTTGTAGAATCACATTAAATTTGGTGTACCCATATCTTAGATGATAACGATGAAGATGATGGGTGCCGATCGTCGGAAAACACGATGGAGATTGTATTTTTTCGACGCCATAGGAGGAAATACCCTCATATGGCATCTTTCCTCCATTATTCTCATATATACTCCCGACGATCGGCACCCATCATCTTCATCGTTATTATCTAAGATATGGGCATGCCAAATTTCATGTGACTCTACAACTTTTTCACTGTTGAATTAGTGGGTTCAAAATTAACGGTTTACCGACAATAGAACATTTTACATTGCTAAATCAATGGTGAAAAAGTCGTAGAATCACATGAAATGTGGCGTACCCACATCTTAGATGATAACGATGAAGATAATGGATCCCGATCGTCGGAAAATACGACGGAGGGCATACTTTTTCGACGCCATAGGAGGAAATTCCCTCATATGGCGTCTTTCCTCCATTATTCTCTATCTCTATATATATATTCTCCCGTGAGTGAGACAGTATTTGATAGTTTCTTTTATATTTACTCGTGAGTGAGACAATAAATCTGTGGGTTTTCTATATTTCCAAATCATTGAAGCAAGAGCTTGGCTAAAAACAGGGATATTGATGGCAAATAAATAAATGATTTTGTAGGTGTTAGACCATGGCCCACTCCGATTGCTACTTCAAGACCCGAAGGGTACGGATCGGGTGCAAAATAGTTAAAATTAATTTCTGGACCCAAATCACCATCACTGCCCCCAACAAACCTCTATTTTCTGCTTCCCTATATACTATATCTTGAAAGGAAATATCATTTATGATCTTCAAGAAAATTAGTTATTCTCTAATAATAGTAGTTCCAATGGTATATATAAGCTTGAGAGTATCACACAGCGATGATACTCACAAATGGGAATTCCCCAGATCACGACACGTAGCGAATGACGTGTCCCGGAGGCTACGGAGCTGGAATAAACCTGATGCATTGGAGACGTTCCTCGGCACATCGTCTCCGAGGTCGCATCCAGCCTTTCGGAGACCTCTCCGGAATACCTTCCGTATTTGCCTAGTAACCAGCCATCAGCTCACTTTCGAGCAATCCTACAACCGAACTTCCACAACCTCCCTGCTCGTCTCCGAGCTGTGGCAAGGCCTGAGCTTCCTCGGCCTCTCGGCTCGTCTCCGAGCCATCTGATAGGATGAGCTTCCTCGGCTTCCCCGATCAACCGAGAGCGCGGAGCCCAAGCACCCCCGCAACGGCTCCGCGTATCTCGCCAAAGCGAGATATCCGCCGCCCCACATTCCGCATCCCACGTGGGCGCATTTCCCCATTAATGAGCGGATCCCGCCATCAAGATGGGCGTAACGAGGGGGCATAACCGACGGAGAGAATCTCGTGCCGGCTTGCTCCACGCGACCACTATATAAACCCCTTTTTCAGACGGCTCAGATAACGGGAACTCATTCTAACATGCCACTACTTTACTCTTATTCCACGGTACTAACTTGATCGTCGGAGGGTCCTACGGTGGTTTCCCACCCCGGGACTTCCCTTGCAGATAGCTCGGCCTCAGCAACTTCCAACAACCCATTGAGATCCACACAACAACTCTCATACTCCATCCAAACCGCTCGCAACCAGATCAAGACGGAGGACAATATCTTAAGGAGATCAAGACCTCCATCAGTTGGTACCGTATGTGGGAATTTTATCGTAGAGGCGGCGTCCGGTTTCCTGATGGGCACGGCCTCTATCCATTTCGTGAAGTAGTCTACAGCGACAAGAATGTATTTGTGTCTGCCCGTGCCGGTGGGGAGTTGACCAACCATATCCATTCCCTATTGTGCAAACGGTTAAGGAGAACTGAGTGGCGTTAGTTCGGTGGCGGGGAGACGAGGTATGCTGCCGAAGAGTTGGCAGTTCTTGCATCTTCTGACCAGCTTCTCGGCATCCTGGTGTAGGGATTCTTTAGCACCATACCTAGGGTTAGGGTTGCATCACACATGCTATAACAAAAATTTAGGGGGTGCTAAACAATTCCAACCATGAATCGAACTAGAAATCTAGGGTAACAACATAAAGTATCATATACTATGTAGTGTCTAACACTAAGTGGGGAGAAATACAACCTTTGTAGACCTCCCTCCTTGACTCCTTAGATCAACTAGGGTTTGAACCGGCTTGCTTGAACCCTTCCAAGTCCACGACGATCCATCCGGAGTCCATTTGTTCAAGCTCCTTTCTCCACTTGATCAAGATGAAGATGAAGCAAACAATCTACAAAGGGGCTAGAGTAGTATAGATTGGTGATGTGGTTTGTGTTCTCACTTAAAAACTCTTTCTTTTTGTGTTCCTCACTCTAAAGAAAAATCAAGAGAGCATGAAGGAGGAAGAAGAAGGAGATGGCTAGCATGAGCTCTTTTGTGATAATGATAATACTCATCAATAAAACGAGAAAAGAAAAATAGATATATGAGTCACACTCATATCCAAATCATGGTTAATAAATATCTAGATATTTTCATTTGTAAGTTAAAGAACAAAGGAATTAAACCATGGTCAAAACTTAGGTCAAGTAAAGAATAGTAATGAAGAATATTCAACCATGATTTAATCTTTTTCTTTTTCTCAATAATGAAAATATATACACATATATATCAACCATGTGAGTCTTGCATTGCCATCTCCTATGTATAAACAACCATGACACATGTATGTTTGTATATGTGCATTCACATCAATATATATACATATATATCAACAACGTACGCTTATGCCATCCGCATTCGCTACAGTGTCCCATTATGCACCGTTAGGTTACTTAACTAACGGTATAGCGGGGCGGGACTAATGCGGGTGCAAAACATAAGCAACGTTTATTATATAGCATATATATAATACCATCCGTCTCAGCAGATAAAGTGATCACATCACAGAATATCAACAGCAGAAGAACATATGAAAATATAGGATATTCTAGGAGGTCCGTATTTTGTATTTAGCCAACAATAGAAAATACGGATTCCACGGTCGCGATGAATGGCCAAACCCACATCCCTAGACCTTTACGAGAGTGGCAAGTGACCCTACCAATTCTAGAGTTTAGAGGATCCGGTCTCGACTCCTCGAGATGGCCTCCTACTGAACCCTAGAAGCCGGTTATTTGTACTCCCCTCCTTGAGTCTATCATAATGCGGAAAAGTAAATAATATACAACAATGGTGACATCATCCTCAACCTGGAAGTGCCCCAAATAAAAGAATATTACATACAAATGAATTTTACATGAATGAAAATAAAAACTCTCATCTCACATAAAAAAACCCCGGCCATTCATTCACGACAATCCTGTACATCATATCTCAGCAACACATAACATCACATGTCATCAACGTAAGTAAGTATGCGTACCCCAATTGTCGTTGATGTATATCAATGAAACCGGCGATACACCACATACTACACTTACGGTCGCAGAAAAGAAAATGTCAAATTACAACATTTGGAATCCACAATTACCTTAGACATCATAAACCCGAAATATCACACACTTCGGATTTCATGCCTAACTATATGAATTTCACATATTGTATCATATTCTAGAAAAATCTAGACGATGATAAACGTTTCGATCGAATCAACAAACACCCACAAATTACCCCGAGAGCTCAACACTTGAGCAAAGTTAAGATACTCAAAAACCGTGCCACAGTGTCTATGGACCAGCCGTAGAAGGGTCAACCCTTAACCCACTTATGGCGCTACAGGACTACGGAAAACCCTCAGGTTTAGCTGCGGTTCCATGGTCATAGGATCGAGTTAGGCTTACGTTCTTCTAGAGGGTCCATAAGGATACTTGCACGATCTTCCGAATATGTTCAACTTGGGAAATTCCAACACTTGGAAAATTTCAGCGAGGGGTCTTGATGTGGGGTTGAAGTTCGTTCGAACTGTTAAATATTGTCTAGGTTACCATTACAATGTTAAAATATACGACTACGAAACACTCCGAATTAGCCCCTAAGCACAATTATCATCACGTGAAATTTTGGGCTAAACACACAACACCTGAAACCCTAAAACCTAACCACCAGAGCACAGAAGAAAAACGAGGCATTTTGGAGCAGGTTTGGTCGGCCTCATTGGTTTTTGAGGGGTTCTGCTCGAGTGAAAACCGGTGGATTTGCCTCAGTTTTCATCTGTGTTCTAGTTGTATCACATACAAGCTTCTGCAGTTGTTTAAATAATTTTTACAGATCGTTTTAAAATCGACAGAGAGATGATTCTAGGGTTCCAGAAATTCGTATTTTCCAGAGTTGTTTCGGTTTCGTAATATTTAACATCGTCTAAGTTTCTAGCTTGGCTCAGATACCACTGTAGGGATTCTTTAGCACCATGCCCGGGTTAGGGTTGCATCACACATGCTATAACAAAAATTTAGGGGGTGCTAAACAATTCCAACCATGAATCGAACTAGAAATTTAGGGTAACAACATAAAGTATCACATACTATGTAGTGTCTAACGCTAAGTGGGGAGAAATACAACCTTTGTAGACCTCCCTCCTTGACTCCTTGGATCAACTAGGGTTTGAACCGGCTTGCTTGAACCCTTCCAAGTCCACGACGATCCACCCGGAGTCCATTTGCTCAAGCTCCTTGCTCCACTTGATCAAGATGAAGATGAAGCAAACAATCTACAAGGGGCTAGAGTAGTATAGATTGGTGATGTGGTTTGTGTTCTCACTTAAAAACCCTTTCTTTTTGTGTTCCTCACTCTAAAGAAAAATCAAGAGAGCATGAAGGAGGAAGAAGAAGGAGATGGCTAGCATGAGCTCTTTTGTGATAATGATAATACTCATCAATAAAACGAGAAAAGAAAAATAGATATATGAGTCACATTCATATCCAAACCATGGTTAATAAATATCTAGATATTTTCATTTGTGAGTTAAAGAACAAAGGAATTAAACCATGGTCAAAACTTAGGTCAAGTAAAGAATAGTAATGAAGAATATTCAACCATGATTTAATCTTTTCCTTTTTCTCAATAATGAAAATATATACACATATATATCAACCATGTGAGTCTTGCATTGCCATCTCCTATGTATAAACAACCATGACACATGTATGTATGTATATGTACATTCACATCAACATGTATATATGCATACATACATTCATGCACATATCAAAATAGAAAAGGTTTAAACAAGTGAGCTAAAAGTCAATATTAAATCAACACTTGATTTAATAAACCGGTCATATCTTATACGACCCGACCGATAGAAAATGCCCGATTAAAATACGGTATTACATACACGCATTTAATCGAGCTCCCGTGCATATCTCATATGCACACCACATCTTTTCGCCTGAGCTAGGAAACTCCTATGTAGGACTCTAAGACTCGTCAATACGCCAGCAGTAGGTGATGATCATATCAAACACCCACAAGCCGCAAGCGGTCAGCTAAACGTAAGGCCACCCGGGTATTGAGCGATCAGAAGATCAACAGGCAAACCTGCTCATACTCCTGTAAATCCTGTCAGTAACACTAAGCCGTACAGTCCGGTCTCTTCGTCTGATATATCGCATATCTAGTCTAGGGGTAGTGAACGTCAGACCCCAGTAACCGATAAGTCATGTCGATGTGAGGCTCATAACGGGTTGAGAAACTACTGATAACATCTACGAGTAGATCTCCATATTAGCCCTGGCCAGGGACTTCCAGTTATAGCCAATCGAGCACAGCGCAACATCAACCCCCAATACCGGGAGAGACGAAACCCCTCCTATCGCACATTGCCTCCATGTGATTCGGGACTGTACCTAAAAGCCACCGTTTTGTACGTTCTCTTGAACATGGTAAGGTGGAAATCAAAGCACAGTGGGAATCACACAAGACTCTATGACGATCTCGGGTCTACAGACTAACCTGTACCAGTGTCACCTGAGAACTCTATCTAACGATAGGTATAATACCAACTAGAAGTTCTCGGCGAGTCCGTTCAGTATACCCAGTCTCCACTGAGCACCCGTATACCATCTTTGATGCCAAACACCAATGGATGTGGGATCATCCATCGCCCATCATATGGGTCAAGAAGCGTATACGCTAGTCCATTCTGGAGTATCGATACCCTGTCTCGATACACCCTCGACTAGGAACAATTATAGGATGTACTTGTGGACTACCCTGGCCCCATTAGTATGATCTCCATCATAGTCCTAGCAGTCAAGTACACATCTTAAGGGCTTTATCAACATGTGATGGCAAAACAGTATCACAATACAAGTCAATATGTTAAGAAAAAGTGCAACCAGATAGCATACTATCATGTCGAGCAAGAAATTCCTCTCTATATATGTCCAAGCATCCACTATAATATACATCATATGTACAACAATGGCCTTTAGGGCATATACATAACTAACAATCTCCCACTTGCACTAAGGCCAGTTATTGTAGTATCTCATACCCAACATCCCGAAGAGTCTCTCAAATTGCATCTGGGGTATGGCCTTCGTGAGTGGATCCGCTGTGTTGTCCTTCGTATCAACTTTCCTGACCTCGATCTCCCGGTGATCAACTATCTCCCTGATCAGGTGATACCGCCTCAGAATATGCCTGGATCTCTGATGGGACCGGGTTCCTTGGCCAAAGCCACAGCTCCATTGTTATCACAATACAAAGGTATTGGATGCTCAATGGACGGAACCACTCCAAGTTCGTTTATGAACTTTTTCCATCCAGACAGCCTCTTTGGCAGCATCGTTGGCAGCGATGTATTCAGCCTCCATCGTCGAGTCTGCCACAGTTTCCTGTTTGGAACTCTTCCAACAAACCGCCCTTCCATTGAGGGTAAAGACAAATCCCGAGTGCGACTTAGAGTCGTCCTTATCACTCTGGAAGCTCGAATTGGTAAAGGACTCCACTTGGAGTTGACCGTTACCATACACCAAGAACATCTGTTTGGTCCTTCTCAAGTACTTGAGAATGTTCTTCATAGCTGTCTAGTGACTCTCTCCTGGATCTACTTGATACCTACTCACTATACTTAGTGAGTATGCTATATCGGGTCTGGTACATAGCATCGCGTACATGATAGAGACTACTGCCGAAGCATAGGGTATCCCTTGCATGCGAGCTCTCTCTAAATCAGTCTTGAGAGACATCTCTTTGGAGAGTGTGAGTCCAAAGATCGTGAGTAAATTCCCATGCTTGGATTCTTCCATACTAAACTTCTTTAGTACGGTGTTAATGTACCTGGATTGGGACAATCCCAGCATCCGTTTAGATCTATCTCTATAGATCTTAATTGCCAAGATGTAGGAGGCATCACCTAGATCTTTCATTGAGAATCTTTGTGATAAGAAGAGCTTGACCAAGTGCAGCATAGGAACATCATTTCTTATCAAGAGTATGCCATCCATGTATAATACGAGGAAGACAACCTTACTCTCTGCTACCACCTTGTATATACAAGGTTCATCTACGTTCTTGATGAAGTCAAACTTTTTGACTACTACATCAAAACAGATGTTCTAACTCCGTGATGCCTACTTTAACCCGTAGATGGATTTAAGCAGCTTGCACACATTTCCGCTGCTCCACTGTCTACGAAGCTCTCTGGCTGAGTCGTGTACACGCACTCTTCTAAATCACCATTTAGAAAGGCGGTCTTAACATCCATTTGCCAGAATTCGTAGTCATGATATGCAGCGATGGCAAGTAGGATCCGGATGGACTTAAGCATAGCCACTGGAGAAAAGGTTTCATCATAGTCCACACCTGGTCGTTGACGAAAACCATTTGCAACAAGTCTAGTTTTGAAAGTCTCAACTTTTCCATCTACACCAAGTTTTTTCTTAAAGATCCATTTGCTCCCAATTGGTTTTATCCCTTCAGGAGCAACATCCAAAGTTCATACTTTCTTGGTGTACATGAATTCCATCTCAGATCTCATTGCATCCAGCCATTTCACAGAGTCCCCACTCGTGATGGCCTGCTCGAAACCAGTTGGGTCATCATCTTCCATGATGCAGTCCTCGCTCCCACCATCAATGAGAAAATGAGAAAACCGTAGATCTCTCAGGTGGATGAGGAACCCTACTAGGTCGGCGCAGAGGCCGAGGTTCGTTAGGAACTATCGAATCTTCTGGTTCTACCAAATCTTCTTCTATAGTTTGTGCGGTTGGAACTTCTTCCAGCTCTACCTCTTTGCCACTAATCTCTTTTGCAAGAAATTCCTTTACTAAAAAGGTGGCATGTTGAGCAACAAACACTTTTTGCTCTTCACTGAGGTAGAAATGATATCCATACGAATTGATTGGATATCCCATAAACTTGCAAAGAACTGATCTTGCCTCGAGTTTGTCCAGATTTTGCTTTTTAACATAGGCCGGACAACCCCATATCTTAACTCGTTTAAGAGATGGTCTCTTCCCATTCCATATCTCATATGGGGTGGTCGGCACCGATTTGGTTGGAACTCTATTCAATAGGTATGCGGTCGTCTCCAATGCATAACCCCAAAAGGAAATAAGCAACTCAGCAGTGCTCATCATAGAGCGCACCATATCTAATAGGGTGCGATTCCTCCGCTCCGATACACCGTTGTGCTGTGGTGTATATGGAGGAGTAAGCTGAGAGAGAATCCTATTCTTTTTTAGATAGTCCAGGAACTCATTGCTCAAGTATTCTCCTCCTCGATCAGATCGAAGGATCTTAATACTTTTACCCGTTTGGTTCTCGACTTCGTGCTTATATTCTCTGAATTTCTCAAAAGCTTCAGACTTATATTTCAACAGGAACACATGTCCGTATCTTGAGAGATCGTCAGTGAATGTAATGAAGTAGGAAGAACCATTCCTGACATGTGTAGACATGGGACCGCATACATCACTATATATCAGTCCCAAGAGTTCCGTAACTCTTTCTCCGTGTCCACTAAACGGAGTTTTGGTCATTTTGCCTTTGAGACATGGCTGTAAAGTGTCATAAGATGAAAACTCGAACGGATTCAAATATCCATCCTTATGTAACTTAGCGAGTCGTGTCGCATTGATATGACCTAGTCTATAATGCCACAAGAAGGATTCGTTCATTTCTAAACTCTTCCTCTTGTATGTGTTTTGTACATTAAGAACTGTGGTTTGATTTAGAATGTATATGCCATTATTTAACGAGCCTGATCCAATTAACTTTTGATTCAGGAACATGTTCATAACATCATCTTGTATTACAAAATTCTATCCTTCTTTACTTAATAAAGAAACTAATATAAGATTGCATATCAGGTTCGGTATGTAATAGCATTCGTTCAGAATCAATGTATTACTATTTGGTAATATAAGGTGATATTCGCCAACGGCTTTGGCTGCAACATTTGCACCATTCCCTACTCTTACGGAATGATCACCCATTTCTAGTTCTCTACCTTTTCTTAGCCCATGCAACATATTGCATATGTGGGATCCTGATCCGATATCTAATGCCCAGGACGTAGAGTGAACTGAGAAATAGTTCTCGGTAACTAACCCACCCGAAGAAGATGCATCAACATGTGATTCAGGAATGTACCCAAAAACCACCGTTTTGCACGCCCTCTTGGACGTGGTAAGGTGGAAATCAAAGCACAGTGGGAATCACATAAGACTCTATGACGATCTCGGGTCTACAGACTAACCTGTACCAGTGTCACCAGAGAACTGCCATCTGACGTAAGGTATAATACCATCTGGGAGTTCTCGGCGAGTCTGTCCAGTGTACCCAGTCTCCACTGAGCACCCGTATATCATCTCTGATGTCAAACACCAATGGATATGGGATCATCCATCGCCCATCTGTATGGGTCGAGAAGGTATACGCTAGTCTACACTGGTATATCGATGCCCTGTCTCGATACACCCACGACTAGGGACCTTGAAGGATGTACTTATGGACTACCATGTCCCCACTAGTATGATCCGCATCATAGTCCAGGTAGTCAAGTACACATCCTAAGGGCTTTACCAACATGTAACAGAGAGACAATCAGTGTACACGTTAAGATAAAGAGCAACCAGATAGCATACTACCATGTCGAGCAAGAAAGTCCTCCCTATATATGTCCAAGCATCCACTACAATATACATCTTATGTATAGTAATGGCCTCTAGGGCATACATATAACTAACAATCTCCCACTTGCACTAGGGCCATCTGATAGCAGTGGTTGCAGTATCTCATACTCAACTATCCCATAATAGTCTCTCTCTGGGAAAAGGCCTTTGTGAGTGAATCCGCCGTGTTGTCCTCTGAGTCTACTCTCCTAACCTCGATCATCGTGGAGATCAACTATCTCCATTATCAGGTGATGCTTCCTCAGAATACGTCTGGGTCATTGATGGGACGGACGTTCCTTGGCATAAGCCATAACTCCATTGTCACACAATGGGAGGAACTAAGTTCATCTCATGAACTAATATACACCCAGACAGCCTCTTTGGTAGCATCTTAAGTAGCGATGTATCCAGCCTTAATCGTCTAGTATGCCACGGTATCTAGCTTGGAACTCTTCCAACATACCGTCCCTCCACTGAGGGTAAAGACAATGCCTGTGACTGACATTCAGTCGTCTTTATCACCCTGGAACCTTTCCAGTAATTCTCCCCAGGATCGATTGATATCATCTCACTACTACTAGTGAGAATCCTAACATCCATTTAGATCTATCTCATAGATCCAAAATCTAGGATTTAATAGGTATCACTTTGATCCTATGTGGAGAATCATTGTGATAAGCGGAGATTGATTGAGCGTAGCATATGAAACTCCTTCCCTATCAAGAGTATGTCATCCACGTACTCTACGAGGATCATCACCATACTCCCTATTACCTTTTTGTTTATACAAGGTTCATCTACCATTTTGATGATGTCAAACTCTTTGACTAATACATCAATACAGATGTCCCAACTCCGCGATACCTGCTTTATCACATAAAACATCTTGCACACGTTTCCGCTGCTCCCACTGTCTACGAAGCCCTCTGACTGTGTACTTACAGACTCTCTTTTTTGAAACATCATTTTAGAAAAGTAGTCATGACACCCTACCACCAGATATCGTAGTCATGGTATGTAGCCGTGGCAAGTAGGATCTGGATGGACTTAAGCATAGATACTTAGAAAAGGTTTCAACAAAATCCATACCTGGTTAATGACAAAAACCTTTAACAAGTTTAGCTTTGAAAGTCTCAACTTTTCCATCTACACCAAGTAATCTTCTCAAGATATACTTGCTCCTGATGGGGATTTAACCCTTCAGATATAGCAACCAAAGTCCATACTTTGTTGGTGTACATGGATTCCATCTCAGATCGCTAAGCATCCAGCCATTCTTACAGAGTCCCTACTCTCGATGGCCTGCTCGAAACTAGTTGGGTCATCATCACATGATGCAATCCTCGCTCCCACTGTCATCGAGAAACCGAAGTATCTCTCAGGCGGATGAGGAACCCTACTAGATCGGCGGAAAGGCTGAGGTTCGTTGGAATCTACTGAATCCTTTGGTTCTACCAAATTATCTGCTGTAGTTTGTATAGCTGGAATCTTTCCAGTTCTACATAACAGACCTTGCCTTGAGCTTGTCCGGATTATGCTTTTAGACATAGCCCGGACAACCCCAAATCTTAACTGACTTAAGAGATGGGCTTTTCCCTTATCATATCAAATATGAGGTGGTAGGCAACTAATTTGATTCGAACCTAATTCAATAGGTATGCAGCTTCTCAAGTGCATAACCCCCAAAAGGAAACAGGTAACTCAGTAGTACTCATCATAGAGCGCACCAGATCGAATAGGGTGCAATTGCTTCGCCACGATATACCATCGTGCTATGGTGTATACGGAGGAGTAATGCTGAAAGAGAATCTCATTCTCCTTTAGAAAAGTCCAAGAATTCCGTGCTCAAGTATTCTCCTCCTTGATCACATCAAAGGATATAATACTTATACCCGTTTTGGTTATCTACTTCTAACTTATATTCTGTGAATATCTCAAAAGGTTCGGACTTGTGTTTCAACAGGAACATATGTCTGAATCTAAAGAGATCATCAGAGAATGTAATGAAGTACAAAGAACCGGTCTTGGCATATGTAGATAGGGGACCTTACATACATCATCATGTATCAGTCCCAAGAGTTTACTACCTCTTTCTCTGTTTCCAATAAACGGAGCTATGGTCATCTTATCTGTGTGACATGACCGACAAGTTTTCACAAGATGTAAATTCAAACATATTTAAATATGCATCTATGTGCAACTTAGCTAGTTGGGTCGCATTGATATGACCTAGTCTACAATACCTCAAGAAGGATTTGTTAATTTCTGAACTCTTCCTCTTGTGTGTGTTCTGTATATTAAGAACTGTAGTTTGATTTAGAACGTTAATGCTTTTAGATAACGTGCCTGAACCGATCAACTTTTGAAATAGGAAATGTTCCAAAATATTATCCAACAATACAAAATTATATCCATTCTTTACTAATAAAGAGACCGATATAATTTTGTATATCAGGTTCGGTATCTAATAACATTTGTTCAGAATCAATGTATTGGTAATACAGGGTGACAGTGACCAACAGACTTGGATGCAACACTTGCACCGTTTTCTGTCTTATGAAACTTATCATCCGTTCTCAGTTCTTTACCTATCTGTAGCCCATGTAACAGATTACATATGCGGGATCTTGATCCGGTATTAAATACCCAGGACGTAGAGGATAGAGAAACAGTTCTTTGTAATGAACACACCCGAAGAAGATGCATCAGCATGCACTTTCTTCGTTTGGGCGGCACGGGAATTCTGGTAATCCCCAATTTCCTGCTCTATCTTATAACAATTATAAGTTAGAGCGGGACCAACGTTCCCCAGCTCAGTATAATAAGCGGGTTCGGTCAATATTCCGTATTATTATCTTGATTAAGGCGTGAAATGGTCGCTACCTGGAGAGAAAGAGAGAAGAAAACACTCAACGTGCGCTCTTGCAAGAATAGATTGGTTATTATTTTATCTAATCAGGATGGCTCCCACTGTTTTTATCAAATCTTCCTTCAAACCCTAAAAGGAAAAACTAGCCGGGATTAATTACACGCTACAAGTTCGCCAATCTTTCAGCCAGGCCAGTGTTGGTAATTTGAGGGAGGTCCCCTGTGCTTTCGCACGAACCTAATTAATGTAAACCTCGTTTTCCCAGAGGCGTAATCTCGTTAACACCTTTCTAGACACCTACTAGATCGGCTAATTGTAATATGTAAAACTCTCCCAAGAGTAACAATTACTCGCAGCGGGTATCGGGATCCAACTATCTCATAGAAGGTATGCAATCTCATTGCAAATTTCAACACTTGAAATTCCCGATAATTTTGCCCCTAGCACCCTATGATCTTGACGGAGGTCAACAAACCATAGGCTACTAGTCAAGTTCAACCCGTCATTTCTTGATTGAATCAAACCCACCCGCACGATCCTTGACGGAGGTCAAAAAGGTCGCACGACTACCCTAATCCAATCTGCATCATATGCATAAGCAGATAAATACTAGTTAGCTACCGCACACTACGCCTTGACGGAGGTCAACAAACGTAGCACGAATACTAAGTAAGACTTATCTGAAATGACGGAGGGCTACGACAGATTTTTCTGAAAACCTATTGCGTAATGAACTTGATATCGTTGTAGAATCAAATGATTTTGAAATGGAGTGTTTTTGAGGCTTTTTTAGTTTTGCTAAAGGGGTCACCCCGGTGAAGGGATCGTTGGCCCTTTCCTCGTCGAATGAGGTGCGGGATATATCATATATATCACTGTGCAAAGCAGAAACTATAGAAGCTATCAAAAGATAAACCGAGTGTATAGCATCTGCCAGTTATTGCTAAAGGGGTCACTCCCGGTGAAGGGATCGTCGGCCCTTTCCTCATCGAATAAGGTGCAGGATGTTCTACAAGGAACACCGCGATGCAAAGCAAGAACTGTAGCTACCTATTTTAATTTTTGAAATTCGATTCTACAACATCTTTAAGTTTCTTTTACTTTCATTAATCATATTAATGAAGTCCCATCATTTAAGTGTTAATTGTATATATGCCCTAGAGGCCAGTATTGTACAGATTATGTATATTTTATTAGATGCTTGGACATATATAAAGATGACTTTCTTGCTCGACATGATAGTATGCTATCTGGTTGCTATTTATCTTAACATGTACACTAGTCTCTTTATACTGTCTTATAGTTACATGTTGGTAAAGCCCTTAGGATTTGTACTTGACTACCTGGACTATGATGCAGATCATACTAGTGGGGACATGGTAGTCCGTAAGTACATCCTTCAAGGTCCCTAGTCGTGGGTGTCTCGAGACGGGGCATCGATATACCAGAGTAGACTAGCGTATACGCTTCTCGACCCATGTGATGGGCGATGGATGATCCCATATCCATTGGTGTTTGACATCAGAGATGGTGTACGGGTGCTCAGTGGAGACTGGGTACACTGGACGGACTCGCCGAGAACTCCCAGATGGTATTATACCTCACGTCAGATGGCAGTTCTCAGGTGACACTTGTACAGATTAGTCTGTAGACCCGAGATCGTCATAGAGTCTTGTGTGATTCCCACTGTGCTTTGATCTCCACCTTACCACGTCCATAAGGGCGTGCAAAACGGTGGTCTTTGGGTACAGTCCCGAGTCACATGGAGGCAATGAGCGATAGGAGGGGTTTCGTCTCTCCCGGTATTGGGGGTTGATGTTGCGCAGTGCTCGATTGGCCGTAACAGGGAAGTCCCTGGCCAGGGTTGATCAGAGATTTGCTGGTAAGTGTTACCGGTAGTTTCTCGACCCGTTACGAGCCTCACATCGGCACGACTTATCGGGTTATTGGGGTCTGACGTTTACCACCCCTAGACTTGATATGCGACGTATCAGACGAAGAGACCGGACTGTACGGTAAGTGTTACTGGTCGGATTCGCGGGAGTGTGAGCGGACTAGCTCGTCGATCTTCTGATCGCTCAATACCCGGGTGGCCGTTACGTTTAGCAGACCGCTTGCGGCTTGTGGGTGCTTGATATGATCATCATCTGCTACCGGCGTATTGACGAGTCTTTAGAGTCCTACACAGAGGTTTCCTGGTTCAAGCGAAACGAAATAGGAGCGCATATGAGATATGTGCAGGACCGAGAATAATGCGTGTATGTGATACCGCATTTCATTCTCGCGATTTATGTTTCGATTGGTTATATTCGATATGACCTAGTTATCGAATCATTGATTCGATAAATCGATGCATTGAATACTAGTCGGTTATGTGCGACATGACCGGATCATTGAATCAAGTGTTGATTTAATGATTTAATGTATAATTATATATTTGATATATTACTTTGCATTAACTAGTATTGGTTCACTTTAAACGGATTTTTCTCACTTGGATTACACATTGTATATGAGATATACTTTTGTGCACTTATATGTATCATGATTAATGATGCATGTAGTTTTGGCTTTGTGTAAAGAATGCAACCATGGTTATGAGAGTGGTTAGGGTTTAAGATTTATTCTCTTATTATTAAATCCATTTATTATTTATTAAATGGATTTATGGAAACAAAAGGGTTTCATTTTATCATGAAGTGTGGTGAAGCTTCATGAAGCTTTTTGTAATGATGCCATTTTGTCTCCTTGCTTAAACCTAACCAATCCCACTAACCATGGTCAATTCTCTACACTTGACCATGGTTAGAAGATGATAAGATTTCCTTTATTATTCATTTTAGAAATAACTTATCATAGGAATTCTATCATCTTCTTCATCTTCTTCTTCTTCTTCAAGCTTGCTACTAAAATGGCAACTTGAGATCTAGTGAGTAAAATCCAAATCTAAAGAGAACCCACCTCCTATTTCTTCACCCTCTACCTCTAGCCAAGTTGTAGAGTGTGTTTTCTTCACAAATTTCATCACTTTGTGAAGTCGGAGCTTGAACTTGCGATGCCTCGACGTAGATCGTCTTTGACACGAAGCCGGCGTCCTAGCTCACCCGTTTCTCCGACGAAGCCGACGCTCGAGCCCAGAGTTCGACTTGGACAGCGAGGAGATGTCGTTGCGGAGCCGTGGAGGTGGATATCCGGATCTACAAAGGTTGTAATTTCCGTATCCCAGTAGTTAACTGTTAACTAGCTTTTAGTTTCGCCTAGAATTCTAGCGACGATCCGTAGTCTAGGGTTTCTCGGCACCATTTTTTTAAATTGGCATGTTTGATGCCTTGTGAGACCTCACTAGGGTGCCTAGGAACCCTACAGAGGTATCAGAGCCTAGCTAGAGCCTTAGACGAAGTCTAGACGCGATTTGAAACTCGATCGAACCCGAAACCCGCACCCGAGAATGCTCTCTGGACGTTTTTGAAATATCTGGATTTTTATGAATTAAAAATTGCTAAAAAATTCAGCATAGAAAAATAAGAATTACTGTGCAAAAATTCTCTGGTGAACAGTGATTACTGCGGCGGAACCGCGGCAGAAGCCTAGCTTCTGCGGCGGTTCCGCGGCTCCTTCATGACGTCATCCCAGCTTCTTTGCACAGTAATACCTGATTTATTATTCTGAGTTTTCTGGGAATTTTAATTTGGCTCCAGGTTTGAGTATTCTGGGGTTATATTGGGAATCGACGATTCGATCGGAATATCAAATTTTGTCTAAGTGTTTTTCCAGATAACTGTAGAATATGTTAAAGAGTTCGACCGGATATAAATACCCAGGTTTTCCCCTGCCGGAATAATTCCAAGTGTTGGATTTTTCCGTAGTTTAACGACGTTCTAAGTAGTGCAAGTAACTCGATGGTCCCTCTAGAAGACAACAAACCTTAACTCGATTATGTGACCGTCTTGAACTGCCCTTTGAACCTTCGGGTTTGGGGCAGTACGGCGTGCCACATGTGAGGCGTTGGCTTGACCCTTCTACGGCTGGACCGTTGGTATTGAGGTACGAACGGAATGTTGTTAGACTTATTTCATGTGTTGAGCTGTATCGGGAAAACTTGGGTGTTAGATTGTTCGATCGAAAAGTTTAACATTTTCTGTTTATCCGGAATGGGATACAATAATTGGAATTCACAAAAGGTTATGTGATAACTGAATGAATGTTATAAATCTAGCAATTTAGTCCCATATGATATTGAAAAGAGTTTTCGATAATGAGACTAAAATGCGGGATTTATATCTGTTAGGCATGCGATGTCTAAAGAGGTTGCGGATTCCAATTGTTGTAGTTTTACACTTTCTTTTCTGTGACCGTAAGTGTAGTATGTTCATATCGCCGGTTTCGTTGCTATACGTCAAAGACAATTGGGGTATGCATACTTACTTACGTTGATGACATGTGATGTTATGTGTTGCTGGATATGTTATATTGGATCGTCGTATTCGAATAGCCGGGGTTTTTTATGTGAGATGAGTGTTTTTCATTTTCATTCATGTAAAAACTTGTATGTAATATTCTTTTATTTGGGGCACTTCCAGGTAGCGGAAGTTGTCACCCTTTGTATATTATTTACTTTTCCGCATTAGGATAGACCCAAGGAGGGGAGCACAAGTAACCGGGTTCTAGGGTCCAGTGGGAGACCAACTCGAGGGGTCGAGTCCGGGTCTCCTAACCCTAGAATTGGCAGGGTTGCTTGCCGCTCTCGTAGGGGTCTAGGGGTGTGGGATTGGCTACTCATCACGACCGTGGAATCCGTGTTTTATACTGGCTCGTATTGAAAACACGGACGTCCTAGTATATCCAATATTTCATATGTTTATTCTGCTGCGATATCTGTGTTGTGACTCTGTGATGGATATAGTATATATGATATATTATATAGACGTTACTTATGTTTTACACCCGCGCTAGCCCTGCCCTGCTCTGTCGTTAGTTACCTAACCTAACGGTGCACGAGGGGACATCGAGGCGAATGCGGATGGCATAAGTGTACGTCATATCTATCTGTGATGTTTAGGTATTTAAATGATGGGACTTCATTAATGTGATTAATGAAAGATAAGAAACCTAAGATGTTGTAGAATCGAATTTTAAAATAAAACAGGTAGCTACAGTTCTTGCTTTGCACAGCGGTATATATGATATACCCCGCACCTTATTCGATGAGGAAAGGACCGAGATCCCTTCACCGGGAGTGACTCCTTTAGCAATAACTGGCAGATGCTACGCACTCGGTTTGCTTTTGATTGTTTTTGAGTTTTGCTTTGCACAGTGATATATATGATATATCCCGCACCTCATTCGACGAGGAAAGGGCCGACGATCCCTTCACCGGGAGTGACCCCTTTAGCAAAACTAGAAAAGCCTCAAAATCATTCCATTTTAAAACTTCATTTGATTCTACAACGATATCAAGTTCATTACGCAATAGGTTTTCAGAAAAACCTGACGTAGCCCTCCGTCATTTCAGATAAGTACTAGTTAGTATTCGTGCTACGTTTGTTGACTATGTTAAGGCGTAGTGTGCGGTAGCTAATTAGTGCTTATCTGTATAAGCATATGATGCGATTGGATTAGGGTAGTTGTGCGACTTTGTTGACTATGTTAAGGGTCGTGCGGGTGGGTTTAATTCAATCGGGAAATGACGGGTTGAACTTGACTAGCACTTATGATTTGTTGACTATGTTAAGGTCATATAGCTGCTAGGGGCAAAATATTATCGGGAATTTCAAGTGTTGAAATTTGCAATGAGATTGCATACCTTCTATGAGATAGTTGGATCCCGATACCCGCTGCGAGTAAGAGTTACTCCTGGGAGAGTTTTATACATTACAATTAGCCGATCAAGTAGGTGTCTAGAAAGGTGTTAACGAGGTTACGCCTCTGGGAAAATGAGGTTTACAGTAATTAGGTTCGTGCGAAAGCACGGAGGACCTCCCTCAAAGTACCGACACTGGCCTGGCTGAAAGATTGGCGAACTTGTAGTGTGTAATTAATCCCGGCTAGTCTTTCCTTTTAGGGTTTGGAGGAAGATTTGATAAAAAGCAGTGGGAGCCATCCTGATTAGATAAGATAATAACCAATCTGATCTTGCACGAGCATACGCTAAAGTGTTTTCTTCTCTCTCTCTCCAGGTAGCGACCATTTCATGCCTTAATAAAGATAATAATATGGATGTATTGACCGAACCCGCATGTTATACTGTGCTGGGGAACGTTGGTTCCGTTCTTTCTTATAAGAGTTATAGGAATGAACAGGATATAGGGGAATACCAGGATTCCCATGCCACCCGAATGAAGAAAGTACATGTTGATGCATTTTCTTCGGGTGTGTTCGTTACAGAGAACTGTTTCTCCATTTTCTCTACGTCCTGGGTATTGGATACCGGGTCAGGATCCCATATATGTAATCAGTTGCATGGGCTTAGGAAAGGTAGAGAACTTGGAGAAGGTGATAAAGACATTAGAGTTGGAAATGGTGCAATTGTTGCAGCTAAGACTGTCGGGGAATATCACCTTGTATTACCAACTGGTAATACATTGGTTCTGAACGAATGCTATTACATGCCGAACCTGATATGCAACATTATATCGGTTTCTTTGCTAAGTAAAGAAGGATATAATTTTGTATTACAGGACAATGTTATGAACATTTTCCATAACCAAAAGTTGGTTGGATCAGGCACGTTATGCAATGGCATTTATGTTCTAAATCAATCAACAGTTCTGAGCATAACAAACACACACAAGAGGAAGAGTTCTGAACTCAACGAATCCTTCTTGTGGCATTGTAGACTGGGTCACATCAATGTGACACGACTGGCTAAGTTGCATAAGGATGGATATTTGAAACCTTTCGAATTTTCATCTTATGACACTTGCCAGTCATGTCTCAAAGGAAAGATGACCAAAACTCCGTTTACGGGACACGGAGAAAGAGTTACCGAACTCTTGGGACTTATACATAGTGATGTATGCGGTCCCATGTCTACATATGCCAGGGATGGTTCTTCATACTTCATTACATTCACTGACGATCTCTCTAGGTTCGGGTATGTGTTCCTGATGAAACACAAATCAGAAGCTTTTGAGAAATTTAGGGAATATAAACAAGAAGTTGAGAACCAAACCGGAAAAAGTATTAAAATCCTTCGATCTGATCGAGGAGGTGAATACTTGAGCAATGAATTCCTGGACTTCCTAAAAGAGAATGGGATTCTCTCTCAGCTGACTCCTCCATATACACCACAGCACAACGGTGTATCAGAACGGAGGAACCGCACCCTATTAGATATGGTGCGCTCTATGATGAGCACAGCTGAGTTACCTATTTCCTTCTGGGGTTATGCGCTGGAAACAGCAACATACCTATTGAATCAAGTTCCATCTAAATCTGTACCTACCACACCATATGAGATATGGAGTGGGAAGAGACCGTATTTTAAACGAGTTAAAATATGGGGTTGTCCGGCCTATGTCAAAAGACAAAATCCAGACAAACTCGAGGCACGGTCAGTTCTTTGCAAGTTTGTGGGATATCCTAAGAATTCCCAAGGATATTTTTTCTACCATGCTGAAGAACAAAAAGTGTTTGTTTCTCAATATGCCACCTTTTTAGAAAAGGAATTTCTTGAAAAAGAAATTAGTGGCAAAGTGGTAGAGCTGGAAGAGGTTCCAGATACACAAACAGTAACTGAAGATTTAGTGGAACCAGAAGATTCAGTAGCTCCCAATGAACCTCAGCCTCTCCGCCGATCTAGTAGGGTTCCTCGCCAGCCTGAGAGATACTACGGTTTTCTCATGGATGGTGGGAGCGAGGATTGCATCATGGAGGATGATGACCCAACTAGCTTTGAGCTGGCCATCACGAGTGGGGACTCAGTGAAATGGCTGGATGCTATGCGGTCCGAGATGGATTCCATGTACACCAACAAAGTATGGACTTTGGAAGTTGCTCCTGAAGGGGTAAAACCCATTGGGAGCAAGTGGATCTTTAAGAAGAAACTTGGTGTAGATGGGAAAGTGGAGACTTTCAAAGCTAGACTTGTAGCAAAGGGTTTTCGTCAAAGACCAGGTGTGGACTATGACGAGACCTTTTCTCCAGTGGCTATGCTTAAATCCATCCGAATCATGCTTGCCATTGCTGCCTTTCATGACTACGAAATCTGGCAAATGGATGTTAAGACCGCATTTCTAAATGGTGATTTAGAAGAGTGCGTGTACATGACTCAGCCAGAGGGCTTCGTAGACAGTGGGAGCAGCGGGAAGGTGTGCAAGCTGCTTAAATCCATTTATGGATTAAAGCAAGCATCGCGGAGTTGGAACATCTGCTTTGACGTCGTTATCAAAGAGTTTGATTTCGTCAAAAACCCAGATGAACCTTGTATCTACAAGAAGGTGGCAGAGAGTAAGGTTGTCTTCCTCGTATTGTACGTAGACGACATACTCTTGATAGGAAATGATATTCCTATGCTGCAATCGGTCAAGCTCTTCTTATCACAAAGATTCTCAATGAAAGATCTTGGTGATGCCTCCTGCATATTGGGAATTAGGATCTATAGAGATAGATCCAAAAGGATTTTGGGATTGTCCCAATCCAGGTACATTGACACCATACTAAAGAGGTTTAGTATGGAAGAGTCCAAGCGTGGGAACTTACCCACGATCTCTGGAGTCACTCTCTCCAAAGAGATGTCTCCCAAGACTGATTTGGAGAGAGCTCGCATGCAAGGGATACCCTATGCTTCGGCAGTAGGCTCTATCATGTATGCGATGCTATGTACCAGACCCGATGTAGCATACTCACTAAGTATAGTGAGCAGGTATCAAGCTGATCCTGGAGAGAGTCACTGGACAGCTGTGAAGAGCATTCTCAAGTACTTGCGAAGGACTAGAGATATGTTCTTGGTGTATGGTAACGGAGAACTCCAAGTGGAGTCCTTTACCGATTCGAGCTTCCAGAGTGATAAGGACGACTCTAAGTCGCAGTCGGGTTTTGTCTTTACCCTTTACGGAGGGGCGGTTAGCTGGAAGAGTTCCAAGCAGGAAACCGTGGCAGACTCGACGATGGAGGCTGAATACATCGCTGCCAACGATGCTGCTAAAGAAGCTGTCTGGGTCAAGAAGTTCATTACTGAACTTGGAGTGGTTCCATCCATTGAGCATCCAATACCTTTGTATTGCGATAACAATGGAGCGGTGGCTTTGGCCAAGGAACCCAGGTCCCATCAGCGATCCAGGCATATTCTGAGGCGGTATCACCTGATCCGGGAGATAGTTGATCGCAGGGAGATCGAGGTCAGGAGAGTTGACACAAAGAACAACACGGCGGATCCACTCACGAAGGCCATTCCCCAGATACAGTTTGAGAGACTCTTCGGGATGCTCGGTATGAGATACTACAGCAGCTGGCCCTAGTGCAAGTGGGAGATTGTTAGTTGTATGTATGCCCTAGAGGCCAGTATTGTACAGATTATGTATATTATATTGGATGCTTAGACATATATAAAGATGACTTTCTTGCTCGACATGATAGTATGCTATCTGGTTGCTATTTATCTTAACATGTACACTAGTCTCTTTATACTGTCTTATAGTTACATGTTGGTAAAGCCCTTAGGATTTGTACTTGACTACCTGGACTATGATGCAGATCATACTAGTGGGGACATGGTAGTCCGTAAGTACATCCTTCAAGGTCCCTAGTCATGGGTGTCTCGAGACGGGGCATCGATATACCAGAGTAGACTAGCGTATACGCTTCTCGACCCATGTGATGGGCGATGGATGATCCCATATCCATTGGTGTTTGACATCAGAGATGGTGTACGGGTGCTCAGTGGAGACTGGGTACACTGGACGGACTCGCCGAGAACTCCCAGATGGTATTATACCTCACGTCAGATGGCAGTTCTCAGGTGACACTTGTACAGATTAGTCTGTAGACCCGAGATCGTCATAGAGTCTTGTGTGATTCCCACTGTGCTTTGATCTCCACCTTACCACGTCCATAAGGGCGTGCAAAACGGTGGTCTTTGGGTACAGTCCCGAGTCACATGGAGGCAATGAGCGATAGGAGGGGTTTCGTCTCTCCCGGTATTGGGGGTTGATGTTGCGCAGTGCTCGATTGGCCGTAACAGGGAAGTCCCTGGCCAGGGCTGATCAGAGATTTGCTGGTAAGTGTTACCGGTAGTTTCTCGACCCGTTACGAGCCTCACATCGGCACGACTTATCGGGTTATTGGGGTCTGACGTTTACCACCCCTAGACTTGATATGCGACGTATCAGACGAAGAGACCGGACTGTACGGTAAGTGTTACTGGTCGGATTCGCGGGAGTGTGAGCGGACTAGCTCGTCGATCTTCTGATCGCTCAATACCCGGGTGTCCGTTACGTTTAGCAGACCGCTTGCGGCTTGTGGGTGCTTGATATGATCATCATCTGCTACCGGCGTATTGATGAGTCTTTAGAGTCCTACACAGAGGTTTCCTGGTTCAAGCGAAACGAAATAGGAGCGCATATGAGATATGTGCAGGACCGAGAATAATGCGTGTATGTGATACCGCATTTCATTCTCGCGATTTATGTTTCGATTGGTTATATTCGATATGACCTAGTTATCGAATCATTGATTCGATAAATCGATGCATTGAATACTAGTCGGTTATGTGCGACATGACCGGATCATTGAATCAAGTGTTGATTTAATGATTTAATGTATAATTATATATTTGATATATTACTTTGCATTAACTAGTATTGGTTCACTTTAAACGGATTTTTCTCACTTGGATTACACATTGTATATGAGATATACTTTTGTGCACTTATATGTATCATGATTAATGATGCATGTAGTTTTGGCTTTGTGTAAAGAATGCAACCATGGTTATGAGAGTGGTTAGGGTTTAAGATTTATTCTCTTATTATTAAATCCATTTATTATTTATTAAATGGATTTATGGAAACAAAAGGGTTTCATTTTATCATGAAGTGTGGTGAAGCTTCATGAAGCTTTTTGTAATGATGCCATTTTGTCTCCTTGCTTAAACCTAACCAATCCCACTAACCATGGTCAATTCTCTACACTTGACCATGGTTAGAAGATGATAAGATTTCCTTTATTATTCATTTTAGAAATAACTTATCATAGGAATTCTATCATCTTCTTCATCTTCTTCTTCTTCTTCAAGCTTGCTACTAAAATGGCAACTTGAGATCTAGTGAGTAAAATCCAAATCTAAAGAGAACCCACCTCCTATTTCTTCACCCTCTACCTCTAGCTAAGTTGTAGAGTGTGTTTTCTTCACAAATTTCATCACTTTGTGAAGTCGGAGCTTGAACTTGCGATGCCTCGACGTAGATCGTCTTTGACACGAAGCCGGCGTCCTAGCTCACCCGTTTCTCCGACGAAGCCGACGCTCGAGCCCAGAGTTCGACTTGGACAGCGAGGAGATGTCGTTGCGGAGCCGTGGAGGTGGATATCCGGATCTACAAAGGTTGTAATTTCCGTATCCCAGTAGTTAACTGTTAACTAGCTTTTAGTTTCGCCTAGAATTCTAGCGACGATCCGTAGTCTAGGGTTTCTCGGCACCATTTTTTTAAACTGGCATGTTTGATTCCTTGTGAGACCTCACTAGGGTGCCTAGGAACCCTACAGAGATATCAGAGCCTAGCTAGAGCCTTAGGCGAAGTCTAGACGCGATTTGAAACTCGATCGAACCCGAAACCCGCACCCGAGAATGCTCTCTGGAGTTTTTTGAAATATCTGGATTTTTGTGAATTAAAAATTGCTAAAAAATTCAGCATAGAAAAATAAGAATTACTGTGCAAAAATTCTCTGGTGAACAGTGATTACTGCGGCGGAACCGCGGCAGAAGCCTAGCTTCTGCGGCGGTTCCGCGGCTCGTTCATGACGTCATCCCAGCTTCTTTGCACAGTAATACCTGATTTATTATTCTGAGTTTTCTGGGAATTTTAATTTGGCTCCAGGTTTGAGTATTCTGGGGTTATATTGGGAATCGACGATTCGATCGGAATATCAAATTTTGTCTAAGTGTTTTTCCAGATAACTGTAGAATATGTTAAAGAGTTCGACCGGATATAAATACCCAGGTTTTCCCCTGCCGGAATAATTCCAAGTGTTGGATTTTTCCGTAGTTTAACGACGTTCTAAGTAGTGCAAGTAACTCGATGGTCCCTCTAGAAGACAACAAACCTTAACTCGATTATGTGACCGTCTTGAACTGCCCTTTGAACCTTCGGGTTTGGGGCAGTACGGCGTGCTACATGTGAGGCGTTGGCTTGACCCTTCTACGGCTGGACCGTTGGTATTGAGGTACGAACGGAATGTTGTTAGACTTATTTCATGTGTTGAGCTGTATCGGGAAAACTTGGGTGTTAGATTGTTCGATCGAAAAGTTTAACATTTTCTGTTTATCCGGAATGGGATACAATAATTGGAATTCACAAAAGGTTATGTGATAACTGAATGAATGTTATAAATCTAGCAATTTAGTCCCATATGATATTGAAAAGAGTTTTCGATAATGAGACTAAAATGCGGGATTTATATCTGTTAGGCATGCGATGTCTAAAGAGGTTGCGGATTCCAATTGTTGTAGTTTTACACTTTCTTTTCTGTGACCGTAAGTGTAGTATGTTCATATCGCCGGTTTCGTTGCTATACGTCAAAGACAATTGGGGTATGCATACTTACTTACGTTGATGACATGTGATGTTATGTGTTGCTGGATATGTTATATTGGATCGTCGTATTCGAATAGCCGGGGGTTTTTATGTGAGATGAGTGTTTTTCATTTTCATTCATGTAAAAACTTGTATGTAATATTCTTTTATTTGGGGCACTTCCAGGTAGCGGAAGTTGTCACCCTTTGTATATTATTTACTTTTCCGCATTAGGATAGACCCAAGGAGGGGAGCACAAGTAACCGGGTTCTAGGGTCCAGTGGGAGACCAACTCGAGGGGTCGAGTCCGGGTCTCCTAACCCTAGAATTGGCAGGGTTGCTTGCCGCTCTCGTAGGGGTCTAGGGGTGTGGGATTGGCTACTCATCACGACCGTGGAATCCGTGTTTTATACTGGCTCGTATTGAAAACACGGACGTCCTAGTATATCCAATATTTCATATGTTTATTCTGCTGCGATATCTGTGTTGTGACTCTGTGATGGATATAGTATATATGATATATTATATAGACGTTACTTATGTTTTACACCCGTGCTAGCCCTGCCCTGCTCTGTCGTTAGTTACCTAACCTAACGGTGCACGAGGGGACATCGAGGCGAATGCGGATGGCATAAGTGTACGTCATATCTATCTGTGATGTTTAGGTATTTAAATGATGGGACTTCATTAATGTGATTAATGAAAGATAAGAAACCTAAGATGTTGTAGAATCGAATTTTAAAATAAAACAGGTAGCTACAGTTCTTGCTTTGCACAGCGGTATATATGATATACCCCGCACCTTATTCGATGAGGAAAGGACCGAGATCCCTTCACCGGGAGTGACTCCTTTAGCAATAACTGGCAGATGCTACGCACTCGGTTTGCTTTTGATTGTTTTTGAGTTTTGCTTTGCACAGTGATATATATGATATATCCCGCACCTCATTCGACGAGGAAAGGGCCGACGATCCCTTCACCGGGAGTGACCCCTTTAGCAAAACTAGAAAAGCCTCAAAATCATTCCATTTTAAAACTTCATTTGATTCTACAACGATATCAAGTTCATTACGCAATAGGTTTTCAGAAAAACCTGACGTAGCCCTCCGTCATTTTAGATAAGTACTAGTTAGTATTCGTGCTACGTTTGTTGACTATGTTAAGGCGTAGTGTGCGGTAGCTAATTAGTGCTTATCTGTATAAGCATATGATGCGATTGGATTAGGGTAGTCGTGCGACTTTGTTGACTATGTTAAGGGTCGTGCGGATGGGTTTAATTCAATCGGGAAATGACGGGTTGAACTTGACTAGCACTTATGATTTGTTGACTATGTTAAGGTCATATAGCTGCTAGGGGCAAAAGATTATCGGGAATTTCAAGTGTTGAAATTTGCAATGAGATTGCATACCTTCTATGAGATAGTTGGATCCCGATACCCGCTGCGAGTAAGAGTTACTCCTGGGAGAGTTTTATACATTACAATTAGCCGATCAAGTAGGTGTCTAGAAAGGTGTTAACGAGGTTACGCCTCTGGGAAAACGAGGTTTACAGTAATTAGGTTCGTGCGAAAGCACGGGGGACCTCCCTCAAAGTACCGACACTGGCCTGGCTGAAAGATTGGCGAACTTGTAGTGTGTAATTAATCCCGGCTAGTCTTTCCTTTTAGGGTTTGGAGGAAGATTTGATAAAAAGCAGTGGGAGCCATCCTGATTAGATAAGATAATAACCAATCTGATCTTGCACGAGCATACGCTAAAGTGTTTTCTTCTCTCTCTCTCCAGGTAGCGACCATTTCATGTCTTAATAAAGATAATAATATGGATGTATTGACCGAACCCGCATGTTATACTGTGCTGGGGAACGTTGGTTCCGTTCTTTCTTATAAGAGTTATAGGAATGAACAGGATATAGGGGAATACCAGGATTCTCATGCCACCCGAATGAAGAAAGTACATGTTGATGCATTTTCTTCGGGTGTGTTCGTTACAGAGAACTGTTTCTCCATTTGCTCTACGTCCTGGGTATTGGATACCGGGTCAGGATCCCATATATGTAATCAGTTGCATGGGCTTAGGAAAGGTAGAGAACTTGGAGAAGGTGATAAAGACATTAGAGTTGGAAATGGTGCAATTGTTGCAGCTAAGACTGTCGGGGAATATCACCTTGTATTACCAACTGGTAATACATTGGTTCTGAATGAATGCTATTACATGCCGAACCTGATATGCAACATTATATCGGTTTCTTTGCTAAGTAAAGAAGGATATAATTTTGTATTACAGGACAATGTTATGAACATTTTCCATAACCAAAAGTTGGTTGGATCAGGCACGTTATGCAATGGCATTTATGTTCTAAATCAATCAACAGTTCTGAGCATAACAAAAACACACACAAGAGGAAGAGTTCTGAACTCAACGAATCCTTCTTGTGGCATTGTAGACTGGGTCACATCAATGTGACACGACTGGCTAAGTTGCATAAGGATGGATATTTGAAACCTTTCGAATTTTCATCTTATGACACTTGCCAGTCATGTCTCAAAGGCAAGATGACCAAAACTCCGTTTACGGGACACGGAGAAAGAGTTACCGAACTCTTGGGACTTATACATAGTGATGTATGCGGTCCCATGTCTATACATGCCAGGGATGGTTCTTCATACTTCATTACATTCACTGACGATCTCTCTAGGTTCGGGTATGTGTTCCTGATGAAACACAAATCAGAAGCTTTTGAGAAATTTAGGGAATATAAACAAGAAGTTGAGAACCAAACCGGAAAAAGTATTAAAATCCTTCGATCTGATCGAGGAGGTGAATACTTGAGCAATGAATTCCTGGACTTCCTAAAAGAGAATGGGATTCTCTCTCAGCTGACTCCTCCATATACACCACAGCACAACGGTGTATCAGAACGGAGGAACCGCACCCTATTAGATATGGTGCGCTCTATGATGAGCACAGCTGAGTTACCTATTTCCTTCTGGGGTTATGCACTGGAAACAGCAACATACCTATTGAATCAAGTTCCATCTAAATCTGTACCTACCACACCATATGAGATATGGAGTGGGAAGAGACCGTATTTTAAACGAGTTAAAATATGGGGTTGTCCGGCCTATGTCAAAAGACAAAATCCAGACAAACTCGAGGCACGGTCAGTTCTTTGCAAGTTTGTGGGATATCCTAAGAATTTCCAAGGATATTTTTTCTACCATGCTGAAGAACAAAAAGTGTTTGTTTCTCAATATGCCACCTTTTTAGAAAAGGAATTTCTTGAAAAAGAAATTAGTGGCAAAGTGGTAGAGCTGGAAGAGGTTCCAGATACACAAACAGTAACTGAAGATTTAGTGGAACCAGAAGATTCAGTAGCTCCCAATGAACCTCAGCCTCTCCGCCGATCTAGTAGGGTTCCTCGCCAGCCTGAGAGATACTACGGTTTTCTCATGGATGGTGGGAGCGAGGATTGCATCATGGAGGATGATGACCCAACTAGCTTCGAGCTGGCCATCACGAGTGGGGACTCAGTGAAATGGCTGGATGCTATGCGGTCCGAGATGGATTCCATGTACACCAACAAAGTATGGACTTTGGAAGTTGCTCCTGAAGGGGTAAAACCCATTGGGAGCAAGTGGATCTTTAAGAAGAAACTTGGTGTAGATGGGAAAGTGGAGACTTTCAAAGCTAGACTTGTAGCAAAGGGTTTTCGTCAAAGACCAGGTGTGGACTATGACGAGACCTTTTCTCCAGTGGCTATGCTTAAATCCATCCGAATCATGCTTGCCATTGCTGCCTTTCATGACTACGAAATCTGGCAAATGGATGTTAAGACCGCATTTCTAAATGGTGATTTAGAAGAGTGCGTGTACATGACTCAGCCAGAGGGCTTCGTAGACAGTGGGAGCAGCGGGAAGGTGTGCAAGCTGCTTAAATCCATTTATGGATTAAAGCAAGCATCGCGGAGTTGGAACATCTGCTTTGACGTCGTTATCAAAGAGTTTGATTTCGTCAAAAACCCAGATGAACCTTGTATCTACAAGAAGGTGGCAGAGAGTAAGGTTGTCTTCCTCGTATTGTACGTAGACGACATACTCTTGATAGGAAATGATATTCCTATGCTGCAATCGGTCAAGCTCTTCTTATCACAAAGATTCTCAATGAAAGATCTTGGTGATGCCTCCTGCATATTGGGAATTAGGATCTATAGAGATAGATCCAAAAGGATTTTGGGATTGTCCCAATCCAGGTACATTGACACCATACTAAAGAGGTTTAGTATGGAAGAGTCCAAGCGTGGGAACTTACCCACGATCTCTGGAGTCACTCTCTCCAAAGAGATGTCTCCCAAGACTGATTTGGAGAGAGCTCGCATGCAAGGGATACCCTATGCTTCGGCAGTAGGCTCTATCATGTATGCGATGCTATGTACCAGACCCGATGTAGCATACTCACTAAGTATAGTGAGCAGGTATCAAGCTGATCCTGGAGAGAGTCACTGGACAGCTGTGAAGAGCATTCTCAAGTACTTGCGAAGGACTAGAGATATGTTCTTGGTGTATGGTAACGGAGAACTCCAAGTGGAGTCCTTTACCGATTCGAGCTTCCAGAGTGATAAGGACGACTCTAAGTCGCAGTCGGGTTTTGTCTTTACCCTTTACGGAGGGGCGGTTAGCTGGAAGAGTTCCAAGCAGGAAACCGTGGCAGACTCGACGATGGAGGCTGAATACATCGCTGCCAACGATGCTGCTAAAGAAGCTGTCTGGGTCAAGAAGTTCATTACTGAACTTGGAGTGGTTCCATCCATTGAGCATCCAATACCTTTGTATTGCGATAACAATGGAGCGGTGGCTTTGGCCAAGGAACCCAGGTCCCATCAGCGATCCAGGCATATTCTGAGGCGGTATCACCTGATCCGGGAGATAGTTGATCGCCGGGAGATCGAGGTCAGGAGAGTTGACACGAAGAACAACACGGCGGATCCACTCACGAAGGCCATTCCCCAGATACAGTTTGAGAGACTCTTCGGGATGCTCGGTATGAGATACTACAGCAGCTGGCCCTAGTGCAAGTGGGAGATTGTTAGTTGTATGTATGCCCTAGAGGCCAGTATTGTACAGATTAAGTATATTATATTGGATGCTTGGACATATATAAAGATGACTTTCTTGCTCGACATGATAGTATGCTATCTGGTTGCTATTTATCTTAACATGTACACTAGTCTCTTTATACTGTCTTATAGTTACATGTTGGTAAAGCCCTTAGGATTTGTACTTGACTACCTGGACTATGATGCAGATCATACTAGTGGGGACATGGTAGTCCGTAAGTACATCCTTCAAGGTCCCTAGTCGTGGGTGTCTCGAGACGGGGCATCGATATACCAGAGTAGACTAGCGTATACGCTTCTCGACCCATGTGATGGGCGATGGATGATCCCATATCCATTGGTGTTTGACATCAGAGATGGTGTACGGGTGCTCAGTGGAGACTGGGTACACTGGACGGACTCGCCGAGAACTCCCAGATGGTATTATACCTCACGTCAGATGGCAGTTCTCAGGTGACACTTGTACAGATTAGTCTGTAGACCCGAGATCGTCATAGAGTCTTGTGTGATTCCCACTGTGCTTTGATCTCCACCTTACCACGTCCATAAGGGCGTGCAAAACGGTGGTCTTTGGGTACAGTCCCGAGTCACATGGAGGCAATGAGCGATAGGAGGGGTTTCGTCTCTCCCGGTATTGGGGGTTGATGTTGCGCAGTGCTCGATTGGCCGTAACAGGGAAGTCCCTGGCCAGGGCTGATCAGAGATTTGCTGGTAAGTGTTACCGGTAGTTTCTTGACCCGTTACGAGCCTCACATCGGCACGACTTATCGGGTTATTGGGGTCTGACGTTTACCACCCCTAGACTTGATATGCGACGTATCAGACGAAGAGACCGGACTGTACGGTAAGTGTTACTGGTCGGATTCGCGGGAGTGTGAGCGGACTAGCTCGTCGATCTTCTGATCGCTCAATACCCGGGTGGCCGTTACGTTTAGCAGACCGCTTGCGGCTTGTGGGTGCTTGATATGATCATCATCTGCTACCGGCGTATTGACGAGTCTTCAGAGTCCTACACAGAGGTTTCCTGGTTCAAGCGAAACGAAATAGGAGCGCATATGAGATATGTGCAGGACCGAGAATAATGCGTGTATGTGATACCGCATTTCATTCTCGCGATTTATGTTTCGATTGGTTATATTCGATATGACCTAGTTATCGAATCATTGATTCGATAAATCGATGCATTGAATACTAGTCGGTTATGTGCGACATGACCGGATCATTGAATCAAGTGTTGATTTAATGATTTAATGTATAATTATATATTTAATATATTACTTTGCATTAACTAGTATTGGTTCACTTTAAACGGATTTTTCTCACTTGGATTACACATTGTATATGAGATATACTTTTGTGCACTTATATGTATCATGATTAATGATGCATGTAGTTTTGGCTTTGTGTAAAGAATGCAACCATGGTTATGAGAGTGGTTAGGGTTTAAGATTTATTCTCTTATTATTAAATCCATTTATTATTTATTAAATGGATTTATGGAAACAAAAGGGTTTCATTTTATCATGAAGTGTGGTGAAGCTTCATGAAGCTTTTTGTAATGATGCCATTTTGTCTCCTTGCTTAAACCTAACCAATCCCACTAACCATGGTCAATTCTCTGCACTTGACCATGGTTAGAAGATGATAAGATTTCCTTTATTATTCATTTTAGAAATAACTTATCATAGGAATTCTATCATCTTCTTCATCTTCTTCTTCTTCTTCAAGCTTGCTACTAAAATGGCAACTTGAGATCTAGTGAGTAAAATCCAAATCTAAAGAGAACCCACCTTCTATTTCTTCACCCTCTATCTCTAGCCAAGTTGTAGAGTGTGTTTTCTTTACAAATTTCATCACTTTGTGAAGTCGGAGCTTGAACTTGCGATGCCTCGACGTAGATCGTCTTTGACACGAAGCCGGCGTCCTAGCTCACCCGTTTCTCCGACGAAGCCGACGCTCGAGCCCAGAGTTCGACTTGGACAGCGAGGAGATGTCGTTGCGGAGCCATGGAGGTGGATATCCGGATCTACAAAGGTTGTAATTTCTGTATCCCAGTAGTTAACTGTTAACTAGCTTTTAGTTTCGCCTAGAATTCTAGCGACGATCCGTAGTCTAGGGTTTCTCGGCACCATTTTTTTAAATTGGCATGTTTGATGCCTTGTGAGACCTCACTAGGGTGCCTAGGAACCCTACATTAAGTACCTAAACATCACAGATAAATACGACGTACACTTATGCCATCCGCATTCGCCTTGATGTCCTTTCGTGCACCGTTAGGTTAGGTAACTAACGGCAGAGCGGGGTAGGGCTAGCGCGGGTGTAAAACATAAGCAATGTCTGTATAATATATCATATATACTATATATAATATCTATCACAACATATCAAATGATCACATCACAGATATCGCAGCAGAAGAATCAAATGAAACATTGGATATACTAGGACGTCCGTGTTTTTAATACGAGCCAGTATAAAACACGGATTCCACGGTCGTGATGAATAGCCAAACCCACACCTCTAGACCCCTACTAGAGCGGTAAGCAACCATACCAATTCTAGAGTTAGGAGACCCGGACTCGACTCCTCGAGTTGGTCTCCCACTGGAATCTAGAACCCGGTTACTTGTGCCCTCTTGCTTGGGTCTATCCTAGTGCGGAAAAATAAATAATATACAAAAGGTGACATCTTCCGCAACCTGAAAGTGCTCCAATAAAAGAATATTACATACAAGTTTTTACATGAATGAAAATGAAAAACACTCATCTCACATAAAAAAACCCCGGCTATTCAAACACGACGATCCAGTATAACATATCCAGCAACACATAACATCACATGTCATCAACGTAAGTAAACATGCGTATCCCAATTGTCGTTGACATATAGCAACGAAACCAGCGATATCACATATTACACTTACGGTCACAGAAAAGAAAGTGTAAAACTACAACAGTTGGAATCTGCAACCTCCTTAGACATCGCATGCCTAATCAAATGAATTACTTAGACATCGTATGCCTAACAATTATAAACCCCGCATTTTAGTCTCATTTATCGAAAACTCTTTTTAATATCTAGTCGGGCAATTCAACAAGATTCCCGATATCCTGACCGAATGCTCGTCGTAAACTTTAGTAGACAGCCGCACCCCCGATACCGTCGACGAAGTGCACTAAGGCGGAACACCGCCGCCGCGAGCACCCGAACGGATGCTTTCGGCGACGGGGTTCTCCTACAGTCACTTGGTCGGGGCTATGGGGCATGGTTATCTATTAAGTTTTACCGGCGAGTATCCGCGTACGCTACGTGATTGCGACGGACTTTTGATCACATCAAAATTCCGTGGCAACCGATCAAGTGAGACTAAACTGCTATGTTTATAACATTCATTCAGTTATCTCATAATTACTTGTGAATTCCAAATATTGTATCACATTCCAGATAAATAGAAAATGTTAAACTTTCCGATTGAACAGTCAAACACCCAAGTTTTCCCGAAACAGCTCAACACATGAAATAAGTTTAAAAACATTCACTTCATGCCTCAGTACCAACGGTCCAGCCGTAGAAGGGTCAAGCCAACGCCTCATATGTGGCACGCCGTACTCCCCCAAACCCTAAGGTTCAAAGGGCAGTTCAAGATGGTCACATAATCGAGTTAAGGTTTGTTGTCTTCTAGAGGGTCCATCGAGTTACTTGCACTACTTAGAACGTCTCTAAACCACGGAAAAATCCAACATTTGGAAATTTTCCGACAGGGGAAAAAGTGGGTATTTATATCCGGTCGAACTTTTTAACATATTCTAAAATTACCCGGAAAAACACAAAGACAAAATTAGACAATCCGAACGAATCTACGAACTCCCAATACAACCCAGAAAACTCAACTGTTGAGTAAATATTAAAAATTCCCATAAAATACAGCACCTCCAGAAACAAATTACTGTGCAAACCACGTGGCCTAACTCACCATTATGGCCGCGGAACCGCCGCACAAGTAGGGGTGGGGCCGCGGTTCCGCGGCGCTTTGGTCGAGTTAGGGTCACGTGCTGCACAGTAACTCATACAATTCCCTGCTGAATTTTTTGAATATTCTTAATTTGGAAAATTCCACAGTTTTAAAAATTGGACAGAGAGGGGTACGAATTAGGGTTTCATGTTTCGATCGGACTTCTAATATCGTCAACAGTTCACCTAAAGCTCTAGCTAGGCTCTGATACCACTGTAGGGTTCCTAGGCACACCCATGAGGTCCCACAAGGCATCAACCATGCCAAATTAAAATTTTCCGGTGCCAAGAAACCCTAAACTAGATTGTTAACTAGAGAATAGGCGAAACAATGCAAGTTAACAACTTTAACTAAAAGGAAAGTGACTACAACCTTTGTAGATCCGGTCCTCCACTTCCTTGGCTCCATGATGACGTCCCTCCGCTGCAACCACTGGAATCCTAGACTCTCGCGGTGGTTTCATCGGAGAAAAGATCGGGCTATGTCGTCGACTTCGATGCCGAAGATGATCTACGTCGAGGCAACTCAAGATCATGCTCCAACTTCACCAAGTCATGGAACTTGTGAAGAAAACACCCTATACTACATGGAAAGTGGTAGAGGATGAAGAAATAGGAAGTGGGTTCACTTTGGATTTGGATTTCTCACTTGGAATCATCACTTGATCATTTTCAAGAATGGTTTTTCTTTTTCTTCATGAAGAAGATGAAGAAGAAGAATGGAAAAAGAATTATCAATAATAGAAAAACAAGTGATGGTTATCATAATGCAACCATGGTTAAGTGTAGAGAATAAACTAGGGTTAGGTGAATGGTTAGGTTAAGCAAAAGAAGCAAAAATGGTTGAACTTTTCAAAGCTTCATGAAGCTTCAAAGTAAATCCAAAAGAAGCAACCATTTCTTTTCTTGCTATAAAGAATAAATAAATAAAATAAATAATCAAGAGAAGATAATAAAACCCTAACCATTCACTTAAACATGGTTTAAAGTAAACACAAACCCAAGTTTGCATGTATCGCGAGAATAGAATACGGTATCACATACACGCATTATTCTCGGTCCCGCACATATCTCATATGCGCTCCTATTTCGTTTTGCTTGAGCCAGGAAACCTCTGTGTAGGACTCTAAAGACTCGTCAATACGCCGGCAGCAGGTGATGATCATATCAAACACCGACAAGCCGCAAGCGGTCTGCTAAACGTAACGGCCACCCGGGTATTGAGCGATCAGAAGATCGACGAGCAAGTCCGCTCACACTCCTGTGAATCCAACCAGTAACACTTACCGTACAGTCCGGTCTCGTCGTCTGATATGTCGCATATCTTGCCTAGGGGTGCTAAACGTCAGACCCCAATAGCTCGATAAGTCGTGTCGATATGAGGTCTATAACAGTTCGAGAAACTACTGGTAACACTTACCAGTAAATCTCAGCAACCATGGCCAGGGATTTCCGGTTATAGCCAATCGAACACAGCGCAACATCAACTCCCTATACCGGGAGAGACGAATCCCCTCCTATCGTTCATTGCCTCCATGTGATTCGGGACTGTACCCAAAAACCACCGTTTTGTACGCCCTCTTGGACATGGTAAGGTGGAAATCAAAGCACAGTGGAAATCACACAAGACTCTATGACGATCTCGGGTCTACAGACTAACCTGTACCAGTGTCACCAGAGAACTGCCATCTAACGTAAGGTATAATACCATCTGGGAGTTCTCGGCGAGTCCGTCCAGTGTACCCAGTCTCCACTGAGCACCCGTATATCATCTCTGATGTCAAACACCAATGGATGTGGGATCATCCATCGCCCATCTGTATGGGTCGAGAAGGTATACGCTAGTCTACACTGGTATATCGATGCCCTGTCTCGATACACCCACGACTAGGGACCTTGAAGGATGTACTTATGGACTACCATGTCCCCACTAGTATGATCCGCATCATAGTCCAGGTAGTCAATTACACATCCTAAGGGCTTTACCAACATGTAACAGAGAGACAATCAGTGTACACGTTAAGATAAAGAGCAATCAGATAGCATACTATCATGTCGATCAAGAAAGTCCTCTCTTTATATGTCCAAGCATCCACTACAATATACATCCTACGTATAGTAATGGCCTCTAGGGCATACATATAACTAATATATAGTAACGAAATCGGTGATACACCACATACTACACTTACGGTCGCAGAAAAGAAAATGTCAAACTACAACATTTGGAATCCACAATTACCTTTGACATCATAAATCCGAAATATCACATACTTTGGATTTCATGCCTATCTATATGAATTTCACATATTGTATCATATTCTAGAAAAATCTAGACGATGTTAAACATTTTGATTGAATCAACAAACACCCACAAATTACCCCGACAGCTCAACACTTGAGCAAAATTAAGATACTCAAAAACCGTGCCACAGTGTCTATGGACCAGCCGTAGAAGGGTCAACCCTTGACTCACTTATGGCGCTACAGGGCTACGGAAAAACCTCAGGTTTAGCCGCGGTTCCATGGTCGTAGGATCGAGTTAGGCTTACGTTCTTCTAGAGGGTCCATAGGGATACTTGCACAATCTTCCGAATATGTTCAACTTGGGAAATTCCAACACTTGGAAAATTTCTGTGAGGGGTCTTGATGTGGGGTTGAAGTTCGTTCGAACTGTTAAACATTGTCTAGGTTACCATTACAATGTTAAAATATACGACTACGAAACACTCCGATTTAGCCCCTAAGCACAATTATCATCACATGAAATTTTGGGCTAAACACACAACACCTGAAACCCCAAAACCTAACCACCACAGCACAGAAGAAAAACGAGGCATTTTGGAGCAGGTTTGGCCGGCCTCATCGATTTTTGAGGGGTTCTGCTCGAGTGAAAACAGGTGGATTTGCCTCATTTTTCATCTGTGTTCTAGTTGTATCACATACAAGCTTCTGCAGTTGTTTAAATAATTTTTATAGATCGTTTTAAAATCGACAGAGAGCTGATTCTAGGGTTCCAGAAATCCGTATTTTCCAGAGTTGTTTCGGTTTCGTAATATTTAACATCGTCTAAGTTTTTAGCTTGGCTCTGATACCACTGTAGGGATTCTTTAGCGCCATGCCTTGGTTAGGGTTGCATCACACATGTTATAGCAAAAATTTAGGGGGTGCTAAACAATTCCAACAATGAATCGAACTAGAAATCTAGGGTAACAACATAAAGTATCATATACTATGTAGTGTCTAACACTAAGTGGGGAGAAATACAACCTTTGTAGACCTCCCTCCTTGACTCCTTGGATCAATTAGGGTTTGAACCGGCTTGCTTGAACCCTTCCGGAGTCCCTTTGCTCAAGCTCCTTGCTCCACTTGATTAAGATAAAGATGAAGCAAATAATCTACACTAAGAGGCTAGAGTAGTATAGATTGGTGATGTGGTTTGTGTTCTCACTTAAAAACCCTTTCTTTTTGTGTTCCTCACTCTAAAGAAAAATCAAGAGAGCATGAAGGAGGAAGAAAAAGGAGATGACTAGCATGAGCTCTTTTGTGATAATGATAATACTCATCAATAAAATGAGAAAAGAAAAATAGATATATAAGTCACACTCATATCCAAACCATGGATAATAAATATCTAAATATTTTCATTTGTGAGTTAAATAAAAAAGAAATTAAACCATGGTCAAAATTTAGGTCAAGTAAAGAATAGTAATGAAGAATATTCAACCATGATTTAATCTTTTTCTTTTTCTCAATAACAAAAATATATACACATATATATCAACCATGTGAGTCTTGCATTTCCATCTCCTATGTATAAACAACCATGACACATGTATGTATGTATGTGTTCATTCACATCAACATGTATATATGCATACATACATTCATGCACATATCAAAATAGAAAAGGTTTAAACAAGTGAGCTAAAAGTCAATATTAAATCAACACTTGATTTAATAAACCGTGTAAGTCGATGTTCAACACCCCAATACTTATGGGGAGGCAGAAATATGAATAACAATCTTGTTCTATGATTAAACATCGAATAACCGTATGAATCGTTTGCTAAACAAGTTTTAACAAAAGCTATAGAGTTCTAAACTACTATGTTAAGAGATTATACCAAATGATTCTAGTCCTTCGTCTTAATGTTATCTACGGCCTCTTTGGATCTCCACGTCCTCTTCGGCTTTCTTCCGTGATAGACGATCCACCCGAGAACCCTAATCCAAGCTATAACCTCTAAACTTGAGGTTACTTAGTTTCTCTAGTTGCTAAATAGAGTAGCTAAGGTGATGTAGAGATAGGTTATGGAGTAATTAGTCTTTCCTAATCCTTGTTCTCAACTCATGAGCGTAGGATTAGGTTTGGTGAAGGAGAGAGAACTTGAAGAGAGAGAGTGAGAAGATGATAATGATAATAATAATAATAATGAAATAGCTTCTCACTTGATATATGAAACATAATGAATAAAAAGAAATGAATAATATGAGATTATTCATCATGTTTCATTAATGCAAGTGGGTGATTCATTATGTGAGTCATTAAGCATTTAATAATGCATTAATGACATGATGAATCACTCACAATGAGTCACTAAGTTATTAAATGAAAATGCCACCTCTCCCTCCATGTCACATCCTTCTAGAAGCTTCTCGGAAAATTACGAGAACGCCCCTCTCATCCGTGAAAATACGGAAAAACTTTAGACTGTATAAATCCAATAACCTGATACTAGAATCTGGCTTAAACCAAAGCCGGCTAGTAAAAACTGTCCGAATGTCGTACGTGCGTTCAAACACGTATGCGTCCGAACCTTTGTCGTAAAACCATACGACCTCTATATCTTTTCGCCTGGGTTTAGGAAATCTCTATGTGGGACTCTAAAGACTCAACTACTACGCTGGCAGTGGGTTTAACCACAGACCGCAAGTGGCACTAACTGTACGTAACGGTCCCCAGGTAGTTGTCGATAAGAAAGCTGATGAGGTAACCCATCTGAAATCCTACTGAGCCTGTCTGTGACAATATCCGCGCAGTCCGGTCTGTTCGTCTAAGAGTATCGCATGTATGGTCTAGGGAGGTGGTGGACGTCAGACCCCTAATAACCGTACAAGTCGTGTCGGTATGGTTCAAGACCACCCGAGAATCTACTGATCATTCCATCAGTAATTCTCAATCAGCCCTGGCCAGGGACTTATGGTAATGACCAACCGACCACAGTGCGATATCAACTCCCTATACCGGGAGAGACGAATCCCTAACAGTCGCTCACTGCCTCCACGTGGCTCGGGACTGTGCCCAACTGAAACCTGTTTGCACGACTCCTTTGAGCCGTAGTAGGGTAATAATCAAAGCACAGTAGGAACTCACACGAGACAAATGATGACCTTAAGTCAACGGACTATCTGCACACATGTCACCTGAGAACTGCTATCTGACGTTAGGTATAATACCATCCAGTCAGTTCTCGGCGAGTCCTGTCCGGTGTACTCACACCCAGTGAGCATCTGTATACAATCTTAGGTGAACACCACCAATGGTTGCGGGACCAATCCATTGCCCCTCGTCAGGATCTAGATATGTATACACTAGTCTACTCCGGAGTATCGATGCCCAATCTCGATACTCCTGCGACCAGGGACATCTAAGGGTGTGCCTGTTGACTATCCAACTCCCACTAGTATGACTGCCATCACAACGCTGGTAGTCAGAAAAAACACCCTATGGGCTTTATCAACATATATATATATATAAATACCAAGTAAAAAATATCATACGTTAAGACAAAGTCAAACCAAATAGCGTACTATCATATCAAGTAAGACTGTCATGTACATACATATCCCAAGCATCCTATACAATGTAGGCCTCTACGGCATATATATCCAACAAACCGGTCATATCTCATACAACCCAACCAATAGAAAACGCCCGATTAAAACACGGTATCACATACACGCATTTAATGGAGCTCCCGCGCATATCTCGTATGCACACCACATCTTTTCTCCTGAGCTAGGAAACTCCTATATGGGACTCTAAGACTCGTCAATACGCCGGCAGTAGGTGATGATCATATCAAACACCCACAAGCCGCAAGCGGTCAGCTAAACATAACGGCGACCCGGGTATTGAGCGATCAGAAGATCAACAAGCAAAGCTGCTCATACTCCTGTAAATCCTGTCAGTAACACTAAGCCGTACAGTCCGGTCTGATATGTCGCATATCTAGTCTAGGGGTGGTGAACGTCATACCCCAGTAACCGATAAGTCGTGTCGATGTGAGGCTCATAACGGGTCGAGAAACTACTGATAACACCTATCAGTAGATCTCCATATCAGCCTGGCCAGGGACTTCCAGTTATAGCCAATCGAGCACAACGCAACATCAACCCCCAATACCGGGAGAGACAAAACCCCTCCTCATTGCCTCCATGTGATTCGGTACTGTGCCCAAAAGCCACCGTTTTGCACATTTTCTTGAACGTGGTAAGGTGGAAATCAAAGCACAATGGGAATCACATAAGACTCTATGACGATCTCGGGTCTACAGACTAACCTGTACCAGTGTCATCTGAGAACTGCTATCCGACGATAGGTATAATCCCAACTAGGAGTTCTCGACGAGTCCGTTCAGTGTACCCAGTCTCCACTGAGCACCCGTATACCATCTTTGATGTCAAACACCAATGGATGTGGGATCATCCATCGTCCATCATATGGGTCAAGAAGCGTATACGCTAGTCTACTCTGGAGTATCGATGCCCTGTCCCGATACACCCTCGACTAGGAACAATTATAGGATGTACTTGTGGATTACCCTGGCCCCACTAGTATGATCTCCATCATAGTCCTAGTAGTCAAGTACACATCCTTCGGGCTTTATCAACTTGTGAGAGCAAAACAGTATCACAATACAAGTCAACATGTTAAGAAAAAGTGCAACCAGATAGTATACTATCATGTTGAGCAAAAAAGTCCTCTCTATATATGTCCAAGCATCTACTATAATATATATCATATGTATAACAATGGCCTCTAGGGCATATACATAACTAACACCTGGTGCATTCTCGGCCAACAGTATCGTTAGAGCAGCGTCTTCTAGACCAGGGTGTGGACCCCTTGATGCACTCCCCCGACCCCTTCATATATCTCTCACAGAACGTAGTCCGCCTCATGGGGGTCTATGAACCAGAGCAGAGGCTGAATGTCTGAATTCTTATATAAGTTTCCTTTGCTCCAGATGAAATGGCATGCTTTTTCCCGAAGCCGGCGAGATTCTCCTTGATCTTCGGAAAGTACACCGTCCTTTAGGAATTCTACGAGGGGCTTTCTCCAATCTTGGCCTTCTTTCTGAGTTGTGTAGATTTGGAGCGTTACCTCTTCATCTTCCACGCTGGGCTGTGGCAAGACTTCGAAGAGGATATTTCTTTTATGGCTGGCCGAATAGGAGGAAGCGAGCTTGCTCAAGGCGTCGGCCTGGGTGTTCAAGTTTATGAGAATATGCTCCACTTGAACTTATTAGAAATTCTTCCGAAGCCTTTTTACCTCGGCCATGTATTTTATCATAAGTGGCTCTCGGGCCTCAAAACGCCCGGTTACATAGCCGACGACTAGCACGGAGTCGTTGCTTACCCTGATGGTCTTCAGCCCTACCCCGGAAGCGATTCGTAGACCTTCCAAAAAAGCCTCGTACTCCGTGGCGTTGTTTGACGCCTTAAAACCGAGCTTTAAAGAGTACTCCATTTCCGCCTCATCTGGGCTACGGATGATCAGACCAGCCCCGCTCCCCTCCTCTGTGGAGGATCCATCCACGTAGAGTACCCAATTCAGGATGGGTTCGGGAACCTCCTCGACCGAGGGACGTGGTTCGGGGCCCTGCACTTCCATTCCTTCTTTAGTGGGGATGGTGCATTCGACAACGAAATCCATTATGACCTGTACTTTGATGGCTTTTCTGGGGCAGTATTTGATGTCAAATTGAGACAATCCCACCTCCATTTCTCCAGACGACTTGATGATTCGGGGGAGGCGAGAATTGACCCTAAAGGTCGCTCGGTGAGACGAGGATCGTATGCGCTTGGAAATAGTGTCGAATTTTCCTGGAGGCGACGACAAGTGCCAGGACTATTTTCTCTATGGCCGGGTATCTTATTTCCGCGTCCTTGAAAACATGGCTCACGTAGTAGACCGGTCTCTGTATACCCTCGAATTCTCTGACGAGCACTGAGCCTGCAGCTTGGTCGGAGGCCGCTAGATATAGTAAAAGCTCATCACCCTCGACCGGTCGGGTGAGTAGTGGTGGGGTCGCTAGGTGCGCCTTGAGTTGTTCGAAAGTGTTCTGGCACTCCTCAGACTATTCGAACTTAGGAATTTTCCTTAGGGCCCTGAGAAACGGGATGCACTTCTCTCCGGATTTGGACATAAAAAGACTCAGGGAAGAAACCATCCCCGTGAGTCGCATGATGTTGACATTGCTCTTGGGTGTTGCCATGTTGAGGATGGTGCTGATTTTTTTCTGGGTTCGCTTCGAGCGGCGGCCCCTACCCGCCAGACCGCAGACCCCCCTCCCTGGGATGGCGACACCTGTAGGAGGACAGATGGGCATGCCATCTCACTCACGCTCATCTCAATGCCACTGAATGCCGGCGTGCCGACTCTGGCAACCATGACCCAAACACGGCGAATGATTCCATGACTCGCTGGGCGCCGGACAGCTCCATACCCCGATCTCAGAGGAGACCAGACCTTCGCTCCGACGCCCGCCGCGCACTCTCACCCCCTGAGGAGGTGTCGGTCAGTTCGCCTTCTTCCAGGAATGACCGGCGCCCCAACACCCACCGAGGCCGTGAAAATGGTGAACGCCGGGACTACTCAAGAAGGGCCTCGTCCGAGAATTTAAGAAATGTGATAGAGCGGAATCAAAGCCGCACCATCGTGAAGGCCCAGAGTGGGGGTAGCCACTACTCCGACTGTGCTGAATTCTCGGGGTACCACCACCGGATCGAAGCCCTTGAAAAGAAAATCGAAGGCATACGACGAGATGGTCATATGTCCGGTGAAGGGGCCAGGTATTCCACCGATTCTCTCACAAAGCCCTTCACAGAAGAGATGCTGGCCGAGCGCGTCTCGTCCAGGAACAAACTGCCCAAAGTATCCCTCTTCGACGGGAAGTGCGACCCGAAGGACCACTTGGATGCATTCATGGCGGGCATGAGCTTTCAAGACCACTCGGATGCAACTCAATGCCGAGTTTTTCCCACCACCCTAATCCGAGCTGGCCGGGACTGGTTCCGAGGGCTTGCGCCGTGCTCCATCTTGACCTTTGACGATCTGGCTACCCAATTCCTCGGTCATTTCGTCGGAAACCGACGATAGAAGAGGACGGTCGACTACCTGTTCACTGTCAAGAGCGGAGACAAGGAATCCTTTAAGGGGTATGCCACTCACTTCTACAATGCCCTCTGAAAGTTCCCGAGCACCGCGATGAAATAGTTATCACCGCTCTGAGGTCGGGTCTAAGGCACAAAAAGTGGCTCCGCACTTTTGTATTAGCGTAACCTAAGACCACAGCTGAAGTGAAATCCAGAACCGAGCGAGAAATCCAACTCGAGTCAGAGGTGAACTCAAACTCACCCCGAGGCGACCAAACGGACCGAAAGAAAAAGGATAGGGAAAAGAAAAAGAATGTTGATCGTCCGAAACCTTACTCCCCGAGGTTCCACGAGTACACCCCTCTGAACATCTCTCAAACCGAGCTGTTGGAGGAAACTAAGGGCGAGAGGTTCTTTAAGCTCCTGCCGGCTACCCAAAGAATGGGCAAGCGTGTCCGCGGCCCGTACTGTGCCTATCACAGGTCGCAGGGTTACCCGACTGAGAGCTGCAAGTAGCTCCATGACTACATCGAGAAGTTGATCCGCTCGGGCCACCTGACGAAATACCTACGGGTCAAGCGGCAGGCGTAGCGGGAGAAAAAAGACCAAACCCTTCCCGGGGAAATAACGATCGGGAAAATTATGGTCGTTTCGGCGAATCTAACCCTGGGAAGTGAGGGAAACCATCGCCTCCTCCCAGCCGAGGGTGTAAGCGATCCACCCCACAAGACGTGCAGAAAGGACGAACCGATCATCTTCACCGATGAAGACCTTCATGACATATCGCTTCCTCACAATGACTCTCTCGTGATAATGGCCCGAGTCCACATTACGAGGTCCAGATAATATTGGTCGATTCAGGGAGCTCGGAGGATATCCCGTTCCACGACTGTTTCCAGCGTATGGGGCTAGAACCATCCGATCTTTAGCCGACCTCCCATGTTCTTTCTGGATTCACCAACCATTTCGTCCAGGCTGAGGGATCTGTAAGCCGATGTCGCACACCCCGCGGGTTCGCGGGGAGGCGGAATTTTCAAAAAATGATTTTAACGAACTACGCAACACCGGCTAACTCCAGGATCTATACTAAAACCTTAACTAACTAAACTATCTAGGAGTTTTAGCTACTCGGTAAGAGTGGTATACCTCCTAGAACTGGTCCTTCGGGTCTTCTTGTCCTCATCTCCTTGGCTCCTCGGTGAACGGATGAATGTTTCATGATCGGCCTTCTCGCGTCAAAGATGATCCACCCGAGAGTTTGTGCTTCAAGCTCCAACCTATAAACTGAGGTAATTAGGGTAAATGGTTCGCTAATCCAAGTAGCTTAGGTGATGTAGAGAAGCTACTAAATTGTTTTGTCTCACTAAACCCTATGGCTCACAACATATGTGAAGGTTAGGGTTTTTGAGGAGGAGGAAGAAGGAGATGAAAATCAAGAGAGAGAATGAGGAGAAGCAAATGAACAAAAGTTGCAAAGTGAGAAGAATGGCTTATATCTAATACACTCATTGAAGCATGGAATAAATCACAATATTAAATCCTCACCATACTTCAATAGTAATGCTAAACAAGTAAAATAATCCTTGAGCCATCCCTCACACCATGCTACAAATATCTCTCCTTTTTCCAATTTTCCACCTTACTAATCTATTTTGTAAAAAATAGATAATACCAAATAATGAGGTCTCTCCTTCTAGAAGTATTCTTGAGAAAATTACAAGAATACCCCTCACCGTACATACATACCTATATCCGTATTCCGAAAAATACAAATACACTGAGACGATAGCAATCCAATAATACAATATTAGGATCCGGCTTAAACCAAAGCCCACTAGTATTGTCCGCCCGAACATCATCCATGTACAAGTACATATATGTGATCGTAGTCCGGACGTAAAACCATACGGCCTCTACATCTTTTTCCTGAAGCAAGGAAACCCTCTGTGTGGGACTCTAAAGACTCGACAGTGCGCTGACAGTGGGTTTAACCACAAGCACGTCAATGGTACTAGCTGCACGTAACGGCTACCCAGGTATCTGTCGATAAGAAGGTCGATGAGCAAACTCATCCGAACTCCTACTGAGCCTGTCTGTGACAATCTCCGTACAGTCCGGTCTGTTCGTTTAAGATACTCGCATATCGGGCCTAGGGAGATGATAAATGTCAGACCCCTAACAGCCCAATAAGTCGTGCCGGAGGAGAGCCCAATACAGCCTGAGAAATTACTGGAGTGCTTACCAGTATTTCTCGACCGCCCTGGCCAGAGACTTTGTGTAATGGCTTTCTGAACACTACGCGATATCAACCTCCAATACCGGGAGAGACGAATCCTATCTGACCGCTCCTGGCTCCAAGTGCTTCAGGTCTACACCCAACTACTACCTGTTTGCACGACTCTTTTAAGCCGTGATAGGGTAGTAATCAAAGTGCAGTGGGAACACACTCGAGACGAAGTAGCGATGGCAAGTCAACGGACTAACCTGTACTCATGTCACCTGGGAACTGTTTTATGATGATAGGTATAATACCAACCAGCAGTTCCCATCGAGTCCTGTCCAATTTAACTCGTAACCTAATAATCACCTGCCCAGTACGTCGTTCTAATGGCTGTGGGACAAACCATATCACCTGCTGGGATAAGGAGCGTATACACTAGTCTACTCTGGAATATCGATGCCCTGTCTCGATAATCCTGCGACTAGGGACCTGTATAAAGATGTGCTTATAGACTACCCAACCCCCACTAGTGTGACTACCATCACAACACTGGTAGTCAAGCAAAGATCCTAAGGGCTCTACCAATATTTATAAGCGATCTACTAAAAGAAACACATGCACATATTGAGGTAGAATCAAACTAGGTAGCATACTACCATTTTGAGCAAGTCTGTTATTATAACCGTGAATATCCCAAGCTTCCAATATGTAATATACAATCCAGTATGATACAATAATGGCCTTTAGGGTATATATCACTAACAATCTCCCACTTGCACTAAGGCCATTGTTCCCGCCAAAATTTTGGCTCAAAACCCGCTCCGTAAAAAAATAATAACAATAAAATAAAAAATAAATGAATGAATAAATAAATAAATAAATAAATAAATAATAATAATAATAAAGGAGAAAATCTCCTTTTCAGAGCAAAGCTCTGTTTGAATTTCAAATTCAAAAAGTGAAGCAACGCTTCAGATAACTTGCGCTCTGCGCTGCGCGACACGTGTCAAGCGCAGGTGCAATTGCGCCAACTGTGCCAGTACTAAAATTTAAATAATAAATTATTTAATTAATCAGAATTAAAATTCTAGAAAGATTTTTCCAATCTTATTAAAATAAGAAGATTGTCTTCTGTAAAACAGAGGCCTTAGGATCAAAGATCCAATGGTGGGGAAATATCCCCAGATCAATCAGAGAAAGATCTCTGTAACTAACCTAACAAACTAATTGGCCCTATATAAAGGCCCCTAGACTCCAAGTCTCATATATAGAGAGCTCCGCTAAAAACTCAGAGAGAAAAAATGGTAAACCTTTGAAAAAAGAAGAATTTCTTCTAAAAAGATCAAAGATCTAAGAACAAGATCAAGATCTTCAATAAAAAAAAAAGATCAAAAGATCTAATCATAAAAGAAAAATAAAAGAAGTAATTTACTTCATTATTAGATCTTTTGATCTATATAAAGGCATTGCCTTTTGATGAACCATCGGTTCTTGAATCTTGAGGTAAAACCTCTAAAAAGATTCTTTTCTTTGATCTAAATTTGATCAAGATGCGTTCTGCGCTATTGAACAGTGCCTTGCACCCTTAATTTGCGCTGTTGCGCTTCCTGGACTGGCGCAAATCACCAGAGAGCGCCACGTGTCAATCTGCGCCTTGCGCTCCTAAAAACATAGCACTGCGCTCTTGGATTGACGCACTGCACCAGAGCGCGCTACGTGTCAGCAGCGCACTAGCGCAGTGCACTGGCGCAGCGCACTGCGCTAATAGACTTGCGCTCAGCAGAGCGTGACACGTGTCACCTCCACATGCGCTGGCGCCTTGCGCTCTTTAACTGGCGCAGAGTGCCTGACAGGCCACGTGGCGTACTGTCAGACCATTAAATGCTCTGCATTATTAAAAAGGGGCAGAGCCCAATTAAAAGGTCTAACAGACCAAAACAAATGCTATGCATTATTAAAAGGGGGCAGAGCCCAATTAAAAGGCCTAACAGGCCTAATATAAATGTTGTGCATTTAATTAAAAAGCCCAATGCCATGCATTATAAAAGGGCTGAGCCCCAAAATAAAGGCTCATACAGGCAAAACAATAAAATGTTCAATTCATATCAACTGAGCCCATATGCTCAAACAGACTTTAGTCCCAAATTGGACTATAAATCTCTCAACCAACTTTGGTTCAAGGGTACATCTATGAACTCCTCTGATATCTGTCGTTGTAATCCTTCAACGTCTTCAGAGAGGTGACGGGTCCCGACGACCATACATTCCATGGACCACCATGTCCCTATACTGGTAATGGACCACCATGTCCCTAAACTGGCAATGGACCACTATGTCCCTAAACTAGAACAATAGTGCCCCCAAATGCTCTTTTGTCGGATCTAAATGATCCTGTTAAGCTGATCTTAGTCTTAAATTAGACTAACGTATCCTTAACAAACGTTTAAGTTGATCTTAGCCTCAAATATGGCTAACGAATCCTTAAACCAAAATCCCAAATCCAAATCTAAGAAAATACGGATTTGGACTAATCCACGTCCTATGGGAGACAACATAAATTAGTCTCCGTATAGAATCCACGGGCAACCACAAACAAAACAAACACCCACGACACGAAGTGACCAGCTAGAGAAGGAGAAAGTTGTTACCGCGATGCGGTAGCGTAATTAACTGCAGGGGCTTGCGCCTGCAGGGAAGAGATTCCCCACAATAAAAAAAACCCCTTAATCGAGGGGGAATCTGACGAAGTCTGCTACATCGGCTGCATCCGTTTAAACCTTCGATACATGGTGCCATAAATCAACTTGGCATCTTCGGAGAGGTGGACGGATAGCACCAATTAGCATCTGCCCCGAATTTCAGGCAAGACGTCCCTGTCTCGCGCGTCTTTCGGAGGGGAACAGATTCTGGCACGCCCGGTGGGACCTCTTCCTCTTTCCACTCCACACTTCGTGTGTCGTATTTGCGAACGAATCGCGGTTTGCTGTGGTTGCCTGTGGATTCGAGGTACTTAGATTTGGTGTCTTGCTCCGTGCAAAAAACAGAAGATCAATGGCTTCAAACTGCACTAACTGCAACTGCAACTCTCGCTGCGTCCTTACTGGAGGAGTGACTTATGGGCCCCAAGCGGCCTCTCTTTTCAAGATGCCAGTGGAGCAGGTAACTCAAGCCACCACTGGACTATTCTTCGGGACCATGCTCCCACCGATGAGCTTCAATGCCCCAATGACGTCGCAAGAAGCTCCAAAGAAGTCGGTCTTTGATCGGCTTGCTACTACTGCGGCCCCTCTCAACGGGTCGCCCAACTCCACCGCCTCAGTTTTTAACAGACTAGGCCAGAGCTCTAACAGGCCCATGAAGAAGCCTGCAATACCAGAAGGCATTACCCCGAAGCGGATAGCCATCCCTGCTCCCGTTCCAGGAGAAATCACCAAGGTTGCTTCCTCTACTCGGAAGTCTGCTTTTGATAGACGGGCCGTCCCCATTCAACGGACGTCGGTCTTTAAAAGGCTGATACCAACAAATTCTGACCAACACAGGGGGCATGAGGAGGTCACCCCTACGGCCAAACCAACTCCAATCGCACGACATGCTCGCCGTCTTCACTGGTGCCGGGTAAGGAAGGCTGGGGGCAACTCTCCCTCTGGGATAACTCCGCCAGCTCCAATGGTGGAAATCAATACTGCTGTTCCGACCGGGAATAGCTTTGAGCCGCTAAGAAGGGTGCGCAAAAACTCGCCAACTGCCACATTGAAAAGATCTCCTACACCTGTGGATAATGCCCCAAAGGTGAAGCTGGAGCAGCCCCCTCAACGGCTGTCCTCTGAAATTTACAAGGTCTGGCTTCAAGTCCAAGACTCTGTAATGGATCAAGACTATCTCCGCCAATAGAAAAAGATGAAGGTTCGGCAGGAGAAGGACTACTCTGTCAAGCCAGAAAAAGCAACAGCTGGCTGGGTGCCCACTGCAACGGCTCCCTCAACGTCAATCACTCAAAAGAAAAGGAGGCCGCAAAAAGCCCATGTGAACATGGCAAATCGTAAAAGCGCTGAGCACAAACGCCCCAAGTCTGGGGGCATAGTGGTGCATACTGTTTATATGGCTTTCGGAAAGGAGGAAAGCCGTGCTTCGACGGGTCACCGACCGCTCACCCGATCCGTGACAAAAGCCCAGGAGCAGCAACAGAAGCTTCAGGAAATGCTGACACAAATGGCCGCACTCACTGGGCCAAAAGAAAGCCCGGAGGCATCATCAGAACAGCGTTACGAACAAGAAACTGACGCTGACTTCTTACGCAGAGTCCTCGAAAAGAAGGACAAAGAAGCCGCAGAGCAAGCGGCTAACATAAAACAAATGGCGCTTCTCTTCCAAGACATGGTAGGAATGATGTTACAACCGGACCCTCCAGCTGAAGACCCTCCGATCGTTATTGAAGATGATAGAGGGGAGACATCTAATCCTCCTCCGGCTCTTTCAGCAGCCAAGGAGGAAACTATTTCCAAGGCCGCCCTGGACGACTATATAGCTCAGCAGATACGAGTTCATCAGGCGAATGAAGCCGCTGGGCAAATTGTTAGAACCAGACGATCCTATCCGGGATGGTATGACCAAATCAGTTACCCGTCGGGATATACGATCCCTAAATTCCACGTGTACAAGGGGACAGGGAATCCACATCAGTATGTCGCTCAATTCAGAGCCTTATGCGACAACACTGGCGGCGATGATAAGCTCCAGCTTCGCCAATTCGTCGGCAGCTTATTGGAAACGGCGTTTGAATGGTATTTGGAGCTAACTAACGACTCTGTCAAAACATTTGCGGAGATGGAGCTATTGTTTACAGAAAGATTTGCAAGTGCCAGCGAGCGCACCCCGATAACAGCACTGATCAACGCCAGGGTAAGGCCAGGCGAAACATGGGTTCAATACGCAGCACGATGGCGGAACTTGTGGTCAAAATGTGAACAACGCATCGAAGAAGCGCCAGTGGTGGGCATGTTCGTGGGCACCCTAGATCCTCATGCAACCATCTCGCAATCCATGATGTTCTTCAAGCCAATCACGTTCCAGGCCTTGATTGACAAATTGGCCCAAATGGATCAGATGGGACATAAACCGTCTCCTCCAAAGCCAGACTCTCGAATGAGAAAGGAAAAGGGAAAGCGATCGTCGTCGCTAATACTCAACAACAGCCGAGCAACTCAAAGCCGGTTGCTTGCCAAAACAACGTGCGTCAACGCCCATCCCTCGAGGAGAGACTGGGACGTCCTTACTCGTTTCCTCAGAATAAAACAAGGAGACTGTTCGAGCTAGCAGTGCGCAATAGACTCATCAATCTGCTGGGTCCAAAACGTCCGTTGCAGCCAGGCGATGTCAACGATCTTAATTACTGCCCTTTCCACCGAGCGGTAAGCCATCCAATCAAAGATTGCTTCGTCTTTAAGGGATGGATCGAGGACCAGTACCTACAAGGCAAGTTTGCGCTTTCTGAGAAGTGGAAGGTAAACCCACCACAGCCGCACACTCCAAAGAAGACGGACATGCCGGGGGCAACTTGTTCTTTTGTTGAAGAAACTCCATGGGAGGTCGTGCTTTCCGCCAAACCAAAAAGATTCTGAATGATCTCCAAACATATCCGGTGATCAGATGGAAGAACCCGTTGGAACCTGAGATCATCAAGGGGATGCTGAAGCCGCGCCCAACTCCAAAGATTGGTGATAGCCAAAATGCTCACACTCAGCCGTCAAAATCTTCGAAAAAGAAGAAGAAGTCCAAAAAGGCCGTGAAGCCTGGTGACAAGCGCACGAGCCTGCAAAAACAGATCGACGCGCTGGAGGAATATAATCAGAAGGCACGGACTCCCATCATGTTCCAAGAGTTCCTCAGCCACGTCTTTCAGGAGGAAGATGATGGAGAAAGCTCGTCGGATGAATCTGAGGGTTACGTAGCAAGTTGTCATTTGATCTCTCACTCGTTTACAGACGATGAAAAGGCTTCTTGCACAGAGAAACTGGGGGCAGGGCCCGAACCAGAACTTCTAGGACCATCAGACGAAATGATTGATGCATTCCTAAACGAAGCCTGTCAGGAAAGCAAAGCCAATCGAGAGCGTGAACTGGTTATATTTGAAAAGTCCAAATGCCAACGACTGGAGGAAAAGGTCGAGACGCCCCGAATGGAGCAAAGCGTCCCTATCGCCAGCAAAAGCAAGCTTAAAGTAAGGAATCAATTCGCTAGGGCCCTGGCAATAGGAATGAAGTTGCCCTCTCTTAAAGGAAATTCCCCTGGCAATATACGTCTTGATGAAGCAGACATACATCCTAACTTCTGCCTATACCATCAGAGGATTGCACACCCCACCGAGGAGTGCATAGCCTTTAAAAACTGGTGGCAGGGATATGTTGCCCATCGACGACGCGTTCAACGAGTGAAGCGCAAGGCTCGTCAGGAACGGAAAAGCACGACGGATGAGCGTGAAAAAGCTGTTGGCAACTGTCACATAGCCGACACCAAGGGATCGCAAGTTATCACCTTTGGAAGCAACTCTGACGAAGAAGTCGCCCTCAACCCTCTCTTCAAGGAATCTACCTCCGGCACAAAACGTGTGAAGATTTGCGGCAAAATTTAGCTGCGTAATCATACGTTTACCTATTGACCGAAACGTCTTTAAACTACTACCGCAGCATCCTCAGGCTGACGTGATAAAAAAAAGAGAAGTGATAAAAAAAAAAGAAAACGGTATGTCCATAAGCAAAATGGGCACGGATGAAAACCCGAAAGGGCTCCGTGAGTAAAAACGGCAGGGCTACCGGCGAGTGTTTGTGAAAACCCGAAAGGGCGCAACTTCGTTAAAAAAAAGACGGTATGTCTATAAGCAAAATGGGCACGGATGAAAACCCGAAAGGGTCCGTGAGTAAAAACAGCAAGGCTACCGGCGAGTGCTTGTGAAAACCCGAAAGGGCGCAACCTCTTTAAAAGACACTTGCAGGGTCCCTTCGACCTTGTAAGGAGAAACCACCCGCGTGAGATCTTTACGACTCACAAGGGAGCAACACACTTAGGGATCCTCACGATCCCTAAGGAGAAATTACACTTGCGAGATCCTCACGACTCGTAAGGAGAACTCTCTTATGGGACCCTCACGGCTCATAAGATTTGAAAGTCTTAAGTTACCGAGACCTGAACCTGTTCCCCCACAACCTTCGATATTGCCCTACAAGCGGCTCAATACTGACCCTTGTCTATAATCCACGGGTGCGAATAAACATTTCCCTAACCAAGTCCTACCCGTGACTAGGGATATGTCCATATGGTGAACAACCCTTGTAAGTCCTCTCGACTTATAAGGAGAAAACCCTTTGGTAAGATCCTTACGACTTACAGGGGAATATATACTTAGGAATCCTCACGATTCCTAAGGAGAAAACACACCTACGAGATCCTCACGACTCGCAGGGAGAAATACCTTTATGAGACCCTTACGGCTCATAAAGTCAAAAGCCTTAGTCGACAGGATCCAAACCCTGTTTGCTAAGCCACCTTTGTTCGACATCGATAGAGGCAAATGATGATTCGCTCCTGGCAATATCCCAGTTGTAGCGATGCTGATACCTAAATCAGTATCAAATTCCAAGTCCTTTCATGGCAAATGATGATTCGCTCCTGGCATATTCCAGTCACAGCAATGCTGATGCCAAGATTGGCATCAGATTCCAAGTTCCACACTCGCGATAAAAAAAATCAGCGAGCCAAAAATTGCATATGAAATAGCCGAAATGATGGGGCAATTTGCAACGAAATCAGCAAGTAAAAATGTATGCATACAAAAACAGCCGAAATGATTGGGCAACTCGCAATAAAAAGCAGCGAGTGAAAATAAAATAAATAGCCGAAATGATTGGGCACCGCGAAAAATAGCCGAAATGATTGGGCAATCGCAACTTTCACGATATAAAAGCTGAAATGATAGAGCATCGCGGAAATAAAAAAAATGAAAAAATGAAAGAATGAAAGAATGAAACCTTTCGCCCTACAGGTAAGATCGCATCGATCCCTGTATACAATCTAGGGGCATAAAAAAAAGGGAACCGTACCTTCCCACCAATCTCCATCCGAAAGAGAGCCAAGTCTCGACAGTCCACTGACAACTTAGAGACCACTTCGGCATTCGTCTTGATACAACAGACGCAATGTCAACAACGGCGTTCCTTCGCAGTCCAGCAAGATACGGATACAACGCCGACAAAAGACCTCACGGTCGAAACAAAGCGAAGCAACGGAAAAATCCCAGCTTGACCTCAACATTCGTCTCGATATAGCAGACGAGATGTCAACAACGGCGTTCCTGCGCAGTCCAGCAAGATACGGATACAACGCCGACAAAAGACCCCATGGTCGAAACAAAGCGGAGTGACAGAAAAATCCCAGCTCCACCTCAGCATTCATCTCGATACAGCAGACGAGATGTCAACGACGGCATTCCTCCGTAGTCCAGCTGGATGCAGATGCAACGTCAACGAAAGACCTCACGGTCGAAACAAAGCGGAGTGACGGCAAAATCCCAGCTCCACCTCAGCATTCGTCTTGATACAGCAGATGAGATGTCGGCAACGGCGTTCCTTCACAGTCCAGCAGGATACAGATACAACGCCAACAAAAGACCTCACGGTCGAAACAAAGCAGAGTGACGTTCAGCAGGATGCAGATACAATGCCAACAAAAGACCTTACGGTCGAAACAAAGCGAAGTGACGACAAAATCCCAGCTTCACCTCAGTATTCGTCTCGATACAGCAGACGCAATGTCAATAACGACGTTCTTTCGCAGTCAAGCAGGATGCATATACAACATCAACAACCCAAGGTTAAAAAAACGGAGCCACGGCAAAATCCCTAGTTCCAGGTCCTAACGGTTCACAGGCAGCCTAGGAACCACCTCGACGATCGTCTCGATACAGCAGACGAGATGTCACCCCAGCGTTCTTCCCCCAGTAGGATTCGGACGCGCCAAAGCAAATGAAGCAAAGGCCAAATTCCTAGCTTCAGGGTCTTGACGACAACTCATATAAAGCCTGAAAGACAATCGAAGATCATCTCGCACCAGCGCGGAGTGGTCACCACCTCGACGATCGTCTCGATACAGTAGACGAGGTGTCACTACAGCGTCTTTCCTCCAACAGGATTCAGACACGCCAAAGCAAACGAAGCGAAGGCCAAATTCCTAGCTTCATGGTCTTGATGGTAACTCATATAAAACCTGAAAGACCATCGGAGATCATCTCACACCTGTGCGGAGTGGTCACCACCTCGACGTTCTTCTTGATACAACAGACGAGATGTCACCCCAGCGTTCTTCCTCTAGCAGGATCCAGACGCGACAATCAAACAACGGAGCCACAGCAAAATCCCTAGTTCCAAACCTCGACGGTTCACCAACAACCTAGAGACAACTGCGACATTCGTCTCGATACAGCAGACGCAATGCCGCCAAACAAAGCAAAGGCAAAATTCCTAGCTTCAGGGTCTTGACGGTAACTCATATAAAACCGGAAAGACCATCGGAGATCATCTTACACCAGCATAGAGTGGTTACCTCCTCGACGTCCGTCTCGATACAGCAGACGAGATGTCACCCCAGCGTTCTTCCTCCAGCAGGATTCAAATGTGACAATCAAACGAACGGAGCCATGGCAAAATCCCTAGTTCCAAACCTTGACGGTTCACCAGCAACCTAGAGACAACCGCGACATTCGTCTCGATACAGCAGACGCAATGCCAGCAAACGAAGCGAAGGCCAAATTCCGAGCTTCAGGGTCTTGACGGTAACTCATATAAAACCTGAAAGACTACCGAAGATCATCCCACATGGAGTGGTCACCTCCTCGACGTCCGTCTCGATATAGCAGACGAGATGTCACCCCAGCGTTCTTCCCCAGCAAGATTCAGACGCGACAATCAAACAAACGGAGCCATGGCAAAATCCCTAGTTCCAAACCTTGACGGTTCACCAGCAACCTAGAGACAACCGCTACATTCGTCTCGATACAGTAGACGCAATGCCAGCAAATGAAGCGAAGGTCGAATTCCTAGCTTCAGGGTCTTGACGGCAGCTCATATAAAACCTGAAAGACTATCGGAGATCATCCCACACCAGCGGGGAGTAGGTACATACAAACAGTAAAGATACATATATGATATTACTAGCCAGACTAGGTACATACAAACAGTTACGCAAAATCAATATCTTCCCACTTGTCAATCCTAGGTGATATTTCCCTACGGATACAGCATCCACGCTTATTCCGTTAGCAACCCTGAGAGTCATATCACCTGCCTTGATAATTCTACGGTTTTTCAAAGCCTATAATGAATTACGGATATGAGATCCTGATCCGGTATCTAGTACCCAGAAAGTAGAGTTAATTGACATACAGTTTTCAATCATCAACACACCCGAAGCCGAAGCCACAACTTGGTCCGAATCCTGGTTTCTGGCTTTCCACGCCCTGTAGTATTTCTGACAATGCGTTTTCCCGTGACAACAGAAACATCCCTCTTTCCCTACTGTTATCCCGAAACCTTTTCCCTGTCCTTTCCCTCTACCCTACTGACACTGCCTATTGGCTTGGTGGAGGCCTTCTTCTTCTCTCCTTGACTTTCGTCTTGGATCCAGAAGAGGAAGATTCTTCAATGAGCAGAGTGGGTGTCTCCCTGGATTCCTGCAGAGTGCCCTTTAAGCTCCTTAATATGTTGAGGAGTTCTGGAAGTGTAACTTTCTTCCCTTGAATATTGTAATTCAAGATAAACTGGGCATAGGCGGAGGGGAGCGACTGTAGAATCAAGTCAGTAAATAACTCGTTCTCTAACGTGGTCCCATAACCCATGAGCTGTTCAATATAGCTACTCATCGTAAGGACGTGGTCCCCTACAGATGACCCAACAACCAATCTCGCTTGAGGCAATATTTTCGAGGTCTTATATCTTGCGATACGAGATTGCTCTCCATATGAAACTTTGGTATGGAGGAAGATGGAATCTAAGTCTATGTTCTCGTGGTACCTCTGGTGTTTACCATCTATTGAGGCTAACACGAGTCACTTGGCTCTCGCACAATCCTTTTCCCATGTCTGACGGATATCAACATCCGCGACGGTGGAATCTAGACCTGGGACGGCGGGGGTTTTGGTAGTAAGGAGGTAGTCCAGCTTGTCATAGGCAAGTGCTATCTGGACATTCCTTAGACAATCAATATAGTTTGGCTCAGTCAATTTATTATCTAATAACCTAAGTCCGGTCATTGTGGTCGCTGCAATTAGGAGAGAGAGAAGAAACACTCAGCATGATGCTCTTGCAAGTTTAGATTGGTTAATAATATATCTAAACAGGATGGCTCTCACTGTTTCCTCGAATCCTTTATCAAACCATAAAAGAAGAATTAGTCAGGATTAATTTCACTCTTACAATTCTTGCTTAACCTTTCAGCCAGGCTGGTGTCGGTACTTCGAGGGAGGTTTTCCAACATTTTCGTGAAGTTCTTTAATTACATAACCTCTTTTCCCTGGAGGTGTAGCCCCGCTAACACCGTTATAGACACCTACTTGGTTTACATCATTGATTGTTTAGTGAAAAAATCTCCCGAAGAGTAGCGGATACTCATAGTAGGATCGGGATCCAAATATTATCGTGTGACAACTTTGAAGAAATCCTACCAAAATCATCATACTCCAAATGGTATGCAACACTAGCAAGTTTCAATTTCCTTAGAAACCCCCGATGTGGATTTTTGCCCCATACTCTTATGACCTTGATGAAGGCCAACATATCATAAGTCACATGTCAAGTTCTACCCATCTTTGTCCAGGTTAATTAGACCCCACCCATACATACCCTTTACGAAGGACAACATAGTAGTACGACTGTTCCAAACCAATGTATCTATCTATGCTACATATGAATACCCAGCAGCTACCAATCATTATGCCTTGGCGAAGGTCAAAATATATAGCTTGAATACTACTGAATACCTATATGAAATGACGGTGGGCTACGAATGGTTTTGGCGAAACCGTGAATGTAATGAACTTGATATAGTTGAAGGAACCATGATAGCTTTTTAAAAGGAATGGTTTAGGCTCTGCATTTAAAATTTGCTTTTTTGAAGAAAACCGAGTGGTTTTGAAACCGTTCCAACGATTAAACTATGGTTTTTTTTCCTTGCATTAATCAATGTTAATGCGGTCCCATCATTTAACCTTATCATTGCAGAAAAAGAAACGAAAATACAATGTACGCTTATGCCATCCGCATTCGCCACGGGGCCCCGTCATGCACCGTTAGGTTACTTAAGTACCGGCAGAACGGGGGCTGGACTAGCTCGGGTGCAAAACATAAGCAACGCCTACTATATATATATCCATTCGTCTCACGTAATAATAGGCATTTCAGATCACAGATGAATATATTAGATATACTAGGAATTCCGCGTTTCGTTTAAGCCTATAACGAAAGACGGATTCCACGGTCGTGATGAATAGCCAAACCCTACCCTAGACCCCTACGGTTGCGGCAAATTCCCTGCCAAATTCCCGAAGTGAAGCAGCCTCCCTCAATAAAATAAGTAAGCCACTCGGCACTTCAAGAACCCGGTAGTTTGTTCACCCCACCTTGGGTCATCCTAGTGTTAGGAATATGTATGCCCTAGAGGCCCTTATTGTATGATATAGTGGATGCTTGGACATATATAGAGGACTTTCTTGCTCGACATGATAGTATATTGTCTGGTTGCTCTTTATCTTAATATGTACACTTGTATTATTATACTATCTCTCTTATATATGTTGATAAAGCCTTTAGTACGTTTGCTTGACTACCAGGGCTATGATACAGATCATACTACTGGGACTTGTGTAGTCTACAAGCACATCCTTTAACAGTTCCTAGTCTAGGGAGTATCGAGACAGGGCATTGATATTTCAGAGTAGACTAGTGTGTACGTTTCTTGACCCTGTATTGGGCGATGGTTGATCCCATAACCATTGGTGTTTGACATCAAAGATTGTATACATGTGCTCATTAGAGAATGGGTACACTGAACAGGACTCGCCAAGAACTCCTAGATGGTACTATATCTATCGTCAGATAGCAGTTCTCTAGTGACACTGGTACAGTTTAGTCTGTAGACCCGAGATCGTCATAGAGTCTTGTGTGATTCCTACTGTGCTTTGGTTTCCTCCTTACCACGGCTCAAAGGAGTCATGCAAACAGGTGGATTTTGGGTACAGTCCCGAGTCACATGGAGGCAATGAGCGATAGGAGGGGTTTCGTCTCTCCCGGTATAGGGAGTTGATGTTGCGCTATGCTCGATTGGCTATAACAGGAAGTCCCTGGACATGGCTGTTGATGAGATTTACTGGTAAAAGTTATCAGTAATTTCTCATACCGTTATAGGCCACACATCGGCATGACTTATCAAGTTATTGGGGTCTGACGATTCCACCCCCAGACTCGATATGCGACATATCGGAGGAAGAGACCGGACTGTACGGTAAGTGTTACTTATAGGCTTCATGGGAGTTTGGACAAGCTTGCTTGTTGATCTTCTATTCTCTCAATACATGGGTAGCCGTTACGTCGAGCTAGTACCACTGACGACTTGTGGGTAATTGATGTGATCATTACCTACTGCTGGTGTATTGACGAGTTTTTAGAGTCCTAAGCAGAAGTTTCCTAGTTCAGGCGAAACGAAGTCGGGCACATATATTGATATATGCGGGGGCTTGATTAAATACGAGTATGTGATACCGTATTCTAATCTGGCGGTTATTTGTTATCAGTTAGGTTATATGTGATATAACCGGATTATCGAATCAAGTGTTGATTTGATAATGTGATATACAAATAAATAATATTGGTCGGTTATATGTGATATAACCGGATTATTAAATCAAGTGTTGATTTCATAATATGATATATATTTATATTTGATATAATTATATATTAACTAATATTATTAGCTCACTAATTATTTTCTTCATAATATATATATATATATATATATATATATATATATATATATATATATATATATATGAAGCATGGTAGGATTTTCTATTTTTGTGAAAAATAGAAATGAGGAATGGGGTGAAGTATGGCATTTATCATTTCTTTATTAGTCTTGACTCATTATTCAAGTATGGTTGCAATTTATTCCATACTTGAATGAGCGAGGTCAAGAGAGGAGCCATTCTTCACTTGAGTTTTTCATGAGTCATGCCTTAGCCATTTTGAGCTCTCTCCATTTTTTCCATCTTCTTCTTCTTCCTTTTCTACAAAATCCAAACCCTCACATGAGATGGGAATCATAGGGTTTTGAGATAAATCCTAGTGAGCTTAAAACCCCTACTTTACCATCCTACACTTGATTAGCACTCAAGTGTAGCGTGTTTCCTTCACTAAAGAGTTTAGTGAAGAGTTAGTTTAGATTAGCGGAGCTTCGGGTGGATCATCTTTGGCATGAAGGTCACAAAGGAAGCTCAATCCAACTTCAAGTGGAGTCTAGTGGAGTCGCGTGGACTACTACACGGAGCTTGAGAAGAGAAGGACACGGTCTACAAAAGTTGTAGCCTCTTTCTCTTACTATAGTTTGTGATATCATCATAGTTAATCCTAATAATCTAGTTAGATTCTAGGATAGTCTAGCTTAGCACCCCAATTTTTTGAAAATTGCATGATCGATGCCGGTTTAGACCTCATAGTGGTGCTAGGGTAGACTTTCATGGTATTAGAGCCAAGCAATAATATTAAGGTAAGTCTTTGCGACGTTAAAGTGTTTGATCGAATTTTCGAGACCGGGATTTGGCTAGTTTCTGTCCGTTCTTCAAAAGTTGAAATTTTAGTGATTTAAAATATACAGAAAATCGTGCAAGCTTTTTAATAGAACCCCAAGAAATTTGAAGCCCTAACTCTCATAAAGCGCCGCGGAACCGTAGCCCAAACCCTAGTTTGGCCACGATTCCGCCACATGTTGTGGATGTTCTGCGATTTTCTTTTCTTGCGTTGCTCCATTTTGTAATTTTGCACTCTCTGGATGTTTTTAATGAAATTCAAGTTGTTGAGCTCTCTGGAATTTGTGGGTGTTTGAAAAATCGATCGAAATGTTTAACGTCATATAGATTATGATGATATGTGATATAATATTTGGAATCCACAACAATTAGTTTTGAGAAAACTAGTTTGTAGTTTATAAATCTAGCGTTTTAGTCTCGGTTCATCGATTGCCATGGAGTTTTGATTCGGATCAAAACTCCGTCGCAATCGTGTATAGTACGCGAACGACAGTTGGGAATCTTGTTGAATTATTCGACTGCTTATTGAAAAGAGTTTTCAGTTTGAGACTAAAATGCAAGGTTTATAGGGTTAGGCATGAAATTCAGAATATGAGATATTCCGGGTTTATGATGTCTAAGGTATTTGCGGATTCTAAATATTGTAGTTTTTCATTTCTTTTCTGCGACCATAAGTGTAATATGTGGTGTATCCCCGATCTCGTTACTATATGTCAATGGAATTTTGGATATACATATTTACTTACGTTGATGACATGTGATGTTATGTGTTGTAGTGATATATTATATTGGATCGTCATGATTGAATAGCCGGGTTTTTTTGCGTGAGATGAGAGTTTTTAAATTTTCATTCATGTAAAAATGTATGTAATATTCTTTTATTGGGACACTTCCGGGTTGAGGATGATGTCACCATTGATGTATATTATTTACTTTTCCGCATTAGGATAGACCCAAGGTGGGGAGCACAAGAAACCGGGTTCTAGAGTCTAGTGGGAGACCATCTCGAGGAGTCGACACCGGGTCTCCTAACTCTAGAATTGGCAGGGTTGCTTGCCGCTCTCATAGGGGTCTAGAGATGTGGGTTTGGCTATTCATCACGACCGTGTAATCCGTGTTTTTCATTACCGGCTAAATTTAAAATACGGACCTCCTAGTATATCCAATATTTCATATGTTGACTTCTGCTGCTGTGTTCTGTGATGTGATCATATAACTGCGTGAGAAGGATGCTATATATATATGATATATATAATAAACGTTGCTTATGTTTTGCACCCGCGCTAGTCCAGCCCCCGCTCCGCCGTTATTTAGGTAACCTAAAGGTGCATGACGGGGCCCCGTGGCGAATGCGGATGGCATAAGCGTACGTTCTATTTTCGTTTCTTTTCTGTGATGTTTAGGGAAATATAAATGATGGGACTTCATTAATGAGATTAATGAAAAGAAAAGAAACCTAAAAATGTTGTAGAATCAAAATTTTAAAAAAGACAGCTCTAGTTCTTGCTTTGCATAGTGCTATTCCTTGATGAATATCCAGCACCTCATTCGATGAGGAAAGAGCCGAGATCCCTTCACCGGGAGTGACCTCTTTAGCAAAACTAGCAAATACTACAACCCACTCGGTTTTGTTTTAATAGCTTCTCTAGTTCTTGTTTTGCATAGTGGTATTCCTTGATGAATATCCAGCACCTTATTCGATGTGGAAAGAGCCGAGATCCCTTCACCGGGAGTGACCTATTTAGCAAAACTAGCAAAAGCTACAAAAACCACTCCTTTTCAAATCACTAGATTTTACAAAGATATCAAGTTCATTACGTTAAAAGTTTTCTTAAAAACCAGTCATAGCCCTCCGTCATTTCAGATAAGTGCTATTTAGTATTCGTGCTGCGTTTGTTGACCTCCATCAAGGCGTAGTGTACGATAGCTAATTAGTGCTTATCTGCTGCATATGATGCGATAGGATTAGGGTAGTCGTATGGCCTTGTTGACCTCCGTCAAGGATCGTGCGGGTGGGTTTAATTCAATCATGAAATGAACGGGTTGAACTTGACTAGCGGCTTATGGTTTGTTGACCTCCGTTAAGATCATAGGTCGTTAGGGTAAAAACAAATATTAGGAATTTCAAGTGTTGAAATTTACAATGAGATTACATACCTTCTATATGATAGTTGGATCCCGATACCCTCTGCGGGTAAGAGTTACTCCTGAGAGAGTTTTCCACTTTACAATTAGCTGATCAAGTAGGTGTCTAAGAAAGGTGTTAACTGGGTTATGCCCCTACAGAAACGAGGTTGTTTAATTAGTTCCATGCGAAAGCATGGGGAGACTCCTCCGGAGTACCAATACCTGCCTGGCCGAACGATTGGCGAACTTGTAGGGTGTAATTAATCGCGGCAAATCTTACCTTTTAGGGTTTGAAGGAAGATTTGATAAAAACAGTGGGAGACATCCTGATTAGGTTCCGCTCTATTTTTTGACTATTATAAGTCTGAGCAAGGAATAGTAGAATACCCGGATTTCCACGCTACCCAAAACGAAGAAGGAGCATGCTGATGCATCTTTTTCGGGTGTGTTCGTCACCGAGAACCGTTTCTCAGTTTGCTCTACATCTTGGGTATTGGATACCGGATCAGAATCCCACATATGTAATTTGTTATATGGGTTAAGTAGAGGTAGAGAACTGGGAAAATGTGATATGTCCCTCAAAGAAGGGAATGGTGCAATTGTTGCAGCCAAAACAGTTGGCGAATATCACCTTGTATTACCAAGTAGTAACACAAAGATTCTGAGCGACTGTTATTTCGTACCAAAAATATCGTGAATGTTTTCCTAAATCAAGTGTTGATTGGGTATGGTATGGTATATACGTTCTAAATTATAAAACAGTTCTAAGTATACAGAACACACACAAGAGGAACAATTTAGAAATGAACGAAATCTTCTTGTGGCATTGTAGACTAGGTTATATCAATGCGACAAGACTGGCTAAGTTGCATAAGGATGGATATTTGAATCCGTTCGAATTTTCATCTTATGAAACTTGCCAGTCATGTCTCAAGACAAGATGATCAAAACTCCGTTTACTGGACACGGAGAAAGAGCTACTGAACTCTTGGGACTGATACACAGTGATGTATGCGGTCCTATGTCTACACATGCCAGGAATGGTTTCTCTTACTTTATTATATTCATCGATGATCTCTCAAGATTCGGACATGTGTTCCTGTTGAAATACAAGTCTGAATCTTTTGAGAAATTCAAAGAATATAAGTACGAAGTTGAGAACTAGACAGGTAAAAGTATTAAAATCCTTCGATCTGATCGGGAAGGAGAATACTTGAGCACGGAATTCGAAGACTAGTTAAAAGAGAATGGGATTCTCTCTCAGCTTACTCCTCCGTATACACCACAGCACAATGGAGTTTCGGAGTAGAGGAATCGCACCCTATTAGATATGGTGCGCTCTATGATAAGTAATGCTGGGTTGCCTATTTCCTTTTGGGGTTATGCACTTAAGATAGCTTCATACCTATTGAATAGAGTTCCGACCAAATCCGTGCCTACCACTCCATATGAGATATGGAATGGGAAGAGACCATCTCTTAAACGAGTTAAGATATGGGGTTGTTCGGCCTATGTTAAAAAGTAAAATCCGGACAAGCTCGAGGCAAGGTCTGTTTTGTGCAAGTTTGTGGGATATCCAAAGGATTCATATGGATATATTTTCTACCATACTGAGGAACAAAAAGTGTTTGTTTCTCAACATGCCACCTTTTTAGAAAAAAAATTCTTGTGAAAGAAATTAGTGGTAATGAGGTAGAACCGGAAGAAGTTCCAGCTACATAAATTATAACTGACGATTTGGTAGAACCGGAGGATTCAATAGTTTCCGACGAACCTCAGCCACTCCGCAGATCTAGTTGGGTTCCTCATCCACCTGAGAGATACTACGGTTTTCTTATAGACAGTAGGAGCGAGGATTGCATCATGGATGATGATGACCCAACTAGTTTCGAGCAGGCCATCACAAGTGGAGACTCTGTGAAATGGCTGGATGATATGCGATCTGAGATGGAATCCATGTACACCAACAAAGTATGAACATTGAAAGTTTCTCCTGAAGGGGTAAAACCCATCGGGAGCAAGTGGATCTTTAAGAAGAAAATTGGTGTAGATAGAAAGGTTGAGACCTTCAAAAACAGACTTGTAGCAAAAGGTTTTCGTCAATGACCAGGTGTCGACTATGATGAAACATTTTCTCCTGTCGCTATGCTTAAGTCCATCAGGATCCTACTTGTCGTTGCTGCATACCATGACTACGAAATCTGGCAGATGGACATCAAGACCGTTTTTCTAAATGGTGATTTAGAAGAGAGCGTGTACATGACACAGCCAGAGGGCTTCATATACAATGGGAGTAGCGAAAGCATGTGAAAGCTGCTTAAATCAATTTACGGATTAAAGCAGGCATTGCGGAGCTGGAACATCTGTTTTGATGAAGCTATCAAAGAGTTTGACTTCATCAAAAATATAGATGAACCATGTATATATAAGAAGGTAGTAAAGAGTAAGGTTTTCTTCCTCGTATTGTACGTGGATGGCATACTCTTGATAGAAAATGATGTTCCTATGCGACACTCGGTCAAGCTCTTCTTATCACACAAGTTCTCCATGAAAGATCTAGATGATGCCTCCTACATCTTGGGGATAAAGTTCTATAGAGATAGATCTAAACGGATATTGGGATTGTCCCAATCCAGGTACATAGACACCATACTAAAGAGGTTCGGTATGGAAGATTCTAAGCGTGGTAATTTACCCGCTTGTTCAGGAATCACACTCTTTAAAGAGATGTCTCCCAAGACTGATTTGGAGAGCGCTCGCATGCAAGGGATACCCTATACTTCGGCAGTCGTGTCTATCATGCATGCGATGTTATGTACTAGACTAGATGTAGCTTACTCACTAGGTGTAGTGAGTAGGTATCAATCAGATCCAGGGGAGAAACACTAGACAGCTGTAAAGAACATTCTTAAATACTTGAGAAGGACTAAAGAGATATTCTTGGTGTATGGTAACGGTGAACTCCAGGTGGAGTCCTTTACCGATTCGAGCTTCCAGAGTGATAAGGACGACAGTAAGTCGGTCTCGGGTTTTTTCATCATCCTCAATGGAAGGGCGGTATGTTGGAAGAGTTCCAGGCAAGATACCGTAGCAGACTCGACGATGGAGGCTGAATACATCGCTGCCAACTATGCTGCTACAGAGGCTGTCTGGATGAGAAAGTTCATAGCTGAACTTGGTGTGGTTCCATCCATTGAGCATCCAATACCTGTGTATTGTGATAACAATGGAGCCATGGCTTTGGCCAAGGAACCCTGATCCTATCAGTGATCCAGACATATTCTTAGGCAGTATCACCTGATCAGGGAGATAGTAGATCGCCGGGAGATCGAGGTCAGAAGAGTTAACACGAAGGATAACACAGCGGATCCACTCACAAAGGCCCTTCCACAGACACAGTTTGAGAGACATTTTGGGATATTGGGTATAAGATACTATAACAACCGGCCTTAGTGCAAGTGGGAGATTGTTTGGAATATGTATGCCATAGAGGCCATTATTGTATGATATAGTGGATGCTTGGACATATATATAGAGGACTTTCTTTGTTGACATGATAATATGCTATCTGGTTGCTCTTTATCTTAACATGTACACTTATATTGTTATACTGTCTCTCTGATACATGTTGATAAAGACCTTAAGATGTTTGCTTGACTACCAGGACTATGATGCAGATCATACCACTGGGATCTATGTAGTCTACAAGCACATCCTTTAACAGTTCCTAGTCAAGGGAGTATCGAGACAGGGCATCGATATTCCAGAGTAGACTAATGTGTACGTTTCTTGACTCTGTATGGGGCGATGGTTGATCCCATAACCATTGGTGTTTGACATCAAATATTGTACACAGGTGCTCATTAGAGAATGGGTACACTGAACAGGTCTCGCCGAGAACTCCTAGATGGTACTATACCTATCGTCAGATAGCAGTTCTCTGGTGACACTGGTACGGTTTAGTCTGTAGACCCAAGATCTTCATAGAGTCTTGTGTGGTTCCCACTGTGCTTTGATTTCCTCCCTACCACGGTTCAAAGGATTCGTGCAAACAGGTGGATTTTGGGTACTGTCCCGAGTCACATGGAGGCAATGAGCGATAGGAAAGGTTTTGTCTCTCCTGGTATAGGGATTTGATGTTGTGCTATACTCGATTGGCTATAACAGGAAGTCCCTGGTCAGGGCTGTTGATGAGATTTACTAGTAAGAGTTATCAGTAGTTACTCGTACCGTTATAGGCCACATATCAACATAACTTATCAAGTTATTGGGGTCTGGCGATTCCACCCCCAGACTCGATATGAGACATATCAGACGAAGAAACCAGACTGTACGGTAAGTGTTACTTATAGGCTTCATGTAAGTCCATATTGCGACCCCCGGTACTTACGGGGAGGCGGAAACGGTATAAAAAACGAATTTTTATCGCAAGAGGCAACATGGACTAAACTTTGTCGGGATCGTTGTCTAAACTAAAACTAGTTAACAAGCTAAAGAGAGTTAGCTACTATGGAAGATGGTTATACCTAAACTTGAACTCCTTCTTCTTCAAACCTTGTAGAGGTTGATGGTTCTCTTTTCGTCGCCTTCTCCCGTCGAAGATGGATCCACCTCGAAGGTTCGACTTTGGGCTCTTCCTCGATCTTTGAGTGAACTAGGGTTTCCGGCTTGCTAAACCTTCATCCTAGAATGAGTAGAGAGTGATTAGGGTTTGCTTTTCTATCTAAAGAGAATGATTCTCAACACATGAGAAGGTTTCTCTTTTCAAGAGGAAGAAGAAGATGAAATGAGGAGAGAGAGTGAGAATGATAGAATGAGCAATATTTTCTCTTTCTTGCAACCATATTGCAAAAAGAAAAGAATTATCTAAATGATAATAATTGAAATAAGAATAGTTGATGGTTATTTTAGGAATGACCACTATCATGCTTCTTTAAATGAAGTGTAAGCATGAATCAAGGAGGATCTTCAAAGCATGATGGTGGTCAAAGGTCAACAAGTCAACCAAGGTCAACAAGTCAACAAAAAATCAACCATAACATAATTCTCATTTAATTACTATTATTAATAGATAATACACAAATCCATTAGGGTTTGGAAAATGATAACTGTCAACTGTGCATACGCACCCGATCCGAAACCCTAATGAAAAACCTCATTCTCCGCCTCAAGCAACTGTGCATACACACCTGCATTCTCGTTCCGAGGAACAAGAATACCAAGAATAAAAAGCAACCCCCAAAACATATACCAGTATCTGGCTCAAACCAGAGCCTGCCAGTATAATCCGTCCGGACTCCAAACGTGCACAAGTGCGCGGATGAGAACGAACCCTGTCGCAAAACCATGCGACCTCTACTCTGTTTTGCCCAGAGGCGAATACCCTCTGTGTGGGACTCTAAAGACTCGACACTACGCTGGCAGTGGGTTTAACCACAGACCGCAAGCGGCACTAGCTGTGCGTAACGGTCCCCAGGTAGATGCCGACAAGAAGGCTGACGAGGTGAAACCCCATCTGAGCTCCTACTGAGTCTGAATCGTGACATTCTCCGTACAGTCCGGTCTGTTCGTCTGATACATCGCATGGCGGGCCTAGGGGGCGGTAAAACGTCAGTCCCCCAATAGCGGTACAAGTCGTGTCGGAGTGAAGCCCAAAACACCCTGAGATAACACTGGAAACCTACCAGTATATCTCGCTTGCCCTGGCCAGGGACTACTCGTGTAATGGCTCTCCTAGACACAGCGCGATGTCAACCCCCAATACCGGGAGAGACGAATCCTGTCTAACCGTCACTGCCTCCAAGTGCTTCGGGACTGCACCCAACCACCACCTGTTTGCACGACTCCTTTGAGCCGTGGTAGGGTAGTGATCAAAGTGCAGTGGGAACACACTCGAGGCGAAGTGTCAGTGTCAAGTCAGCGGACTAAGCTGTACTCATGTCACCTGGGAACTGATAACTGACGATAGGTATAATACCAACCTGTCAGTTCCCGACGAGTCCTGTCCAGTGTACTCGTAACCCAACGAGCACCCGTATACTATCTCCAGTACGACGTACTGATGGCTGTGGGACAGACCATCTCCCACACTGGGATGAGAAGCGCATACGCTAGTCTACTCCGGAGTATCGATGCCCTGTCTCGATAGTCCTACGACTAGGGACCTGTATAAGGATGTGCCTATAGATTACCCAGCCCCCACTAGTGTGACTGCCATCACAACGCTGGTAATCAGGCAAAGATCCTAAGGGCTCCACTAATGCGTATAAGTGATATACTGAAATAAACACAAGTACACATTGAAGTAGAAACGAACCAAGTAGCAAACTACTATATTGAGCAAGATTGTTTATACAAGGTGAATATCCCAAGCTTCCATCAAGTAATATACAAACTAGTATGATACAGTAATGGCCTCTAGGGCATATACACTAACAATCTCCCACTTGCACTAAGGCCATGTACTGGCGTATCGAAGACCTATCATCTCGATCAGCCGCTCGAACTGAGTCTGGGGTAGGGCCTTGGTGAATGGATCTGCAGTGTTCTCTTCTGAAGCAACCCTCCGAACCTCGATCTCCTTGCGATCCACGATCTCCCTGATCAGGTGATACCGCCTCAAGATGTGCCTGGATCTCTGATGGGACCTGGGTTCCTTTGCTAAAGCTATAGCCCCGTTGTTGTCGCAATACAGAGGTACTGGGTCAACAATGGACGGAACCACCTGAAGTTCCTTTAAGAACTTCCTTATCCAGACAGCTTCTTTTGCGGCATCAGATGCAGCGATGTATTCCGCTTCCATAGTCGAGTCTGCAACGGTTTCCTGTTTGGAACTCTTCCAACACACCGCCCCTCCATTGAGGGTAAAGACAAAACCCGACATGGACTTGGAATCATCCTTGTCACTCTGGAAGCTGGAGTCAGCAAAGGCCTCAATCTGGAGGTCTTTTCCGCCATACACCAAGAACATCTCCTTTGTCCTCCTCAGGTACTTGAGAATGTTCTTTACCGCTATCCAATGTTTCTCCCCAGGGTTTGACTGATACCGGCTTACTACACTCAGTGCATAAGCTACATCCGGTCTGGTACACAACATCGCATACATTATAGAGCCTACCGCAGAAGCGTAGGGTATAATAGACATGCGATCCCTCTCCAAATCAGTCTTAGGAGACATCTCTTTAGAGAGGGTGATCCCGTGACAAGCCGGTAAGTTACCGCGCTTGGAATCTTCCATACTGAATCTTTTCAGTACGGTGTCGATATACCTGGACTGTGAAAGTCCTAATATCCTCTTGGATCTATCACGATGGATCCGGATCCCCAGGATGTAAGAGGCATCACCCAGGTCTTTCATGGAGAACCTGTGTGACAAGAAACCCTTGACAGATTGTAGCATAGGAATGTCATTTCCTATTAAGAGAATGTCATCCACGTATAAAACAAGGAATACCACAGTTCTCGCTACAAATCTACTATAGATGCATGGTTCATCTGGATTTTTGATAAAGTCAAATTCCTTGACCGTCTCATCAAAACAGATGTTCCAACTCCGCGATGCCTGCTTTAGTCCATAGATGGACTTAAGCAACTTGCACACCTTTCCGCTGCTCCCACTCTGAATGAAACCCTCTGGCTGATCCATATAGACACACTCCTCTAAATTTCCATTTAGAAAAGCGGTTTTTACGTCCATCTGCCAAATCTCATAATCGTGGAAGGCAGCAATGGCAAGAAGGATCCGAATGGATTTCAGCATAGCCACTGGAGAAAAGGTTTCGTCGTAGTCCAAGCCAGGTCTTTGACGGAAACCCTTTGCTACAAGTCTAGCTTTATAGGTCTCAACCTGTCCATCTACACCAATCTTCCTTTTGAAGATCCACTTGCATCCTACGGGTTTTACCCCGTCTGGAGCAATGTCCAACGTCCATACTTTGTTGGTGTACATGGACTCCATTTCGGTCCGCATTGCATCCAGCCATTTTACCGAGTTAATGCTCTGAACGGCCTGCTGGAAGCTAGTAGGCTCATCATAGTCTATGATGCAATCCTCTCTATCCCCGTCTATGAGAAAACCGTAGTATCTCTCGGGCGGATGAGACTGCCTACTACTTCTGCGGAGCGGCATAGGAATGTCCTGTTCATTTGAACCCTCCGGTTCCATTAAGCTTTCAGTAATAGTCTGTGGTTCTGGAATTTCTTCCAGTTCTATTTCGCTCCCACTTACTTCTTTTTCTAAGAACTGATGTTCCAGAAAATGGGCATTACGAGAAACAAGGACTTTTTGCTCCTCTGCGTAATAGAAAAGATACCCCCTGGAGTTCTTTGGGTATCCCACAAACTTGCACAGTACTGAGCGTGCCTCGAGCTTGTCCGCATGCTGCTTTTTGACATAAGCTGGACATCCCCAAATCTTCAAGTACTGAAGATAGGGTTTCTTCCCACTCCATAGCTCATATGGTGTGGTAGGCACAGTCTTAGTAGGAACTCGGTTCAATAGGTATGCAGCTGTTTCTAGCGCATACCCCCAGAATGATCGCGGTAACTCAGCGTTACTCATCATAGACCGTACCATATCCAATAGGGTGCGATTCCGTCTCTCCGATACACCGTTATGTTGCGGGGTGTATGGAGGAGTAAGCTGAGAGAGAATCCCATTCTCTTTTAAATAGTCCAGGAATTCGGCACTTAAGTATTCTCCACCTCGATCCGATCTTAGAATCTTAATACTTTTGCCGGTCTGTTTCTCTACTTCATTCTTATACTCCTGGAATTTTCCAAAGGCCTCGGACTTATGTTTCATTAAGAAGACATAACCGTACCTTGAGAAGTCATCCGTAAAAGTAATGAAGTAAGAATGTCCGCTTCGGGCATGTGTAGACATTGGACCGCACACGTCACTGTGTACGAGTCCCAAGAGCTCGCTCGCTCTTACTCCATGTCCAGTAAACGGAGTCTTTGTCATCTTTCCTTTGAGACAGGATTGACAAGTGGCATACGATTGATATTCGAACGAATCCAAATATCCTTCTGTATGTAACTTAGTCAACCTTCTCTCATTGATGTGACCCAGTCTACAATGCCATAAGAAAGTCTGATTGATATCTGGAGACTTTCTTTTGTGTGTATTCTGGATATTGAAAATCTGTGGTTGGTTTAATACGTATATACCATTGCTCAATGTACCTGACCCAATCAGAACTTGATTAAGGTGAATGTTAACAACATTACTTACAAACGCAAATTCATAACCTTCTTTAGAAACCAAAGATACAGAAATGATATTACAAGTTGCGTTGGGTACAAAAAAGCAATTACGCAAAACCAAAACATGTCCATCTGACATTCCTAGGTGATAGTCCCCCACGGCTTTAGCATCCATGCTAGCTCCGTTCGCAACTCTGAGGGTCATGTCACCTTCCTTCAAAAACCTACGGTTTCTCAACGCCTGCAAAGAATTACAGATATGAGATCCTGATCCGGTATCCAATACCCAGGAAGTAGAGTTTATAGAAAGACAGTTTTCAATAACATACACACCTGAAGCTGAAGCCGCAACCTGCTTCAGTTCCTGTGTCCTGGCTTTCCAAGCCCTGCAATCTTTCTTCCAGTGTCCACTCTTGTGACAATAGAAGCATTCCTCTTTACCAACAAGCTTCCCCGCTATCTTTGTTGCCTTTTCCTTTCCCTTCGCACCCACTTTACTAACACCGCCTCTTGGTTTGGCGGGGGCTTTCTTCTTCTTTCCCTTGGCTTTCGCCTTGGACCTAGAAGAAGAAGATCCTCCTACAAACAAAGTGGATGTATCCCTACCCTTCTGTAGGGTGCCCTCTGCGCTCCTCAGCAGGTTGAGGAGTTCTGAAAGTTCAACTTCCTTTTCTTGCAAGTTGAAATTCAGTATGAACTGGGCGTAAGTGGATGGAAGGGACTGGAGAATTATATCTGTGTAGAGTTCACTATCCAACGTGGTCCCAAGTTCTGCGAGCTCCTCAGTGTAGCTAATCATCTTAAGCACGTGGTCCGCTACCGATGATCCGACGGCCAACTTAGTCGAAAATAACTTCTTCGACACTTCGTATCTTGCGATACGAGACTGCTCTCCATACAGTTCTTTTGTATGAAGAAATATGGATTCCAAATCCATATTCTCGTGCCTCCTCTGATGGTCATTGTCCATCGAGGCAAGTACGAGGCATCTGGCCTTCGCGCTGTCAATCTCCCAAGTCTTACGGATTTCCTTATCCGCGACGCTGGAGGTGGGACCTGGGACGGGGGGAGCTTTGCTGGTAAGAAGATACCCCAGCTTGTCGTAAGAGATTGCCAATTTGACATTCCTGAGCCAATCTTTGTAGTTTGGCCCTGTCAGTATGTTTTTATCTAGAAGTAACTTAAGTCCAGTCATTTCGATTTGGTCGCTGCAGGGGGAGAGAAGAAACACTTTAGCACGATGCTCTTGCAAGTTTAGAATGGTTTTTAATTTGTCTAAACAGGATGGCTCCCACTGTCTCTCGAATCCCTCCTCAAACCACAAAGGAAGAATTAGCCGGGATCAATCCCACCGTACAATACTTGCTTAACCGTTCAGCCAGGCCAGTGTCGGTACTTCGAGGGAGGTTTTCCAACGCTTTCGCGAAGTTCCTTAATTTAAGAACCTCTTTTCCCTGGGGGCGTAGCCCCGCTAACACCTTTCTAGGCACCTACTAGGTTTATAGCATTGATCGTTTAGTGAGAAATTTCCCGAGGAGTAGCATATACTCACAGTAGGATCGGGATCCAAATATCATCGCGTGACGAAAATGAAGGAATCCTACCATAATCATCACACTCCAAATGGTATGCAAATCTAGCAAGTTTCAGTACTTATGAAACTCCCGATGTGGATTTTTGCCCCATGCTCTTATGACCTTGGCGTGAGGTCAAAATGTCATAAGTCACATGTCAAGTTCTTCCCATCATTATCCCGGTTGATTTGAATCCACCCGTACCTACCCTTGACGTAGGCCAAAATGGTGGTACGACTGTCTCAAAACAACGCATTCTATCTATGCAACAGATAAATATCCGGCAGCTACCAATCACTATGCCTTGGCGTGAGGTCAAAATACATAGCTTGAATACTACCGTATATCTAACTGAAATGATGGAGGGCTACGAATGGTTTTGGCGAAACCGTGAACGTAGTGAACTTGATATAATCGATGGAACGAGATAGCTTTTAGAAGGAGTGGCTCAAGCTCCGCATTTAAAAGTTAGTTTTTGAAAAGAACCGAGTGGTTTTTCGAAAGTGTTCCATCGACTTAAACTTGGTTTATTATCTTGCATTAGTTCTTTTAATGCGTGATATTCTTGCATTAGTTCTTTTAATGCGTCCCATCATTTAATTCCTACCATTGCAGAAAACAACCAAAATATGACGTACGCTTATGCCATTCGCATTCGCCACGGGGTCCCGTCATCACTCGTTAGGTTACTTAACTAACGACAGAGCGGGGGCTGGGCTAGCGCGGCTGTAAAACATAAGCAACGCCTAAATAGAAAGCAATGATAGACATTACAGATCACAGATGAATACATTGGATATACTAGCAATCCGCATTTCTTTCGAGCCTGAAACGAAAAGCGGATAACACGGTCGCGGTGAATAGCAAAAACCCCACCCAAGACCCCTACGGGTGCGGCAAACTACCCGCCAAGTTCCCGGTAGTTTGTGCACCCCACCATGGGTCTATCCTAGGAGCAAAAACAGTAAAAAGAATTATACAATGACGGCTACAACCCCGACCCGGTTGTGCGGCCAAACAAATAATATAATTACATCAATTTACATTTACAATGAATGAAAGAAAAAACAAAAGCTCATCTCACATCCACCCCGGCTATTCACCCGCGACAGTCCAACACATTCATATACACATTCCAGAACATTACAGATCATGTATAACCCCGACTAATCGACTTATAGCGATTAGCCGACGTTCAATACATGCAAACATCACAGATATAACCAACATAGCCAAAGTGCAGTGAAGTTCGGAAAAAAAATACGGAATTATAGGACCCCAAAAGTGAATTTCAGTTCTGGAAAATCTGGGTACATATAATATATCTTAAAAATCCCAAAACCAACACAGAAGAACACTGCACGAAAAACGATGCATGGAAGACACCAACTTGCGGCGGTTCCGCGGCCAGATGAATAGGTGAGGCCGCGGAAGCGCGGCGGTTTGGAGGTAACATGATGTCGTTTTTCTTGTGTGTTCTTAGAAAACCCTGAGACGATTTTACAAGTATAAAGTTTTTCAATTTGAGCAGAAAAAATTTCAACAGAAAGTTAGGTTTTCGATTTTCCGGTTTTGCGATTTTTCGGTTCCGAACTTCGTTACACTTCACTACCAAGCTAGTTTAAGTTTAGTTAGGCTCTGATACCACTGTAAGTCCATATTGCGACCCCCGGTACTTACGGGGAGGCGGAAACGGTATAAAAAACGAATTTTTATCGCAAGAGGCAACATGGACTAAACTTTGTCGGGATCGTTGTCTAAACTAAAACTAGTTAACAAGCTAAAGAGAGTTAGCTACTATGGAAGATGGTTATACCTAAACTTGAACTCCTTCTTCTTCAAACCTTGTAGAGGTTGATGGTTCTCTTTTCGTCGCCTTCTCCCGTCGAAGATGGATCCACCTCGAAGGTTCGACTTTGGGCTCTTCCTCGATCTTTGAGTGAACTAGGGTTTCCGGCTTGCTAAACCTTCATCCTAGAATGAGTAGAGAGTGATTAGGGTTTGCTTTTCTATCTAAAGAGAATGATTCTCAACACATGAGAAGGTTTCTCTTTTCAAGAGGAAGAAGAAGATGAAATGAGGAGAGAGAGTGAGAATGATAGAATGAGCAATATTTTCTCTTTCTTGCAACCATATTGCAAAAAGAAAAGAATTATCTAAATGATAATAATTGAAATAAGAATAGTTGATGGTTATTTTAGGAATGACCACTATCATGCTTCTTTAAATGAAGTGTAAGCATGAATCAAGGAGGATCTTCAAAGCATGATGGTGGTCAAAGGTCAACAAGTCAACCAAGGTCAACAAGTCAACAAAAAATCAACCATAACATAATTCTCATTTAATTACTATTATTAATAGATAATACACAAATCCATTAGGGTTTGGAAAATGATAACTGTCAACTGTGCATACGCACCCGATCCGAAACCCTAATGAAAAACCTCATTCTCCGCCTCAAGCAACTGTGCATACACACCTGCATTCTCGTTCCGAGGAACAAGAATACCAAGAATAAAAAGCAACCCCCAAAACATATACCAGTATCTGGCTCAAACCAGAGCCTGCCAGTATAATCCGTCCGGACTCCAAACGTGCACAAGTGCGCGGATGAGAACGAACCCTGTCGCAAAACCATGCGACCTCTACTCTGTTTTGCCCAGAGGCGAATACCCTCTGTGTGGGACTCTAAAGACTCGACACTACGCTGGCAGTGGGTTTAACCACAGACCGCAAGCGGCACTAGCTGTGCGTAACGGTCCCCAGGTAGATGCCGACAAGAAGGCTGACGAGGTGAAACCCCATCTGAGCTCCTACTGAGTCTGAATCGTGACATTCTCCGTACAGTCCGGTCTGTTCGTCTGATACATCGCATGGCGGGCCTAGGGGGCGGTAAAACGTCAGTCCCCCAATAGCGGTACAAGTCGTGTCGGAGTGAAGCCCAAAACACCCTGAGATAACACTGGAAACCTACCAGTATATCTCGCTTGCCCTGGCCAGGGACTACTCGTGTAATGGCTCTCCTAGACACAGCGCGATGTCAACCCCCAATACCGGGAGAGACGAATCCTGTCTAACCGTCACTGCCTCCAAGTGCTTCGGGACTGCACCCAACCACCACCTGTTTGCACGACTCCTTTGAGCCGTGGTAGGGTAGTGATCAAAGTGCAGTGGGAACACACTCGAGGCGAAGTGTCAGTGTCAAGTCAGCGGACTAAGCTGTACTCATGTCACCTGGGAACTGATAACTGACGATAGGTATAATACCAACCTGTCAGTTCCCGACGAGTCCTGTCCAGTGTACTCGTAACCCAACGAGCACCCGTATACTATCTCCAGTACGACGTACTGATGGCTGTGGGACAGACCATCTCCCACACTGGGATGAGAAGCGCATACGCTAGTCTACTCCGGAGTATCGATGCCCTGTCTCGATAGTCCTACGACTAGGGACCTGTATAAGGATGTGCCTATAGATTACCCAGCCCCCACTAGTGTGACTGCCATCACAACGCTGGTAATCAGGCAAAGATCCTAAGGGCTCCACTAATGCGTATAAGTGATATACTGAAATAAACACAAGTACACATTGAAGTAGAAACGAACCAAGTAGCAAACTACTATATTGAGCAAGATTGTTTATACAAGGTGAATATCCCAAGCTTCCATCAAGTAATATACAAACTAGTATGATACAGTAATGGCCTCTAGGGCATATACACTAACAATCTCCCACTTGCACTAAGGCCATGTACTGGCGTATCGAAGACCTATCATCTCGATCAGCCGCTCGAACTGAGTCTGGGGTAGGGCCTTGGTGAATGGATCTGCAGTGTTCTCTTCTGAAGCAACCCTCCGAACCTCGATCTCCTTGCGATCCACGATCTCCCTGATCAGGTGATACCGCCTCAAGATGTGCCTGGATCTCTGATGGGACCTGGGTTCCTTTGCTAAAGCTATAGCCCCGTTGTTGTCGCAATACAGAGGTACTGGGTCAACAATGGACGGAACCACCTGAAGTTCCTTTAAGAACTTCCTTATCCAGACAGCTTCTTTTGCGGCATCAGATGCAGCGATGTATTCCGCTTCCATAGTCGAGTCTGCAACGGTTTCCTGTTTGGAACTCTTCCAACACACCGCCCCTCCATTGAGGGTAAAGACAAAACCCGACATGGACTTGGAATCATCCTTGTCACTCTGGAAGCTGGAGTCAGCAAAGGCCTCAATCTGGAGGTCTTTTCCGCCATACACCAAGAACATCTCCTTTGTCCTCCTCAGGTACTTGAGAATGTTCTTTACCGCTATCCAATGTTTCTCCCCAGGGTTTGACTGATACCGGCTTACTACACTCAGTGCATAAGCTACATCCGGTCTGGTACACAACATCGCATACATTATAGAGCCTACCGCAGAAGCGTAGGGTATAATAGACATGCGATCCCTCTCCAAATCAGTCTTAGGAGACATCTCTTTAGAGAGGGTGATCCCGTGACAAGCCGGTAAGTTACCGCGCTTGGAATCTTCCATACTGAATCTTTTCAGTACGGTGTCGATATACCTGGACTGTGAAAGTCCTAATATCCTCTTGGATCTATCACGATGGATCCGGATCCCCAGGATGTAAGAGGCATCACCCAGGTCTTTCATGGAGAACCTGTGTGACAAGAAACCCTTGACAGATTGTAGCATAGGAATGTCATTTCCTATTAAGAGAATGTCATCCACGTATAAAACAAGGAATACCACAGTTCTCGCTACAAATCTACTATAGATGCATGGTTCATCTGGATTTTTGATAAAGTCAAATTCCTTGACCGTCTCATCAAAACAGATGTTCCAACTCCGCGATGCCTGCTTTAGTCCATAGATGGACTTAAGCAACTTGCACACCTTTCCGCTGCTCCCACTCTGAATGAAACCCTCTGGCTGATCCATATAGACACACTCCTCTAAATTTCCATTTAGAAAAGCGGTTTTTACGTCCATCTGCCAAATCTCATAATCGTGGAAGGCAGCAATGGCAAGAAGGATCCGAATGGATTTCAGCATAGCCACTGGAGAAAAGGTTTCGTCGTAGTCCAAGCCAGGTCTTTGACGGAAACCCTTTGCTACAAGTCTAGCTTTATAGGTCTCAACCTGTCCATCTACACCAATCTTCCTTTTGAAGATCCACTTGCATCCTACGGGTTTTACCCCGTCTGGAGCAATGTCCAACGTCCATACTTTGTTGGTGTACATGGACTCCATTTCGGTCCGCATTGCATCCAGCCATTTTACCGAGTTAATGCTCTGAACGGCCTGCTGGAAGCTAGTAGGCTCATCATAGTCTATGATGCAATCCTCTCTATCCCCGTCTATGAGAAAACCGTAGTATCTCTCGGGCGGATGAGACTGCCTACTACTTCTGCGGAGCGGCATAGGAATGTCCTGTTCATTTGAACCCTCCGGTTCCATTAAGCTTTCAGTAATAGTCTGTGGTTCTGGAATTTCTTCCAGTTCTATTTCGCTCCCACTTACTTCTTTTTCTAAGAACTGATGTTCCAGAAAATGGGCATTACGAGAAACAAGGACTTTTTGCTCCTCTGCGTAATAGAAAAGATACCCCCTGGAGTTCTTTGGGTATCCCACAAACTTGCACAGTACTGAGCGTGCCTCGAGCTTGTCCGCATGCTGCTTTTTGACATAAGCTGGACATCCCCAAATCTTCAAGTACTGAAGATAGGGTTTCTTCCCACTCCATAGCTCATATGGTGTGGTAGGCACAGTCTTAGTAGGAACTCGGTTCAATAGGTATGCAGCTGTTTCTAGCGCATACCCCCAGAATGATCGCGGTAACTCAGCGTTACTCATCATAGACCGTACCATATCCAATAGGGTGCGATTCCGTCTCTCCGATACACCGTTATGTTGCGGGGTGTATGGAGGAGTAAGCTGAGAGAGAATCCCATTCTCTTTTAAATAGTCCAGGAATTCGGCACTTAAGTATTCTCCACCTCGATCCGATCTTAGAATCTTAATACTTTTGCCGGTCTGTTTCTCTACTTCATTCTTATACTCCTGGAATTTTCCAAAGGCCTCGGACTTATGTTTCATTAAGAAGACATAACCGTACCTTGAGAAGTCATCCGTAAAAGTAATGAAGTAAGAATGTCCGCTTCGGGCATGTGTAGACATTGGACCGCACACGTCACTGTGTACGAGTCCCAAGAGCTCGCTCGCTCTTACTCCATGTCCAGTAAACGGAGTCTTTGTCATCTTTCCTTTGAGACAGGATTGACAAGTGGCATACGATTGATATTCGAACGAATCCAAATATCCTTCTGTATGTAACTTAGTCAACCTTCTCTCATTGATGTGACCCAGTCTACAATGCCATAAGAAAGTCTGATTGATATCTGGAGACTTTCTTTTGTGTGTATTCTGGATATTGAAAATCTGTGGTTGGTTTAATACGTATATACCATTGCTCAATGTACCTGACCCAATCAGAACTTGATTAAGGTGAATGTTAACAACATTACTTACAAACGCAAATTCATAACCTTCTTTAGAAACCAAAGATACAGAAATGATATTACAAGTTGCGTTGGGTACAAAAAAGCAATTACGCAAAACCAAAACATGTCCATCTGACATTCCTAGGTGATAGTCCCCCACGGCTTTAGCATCCATGCTAGCTCCGTTCGCAACTCTGAGGGTCATGTCACCTTCCTTCAAAAACCTACGGTTTCTCAACGCCTGCAAAGAATTACAGATATGAGATCCTGATCCGGTATCCAATACCCAGGAAGTAGAGTTTATAGAAAGACAGTTTTCAATAACATACACACCTGAAGCTGAAGCCGCAACCTGCTTCAGTTCCTGTGTCCTGGCTTTCCAAGCCCTGCAATCTTTCTTCCAGTGTCCACTCTTGTGACAATAGAAGCATTCCTCTTTACCAACAAGCTTCCCCGCTATCTTTGTTGCCTTTTCCTTTCCCTTCGCACCCACTTTACTAACACCGCCTCTTGGTTTGGCGGGGGCTTTCTTCTTCTTTCCCTTGGCTTTCGCCTTGGACCTAGAAGAAGAAGATCCTCCTACAAACAAAGTGGATGTATCCCTACCCTTCTGTAGGGTGCCCTCTGCGCTCCTCAGCAGGTTGAGGAGTTCTGAAAGTTCAACTTCCTTTTCTTGCAAGTTGAAATTCAGTATGAACTGGGCGTAAGTGGATGGAAGGGACTGGAGAATTATATCTGTGTAGAGTTCACTATCCAACGTGGTCCCAAGTTCTGCGAGCTCCTCAGTGTAGCCAATCATCTTAAGCACGTGGTCCGCTACCGATGATCCGACGGCCAACTTAGTCGAAAATAACTTCTTCGACACTTCGTATCTTGCGATACGAGACTGCTCTCCATACAGTTCTTTTGTATGAAGAAATATGGATTCCAAATCCATATTCTCGTGCCTCCTCTGATGGTCATTGTCCATCGAGGCAAGTACGAGGCATCTGGCCTTCGCGCTGTCAATCTCCCAAGTCTTACGGATTTCCTTATCCGCGACGCTGGAGGTGGGACCTGGGACGGGGGGAGCTTTGCTGGTAAGAAGATACCCCAGCTTGTCGTAAGAGATTGCCAATTTGACATTCCTGAGCCAATCTTTGTAGTTTGGCCCTGTCAGTATGTTTTTATCTAGAAGTAACTTAAGTCCAGTCATTTCGATTTGGTCGCTGCAGGGGGAGAGAAGAAACACTTTAGCACGATGCTCTTGCAAGTTTAGAATGGTTTTTAATTTGTCTAAACAGGATGGCTCCCACTGTCTCTCGAATCCCTCCTCAAACCACAAAGGAAGAATTAGCCGGGATCAATCCCACCGTACAATACTTGCTTAACCGTTCAGCCAGGCCAGTGTCGGTACTTCGAGGGAGGTTTTCCAACGCTTTCGCGAAGTTCCTTAATTTAAGAACCTCTTTTCCCTGGGGGCGTAGCCCCGCTAACACCTTTCTAGGCACCTACTAGGTTTATAGCATTGATCGTTTAGTGAGAAATTTCCCGAGGAGTAGCATATACTCACAGTAGGATCGGGATCCAAATATCATCGCGTGACGAAAATGAAGGAATCCTACCATAATCATCACACTCCAAATGGTATGCAAATCTAGCAAGTTTCAGTACTTATGAAACTCCCGATGTGGATTTTTGCCCCATGCTCTTATGACCTTGGCGTGAGGTCAAAATGTCATAAGTCACATGTCAAGTTCTTCCCATCATTATCCCGGTTGATTTGAATCCACCCGTACCTACCCTTGACGTAGGCCAAAATGGTGGTACGACTGTCTCAAAACAACGCATTCTATCTATGCAACAGATAAATATCCGGCAGCTACCAATCACTATGCCTTGGCGTGAGGTCAAAATACATAGCTTGAATACTACCGTATATCTAACTGAAATGATGGAGGGCTACGAATGGTTTTGGCGAAACCGTGAACGTAGTGAACTTGATATAATCGATGGAACGAGATAGCTTTTAGAAGGAGTGGCTCAAGCTCCGCATTTAAAAGTTAGTTTTTGAAAAGAACCGAGTGGTTTTTCGAAAGTGTTCCATCGACTTAAACTTGGTTTATTATCTTGCATTAGTTCTTTTAATGCGTGATATTCTTGCATTAGTTCTTTTAATGCGTCCCATCATTTAATTCCTACCATTGCAGAAAACAACCAAAATATGACGTACGCTTATGCCATTCGCATTCGCCACGGGGTCCCGTCATCACTCGTTAGGTTACTTAACTAACGACAGAGCGGGGGCTGGGCTAGCGCGGCTGTAAAACATAAGCAACGCCTAAATAGAAAGCAATGATAGACATTACAGATCACAGATGAATACATTGGATATACTAGCAATCCGCATTTCTTTCGAGCCTGAAACGAAAAGCGGATAACACGGTCGCGGTGAATAGCAAAAACCCCACCCAAGACCCCTACGGGTGCGGCAAACTACCCGCCAAGTTCCCGGTAGTTTGTGCACCCCACCATGGGTCTATCCTAGGAGCAAAAACAGTAAAAAGAATTATACAATGACGGCTACAACCCCGACCCGGTTGTGCGGCCAAACAAATAATATAATTACATCAATTTACATTTACAATGAATGAAAGAAAAAACAAAAGCTCATCTCACATCCACCCCGGCTATTCACCCGCGACAGTCCAACACATTCATATACACATTCCAGAACATTACAGATCATGTATAACCCCGACTAATCGACTTATAGCGATTAGCCGACGTTCAATACATGCAAACATCACAGATATAACCAACATAGCCAAAGTGCAGTGAAGTTCGGAAAAAAAATACGGAATTATAGGACCCCAAAAGTGAATTTCAGTTCTGGAAAATCTGGGTACATATAATATATCTTAAAAATCCCAAAACCAACACAGAAGAACACTGCACGAAAAACGATGCATGGAAGACACCAACTTGCGGCGGTTCCGCGGCCAGATGAATAGGTGAGGCCGCGGAAGCGCGGCGGTTTGGAGGTAACATGATGTCGTTTTTCTTGTGTGTTCTTAGAAAACCCTGAGACGATTTTACAAGTATAAAGTTTTTCAATTTGAGCAGAAAAAATTTCAACAGAAAGTTAGGTTTTCGATTTTCCGGTTTTGCGATTTTTCGGTTCCGAACTTCGTTACACTTCACTACCAAGCTAGTTTAAGTTTAGTTAGGCTCTGATACCACTGTAAGTCCATATTGCGACCCCCGGTACTTACGGGGAGGCGGAAACGGTATAAAAAACGAATTTTTATCGCAAGAGGCAACATGGACTAAACTTTGTCGGGATCGTTGTCTAAACTAAAACTAGTTAACAAGCTAAAGAGAGTTAGCTACTATGGAAGATGGTTATACCTAAACTTGAACTCCTTCTTCTTCAAACCTTGTAGAGGTTGATGGTTCTCTTTTCGTCGCCTTCTCCCGTCGAAGATGGATCCACCTCGAAGGTTCGACTTTGGGCTCTTCCTCGATCTTTGAGTGAACTAGGGTTTCCGGCTTGCTAAACCTTCATCCTAGAATGAGTAGAGAGTGATTAGGGTTTGCTTTTCTATCTAAAGAGAATGATTCTCAACACATGAGAAGGTTTCTCTTTTCAAGAGGAAGAAGAAGATGAAATGAGGAGAGAGAGTGAGAATGATAGAATGAGCAATATTTTCTCTTTCTTGCAACCATATTGCAAAAAGAAAAGAATTATCTAAATGATAATAATTGAAATAAGAATAGTTGATGGTTATTTTAGGAATGACCACTATCATGCTTCTTTAAATGAAGTGTAAGCATGAATCAAGGAGGATCTTCAAAGCATGATGGTGGTCAAAGGTCAACAAGTCAACCAAGGTCAACAAGTCAACAAAAAATCAACCATAACATAATTCTCATTTAATTACTATTATTAATAGATAATACACAAATCCATTAGGGTTTGGAAAATGATAACTGTCAACTGTGCATACGCACCCGATCCGAAACCCTAATGAAAAACCTCATTCTCCGCCTCAAGCAACTGTGCATACACACCTGCATTCTCGTTCCGAGGAACAAGAATACCAAGAATAAAAAGCAACCCCCAAAACATATACCAGTATCTGGCTCAAACCAGAGCCTGCCAGTATAATCCGTCCGGACTCCAAACGTGCACAAGTGCGCGGATGAGAACGAACCCTGTCGCAAAACCATGCGACCTCTACTCTGTTTTGCCCAGAGGCGAATACCCTCTGTGTGGGACTCTAAAGACTCGACACTACGCTGGCAGTGGGTTTAACCACAGACCGCAAGCGGCACTAGCTGTGCGTAACGGTCCCCAGGTAGATGCCGACAAGAAGGCTGACGAGGTGAAACCCCATCTGAGCTCCTACTGAGTCTGAATCGTGACATTCTCCGTACAGTCCGGTCTGTTCGTCTGATACATCGCATGGCGGGCCTAGGGGGCGGTAAAACGTCAGTCCCCCAATAGCGGTACAAGTCGTGTCGGAGTGAAGCCCAAAACACCCTGAGATAACACTGGAAACCTACCAGTATATCTCGCTTGCCCTGGCCAGGGACTACTCGTGTAATGGCTCTCCTAGACACAGCGCGATGTCAACCCCCAATACCGGGAGAGACGAATCCTGTCTAACCGTCACTGCCTCCAAGTGCTTCGGGACTGCACCCAACCACCACCTGTTTGCACGACTCCTTTGAGCCGTGGTAGGGTAGTGATCAAAGTGCAGTGGGAACACACTCGAGGCGAAGTGTCAGTGTCAAGTCAGCGGACTAAGCTGTACTCATGTCACCTGGGAACTGATAACTGACGATAGGTATAATACCAACCTGTCAGTTCCCGACGAGTCCTGTCCAGTGTACTCGTAACCCAACGAGCACCCGTATACTATCTCCAGTACGACGTACTGATGGCTGTGGGACAGACCATCTCCCACACTGGGATGAGAAGCGCATACGCTAGTCTACTCCGGAGTATCGATGCCCTGTCTCGATAGTCCTACGACTAGGGACCTGTATAAGGATGTGCCTATAGATTACCCAGCCCCCACTAGTGTGACTGCCATCACAACGCTGGTAATCAGGCAAAGATCCTAAGGGCTCCACTAATGCGTATAAGTGATATACTGAAATAAACACAAGTACACATTGAAGTAGAAACGAACCAAGTAGCAAACTACTATATTGAGCAAGATTGTTTATACAAGGTGAATATCCCAAGCTTCCATCAAGTAATATACAAACTAGTATGATACAGTAATGGCCTCTAGGGCATATACACTAACACTTCATGGGAGTTTAGACAAGCCTGCTTGTTGATCTTCTATTCGCTTAATACCTGGGTAGCCGTTACGTCCAACTAGTACCACTGACGGCTTGTGGGTAAGTGATGTGATCATTATCTACTGCTGGAGTATTGACGAGTCTTTAGAGTCCCACACAGAAGTTTCCTAGTTCAGACGAAACGAAATAGGGCACATATGTTGATATGTGCAGGGGCCTGATTAAGTATGAGTATGTGATATCGTATAATAATCCGGCGGTTATTTATTATCAGTTAAGTTATATGTGATATAACCGGATTATCGAATCATGTGTTGATTTGATAATGTGATATACAGATAAATAATATTAGTTGGTTATATGTGATATTACCGGATTATTAAATCAAGTGTTTATTTAATAATATGATATATATTTGTATTTGATATAATTATATATTAATTAATATTATTAGCTCACTAATTATTTTCTTCATAATATATATTAATATATATATATATATATATATATATATATATATATATATATATATATATATATAAAGCTTGTAGGATTTTCTATTTTTGTGAAAAATAGAAATGAGGTTGAAAATGAGGAATGGGGTGAAGAATGGCATTTATTATTTCTTTATTAGTCTTGACTCACTATTCAAGCGTGGTTGCAATTTATTCCATGCTTGAATGAGTGTGGTCAAGGGAGGAGCCATTCTTCACTTGAGTTTTTCATGAGTTCATGCCTTAGCCATTTTGGGCTCTCTCCATTTTTTCCATCTTCTTCTTTCTCTTCTATAAAATCCTAACCCTCACATGAGATGTGAATCATAGGATTTTGAGATAAATCCTAATGAGCTTAGAACCCCTACTTCACCATCCTATACTTCATTAGCACTCAAGTGTGGTGTGTTTCCTTCACTAAAGAGTTTAGTGAAGATGTAGCTTAGATTAGCGGAGTTTCGGGTGGATCAACTTTGGCACGAAGGTCACAAAGGAAGCTTGATCCAACTTCAAGTGGAGTCTAATGGAGTCGCGTGGACTACTACACGGAGCTTGAGAAGAGAAGGACATGGTCTACAAAAGTTGTAGCCTCTTTCTCTTAATATAGTTTGTGATATCATCATAGTTAACCCTAATAATCTAGTTAGATTCTAGGATAGTCTAGCTTAACACCCCAATTTTTTGAAAATTGCATGATCGATGCCGGTTTAGACTTCATGGTGGTGCTAGGGTAGACTTTCACCCAGGAGCAAAAACAGTAAAAGAAATTATACAACGGTGGCTACAAGCTTAACCCGGATGTGCCCCGCAAAATAATATTACACCGCTTTTACAAATTACATGAATGAAAGAAAAGAACACACTCTTCTCATATCCCCCCGGCTATTCATCCACGACGATCTAATACTCCATATACACAAACCATCATCACATTAGAGATATGTGCAACCCACACTAATCGATGTATAGCGATTAACAGACGTTTAGCATCATATAAACAAACACAGAATCTCGATTATCCAAGTAATCTTAGAATTTTGATCGATTAACTAAAACCGTGTCTACCTCATGCACAATCCAGTACATAAACAATCTGGGTAGAAACAAAATATTTCAGAAATCACAATTCTACAAATAAGACCCATAGAAGAAACTTGGACCGAGTCGCCTTGACTCGGCCTAGAACGGTTGCCAAACACACTGTTTGGCCGCGCTTCCGCGGCGGTCTTGGGAACTGACAATCTCGTTTTTCTTTTGTGTTCTTACAAAGCCTGCTTGTATTTTTAAGGTCTCTAAAATAATTTTTAGATCAGTTTTTAAAATCGACAGAAACATGGGTTTTCGAACGTGATTTTGGGATTTTTCCGACGATCGAATTTCTAACTACTTGCTAACTAGCTAGTTATGGTTTTGTAGGCTCTGATACCACTGTAAGCCGATGTCGCGCTCCCCGCGGGTTCGCGGGAAGGCGGAATTTTCAAAAAACGATTTTAACGAACTACGCAACACCTGCTAACTTCAGGATCTATACTAAAACCTTAACTAACTAAACTATTTATGAGTTTTAGCTGCTCGGTAAGAGTGTTATACCTCCTAGAACCGGTCCTTCGGGTCTTCTTATCCTCTTCTCCTTGGCTCCTCGGTGAACGGATGAAGGTTGCATGATCGGCCTCCTCGCGTCAAAGATGATCCACCCGAGAGTTTGTGCTTTAAGCTCCAACCTCTAAACTGAGGTAATTAGGGTAAATGATTCGCTAATCCAAGTAGCCTAGATGATGTAGAGAAGCTATTAGATTGTTTTGTCTCACTAAACCCTATGGCTCACAACACATGTGAAGGTTAGGGTTTTTGAGGAGGAGGAAGAAGGAGATGAAAATCAAGAGAGAGAATGAAGAGAAGAAAAAATGAACTAAAGTTGCAAAGTGAGAAGAATGTCTCATATCTCATACACTCATTGAAGCATGTAATAAATCACAATATTAAATTCTCACCATACTTCAATAGTAATGCCAAACAAATAAAATAATCCTTGAGCCATCTCTCACACCATGCTACAAATATCTCTCTCTTTTCTAATTTTCCACCCCACTAATCCTTTTTGCAAAAAAATACATAATACCAAATAATTAGGTGTCTCCTTCTAGAAGCATTCTTGAGAAAATTACAAGAATACCCATCACCGTATATACATACCCGTATCCGTATTCCGAATAATACAAATATACTTAGACGATAACAATCCAAGAATACAATACTAGAATCCGGCTTAAACCAAAGCCCACTAGTATTGTCCGCCCGAACAACATCCGTGTACAAGTACACGTATGTGATCGTAGCCCTGCCATAAAACCATACGGCCTTTACAACTTTTGCCCGTAATAGGGAAACCCTCTGTGTAGGACTCTAAAGACTCGACAGTACACTGGTAGTGGGTTTAACCACAAGCACGTTAGCGGTACTAGCTGCACGTAACGGCTACCCAGGTATCTTTCGATAAGAAGGTCGATGGGAAAACTCATCCGAACTCCTATCGAGCCTGTGTGTGACAATCTCCATACAGTCCGATCTGTTTGTCTAAGATACTCGCATATCGGGCCTAGGGGGATGGTATTTGTCAGACCCTTAACAGCCTAATAAGTCGTGCCGGAGGAGAGCCCACTACACCCTGAGAAATTACTGGAGTGCCTATAAGTATTTCTCGACTGCCCTAGCCGGGGACTTTGTGTAATGGCTTTCTAAACACTGCGCGATATCAACCCCCAATACCGGGAGAGACGAATCCTATCTGACCGCTACTGCCTCCAAGTGTTTTGGGACTATACCCAACTACTACCTGTTTGCACGACTCCTTTGAGCCGTGGTAGGGTAGTAATCAAAGTGCAGTGGGAACACACTCGAGACGAAGTAGCGATGGCAAGTCAACGGACTAACCTGTACTCATGTCACCTGGAAACTGCTTCCTGACGATAGGTATAATACCAACCAGCAGTTCCCATCGAGTCCTGTCCAGTGTAACTCATAACCTAATGAGCACCTGCATACTATCTCCAGTACGTTGTACTAATGGCTGTGGGATAGACCATATCCCCTGGTGGGATGAGAAGCGTATACACTAGTCTACTCCAGAGTATCGATACCCCGTCTCGATAATCCTGTGACTAGGGACATGTATAAGGATGTGCTTATAGACTACCCACCCCCACTAGTGTGACTGCCATCATAACACTGGTAGTCAAGTAGAGATCCTAAGGGCTCTACTAATATGTATAAGCGATATGCTAAAAGAAACACATGCACATATTAAGGTAAAATCAAACTAAGTAGCATACTACCATTTTGAGCAAGACTGTTATTATAACTGTGAATATCCCAAGCTTCCAATATATAATATACAATCCAGTATGATACAATAATGGCCTCTAGGGCATATATCGCTAACAGGATCGGTCACCCTCCTCTTCAATATTAGGGAAGCGGGCAATACGCGAACCATACCGGTGAACTTCCTCGTTGCTAAGGTCTCTTCATCCTATAAAATTCTCCTGGGACACCATACCTTAAACGCCCTCCGGGCACAGATCTCTACTTATCACCTTGCACTCAAATTCCCTCTGGATCATGGAGGGATAGGCTGGGCCTACGGGGACCAGCAAACCGCCAAGATTTGCCTCACCTCGACGTCCTCCGCCGGAGAGTAGGACGGCGATTTTGAAGATGCGCACGATTTCCATGGGTATTTAGATACACGCGATGACCAAAAAGAAATTCAAGGTGCCCCGGTGGAAGCATTGACGGAAGTCCCCCTTGTAGAAGAAGTCGATGGCCGGACAGTCCAGATCGGCTCTCTCTTGACAAGGGACCTCTACGAAGACCTGATCCGTTTCCTCCGAAGAAACTCGGGCGTATTCGCTTGGACGCCAGCGGACATGCCTGGGATCAACCCCGAAGTGATCTCCCACAAGCTCGGGGTCGACCCGAAAGCCCGGCCCGTTCGACAAAAGAAGAGAAGTTTTGTGCCGGTTAAACAAAAGGCAATTGACAACGAGGTGGATCAATTGCTCGCTGCCAACTTCATCAGAAACATGGACTACTCGGATTGGCTGGCGAACGTGGTCATGGTCAAGAAGGCAAATGGGAAATGGTGCATGTGCGTCGATTTCACGGACTTGAACAAAGCCTGTTCCAAAGACAACTGTCCAATTTCTCGGATAGACAAGCTAGTGGACAGTTCGGCCGACGATGAATTACTAATCTTCATGGATGCTTTCTCCGGTTACAATCAGATTCGGATGAACCCAGCCGACGAAGAACTTACCGCCTTCACCACTGATCGGGGGGTATACTGTTACAAATTGATGCCCTTCGGACTCAAGAACGCTGGGACTGCGTATCAGCGCCTGGTCAACAAGCTGTTCAAACCGTGGATTGGGAGAAGCATGTAGGTCTACGTTGAAGACATGCTCGTAAAATCCGCCTCATCAGCCGGGCAGACTAAAGACCACGGCGAGACATTCGACGTCCTGCGCAAGTACAAAATGAAGCTGAACCCAGCTAAGTGTGCGTTTGGAGTCACCAGTGGGAAGTTCTTTGGGTTCATGGTTACCCACAGAGGAATCGAAGTCGCATCCAGCCATTCGGAGACCTCCCCGGAATACCTTCCGTATTCGCCTAGCAACCAGCCATCAGCTCACATTCGAGCAATCCTACAACCGAGCTTCCACAGCTTCCCTGCTTTTCTCCGACCTGTTGCAAGGCCTGAGCTTCCTCGGCCTCCCGGCTCTTCTCCGAGCCATCTAATAGGACGAGCTTCCTCGGCCTCCCGGCTTATCTCCGAGCCATCTAACAGGCCGAGCTTCCTTGGCTTTCCCAATCAACCAAGAGCGTGGAGCCCAAGCGCCCCTACAACGGCTCCGCGTATCTCGCCAAAGCAAGATATCTGCCGCCCCACATTCCCCGTTCCACGCGGGCGCGTTCCCTCATTAATGAGCGGATCTTGCCATCAACGCGGGCGTAACGAGGGGGCGTAACTGACGGCGAGAATCTCGCGCCGGCTCGCTCCACGCGACCACCATATAAACCCCTCTTTCAGACGACTCAGGTAATGGGAACGGTCACGCCCCGATTCCCAGAGTGCGCTAAGATCGGCACGTGACAGAATCAACCATGCTACCTGTGGCTAGGAAACATCCCTCTACAGTTACATTACGACTGTCTATAAGATATCAAGAACAATAAGTCATTAACTAACTAGTACATGTCCATCTGCCAGAATAAAAGAGTCAAGAAATATATATGCGGAAACGATAAAATTCAATAAACAACATCTGGAAATACGTCCCAATACGGGATCACATCAGGAATAAAGCTGCGGAAAGAAAACTAAACTAAACTAGCACTAATACGATCTTCACTGCTCGACTTGACAGCTAAAGTACTCCTGGTCAGCCTGTGATAGAGATAAAGGAACTGGGCTATGCAAAACCCAGACGTCAATACGTCATAATATCAAACAATAAGAAATAACCAGGATGCAACGAGATAAGCAGACATGAATAAAAACGATAACATGAATATAACAAGTAAACATAGATATGAACAGTGAAGTGTATATGTGTATGTGAAGTGCGGTGAGTAATCTAAACTGTGCTACTGGGTTATCTAATCTAAATTTTGTGAAATCATTTTAATGGAATTGTCGATGTAACTCAATAGTATCCCGTGCATGCCCGGGACCACGGTCCAGACTCTCGGGCTGAATCTGAGACGTGTCGTTAAGCACTAAACATGTAACATGTACAGGCGAATGATGCCATCAGCATCATCCCGGGGCTGGCCTAGCCCTTAAAAACTAATCAGTATAAGCATCGAACTGTCGAGTTACAAGTCAGGTTTCATCATTGATTTCCCCATACCCCCAAGGTTATGTGTTCAAGTCAGGTATTGATAATATAGAGCTAATGCCAACACGGGATCAAGCAGATACATGTTTTGTCTAAATAGACAACAGGATACGTCCATCAGGACAACAAGTCATGATTGTCGGCATTAGTAATAAGATCAGGTATCAAGTCAAGTAGTGTTTCAGGACATGTCAGGTAGTGCATGTGTATCAAATGGATGCCCAAAGTAAAACTGTAGCAAGTATCGAAGCACGGTAAAAGCATGGATGCATAAGTAATAATCTGTGATAACATATTATAAGTCCATGAGTCGTATGATGCACACTAGTAAGCATGGTACATGAATATAGTAGTAACATGAAATAATCAGGTTCCAGCATGCAACTAGATATGTAATAAACAATACGGATATGAACGGATATCGTAAAAATGGTAAAACTATAACAGGGATGCACAATGCAACATACATGTATTATTTTTATTCATATTGATGTAAATATAATAGCATAACATGTATCAAGATAAACTTTCCTGAGGATCTTAAAACGGGGTATGTAAGCCGCGTTCGACGTCGGTAAACGTCTTAATGAACACACGCGTGTACAGGACAGAACCAAGTTATGCAAGAACATGACCACGCTGGATGAGGACGTCTACTGGGTCGCCCGGATTTTCGGCAACGAGCACGGCTCAGGCGATCACCGGGTCAAGAAATCAAGAAAGTAAAGAATGAAGAATGATCGGGATCAAGAAATCAAGAAAGTAAAGAATGAAGAAGAAGAAGAAGAAGAAGAAGAAAGGAGAAGAAGAAGAGGGTTGTGTCCTGGGTGTGGATGCCCTGGGGTTAGAAACGAGGTGGGGGAGACGTCGACGATGGGCTTTCCAGCGATGTTTCATGGCATGGCAGTGGGTAAACGAGTGTGCAGGAGAAGCCCGGGTGTTGGGCTCGGGTTTTGGAGGGAGAGGGGAGGAGAGAGGAGAAGAAGAGGAGATGGAGGTGACGAGGGCATGGAGACGACGATGAAGTCGGAGCTCCAGCAACGTGAGGGTGCAGGTGAGGGTTGTAGTGGTTGTAGGTTCTTGGGTTGTGCGGTCTCGTCGTCGGGAAAAGAAGGTGATGGAGGTTAGGATCTCCTTCAGATGTTGTCCTCCGTCGATCTGTCGCGAACGTTGGTGAACGGCTGAAATTGATGTTGAGGGTTGCTTCCTTGAGCGTGTAGATCTCAGTGGGCTTGTTTTGAAGCGAAGCCGAGCTATCTGCAAAAGAAGTCCCGGGATGGTTGTACCACCGTTGATCCTCTGACGATCAAGTTAGCCGAGGAATTTTAGCAGAGTAGCGGTTTATTAGAATGAAATTGCGTTACCTCGGTCTTCCGAGAGAGGGGTTTTATAGTGGTCGCTTGGAGGAGCTGGTGCGGGATCTTCGCCGTCAGTTACGCCCCTGACGTTACGCCTGTGTGAATGACGGGATCCCCCATTAATGATGAGATACGCTCGTTAATGGGGGGATACGACGGCATGGAACGCGGGATGTTGGGTGGCGGATATCTCGCCTCTGGCGAGATACGCGGAGCCGTGGCGGAGACGCTAGGGCTCTGCGTCCTTAGTTGCTCGGTAGAACCGGGGAGGCTTAGCTCGGCAGGAGGCTCGGAGGCAAGCGGGAGGCTGAGGAAGATCGGTTCTGTGATAGCTCGGAGGCGAGCAGGGAGAGCTGAGGAAGCTCAGCGTGTAGGAGGGATCGGAGGCGAGCCAATGGTTATTTTTACGGTAAGCATATGAGTGTTCAGGAATCCATCGAAGGTCGGGTCATGCCTCCGGACGATAGCCCGGGGGACGCCTCCAATGTATGGTGCTTGCCCTGCTTCCGTGTGCCCTGGGACACGTCATCTGCCACGTCTCATGATCCGGGGAGTTCCCACTTATGAGTATCATCATTATCCCCCACTCTCGTCCCGACCTATTTATGGGTCGGGTCGAGAGTGGTCCGGATCGGTTTCCCGGACTCGGCCTGTTGTCAAGAATTTGTCAGCGCAGATTTCCGGGGCGACTCGGCGTAGGGCGGTTGCGTCGTTCAAATCTTTAGGCCCACCTATAGTATCTCGGGCGCTTGGATCTCTGCACGTATCTTGGATGACGTCAATGGATCAGGAGAAAGGATCATGCATTTAAAGAGGAGCACCGATTCGCTTACGATACGTCCGACGCGGACTAGAAGACGTGACAGGATGTCGCTGTCGCTTGCGCCCGAAGGGACATCTCCAATGGTCGTTCGACACCTGGGGCGTCGACGGCTGGCAGACGCGAAGCTTCGTTTTGGAGGGAAACGATCTGAGCCGTTGGATGCGTCCCCCCAAGCACTATAAATAGGAGTGGGATCCCCCTAGGGTTAATACTTTCGCCACTATTTTCCTTTGTTGTGAGAGATTGCTCGGCGCTCCATCCTTTAGACCAGATCCTTCGCGCTCTTTCCTCAGAGAATTCCTTCTTCCTTTGAATCAGGTTAGATGTTTTCTTCTGAGGAGTCTGTAGAGATAGTTAAGGTGGAGTCTAGGGAGTCTTCCACCTCTTCCCGAGAGGGTTCCCTTGCTGCTTCCTCAGTGTCGGGCCCGCCCGTAGAGTCGGGGCCACCCGTGCCGCTAGCCGCCCAGCTGCGATGAGGGTCCCTAAGGTGCGCATCGGGAACGCCCGCGATGTGCCCTCCATCTTGAGGGATCTGGACGAGCTTGCCGAGATTCGGTCTCGTTTCTATATTCCCTCTAACTACTCACTCCGTTTGGCAAAGGGGAGCGAACGGGCGGACCAAGTGCATGGGAAGGAGATTGCCCTATATTTAGAAGCGTTCCCTGTGGGAATGCGTCTGCTCTTTCCAACCGAGGTATGCGGGATACTTCGTTGTTTCCAACTCTCGCCAGGCCAGCTTTCGTCGAACTCATGGAGAATTCTCCTCGGGTTTCTAGTCCGGCTGAAGCTTGAGGAGATCCCCTTCAGCTTGACCTTTCTTACTTTCTTTCTCTGCTATAAAAATCACCCCGACACCAGCAAGAACGAACCGAGCTGGGTGTATTTTTCCTTTAAAAAACGCAAGGGTGGGGTGGCCTGGTCGGGCGTGGTTGTCGTTCCTTTTTCCATCCATGACTGGAAGGAGAAGTTTGTATTCTTCGGGCCACCCGAGGGTGAGGACTGGCCTGTGCCCGTACAGTGGCACCGGGCTAACTGCCCGCGGGCGAAGCAGTCGTCCTTTCCCGAGGCGAGGGCGGTGTCCTTGTGGGAGCCGACTCAGCGGGCCGATGTCTTGATTTCTGAGCAGGTTCTTAGCTGGGCTAGGCTCAGCCCCGCGCGCTTTATGGGTAAGTTAGGAGATTGGACGACCTGTTTAGACTTGAGTAATTTTACTTTTTGCCCTTCTTGTACCACTAACTTCTCTGTGCTTTCTCCCTTTGCAGGATACATGGACCGGTCTAAGATTTTAGCCACCATATCCACCATGGCCCGGAAGAAGGCTGGGGGCGTGGTCTTGTCCCAAGCAGGTCCGAGCTCGCCCTTGAAACCGTTCCCACCGGCGAAGTCCCCCGCAGCGTCCCGGGCCCCCGATGACCGTCGTGGGGGCATCCAGAAGCATGCTCGAGACCCGGAACTTCGGACGAGGGAGGAGGAGGAGGTGATCGAGGTCCTCCTCAAGAGGAAAAGGACGGTTTCCCGCATGCCGTCGGCTGATATCCCCGAGGGGATTCCGGTGCAGAAGGGGGACGTCTGCTTCGTGGTCCCCTTAAGGCTTTCTGTCCCCTCAAGGCTTTCTGCTCAGTGGCCTCGTAGGGAGGGCTTCAATCCTTAGCATAGGTGGGCAGGATGTGCCTGCTATGGATTGACCGAGCATGGAAGCTTCACGATAGCCTCATGGGGAGGGCTTCGATCCTTAGCGTAAGTAGGCAAGATGTGCCCGCTAAGGATTGACCGAGCAGGGAAGCTGCTCGGTGGCCTTGTGAGGAGGTCTTCGAACCTTAGCGTAGTTGGGCAGGATGTGCCCGCTAAGGATTGACAGAGTAGGGAAGCTGCTCAGTGGCCTCGTGAGGAGGGCTTCGATCCTTAGCGTAGGTGGGCACGATATGCCCGCTAAGGATTGACCGAGCAGGGAAGCTGCTCGGTGGCCTCATGAGGAGGGCTTCGATCCTCAGCGTAGGTGGGCACGATGTGCCTGCTAAGAATTGACCAGGCAGCGAAGCTGCTTGGTGTCCTCGTGAGGAGGGTTTCGATCCTCAGCGTAGGTGGGCATGATGTACCTGCTAAGGATTGACCGAGCAGGGAATCTGCTCGGTGGTCTCGTGAGGAGGGATTTTTAGACTTCTTCTTGCCTTCACGGGGCGTCGTTCAATCTCTCTTGACTTGTAAAAAATTTGGAAGAGTGACCGTCGTAGACGACACGTGGCAGAAACGCACAGACGAGGCGCGAAGCTCTAAGGTCCGTGTCGTTTCGACTTCCATCGACCACGTAGGGGCTCGTGAGGTACGGCATGGTCGCCACGCGGTAGCTCTATATTGGGAAATTTGAAAATATCCCGTGATTCGTGCTGATGCGCGCGCAAATTCCGGCCTTTAGGGATTCTATTGAAGCTATAAATAGTGAAGGTATGTTGGTTTCTTTCAGTGTTGCATTTCTGAAAATGGCCGAGCTCATCTACTCCATCGACGAGATCATCTCCCGTGACAACTTGTACCTCTATGATCAGGAGTGCACGGAGGAGACGTACCAAATGGTGGTCAAAGGCATAGAGGACCACTTCGGCCGCCTACTTCCTTGGCGGTCACCTTTCCTCCAATTGCTCAGGTACGCAATTTAGAGGATATCCCCGGGTTTGTTCAACGCCTTATCTCCGCAGCTGCAGGACGAGGCGCTCGATAAGCTGCACACGCTCTACGTCCGAGGCCACATCTCGAAGAACAGGCACGACCGATCGGCGGTCCTTCTTTTGGAGTGTTTCCAAAAGAGGCAGATCGCGAACTTTTGCCCGACGGGCGGGAGTTCTGGTGCTTTCGTAGCATCTCGGGTCCGTGGACAACATCAGAGGGAGCGGGCTGAAGAGGCTAGGCTCGGCTGGCGGAGATCTCCTTGGAGTACCATCAGCAGTGCTTTCTCGACCCCCTACCCCCTCTGTTGCAATTAAATTTTTTTTTATGTAAGGCTGAGGAGCCCATAATACCTTTCAATGAATAAAATTCTTCTTTTCCGATCTGTTTTTCTTCTCTTATCCCTTAGCATTTTGCATTTTCTCTCAGAAATGAGTTTAGGGATCTCAGAACCGTGAAAAAGGACAAAATTTATGGAAGAAGTCTCTTATAACTTAGGAGAGTTAATAAAAACTACATTACTTCGAAAAGATGAAAATACATTCATTTGTATAGTTTGAGTTTTTCAGCGTTGTAGGGCTGAAGAAACTTTCGTCCCCCTGCGTTTTGTAAGCGGTAGGCTTCACCGGGCAATACCTCGGAGACAAAGAAAGGGTCGTCCCACTTCGGGGAGAACTTGTGCAGTCTTTCCTGATCTATGAATTCGTTCCACCTTAAGACCAAATCTCCTGTCTTGAAGGCGCGATACTTAACCCGGACGTTGTAGCAGCGAGCAGTTTGTTGTTGATAAGCGGCGGCTTTGATCTGTGCCCTGTCCCGCTTCTCTAGCAAGATGTCCAAATTATTCTGGAGCGCCGAGGTGTTTGCTTCGTCACCAAAGTGTTCGACTCTATAACTGGGAAGTCCGATCTTCGCTGGGACCATTGCCTGGGTACCGTAGTAGAGGCTGAAGGGGGTCTCTCCCATGGGCGTCTTCTTCGATGTGCGTAAGGCCCATAACACCCGTGATAGTTCTTCGACCCAGCTGTCCTGCCTTCCTTCTAAACGAGTTCGAAGATCTCGGATGACGTCTCGGTTAGCAACCTCGGCAAACTTCATTAGTATATGGTATTCGCTGCAGAACCCTTTGACTTTGTCGTTTTCGAAATTCGTCCTATGGTCGGCAACGATGCACCTCGGGATCCCGAATCAGTAGATTACGTTGTTCTGCAAGAATTTGATGGTCGTGGTGGCGTCCGGTTTTTTGATTGGGATGGCCTCAATCCACTTCGTGAAATAGTCTACCGTGACGAGGATGTATTTATGCCCTCCCGTACCTGTGGGGAGTTGGCCCACCATGTCCATCCCCCATTGGGTGAACGGCCAGGTGGAGGTGAGGGCCGTTAGCTCGGTAGCCGGAAGAAGGGGTACGCTACCATAGAGTTGTCATCTTTTGCATCTTCTGACGAGCTTTTGAGCATCTTGGTGAATCGTCGGTCAATAGTACCCTTAGACCAGCGTCTTTTGTACTAAGGTACGGGCCCCTTAATGTGCTCCACCGACCCCTTCGTGTATCTCACGCAGGACGTAGTCGGCTTCATGGGGGTCGACGCACCGGAGCATAGGCTGTGTGTATGACTTCTTGTAAAGGTTTCCATTATTCCAGACGAAATGGAGGGCTTTTGTAGCATTTTGAAAATTTGAAAATGAATAAAATTAACTAATTAAATAATAAAATGTTAAATTAAAAAGTTATAAAAACCAAATAAGACATTTTCATAAATAGTATGTAAAACAAATTAAATTAAAATTTTAATATGTAACATAAATAAATTATAAGGGTTTTAATGTGAAATTTAGCTTCATTTTAATTATAATAGTGTTATATAATAACATAAATTGTGAGGGGTTGTTATGTAAAGGTTAGGAATTTGTGCAAACTTGGAATTGTAAGGGTGTATGTGTAAAAGGGGTAGAAAATGTTTTAGCTCAGAATTTTATTACAAATTAAAACAAATTGATGAGATGATACAAGAACACCTCCTACTTGCATGCACAACACACACACACAACACCTCCTTCTTGCATGAGGATGGCACCCTTTGGTCTTTGACATCTCCTCCTACATCTCACCCTTCCCTTTTCTCATATATATATTATGTTCAGATCATTTAACTAATTTACAACCTAAATATTTAAAAGAAAGACAAAGAAAACTAAAGCAAACAAATAAGAACAAGAGAAAGAAGAAGAAAAGAGCTAAGTCTAGGGATTTCTCACCATCAAGTTAAGAGCTAGAAGCTAAAGGTTTGGGTGTCTTGAAGGGAGCTTTTCAGTCATCCCCAGTTGGTAAAAATTCCTAACTCAGTTGAATTAATTCTGAATTTGGTTTAAGTTTGAAATCAAAGATCTAGAATATCGTATTTTCAAGCAAAACTGGTGTAGCGTTTTGAAAATCGTTTCGGTGAAATTTCGGAAAATCGGTAAAATAAGGGGGTTTTCTGTAAAAAGTCAAAATACAAATATCTTATTATAAAAATTAAATATACATATTCTAGCTATGTAATTGCTAGTATTTGGTGTTTATTGAGCCACTGGAGAAATTTCAAATTTTCTGAAAATTTTTCCGAAATTAATTATTTTAATATTATTTTAAGCCGTCACTAATATATTTAATTAGGGAAAATTACAAATCGGAATGAGTTGAAACAAATTTTGTGCATCATAAAACTTTAAATAAAATTTTATCATGTAATTTTTGAAACAAAATCGTTTGCCAAAACGGTTTAGAAAATATCGAAGAAAAATGGCTTAAATGGTGAAATATAGCTAAATAGAATTGGGGTATGGTTGCATGTAGCTTAATATTCCTCATATACACACACACACCCTCACCCTCTCCCCTATTAGGGCTGAATTCAGCAGCCCCCACTCATCTCCTCACTTAAAAGTCAAAGGAAACCAAGAAAAGGAAAGGAAAAAAATAAAATAAAGGAAAAGATGTTTAAGTGTTGACTTGAGATATGGCTCCTTTGACCTTACCAACACCCCCACCTCACTCTCTCTCATCCTCCCTCAAAAATTCTGGCCGAAACCCCTCCTTCTTGCTGCCCCCATTTTTTCTCCTCTCATTTCATCACAAAAAATTCATCAAAATGCTTAAAATTCCATCAAAAATCAAGCTAAAACTCAAATCCGAGTCCTACCCATTTCTCCTTAACCTATCAAGCATGGATCTTGGTGAAAAGTTTGCATTTTGGAGACAAGTTTCATGTTGATCTCAAGATGGTTATGAGGTATAAATCTTGTTCTTTTTTTTTGAGTTGTTTGTTATTACTTCAAATTATGTTAATGAAGGGTTTAGTTTAGATTTTAAATTTCAAGTCCAAATTCAAGATTAGGGTTTATGAAATTGAAGTGAGGTTTTGTTTTGGAGTTGAATGGTGATCAATTGTGCATGGTTATGTGATGTATTTTTGTATCTTAGGGCATGCAAAATGTAATCTTGTTACTTAGTGCTAATTGTAACATTAAAATATCCAATTTAGCTTTATTTAAACAAACTAGTTTTTAGCTTTTGGTTCCAAATGGGTGATTTAAAATCTAATTAAGGTTTTGATGACTTTATTAACATTTTAATTTGTTGTTTAGCAATTTAGATCATGCAAAACCAAGCTTAATTGATGAATTGTGAATTTTGCTATAAAAGGTGTTAAAAATTGATATTTTTACAAACTAGGATTTTGGAAATTATGCAAATTTATGAGAATAAATTATAGAAATGGTTTATATGACTTAGTTATGATATTTAGTGGATATTGTGGCCGCTAAATTTGTTAAAAATCGAGTTTTGTACTAAAACGGTTAATTTTGCTTGCTAGATTTTCGGAAAAATAGCTTTTAAAGTGAGTTTGAGGTTTTTGTGAATTGCAACCTATTTCATATTATAATTAGTGTTTTTGAATGTATAAATGGGTGTGTTTGGGTTTTTCTCGATGGTTTGGCGTTTGTACGCCGACGTCGAGGGTTTTTGGGTCGATTTGTGAAAGCAACCATAGGTTTTGACCTATGTGGGATTCGTGCGTCGTTTTTGTCATGGGTCGGATTTTAATGCGATATGGTGCGTTATGATATGTAGGTACCCCATGTGGACTTCGAGACGACAAGCAAGCGCGTGACGACGTTGGCACCGGCGAGCGAGGACCAGGTGAGTATATTTATATCTACGGGTAGAAGTCGGGTGGATGGCGTATAGCACCCCCGCAGTCCGTGGTGGTGTATACGGATGCGTTTACATACCAACAATTATTATATGTTATTTGGGATTAATAACGATGTTTAGGATGGATATTGATGTGTTAGATTATTTTAGTGTTGCGAACCCTAGGGTAGTGTTGCACTACACATACACACATACATACTTGCATACATTCCTATTTATATGTGCTCATAGGATTCTTTATAGTTATGTGTTCATATGGGTATAGAACTATGTGTTCACATACGGATTTGAGGATGATACTTGGGATTGAGCTGAGTCGATGAGATTTGTTTTGTGGTTGTGATATCGGTGATATGGCAGGATTCGTACTTGAGGTACGTCCTGGTATTATAGCGGATCTTGGGACGGCGATATGGGTGAATAGTGTTATAAATATGATTTTGACCGTACCCAGATTTGGGATGCCGTACGACGGTTTTACGTACGAGCTATATATTGATGATTGATCCGCACTCTTGACTTGGGATGTCTGGTTATAGATATGATATTATTGAGGCGGGATCACCGACTATACATATACAGGTATGTATATATATCGACTCAGATGATAGGCGGTTTCCTTACCTATAGTTCAGCTTGTTAGTTCAGCCATATAGTTTAGTGTAGTTGTTAGATTAGATTAGACTTCTTACCTATTTCAAAAACTAACGAATCGTGGGTATTTTAAAAGACAGCCCAAGGGATCCTACGGATATTTCAAAAGACGTATTTTTTCATAAAAACACCGTAGCCCTATTTCCAAAACCCCATGATTCGTGTTATTTCAAAAGGCACCATTTGTAGGACTTATATTAGATTAATGCAGGTTAGTTACAGTTGCGTCTAGTATTCAGCTCCCGCTTATTATTGTGGTTCGCTCCGCATCGCATACTTACATTGTTATTTCATATTGCATTGTTGACATTATGCTGTTAGGACACCAGCACCATTACCGATGATGCGTATGTACCACGTACACTTACTTGCCGGCTCACACACATCTTCATCGGTAATTGCCATGTCACGTACACCTTAGAAAATATTATTGCTTAACTTAGCTTGATAGCTAGTAGTTTGACATAATATTAGTGTACTTACCTTATATACCAGCTTAGATATTGTAGTTATTACTTGTCACTTCATGCATACTGTTATTCATTATTATGCCGTATTCATGGATTCTTATGCCTATATTCATGGGTTTATATGCTATTGATGATTTGGATTCGGATTTCTATGAGATTTTCTGGATTTGGGGGAAAACAGCAAAACTTATATAAACTGATTTCGCTCTTTTTAAATAAAAAGTGCGGTTTTTCCCATGCTGTATGAGTCGTCCACCATGAGTTTGCTGATGGATTTCGAGAGTCGATTCGAGGAGGCGGATAAACCGTTTCGGGTACATAGTGGACCCGGTAAGGTACCCCGGGGCAAGAAGCGCGTGATGATGACGATGTGAGCCTGGCACGGGAGCACTACCTACCGGTGATTTTACCCGACGCGTCGGATATCCGGAGGATACCGTCGTGGTCTTGAGATGGATGGTAGGGGCCGGTCTGGACTGACGGCGCCCTAGATATTGTGATGGAGACATTGAGATTTCGAGATATTGAGGTACAGAGACTGTGATACAGAGATATCGAGATATTGGGATTACGTTTTGTGCCGATGCTAGGCACTGTTTTATGCTGATTTCATTATGATACCTCATTTTAAAAATACAAAGGAAATCTCACTAAATTATGAAAACAGTTTCTTCATTTACATGTATTCGGTTTTCATGCATTCATACCTCATTCACATGATATATTGCTACCGAGGCACTGACACGGGCACATGAGATTACACTCGGGTTAGATATTTACCCTAGCCTTTGTTATAGGCTGCATGTTATATATATAATTGAGGATATATTATGATCATTGACCTAGGTTGCGTTATTTATGCGATTTCTTTCCGTAGATATTTTTCTATTCACGAGTTGGTAACTCACCCCCGTTGTGCCCCAGTTTCTTGCAGGTTTTGCCGTACAGGTTTCATTACGGCTTTGCTGGCACTGCTTCCCATTTCTGGGTGACTGCTAGTAGGTGGGTTTACTTGTATCGTACCCCCATTATATATCTTGTATATCATTATTCTGTTGTATCTAGAAGTTCCATCAACCAAACATGTATTTATTTCAGAGATAGAGACCAGTGATGTTAGTTATTTCGACCTTAGAGTCGCGCGTTATATTTCTGTGGATTTCTGGTGGTTTTGAGTTTCCTTTTGAGTTTTGATTCTCGCCTTTGGCGTTGTATATTATTGCTTGTGTGGTTGTGACCGTCGATTGACGAAGAGCTAGCTCCCACTTGGGGATGCCTTTTTGATTTCGTATACTATTCATGTTGTATCCCGTTTGGGGGCCAGTTTTTACAAAGGAGACTCTGCCGAAATTTTCGGGAAATGTTTGATGTTTTTTTTTAAACCGCATAATTCGGCTTATGCTATTGAAACCACTTGTTTTAATTGGTTTTCCTTCACTCTACTACTTTTCTTGGTTTGGATTTCTGGGTTTTCGGCTTATTTAGATTACGTACGCCTCGAGACGTTCGTAGTTTAAGTGCCGGTCATATTCCGTACTTTCAGGACGTGACAAAGTTGGTATCAAAGCGTTAGGTTTTACCTTCGGAGCGTAGGGTGACCCTTGGTTGATGGAATAGGTGACTAAAGTAGAGTGACGTACCGTAGGTATGTTCCGCGGCATATTTACGATACGCTACTCCACTTAAGAAGCCTTAGGATGTACATTTCTTTGCTCAGTATTATATTCATTCCGATCTAGCCTCATCAGTATCAGTTATGGTTCTGCTGCCACGATTACGGGCAGGGAGAGCTACAGCTAGAGTTGCGGTCAGCACGAGCTCGTCACGAACGAGGACTGACCAGGGCGAAATTCCGGCGACACACGATTGCGGAGATGTGTCTTTTTATTGTGTTTCATGCCCCGAGCGTTTGATGGATCGCTGTATGAGATTACTTAGACGTGTCGATCAGCACTAGAGGATTGAGCCACTGACAGAGGCCAGCCAGATTTTGATGACCGTTGGTGTATTGCTTACTCATGATGATTGAGGCACTGTTCAGCGTGCAGACGAGTGAGCCAGTTGTTGCTGCGAGTGACGAGATATCGCCCCATATGTTGGAGCTATTGCGGGATGAGTTGTACTAATAGATGCTAGAAGGTCGCTAGTCATCCGAGAATGGATGACTAGGACATGTGGTTCGTTCGCCTACCCGATGAGAGGTCATCAGATAGATTGATACCAGCAAGAGACGACTTCAAGTGGAGACGTTGAGAGTCGACAGAGACGATCGAATGTCAGAAACCTATTATTCCAAGTTTAAAGTATTCGGAAATACATGCAGGCAATTCTATGGATCCTCTAGAAGAATGAAACCCTAACTCGACATAATGACCGTGTGAAAGCCTTTGAACCTTCGGGTTTGCGGCAGTTCCACGGCGCCATTAGTGAGGCTTGGGTTTGCCCTTCTACGGCTGGACCATCGATGCTGTGGTACGTACTCGATACTGTTAAACTTGGGTTTACTCGATACTGTTAAACTGTACCCAAGATGTTGAGCTTTTGGGGGATTATGAGGTTCTGACGAATCAATCGGATGGTTCGACTTCAATCGGATGCTAGGTGGTGAGATGCATTCTTGGGAGACTCCAGATACGAGGATAGCCGTTGGAGCTCAGTCCATGCAGCCATGACGAGACGAGTCCGAAGCAGTCGACGTTAGAGAAAAGTGGAGTAAGAGGTTCGTACGAGATCTTGATGAGACTACGTTCCACTCCGCCGATATCAGAGATGCGATGCGCATGCCGAGGCATGGTACTTGGATTTACCTTTCAGAAGGAGTCGCGATGAGTATGCAGTCGTTCCAGAGCAAGATGCATATATAGGAAAGGACGATGACTTCCGGACAGTTGGCAGAGACGAGACATGGAAGAGACCGTGAGCAGGATTCCTTCCAGGACACTGCTGCAATGATACTTGCACCCAGGATCAGATGTGTCACGTACATTCAGAGAGCCAGAGGCCGACGCCAGTGATATGCTGTCTTACGAGTGGTCGCGATGATTGACCGAGAGATGACCAGAAAAGTGCCAGAACGGAATCATCCCCATTAGCACACCTGGCAGGGCCGATGAGCCGATGGACCGAGAGATTGGTAATTCACAGTGAAGACCTTGACCCAGGAGTGGTCATTGTTACGCACACCAGCAGGCCAGAGTTCATGATCATCGACGAGATGTCCCACTAGTGACCGCGACAGTTGGCCCGAGATTCTTAGAGGATGCACTTGAGCGGTACTATTCCGCCATTATTGATTTCGATGTTTTGGGTGATTTATTCTTATGATTTGATTTTGATGATTGAGGATTTACGATCTTTGCACAGTGTTGCACTTGATATCGTTTTCGTGCTTTGGTTTCGCATGTTTGTGATTTTACGGTTTTAGACATTTGAGTTGATTTTGTGCGTATGCATGCACACAATTTGGTTCCTGCACTCTGTATAGTTTATATATGCTTGCAGTGCAGTGATACGCCTTTTGTGCACTTAGATGCACTGGACTTCGATTTCGATTGTGATACTCGATATTTGTTTTGTGCACCTTGTGCACCTGATTTGATTTTGCGCATGTTCGGCGCTTGATATTGGATTTCATCATTTCGTGCATGATGGATGCCCCTGGTTTTGGGTTTTTCGCGCATGTTGAGCGCGTGTCTTGAGATGCGATTTTGGTGCACACCAGATGCACTAAATCGAGATTTTTTTCGTGCATGTCAGATGCACCTGATTTTGCTGTCAGGTACACACGTTGCCTACGACAGATGCTTTGTGCACACCCTATGCACTTAGATCTTGTTTCTGTGCACTTGTATGGCACGTATTTGGATTTTGATTTCCGTGCGCACCAGACGCACGTAGTACTCATACGCGTATTTTGGGATTGATTTTTCCTATAGAGCAGTACGTTTTTATGATATTTACTATGTGTTTTCGTACTGGACAGGACTAGTCAGAGGACAGTACCTGAATATATTTGGCATTCATTTCCTTCAGATATTTACATATATAGATTTGATATTTACATGTGTAGTTCCGATTTATAGCATATTGGTTTTGAATTGGATTTGACATTTGTGTCTTTACCATGACTCCGATGATTGCGGGATGCTTGACGGAGTTTTGATTTGAGTTATATGCTCATTTTTCATGCGCATGCGCTGCGCTACGATTTGTTTTATGTATTTACAATTTCGCAGCCCCGACGACTTGATGATTTTGCTTAGATGTTTTTGTATTTGGGGGGAGTTTGAATTTAAATTCGGGGACCGAATTTCTTTAAGGGGGGAAGATTGTAGCGTTTTGAAAATCGTTTCGGTGAAATTTCGGAAAATCGGTAAAATAAGGGGGTTTTCTGTAAAAAGTCAAAATACAAATATCTTATTATAAAAATTAAATATACATATTCTAGCTATGTAATTGCTAGTATTTGGTGTTTATTGAGCCACTGGTGAAATTTCAAATTTTCTGAAAATTTTTCCGAAATTAATTATTTTAATATTATTTTAAGCCGTAACTAATATATTTAATTAGGGAAAATTACAAATTGGAATGAGTTGAAACAAGTTTTGTGCATCATAAAACTTTAAATAAAATTTTATCATGTGATTTTTGAAACGAAATCGTTTGCCAAAACGGTTTAGAAAATATCGAAGAAAAATGGCTTAAATGGTGAAATATAGCTAAATAGAATTGGGGTATGGTTGCATGTAGCTTAATATTCCTCATATACACACACACACCCTCACCCTCTCCCCTATTAGGGCTGAATTCAGCAGCCCCCACTCATCTCCTCACTTAAAAGTCAAAGGAAACCAAGAAAAGGAAAGGAAAAAAATAAAATAAAGGAAAAGATGTTTAAGTGTTGACTTGAGATATGGCTCCTTTGACCTTACCAACACCCCCACCTCACTCTCTCTCATCCTCCCTCAAAAATTCTGGCCGAAACCCCTCCTTCTTGCTGCCCCCATTTTTTCTCCTCTCATTTCATCACAAAAAATTCATCAAAATGCTTAAAATTCCATCAAAAATCAAGCTAAAACTCAAATCCGAGTCCTACCCATTTCTCCTTAACCTATCAAGCATGGATCATGGTGAAAAGTTTGCATTTTGGAGACAAGTTTCATGTTGATCTCAAGATGGTTATGAGGTATAAATCTTGTTCTTTTTTTTTGAGTTGTTTGTTATTACTTCAAATTATGTTAATGAAGGGTTTAGTTTAGATTTTAAATTTCAAGTCCAAATTCAAGATTAGGGTTTATAAAATTGAAGTGAGGTTTTGTTTTGGAGTTGAATGGTGATCAATTGTGCATGGTTATGTGATGTATTTTTGTATCTTAGGGCATGCAAAATGTAATCTTGTTGCTTAGTGCTAATTGTAACATTAAAATATCCAATTTAGCTTTATTTAAACAAACTAGTTTTTAGCTTTTGGTTCCAAATGGGTGATTTAAAATCTAATTAAGGTTTTGATGACTTTATTAACATTTTAATTTGTTGTTTAGCAATTTAGATCATGCAAAACCAAACTTAATTGATGAATTGTGAATTTTGCTATAAAAGGTGTTAAAAATTGATATTTTTGCAAACTGGGATTTTGGAAATTATGCAAATTTATGAGAATAAATTATAGAAATAGTTTATATGCTTAGTTATGATATTTAGTGGATATTGTGGCCGTTAAATTTGTTTAAACATCGAGTTTTGTACTAAAACGGTTAATTTTGCTTGCTAGATTTTCGGAAAAATAGCTTTTAAAGTGAGTTTGAGGTTTTTGTGAATTACAACCTATTTCATATTATAATTAGTGTTTTTGAATGTATAAATGGGTGTGTTTGGGTTTTTCTCGATGGTTTGACGTTTGTACGCCGACGTCGAGGGTTTTTGGGTCGATTTGTGAAAGCAACCATAGGTTTTGACCTATGTGGGATTCGTGTGTCGTTTTGGCCATGGGTCGGATTTTAATGCGATATGGTGCGTTATGATATGTAGGTACCCCATGTGGACTTCAAGACGACAAGCAAGCGCGTGACGACGTCGGCACCGGCGAGCGAGGACCAGGTGAGTAGATTTATATCTACGGGGAGAAGTCGGGTGGATGGCGTATAGCACCCCTGCAATCCGTGGTGATGTATACGGATGCGTATACACACCAACAATTATTATAGTTATTTGGGATTAATAACGATGTTTAGGATGGATATTGATGTGTTGGATTATTTTAGTGTTGCGAACCCTTGGGTAGTGTTGCACTACACATACACACATACATACTTGCATACATTCCTATTTATATGTGCTCATGGGATTCTTTATAGTTATGTGTCCATATGGGTATGGGACTATGTGTTCACATACGGATTTGAGGATGATACTTAGGATTGAGCTGAGTCGATGAGATTTGTTTTGTGGTTGTGATATCGGTGATATGGCAGGATTCGTGCTTGAGGTACGTCTTGGTATTATAGCGGATCTTGGGGTGGCGATATGGGTGAATAGTGTTATAAATATGATTTTGACCCGTACCCAGATTTGGGATGCCGTACGACGGTTTTACGTACGAGCTATATATTGATGATTGATCCGCACTCTTGACTTGGGATGTCTGGTTATAGATATGATATTATTGAGGCGGGATCACCGACTATTGTATATGTATCGACTCAGATGATAGGCGGTTTCCTTACCTGTAGTTCAGCTTGTTAGTTCAGCCGTCTAGTTTAGTGTAGTTGTTAGATTAGATTAGACTTCTTACCTATTTCAAAAACTAACGAATCGTGGGTATTTTAAAAGACAGCCCAAGGGATCCTACGGATATTTCAAAAGACGTATCTTTTCATAAAAACACCGTAGCCCCATTTTCAAAACCCCATGATTCGTGTTATTTCAAAAGGCACCATTTGTAGGACTTATATTAGATTAAGGCAGGTTAGTTACAGTTGTGTCTAGTATTCAGCTCCCGCTTATTATTGTGGTTCGCTCCGCATCACATACTTACATTGTTATTTCATATTGCATTGTTGACATTATGCTGTTAGGACACCAGCACCATTACCGATGATGCGTATGTACCACGTACACTTACTTGCCGGCTCACACACATCTTCATCGGTAATTGCCATGTCGCGTACACCTTAGAAAATATTATTGCTTAACTTAGCTTGATAGCTAGTAGTTTGACATAATATTAGTGTACTTACCTTATATGCCAGCTTAGATATTGTAGTTATTACTTGTCACTTCATGCATGTTGTTATTCATTGTTATGCCGTATTCATGGATTCTTATGCCTATATTCATGGGTTTATATGCTATTGATGATTTGGATTCGGATTTCTATGAGATTTTCTGGATTTGGGGGAAAACAGCAAAACTTATATAAACTGATTTCGCTCTTTTTAAATAAAAAGTGCGATTTTTCCCATGCTGTATAAGTCGTCCACCATGAGTTTGCTGATGGATTTCGAGACCCGATTCGAGAAGGCTGATGAACCGTTTCGGGTATATGGTGGACCCGGTTAAGGTACCCCAGGGCAAGAAGCGCGTGATGATGACGATGTAAGCCTGGCACGGGAGCACTACCTACCGGTGATTTTACCCGACGCGTCGGATATCCGGAGGATACCGTCGTGGTCTTGAGATGGATGGTAGGGGCCGGTCTGGACTGACGGCGCCCTAGATATTGTGATTGAGACATTGAGATTTCAAGATATTGAGGTACAGAGACTGTGATACAGAGATATCGAGATATTGGGATTACGTTTTGTGCCGATGCTAGGCACTGTTTTATGCTGATTTCATTATGATACCTCATTTTAAAAATACAAAGGAAATCTCACTAAATTATGAAAACAGTTTCTTCATTTACATGCATTCGGTTTTCATGCATTCATACCTCATTCACATGATATATTGCTACCTGAGGCACTGACACGGGCACATGAGATTACACTCGGATTAGATATTTACCCTAGCCTTTGTTATAGGCTGCATGTTATATATATAATTGAGGATATATTATGATCATTGACCTAGGTTGCATTATTTATGCGATTTCTTTCCGTAGATGTTTTTCTATTCACGAGTTGGCAACTCACCCCCGTTGTGCCCCAGTTTCTTGCAGGTTTTGCCGTACAGATTTCATTACGGCTTTGCTGGCACTGCTTCCCATTTCTGGGTGACTGCTAGTAGGTGGGTTTACTTGTATCGTACCCCCATTATATATCTTGTATATCATTATTCTGTTGTATCTAGAAGTTCCATCAACCAAACATGTATTTATTTCAGAGATAGAGACCAGTGATGTTAGTTATTTCGACCTTAGAGTCGCGCGTTATATTTATGTGGATTTCTGGTGGTTTTGAGTTTCCTTTTGAGTTTTGATCCCCGCCCTTGGCGTTGTATATTATTGCTTGTATGGTTGTTACCGTCGATTGACGAAGAGCTAGCTCCCACTTGGGGATGCCTTTTTGATTTCGTATACTATTCATGTTGTATCCCGTTTGGGGGCCAATTTTTACAAAGGAGACTCTGCCGAAATTTTCGGGAAATGTTTGATGTTTTTTTTTAAACCGCATAATTCGGCTTATGCTATTGAAACCACTTGTTTTAATTGGTTTTCCTTCACTCTACTACTTTTCTTTGTTTGGATTTCTGGGTTTTCGGCTTACTTAGATTACGTACGCCTCGAGACGTTCGTAGTTTAAGTGCCGGTCATATTCCGTACTTTCGGGACGTGACAACTGGGCTCTGTAGTAATCTGCTATTAGTCAGGATAAAATCAACTTAACCAAACAGTGCCTTAATGTTGTATGTTGGACCTAGAACCAACAATAGGAGCACGTACCCAGGGGCTCGGATTTTGGCCGGTGACCAATAGGCTAAATCCGGCGTCGCCGGATTTTTAAAGGGAATTGGTGTTTTGGTTTGTTGGGTAGGTCTCTGTGTAGGTGTTTGGCTATTTTAGTATTGTTTAATCAAGTTAGTTCAACTGTATATAAAATCTGGGAACTAATATTGGAAAAGAGATCAAAATTCTGAAATACGACACGGATAAAACGTAACGCGTTCTGTTTTCTGTCGCGATACAGCGTTGGGTTAAATTTCAGTGAGGTTGAGTGTTAGATCGTTTGCAATAGTCGTGCGTAGTGTAATTAGCACGTACAACTTGTGTTTTCTTAAAAATTTTGCCGTATCGGAATGTAGCCGTTTTCTTATACAAGTTAATTAAATGATAGATTTGAGTGCGGGAACTTCGGAGGCCGCAAGGAAAGGAAAAGGATTGGCGATTCCTGAGTAGTACGACGTATTCCGGTGAGTAGACTAAATATCTACCGGGGGATTGTGTAAAGATGGCGTGATACGCCCGTATTTTGTCAAGTTGAAAGATTGACTTTATATGCGAAGTTAATAACATACATTCATATATACCTATACATCACCTTGTTAATAGTTGTCAGAACACTGCACAATTATCGACGAGTTATGCCGCACCCGCATATCTTTACATGTTACACTACACCTCGTCGATATTAACATGTCACTTTTACACTAAATAATTATCCTGTTAAATATGATTCTATCATACCTTAAATATCATTAACAGTAGTACTTTGCATAAATGACATCATGTTTCGTATTTAATTGTTTGAAGTTGATATAAGAGAATTTTATTATTGAGAATTTATGGTTTTGAGCTTTCCTATACCATTGCATAAATCCAGTGATTGTTCATTATTGAAGTGACATTGGTCCACCATGAGATGTTTTTATGACTAGGTTTTTATTCCGAACCGAGTTGGCGGTCATACGGTTGCGGATTTATAAGTTATCCAGACCGAGTCGGGGGGCATACAGTTGGATACATGATGGACCCGGTCGAGACCGAGGGGCAGGATAGCCGTATGATAGGCGGGGAGCCTAACGAGGATACTCGATACCGGAGATAGTTGTGAAACACGGCGGATATTTAGATGATATCGACCGGTGTTATTGATTACAGGATCGTTCGAGGAACGATGCCTGAGAGAATAGAAGATTTGTGTCGATGATGGATACGGAAAGATGAACTTTATTTGGAAATAAATGATGAAATTTCAGTTTTGGTTATGTGATTAGTAGTACGGATTCATGTTTTCCACATGTTATCATGCATCATAATTATCCTTATTATAGTTACTTATAATTCGTCATATTTACATTATCAACCGTTATATGTTAGTTTTATTCACTGAGTTGGCAACTCACCCCCGTTGTGCCACAGTTCCTTACAGGAGTAGAGTGGACGATTAGCAGCAGTGCAGATCCACTTTTTCAGCTTTTATCGCATCTTTTGATAGGTGGGTTACATATGTAGTAACCTTCATTTTTGGTATTGTATTTTGGATCTAGAAAATCTCCATCAGTTTTTGTATTATGACTTAGAATGAGAGATGGTTATATATATATTATTTGATAGGTGAGATCGTTGTTATGTTAGAAGAAAATTCTTTTATTTATGTCTAGGATTCTTATTGATATCCTATATACTGGATATTTATTTCCACTGTTGATATTGTTGATCCCAACTAGGGATGCAACCAAACTTAACACTTTATAATTGTTTTTATTATGAATTCACTTGTGAGTTACTGTTAAGATCTTAATTACATAAAACTGTGAGTTTTACTTAAAAAATTAATTTTATTAAAAATTCCGCAAAAAGGATTTGATCTTGGTTTTTCGGCTTACTCGGGTTGTGTAAATATCTTTAGATATTGTACAATCTAAGTGCCGATTACATCCAAACATTGGATCGTGACAAAGTTGGTATCAGAGCTTAGGATTAACCTTACGGAATCGAGTAGTGAGTTAAGATAAGTTGACGTGAGTTCGTTACTTAGGATGACCTTTGGTTTGGTGGAGTAGGAGATTTAGGATGAGTGCCGTACCGTACGTATGTTCCGCGGCATATTTACATTACCATACTCAGCCTAACTAACTTTAGGATGTATATCTTGATTTGTCCTTCCTTTGACTTTCTATTATTTCATAAGCCTTATCAACCCTCGTTTCTTATTCCAGTTGCTATGGCTATGCGAGCGTGGCGAGCCGCAGCTAGAGATGCAGCTAGGGCGAGTCCGCCTGTGACGGCGACCGGTACACCAGACGTTCCGGCGGTGCATGAGCATGTTGATCCTCTTCCTCCAGATCGCATGACTAGGATAGAGGAGGGTATGTTAGGATTGCAGCAAGTGGTAGGATAGTTAGCTGAGGCCACTCGAGTACAGAGACAGGATCCGGCACCGACCATGGCAGAGTCCGAGGTACAGCCCACGCAGACGGTCACACTTGTAGACACGAGGGTGATGGATGTATCGCTTCCAGAGTTTATGAGGTTGAGACCTCCGGTATTTACAGGGACTGATGTAGCGGAGGATCATCGGTCTTTTCTAGATAGGATGGCGAGGATTGACAAATCATTGCGATGTTCTGACGTGAAGTCAGTTGAGCTGACTAGCTTTCGTTTAGAGGGACTTGCACAGGAGTGGTGTGAGTCGATGGAGAGAGGACGAGCTACGGGTCTTCCTCCGATGTCATGGACCGAGTTTTCCGAGGTCTTTCTTGCCAGGTTTCTTCCACAGAGTGTGAGGGATGATAGAGCTAGCAGATTTGAAGCGTTGCGAAAATTTGCGAGTATGTCGGTGGCAGATTATGATTTACGATTCACGCACTGTCGCGCTATACTCCATATTTAGTTCCTACAGAGAAGGTTCGGGTGAAGAGGTTCCTAAGGAGTTTTGACATGCAGTTGTATCTAGCTATAGGCTCCCAGCATTTTGATACGTATGCGCAGGCCATGGATGCAGCGATACCAGTGGAGGAGCGTTTGAGCGAGGCAGTGGTTGTTCCGGAGCCAAAGAGGAGTAGACCGATTGGGCCAATGACCAGACAGTTTGGCAGAGGTAGAGGCAGATATACTCCAGGCCGCAGTTTCGGATGAGGTTGGAACCAGGGATAGATGTTCAGTTCATACCCCGATGATCAGAGGACCCCATTTACCTTTTATAATTGTGGACTTCACGGGTATATGGCAAGGGAATGTACCCGTCATAGTGGGACTGTTACTCTGCAGGCTGCTTTACCCCCTCCACTTTCGACATCGATGGCTTTACTTCCTTCCCCGGTTGGCACTATGTGCCAGACAGTTGCACCACGAGGTCGAAGTTCTGCAGGACGCTCTTATAGAGGTCGAGGAGATAGAGGTAGAGGAAGACAGGATGCGGGCAGGGGCCCGGCACGGGTTTTTGCGCTGACTCCATAGGATGCCCAAATATAAAATGCAGTTGTGACAGGTACTCTTGTAGTATGTTCCTTAGATACACATATTTTATTTGATCCCGGTTCTACACATTCTTATGTATCTTCACGCTTTGCACTTTCTTTGGGGAAAGCGTCATCGTTGTTAGAGTTACCGTTAGTGGTGATTACTCTGGTAGGAGATTCTTTTATAGCTCGACAAGTATTCAGATCATGTTCTGTACGTATTGGTGATAGAGATTCGCTAGTTGATCTGATTCTCCTGGATATGTTAGATTTTGATATACTTCTCGGTATAGATTGGTTGGACGCTTGTCATGCCTATGTATATTGTCGGGGGAAAGCGGTTAGATGTTTTTTTCCAGGTGAACCGATCTTTGTTGTGCAGGAGGACTGTAAAATAAATCCTGCCAACCTAATTTATGCTCTTTGTGCGGGACGACTCTTGAAGAAGGGTTGTCATGGGTTCTTAGCATTTGTTCAGGACTTAGGAGCCGCTGAGATTCCGTTGGACCAGGTTTCGATCGCACTAGAATTTCCGGATGTGTTTCCTGCTGAATTACCAGGATTACCGCCCGATCGCGATATTGAATTTTGCATTGACTTGATTCCGGGTGTGGGGTCTATTTCTATACCACCTATCGGATGGCCTCGACGGAGTTGAAAGAACTCAAAAGCCAGTTGCAAGAGTTGTTAAATAGAGGACCTGTTCGTCCCAGTGTATTGCCGTGGGGATCTCCTGTCTTATTTGTAAAGAAGAAAGACGGTAGTATGAGACTGTGCATCGACTACCGACAACTAAATCGCGTCACTGTGCGAAATAGGTATCCACTATCTCGTATCGATGACTTGTTCAATCAGTTGCAGGGAGCTGGCTACTTCTCGAAGAATAATTTGCGATCAGGGTATCACCAGTTGAGGGTTCGGAAAGATGATATACCGAAGACTGCTTTTCTCACACGATATGGGCATTATAAGTTTCTGGTGATGTCGTTCGGACTTACCAATGCCCCATCAGCTTTTATAGATATGATGAATCGTATCTTCAAGCCCTTCCTTGATCAGTTTATTATAGTATTCATTGATGATATTTTCGTTTATTCTAGGAGCAGAGAGGAACACGAGCAGCATTTACGTATCACGTTGCAGACCTTGAAGGAGCATTAGCTATTCGCTAAATTCTCAAAGTGTGCTTTCTGGCTGGATAGTGTGGATTTCTTGGGTCACGTAGTTACAAGAGATGGGATACGTGTGGACCCAAAGAAGATCGAAGCGGTACAGCACTGGCCAAGACCTGTGTCAGTTACTGAGGTTCGGAGTTTCTTAGGTCTGGCGGGTTATTACCGACGCTTTGTGCAGGATTTTTCTCGGGTCGCTGCACCGTTGACCGGATTGACTAGGAAGGAAGTTCCATTTCTTTGGACAGATGCATGTGAGCAGAGTTTCCAGCAGTTGAAGACTCGCTTGACGACTGCACCAGTCTTATCTTTACCTTCTGGGTCAGGTGGTTTTGTTGTGTATTGTGATGCATCTCGAGTGGGTTTGGGATGTGTATTGATGCAGCACGGTAGGGTTGTAGCTTATGCTTCTCGACAATTGAAGAGGCACGAGTAGAACTACCCCACTCAAGCCTTCGGGACCTCGCTCGATACCTTAGAGTTATTGATCGGCTATTCCTGCATGATTGATTAGGAAAATCCACAGACCAAAGGTTTGCCCCTTAAGTAGAAAAACAAAACTAGTGATTTGGAGATGGCTGTTGTGGTATTCGCACTGAAGATTTAGAGGCATTACTTGTACGGTGAGTCATGCCAAATCTTCACAGATCATAAGAGCTTAAAGTATATTTTTCAGCGGAGAGATCTGAATCTAAGGCAGCGTAGACCGATAGAACTCGTGAAGGATTATGATTGTGAGATCTTATATCATCCAGGCAAAGCAAATGTTGTAGCAGATGCTTTGAGTCGGAGACCTGGAGGTAGCTTATCTCATTTGCACACCTTGCAGAGACAATCTTCTACAGACTGACAGATTTTATGTGATAGTCGTATACAGTTTGAGTTCTCCTCGACAGGAGGACAGTTAGCACATGTTTGCACCTGACCTCAGTTATTTGATCATATTCGAGAGACACAGACCGCAGATGCTCGTATGACGGAGATCATGGATCAGGTTAGGCTGGGCAGAGAATTGGAGTTCGTGATAGATGACCGTAGAGTATTACGTTTTGGGACTCGCCTTTGTGTACCAGATTCTGATGGATTGAGATGTGAGATCTTAGAGGAGGCCCATCGATCAGCGTATAGTATTCATCCTGGTTCCACCAAGATGTATCATGACTTGAGCAATGTTTATTGGTGGGAAGGTGTTAGTTATATGTATGCCCTAGAGGCCATTACTATACATAGGATGTATGTTGTAGTGGATGCTTGGACATATATAGGGAGGAATTTCTTGCTCGACATGATAGTATGCTATCTGGTTGCTCTTTACCTTAACATGTACACTGATTGTCTCTCTGTTACATGTTGGTAAAGCCCTTAGGATGTGTACTTGACTACCTGAACTATGATGCGGATCATACTAGTGGGGACATGGTAGTTCATAAGTACATCCTTCAAGGTCCCTAGTCGTGGGTGTATCGAGACGGGGCATCGATATACCAGAGTAGATTAGCGTATACCTTCTCGACCCATATAGATGGGCGATGGATGATCCCATATCCATTGGTGTTTGACATCAGAGATGATATACGGATGCTCAGTGGAGACTGGGTACGCTGGACGGACTCGCCGAGAACTCCCAGATGGTATTATGCCTTACGTCAGATGGCAGTTCTCTGGTGACACTGGTACAAAGTAGTCTGTTGACCCGAGATCGTCATAGAGTCTTGTGTGATTCCCACTGTGCTTTGATTTCCACCTTACCACGTCCAAGAGGGTGTGCAAAACGGTGGTTTTTGGGTACAGTCCCGAATCACATGGAGGCAATGAGCGATAGGAGGGGATTCGTCTCTCCCGGTATAGGGAGTTGATGTTGCGCTGTATTCGATTGGCTATAACCGGAAATCCCTGGCCAGGGTTGCTGAGATTTACTGGTAAGTGTTACCAGTAGTTTCTCGAACTGTTATAGACCTCATATCGACACGACTTATCGAGCTATTGGAGTCTGACGTTTACCACCCCTAGTCAAGATATGCGACATATCAGACTGTACGGTAAGTGTTACTGGTTGGATTCACAGGAGTGTGAGCGGGCTTGCTCGTCGATGTTCTGATTGCTCAATACCCGGGTGGCCATTACATTTAGCAGACCGCTTGCGGCTTATGGGTGTTTGATATGATCATCACCTGCTGCCGGCGTATTGACGAGTCTTTAGAGTCCTACACAGAGGTTTCCTGGCTCAAGCGAAACGAAATAGGAGCGCATATGAGATATGTGCAGGACCGAGAATAATGCGTGTATGTGATACCGTATTCTATTCTCGCGATGAATGTATCGATTGGTTGTATGCGATATAACCTAGTTATCGAATCAAGGATTGATTCGATAAGTCGATACATTGGATATTAGTCGGTCATATGCGATATGACCGGATCGTTAAATCAAGCGTTGATTTAATGATTTAATGTATAATTATATATTTGATATATTATTTTACATTAACTAATATCTGTTCACTTAAGATGGATTTTCTCACTTGATGTGTACATTGTATATATGATATTGTTTTGTGCACTAGTTTGTATCATGTTTGATGATACATGCAAACTTGGGTGTGTGTATGCATTGAACCATGTTTAGGTAAATGGTTAGGGTTTTAATTTATTTATTCATTTATTTATTTATTCTTTTTGGCAAGAATAAAATGGTGGCTAACTTTGTTTCTTGCTTAAGCTTCATGAAGCTTCTTGCTTTATCTACCATTTTGTTTTTTCCTTAACCTAACCATTCACATAAACCCTAGTTCATTCTCTAAATGAGTTAGCCTCACCCATGGTTGCATTATGATAAGGCATCACTTGATTTTCTATTTAATTAATTGATTCTTTTTCTTCTTCTTTATCTTCTTCTTCAAGTGAAGAAGAAGAAAAGCTCTCTTGAAAAATGTCAAGTGATGATTCCAAGTGAGAAATCCAAATCCAAAGTGAACCCACTTCCTATTTCTTCATCCTCTACCACTTGCCAAGTAGTATATGGTGTTTTCTTCACAAGTTTCATGACTTGGTGATGTTGGAGTTTGATCTTGAGTTGCCTCGACGTAGATCATCTTCGGCATCGAAGTCGACGACCTAGCCCGATCATTTCTTCGACGAAACCATCGCTAGAGTCCGGGATCCGATGATCGCAGTGGAGAAACATCATCACAGAGCTAAGGAAGTGGAGGACCGGATCTACAAAGGTTGTATTTCCGTTCACTTAGTGTAAATGTGATTTACATTCATTTAGTTTCGCCTAAACTCTAGTTAACGATCTAGTTTAGGGTTTCTTGGCACCAGAAAATTTTAATTTGGCATGGTTGATGCCTTGTGGAACCACTTGAGTGTGCCTAGGAACCCTACAGTGGTATCAGAGCCTAGCTAGAGCCTTAGACGATGAGTAGACGATGTTAGAAACCCGATCGAACCCGAAACCCTAATTCAAAACCACTCTCTGGACTTTTTCTGAAAAAGTGGATTTTTCCAAATTAAAAATATCCAAAAAATTCAGCAGGAAATTGTATGAGTTACTGTGCAGCACGTGACTCTAACTCGACCAAAGCGCCGCGGAACCACGGCCCCACCCCTGCTTGTGCGGCGGTTCCGCGGCCATACTGGTGAGTTATGCCGCGTGGCTTGCACAGTAATTTGTTTCTGGAGGTGCTGTATTTTCTGGAAATTTTTAATATTTACTCAAGAGTTGAGTTTTCTGGGTTGTATTGGGGACTCGGTGTTTCGATCGGGAAGTTTAACTTCGTTTATGGGTTTTTCCGGATAATTTTAGAAAATGTTGAAAAGTTCGACCGGATATAAATACCCACTTTTTCCCCTGTCGGGAAATTTCCAAGTGTTGGATTTTTCTGTAGTTTAAGAACGTTCGAAGTAGTGCAAGTAACGTTATGGACCCTCTAGAAGACAACAAGCCTTAACTCGATTATGTGACCGTCTTGCACTGCCCTTTGAACCATAGGGTTTGGGGAAGTACGGCGTGCCACATGTGAGGCGTTGGCTTGACCCTTCTACGGCTGGACCGTTGGTACTGAGGCATGAAGTGAATGTTTTTAAACTTATTTCATGTGTTGAGCTGTTTCGGGAAAATTTGGGTGTTTGAATGTTCGATCGGAAAGTTTAACATTTTATATTTATCTGGAATGTGATACAATATTTGGAATCCACATGTTGTTATGAGATAACTGAATGAATGTTATAAACATAGCACTTTAGTCTCACTTGATCGGTTGCCACGGAATTTTGATGCGATCAAAACTCCGTCGCAATCACGTAGCGTACGCGGATACTCGCCGGGTAAACTTAATAGACAGCTACACCCCATAGCCCCGACCAAGTAACTGTAGGAGAACCCCATCGCCGAAAGCATCCGTTCGGGTGCTCGCGGCAGCGGTGTTCCGTCTTAGTGCACTTCGTCGACGGTATCGGGGGTGCGGCCGTCTGCTAAAGTTTGCGACGAGCATTCGATCAGAATGTCGGGAATCCTGTTGAATCGCCCGACTTGATATTGAAAAGTGTTTTCGATATAGAGACTAAAATGAGGGGTTTATAATTGTTAGGCATGCGATGTCTGAGTAATTCATTTGATTAGGCATGCGATGTCTAAGGAGGTTGCGGATACCAACTGTTGTAGTTTTACACTTTCTTTTCTGCGACCGTAAGTGTAATATGTGATATCGCCGGTTTCGTTGCTATATGTCAACGACAATTTGGATGGGCATATTTACTTATGTTAATGACATGTGATGTTATGTGTTGCTGGATATGTTATATTGGATCGTCGTGTTTGAATAGCCGGGGTTTTTTTTATGTGAGATGAGTGTTTTTCATTTTCATTCATGTAAAAACTTGTATATAATATTCTTTTATTGGGGCACTTCCAGGTTGCGGAAGATGTCACCGTTGATCTATATTATTTACTTTTCCGCACTAGGATAGACCCAAGGAGGAGGGCACAAGTAACCGGGTTCTGGAGTCCAGTGGGAGACCAACTCGAGGAGTCGAGTCCGGGTCTCCTAACTCTAGAATTGGTAGGGTTGCTTGCCGCTCTCGTAGGGGTCTAGGGGTGTGGTTTGGCTATTCATCACGACCGTGGAATCCGTGTTTTATACTGGCTCGTATTGAAAACACGGACGTCCTAGTATATCCAATGTTTCAGATGATTCTTCTGCTGCAATATCTGTGATGTGATCATGTGATATGTTCTGTGATAAATACTGTATATAGTATATATGATATATTATATAGACGTTGTTTATGTTTTACACCCGCGCTAGCCCTGCCCCGCTCTGCCGTTAGTTACCTGACCTAACGGTGCACGAGGGGACATCGAGGCGAATGCGGATGGCATAAGTGTACGTCGTATTTATCTGTGATGTTTAGATATTTAAATGATGGGATTTCATTAATGTGATCAATGGAAGAAAAGAAACCTAAAGATGTTGTAGAATCGAATTTCAAAAATAAAACAGGTAGCTACAGTTCTTGCTTTGCACAGCGGTATATATGATATATCCTGCACCTTATTCGATGAGGAAAGGGCCGACGATCCCTTCACCGGGAGTGACCCCTTTAGCAATAACTGGCAGATGCTACACACTCGGTTTGTCTTTTGATAGCTTCTATAGTTTCTGCTTTGCACAGTGATATATATGATATATCCCGCACCTCATTCGACGAGGAAAGGGCCGACGATCCCTTCACCGGGAGTGTCCCCTTTAGCAAAACTAGAAAAGCCTAAAAAACACCCCATTTTAAAATCATTTGATTCTGCAACGATATCAAGTTCATTACGCAATAGGTTTTCAGAAAAACCTGTCGTAGCCCTCCGTCATTTCAGCTAAGTAGTAGTGAGTATTCGTGCTACGTTTGTTGGCCTGCGTCAAGGCGTAGTGTGCGGTAGCTAACTAGTATTTATCTGCTTATGCATATGATGCAGATTGGATTAGATTAGTCGTGCGACTTTGTTGGCCTGCGTCAAGGGTCGTACGGGTGGGTTTAATTCAATCAGGAAATGACGGGTTGAACTTGACTAGCGCACTATGGTTTGTTGGCCTGCGTCAAGGTCATAGGACGTTAGGGGCAAAATTATCGGGAATTTCAAGTGTTGAAATTTGCAATCAGATTGCATATCTTCTATGAGATAGTTGGATCCCGATACCCACTGCGAGTAATTGTTACTCCTGGGAGAGTTTTACACATTACAATTAGCCGATCAAGTAGGTGTCTAGAAAGGTGTCAACGAGATTACGCCTCTGGGAAAACGAGGTTTACATTAATTAGGTCCGTACGAAAGCACGGGGCACCTCCCTCAAAGTACCGACACTGGCCTGGCTGAAAGATTGGCGAACTTGTAACGTGTAATTAATCCCGGCTAGTCTTTCCTTTTAGGGTTTGAAGGAAGATTTGATAAAAACAGTGGGAGCCATCCTGATTAGATAAAATAATAACCAATCTATTCTTGCAAGAGTGCACGCAGAGTGTTTTCTTCTTTCTCTCTCTCCAGGTAGCGACCATTTCACTCCTTAATCAAGATAATAATACGGATGTATTGACCGAACCCGCTTGTTATACTGAGCTGGGGAACATTGGTCCCGCTCCAACTTATAATTGTTATAAGACAGAGCAGGAAATTGGGGATTACCAGAATTCCCGTGCCGCCCAAACGAAAAGAGTGCATGTTGATGCATCATCTTCGGGTGTGTTCATTACAGAGAACTGTTTCTCAGAATCCTTTACGTCCTGGGTATATGATACCGGATCAGGATCCCACATATGTAATATATTACATGGGCTATAGAAAGGTAAAGAACTGAGAACGGGTGATAAGTTTCATGAGACAGAAAACGGTGCAAATGTTGCAGCCAAGTCTATTGGTCACTGTCACCCTGTATTCCAAATACATTGATTCTGAACGAATGTTATTAGATACCGAACCTGATATACAAAATCATATCAGTCTCTTTATTAGTAAAGAAATGATAAAATTTTGTATTGTTGGATAATGTTTTGAACATTTCCTATATCAAAAGTTGATCGGTTCAGGCACGTTGTCTAAAAGCATTGATGTTCTAAATCAAACTAAAGTTCTTAGTATACAGAACACACACAAGAGGAAGAGTTCAGAAATGAACAAATCCTTCTTAAGGTATTGTAGACTAGGTCATATCAATGCGACCCAACTGGCTGAAGTTACATTTAGATGCATATTTAAATCAGTTTGAATTTACATCTTATGAAACTTACAAGTCATGTCACAAAGATAAGATGACCATAGCTCCGTTTACTGGAAACAGAGAAAGGGTTAGTAAACTCTAGGGACTGATACTTGATGATGTATGTAAGATCCCCTGTCTACACATGCCAAGACCGGTTCTTTGTACTTCATTACACTCTCTGATGATCTCTCAAGATTCAGACATATGTTCCTGTTGAAACACAAGTCCGAACCTTTTGAGATATTCACAGAATATAAGTTAGAAGTAGAGAACCAAAAACCGGGTATAAGTATTATGTCCTATGATAAGATCAGGGAGGAGAATACTTGAGCACGGAAATCCTGAACTATTCTAAAGGAGAATGAGATTCTCTCTCAGAATTACTCCTCCGTATACACCATAGCACGATGGTATAACGGGGCGGAGCAATAGCACCCTATGCGATATGGTGTGCTCTATGATGAGTACTACTGAGTTTCCTATTTCCTTTTGGGAGTTATGCACTTGAGAAGTTGCATACCTATTTAATAGGGTTCAAATCAAATCAGTTGCCTACCACTTCATATGTGATATGGAATGGGAAAAGCCCATATCTTAAGTATGTTAAGATTTGGGGTTGTCCAGCCTATGTCTAAAAGCATAATCCAGACAAGCTCGAGGCAAAGTCAGATCTGTGAAAGTTTGTTGGATATCCCAAGCAAATGCAAGGGAATATCTTCTACCTAACCGAGGAACAAAAATGTTTTGTTTCTCAACATGCCACCTTTGTGAAAGGGAATTTCTTGAAAAAAAATAGTGGTCATGAGGTAGAACTGGAAAGAGTTCCAGCTATACAAACTACAGCAGATGATTTGGTAGAACCAAAGGATTCAGTAGACTCCAACGAACCTCAGCCTCTCCGCCGATCTAGTAGGGTTCCTCACCCACCAGAGAGTTACTTCGGTTTCTCTATAACAGTGGGAGCGAGGATAGCATCATGAGATGATGACCCAACTAGTTTCAAGCTGGCCATCAGGAGTGGGACTCTGTAAGAATGGCTGGATGCTTAGTGGCCTGAGATGGAATCCATATACACCAACAAAGTATGGACTTTGGTTGCTTTATCTGAAGGGTTAAATCCCCATCAGGAGCAAGTATATCTTGAAAAGATTACTTGGTGTACAGGGAAAAGTTGAGACTTTCAAACTAGACATGTTAAAGGTTTTCATCATCGACCAGGCGTGGATAATGATGAAACCTTTTTCAGTGGCTATACTTAAGTCCATCCAGATCCTACTTGCCATGGCTACATACCACGACTACGATATCTGGCGGTTGGGTGTCATGACTGCTTTTCTAAAATGATGTTTCAGAAAAGAGAGTCTGTAAGTACACAGTCAGAGGGCTTCATAGACAGTGGGAGCAGCGGAAACGTGTGCAAGATGTTTTATGTGATAAAGCAGGCATCGCGGAGTTGGAACATCTGTTTTGATGTATTAGTCAAAGAGTTTGACATCATCAAAATGGTAGATGAACTTTGTATAAACAAAAAGGTAGTAGGAAGTATGGTAACGATCCTCGTAGAGTACGTGGATGACATACTCTTGATAGGGAAGGAGTTTCCTATGCTACGCTCGATCAATCTCCGCTTATCATAATGATTCTCCACATAGGATCAAAGTGACACCTACTAAATCCTGGATTTTGGATCTATGAGATAGATCTAATTGGATGTTAGGATTCTCACTAGTTGTAGTGAGATGGTATCAATTGATCCTGGGGAAAATCACTGGAAAGGTTCCAGAGTGATAAGGACGGCTGAATGTCAGTCGCAGGCATTGTCTTTACCCTCAGTAGAGGGACGGTATGTTGGAAGAGTTCCAAGCTAGATACCGTGGCTTACTAGATGATAAAGGCTGGATACATCGCTACTTAAGATGCTACCAAAGAGGCTGTCTGGGTGTATAGTGGTTCATGAGATGAACTAGGTTCCTACCATTGTTTGACAATGGAAGTATGGCTTTGGCCCAGGAACCCTGGTCCCATCAGTGACCCAGACATATTCTAAGGCAGTATCACCTGATCATGGAGATGGATGATCTCCAGGGTGATCGAGGTAAGGAGAGTAGACTCAGAGGACAACACGGCGGATCCACTCACAAAGGCCTTTTCCCAGAGAGAGGCTTTTATGGGATGGTTGAGTATGAGATACTACAACCACGGCTATCAGATGGCCCTAGTGCAAGTGGGAGATTGTTAGTTATATGTATGCCCTAGAGGCCATTACTATACATAGGATGTATATTGTAGTGGATGCTTAGACATATATAAGGAGGACTTTCTTGCTCGACATGATAGCATGCTATTTGGTTGCTCTTTACCTTAACATGTACACTGATTGTCTCTCTGTAACATGTTGGTAAAGCCCTTAGGATGTGCACTTGACTACCTGGACTATGATGCGGATCATACTAGTGGGGACATGGTAGTCCATAAGTACATCCTTCAAGGTCCCTAGTCGTAGGTGCATCGAGACGGGGCATCGATATACCAGAGTAGATTAGCGTATACCTTCTCGACCCATATAGATGGGCGATGGATGATCCCATATCCATTGGTGTTTGACATCAGAGATGATATACGGGTGCTCAGTGGAGACTGGGTACACTGGACGGACTCGCCGAGAACTCCCAGATGGTATTATACCTTGCGTCAGATGGCAGTTCTCTGGTGACACTGGTACAGAGTAGTCTGTTGACCCAAGATCGTCATAGATTCTTGTATGATTCCTACTGTGCTTTGATTTCCACCTTACCACGTCCAAGAGGGCGTGCAAAATGGTGGTTTTTGGGTATAGTCCCGAATCACATGGAGGCAATGAGCGATAGGAGGGGATTCGTCTCTCCCGGTATAGGGAGTTGATGTTGCGCTGTGTTCGATTGGTTATAACTGGAAATCCCTGGCCAGGGTTGCTGAGATTTACTGGTATGTGTTACCGGTAGTTTCTCGAACTGTTATAGACCTCATATCGACACGACTTATCGAGCTATTGGGGTCTGACGTTTACCACCCTTAGGCAAGATATGCGACATATCAGACGACGAGACCGGACTGTACGGTAAGTGTTACTGGTTGGATTCACAGGAGTGTGAGCGGGCTTGCTCGTCGATCTTCTGATTGCTCAATACCCGGGTGGCCGTTACGTTTAGAAGACCGCTTGCGTCTTGTGGGTGTTTGATATGATCATCACCTGCTGCCGGCGTATTGACGAGTCTTTAGAGTCCTACACGGAGGTTTTCTGGCTCAAGCGAAACGAAATATGAGCGCATATGAGATATGTGCGGGACCGAGAATAATGCGTGTATGTGATACCGTATTCTATTCTCGCGATGAATGTATCGATTGGTTGTATGCGATATAACCTAGTTATCGAATCAAGGATTGATTCGATAAGTCGATACATTGGATATTAGTCGGTCATATGCGACATGACCGGATCGTTAAATCAAGCGTTGATTTAATGATTTAATGTATAATTATATATTTGATATATTATTTTACATTAACTAATATTTGTTCACTTAAGATGGATGTTCTCACTTGATGTGCACATTGTATATATGATATAGTTTTGTGCACTGGTTTGTATCTTGTTTGATGATACATGCAAACTTGGGTGTATGTATGCATTGAACCATGTTTAGGTAAATGGTTAGGGTTTTAATTTATTTATTTATTCTTTTTGGCAGGAATAAAATGGTGGCTAACTTTGTTTCTTGCTTAAGCTTCATGAAGCTTCTTGCTTTATCTACCATTTTATTTTTTCCTTAACCTAACCATTCACTTAAACCCTAGTTCATTCTCTACATGAGTTAGCCTCACCCATGGTTGCATTATGATAAGGCATCACTTGATTTTCTATTTAATTAATTGATTCTTTTTCTTCTTCTTTATCTTCTTCTTCAAGTGAAGAAAAAGAAAAGCTCTCTTGAAAAATGTCAAGTGATGATTCCAAATGAGAAATCCAAATCCAAAGTGAACCCACTTCCTATTTCTTCATCCTCTACCACTTGCCAAGTAGTATAGGGTGTTTTCTTCACAAGTTTCATGACTTGGTGATGTTGGAGCTTGATCTTGAGTTGCCTCGACGTAGATCATCTTCGGCATCGAAGTCGACGACCTAGCCCGATCATTTCTTCGACGAAACCATCGCTAGAGTCCGGGATCCGATGATCGCAGCGGAGGAACATCATCACGGAGCTAAGGAAGTGGAGGACCGGATCTACAAAGGTTGTATTTCCGTTCACTTAGTGTAAATGTGCTTTACTTTCATTTAGTTTCGCTTAAACTCTAGTTAACTATCTAGTTTAGGGTTTCTTGGCACCGGAAAATTTTAATTTGGCATGGTTGATGCCTTGTGGAACCACTTGAGTGTGCCTAGGAACCCTACAGAAGGAATGAAGAGGGACGTTGCGGAGTTTGTTTCGAGATGCTTGACTTGTCAGCAAGTCAAGGCCGAGCACCAGAAGCCGGCAGGAGAGTTGCAGCCCTTGCCCATTCCGGAGTGGAAATGGGAACAGATTTCCATGGATTTCGTTGTGGGTCTACCCAGGACTAGCAGAGGGTATGATTCCATTTGGGTGATTGTAGATAGATTAACTAAGGCAGCTCACTTTCTTCCGGTGAAGACGACGTATGAGTTTGCACATTATGCTCAGATTTATATCGATGAGATTGTACGATTACATGGAGTTCCGACGTGCATAGTTTTAGATAGGGGTACCCAGTTTACTAGTAGGCTATGGCAAAAACTTCAAGAAGCTCTTGGTACACGACTGAGTTTTAGTACAGCTTTTCACCCACAGACGAATGGTCAGTCAGAGTGTACCATTCAGACTTTAGAGGATATGCTTCGAGCTTGCAGCCTTGATTTCGGTGGTAGTTGGGATCATCACCTACCTTTGATAGGGTTTTCGTACAACAATAATTTTTAGGAGACGATCCAGATGACACCCTTTGAAGCTTTGTATCGGAGGAAATGTCGATCACCCGTTTACTGGACGGAACTGAGCGAGAGTAGCATTTTTGGACCACAGATAGTACAGGAGACTACGGAAAAGATTCAGCTGATACGAGACAGAATGAGAGCGGCCCAGTGCAGACAGAAATCATATGCAGATCGATGACGTCGTAGACTCGAGTTTGATGTGGGAGATCATGTGTTCCTTCGTGTGTCTCCGATGAAAGGTGTGATGCGTTTTGGGAAAAAGGGAAAACTCAGCCCCAGATATGTCGGACCTTACGAGATTCTGGAGAGAGTGGGTACTGTAGTTTATCGTTCAGCCCTTCCACCGAGTTTTCCCGATGTACATCCGGTGTTTCATGTATCGATGCTTCGTAAGTATCTTCACGATCCTTCTCACGCGATCCAGCATCAGACCATACAGCTTGAGCTGGATTTATCCTACACAGTGCAGCCTGTAGCTATTCTAGACCGGCAGGCAAAGAAACTGAGATCAAGGGTACTTCCATCTGTAAAGGTTCTTTGGCGAGGAACGAATCGCAAGGAGATCACCTGGGAGATCGAGAATGCGATGCAAAAGAAATTTCCACATCTTTTTGAAGGTACGTCTAGTTAAGTTTTAAATTCGGGGACCGAATTTTCTTAAGAGGGAATATTGTAGCAATTTGAAAATTTGAAAATGAATAAAACTAACTAATTAAACAATAAAATGTTAAATTAAAAATTTATAAAAACCAAATAAGACATTTTCATAAATAGTATGTAAAACAAATTAAATTAGAATTTTAATATGTAACATAAATAAATTATAAGGGTTTTAATGTGAAATTTAGCTTCATTTTAATTATAATAGTGTTATATAATAACATAAGTTGTGAGGGGTTGTTATGTAAAACTTAGGAATTTGTGCAAACTTGGAATTATAAGGGTGTAAGTGAAAAAGGGGTAGAAAATATTTTAGCTCAGAATTTTATTACAAATTAAAACAAATTGATGAGATAATGCAAGGACACCTCCTACTTGCATGCACAACACACATACAACACCTCCTCCTTGCATGAGGATGGCACCCTTTGGTCTTTGACACCTCCTCCTACACCCCACTCTTCCCTTTTCTCATATATATATTATGTTCAGATCATTTAACTAATTTACTACCTAAAAATTTAAAAGAAAGACAAAGAAAACTAAAGCAAACAAGGAAGAACAAGAGAAAGAAGAAGAAAAGAGCTAAGTCTAGGGATTTTTCACCATCAAATTAAAAGCTAGAAGCTAAGGGTTTGGGTGTCTTGGAGGGAACTTTTCAATCATTCTCAGTTAGTAAAAGTTCCTAACTCAGTAGAATTAATTCTGGATTTGGTTTAAGTTTGAAATCAAAGGTCTACAATATCGTATTTTCAAGCGAAACTGGACTCTGTAGTAATCTGCTATTAGTCAGGATAAAATCAACTTAACCAAACGGTGCCTTAATGTTGTATGTTGGACCTAGAACTAACCATAGGAGCACGAACCAGGGGCTCAGATTTTTGCCCGCGACCAATAGGCTAAATCCGACGTCGCCGGATTTTTAAAGGGAATTGGTGTTTTGGCTTGTTGGGTAGGTTTATGTATAGGTATTTGGTTATTTTGGTATTGTTTAATCAAGTTAGTTCAACTGTATATAAAATCTGGGAACTAATATTGGAAAAGAGATCAAAATTCTGAAATACGACACGGATAAAACGTAACGCGTTCTGTTTTCTGTCGCGATGCAGCGTTGGGTTAAATTTCAGTGAGGTTAAGTGTTAGATCGTTTGCAATAGTTGTACGTAGTGTAATTAGCACGTACAACTTGTGTTTTCTTAAAAATTTTGCCGTATCGGAATGTAGCCGTTTTCTTATACAAGTTAATTAAATGATGGATTTAAGTGAGGGAACTTCGGAGGCCGCAAGGAAAGGAAAAAGGATTGGCGATTTCTGAGTAGTACGACGTATTCCAGTGAGTAGACTAAATATCTACCGGGGGATTGTGTAAAGATGGCGTGATACGCCCGTATTTTGTTAAGTTGAAAGATTGACTTTATATGCGAAATTAATAACATACATTCATATATACCTACATATCACCATGTTAATAGTTGTCAGAACACTGCACAATTATCGACGAGTTATGCCGTATGTGCACATCTTTACATGTTACACTACACCTTGTTGATATTAACATGTTACTTTTACACTAAATAATTATCATGTTAAATATGATTCTATCATACCTTAAACATCATTAACTGTAGTACTTTGCATAAATGACATCATGTTTCGTATTTAATTGTTTGAAGTTGATATAAGAGAATTTTATTATTGAGAATTTATAGTTTTGAGCTTTCCTATACCATTGCATAAATCCAGTGATTGTTCATTATTGAAGTGACATGTCCACCATGAGATGTTTTTATGATTTGGTTTTTATTCCGAACCGAGTTGGGGGTCATACGGTTGCGGATCTATAAATTATCCAGACTGAGTCGGGGGGCATACAGTTGGATACATGGTGGACCCGGTCGAGACCGAGGCGCAGGATAGCCGCATGATAAGCGGGGAGCCTAACGAGGATAGTCGATACCGGAGATAGTTGTGAAACACGACGGATATTTAGATGATATCGACCGGTGTTATTGATTACAGGATCGTTCGAGGAACGATACCTGAGAGAATAGAAGATTTGTGTCGATGATGGACACGGAAAGATGAACTTTATTTAGAAATAAATGATGAAATTTCAGTTTTGGTTATGTGATTAGTAGTACGGATTCATGTTTTCCACATGTTATCGTGCATCATAATTATCCTTATTATAGTTACTTATAATTCGTCATATTTACATTATCAACAGTTATATGTTAGTTTGATTCACCGAGTTTGCAACTCACCCCCGTTGTGCCATAGTTCTTTACAGGAGTAGAGTGGACGGTTAGCAGCAGTGCAGATTCACTTTTTCAGCTTTTATCGCATCTTTTGATAGGTGGGTTACATATGTAGTAACCTTCTATTTTGGTATTATATTTTGGATCTAGAAAATCTCCATCAGACTTTGTATTATGACTTAGAATGAGAGATGGTTATATGTATATTATTTGATAGGTGGGATCGTTGTTATGTTAGAAGAAAATTCTTTTATTTATGTCCAGGATTCTTATTGATATCCTATATACTGGATATTTATTTCCACTGTTGATATTGTTGATCCCAACTAGGGATGCAAACAAACTTAACACTTTATAATTATTTTTTTTATTATGAATTCACTAGTGAGTTACTTTTAAGATCTTAATTACATAAAACTGTGACTTTTACTTAAAAATTTAATTTTATTAAAAATTCCGCAAAAAGGATTTGATCTTGGTTTTTCGGCTTACTCGGGTTGTGTAAATATCTTTAGATATTGTACAATCTAAGTGCCGGTCACATCCAAATGTTGGGTCATGACAGCTTTAGCTCGAAGGCAACGCACTTCCCCTCGGTCTTCTGGAAGTGTACCCTCCTTCAGGAACTTTATGAGGGGTTTTCTCCAATCCCGGTTTTCCTCCTGAGTAGTGTATACTTGAAGCGTTGCCTCTCTGTCTTCCACGCTGGGCTATGGCAAGACTTCGAAGAGGATATTCCTCTTATTGTTGGCCGTATAGGAAGAAGCTAACTTGCTCAATGCGTCGGCCTGGGTGTTCAGGTGCCGAGGAATCTGCTCCACTTGAATAGTCAATACTTTTTCGTAGTCTCTTTACCTCGGTTAAGTACTTCACCATGAGCGGCTCTCGGGCTTCAAAGCGCCCGGTCACTTGACCGACGACCAGGGTGGAGTCTCTGTGAATTCGGATCGTATTTAGCCCCACTCTGGAAGCGATTCGCAATCCGGCGAGCAAGGCCTCGTATTCCACGGCATTGTTCGACGCTTTGAACCCGAGCTTCAAAGAGTACTCCATTTCTGCTTCGTTCAGGCCTCGAATGATAAGGCCGGCACTGCTCCCCTCCTCGGTAGAGGATCCATCTGTTGGGGTCAAAACTTACACCCCAGTTGACTGAGTCAAAATCAAAGTCAACCCCAAGCCAAGTGGGCCCAAGCCCACGTCAAGTGGGCTAATGCCCGGGCCGAGCCCGAACATGAAGCGACCGGCCTCCCCTATGCCAAAATAAAAATTTTGTAATAAATAATTTTGGTGTATTTAGTTTATTTTATTTTATGAATAAATGTAAGAAAAATGGGTATAAAGCAAAATTTTTGTAAACCCATGGCTCATGTGCAAAAGAGATGAGCACATGAGGCATGGGATGGGCAAAATGCCATTTTGTAAAGCCCAATGGGCTATATATAAAGTTTGTAGCCTATAAAGGCAAACATGATGAAAATATCTAGAAGAACTTTTTCTCTCTCTAAAAAATTCTAGGGTTTGTGTCTCTTTCCTCAAGGTTCTAAAACCTTCTTCCCCTTTTGAATTAAATCAAGAGTTTAACTCTTTCTTTGCCAAAAATAAATAGTTTTTCACCACAAAACCCACAAAGGGGAACCTAGATCTTCCATCTGATCTCGAAAAGAGGATATTTTTAAATCTCACCCCCATTCTCTCCGAGATCCGACCAACAAAGGAGGAAGAAGGAGACCCATCTCCAAAGAATCCCATTTTGGGAAAAATCCAAGACTCAAAAGAAGATTCGGAGCTTTGAGGAGAAGAACGGGGTCTCCTCTTAATCGTCTCCGAACATCTTCAGGGAGTTTAACTCCAAGACCCAAATTCTCAAAGGAGTTTAACTTCTAATCCAGATCTTTCAGGAGTTTAACTCCAAATCAAGACCCTTTCGAGTTTAACTCCACTCAAAAATCCTCTTTTTTGGGAGTTCAACTCCCTTGCTAGGGGCTAAGCCCATTTTCTTGCTGGGGCTTAGTGCCCGCGTGCCGCGCACGTGAGGCGCTGGCGCCCACGCATCCTTTGGACATGCCTTTCCCACCTTTATATATATATATATATATATATACACACACCCCGCAACATTGTTGCCCTTAGAAAAAAAATTCTAACGGGGCACTGCCCCGCACCCCGCAAGGGGACTGCTCGCCTCCTTGACCCCCAGCCCGCTATCCAGGTAGCGGGACCCCCGTAAAAACTCTACGGGACCCCCGATATATCCAAAACCACTTCAAAACACAACACTGCATATTGAGTTCGCAAGACCAGTTTGACCCGTCAATCGGAGGTTCTCTCGCTCCAAATGTGAGGGGTAATTAATGGTAGCTTAGTCCGCGGCTGCCGGAGATTCGGATCCCCATAATCAATAAACCCCAGCCTACCCTAGGCAGGGGAATCTGTAATGCGCTAGACAAGCGCGCACGTATTCCCATCTCAATGGGGTGACGAAAAATACCCTACAGATTCTGGCATGCCCCGTGGGACTTTTCTCTCCTCCCATATCTCGGGTCAAGTGTTCATGCAAACTCATTTAACATATATGCCGATGTTTGTACTGAAATAATGTTTTTTCCATGCAGCAATCAACTTTCAACAACAATGTCTCCTAAGATGGATCCAGCTTCTGATGCGACCCCAATTCCGTACGTGGTCAAGATCAATGCTCGTGTGGTTCTCCCCGCAAGCCCCAGTCGACAGTGGGAGGAGTTGCCTCGCCAGTTTGGTTCCGTCATCATCTACCGTGCTGGAAGCGCTCATCTGGCGAAGGTCACGGCAAACCAAGCGGCCAAACCGACCTCAAGGGGCAGGAGGTCGAACGTGTGGTCGCCAAAGCATCCCACCCTAGATGCAAATCTGTATTCGAACGGCTCTCCACTATTCCAACTGGGGGAAATGCCATCAACACCAATGGGGCCACAAAGCAGCTCCTGCAAACTCAGATGGTGCCCTTGACAATCACGCGAACGGGCGTCTTCTATGGCCTCTCTATCAATCGGTCAACGGCGTCTTCCTGAAGAGCCGAAGTCTGCTAAGAACTTAAAACAGAAAAGTTAAGGAAGAAGCGGCTCTGGTATCGACCCAATAAGAGGGCCAGGACTTCGGCCATATGGAATCTTGTGAGGTTCCAAGAGTAGGGTTACTCCGCGATGACGGCTGAGCCGGCCATAAAAATCAGCAATTCCTTCGAACCTCTGAAGTGGGTTCAGAAAAATGCCATGACTGCCAGAATCAAGAAGACAGCGATCCGAACGTTGCTACAAAGAGACGTGGCCCGACCCCAACAGAAAAAGTATGACACTGTCTCTTCAAGAGTCTATCAGGCGCTCTGTGCCACGCGAAAACATCAGAGCAAAACCAAAAAGGAAGCGTCAGCACATTCAAGAATCCGGCCAGGCCAGCTGCCTTCAGTCGACTGCCCGTTACCGAAATAAGAGGGTCAAGACAGCGATCCGTGAAATCAGCCGCCGATAATAAAAAGACGGCTGGATATGTTATCCATACGGTCTATATGGCGGGCGGGCACTCCAGCGACAACCTTCGCAGCAAAAGCAAGGATGGGGCCACCACATCCCAAGCCCAATCTGGCTTGAATGTGGTTGCCGCTTCCCAAGAACAGCCGCCTCTGCTGGATGATGAAAAACCTCTCGATGAGGAGATAGGCAGAAAGACCCCTTAGTCCATGTAGAGTTAAGCTCGGATAGCGAGGAAGAGCCGAATTTCCGCCCCAGGACCGTGGAGCAAGAGCTGCTTCAAGAGCTTCGAAAACAACTCAGGAGCAAAGATATAGAGATGGCCAAGCTCTATTCGAAAATTGACGACCTAACGAACGTTGTGATGCAGCTTACGGCTCAAATCGCTCGAGCGCCTCTCAATCAAGCATAAGTCTCTACTCATGAGCCGGGTGATGACAATCCGAAGCAGCCGATGCTTGTCCCTTTGGGTCCAAGATTGGTCAAGCCGCATGAAAGCCGGCCACATTCCGCTTCCGGGGACGCTTTGGCCCCAGATAGCACTATCCCGCTAACACAAGATCGGATACTGGATTTGGTCACCAGTAAGGTTAAAACATTGGTGGCCGAAGCTGAAGCTCAGAAAAAAATTGGCAGTAGTGGGCGGCCATATCCCGCACAGTACGATCTGATCGAGTTCTGGTTACGTCATTCCTAAGTTCGGAAGATTTGATGGGACGGGAAATGCAAATCAGCACGTCGCCCACTTTAAAACATCGTGCGGAAATACAGAGGGCAATGATGCGCTCCTTCTTCATCAGTTTGTCAACAACCTGACCAGTGTCGCTTTCGACTGGTACGTGAGTATACCAGCCAGATCCATCATTACCTTTGCCCAAATGGAGTCTCTGTTTCGGCAAAGGTTCATGAGTGTCAGTGATAAAATTTCCATTGCTGACCTTGTGAGGACCAAGCCGGGGAAGAATGAAAGCAACACCGACTTTATCGCCCGATGGAGTAATCTCATGGTCAAGTGCGAACCGCCGCTGGAGCAGGACTAGTCCATCAGCTTCCTCATTGGGAATCTCAGCAATTGGATGGTCCCGTTCTTATGTACAGCAGGCCTCAAGAAATTTTAGGAGCTAACCAAGAAAGTCCAAATGCTGGAACGCTTGAAGCAAGAGTCCACCCCGGACTCTCAGAAAGACAAGACTTGGAAAAGTAAGAGGGACGACAACCGTAGAAGCGGGAATTCCAGCAATACCGATGTCCTCAATGTGTCTGACAATGAAGAAAAGCGAAGGGCAGGCGAATCCAAAACCAACGGGTCTCGAAAGCCAGTGCTGGGAGGAGAAGGGCCTTCCTTAGAGGAGAAAAAGAGCAAGGTTTACTCTTTCAGGAGGGACAAGGTCCGAAAGATATTCAAAGATGCCCTGAACAACGGTCTACAATTGCCAGAATCGAAAAGTCCTCATGAAGCAAAAATGACTGACAATCCTCTATATTGCCCGTACCACCGAGTAGTGAGTCATGCAATCGAGGATTGCTATATCTTCAAAGATTGGGTCTAGAAGCAGTACAAGACTGGAGAGATCGAGCTGTCCAAGAGTGTGTTGGTGAACAATCAAGTTGCAACCACCAACTTTATACAAATGGAAGCTGAAGCTATCTGGGAGCAGACAGCTGAACCCGCTGCCTCGAGAAATGAATCCGACTCGCCGCAGCCCCCTTGGAGTAAGCACATATCTAATAAGACGAAGAAGATGCTATAGCTACTTCAGAAAGAGCCCAGGACGGAATGGGAAGGGCAGAAGAAGCCTACCATTCCAGCTGCCAATGCGGCTCCATCAGGCTCAAAATCCAAAAAGCTCAAAAAGAAGAAAAGTGCAGCTCGGCGCGAAAAAGAGTCTGCAGGGAGATCGACCATTCAAAAATATATCGATTCCCTCGAAGACTATGAACAGAAGGAAAGAACTCTGATTCAATTGAAGGAGTTCCTCCCTATAGAAGCGGCTGAAATTCTGGAGGAGTTAGAAGAAGACTCCAATGAAGAGATCCCTATAGCGACCTGCTACACCTCCATCTTGGCAGCGACTCTGAGGAGGAGCTCTGTTTTCCCGAAGAGGACGAGGAGCTTGCCACAAAGGCCAACCAAATCCAACTCAGAAGCGGCAGGGCTCTGCCGCCAAATCAGGGCAATGCCCCAAAAGGAAAGGAAAAACATGTGGCTAATGAGGAAGATGGCAGAGAACCGGCTAATGAAAACTCAAGTCCTTTCTCGGTGGACTATAATGTCTTGGCTCATCTCCGAAAGCTTCCGTCTCTCCTGAGCATCTACGATGCCTTAGTCCTATCTAAAGAGCTTAGAGATGTTCTTATTCACGCTCTACAAAACCCTGAGCAGTATCAGGCTCTCATTGTGGAAATTAATATGAAAGAAGCCCAGTACACTCTGCATGCCGCCGCAGTCACGTTTCAGGACGAAGACTTACTACTGGGAACAGGTGAGTATAATCGGCCGCTTTACGGGACCGGGTATAGCAACGGAGATCGGATTAATCGCATATTGATTGATCTGGGATCCTCAGTGAACATCATGAACTTGCGGACTCTGAAGAGTTTGTCAATGGACGTCCGACACCTGTCAAGAGAAAGGATTTTCATTCAAGGCTTCAATCAAAACTGCTAGCAAGTTCTGCGGTCTATAGGTTTGCCAATCAAATTTAGGGATCTGCAAACTGAAGCTAAGATATACATGATCGACACTGACACGTCTTATAAAATTCTCTTGGGACGGCCGTAGCACCACGATTACGGCATCGTTCCGTCAACTCTCCATCAATGCATGAAGTATACTAAAAACGGAAAAGAAAAACGCATTGACGGAGACATCCAGCCGCTCGGTGTGCATGAAGACCGATATGAAGATTCTCGGTACTTTGTGAATCTCCAAAATGCTGAGCCACAGCTGACCAAAGACAGAACAGCCCCGAAACTCAAAAGCAAATCTGAGCTGGCTGTCACCTTCAAAAGCAAAAACCCCCAAGTGCGCCCGCATTTCGGTAGTGACACTGATGAGTCCGACGCTGGATGTCCATCCTTCCGTAAAACTCGCCCTCGTTTCGGTAGCGATACAGATGAATCTGATACCGAAAGCCCATCTAGCAGCAAATTCCGCCCTCATCTTGGCAGCGACACTGAAGAGTCGGAGGAAAAGGACTTGCCTTGCAACAGTTGTGCAGATTGGACCCCTATGCAACAAGCGAAACTACGAGAGACCTTCGAAATTACAGAAGGGTCCTTAGTTGTCACAAGGGTGCCGGAACAGATGTGCAAAGAGCTCGATGCATTGTCAGTCTCTACCGTGGACCAGCTGGAAACTTTCTATGTTCCCGGAAGAAAAATGGACAGAAGGGCATTCTGTTTTATGGGTCAAATCCTGTTGTGCACCCGGACGATTTGTCTATCGCGTGCCTTCCCTGTGAGAGAGGCATAAGAGCCGTCCTCAATCCAAGATACTATGCGTCCGAGATGCGGGAATATTTCAAAAGGTGCGGATGCCGGTTATATCAAACGGAGTCCGAAGCAAAGTTTTATGAAGGGCTATGGCATCCGCCTCAAGTCCGAGCACTCATTGATTGAAGAATTCCAGATAGACGGGGCATATGTTTCATTCAGCCTGATTCCAAGGCATGCTACATGATATATGTTGGTGAAGCCAGCAAAAGGTCAAACGATGATGACGAGCTAGCCGAGCCAGAAGAAGCTCCTCAAGAGCTTGAAGATGGAGGACAAGCAACCTTTGACGAGCTAACCGAGATTGACTTAGGGACACCCGATAATCTAAGGCCGAGCTACATCAGCTCACTCTTGTCAGAGGAAATGAAAGAGCAGATAATCGCCCTGCTGCATGAGTTCATCGACTGCTTCGCTTGGACGTACAAAGAAATGCCTGGCCTTTCCCTTGAAGTGGCCATGCATAAGCTGGCTATATCTCCTGATACTAAGCCTGTCAAACAATCTCCTCAAAGAATGATAAGGGAACTGGAAGAAAAGGTCATTGAGGAAACCAAGAAACTCATCGATGCCAGCTTCATCAGGGAAGAGAAATATGCGGACTGGATGGCATGCATAGTCCCAGTGAAGAAGAAAAATGGGTAGATCCGAATTTGTGTCGATTTCAGAGACCTCAACAAGGCATGCCCTAAAGACGACTTCCCGCTACCGGTCATGGAATTGATGGTTGATAACACCTTAAATTACGAGCTGTTCACCTTCATGGATGGCTCGTCTAGATATAATCATATCAAGATGTCGCCTGAGAATGAGAAACACACAGCATTTCGAACCCCGATCGCAATATACTGCTACAAGGTGATGCCGTTCGGACTGAAGAAAGCAGGTGCTACATACCAAAGGGCAATGACTAATATCTTTGATGACCTAATCCATAAAGTCGTCGAATGTTATATTGATGATCTGGTCGTCAAGACTAAAGCCAAGGCCGATCACATCCAAGATCTTAGGACTGTTCTCACGAGACTGAGGGAATACGATCTGAAGATGAATCATCTAAAGTACGCTTTTGGCGTGTCATCGGGAAAATTCCTGGGCTTCATAGTCCAACATCGAGGGATTGAAGTTGACCCATCAAAGATAAATTCCATCATGGAGATGCCCCCTCCAAAGAGTCTGACGCAGCTAAGATCTTTTCAAGGGAAGCTTGCTTATATATGAAGGTTTATCTCAAATTTATCGGGGAGATGTAGGCCTTTCTCAAAGCTCATGAAGAAAGGAGCTCCTTTTGTCTGGGATACCGAATGTCAAGGAGCGTTCGAAAGAATCAAACAATACTTGTTGCACCATCTAGTGCTGGCCTCTCCCATTCCAAATAAACCGCTGATTCTCTACACTGCCATGCTAGATGAATCATTCGGTGCGCTCCTTGCCCAGAACAACGAGGAGGGAAAAGAAAATGCCCTCTACTACCTCATTTGAACTCTAGTCGGGGAGGAACACAACTATTCCCCGATCGAAAAGCAATGCCTGGCTCTGATATTCACCGTGAAAAAGCTGAGGCACAATCTGCTTGCTCATCGGGTTATGTTGATCTCCAAGGTCGACCCGCTCAAACACTTAATAACCAAGGCAAGCCTAACCGGCAGAATAGCAAGATAGGCTGTCATGCTACTTGAGTTTGACATAGTTTATACTCCTCGGAAAGCAGTAAAAGGGCGAGCTCTTGCAGACTTCCTTGCTGCTCATCCCGTTGCAGAAGGGTCACCGCTCAATTGCGAGTTAACCAACGAACAAGTGCTGCACCTCGAGGAAGGTGAGCCATGTTGGGAGCTGTACTTCGACGGAGCCTCATCAATGAGGAGCTCCGGCAAATCAAGCATCCCGCAGATAAAAGTGGGGATAGGATTAGTGTTCATCACGCCATCGATGGGAACCCTACGACGTTCTTTTGCTCTCACCGAGCCTCGCACAAATAACGAGGCTGAGTATGAAGCTCTGATAACTGGTCTGGAGCTCGCCATAGAAATGGAAATCCTTCGGCTACGGGTTTACGGTGACTCCCAGCTTGTTGTCAACCAAGTAAGTGGTGACTATAAGATATACAAACCCTAGTTAGCTCGGTACAGAAGCCGAGTGGTGTAACTCATAAAACGGTTCACTCATATTGAACTAATGAGAGTCCCTAGAGCGTTGAACGGAAAAGCCGACATACTCGCTCGCCTAGCTAAAGAGCTAGCTGATCCTGACGTGGACGAAATTCTAATCACAGTCAGAAGCTGGAAAATTCTGCCTCCAGCCTCTTTGCATGAAGAAGAAAGCGTAGAACAAGAGAACAATCCTGCCGAAGAAGCTTCGATCATCCAAGACGAGTCCGATTTGAGAGAACCCTTCATAGAATACCTACGATACGACAAGCTGCTCGAAGAAAAATCTGCGAGGATTCAGCTGAAGAAGAGAGCTCTCCGATATGTGTTTATAAATGACACGCTATACCATAGGTCATATGACCAACTCTGGCTCAGGTGTCTATCATTGGCTGAAGCCCAAAAGGTCATGAAAGAAGTTCACTCGGGCGTTTGCGGTGCTCACCAATCTGGCCCCAAGATGCAACTTTAAATTAAAAGGCTTGGGTATTACTGGCCCACCATGATACGGGATTGCAGAGAGCATGCAAAGAAATGTCATATCTGTCAAATTCACGGTGATTTCATTCACAAGCATCCCAATCAGTTGCATCCTACGGTGGCGTCGTGGCCCTTCGAAGTCTGGGGAACCAACATAATTGGCCCAATTGATCCTTCGTCATCCAGAGACCACCGGTTCATATTGGCCGCAACTGACTATTTCTCCAGATGGGCTAAAGCTGTCCCACTAAAAGAAGTCAAGATTGAAAATATTCTGACGTTCTTCCAGCATAATATTCTATACCGCTTCGGTACACCAAGAAGAATCATTTCTGACAACGGGCCTTCTTTCAAGAGCTTCAATGTAACATTTCAGAAAAATAAAATATTATTTTTGAGAAATTAAATAATTAAAATAATAAATATTATGAATATTTTAATGTTGCGGTATAATTAAATACTGATAATTAGGAAATATTTGGAAATATATGTAAATTGTTGATTTTGAAAGAATGTTATATGATTTAGACATTTTATAAAAGTTAGAAAATTAGTTATACACAAGTTTATTTCTAAACTTGATTAATAATCGGTAATTATGCATTAATCCGGTTTTGTGCATGACATGCACCACTTCATGTTACAAACCTAGTTATTTTCCTTTTGTGTGACCATGGTTTTAATTGGGGTTTTCATTTGTGTTTAAAATGAAAAGGAAAACAAAAGAAAAGAAAGGGAAAAGAAAACAAAAGAAAAAGAAAAGGATTAAACAAATGAGTATGGGCAAGAGCGAGAAAGGAGAGAGAGGTGAGGGGTCTTACCATTCTCCCATTGCTTCCCTCCATTATTTCCTCCTTCATTTTTCCCTCTCCCTCTTCCATGGCTGCCCTCATCTCCCTCTTCCACAAAACCCTCACAACACCATCAATCCCTCATCAAAACATCATCCCTCTTTCACTAAAAACATGCACAAGCTCATCACAAGCACTTTGGACAAAAAAAAATCGGATTTTGAGCACTTGGGGCAACTCAAGAATTTTCTTGAGTTGCTAAATGAGTTACTTTCTTCACCATTAGCATAGTATTTCATTCACTTTAGTATCCATGCATGTTTAGAAGTGTTTTAGTGTTGTTCTGTGAACTTAGAAAAATCCCTAGAGAGGGTTTGGGTTATTGTGTGGACTTGGGTTACTTAGTGGCTGTTCTAGGGCCTTAGAGATTGATTCCCTAACCTGGAAATGAGAATAGAAACCAAAATACAAACTTAGAATTTGAATCATGTCGGTTTTATGATGTTTAGCGTGCCTACAGGGAATTTGGGATGACCCGGGAAGCTTATGACTTAAGCAAAAAATACCAGAGAATTAATTGGACCAATATGAGACCACCCTGCAAATTCGAACCCCAACCAAGCCCACTTGGCTGAGCACACCGGATTTTAGGCCATTGTGGCCGGCTACATTTTGGATTTAGGGTTCCTGGTTGCTTCTGTAGGTCATATACCCTATATACATCACCCCAGTACTGTTTGTTCATTCCAATTTCACCTGAACTAAAATATGGAGCAAGTTTTGTAAGTTGCTGCTTTGAATTCTTCGAGGTTTATGAAATGGAGTTTTGATATTTGTGTTTTATCTTGATCACTTGACGTTTGTACGTCGATATCGGCTGTTTTTGGGCTCTTTTGTATGAGTAGACTATAGGTTCTAACCTATAGGCATCTCGTGTGTCGTTTTGGCTTTGAATCGGATTTTAATGCGATACGATATGCTATGATATGTAGGTACCCTCACGTGGACTATGGACGATGAAGAAGAGAAATGGCGACGTCGACTTCGGCAAGCAAATATCAAGATGAGTAGATATATATCTACGGGGGAAGTCCGGTGGATGGCGTATAGCACCCCCACAGTTCGAAGTGTAGTATACGATATATATGTTATATATACGATTATTGTGTTGTGAAACTTGGATGATTAGTGAGTAAGATGTTAGATGTTCATGAGTTAGTTTTAGTGCATTAGAAGTAACTTAGTTATTTTCTTAGTCGCGAACCCTAGAATAAGGTTTACATCCACGCACGCACACTCACGCATCATTTTATTTCTTATGCGTATATGGGGATATGTACACACACACATAGGTATGGGACTATATATATATATACACACACACACACGTATACATATACATGGATAATGAGGATAGTATACGATATTTGGAGATGAGTTGATGAGATTGGGCATGGTTCCACGAGATCGGTGATATGATTGGTTCGTATTATGAGATACGACACGATATTATAGCGGGTCCTTAGGCGATGTGTTTTCATACACACGCATACATATATGTAGATGGTATCAGTATGTACTAGACTTTAGATTAATACCTCCATTAATGTTATGATGATAATGATACCAGATAAATGATGAGATGAATGTGATATTCGACCCGTATCCAGATTGGGATGCCGTACGACGGATTTACCGTACGAGCTATATATTGATGATAGATCCACACTCTTGACTCAAGGATGTCATATTATATATTGTATCGTATATGATACTATTGAGGCGGGATCACCGACTATTATATTTATATATATATCGATTCAGATTTAGGCAGTTTCCTTACCTTTTCGATTAGCCTGTTAGTTTAGTCCTGTAGTTTACTTGTAGATGTTAGACTAGACTCGAGTAATACCTATTTCAAAACTAACGAATCGTGAGTATTTTAAAGACAGGACAAGGGATTCTACGGATATTTCAAAGGACGTACCATTTCTTAAAAATGCCGTAGCCCTATTTTCTAAATACCACGATTCGTGTTATTTCAAATGGCAAAACGGTATGACACATATGTAGTAATGTATATTCTTTATTGCTGCGTTTATCATTCATTTTCCGCATATTCTTATAAGTCACATCGCATCACATGCTTATTTGTGTTTTCGTAATTATTATGAAACCCATGCTGTCAGGACACCGGCACCATTACCGATGATGCGTATGCTCCACGTACACCTGCTTGCCGGATCACACACATCATCATCGGTAATTGCCAGGTCATGTACACTTTAGAGAATATTAATTCATTGATATCGCTTGTTAGCTGATAGTTTCGACATGGTACTAGTGGGCTTGCTTTTATATGATAGCTTAGATATTGCATTTATTTACTGCATTATCTCATGCATGTATATTCATATATTCATTTGCCATGCGATAGTATGGGCCAGTCCGGATTGCCGGAGCCCAGTATTCATTATTTATTTACATCGTGATTTATGATTTCGGATTTCCATGAGATTTCTGGATTTGGAGAAACCGCAAGAATTTTATAAACTGATTATCATTTTAAAATGAAAGTTGCGGTTTTCTCATGATATGATCTGAAACGAGTCCACCATGAGTTTTCTCGGCTCTTGAGCGATATGATACACCCGATTCGAGAAGGAGGAGGAGCTGTCTGTGGGTGCATGGTGGACCCGATGCGGTACCCCGGGGCAAGATGGTCGCAGATGATGGCGTCGAGCCTGGCAGGGGAGCACTACTGACCGGTGATTTTATTATAACTCGACGGATATCCGGAGGATACCGATCGGAGTATAGGCCAGTCCGAATAGCCGGAGCCTGAGGTTTTGAGATTTGATGATATGGGCCAGTCCGGATAGCCGGAGCCTTACATTTTGAGATTCGAGGTTACGGGCCATTCCGGATTGCCGGAGCCTGAGATATTGAGATATTGGGATATATGTTTTGTGTTGATGCTTGACACTGTTTTTATGTTGATTTCATTGATGATATCTCGATTTATATATATATATATATATATATATATATATATATATATATATCTCACTATTTCATTGATGATATCTCGATATATATATATATATATATATATATATATATATATATATATATATATATATATATAAATAAAACAGTTTTCTCATTCATGATGTATTCTGTTTTCATTTTATGCATTCATACCTCATATTTATGATATGTTGCTACATGAGGCACTGACACGAACACTTCGTATTACACTTATGTATAGATATTTACCCATGCCATTACTAGATGCTCAGGCTTTATCATTTTGAGGTTATATTTTACTGATCGTATTGACCTAGGATTGATTCATACATATGATTTCTGGTCGGTAATGTTTTCTACTCACGAACTGGCAACTCATCCCCGTTGTGCCACAGTTTCTTGCAGGTTTTGCCGTACAGCTTTCATTGCGGCTTTACTGGCACACTGCTCCTTTTCGGGTGATTGCTTTGGTAGGTGGGTTCACTCGCATCGTGACCACCCTTGTATATTTATTATATTTAGTTGTATCTAGTAACTCCATCAACCAGACTTGTATATTTATAGACTTAGAAGACCAGTGTATATTATTTCGACCTTAGAGTCGCGCATGTATTATTATGGTTTTCATGATGATTTTGAGTTTCCTGTTGAGTTTTGATCCTCGTCCTTCGGCGTTGTATATTATATTGCTTGCGTGGTTGTGACCGCCAATTAGCGAAGAGCTAGCTCCCGCTTGGGGATGCCTTTATTCATATTATGCATGTTGTACCCCTTTTAGGGCCAGTATTTACAAAGGAAACTCTGCCGAAATTTTCTAAAAAGATACGATGTTTTAAAAATGTTTACAACGACTTTTCAAAGTGATTATATGCAACTTTAAAACAAGTTTTCTTCACTTCTTCTTACAAATGGTTTAGATTTCTGGGATTTTGGCTTACTTGAATTAGATGGGGTCTTATAGACTTCATATGATTCAAGTGCCAGTTACGTGTCATTTCGGGTCCTGACATTCAAAGTCTCAAGGTTCGCTACTCAGCACAAGATAGACTGGAGATATTCCTCCATCTATAATCCAAGAGCCAATGGGTTAGCCGAAACCTTCAATAAGACTCTATGCAAGCTCCTGAGGAAAAATGCTTCAGCCAACAAGAGAGACTGGAATCTCAAACTTCACGAGGCGTTGTGGGCATATTGTACCACGCACCGTACTCCAACTCAGTCCATTCCATACTCATTGCTCTTCGGAGTGGAGACGGTCCTCCCCTTCGAAGTCGAAGTTCCAAGCTTAAGAATGGCCGTTCAACACGAATTGACGGAGGAGGAAAACGTGCTCCTTCGGCTCGAAGAGCTCGACGCACTCGAAGAAAAGAGGCTCGCAATACAGCAAAATCTGGAGCTGTACCGAACCCAAATATCACGGGCTTATGACAAGATAACCCGTCTTCGCGCTTTCAAGAAAGGCGAATTGGTGTTGGTCCTCAAAAGACCGATCATCCCCAATCGACATGCCAAGGGAAAATTCGAGCCAAACTGGGAAGAACCATACGTCATCGAGAAAGTGTTCGATGGAGGATCCAACCAACTAATAAGTGCTGGGGGAGAAAGGCCCATGCCACCCATCTATGGCTGATATCTCAAGAAATACTACGCGTGAATGCTTCAAGTCGTAGGAGAATTGAGCACACCAGCCCTACGGTCTAGATCATACATCCTGTAAAACCGTATACAATCCACGGGCGTAAACGATCCCTATCTCTCCCAAGTCCTGCCGGTGAGACTACTTTTAAAGTCCCACCAGCGACCAAAAAAAAAGGTATGTCCACAAGCAAAACGGGCACGGATGAAAACCCGAAAGGGCTCCGTGAGTAAAAAAAAAAAAGCAGGACTGCCGCAAGTTTGTGAAAACCCGAAAGGGCGCAAACTCATGAAAAGAGATAAAATACACTCGCAAAGTCCTCTCGACCTTGTGAGGAGAAAATCCCTGCTTGAGATCCTTACGACTCACAAAGGAGCAACACACTTAGGAATCCTCACGATTCCTAAGGAGAACATACACCTGCGAGATCCCCTTGACTCGTAGGGAGAAAATGCTTTTTTGAGACCCTTATGGCTCATAAAATTAAAAAGCCTTAGGTGATAGGGTTCTAAACCTGTCTCCTAAGCCATCGCTCCCCAACTGGCACCGGCAAATGATGAGTCGCTCCTGGCATTTCGCTTCAATGTTAGCGGTGCTGATGCCGACCCAAAAATAAAATCCCAAGTCCTCCCGGGGCAAATGATGAGTTGCTCTTGGCATTATTCCAGTGCAGCAATACTGATGCCAAACAAGATCCAAATTCCAAGTCCCCAAACGGTAAATGATGAGTCGCTCCTGATATCATATTCCAGTGCAGCGATGCAGACGCCAACCAAAATCCAATCTTCCAAAATTCTTCCAGCCCTACGGTTGGTCCCCAAGTTGACTACCGTATACAATCCATGGGCTCAAATAATTCTCATCATACCCATGCCCCACCGCAACCACCGTTACGCGGCTGGTCTCCGCCCTTGGAATTATGCTCCATTTGGGAAGACCCACTCATATGTCCTCGCGATACATGAGGAGAACAAACTTACGGGATCCTCATGACTCGTAAGAAAACACCTTCGTAGGATCCTTACGACTCCCAAAGGAAAAACACACTTGGGAGTCCCCACGACTCCTAAGGAGAAAGTACACCTACAAGATCCTTTCGACTCATAGGGAGAAAATGCTTTTATGGGACCCTTACGGCTCATAAAATTGAAAAGGCTTAGGTGATAGGGACCTAAACCTGTCTCCTAAGCCATCGCTCCTCAACAGGAAAAAGGCAAATGATGAATTGCTCCTGGCCCGTGTGCTTCAGTGTTAGCAACGCTGATGCCTACCCTAACCCCAAAATTCCAAATTCCAATCCAATAGACCCCTAAGTCTTTAAACTGGGAATAGATGACCTCTAAGTCGTTAAACTGGGAGCAGATGACCCCTAAGTCATTAAACTGGGAACGAAGGAATTCTCCTCATGGCAAATGATGATTCGCTCCTGGTACCATATTCCAGTACAGCGATGTTGATGCCAAACAAAAACCAAAATCCCCAAATCCTCTCATGGCAGATGAAGATTCGCTCCTGCTACCACATTCTAGTTTAGCGGTGCTAATGTCAACCCAAATCATATCAAGTTAGCAAGACAGCCAACGATCTCCCTGGCGGAATCAAGCTCCACCTTGGAAACAAGCCAAATTCTGACACCGCGAAAAGCGGAGCAAGTCAAATCGAATTCTGACACCGCAAGAAGCGGAGAAAGCCAAATCAAGCATCGACCGTCCACATCACTAAAATGGAAGCACCGACCGTCCACGTCGCTAAAATGGCAGCACCGACCGTCCAAGTCGCAAAAAGGGCAGCACTGACCATCCACGTCGCTAAAATGGAAGCACTGACCGTACAAGTTGCTAAAAGGGCAGCACCGACCGTCTACGTCGCAAAAAGGGCAGCACCGACCGTCCACGTCGCAAAAAGGGCAGCACCGACTGTCCAGGTCGCAAAAAGGGCAGAACCGACCGTCCAAGTCGCTAAAAGGGCATCATCGACCGTCCAAGTCGTAAAAAGGGCTGCACCGACCGTCCACGTCGCAAAAATGGCAGCATCAACCTCCACGTCGTTAAAACGGGAACAAGATCAAGTCGACTTCCACGGGAAAGAAGATCCATCAATTTCATGCACACAACCCACACATGTGGTGTGCATTTATTGATGGGGGGCAATTTGTTGGGGTCAAAATTTACACCCTGGTTGACCAAGTCAAAATCAAAGTCAACCCCGAGCCAAGCGGGCCCAAGACCAGGTCAAGTTGGCCAATACCTGGGCCGAGCCCGAACATGAAGCGGCCGGCCTCCCCATGCCAAAATGAAAATTTTGTAATAAATAATTTTGGTATATTTCTTTTATTTTATTTTATGAATAAATGTAAAAAAAATGGGTATAAATCCAAATTTTTGTAAAACCCATGGCTCATGTGTAAAAGAGATGAGCACATGAGGCATGGGATGGGCAAAATGTCATTTTGTAAAGCCCAAGGGGCTATATGTAAAGTTTTTCGCCTATAAAGGCAAACATGATGAAAATATCTAGAAGAACTTTTTCTCTCTCTAAAAAATTTTGGGGTTTGTGCCTCTTTCCTCAAGATTCTAAAACTTTCTTCCTCTTTTGAATTAAATCAAGAGTTTAACTCTTCCTTTGCCAAAAATAAATAGTTTTTCACTACAAAACCCACAAAGGGGAACCTAGATAATCCATCAGATCTCGAAAAGAGGAGATTTTTAAATCTCACCCCCATTCTCTCCAAGATCCGGCCAACAAAGGAGGAAGAAGGAGACCCATCTCTAAAGAATCTCGTTTGGGGAAAAATCCAAGGCTCAAGAGAAGATCCGGAGCTCTGAGGAGAAGAACGGAGTCTCCTCTTGATCGTCTCCGAAGATCTTTAGGGAGTTACTCCAAGGCCCAAATCCTCAAAGGAGTTTAACTCCTAATCCAGATCTTTCAGGAGTTTAACTTCAAATCCAAACCCTTTGGAGTTTAACTCCACTCAAAAATCCTCCTTTTTTGGGAGTTCAATTCCTCAGCTAGGGGCTAAGCCCATTTTCCTGCTGGGGCCTAGCGTCTGTGTGTCGCGCACGTGAGATGTGTCCTTTAGTCCTTCCTTTCCCACCTTATACACACACACACACACACACACCGCAACACTGTCGCCCTTAGAAAAAAATTTCTAACGTGGCACTGCCCCGCACCCCGCAAGGGGGCTACTCGCTCCCTTGACCCCCGTAAAAACTCTGCGCCCCCCCCCCCCCCCGATATATCCAAAACCCTTTCAAAACACAACACTGCACGTTGAGTTCGTAAGACCAGTTTGACCCGTCAATCAGATGTTCTCTCGCTCCAAATACGAGGGGCAATTAACGGCAGCTTAGTCCGCGGCTGTCAGAGATTTGGATCTCCACAATCAATAAACCCCAGCCTACCCTATGCAGGGGGAATCTGTAATGCGCCTAACAAGCGCGCACGTATTCCCATCTCAATGGGGTGACGAAAAACACCCTACACCATCGATGCAGAGGAACCAGTCGGGGACGGAGTCGAGCACTTCCTCGACCGAGGGTTGGGACCCGGGGGCGGACGCCAATGCTGCTTCCTTGTTGAGGATAGTACACCCGATAACAAAGTCGGCCAGGACTTGCGCTTTGAGGGCTTTCCTGGGGTGGAATTTGATGTCGAACTGGGATAGCTCTAACCTCCATTTCTCAAGACGACCAGACGATTCGGGGGAGGCGAGAATACCCCCTATGGGCCGCTCGGTGAGGACGAGATGGTGTATGCCTAGAAGTAGTGTCGTAGCTTCCTTGAGGCGACGATAAGCGCCAAGACAATCTTTTCTATGGCCAGGTACCTCGTTTTCGCGTCTTTAAAGACATGGCTCACGTAGTAGCCCGGCTTCTGTACTCCTTCCACTTCTCAGACGAGCACCGAACCAGCAGCATGATTGGATACTGCAAGGTACAGTAACAGCTCGTCTCCTTCGATTGTCCAGGTGAGCAGTGAGGGAGTTGCCAGGTGCACTTTGAGCTGCTCGAAAGCATTTTGACACTCTTCCTACCATTCGAACCTTGGGATCTTTCTCAGGGCTTTGAAGAATGGGAGCACTTTTCTCTGAATCTCTACATGAAGCGACTAAGAGCGGTCACTCTCCCCGTGAGTCGCATGATCTCCAAGTTGCTCTTTGGCGTGGCCATGTTGAGGATGGCGCTGATCTTCTCCGGTTAGCTTCGATTCCTCGGTGGGTGACCATAAACCCGAGGAATTTCCCGCTAATGACCCCGAACGCGCACTTGGCTGGATTCAGCTTCATTTTGTACTTGAGGAGGATGTCGAATGTCTCGCTAAGATCCTTTGCGTGCTCATCCGATGAGGTTGATTTCACGAGCATGTCGTCGACGTAAACCTCCATATTCCTCCCGATCTGTGGTTTGAACATTTTATTAACCAGGCGCTGGTATGTAGCCCCGGCGTTTTTGAGGCCGAAGGGCAATCACTTTATAGCAGTATACCCCCCGGTCCGTGGTGAACACGGTTAGTTCTTCATCTGCTGGGTTCATACGGATCTGGTTATAGCCGGAGAAAGCGTTCATGAAACTGAGCAATTCGTGACCAGCCGAGCTGACAACAAGCTGGTCTATCCGAGTGAGGGGATAGTTGTCTTTCGGGCAGGCCTTGTTCAAATCTGTGAATTCGATGCACATGCGCTACTTCCCGCTCGCTTTTTTAACCATGACCACATTCGCCAGCCATTCCGAGTAGGCCATATTTCGAATGAAGTTAGCTGCCAGCAACCTATCGATCTCGTCCTCGATTGCCTTTTGTTTGATCGGAGCGAAATTTCGCTTCTTTTTTCTGACGGGTCGGGCCGTCGGGTCAACCCCGAGCTTGTGCGAGATTACCTTGGGGTCGATCCCGGGCATGTTAGCTGGCTCCCAGGCGAACACGTCCAAGTTTCCTCGGAGAAAGCGGATCAGATCTTCGCGCCGGGCTCCCGTTAAAAAGGATCCGATCTGGATAGTTTGTTCTTTGTTCTCCTCGACGAGGGGGACCTCTGTTAGCGCCTCCACTGGGGCCCCTCGGATTTCCTTCTATTCGTCGCGAGTATCCAAGGACCCCTGTAAATCATTTGCGCTTCCGAGGTTGTCGCTTTGCTCTTCAGTGGTGGATGTCGCCATGAAGAAAATCTTAGCGATTTGCTGGTTCCCGTAGGCCCTTCATAGCCCACCTTGATCCAGCGGAAACTTGATCACGAGGTAGTAAGTCGAGATCTGAGCCCGAAGAGAATTTATCGTCAAGCATCCCAAGAGGATGTTGTAGGACGAGAGGATCCTAGTGACGATGAATTCCACCGGTACGGTCTTCGTACGACCCGCTTCCCCAATGTTAAGGAGGAGGGTAACCACTCCCTCGGCCGGGATGGAGTGGTTGGTAAACCCTGATAGGATGTGGGCGGTTGGCCATAGGTCTGATGGGCCGAGCCCCGTATGCTGGAAGCAGTCATAAAAAATGATATTTGCCGCGCTTCCTGAGTCGACCAATATCCTTTGAATCTCGTAGCGGTGGACCCGTGCCATAATCACGAGGGGGTCATTATGAGGCAATGATATACTGTGGAGGTCTTCATCTGTGAAGGTGATGGGCTTGACGGTCTTGCATTTTTTCCGGGGCTGGTCGCTTGTTCCTTCGACGGATAGGAGGCGACGAATTTCGCCAGCCCTACGTGTACACCCCAAAGAAACGACCATGATTTGGCCGATGGTTAATTCGTCGGGTAGGGGACGGTTGTCGTGCTCCCTGTCTGCCTGTCGTTTTTCCCGCAGGTACTTTGCCAGGTGGCTCGAGCGGATCAACTCCTCGATGTAGTCGCGGAGTTGTTTACAGTTCTTGGTCGGGTGTCCCTGCGACCTATGGAAGGCGCAGTACAGGCCCCGGGTTCGTTTAGCCGCTCTATTGCTGACCGGAGGGAGCTTGAAGAATCGCTCGCCCTTCGCTTGCTCTAACAGCTCGGTCTGAGAGATATTGAGTGGAGTATACTCGTGGAACTTCGGGGAGTATGGCTTTGGCCGGTCGACTTCTTCTTCTCTTTCCTGTGCCTCTTCTTTTGGTCGGCCTGGTCGCCCCGGGGTAGGTTTGCGTTTACCTTAGACGCGAGTTGGATTTCTCGCTCGGTCCAAGCATTCACCTCGGCCATGGTCTTAGGTTGCACTAATGCAAATAAGCAGAGCCACTCCTTATGTCTAAGATCCGACCTCAGAGCGGTGATGACAGTTTCATCCCGGTAATCGGGAACCTCAAGAAGAGCGTTGTAGAAGCGAGTGGCGTACCCTTTAAAGGATTCCTTGTCCCCGCTCTTCATGGTGAAGAGGTAATCGACAGTCCGGTTCTGTCATCTTTTCCCGACGAAATATCCGAAGAACTGGGCGGCCAGCTCATCAAAGGTAGAGATGGAGCGTGGCGTGAGTCCTCGGAACCAGTCTCGTCCAGCCCGGATGAGAGTGGTGGGAAATTCTCGGCATTGGGCAGTGTCGGAGTTATCCTAGAAGCTCATGCCCGCCGTGAATGCGTCCAGATGGTCCTTCGGGTCAGAGTTCCCATCGAAGAGGGCAACCTTGGAAGGTTTGTTTCTGGACGAGACATGTACGGCGAGCAACTCTTCGATGAAGGGCTTTGTAAGCGAGTCGGCGGCATACTTGGCCGCCTCGCTCGACGGGTGACCCTCCCGACATATACTCTCGATTTTCTTTTCAAGGGCGTCGAGACGATTGTGGTACCCCGAGGATTCGACATGGTCGGAGTAGTGGCCATTCCCGCTAGTAGACTACGCCCGGCTGCGACTCCAGTTCCGTTCTATCAAATTCCTCAGGTCCCCCAGGGAGGTCCTTCTTGAGTCCTCACGGCGAGTGCCGTTCGTGCGGTCCCGTCGAGGGGGGTCGCTGGGGGATCTGTGGTCGCCGGAGTGAGCAAAACGTTGTCCAGTGGTGCCAGCGTGGGCGGTGTCATCTCCCCCTCTATAGAGGTTGTGATCCCCAGGCGGGGGGAACGGCGACCTGGGGGGCTGGGCCCGCCGTTTGGACACGGACAAGGGCATCCGCTATGGACGCGAGCCTATCGATCTGTGCCGGGAGGGCATGGATGGCATTCGGTGGTGGTGGGGGGGGTAGATCCATCCGCGCATCCATTGTGGGGAGGGCGGCGGCTTGTGCTGGGATCGCCATGGTCTTCGCTCGCCATGTAGTCGAGAGCGGAAGATCAACTTTTGATGGGTGGAAAAAATTACAAGTTCCCACGGACGGCGCCAACTGATGGATGTTAGGATCTCCTTCAGATGTTGTCCCCCGTCGATCTATCGCAAGCGTTGGTGAACGAATGATATTGGTGTTGTGGGTTGCCTCTTTGAGCGTGTGGATCTCAGTGGGATTGTTTTGAGGCGAAGCCGAGCTATCTGCAAAAGAAGTCCCGGAATGGTTGTACCACCGTGGACCCTCCGACGATCAAGTTAGCGAGGAATTTGGGCAGAGTAGCGGCTTATTGGAATGAAATTGTGTTACCTGAGTCGTCTGAGAGACGGGTTTTTATAGTGGTCGCTAGGAGCGAGCTGGCGCGAAATCTTCGCCCTCGGTTACACTCCTGACGTTACGCCTGCATGAATGACGGGATCCCCTCATTAATGACGAGATATGCTCGTTAAGGGGGGATACGACGGCGTAGAACGCGGGATGTTGGGTGGCGGATATCTCGCCTCTGACGAGATACGCGGAGCCGTAGCGGAGGCGCTTGGGCTCTGTGTCCTTGGTTGCTCGGTAGAACCAGGGAGGCTAAGCTCGGCGGGAGGCTCGGAGGCGAGCGGGAGGTCGAGGAACTTCGGTTCTATGATAGATCGGAGGCGAGTAGGGAGGGCTGAGGAAGCTCAGCATGTAGGAGGGCTTCGAGGCGAGCCGATGGTTATTTGTAAGGCGAGCATATGAGTGTTCAGGGATCCATCGAAAGTCGGGTCATGCCTCCGGACGATAGCCAGGGGAACGCCTCTAATGTATGGTGCTTGTCCTGTTTCCGTGTGCCCCGGAACACGTCATCTGCCACGTATCATGATCCGGAGAGTTCCTACTTATGAGTATCATCAGAAGGGGAGGAGGAAGAGGTGACGAGAAGGGAAGGTTGACGAGGTGAGGGTCGACGGCGACGAGGACAGGGTGAGGCGATGGGTTCTCGTCGGGGACGTGGTTTCGTCGCGGGTGTTTGCAGGGAAGGAGAGAGGGAGAAGAGAGAGGTGAGGTGGTCGAGAAGAAGAGGAGGCGAGGTCGAGGATGTTGGGTGAGAGTGAAGGCGGCGACGGGGACGGGGACGAGGCGAAGCTAGGGTTAGGGTTTAGTTTCGTGGAGGCAGGAACTGGGAAAGAAGAAGAGAGAGAGAGAGAGAGAACGTGGGGTGAGATGAGAATAGGGTTTAAAATATATATATATATATATATATATATATATATATATATATATATATATATATATATATATATATAGCGCGCGAGAGAGAGAGAGAGAGAATAATGGGGAAAAGAGGCTATAGGAGGGGATTTCCTTCTATGGCGTCAAAAAAATACATTCTCCACTATTTTTTCCGACGATCAGCATCCAGCATCATCATCGTTATCATCTAAGATGTGCATACACCAAATTTCTTGTGATTCCACCACTTTATCACCGTTGAATTAGCAATGTAAAAAATTCTATTGTCGGTAAACCATTAATTTTGCACCAACTAAATCAACGGTGAATAAATGGTATAATCACATGAAATTTGGTGTATTCACATCTTAAATGATAAAGATGGACGTGATGCACGCCGATCGTCGAAAAAAATGATGGAGGGTGCATTTTTCCGACGCCATAGGAGGAAATTGCCTCCTATGGCATCTTTCCTCTTTCAACCTTCTGTGTGTGTGTGCGCGCGCGCAGTGTGCAGAGAGAGACTGAAAGAGAGAGAGTGGGTTTAGATTAGGATAGGATTTAGAAAAATATTTTGAAAATAGATATAATATATTAACAGTATAATATATAAAGAATATAATATTGGATATATTTGAGTTTTTTGGTTAATACAAAACTACTTCAAAATATGTCCGGATTGGGTCTAAAATTACGGTTTGAAAATACGGATAATATACGTGTCAACCAAAACCAAAATACGATGTCCGGTTAAAAAAAATGCATAACACGCAGTATGCACGTGCGATCCAAACGAGTCTGTTTCACTAAACGGAATGTGAACACGATATACGGATACAACCATAAGGTCAGGGGTATGATGCATGCCATGCTAGGTATTTAAAAATATATTATTTGACTATAATTGTATGATTAAAAATATATGCAGATGCCGGATATATGATGCAGGTATACAAAACATATGTGTGCACGGATGCTCAACACTAGCAAGGATAAAATATAATCAAGAATCAAGACGGGTTTCAAACATGCGGGTCGGGTCGGATACCAAGCACAGATTCCAAAACATTATCCGCACCCAAAAATGAATAAAATCAAGAGATAGCCACAAAATAAATAAAATAATCAAATCGAACATGGTATAACTGATCTAGGGTGTTACAGAAACTCATTCCAACATGCTGCTACTCTGCTTTTATTCTTAGGTACTAAATTGATCGTCGGAGGGTCTTACGGTGAACTTTCCTTGCAGGTAGCTTAACCCGAGCAGCTTCAAATAACCCATTGAGATCCACACAACAACTCTCATACTCCATCCAAACCGTTCAAAACCGCTCGCATCCAGATCAAGACGGAATACAACATCTGAAGGAGATCAAGACCTCCATCACACAATATTGTGTGGCCTGTCAGATAAGGACATGAGTTAAGAAGCCATGCCAGCAGCTTCCAATGTCATGTATATCCTACCGTCAAAAACTAGAGGAGGCCCGTTTTTGGACTCAAAACGCCATTTTTCTTGTCAGCAGCGGTCCCTTTTTTCGTAATATGTTCACAATTTCGATAGAAAAGCGCTATCAATGAGCAAAAGCTTCATCAACATAAGATTGATGCAAGGAACATTGTATTTGCTATTTTGTTTGGCTTTAACAAACATAATTGATGATGATGATGATGTTTAGAGATTATTATTAGTATTATTTGATCGTGGAGTTGTAACGTGGAACTTAAACACAAAACTAGAGCCCCAAGGGGAAGATTCTTCCGAAAACTAGAGCCCCAGGGGGCCCAAAGATCCTTTATGCTGTGCATGTGATGAATGAGACAACCAATTGACTCTTTCCTTTCTCTCACTTATTTGGTTCCATATGCTTGGAATGGCATCGAATCCTTCGCATATTAATATTTACATAATCTTAAACAAATTCTTTGATTTTAGATTTTCGGATTCTATCACAATATTTACAAAGTATAGCACATGTTTGATTCCGAGTATTTTATTTTAACATATCACTCATAAAAATCAATTCGTCACGGATGGTCTCACCTGCTTGTTTAAAGATAGGTCATCAATTGATGATATGATTTATCTTTAATTGAAGCTTGCATTACAAGGAAAGGAAAAGAAAGACCGCTTTTCAATTCAAAATTAGAATTTGAGACCGAGGTGATAATTCAATTCCAGTAGATCATGCATTTAAGAAACCAAAATGGAAAAGAAGAAGACCCGCAACACTTTTACTTTCGCGGATATGAACATGGAATTACTATCCATCACATGAAGAATAGACACTTTCTTCATACACAGCCACTTGCCCCCCAAATAATTAAGAACCAAACCCCTCTTCTTTCTTCAATTCCAATTCACCACCCTCTTCTTTCTTTCTTTTGTTATTTTTTTTTAATTTATCTTTCTGATAATTCACGTGACTCCTTTACTTTACTATAAATAAATACCCGTCCCTCGTACCTAACCAACCCGTATATACCCGCCCATTTTTAATTAACACACATTTTGTGCCAATCAGTCAAAAAAAAAAATGAAGAGACCGGCCAAAACAATATTTCTCCCAGTGCTGCTATTGCTACTAGCAAAAAAAATTAGTGGCCATGACTATCATGATGCCCTGTCAAAATCCATTCTTTTCTTTGAAGGCCAGCGATCCGGGCGTCTGCCAGGAGACCAGCGGGCCCGATGGAGGGGCGATTCGGCCTTGGGCGACGGCTCGGACGCCGGAGTCGATCTCGAGGGCGGGTACTATGATGCCGGTGACAATGTGAAGTTCGGGTTCCCGATGGCATTCACTACAACGATGCTGGCCTGGAGCGTGATTGAGTTTGGGGCGGAGATGCCCCCGGATGAGCTCCGGAATGCGGCTGCTGCGCTGCGGTGGGCGACAGACTATCTTCTGAAGACCACTGCTCACCCTGGTCAGGTCTTTGTTCAGGTAAAGCTGCATGCGGCCTTTTCGGTTTCTTGATGCTCTTATATATATATATATATATATATATATAGATACACTTAATTTTGGTAATGCACACAAGAAAAGGATATATAATTAATGCCAATACAATCGCATTTCATCTATATATATAAAATGTACCGCACTAATAATAAACCCCTGATATATGACATGTTTTGAATATGGAAACTGATCATTAAGGCGCATTTAATTATTAATAATGTTGTTAAATAGGTAGGGGACCCTATAAGGGACCACAACTGCTGGGAGAGGCCAGAGGACATGGACACCGCTCGTACGGTGTACACTGTTAGCACCGACAAGCCTGGTTCTGAGGTCGCTGGAGAAACCGCGGCGGCATTGGCTGCTTCGACGATCGTTTTCCGATCGATCGACCAAACGTACTCGCAGAGACTGATGGAGAAGGCAGTGAGGGCCTTTGAGTTTGCAGACAATTATAGAGGGGCACACAGTGATGATCCTGATCTCAAGGCTGGTGTCTGCCCTTTCTACTGTGATTTTGATGGATATCAGGTAATAATAATCATAATAATAGCATGGCTAGAGTCGTGTGACCCAGCCTGAACCTTACCCTTTGATTTTAACCTATTTCGCACCCGACAACCGCAGCCTCGTGGTTGCGGCGCAACCTTATAAACCTTGTCATGGCTTAATAGGATTTTCTATCCAAAAAAACGAGCATACAGTTTTTTTAAATCATACACAGGAATCACATTTGCTTACATAATTTTTATTGGGTTTTTTTATATCTCACCCTCCAAAATTCTCCCCCACAAAAGACTATTTCTAATTTTCATCTCTAAAATCTTTAAGTTGTTCAAAAATATCCGCTGGTTAGTTTAAACAAGTATTTGAAGAGAATGATTTTTATCTTGAGTTAAAAATAGTTATTAGCTTAATAAAAGAAAAAAATGCACTCCAATGATCATCTTCCTTTCCACTAATGTTATAAATTGGGGGGTAGGAATAGGGCTCTTCTTAATTATCAAAAAAGAGATATATTCATTTCCTGCTCCATTATCACAAAATATAAGATTTATTCTTAAATGTTATTCTTAACCCAACCATAAGGGTTTCACCTTTTCCATTACTCATTTTTTTCGTTGGAATTATTATAATTGTAATAATAAAAATCACAATCTCCCTCTACATCAACATACTAGAAATATTAAAGAAGAATTGCTCTAATTTTTTTTATCTAAAAAATGACTTAATTTTGAAATTAAGAAGAACCTTAAGCCATAAGCTCCAATTTATGACATTAGTGAAGAAGATGATCATTGGGGAGAGGGGCTTTTTCGCCTTTTGCTAAGTTAATAACTGTTATTAATTCAAGATGAAAAATATTCTCTTCAAATCCTTGGTTAAATTAACTAGGAGGCATTTTTGAACAACTTGATGATTTTAGACGTGAAATTTAGAAATATAGATTTTTATGAGAGAAATTTAGAAATATTGAAATTTTGGAGACAAGATATGAAAAAAAAACCCTTATTTTTTTCTTTTCTCAAATTGTGAAAGGTCATCACTTCAGTTTGGGGGCGCTATACTGACCTTAAGTAAAACATGGCAGCAGTTTGTAATATAATTGGTGATCAGTTGGCCTAATTTCATACGTACAGAGATCAACAAATGCCACCTGTGTCAGCAGTATGAAGCCAAAAATGAGGGAATTTTGATGATATCCATGCAGCATATAGAATGCACTGACATTCAGGAGTTCGCTGGGCCACAAAATTAAGTTCACTTTGATTTAGTTGCTACTTGGGAAATTAAACAGGTGGCCTTGATTAATTTAGTTTAAATGTCTCAATATATCCTCCTCAGTGCTGCATTATGATATAACAATCATCTATGAAAATACAATCATATACATCATATACAGTGGGGCCGGAGGCAGTGCCTTAGCTAGGTGTCCAATTTCTGACCACGGCCTATTAATTAAGCCTAGGGTTTGTCTTTAGGCTAAGTCACATGTTGTTGTTGAACATTGGAACTTACATTTAATTTGCGATATCCGAGATTTAAAACCTCGGCATGTACAAGCTGCAGGATGAGCTGCTATGGGGAGCAGCATGGCTCAGAAGGGCATCAGGGAACGATACGTTTCTCAATTACATACAAACCAATGGCAAAACTCTAGGTGCTGAAGACAACATCAATGAGTTTGGTTGGGACAACAAGCATGCTGGCCTCAATGTCCTAGTCTCTATGGTCAGTTAGTTATCAGTATACATCAATCTCATGCAAATTTATAATATTTTTTTGTCATATCTTATTTCTTAGGAATATATCGATGCACAAATAATGTCACTGCAATCATATAAGGAAATGGCAGATAGCTTTATGTGCACATTGATACCAGAATCATCTTCATCACACATTGAGTACACACCTGGGGGTCTCATATACAAGCCTGGGGGTAGCAACATGCAGCACGTCACCTCCATCGCGTTCCTCCTCCTGACCTACGCCAAGTATCTTTCCAAAACCTCGCAGACCGTCAACTGTGGAAGCATTTCCGTCGGCCCCGCTTCCCTCCGACTTCAAGCTAAGAAGCAGGTGTATATATATATATTGTTGACTCATGCTTCCATCATCAATCGTAACGATGTATACCAGGCTAACATAATATATACTTTGTCAGACGGTATGCGTGCCCCCAATTAATCAGCTGATTTAATTGTGTCAGGTCGATTATATCCTAGGCGACAACCCGATGAAGATGTCATACATGGTAGGGTACGGGGAAAAGTACCCCCAACGAATCCACCATCGAGGTTCATCGCTGCCGTCTAAAGCCGACCGCCCTCAACCTTTTAGCTGCAAGGATGGCACGATCTACTTCAACACGACAAACCCAAATCCTAACCCCTTAATAGGAGCGGTCGTGGGCGGCCCGGGAGAAGACGACATCTACGAAGATGACCGTGCCGATTTCCGAAAGTCGGAGCCTACGACTTACATCAACGCACCATTGGTAGGGGTGTTGGCTTACTTTGTAGCTCACCCTAGTGATAGCTAGTGTTCACGTGTACATATAGATGATACTTACAAGTATAGAACTCGACAGGGTTGAAAGCAGCAAGCAAGGGAAGGAGGGGGGGGGGGGGGGGTTGTTCTCAAAAGCAAGCGTGGGCTGAATTTGTTCCTTGGACTGACCAACCAAATGTGAGTGGTGGGTGGGTGTGTGGGTGGGGGTGGGGGTGTTGTGTAGTTTTACAAATTAAGTGAGGAATGGGGAGAAGATGAAGTTTTGATTTGATTGAAGTTTGTTACTAGATGTTCTTAAGTTGTGAGGGCTGAATTTTGGGTGAATAGATCATTTCTTTCTTTAGTTGCGAAAATTTATGTTTGTTAATTATATTTAGTTCTCATTAAGTTTAGTAGATGTAAAGATCAAACCTACGAGTCACTTTCTGTCATGTGTCTAATGCCCACGTAAGCAAGCAAATCCAAATTCTTATGCCCAAATGCTCATATAATGAGGATGCAAGGTCAGCTACAAGTCCAAGAACCAAACTCATCTCAAATATATAGTTAGGTTTTGTTCTCAAAAATAAAACTAAAAAGGGTGAATTGTCAAAAGCCCCCGGCCCGCTCAGAACTTGTGTAAAAAACCCGGGGCTTGTGTTAAAAAAACCCTGGTATACAATCCCTGCTTGTATTGTCGTATAACCCAAAAAATCAGTTATAGTACATAGGAGTTGTCTATAATATCAAGAGACTTACCTGTAATTTCCCATCAAATATACTTCTTTCTCACTAAAATCCTTTAAAACCTGTCGCGTCTCGCTTCCCAAAAGACGGAGAGAGGGAGTGGATGAGACCACAACGTATTCACACCGAGAAGCATTCCTTCTTGTTATGAATACGCTAAGCATAACTACAAGTAGAAAGATAATAAATACAAAAATTTAAAATAATAATAATGTCCAAAAACATTTATTACGGTTCCAAAAACAATAATAGAACACAGTTCTAAAAATTTAAGGAACTAGGAATAAAAGGAATAGTCTTCAACAAAAGGAGTTATACTGCAACCAAAGTCAACACTCGGTTTGAGAAGAAAGATAGTTACAATCCTGCTCACTCAGCTCAACTTCGTACTAAACTTGGTCTCCTGCCTCAAAGTCATCTGAGGCACATTCCTCAAAAGAAAGAAAACACAGAAAATGGAATGCCCGTCAACAAACCGAAGTTCGGTAAGTTCCCATTTTAAAAAAATAAAGAGTATTAAAAAGAAACATGATAAGCGATTCATTTCAAGTATTTTTATTTACAACAAGTTATAATTAATTAGTCGAGATATAGATTAATTATGTATAAATGTTTATTTTCTTAACAGTATGGAGAGTGCTATTCTTAGAGTTGTGTTAAGATACGGGGGTTACTAGAGAAATATTCCAAGAAGGGAAAGGAGAAATATGAAAATGGCAGACACAAGATATTTAGAATAGAAGCAAAGAAGAGTACATTAAGAACATCAGGTGAGCAAATTGCTAAATTTGCTCCTAATGTTACTGGTCATGTTTTGAAACTTGCACATCCTGTTGTTGGTACAAATCCTAGATAACACATGCAACTTTTTTGGAAATTAAAGATGACTGGTTAGAAATTAAGTGCAAGTGCTTAGAAGTTACAATCAAATGCTTAGAAGTTAAAAGTAAGTGCATATAAGTCGCATGCTACTAATTAGAAATTACGGATAACTGCTTAAAAGTTACAGGCAAATTCTTACAAATTAGAGTCGACCGCTTACAAGTTATTGTTATATATAAAACCTTAATGACTATATATTTTATTATATAAAGTTTTGGGTATAAAATAAAGTGGTAGTTCTAAAACCACATGGAAGTTTCTATAACTCCGGTGGTTTTCATAACTCCTTGATGGAAATATTATATAAAAAGGCCCTTACCAATTAAGAATTAAGTTAGTTTTCTGTATCTCTGGCAAAATTAATAAATTAATAAATGAGCCCATGAAAGAAAGTCAGGCCAGGTTAGAAGGGGAAAAAATCCTGAAATAAATTATTTGCACAAGAAAAGCGTTTAAACTATATTACAAGAATGGGTCACCAGAAGAACATAATATGATGCATTCTTTAAGTAGGAGAAAAATTTCATAATCTCTCAACCATGCATAGCAGTTGACTTTGGAATTAGTATTTGAAATATATATCATCCAAGGAGTACAAACCCTTGAAGCTTTTTAAAGAACTTAGCTAGGTGTTGAATTAACTAAGCAACAATTAATTCAATTTAGAACAATTCGATATATATCTATCTATCTATATATATATATATATATATAGATATATATATATATATCAGCCATGCACGGGAACGGTACCATCGCTGGCAGACTCTTTGCTGTTAATTATTGTATCCCAACCCTAGGAAAACCCCCGTAACATAATCCGCTCTCTCCTCGTCGAACCCTTGAAGCTCCAATCTGGCCAACGACCTAAGCAGCTCGACGTTCTCGCCGCTGCTCCCACTTGTCGATACCATCATCTCATTGATGATTCCGATGTACATCCCGAACCTCCTCAGCCTCTCCACTTCCGCCTCGCTGCCTCCTCCCAGGATGGCCCCGCATGCGGCCCCGCATGCCGCCACCTGCCCTCCCTTCCGGTCCCACACCCACTCCCTCTGCCCTGCCCCCTCCACCTCCATCAGCTGCCCCTCCACCATCCCGTTCGCCCCCAGCGCCCTCGTCATCTCAAGGACCACCTGCACGACCCTCTCGGGGTCCCCGCACTCGGAACCCGCCACCATCTCATACCCGAGGGGGACGAGCCCGTCCCCGGTCATGAGGTCGATGCCCGCCGGCCCGGGGTAGCTGCGGCGGTGGAGGAGGAGCTGGGTGTGGTTGTGCGCGGCAGCATGGATGAGCTGGATGGCGCACGCGGCGGGCATGGCATGGTCGGCGGACCCGCTGACAAGGCGGCAGGCGGCGAGGCAGAGGGCTGGGGCGACCGACGGGGGAGCGGCAGCGATCAGGTGGTGCATGGGGTCGGCGACTTCCGGAGGCAGGTTCTTGGGGAGGGATTTGAGGATGTGGGTGTTGATATCTGAGCTTAGCGAGGACCATTTAGGAGGTGGCGGAGGTTGTCGTCCTTGTTGCTGCTGTAGTACTGCTTGGTTGAACATTAATGTGATTTTGAGTGTGGAGGGAGGCTTGCAGCTTGAGAGCTTGGGAGAGAAGAGGGGGAGCTTGGAGGATATTAGAGATGTGGAAGAGAAAGATGGTGCCATGATGATGATGATGATGATGATCAAAGTCGGATCTGATGGAGAAGTGAGGGATGTGGGAACTCATATATATATAGAGAAAGGGAGAGAGAGAGAGGTGAATGGCTTGAGATTTGAGGTTGGCTGCTTTGAATAAACAAAATTAATGCAAGTTTTTAAAAAATGGTTTTAGTAATGTTTCATGGGTGGCTGGTGAGATATCAAATAGAAGAGTGATGCCATGGAAAACAAATTCAGATTTAGGACAAGTTGGTGGCAGGTCCTATTCATGATGGGCCAGCTCCCGTGATGCCATGGTAAACTAATTCAGATTTGGGACGAGTTTGTGAGTATTCATGATGGGTCAGCTCCCTAAACTTTGTTTTAAAACTAATTGATATATAGAACTTGTTTTCTTCATTTTGATGCCAATTCAAAATATATGTATTATGTTCATTAGCCATCGTAGAGTTTTTGTAGAGCTAATTTGAGGTTGCCTGACTAACCCTACTACAAAAGTGCTCAAAGGCCATGGGGCTTTCATCACGGTTCAAACCATAAACATTTTATTGTCACGGTCGTAAAAGAATTGGTCACGGTGTGAACCGTGACTAATTGCATAATGTGGCAGACCCCACAACCCTGTCGTAATAAAACCCAACTCCCTCATCCAAAATTCCCTCGAGCCCTAATTTTTTTCCCTCCCCTAGCTACACCAAAACTTTCCCCGCAAATTTCTCCCGACTCCGCTCCTCGCCGTCGATCTATCGATCGAAACCCTCCGGTATCGAGGCTCCTCTCCTCCGGAGCTCGAAGCCTACCTTCAGAGCTCTGCGCCGTTGACACTACTACAAATAAGGGTTACCCCTACGAATTTATCGGTAGGGGCAACCCACTGCCCCTACGGATATATCCGTAGGGGCGAAAAAATACCCCGTAGGTGCAAAGGCCGCAGGTGCAAGTTGAAGCCCTGAACTTGCCCATACGGACAAAATCTTGTCCCTACGGAGTTATGTGTAGGGCCAGTTTCACCTACGGAGTAGGCCGTAGGGTAAAAAAAGTTATACTATTTACGGTTTTTTTAAATATATTAACAGTACCTATGGATATAGCCGTAGGTCCAAGAAATATCCCCTACGGATATCTGCGTAGGTACTTGTCCGTAGGGGCATTCCCAACCCCCCTGGTACTGAGATCAGGGGGAAATATCAGTTACTGCTGATATTTTGCCCCTACGGATATAGCCGTTGGGGCAACATGTGTACCTACGGATTAATCCGTAGGTACACATTATCTGTATTTTTTTAAAAAAAAGGGCTGCCTGATTTTTTCCCGTCCTGTGCACAATAATATATATATAACAATAAAATATAAAATTAATCATCACGCAACATATATCGCAGTATTCATAATCACATTTCACGCATATAATATACAATTAAAAGAAACCAAAAAACTGAATATGATATAAATATAAACCAATATCAATATCAATATCGTTTCAAAATGTAGTACAATATGTATCATATAAATAAATACATGTTTCAAAAATTAAGAATCAAAAAGCTACCCTAGCTCAGTCCAGCTCCACCTCTGATAAACGATAGAATCTGGCGCGCCTGCTCCTCGGTCAATAAACCATGCAATTCGGCGCGTGCGGGAGTCTGAGCGGCCTGTGGAGCTGGCGATGTGGTCTGCGCAGCCACCGTCGAGATAGTAGCTTGCGCAGCCGCGGCTGCGGGAGTCTGAGCGGGCGGTAGAGCTTGAAGTTGCACATTGCCCTCAACTTTAATCGCCACTAATTTATAGTTTCGCAACTTTGTAGTAATCCCGAAACATGATTTATTTTCTGCAAATGCTAGAAAATTTCACTCCTCAAATTTTGCATCTTTACTCTATTTTTCACAACGGTTAATTTGTTATGTTTCACCACTTGGGTATTTGAGGAAACATCTTCTATTTTTTACCATTTTACTGAAATTGCATGTTTTATTGAAAATAATACAATTGCATAACCTTAAGAAAAACAACCACCTTTTTTTTAATGAATTTGGATGGGTAATTATCCCAAATTTTTTTAAAACAAAAGAAAAACAGAGACCTATATACAAAATGGGTAAATGTCGTGATCAATAAATTACTTACCATTTGCCGAGACATGTATTTTTGCAGTATCCATACATCATTTTCCTCTTCTTCGATGCCGTATTCTCATTATCTTCGTCTAATCCATCTGAATCTGCAATTAAATTTAATTAAATCAAATAAAATCAAAAATTAAAATCAAACAGCAACAACAAAATCAATGAAATTTATAGCCTACCAGAGTCTTCAAGAATATCCACATAGGACCGGGACGTTAGGACGTCCGGGCCTGAACTTCGGGGCAGATGCTATTTTAGACTAAGATCAACTTTGTATAGTTCTATATCACGACGAATATCGAACGTATGTTAACCGATAGAAATTAACTGTTGTCGTGTGACACTTATGCTATTTTCAGGTACCGGCTAAGTAGACTGTCTGAAGAAATTATATATATGGGGATTGTGATGGCTGCTGGCAAGGGATCAAAGAAGGGGCTCATTTAAAAGATGACCCGGAGCTAATGGCGCGATTCTTCTAGCTTTACCTTCTCTATCTTTTGGTTTCTTTTGTTGTTTTTCTTCGTTTTCCTTTTTGGTTATTTATGCACTTAAGTATAGATCCTTCTTCCTCTCTATCTTATTTCATTTAAATATTTTAATGAACTATTTAAAGGAAGCCCATTTTGAGAATAAATTTTGGTTGAGAGAGGTAAACCACTGGTTTTAAAAATTTCGGAAAGTTTTGTTATTGGAGCAAAAAAAAATTCCTTTTATATTTTGTATTTTTTTTTTGAAATGGAGAAAGAGGACATCTTATACCTATGAGTTCTAATAACATGTACATTAACTCTTCCTTTTGTACATGTCCAAAGTTCGAGTGAAGATGTAGCTCTAACATGAAACCATTTGATTCGTGTCTCGATAATTATGTCCTCCACAACCTTTGGTATGGTCGGCTTCCAAGTTAATGCGACAAGCACTTAAAGAAGTATCAGTATCTACTATATATCAAAAAATGTAGCAAACTAGGACTAGAACTCATTTAACATTATCAACTAGTGAGATTTCAATGTCGAAAACTCCCTAAAGAGGAAAATTACTAAAAGGAAAAGACTCTTTGAACAAAACGCATCCACTAGCAATAAAAGAGATTGTATCATGCTTTAGTACCAACACACAAGCACCTACATCTTGCTATGATCATAACAACATCATGATGATTTATCAATTGCCTTGCTCATATTATGAAATTATGAACACCAAAACTCTAATCAAATCTCCATCTCAATAATTAAGCCGACAAAGGGAAAAGTAATAACCAAAAAGAGGAGAGAGTCTTAATTTGCATGCCCAAAGTTTCATGATAGACAGAGACCAGGAGAAAAGGAGAGAGAGGAGAGAAAATATCACAAGCAATGAAAAAATTGGGAAGGTGTTGAACATCATCTTTGTAACTTGTAATATGTGGCCATTTGTCATCGATATCTAAGCTTTTCTTTATCAATGTAGAATCATTGAGTTTAGAAGAAGATTCAAAATTAATATACTTTAAGAAGTTTTACCACCGGCTATTCGTCTAACGTCCAGTCTTTGGTGTCACACCAAATTCTTGAATCAATATGATCCTGAGACTCGATCAAGATTCTCTGGACTAAAAAATTCCAAGATATTGCTATTTGAATTACGTTAATTTGGAACACGTTTGTATGATTGAAGCTAAGAAACAAATATATTTCCATATTATATCATGCATTGTTTTATCAAAAATAATTTTATCACATACCTAGCTATGTGCTGAAGTAGGCTATATATCTCTACAGAGAGAGAAATTTATAACCAACATGCCACGAATATTGATATTATATATATATATATATATATATATATATATATATATATATATATATATAAGTAGACATTTGAATCTAGACAAATAGAAAACAAAACTTTATTGCTCCCTTGTCTCTTATCAAAATCATTAGAAATGTTCATTTTTAGGGGGCTCAAAATTTCCTTCACAAGCTTTAAAAGAAACCTAGAAAAATTCTCACCCCCTTCCGCAACCCCTTGCCCCAACCCTAACCCTAACCCTAACCCCAACCCCAACCGCAACCCCCTGCCGAACCCCAACCCCTACCGCAACCCCAACCCCAACCCCAACCGCAGCCCTAACGCTAACCCCAACGGATGCCTCATCGGTACCCAAACCATGAACCCTAGCCCTAAAATAATCAAAAATTTGTTTAATTTAAGATTTCCTAACCTGTGCAGTGGAGGCGTCGACGATCGATCGGAGGCGACGACGAAAGCAGGCGACGACGAAATCGGAGATGAGGAAGAACCAGACGGTGGCGACGAGGAATCGGCCTGTGCTGGCGACGACGAGAACGGCGACGAAACACAGGCGATCGGCGGGAACGAGGGTTTGGCGATTTTGGGTTCGCGGGCGATGGAAAAATAAATTTTAGGTAATGAGCGTAGGGATCGATCCGTGCCTTTTTAATTAAATCTCTATTTAGATGCCCCTACGGATAAGTCCGTAGGTACTTGGTTTGCGGCTCCGTAGGGGCAAACAACAATTTACGATTTAATATTTTTTAAATTAATATGTAAGGATCGTAGGTGTAACCTTTTAGCCCTACGGAGTAATCCGTAGGGCCAAACTAAATCTGCCCCTACGGATATTGTTATCCGTAGGGGCAACCCCCTATTCTAGTAGTGTGATCGAAACCATCCTGGCCGCTGCCTTCGGAGCTCGGAGCTCACCACAGCTCGATCGAGCTCGTCAAAGCTCAACGCCGGACAATGCTTGCTCTTCGAAGAGGTAAGTATAAATTAACCGTTTAAATTTTGATTTTTTTGTTGAATTTTAATTGTTTTGCTCGATTGATCCCATAAATTTTGCTGCTGCTGCTGCTGCTGCTGGTATTGTTGGTGTTGTTGTTATTGTTGTTGTTGCCGAGCCCCCTCCCTCCGAATTGGTCGGCCGCATATTGGTTAGGGTTAAGGTTTTGGTTGGGGGTTAATTAGGGCCGGCCGGGTTAAGGTTAGGGTTTTTGGGGTTAGGGGTATGATTAGGGTTAATGGTCGGGTTAATTATGGGTAACGGTTGGGGTTAGGTTTAGGGTTTGGGTGATTTAGCAAATTTTTGTAGGTAATATATTGAAAAGCAACAACAGTTTACGACATTTTAGTGAAAAACAACAATAATTAATGGTATTTGAGTGAAATTTATAGTAATTTAGTTAATTCAAGTATATGAATGGTTTCTTTAAATTTGTTAAGATAATTTAGTGAAAACCCAACAATAATTAAAGGTGTTTTAATGTATTTTACTGAAATTGAAAAAATAGGTTGCTTAAGGCCTTTGTTAAAGTAGTTTAGTGACAAAACAACAATAGCCAAGGGTGGTTTAGTGAAACATTATAAGGTATTTTATAGTAATTTAATAAATGTGTGCGTACACGCTTGTGTATGTGTTTATGTGTGTGTGCGCATACACACACACAAGCATACACACACATACACACACAAGCGCGCGTGCACAGAGAGAGAGAGACACGCACACAAATAAGGCCAAAACTTAATTCATCATTATTCTTCTCTACATAGAACTTTTGTCAAATCCCACCCTAACTCTAACCCCAGATATACACACTCAGATATACACAAACAGACACACACACACACACACACACGAACAAGGCTAAATCTTAACGCATCATCATTCTGCTCTATATCGAACTCTTGTCAAATCTCACCCTAACATTTTCCCTAAATCCAAAATCTTAAATTCGATTAAGAACCTTTAAAAAAATTACCCTAAACTAAGAACTTCAAAATCTTGTATTTGAAATGTAAACGTAAAACTAATTGAAATCAAATTCTAAACTCAGTGTATGATTTTCGATGATAATATGAAATTTTCATATTCTTATCGATAATTAATCACATGTGAAAATGAAAATGTGACTTAGTTCCCGTCTATCGGTTAACATATGTTCGGTGTTCGTCGTGATATAAAACTGCATGAAGGTTGTTAAACACCGGACGTTATCGTTCAGTTTCTAACAACCGTTGTGTAGTTTATATGACAAGAATTAATATTCGATCGTATGATAACCGATAGATTTATCCCGTATGGACAAATTAGGAATGTATAAAGTAGACATCCGCATTCACTTGTATTTTTCATTCATTTCGGGTATTTCGTCGGTACCTTTCTGCTGGTTCTCCATATACAACGATAAATTAGATGTTCGTTTCAATGAAGTTTGACGGCATTGAAACGATTATTTGTTCAATTACAATGTACTTGGAGAACAACGGGGAGATGCTGCCGAAATTTTCTCGAAACGGATGAAAACATAAGTGAATGTATGTATACTTTATACATTCTTAATGGGATATATGCCTTACCCCTACAGCCGTTACCCTCGACATCCAATAAAGAATATTTAATATTATCATCATTTTCTTCGAAGAAGAATCCAACTCTCGAGCATTAAGATCAGAAGGAGAAAGTTCCGAATAGGAGTTGGAGGAGAGCCCAATCTATTAACAATTGAAATCAAACATAACCATGTCGTCAATTAAATCTAACACCAACGCTTCTTATTATCCGTCTATTTCGTATTTGTCACGAAATCTTAATTCCATGACTCTAATCTATATGAATCTTGCTATGTTCTATTTTCTTCAAATATGACATTCTCGTACCTCCACGACAAGAGTTGGATATACGTCGTCATTTGCTCGAGAGCTACTGATTTTTTCCTCAATGGTGTTTACTTTTTCACCGATTTTTCCTACACATGTCTTGGGATACCGAAAGAGCACGAAATCTATTGTCTTTGCTATAAGTGTATAAACACGCGATTGCAGAAGAAGTCGGATGTTAAGTTACATATCATGAAAAACGGTTTCCTTAGAGATTACACTAAGTGGGATATTCACGGAGAAAAGGACGTTGGAGGGCCAGTGCAAGAGTCAGAAAACGAATTCATTGAAGCGGAAACCGAAGAGTGGTAAGGGATAGTAGAAGGAGAGAAGGAAGAGCAGGAATGACAGTTTGAAGAAGACGAAGCCGTCGAAGACGATAATACTGTGTTCGCGCCGGTCGATGACATGGATGGGCTTGTAAATACCGCTGGACTTCTTTATAATACGAAAAGCATTGGACCCGCGTTATTGAAGAGGTACAAAACTTCCCTCTATATCCAAATTGCAAAGGGTTTTCGATACTATCTTTTTTCGTACGTCTCTTTCAGATCAAGTGTAAGAACAGATGGAGTGACCAGTCTTTCAACGATCTCCTAGCATTACTGAAGGAAGGTTTTCCCGACAGAAATGAAGTGCCACCGGGATGTATGAGATGCAAAAGATAATCACAAATATCGTCCTAAAGTGTGAAAAGATACATGTATGCGAGTGACTGCGTTTTGTTCCGAAAAAAACATGCCGCACTCAAAAGTTGCCCAGTGTGTGGGAAAAGCCTATTCAAGCCTAAGAAAGACTCGTTCGAGTGATGTGCCCATGAAAATCCTTCATCATTTCCATTAATACCGAAACTGCAACGGTTATTTATGTGTGAGGAGATGGCGTCTGAAATGCAGTGGCACCATAAAGCGCCTCGTGAAGAGGAAAAAATGAGCCATCCTCGACATTCGATATTGTGAATAGTTTTAGATAAAAAGCATCCTTCGTTCAGCGCAGATCATCATAACGTGAAGTCGGGGATTGTGAGCAACAGTTTCAGTCCATTTGGAATGGTTCACGGCGGGTGTACTCACAGTACTTGGCCCGTTGTGGTGACTATATACAACCTGCCGCCATGGAGGGCTATGACGCAGTCTTATTTTACGTTGGCGCTTTTAATTGACGATCTCTTGTCTCTTAGGAAAAACATCGACGTGTGCCTTCAACCCTTGATCGATGAGTTAAAGTTGCTGTATGAACCTGGTGTGAGAACCTATGACGAAGATGGTAAATTTTTTTTCAGATGCGTGCTGCTTTATTGTGGACGATTAATGATTTTCCTATCTACGGCATGCTGTCGGGATGGACAACTCAAAGTAAGCTTGCTTACCCTGATTGTCATATTCATACAAGCAGCGTACGCTTGAAATTTAGCGGGAAAGGGTTGTTTATGAGTTACGGACGATTCTTGCGTATAACTCACAGATTCAGAAGCAATAAAGAAATGTTCAATGGTAAGATGGAGACCGATATGCCTTCTGAATCATTGTCCGGTAATGACATATTGCAACAATAGAGAGGTTATCAGAATATTACATTCGGAAAGAAACAGAATAAAGATGCAATGTCATGCCCATCTGGCTTGAAGAAGCTTAGTGGTTTTATTTACCACCGAAGACCGAACTGAGACGTGTTTTGGATATAGTGCCCTCAAGTCAATTATTGAATCGTAGGCATGCAATTGTGATGATTGAGGGATGACCTATACGGATAGAACAGTCTTACTCAAGATGATAGTATGCTATCAGGTTTGTCTTTATCATCATGTACATGCTTTATATGGTATTACAGATCACTATTACATGTTGATAGAGCCCATATGATTCTTGCTTGACTACCAGCATTATGATGACGATCATATATGTGGGAGCTGGGTGGTCTATATGCACATCCTTAAATGTCCCTAGTCGTGGGAGTATTGAGACTGGGCATTGATACTCCAGAGTAGACTAGTGTATACTTATCGAAACCCCGACGAGGGGCGGTGGCCAGTCTCACAAGCCATTGGTGTAAGTTTGTTCACCTAAGATAGTATACATGTGCTCATTGGGTTATGAGTACACTGGACGGATTCGCCGGGAACATTCTAGTCGGTACTATACCTATTGTCAGATAGCAATTCTCAGGTGACATGAGTACAGGTTAGTCTGTCGACCTGAGATCGGTATTGGTCTTATATGATTTCCTACCATGTTTTGATTACTACTCAACCACGGTTCAAAGGAGTCGTGCAAACATGTTTTAGTTAGGTACAATCCCGAGCCACATGGAGGCAGTAAGCAGATCGTTGGGGATTCATCTCTTCCGGTATTGAGGGTTGATATCGCGTTGTGCACGGGTGGCCATTACCAGAAATCCTTGGCCAAGGTAGTCAAGAATTACTGATTTGGATCAGTAGTTTCTCAGATGGTGATGAGCTTCATACCGACCACAATGTCGCGTTATTAGAGGTCTGACTTTATCCACCCCCCTAGACATGATATGCGATACTCTTAGACGAACAGACCGGACTGTACAGATATTGTCACGAAAAGGCTCGGTAGGAGTTCGGACGAGTTTTGCTCGTCGGCCTTCTTTTCGACATGTACTTGGGTAGCCGTTACGTACAGTTAGTGCTACTGACGTGCTTGTAGTTAAACCCACTGCCAGCATACTGTTGAGTCTTTAGAGTCCCACACAGAAGGTTTCTCTAGTTCAGGCGAAACGATGTAGAGGCTGTATGGTCTTACGACAGGGTTCGATCATATACGTGCACTTGTGCACATATCATGATTCGGACGGATAATACTAGTGGGTTTTGGTTTAAGCCGGATTCTAGTATTATATTCTTGGATTATTTTCGTCTCTTTGATTTCGTATTTTTCGGAATACGAATACGGGTATGTATATACGGTGATGGGTATTCTTGTAATTTCATAAGAGTGCTTCTAGAAGAAGACACCTTATTTGTGATTTAATCCATTTACTTAACTGAATAATGAGGTGGAAATATGAGATGTGACATTCATCATTATTCAAGCATGGCTAACATGGTTGTGATGACTATTAAGGCATGCTTGAATAATTATGAAGACTATTGTGACATGATTGAATGATTATGAAGACTATTGTGGCATGGTTGAATTATTATGATGACTATTGAGGCATAGTTGATTGATTGTGATGACTATAAATATGAGTAACATGCTTCATAGTTATCAAGGAGAAAAAGAAGAAAAGAGCTAGCCATTCTTCATTCTCATATTCTTCATGCTCATGAGCCCTTGAACACACTCTCACCACCTTGGCTATCTTCTTCTCCCTTAACCCCAAACACTCTCATAAGTTGAGAAACCTTGGGGATTTGAGACAAATTAATCCATAGACATTCTCTATATCATCTAGGCTACCTAGCTTAGCGAACTAGGTACCCTAGTTACTTCTGTTTAGAGGTTGGAGCTTGAAATACAAACTCTCGGGTGGATCATCTTTGACGTAAGGAGGCCAATTACCAAGCTCGATCCGTACACTCGAGGAGCTTAAGAAGTGGATAAGAAGACCCGAAAGATTTGGACATAAAGGTATAAATCACTTCATAAGAGATTAGAACCTTCTTGAGATAATGCTAGTTTGGGTTTCCGATGAGATCCTGGATCAAGGTTGATGTTGCTTGCTACAAAAATCGTTGTTTACTACTTCCTCCTCCCCACAAACTTTGCGGGGTGTGCGACATCTACTTACATGGTATTAGAGCCAGGTTAAACCTTAACTAGTTTATTAGCAAGTAGTTAGAATTTCGATCGACGGAAAAACTGCTCGAAATCATTTTTCAGACCATGCTTGCTGTCGATTTTTAAAAGTATTCAAAAAATCATTTCAGTGGCCTTAAAAATACAAGCAGGCTTTTCTAAGAACACAGAAGAAAAATGAACTCCTAACTCGTTTATAATGTCGTGGAACCGCGGCAAAACTATACGTTTTGCGGCCGATCCGCGGCAGAGTCAACTCCGACTCAGCCGATTTTTCTTCTGTAGGTCTTTTGATATGATATATGGTTTCTGGAATATTTAGTTTTTCCCATATTATTTTGTGTACTAGTATGTGCATGGGGAAATACGGATTTTGTTGATCAATCGAAATTCTAAGTTACTTGGCTAATCGGGTTTTCTGTGTTTGTATACATATGTTGCGAAACATCGACTAATTGCTACATGTCGATTAGTCGGGGTTGCGCATATTAGTATCTTTGTGCTGATATTGTGGTTGGATTGTCGTGGTGGATAGCCTACAGTGCAATGGTAGTAGTATAGTTCAGATTCATTTGTATATTCATTATTGTGGGGCGAGCGTCCGACATGTGGACTGCCGTTTTTGCCAGATTGTATATTCTTTTATTGGGACACGACCGGCTTGAGGTCGATGTCGCCATTGTATATATATTTTCTTTTCTGTTCTAGGATTACCCCGCGGTGGAGTGCACGAATAGTCGGGTTCTAGAGGGCAACGGACCCGCATCTCATGGCGTTGAGACGGAGGGGACCTTACTCTAGAATTGACGGGCTATTCGCCGCACTCGTAGGGGGAATAGGATGACCCATGGAGGGGTGCCCAAGTTACCGGATTCCGTAAAGTACTGGGTGACCCATACACTTTGTTGATTGGGGTTACCTCACTTCTGGGATTGGCGGGTAACTTGTCGCGCTCTTAAGGATCCAGGTTTTTATTACACAGGCTATCCATACGACCGGGAACGTCGGGTCTCATTAGCGGCTCAAATGAAACCCGGGGCTCCAAGTTTATCCACCATTCTGTGATGTTTCTGTGATGTTACTTATATCATGCCAAGGACAAATGTTACACACACACACACACACACACACACACACACTAGTAGATGTTGTATATGTTTTGCACCCGCGTTAGTCCAGCCCCCGCTCTGTCGTTAGTTAACTAACCTAACGGTGAATGATGGGGCCCCGTGGCGAATGCGGATGGCATATACGTACATTATATTTTCGTTCTTTTTCTGGCGTGATTTGGATTAATTGATGGGACTGCGTTAATTTTGATTAATGCAAGAAAAAATAAACCTATTTGATGTTGTAGGAACCAAGTTATTGAAAACAGATATTACAGACATTTTTCCTTTTGCTTTGCACAGTGGTATTCGGTTATGAATATCCAGCACCTCATTCGACGAGGCAAGAGCCGAGATCCTTTCACCGGGAGTGACCTCTTGAGCGAATGTTTGTGTCATCGTAATAACTTCACTATAGTCGTTTCCTTTTACTTTGCATCGTGGTATTCAGTTTGGAATATTCTGCACCTCATTTGATAAGGAAAGAGCCGAGATCCCTTCACAGGGAGTGACCTCTTTAGCAAAAGTTTACGCCACTATATATTTGTAAAACCACTCGAGTTCCTTCATCTATATCAAGTTCAATACGTTCACGTTTTTTTCACCGAAAAGCCATATGTAGCCCTCCGTAATTTCGGATGAATAGCACAAAGTATTCATGCGATGTTTGTTGGCCAAAATCAAGGCATCGTGAATGGTAGCTGTGTGTTGCTTATCCGTAGCATAGATAGATGAATTGGTTTAGGACAGTCGTACCACCTTATTGGCCAAAGTCAAGAGTGTGTACGGGTGGGTCTAAATTAATCTGGATAATGACAGGTAGAACTTGACTTGCGTGTTATGATTTGTTGGCCAAAGTCAAGGTCATAAGCGCTTGGGGCAAAAACCACATCGGGAGTTTCAAACATACAGGAAACTTGCCAGGTATGCGCATACCTTCTGGAGTGTGGTGACTTGAGTGGCTTCCATCAAGTTATCTTGCGATGATAGTTGGATCTCAATTCCCACTGATGAGTAGGTGTTACTCCTCGGGTGATTTTTACATGATCCCGACTAATTCTCCTTTTAGGGTTTGAAGGAGAATTCGAGAAAACGGTAGGAGCCATCCTGATTAGATAAAATAATTAACCATTCTAATCTAGATTAGAGTGCACGCTGAGTGTTTCTTTTCTCTCTCTCTCTTTGGCAGCGACCATGGCCCGACCCTAAACTAAAACTCATGAACCAAGTTAACCGAATCTTCTTAAAACACTTTGGATTTTGGATTGTCATAGTCGCATATATCATTGCTACTCCTGCTACTTATCCTTTGCATTTCTCCAGAATATTTTGTATCACTACGAAGATCCACATTACTTGGATATGACATCATATAGTTACATACAAACTCAAAGGAACTTGTTTCAGTTCGAGGATGGTTTCCGGTTCTGGAGAAATTAAATAGGATTATTCAGTTGTCTTTTCTTTTTAGCTTCTCTCAGGTTGTAAGGGCTCCAGGTATTAGGAGAGTACACCTATTACACTTATTGGATAGTCTTCTTCCAAATCTCAGGCTGGTGCCGAAAAGTAAGGAATGAAGAAAACCAATTAGCCTAAGTGTGGCGTACAGAAGATAATAAGTAAAGACATATAAAGGGATTAGAAAGAGGGCAAAGAAAATTGCGACTGCTAACATTCACGACTAAATCGCGTATATCATCGCCACTCCTACTTCATCTTTAAATTTCTCCGGAATGTGTATATCATCGCCACTCCTACTTCACCTTTAAATTTCTCCGGAATATTCCGTATCACCACGAAGATCCACATAACTTGGATATGCCATCGTATAGTTACATACGAACTCGAAGGAACTTGTTTCAGTTCGAGAATGGTTTCCGGTTTAGGAGAAATTGAATAGGATTATTCAGGTTGTCTTTTCTCCTTTACCTTCTCTCAGGTTGAGTAAGCTCCTAGCATTAGGAATTAGGAGAGTACACCTATTACGCTTATTGGATAGCCTTCTCCCTAACCATAGGCTGGTGCCGAAGGTAGGGAAGGAAGAAAGCCAATTAGCCTAAGTACGGTGTACAGAAGGTAACAAGTAAAGACATATAAAGGGAATTGGAGTGAGGGCACGGAAATATACGGTTACAGTCATGAATCAAGATAGTGGAAGAGGCATTACTAGGAATACCCGGATACCCCTTCGAAACATTTTCATGTTTCAGTTTTGATGTGCAGTGTTAATTGAAAACTGTTTTCCCAATTGGATTCTGACTCCAGAGTATGTATTTACCAGACTTGATTCTCACATCTGTATAGCATCACAGATACTGAGTGGGAATAGAATATTTGGAATTGGGTGATAAGATTCTCAACATATCGGAATTCTTTGTAATTGGTGATATTTGAGAAAATCACCTGGATTTTGCCTGACGGCAAATTATTTGGTTCTGAATATCCGTTGTTATGCACTAATTTCAAACCGATATATTTGTACATTTATTTTATAAAGTGAGATATAACTTTTTGAAATTATATTTACCTATATCAGTTGGTGGTTAGGTAAGATGCATTCAACAGCGGTGTAATTCTTCTTAAGCATATCACAGTTTTCAACCTACGACGCACGGGGTTTGAGTTATTGAACTCAGGAGACTTATACAAAGTATTGTATGTTGTCCAGTGTCCATTAGGACAAAGGGGTTGGTGCACGTACTATATTCTGTTTACTTTTGACTTCTCTAGTTTTAGACAAGTATTTCGTTGAAATACAGGGTCCAGATATTGAGAAGTTATAGATATAAGAATAAAGTAGAGAACCAAAGGTTGCAAAGTATCAGGATTCTTCAAGGTGATCGAAAATGTAGATACTTATGCTGGGTATTCCATCATTAGTAATGGTTCTGAGAACTTGCTTCTCTTTCAGGTTACTCATACGTTGATGCATTCCTTGATGAGTAATATTGCTTGGCCTCCTTCCTTTTTGGTTTATATGCACTGGAAACAACTGCATGTTTTTTGAATCTCGTTCCAATTAAATAAGTGCATTTGTTTCTATATTGTATATAGAATGGATTCATATCTTAAACGATGTTAAGGTATATGGAGTAGTCCAGCTGATGCTTAAAACCAGAATCTGGACAGACTCTAGGCACATTTCAGTAATGGCAGTTTGTGGATTATCCCGGGTTTTGACGAGAGTTAACATTCTACCAACTGAAAGATCAATAGTTATATTGCTCTTGACTCGCCACCTTTTTAGTAAAATGAATTCTTTTCAAAAAACATTAGTGGGAGTATGGTAGAACTTGAAGTGATTCTAGAACCACAAATGATTACTGAAAATTTAGTAGAACCTAAATATTCAATTGGTTTCGACAAATCCATTAGCTACTCCGCAAATTTGGTGGGTAATCTCAGGCACCCGAGAGGTACTTCGGTCTCCTCAATGACGGTGACAGGAAAGTTTTTGATGACCCAATCTTGCCATTACTACTGTTCTAGACTATGAGACCTGGCAGGAGGATGAGTATAGCGTCATTCTAAATCAGCTTTAGAAGTGCACGTGTATATAATTCTGCTAGAGAGTTGTTATAGTCAGTGGGAGCAGTGGAAGTATGATGGGCAAGTAGCTTATGTTTATTTATAGACTAAAACAAGTATAACGGAGATAGATCATCTAATTTTGATGTAACCGTCATAAAGTTTGACTTCATCAGAACAACAGATGGACCTGGTAAAAAGGTAGTAGGAAGTGATGTCCTGGTATTTGGATGACATGCACTTGATAGGAAGAGATCTTCCTATACTACGATCGGTTATACACTGTGGTTGTCACAAGGTATTTCTCCACATAGGTGTAGGGTTTTCTCAACACCTCTATGAAGGTTTAGAAGCATCATGCATGCTATAACAATAAAATTCTTGAGGTGCTAAGCAAACTATACAAGAATCGAACTAGAATTTATGAAGTAACAATTAATAGTATCAAGATTAAGTGTTAAGTTATGCTAAGTGTTGAAACTACAACCTTTGTAGTTCACTTTGGAAGACTCCTAGGCTTTGCAAAGGTCCACTTGATCAACTCCTCGTCCACGACGATCCACCCGAAGCGCTTTGCCCTAAGCTAGATGCTTCCTACGATCTTTGGAAATCCTTGAAGCACAACACCCTACACAAGATGGCTAAGGTTGTGTAGGATGATGAAGTGGTTGATATTCTTATTTATTACCTTTTCTTTTCTTTTTCTAACTCCTTTTAACTATTAAAAGAGAGCTAGGGTTTGATGAAGAAGAAGAACTCTCACACTTTTTCTTTTTCTAAGATAATGATAATGTCAAAGGATAATGAGAGAGAGTGAGAGATCTTATCATAACTTTAACCATAGTAGAATAAAAATCTAGATATTTCATCTAAGGTTAAATGGCAAAAGGAATGGAAACTATGGTTGAGTTAAAGAAGTGTGTAGATGAGTGTGGAAGCAATGACTCATTAACCATTTCTTTTGCCTTTAATCTTTAATGAAAAATCTAAGCATTATCTTTTCTATAATATGATTCTTATATTGCCTTCCTCTTTGTATCATCAACCATGATACATTTCATGTATGTATGTATGCACATCATCATGTACATATACATGCATGTATCCAAAATAAGAAAAGGATTTAAATAAATAATATAAAAGCCAATATTAAATCAACACTTGATTTAATAAATCCATCATATCTCATATGACCCGACTAATATTAAATGCCCGATTAAAATACAGTATCATATATTAGTATTTAATCGAGGCTCCGCGCATATCTCATATGTGCACCACTTCGTTTCGCCAGAGCCGAGAAACTTCTATATGGGACTCTAAGACTCGTCAATACGCCAGCAGTAGATGATGATCATATCAAACACCTACAAGCCGCAAGCGGTCAGCTAAACGTAACGGCCACCCGGGTATTGAGCGATCAGAATAAGAACAAGCGAACCTGTCAAAACTCCTGTCAATCCAACTGGCAACACTAACCGTACAGTCCGGTCTCTTCGTCAGATATGCTGCATATCGAGTCTAGGGATGGAATCGTCGACCCCAATAACTTAATAAGTCATGCCGGTATATGGTCTATAACAGATCGAGAAACTTACTGATAACACTTATCAGTAATATCTCAGCAGCCCTGGCCAGGGACTTCCCGTTATAGCCAATCGTGCACAGCACAGCATCAACCCCCAATACCGGGAGAGACGAAACCCCTCCTATCGCTCACTGCCTCCACATGCCTCGAGACTATACCCAAAATCCACCTGTTTGTACGACTCAGTAGAGCCGCAGTAGGGTGGAGATCAAAGTACAGTGGGAGGACACACAAGACTCTATGGCGATCTCGGGTCTACAGACTAACCTGTATCAGTGTCATCTGAGAACTGCTATCCGACGTATGATATAATACCATATAGGAGTTCTCGGTGAGTCCGTTCAGTGTACCCAGTCTCACTGAGCACCCGTATACTATCTTCGGTGTCAACACACCAGACGGATATGGGATCATCCATCGCCCATCATATGGAACAAGAATGGTATACGCTAGTCTAAGCCGGAATATCGATGCCCTGTCTCGATATACCTACGACTAGGAACATTTCAAGGATATGCTTATAAACTACAGATGTCCCACTAGTATGATCCGCATCATAATTCCAGTAGTTAAGCCAATATCCTTAGGGCTTCATCAATATGTACCAAATGAATATAAACATGATCAAGTGAACATATGATAAAGTAAAACCAGATAGCATACTATCATTTTGAGCAAGACTGTCTCCCGAATATATATATATATACACATCAGTACATACACTATCTCATAATGGCCTCTAGGGCATACATATATCCAACAATCTCCCACTTGCACTAAGGCCAGTTATTGGCATATCTCATACCTAACATCTTAAAAAGTCGCTCATGCTGCGGCTGAGGGAGGGCCTTGGTGAATGGATCCGCAGCGTTGTCCTTTGTGTCTACTCTCTTAATCTCGATCTCGCGGCGATCAACTATCTCCCGGATCACATGATATCTCCTCAGGATGTGTTTGGACTTCTGATGGGACCTGGGCTCTTTGGCTAACGCCATAGCCCTATTATTGTCACAATATAGAGGTATTGGATCAACAATGGTTGGAACTACTCCTAGCTCCGCGATGAATTTTCTCATCCAGACAGCTTCCTTGGCAGCATCATTTGCAGCAATATATTCAGCTTCCATCGTTGAGTCTGCAACGGTATCCTGTTTGGAACTCTTCCAACTCACCGTCCCTCCATTGAGGGTAAATGCAAACCCTGAGATAGACTTGCTGTCATCCTTGTCACTCTGGAAGCTCGAATCGGTAAAGGCCTCCATTTGGAGATCCCCATTACCATACACCAAGAACAATTCTTTAGTCCTTCGCAAGTACTTAAGAATGTTCTTTACAGCAATCCAGTGATTCTCCCCTGGGTTAGATTGATACCTGCTTACTACACTAAGTGCATAAGCTACATCAGGGCGTGTACATAACATCGCATACATTATCGATCCTACTGCCGAAGCATAGAGAATAATGCTCATGCGATCTCTCTCTATATCAGACTTTGGGCAATCGTCTTTTGAGAGAGTGACTCCATGGCAAGCGGGTAAGGCACCCCGCTTGGAGTCTTCCATACTAAATCTCTTTAGGATGGTGTTTATGTACTTGGTTTGGGACAATCCCAATAACCGTTTGGATCTATCCCTATAGATCCGTATACCCAATATGTATGTGGCATCTCCCAGGTCCTTCATGGAGAACCTTTGTGATAAGAATGATTTGACCGACTGTAGCATAGGAATGTCATTTCCTATCAGAAGTATGTCATCTACGTACAATACGAGGATTGCGACATTTCTTCCTACAGTCTTCTTATAAACGCAAGGTTCATCTGGATTTTTGATGAAATCAAACTCTTTGATAGCATCATCAAAACAGATGTTCCAACTCCGTGATGCCTGCTTTAATCCATAAATGGATTTAAGTAACTTACATGCTTTACCGCTGCTCCCACTATCAATGAATCCTTCTGGTTGATCCATATAAACGCATTCATCTAAATCACCATTTAGGAATGCAGTTTTAACGTCCATCTGCCAGATTTCATAGTCGTAGTGAGCAGAAATAGCGAGTAGGATCCGAATAGATTTAAGCATGGCTACCGGAGAGAAAGTCTCGTCATAGTCCAAGCCTGGTCTTTGACGAAAACCTTTCGCTACCAACCTTGCCTTATAGGTCTCTACCTGTCCATCTACACCGATCTTTCTTTTAAAGATCCATTTGCATCCCACAGGTTTTATCCCGGAGGGTACATCTTCCAAAGTCCATACTTTGTTGGTGTACATGGACTCCATTTCGGATCTCATGGCATCCAGCCAATTCACAGAGTCACCACTCGTGATAGCCTGATGAAAACTGGAAGGATCATCATCATCCATGATGCAGTCTTCTCTATCACCATCAATGAGAAAACCGTAGTATCTCTCCGGTGGGCGAGAAATCCTACCAGATCTACGGAGTGGCTGAGGTTCATTAGATTCTGTTACAACTTCAGGTTCAGCCAAGTTGTCATCTGTATTTTGTGTTTCTAGAACTTCTTCTAGATCTACCACATTGCCATTTGTATTGTTTGAAAAAATCTCATCTTCTAAAAAGGTGGCATACTGAGAAACAAACACTTTTTGTTCCTCTTTGTGGTAAAAAAGATACCCAAACGAATGTTTAGGATATCCTACAAATATACATTTGACTGATCGTGTCTCGAGTTTGTCTGGATTCTGCTTTTTAACAAAAGCCGGACAACCCCAAATCTTAACTCTTTTAAGAGATGGTTTCTTCCCATGCCATATCTCATATGGAGTGGTAGACACGGTTTTGGTTGGAACTTTGTTTAACAGAAAAGCTGCTGTTTCCAATGCATGCCCCCAAAACGAGAGAGGTAACTCAGCATCACTCATCATGGATCGTACCATATCTAATAGGGTACGGTTCCTTCGTTCTGACACACCGTTGTGCTGTGGTGTGTAAGGTGGAGTGCGCTGAGAGAGAATCCCATTCTCTTTTAGGAAGTCTAAGAACTCAGTACTTAAGTACTCTCCACCTCGATCTGATCGAAGTATCTTGATACTCTTTCCTGTTTGGTTTTCTACTTCATGTTTATACTCCTTGAATTTCTCAAAAGCTTCAGATTTATGTTTTATCAAATATACATGACCAAATCTTGAGAAATCATCAGTAAAAGTTATGAAGTATGAAAAACCGCCTCTTGCATGTGTAGACATTGGTCCGCATACATCACTATGTATGAGGCCTAGGAGCTCATTAGCTCTTTCTCCGTGTCCTGTAAACGGGGTTTTGGTCATTTTACCTTTGATACAAGACTGGCAAGTTGCATAAGATTTATACACAAATAAATTTAAATATCCATCTTTATGAAGCTTGTTTAGTCTTGTTTCATTAATATGACCAAGTCTACAATGCCAAAGAAAAGCTTCATTTATTTCTGAAAATTTCCTTTTATTTTTGTGTTGTATGTTGAAAACTGTGTGTTGATTAAGGACGTATATCCCGTTATTTAATGTACCACAACCAATCAACTCTTGATTCAGTCTAATGTTCATAACATTGTGTTGCACAGCAAAATGATATCCTTCATTGTCTAACAAGGAAACTGATATAATATTACAAAGCATAGTTGGTACAAAATAACACGGGTTCAAAACCAATATACAACCCGAAGGCAAACCTAGGTGATACTCTCCTACTGAAACTGCATTTACATTGGAACCATTTCCAACTTGGAGAGTATGATCACCTGTCTTCAGAACTCTGCTATTTCTCAACGCCTGCACAGAATTGCAAATATGAGAACCCGAACCGGTATCCAATACCCAGGATGCAGAATTAATAGAAAAACAGTTTTCAATTACGAACACACCTGAAGCTGAAGCATCAACATGCTTCTTCTTGAGTGCTAGGTACTCAATACAGTTCCTCTTCCAGTGTCCCGTCTTCTTGCAATGGAAACATTCGCCTTTCTCTGATGCCCCAACCTTGGACTTGCCTTTTCCATTCACCTTTTTGACTCCACCCTTAGGTTTGGTGGGTTTCTTCTTCATCTTTCCCTTGGCCTTAGCCTTTGGGTAAGATGAGGAGGATTGCCCAACAGACATAACGGGAGTCTTCACTGACTTCAGTGTGCTCTCTGCACTCCTTAACATATTAAGGAGTTCAGGCAGTTCCTTCTCCATGTTGTGCATGTTGAAGTTAACGATGAACTGAGCAAAGGTGGAGGGGAGAGACTGTAGAATAATATCTGTATACTGTTCATTGTCCATTGTCCACCCAAGGTCCTCAAGCTCTTCTATGAGAGCTATCATTTTTAGAACATGGTCTCCTACTGCTGTGCCAGCGGTCATGCGCATCTGAAACAATTTCTTAGACGCTTCGTATCTTAATACGCGGGATTGCTCTCTATACAACTCTTTTGTATGGAGGAATATGGCTTGTACGTCCATATTCTCGTGCTGCTTCTGATGTGTGTTATCCATCGATGCAAGCGCGAGGCATTTTGCCGTGGCACAGTCAGTGTCCCAGGTTTTGCGGATTTCCCTATCCGCAACTGAAGGTTTAGGACCTAGGGGGGGCAAGGCTGGTGCGGTAAGAACATATGATACATTATCATAAGTCAAGGCTATGTTTAAATTCCTCAGCCAGTCTTTATAGTTTGTCCCATTCAGCTTGTTTTTATCTAATAGAAGCTTAAGTCCTGTCATGGGTATCTGCCATTAAGAGAGAGAAAAGAATACACTTAGCGAATGCTCTTGCAAAGATCAGATTGGTTATTATCTTGTCTAATCGATGTCTCCCACTGTTTTTTATCAAATTTTCTTTAAAACCTTTTAAAAAGAAAACTAGCCGGGATTAATTACAATCTACAACTTCGCCAACCTCTCAGCCAGGCCAGTGCCGGTACTTGAGGGAGGTTCCCCGTGCTTTCGCACGGACCTAATTAGAGTAAACCTCGTCTTCCCAGAGGCGTAGCCCCGTTTAGCACCTTTCTAGACACCTACCGAGTCAGCTAATTGTAAAGTGCAAAATTCTCCCGGGAGCAACGTTTGCTCGCAGTGGGATCGGGATCCTATTATCATATAGTAGGTATACAATCTCATTGTAATTTTCAACTCTTGAAATTCCCGATATAATTTTTACCCCTAGTACTTATGACCTTAACTAAAGTCAACATATCATAAGTACTAGTCAAGTTCTTCCCGTCATTTCGTGATTAACTAGACCCACTCATATGACCCTTAACTAAAGTCAACATAATCATATGAATGTCCTAATTATTCAGCATCATATGCAGTGTAGGAAGACATCACTCAGCTACCGTACACTGCGCCTTAACTAAAGTCAAAATACGCAGCACGAATACTAAGTACTCTACTTCCTAAAATGACGGAGGGTTGCGGATAGTTTTTAGAAAAACTTTTGACGCTTTGAACTTGATATCGTTGTAGAATCTAATGAGTTTAAAAGGAGTGGCTTAAGCTCCGCATTTTGAAACTTGCTTTTTTCTTACAAAAAAGGCCGAGTGTGTTTAAAATCTGATTCTACAACATCTTTTTTAGGTTCATTTATCTTTTACATTAATCTCATTAATGTAGTCCCATCATTTAAATCCTAAGCCATTACAGAGAGAAACGAAAATATGCATTAAAAGATCACATCAGATAATAAAAGCAGCAGAAGCACATAAAGGATATCTAGGAGGTCCGTATTTTATATTTAGCCAGCAATAAAAAATACGGATTCCACGGTCGCGATGAATAGCCAAGCCCACATCCCCAGACCCCTACGAGAGCGGCAAGCGACCCTACCAATTCTGGAGTTTAGGAGACCCGGTCTCGACTCCTCGAGATGGCCTCCCACTGAACCCAAGAACCCGGTCACTTGTGCCCTCCACCTTGGGTCTATCCTAATGCGGAAAAGTAAATAATATACAACACTGGTGACAACAACCTCACCCCGGAAGTGTCCCAAATAAAAGAATATTACATACAAATTAATATTACATGAATTGAAAGAATACTCTCATCTCACATAAAAAGAAAACCCCCGGCTATTCATTGCGACAATCCTGCATATCAAATCTCATCGACACAGAGAAATAAAAAGGAAAAATACAACAATTGGAATCTATAACCGCCTTTAGACAACACAAATCCGGAATATCACATATACAAGATTTTATGCCTAAACAATGTAAAGCTCGCACTTGGGTCTCATTCAAGAAAACACCTTTTCAAAACAAACCGGATAATTCAACAAGATTTCCGTTATTCCCGAGACCGAATTGCTAGATTTACACGCAACAAACAAATTTGTAGATTTCAATTATTGTAACACATACTATTAAACTAAGCGACGTTGGAACATCGGATCAAACACATTAAACAACCAGAAACTGCTCTGTAATCTCAACACCTGGGCATATTCTAAATATACCAGTAACACCAGAAAACACATACGGGCCAGCACAAGAAAAATGGGCCCATAATTCAACTATACCGCCGCGGAAGCGCCGCAATAAGCCACTATTGGCCGCGCTTCCGCGGTTGTATAGGTGAATTAGGGCATCGTTTTTCATTTGGGTCCATAAAATTTCCTGCTCTGTTTTTTACATATTTTTAATTTGAAAAATACCAGGTTTTTAAAAATTTCCAGAGAGCACTTTTCGGGTGTCGGTTTTCGTCCGTTCGATGTTTTCAACGTCGTTTAGGCTACTACAAAGCTCTAGCTTGGCTCTGATACCATGTAGGGTTTTCTCAACACCTCTATGAAGGTTTAGAAGCATCATGCATGCTATAACAATAAAATTCTTGAGGTGCTAAGCAAACTATACAAGAATCGAACTAGAATTTATGAAGTAACAATTAATAGTATCAAGATTAAGTGTTAAGTTATGCTAAGTGTTGAAACTACAACCTTTGTAGTTCACTTTGGAAGACTCCTAGGCTTTGCAAAGGTCCACTTGATCAACTCCTCGTCCACGACGATCCACCCGAAGCGCTTTGCCCTAAGCTAGATGCTTCCTACGATCTTTGGAAATCCTTGAAGCACAACACCCTACACAAGATGGCTAAGGTTGTGTAGGATGATGAAGTGGTTGATATTCTTATTTATTACCTTTTCTTTTCTTTTTCTAACTCCTTTTAACTATTAAAAGAGAGCTAGGGTTTGATGAAGAAGAAGAACTCTCACACTTTTTCTTTTTCTAAGATAATGATAATGTCAAAGGATAATGAGAGAGAGTGAGAGATCTTATCATAACTTTAACCATAGTAGAATAAAAATCTAGATATTTCATCTAAGGTTAAATGGCAAAAGGAATGGAAACTATGGTTGAGTTAAAGAAGTGTGTAGATGAGTGTGGAAGCAATGACTCATTAACCATTTCTTTTGCCTTTAATCTTTAATGAAAAATCTAAGCATTATCTTTTCTACAATATGATTCTTATATTGCCTTCCTCTTTGTATCATCAACCATGATACATTTCATGTATGTATGTATGCACATCATCATGTACATATACATGCATGTATCCAAAATAAGAAAAGGATTTAAATAAATAATATAAAAGCCAATATTAAATCAACACTTGATTTAATAAATCCATCATATCTCATATGACCCGACTAATATTAAATGCCCGATTAAAATACAGTATCATATATTAGTATTTAATCGAGGCTCCGCGCATATCTCATATGTGCACCACTTCGTTTCGCCAGAGCCGAGAAACTTCTATATGGGACTCTAAGACTCGTTAATACGCCAGCAGTAGATGATGATCATATCAAACACCTACAAGCCGCAAGCGGTCAGCTAAACGTAACGGCCACCCGGGTATTGAGCGATCAGAATAAGAACAAGCGAACCTGTCAAAACTCCTGTCAATCCAACTGGCAACACTAACCGTACAGTCCGGTCTCTTCGTCAGATATGCTGCATATCGAGTCTAGGGATGGAATCGTCGACCCCAATAACTTAATAAGTCATGCCGGTATATGGTCTATAACAGATCGAGAAACTTACTGATAACACTTATCAGTAATATCTCAGCAGCCCTGGCCAGGGACTTCCCGTTATAGCCAATCGTGCACAGCACAGCATCAACCCCCAATACCGGGAGAGACGAAACCCCTCCTATCGCTCACTGCCTCCACATGCCTCGAGACTATACCCAAAATCCACCTGTTTATACGACTCAGTAGAGCCGCAGTAGGGTGGAGATCAAAGTACAGTGGGAGGACACACAAGACTCTATGGCGATCTCGGGTCTACAGACTAACCTGTATCAGTGTCACCTGAGAACTGCTATCCGACGTATGATATAATACCATATAGGAGTTCTCGGTGAGTCCGTTCAGTGTACCCAGTCTCACTGAGCACCCGTATACTATCTTCGGTGTCAACACACCAGACGGATATGGGATCATCCATCGCCCATCATATGGAACAAGAATGGTATACGCTAGTCTAAGCCGGAATATCGATGCCCTGTCTCGATATACCTACGACTAGGAACATTTCAAGGATATGCTTATAAACTACAGATGTCCCACTAGTATGATCCGCATCATAATTCCAGTAGTTAAGCCAATATCCTTAGGGCTTCATCAATATGTACCAAATGAATATAAACATGATCAAGTGAACATATGATAAAGTAAAACCAGATAGCATACTATCATTTTGAGCAAGACTGTCTCCCGAATATATATATATATATACACATCAGTACATACACTATCTCATAATGGCCTCTAGGGCATACATATATCCAACAATAGGATCTGGATAAAATATCAGGGATTCTAGTTACTAGATCTATGGTGTTAGATCTAAATTTGGGAAGTGTCCCAATTTGGGTACTTTGACACTATTCTAAAGTGTTTTAGAATGGACGACTCCTGGTATGGTGGTGTACCTGCAGGTGATGGAGTCACCCTCTTAAAAGAGATGTCTTTTAGACTAATGAGGAAAGAGATTTGCAAGATTGGCATATCTCTTGCTTAGACAATTGAGTCAATCATGAAATGTCAATTACCACACCAGATATTGATTTTGCACTAAATGCAATAAGTATTAATGTCACGACCCGTAATTTAGCACGTGACCGGCACTTAAATTACGCAACATCTAAAGGCGTAACGTAAATCAAGTAACCCGAAGCCCAGAAAATCTAAACCTTTTTGCGGAAAATAGTAGGGGTGCAGTTTTGAAATAAAAGTATAATGAATCATGTTTTTCTTTAAATGCATAGCTAATGAAACATGAAAATGCAAGTGGATTATACTAGAGTTGGAAACATGTTTCGTATTTTAAAATTTCAGGCAGCACATCCCTTGTATATTTTGGTCCAAAACCATATACACAACAATATATAGGCATCCCCAAGCGGAAGCTAGCTCTTCGCCAACCGGCGGAATCACAACCACACAACAACATATATACGACGCCCAACGGCGAAGATCAACCCAGAAAGAACAAATAAAGAAGCAAGACATCAAAACTCAAGAAAGCGATCATAAACTCATCGCTCTAAGTCTCGCACAATACCCAAATCTGACTAGGTCTACCAATATACAAATTCTAGTCTCTGATTTGATCTAATCTGATGGAGTTTATCTAGATACAATGGAATATAAAGTACGAGAGTGGGCACGATCCAACATGTGTCCCACCTACCAAAGCAAAGCATCCTGAATGAAGCTGTGTGCCAGCAATACGGCAACTGATCCCAAGCGGTCAAACCAGCAAGAACTGTGGCACAACGGGGGTGAGTTGCCAACTCGTGAGTAAAAAACATCAACAAGTAGAAATCGAATAAAACAACGATTTCCTAGGTTACTATATCTTGAAGGTAATACTATGATATCTAGGGTGACCAAGTACGCATATATGTCAACAATCGAGTCAATGCAATGACATATATAAATAAACATCCGACATCATATGCCTGTATGCATGTGGATATCATCCACGTGTCCATCAACGACATAAACAGTATCATGGAACCTGAGTGTCCAACACCGACACTCGAAACATCATGAAACCCGTGTCCAGTATCGACACGTAAATCATCATATCTCAGGCGCCGCATACTCAGATCGGCCCTCATATATATCTCATCTCAGGCGCCGCATTCTCATATCGGCCCTCATATCCGTCTCATATCATAACTCCAAAACGGTATCCTCCGGATATCCGCCGAGTTCTATACAATCACCGGTAGGTAGTGTTCTCTCTGCCAGGCTCATCGTCTAGACCACAAAAATCATTTCTTGCCCCGGCGTACCATACCGGGTCCACCATGTACCCGCAAACGGCATCCGCCAACTCCTCGAATCGAGTCTCGAAAACAAGCTCAGAACCGAGAAAATTCATGTTGGACGTCTCAAAATATTATATCAAGAGAAATCGTGTTTTTAAAGCAATACGCAATTTCCTTTGAAATATAACCACGGTTCTCAAATCCAGAGATTTCATGAAAACAATATTTCAATGCATATAACCATAAAGTACGATGTATGCAACTTAGAGTAGTAATATAAGCATATCGGATATATCATGCAAGCATATAATCATAAAGTACGATGTATGCAACATAGAGTAGTAATACGAGCATATCGGGTATATCATGCAAGCATATAACCATAAAGTACGATGTATGCAACATAGAGTAGTAATATGAGCATATCGGGTATGTATATCATGCAAGCATGTCAAGTGATAATACTGAACAATGAATGAACTTTTACGTTTAAGATTTATCTCATGATATGGCAGTTCTACTGTGTAAATGGCATGGAAATTACCGATGAAGAATGTGTATGAGCCGGCAAATCTATGTAAGTGTAACATGCGCATCAACGGTAATTGTGCAGGAGTACTAGCAAATGATATCATATAGTATTAAATACTGGAAACATGATTGATATTACACGAGAAATAATCCAACATAAACATGAACCATAATAAGGTAGCCTCTTTATGTCAATGATCCCGCCTCATAGTATCAAGTGTCGCAAAATCCTCGATCATCATTCTCAATTCATGAGCGCGGATCAAACATTCGGTAAACGCATCGCGTACGGTAATCTATCGTACGGTGTCACAAATAGAGTAGGGAATCTATCATCCTATTCACCAGCAAAGGTACGGATCTATAATCTCGTAAGGCATACCATATCAATCACATAACACATCTATAACAATCTTATATCATGTCATTTTGCATATACGTCATATCTTGTTAATCTCAAGTCATATTGATCTCGATCTCATATCCTACCATTATCAACTCATTACTTGTCCTCTTTCAATTCATACGTATCATGATTCACTTCTCATTTCATATTCTCATATATCAATCCGAGTCATCTATATTTATCATCTCAATATCCCACATCATGTTATCTTATATACCTATATCATATTCTCAAGCCAATATATATTTATTAGTGTCAACTTTTATCATATCATCTCTTTCTAAATTCTATAATTATGTTATCTTAAGTTCGTAGCATATCCTTTATCAAACTTATAAGTTATATAACAATCTTTCCATATCAATGGTTGCGGGGGTGCTATACGCCATCCACCCAACTTCCTCCGTAGATATAAATCTACTCACCTGCTAAACTCCTCACTTAGCCGAAGTCGATGTGCTTCGTCATCTCGGAAGTCCACGCGAAGGTACCTACAATCAATACACAATCGCAATACTATTAAAATTAAGTCCGAAAAACCGATACGGCACACGTATTGCTTATAGGTTAGAACTGAAAGTCGACCTTAACACCACCATGAGGTTCTAGAGGTATCAAGCATGCCAAATTCAAATTTTTATTAGGTGCTAAGCTAGACTAACAAGGTCTTTACTAGATTATTAAGGGCTTGCCTTTGTGATGTGATTAACTCAAGGGAAGAAAAGAGCTTACAGCCTTTATAGTTCGAGTCATTCTCTTCAATAGATCCGGGTCAAAGTCCACACGACTCTACTAGGTTACTCTTCGAGTTGAAAGAACCTCCTTTGTGATCTTCGCGCCAAAGACGATCCACCCGAAGTCTACAAGCTCAAGCTAACCCTTCACTAATCTCATTAGTGAAGGCAACACTTCACATCAAATTGCTAATCTAATGTGTGCTGGTGAAGTAGGGGTTTAATTTGCTCACTAGTTTGTGTTCAAGCTTCATGGTTCACATCACATGTGAGGGTTGAAGCTTGAACTATAGCAATTGAGGAAGAAGAAGAAGCTAGAGAGCAACCATGGGAGCAACTCATGAAAATGGCTAAGTGTTGAGAATGAGTAAAGAATGAATGACAACTCTTGACCCCCACTCATTCAAGTATGGAATTTTGCAATATAAAATTGCAACCATACTTGAATAGTAAGTCAAGATGAATAAACAAATATAACTCCCATGCTTGCAACCATGCTATCAATTTACACCTCATTTCTATTTTTCTCAAAAAATAGAAAATCAAGCCATGCTTCATTATTATTATTATTATTATTATTATTATATATATATATATATATATATATAATGAAAAATAATTAGTGGGCTAATGATATTAGTTAAGATATAATTATATCACATATAATATATATCATATTATTAAATCAACACTTGATTTAAAAATCTGGTTATATCACATATGACCGACTAATATCATTCATCTGTATATCACATTATCAAATTAAAACTTAATTCGACAATCTAGTTATACCACATATAACCGAACCGATAACAGATAACAGCCAGATTACAATACGGTATCACATATTCATATTTAATCAGGCCCACGCACGTATCAACATATGTGTCCTACTTCGTTTCGCTCGAACCAGGAAACTTCTGTGTGGGACTCTAAACACTCGTCAATACGCCGGCAGTAGGTGATGATCACATCAGTCACCTACAAGCCGTCAGCGGTACTAACTGGACGTAACGGCTATCCGGATATTGAGCGATATGAAGATCAACAAGCAAGCTAGTCCATACTCTCCATGAAGCCTATTAGTAACACTATCGTACAGTCCGGTCTCTTCGTCTAATATGTCGCATATCATGTCTAGGGGTGGTAAACGTCAGCCCCCAGTAACGTGATAAGTCATGCCGATGTCTGGCCTATAACGGTTCGAGAAACTACTGATAACACTTACCAGTAAATCTCGGCAGCAGCCCTGGCCAGGGACTTCCAGTTATAGCCAATCGAGCATAGCGCAACATCAACCCCCAATACCGGGAGAGACGAAACCCCCCCTATCGCTCATTGTCTCCATGTGACTCGGGACTGTACCCAAAATCCACCTGTTTGCACGACTCGAGCCGTGGTAGGGAGGAAATCAAAGCACAGTGGGAGCCACACAAGACTCTGACAATCTCGGGTCTACAGACTAACCTGTACCAGTGTCACCAGAGAACTGCTATCTGATGATAGGTATACTACCACATAGGAGTCCTCGGCGAGTCCTGTTCGGTATACCCATTCTCCAATGAGCACATGTGTACAATCTTTGATGTCACACTCCAATAGTTGTGGGATCAACCATCGCCCTCTAAGGGACAAGAAACGTACACACTGGTCTACACTGGAATATCGATGCACTGGTCTCGATATTCCCACGACTAGGAACTGATTAAAGGATGTACTTGTGGACCACCCTGGCCCTACTAGTATGATCTCATCATAATCCTGGTAGTCAAGTACATATCCTAAGGGCTTTATCAATATGTGAGAGCAGGACAGTATAGAATACCAATCAACATGTTAAGATAAACGTAACCTGATAGCATACTATCATGTCGAGCAAGAAAGTCCTCTATATATATGTCCAAGCATCCACTATATCATCAATAATGGCCTCTAGGGCATACATATTCCTAACAAGAACCTATAGCCTACGCATGCAAAAACAACCAAACAACCTTCGTCGTTGACGTACAAACGTCTAACGACCAATTCAAATCTCAATATAAAAACCAACAATTCAAATATCGGAAACATAGCCAAAACACTCTCAAGTAGCTCCCAGATTTTGGCTCAGGTCAATTAGGACTAAACAACCAAGTACAGGGGGTGGGTTATAGGGTAAGTGAGCTACAGGCAAAACCACAATACCAAAGCCAATAGGAAGTCCAGTGAGATCTCCAAAATTTTCGGCGCCGCCGGTCTGGGTAGGCCAAAACATGTTCGTACTTCGGTGGCGGTCTTCTAGTGGTTTATCTAGGTCAATGGACTTTTTTGATTTTCCTAAAAATATCCCAAATAGCTCCAGATGTTGGATATAGTGCCCTCAGAGTCAATTATTGGATCACAAGCACGTGATTGCAATGATTGAGGGAGGACCTATACCGGTAGGATAGTCTTACTCAAGATGATAGTATGCTATCTGGTTTATCTTTATCAGTCGTGTACAGTTTTAGGTGACATGTTCACTATTACACGTTGATAGAGCCCTTAGGATCCTGCTTAACTACCAACAGTATGATGGCGATCATATACGTGAGAGTTGGGTAGTCTATAAGCACATCCTTAAAAGTGGTCCCTAGTCATGGGAGTTTCGAGACAGGGCATCGATACTCCGGAGTAGACTAGTATACAGACGAGACCCCGACGAGGGGCGGTGGCCGGTCTTACAAGCCACTGGTGTCAGTTGGTTCACCTAAGATGTATACAGGTGCTCATTGGGTTATGAGTACACTGGACAGGACTCGCCGGGAATATACTAGTTGGTATTATACCAGACGTCAGATAGCAGTTCCCTGATGACATGTGTACAGGTTAGTTCATCGACCCGAGGTCGTCATTTGTCTCGTGTGAGTTCCCACTGTGCTTTGATTACTACCCTACCACGGCTCAAAGGAGTCGTGCAAACAGGTTTTAGATGGGTACAGTCCCGAGCTACATGGAGGCAAGTGAGCGGATCGGCAAGGGATTCGCCTCTCCCGGTATTGGGGGTGAGATCGCGCTGTGTCTAGGAGAGCCATTACACAAAGCCCTCAGCCGAGGCAGGAGATTTACTGGTAGGTATTCCAGTAGTATCTCAGGGTGTTCTGGGCTACACTCCGACACGACTTGTACCGCTTTTGGGGGTCTGACTTTTACCAACCCCCTAGGCCCGCCATGCGATGCTCATAGACGAACGGACCGGACTGTACGGATATTGTCACTGACAGGCTCAGTAGGGTGTCAGGATGAGTTCGCTCATCGACCTCCCTTTTGGTCAATATCTGGTAGCCCGTTACGTACGGCTAGTATCTCTGACGTGCTAGTGGTTAAAACCACAGCCAAAGTATTGACGGGTCTTTAGAGTCCCCCACGGACAGTTTCTCAAGTTTCGGGCGAAACGTTGTAGAGGCCGTATGATATATGAGAGGGTCTGATCATATACGTGCAGTAGTGCACAGATCATGATCGGGCGGATCATACTAGTGGGCTTTGGTTTAAGCCGGATCCTAGTATTAGATTTGTTGGATTACTTTAGTCTCGTCGCATTCGCATTCAGTCGAAATGCGGATGCAGGTATGTATAAACAGGTGAGGGGTATCCTTGTGATCTGTCACGAGTTTACTTTAGATGTTGTCGTATCTTTTTATTGTTGCAAACATTTGGATTAATGTTTGTTAATGGAAATTATGAGCACAAAATCATGATTAAGATCATTAATTGTGACACATGCACAAGTGATGACTCATGGTCTCTTTTCTTGTGCATGTATCACATTATATGATGGATTTGTGAGTTGATTTGATGAGAGGAGAGAGAGGGGCAGCCAAGGGCAAGGTTGGCTCTTGTATTATTCTCTTCTTGCTCTCTTTTTATCATATCAAAAACACAAAAGGAAAGATAGCATCTTCTTCTTCTTCCTCCTCTAGCTCATAATCTCCATTAAGGGCAACACCTCTAACCTCCATCCATCTCATGGATGCAAGAGACAAAGTGATCACAAACATTCTCTACATCACCTTGGACACGTCGGCTAGCACACTTCGTGCCCGAGTTGCTTCGGATGAAGCGGGAGCCCGAAAAAAGAATCGATGATGTGGTGCCCTTTCCGACGAGGAGATCGAGACCGGAGATGCCGCGAGGAGCTTGGGATGGTGGCCAAAGACCGAAGACACGGATCGATCGGTATAGCTTTCCAACCCTTCTCTAGTTAGCTAGTTGTAGGTTAATAGTTCGATCCGGGTTTATAGCATACGATAGCGCTGGTTTCTAGTTTTGAAAAAGTTTTCGTTTCCGCATTTTGGCCTCGAAAAGATGGCCGGGGCGCTACCGTAGTCTTACATGGTATCATAGCCACGCCATCAACCTTTACTAGCTTGTTCTAACGTATTTAAAATATCGATCGGCCGAATTTTCCAAAGCCGCAATTTCAAAGTCATAGTTTCTGTCGAATTTTTCCTGTGGTCAAAAAATTATTTAGTGTGCTGCAGAAAAACAGGCATGGTTTTTTTAGGAGTTCTGTAAAAATTTGGTACCATGAGGCTACAGTGTCGCCGCGGAACCGCGGCCATACCCATGTTTTGGCCGCGGTTCCGCCGCAAGAATATGTCATCACTGCACCAAATTTTGTACAGTAGTCTCTGACTTGGAATTGTGGTTTCTGGAATGTTTATTTTTGGCCCAGATTATTTTGAGTGTTGCAGTTGTACTTGGGGCTCACTTCGGGAAATTTTGTCGATCGAAAATTTTAAATATGTTATTTTACAGTACTTACATTATATCTGTGACCGTGAATGTCATTCGAGCGGTAAATTTTATCTAATTGCTAGACGGATTTGCTAACGTGACATTCACGTTGATGTTCTGTGTTGTGCTGTGATGTTGCGGATTTATCGTGGTGGATAGCCTGGTTGCAATGGTAGTACAGTTTGGTTGTATTTGTACATTTGATATTGCGGGGCGAGCGTCCGACATGTGGACTGCCGTCACTGTCTGTTTGTATATTATTCTTTTGGGGCACGACCGGGCTGAGGTCGATGTACCCGTTGTATATTTTTTCCTTTCTGTACTAGGATTACCCCGCGGTGGGGTGCACGGATAGCCGGGTTCTACAGGGCAACGTGCCCGCATCTCATGGCTTTGAGACGGAGGGGGCTTCACTCTAGAATTGGCGGGCTATTCGCCGCATTCGTAGGGGGTATAGGTTGACCCAAGGAGGGGTGCTCAAGTTACCGGATTCCGTGAAGTGCTGGGTGGTCCATTCACTTTGTTGAAGGGGGCTGCTTCGCTTCAGATTTTGGCGGGTAACTTGCCGCACCCATAGGGATCTAGGATTTCATTGCACAGGCTATCCACACGACCAGGGGAACGTCGGGTTTCAGTTGCGGCTCTATGAAATCCGGGGCTCCCAGATTATTTGTATTGTTCTGTGATGCTTATTACATTTCTGTAATGTTGCATTTTATCACGCCTTGAGCGATTATTATATATTGATATATATACTAGTAGATGTTGTATATATTTTACACCTGCGCTAGTCCTGTCCCCGCTCCGTCGTTAGTTAAGTAACCTAACGGGTGATGACGGGACCCAGTGGCGAATGCGGATGGCATATACGTACATCGTATTTTCGTTCTTTTGTGGTGTGATCAATTGATGGGACTGTATTGATTCGGATCAATGCAAGCTAAACAAACCTATTCTGATGTTGTTGGAACAATTTTCAAAAAGCTGTTATTGCAAGGACGTTCTCTTTTGTTTTGCACAGTGGTATTCGGTTATGAATATCCAGCACCTCAGTCGACGAGGTAAGGGTCGAGATCCCTTCACCGGGAGTGACCCTTTGGACAGAAGTTTGCGTCAGGGTAATAACTTCACTATAGCCGATTGCCTTTTTGCTTTGCATCGTGGTATTCAGTTGGAATATCCTGCACCTCATTCTACGGGGAAAGAGCCGAGATCTCTTCACCGGGAGTGACCTCTTTAGCAAAGGTTTTCGCCACTATATTTTTATAAAAAGCTATCCGGTTCCTTCAACGATATCAAGTTCATTACGTTAAAGGTTTTTCGCCAAAAACCAGCCGTAGCCCTCCGTCATTTCAGATTAGTATTGCTTAGTATTCGCGCTACGTTTGTCGTTGCTATTCGCCGAGACGTAGTGTGCGGTAGCTCTGTTATTCTGTTCTGTCGCATGGATATGTGGATTGGTTAGGACGGTCGTACGACTTTGTTGATTATTCGTCAAGGGTCGTGCGGGTGGGTTTAACGCAATCAAGATAATGACGGGTTGAACTTGACTAGGAGCTTTTGATTTGTTGATTATTCGTCAAGGTCACTTGGGTCCTAGGGGTAAAAATCACATCGGGAGTTTCTAAAGAAACTGAAACTTGCCAGGCATGCACATACCTTATGGAGTGTGATAACGTGAGTGGATTCCGTCACGTTATCATGCGATGATAGTTGGATCCCGATTCCCACTGATGAGTTGGTTTACTCCTCGGGTGATCCCGACTAATTATTTTTTAAGGTTTGGAGGAGAATTTGAGATTACAGTGGGAGGTTTCCTGATTAGATAAATTGATAACCATTCTGATTTAGGATAGAGTGCACGCAGAATGTTTCTTTTCTCTTTCTCTTTGGCAGCGACCATGGCCCGACCCTTGACTATGACTCAGTGACCAAGTTGACCGGACCTTCTTATAACACTGGCTTTTGGATTGTCAGAGTTGCATACCTCATTGCCACTCCTTCTTTTACCCTTTTCTCCAGAACACCCCGTATTACTACGAACATCCACTTCCATTGGATAAAACTATCGTATGGTTATATACGAACTCGAAGGAACTTGTTCCAGATTCGAGGATGGTTTCCGGTTCTGGAGAAAAAGAATAGGACTATTTAGTTGTCTTTTCCTTTTACCTTCTCTCAGGTTGCGAGTGCTCCTTGGATTAGGACGGTACACCTATTACGCTAATTGGATAGTCTTCTTCCAAACCATAGGCAGGTGCCGAACGGTGGGGAATGAAGAAAACCAATTAGCCTAACGATGGTGTACAGAAGATAATAAGTTAAGACAAATAAAGGGATTAGAAAGAGGGCAAAGTAAATTGTGACTGATGTTCATGACCAAACCAAGTATTTCATCGCCACTCCTACTTCACCTTTGTGTTTCTCCAGAACACTCCGTATCACTACGAAGATCCACAGTTATTTGGACACTCCATCGTATGGTTATATACGAACTCGAAGGAACTTGTTCCAGTTCTGGGATGGATTCTGGTTCAGGAGAAATAGGAATAAGGTTTTATTCAGTTGTCTTTTGTCTTTACCTTCTCTCGGGTTGCGAGTGCTCGTAGGATTAGGACAGTACACCCATTACGCTTATTGGATAGTTTTCTTCCAAACCATAGGCTGGTGTCGAACGGTAGGGAAGGAAGAAAACCATTTAGCCTAAAGGGGTGTCCAGAAGGTAATGACTGAAGACATATAAAGGGATTTGGAGAGATGACAAAGAGATATACGGTTACAGTTGTGAATCTGATAATGGAAGAGGCATTACTAGGAATACCCGGAAACCCCTTCGAAAATTTACATGTTTCAGTTTCACTGTGTGTTGTTAATAGAAAACTGATTTCCCAATTAGTACTTACTCCAGGGTATGTATCTACCAGGTTTGATTTATACAGATGATGAGTGGGAGTAAGTTATTGGGAATTAGGTGATCATCCTCATTATATCGGAATTCGTTGTAATTGGTGATATTTGAGGAAATCGCCTGGGCTGTTTGCCGGACGGCAAATATTTGGTTTTGAATATCCGTTGTAATGCACCAATTTCAAATTGATATATCTGTACGTTTATTTTTATAAAGTGAGATATAAATTTTTGAAATTATGTCTATGACATTTACCTATATCAGTGGATGGTTGGGTAAGGAGCATTTAACAGCGGTGTAATTCTTCTTAACCATAAGTACAGTTTTCAACCTACGATGCACAGGGTTTGAGTTATTCAACTCAGCGGACTTATACAAAGTATTGTATGATGTCCAGTGTCCATTAGGAGAGAGGGGTTGGTCCTCGTACTATATTCTGTTTACTTATGACTTCTCTAGTTTTTAGACAAGTGTTTCATAGAAACACAAGGTCCAAGTTTTAAGAAGTTATAGGTGTAAGAGTAAAGTAAAGAACTAGGTGTTGCAAGTATCGGGATTCTTCAAGGTGATCGAAGATGTAGATACTTGTGTTTGGTATTCAGTTGATAGTAATGGTTTTGAGAAACTTGTTTCTCTTTCAGGTTACTCATATCTGGATGTACTCCTAAGTTGAGTAATGCTGATCGGCCTCTCTCCATTTAGTTGACATGCGCTGGAGACAGCTGCATGATTTGAATCTGGTTCCAATTAAATCAGTACCTCTGTTTCTATATTGGATATAAAACGGTTCATATCTTAACGATGTTAAGGTACGGGGAGTTTTTCCGGCTTATGCTTAAAACCAGACTCTGGATAACTCAAGGCACGTTTCTGTAATGGCTGTTTGTGGGTTAACCCGGGCTATGACGAGGGTTAACTTTCTACCATCTGGAAGATCAATAGTGACACTGTTCTTGACTCGCTATAGTTTTAATAAAATGGATTTTTTCAGAAAACAGTAGTGGGAGTATGGTAGAATTGGAAGTGTTTCCAGAACCGCAAACGATTACTGAAAATTTGATAAGAACCTAAAGATTCAATCTGAATTGACATTCCATTGGCCACTTCGCAGATATGATGGGTAACCTCAGACACCCGAGAGGTACTCCGGTAGCCTCAAGGACGGTGACAGGGAGGTTCTTGTTTACCCAGACTTGCCATTGCTGTTGTTCCAGACTGTGAGACCCAGCAGGAGGATGAGTATAGCGTGGTTCTAAATTAGCTTTAGAAGTGTACGTGTATATGACTCTGCCAGTGGGTTGTCGTAGTCAGTGGGAGCAGCGGAAGCATTGGTGGACAAGTAGCTTATGTCTGTTTATGGACTAAAGCAGATATAGCGGAGATAGATCATCTATTTCTGATATGACAGTCATAGATTTGACTTCATCAGAATATGGGATGGATCTGTTAAGAAGGTAGTAGGGTGTGATGTCCTGGTATTTGGATGACATACACATAGTATGAAGTGATATTCCTGCACTACGATCGGCTATACTTTGGTTGTCACACAGTGGTTTCTCCACAAAGGACTTGGATATTATATCAGACATTCTGGTTACTAGATCTATGGTTTTAGATCTAGATTTGGGTAGTATCCCAATCTGGGTACTTAGACAGCATTCTAAAGGTGTTTTAGAATGGACGACTCCTGGCACGGTAGTATACCTGCAGGTGATGGAGTCACCCTCTCTGAAGGTGTCTTACAGACTAAAGGGGAGAGGGATATGCATGATTGGCAGATCACTTGCTTAGGCAATTGAGATGATCATGAGATGTCAAGTACCACACTAGATGTTGATTTTGCACGAGATGCAATAAGTTTATATTAATCCAATCCTGGAGAAACATTCGGAAGCAGTTTAGAACATAAGTTGATGTTCTGGGGATATGATAACGACATCCTCCTTCGGGAGACAGTTATCATTCCAGGCTTCCAAGGTGACCTGGATGACAGAGTGACTGTCAGAGTTATAGTTTTCCCTCTGACGAGGGGCAGTGTTTTGGACAGGTGATCCAAGCGGACACTGGGGGAGGCATTACGCAGGATACTGATTAAGTTCAGTTAACGATACAGTCTAAGAAGTTTGGATTTGGAGTTCATTTATGAGCTAGGTCCCATCAGATATCCAGACATATTCTAAGACTGGTATTGCTCATTTCGAGAGATGGCTTTCTCCGCGAACTTGAGATAAAGAGAGACATAGAAAGAAACATCAGAGCGGATCCACTCACTGAGGCTATTCCACGAACGCAATAGTTTCGCAAACGGGCTTTGTGAGACTGATTAGTAGAGGAGTTGGGTGTTCGGTATCACACGGGCTGTGAATATGCGACATCGCAATAATTAGACTTGAGTGCAAGTGGGAGATTGTTGGATATAGTGCCCTCAGAGTCAATTATTGGATCACAAGCACGTGATTGCAATGATTGAGGGAGGACCTATACCGGTAGGACAGTCTTACTCAAGATGATAGTATGCTATCTGGTTTATCTTTATCAGTCGTGTACAGTTTTAGGTGACATGTTCACTATTACACGTTGATAGAGCCTTTAGGATCCTGCTTGACTACCAACAGTACGATGACGATCATATACGTGAGAGTTGGGTAGTCCATAAGCAAATCCTTAAAAGTGGTCCCTAGTCGTGGGAGTTTCGAGACAGGGCATCGATACTCCGGAGTAGACTAGTGTATACAGTCGAGACCCCGACGAGGGGCGGTGGCCGGTCTCACAAGCCACTGGTGTCAGTTGGTTCACCTAAGATGTATACAGGTGCTCATTGGGTTATGAGTACACTGGACAGGACTCGCCGGGAACAGGCTAGTTAGTATTATACCAGACGTCTTATAGCAGTTCCCCGGTGACATGTGTACAGGTTAGTTCATCAACCTGAGGTCGTCATTTGTCTCGTGTGAGTTCCCACTGTGCTTTGATTACTATCCTACCACGGCTCAAAGGAGTCGTGCAAACAGGTTTTAGTTGGGTACAGTCCCGAGACACATGAAAGCAAGTGAGCGGATCGGCAGGGGATTCGTCTCTCCCGGTATTGGGGGTGAGATCGCGCTGTATCTAGGAGAGCCATTACACAAAGCCATCGGCCGAGGCAGGAGATTTACTGGTAGGTATTCCAGTAGTATCTCAGGGTGTTCTGGGCTACACTCCGACACGACTTGTACCTCTTTTGGGGTCTGACTTTTACCAACCCCCTAGGCCCGCCATGCGATGCTCATAGACGAACGGACCGGACTGTACGGATATTGTCACTGACAGGCTCAGTAGGGTGTCAGGATGAGTTCGCTCATCGACCTCCCTTTTGGTCAATACCTGGTAGCCCGTTACGTACGGCTAGTATCTCTGACATGCTAGTGGTTAAATCCACAGTCAAAGTATTGATGAGTCTTTAGAGTCCCCCACAGACAGTTTCTCAAGTTTCGGGCGAAACGTTGTAGAGGCCGTATGATATATGGCAGGGTCCGATCATATACGTGCAGTAGTGTACGGATCATGATCGGGCGGATCATACTAGTGGGCTTTGGTTTAAGCCGGATCCTAGTATTAGATTTGTTGGATTACTTTAGTCTCGTCGCATTCGCATTCAGTCGGAATGCGGATGCAGGTATGTATATACAGGTGCGGGGTATCCTTGTAATCCGTCACGAGTTTACTTTAGATGTTGCTGTATCTTTTTATTGTTGCAAACATTTGGATTAATGTTTGTTAATGGAAATTATGAGCACAAAATCATGATTAAGATCATTAATTGTGACACATGCACAAGTGATGACTCATGGTCTCTTTTCTTGTGCATGTGTCACATTATATGATGGATTTGTGAGTTGATTTGATGAGAGGAGAGAGAGGGGCAGCCAAGGGCAAGGTTAGCTCTTGTATTATTCTCTTCTTTCTCTCTTTTTATCATATCAAAAACACAAAAGGAAAGATAGCCTCTTCTTCTTCTTCTTCCTCTAGCTCATAATCTCCATTAATGGCAACACCTCTAACCTCCATCCATCTCATGGATGCAAGAGACAAAGTGATCACAAACATTCTCTACATTACCTTGGACACGTCGGCTAGCACACTTCGTGCCCGAGTTGCTTCGGATGAAGCGGGAGCCCGTAAAAAGAATCGATGATGTGGTGCCCTTTCCGACGAGGAGATCGAGACCGGAGATGCCGCGAGGAGCTTGGGATGGTGGCCAAAGACCGAAGGACACGGATCGATCGGTATAGTTTTCCAACCCTTCTCTAGTTAGCTAGTTGTAGGTTAATGGTTCGATATGGGTTTATAGCATACGATAGCGCCGGTTTCTAGTTTTGAAAAAGTTTTCGTTTCCGCATTTTGGCCTCGGAAAGATGGCCGGGGCACTACCGTAGTCTTACACCAGATACCCTGTAGGCCTCTAGGTTTCACAAAACCGACACGAGAAAATTCCAAGTTCGTGTATCGGGTTCTATTCTCTGTTCTTAGTCCAGAAATCATCTTTAAAGTCTTAAAAACACTTTCTACTCCTCTATTTACCACTTAACATCATCTTGGAAATTTCCAAGATCATACAACCTAACTAAATCAAATTCTAAACTAAACTAGGATATATAAACACAAATACTAATCTAAAAGTGAAGGGATTTTAGCGTCGATTCTGCCCCCAGTCCTTCTGTGTTGTTTTCTGACGCTGAGGGAGCCTCTTCGCCATATAACGACGAATGGAAGACCATGTGGCTACTTGCTACATAGTCTTCGGTATCTTCTGATGAGTCATTTCCCTCATCATTGTCACTATCTTTGCTCTTAAGAATATTCTTGAGGAATTCTTCGAGCGTGACAGGTGTCTGCGCCTTCTGGTTATATTCCTCCAGTGCGTCTATTTATTTTTGTAGATCTGCGCTTGTCGTCATACTCGGCAGGCTGCACAGGCTTCTTAGTCTCTTTCTTTTTCTTCAAAGACTTTGAAGGCTTGACTTGGGGGCTTTTCCCCTTGTCAGCAATTTTTGGCGCAGGACAAGGATTTAGTATCCCTTCGATTATTTCGGGTTCAAGTGGACTTTTCCACTTGACTGCCAGACATGCCTGTAGATATTTCAGCATTATTTTGGTTTTTGCTGAAAGAACGACTTCCCATGAAGCTTCTTCCATGAGTGAGCATGATGCCCCCTGTGTGTCCACCTTTTTGGGGTGTACCTTCCAGCTATCAAACAGCATGAATTTCCTTTGTTGATACTGGTCCTCGACCCAGTTTTTGAAGACGTGTCAATCTTCAATTGGGTGGCTCGCCATTCTGTAATAGGAGCAGTAGTTAGGGTTGTTGACGTCGCCGGGTTGCAGTGGACGCCGCGGGTCCGGCAATGTGATGAGTTTATTACGCCTTGCCAATTCGAATAGTCTCCTTGTCTTCTCGCGGGGAAACGAGTAAGCGCGTTCTAGTCTTTCCTTTAAGGACGGGCACGGACGCACGTTGTTTTGGCGAGCAGCTAGTTTTGGGCCACTCGACTGTTGTTGCGTGTTGGCAATGAAGGCTGCTTTCCCTTTACCCTTAGCTTTTCGAGGGTCCTTATTTGAGGAGGAAGGCCCATGGTCCATTTGGGCCAGTTTATCTATCAGGACCTAAAAGGTTGTGGGCTTGAAGAATATCATGAACTCGGACAGTCGTTTGAGAATCAAGGGTCCCGATGAACATACCAACGGCAGGAGATTTTTCAATACGCTGTTCTCACTTAGACCACAGGTTCCGCTAGCAGATCGCGTATTAGACCCATATTTCTCCCGGCTTTATCCTGGTATTGATTAATACCATGATCGGAATGCGTTCGCTCGCACTGGCGAAACGCTGTATAAACAGCAGTTCCATCTCTACGAATGTCTTCACGGAGTCATTTAGAAGCTCCGAGTACCATTCGAAGGCTGTTTCTGACAGGCTGCCAACGAACTGGCGAAATAACAATTTGTCGTCGCCTCCAGTGTTGCCGCACAGAGCTCTAAACTACGCGACGTGCTGGTGAGGGTTGCATGTTCCTTTGTAGACATGGAATTTGGGAATCGTATATCCCGGCGAGTATTTGATTTGATCATACAAGCCTGGATATGGTCGCCCGGTTCTGACAATTTGGCCGACGACTTCATTAGCTTGATGGGCTCTTATTTGTTAAGCAATGTAATCATCAAGGACGGCCTTTGAGATCGTTTCTTATTTGGCCGCTGATAAGGCCAGAGGAGGGTTTGATATTTCCTCTCTGTCATCCTCGATGATTATCGGCGGATTTTCGGTCAGCGGTTCTGGCTGGATCATCATTCCAACCATGTCTTGGAACAAGAGAGCCATCGGCTTTATGCTAGCAGCTTGCTCAGCGGCTTCTTTATCCTTACACTCTAACACCCTTCGCAGAAACTCTATATCGATCTCTAGCTCTTGGCGTTGTTCAGTTTCTTTGTCCGGACTTTCTTTCTGTCTAGTGAGTGTCGTCATTTTGTTCAATATTTCTTAGAGCTTTTGTTGTTGCTTTTGAGCCTTTGTCAGCGACCGAGTTTACAGTCGATGACTCACCGAAGTATGGCTCCCTTCTTGCCCATTGGTCATATAGACCATATGAACGATAATACCCCGAGGCTTAGGGCGTTTAGATCCATGACCTTTGGAATTTGCCGCGGGCGGTAGAGTTTTCTCTAGCCTCGTTCTTTTTTGGAAGATTGGAGTTGAAGGAGCCGTTGTGACAGGCACATGTCGTTTAGGAGAAGTCCCCCGTTGTATGGCGGAGGAGTGTGTTCCCTGATTAAGAATCAGGAAAAGATTTAGAAGAGGCATCACGTGCTCACACGTGACCAGTGGTCACGTGATGGTTAAGCAGCGGCACAGAGCATATTTGTTCTCTAATTAAAAGTCAAGAAGAAGCTTCAGAAGAGGCATCACGTGCTCACACGTGATGGTTAAGCAGCGGCAAGAAAAAAAGAGCGCAGAAGAAAAGAAGCCCATTCCAAGGGTCACGTGCTTACACGTGACCAGGGGTCACGTGTGCACACGTGACCAACGGTCACGTGGCCACACGTGACTGGCTTTAAAAGCCTTATTCTTTAACAGAATTAAATTCTGAGGAAAGATCTTTCAAATCTTCCCAAAATGGAAAAGAATTATCTGAAACCGTTGGATTAAAAATCTAAAGGTGATTAAAAATCACCAATTGATGGAAAAATCTTGGACTTGGAAAGATTTCCCCTTAAATCTAACCGAAATAACAAAGAGATATCTTTGGAATTAAAATCCAATGGTGAATAAAATTCACCTAATAATCTAAAGGCCCAGATTAATGATAAAGATAAGTCAAATCTCTCAATAAACAAATCAAATTTTTCAATGAAAGATTCACAAAAACAGATTAATTCTTTTCCTTCTCCTATAAATAGGAGCCAAGAAGAATACATACAGAGAGAGAGAGAGATATAGAGCCTTGGACTCTTGAAAATCCAGAAGGAAGAATTTGATTCTCTGCAAAGAAAAACCCTAGGTAAGAAAAGAGAGACTTCAAAAGAGAATTTAATTCTCAAAAGAGTTTAACTCTTATATAAAGAAAAGAACTTAGTTCTTTCTCTGGTGGAGGATCTGCAAAGTGCACATCTCCCCATGAATTGAGAATTTAATTCTCATTGGGTTGAGATCCTGCCATGCAGATCTAAAACATAGAGGAGAAATTGAGTTTTGAGAATTTAATTCTCACAGAATTATAGGAATTTAATTCCTGTGAAATAAAGTTAGGGTTTAACCTTACATCATAGGAATTTAATTCCTTAAAAATGGACAGAACCAAGGTTTAACCCTAATTGAGAACTTAATTCTCTAAAACTCACAGGAATTTAATTCCCTTAAGAAAAAAAGAAATTAGGGTTTCACCCTATGCCAGAATTTAATTCTTTACATATATGGGGAATTTAATTCCTACAGAAAAGAAATTAGGGTTTAACCCTATCAAAGAATATAATTCTTCAGAAGAAAATAGGAATTTAATTCCTCTAAAGTTTATTGCTAGGGTTTAACCCTATGAAGAATTTAATGCTTAAAAGATGAGCAGATCTTTAAAATATGCAAAGAATAAAGATCCACAGAAAAGAGCTTTGAAACAACGCCTCACGTGCCCCACGTGACCCTTGAAGCACACAGAGAAAAAGGCAAAAGAAAAAGAAAAGAGCTCTAGGGCGCCCTCACGTGTCACCACGTGACCCCTAATGAGCATTCTTACAGACCAGAGCATGGGCCTCCATCACGTGCTCACACGTGATGGCCGTCAGAATTAAAAGTGTTAAACACTGATTAGCAGAATAAAATAAGGAAAATCAGGGCGCTCTCACGTGTCCACACGTGACCTCTCTCCTTAGTGTTTAACACTAATCTGAAGACTTTGTCCCCAATGTTTAACACTGATTTTCTTAGTGTTTGACACTAATTTGGAAAACTCTATTTCCATTGTTTAACACTGATTTGCCTTAGTGTTAAACACTAATTTGGAATCTCTATTTCCAGTGTTTAACACTGATTTGCTTTAGTGTTTAACACTAATTTGAAAGCCCTGTTGCTAGTGTTTAACACTGATTATCTTTTAGTGTTTAACACTGACTTGCTAATCTTGATCCCAGTGTTCAACACTGTTAGTCTTTAGTGTTTAACACTAGCTTTAGCCCAATTGGCTAAGTTTCTAGAGGCAAAGCCTCCCCTTCAATGAACCAACAGAGGGCCAATATTCTAAACATGATTGGACTTAGCCCAAGATGGCCATAAGTCCTCAATTCAAACTTAACTGGGCTAATGGGCTCATAACATAATTAATTGATCTTGGTTCCAAATTGGGCCAAAGACTATTTAATCTACCTTGGTTCAAGGGTACATCTCTTCACTCCTTTGATACTTGGCGTTGTAATCCCTCAACGTCTTCAAAGAGGTGACGGGTCCCGATGACCACACATTGATACGGACTGTGAGGTCCTTAAACTCATGGACTATGATGTCCTTAACCTTGACCGAGATGTCTTAAAACTAACGCCGGACTGTGGAGTCCTTAAATCCACGGACTATGACGTCCTTAACCTTGACCGGAATGTCTTAAAACTAACAACGGAGTATGATGTCCTTAACCTTGACCGTGATGTCTTAAAACTAACGCCGGACTGTGGAGTCCTTAAATCCACGGACTATGATGTCCTTAACCTTGACCGCAACGTCTTAAAACTAATATTGGACCGCAATGTCCTTAAACTACCTATTGACCGCAATGTCACTAAACTAAACAACAGGGCTCCCCTAATTGCTCTCTTGTTGGATCTAAATGATCCCGTTAAGTCAATCTTAGTCTAAAACTAGGCTAACGTATCCTTAACAAATGTTTAAGTCGATCTTAGTCTCAAACGAGGCTAACGTATCCTTAAACCCAAACCCTCAAACCTAAATCTAAGATAATACGGATTTGGACTAGTCCACGCCCTACGGGCGACGACATAACTCAGTCTCCGTACACAATCCACGGGCAACCAAACACAAAATAAACACACACGGCACGAAGTGAATATTTGGAGAAGGAGAAAGTTGTTACCGCAATGCGGTAGCGTAATTAACTGCAGGGGCTTGCGTCTGCAGGGAAGAGCGTCCCCACAATCAAAACCCCCTCAAGTGAGGGGGAATCTGACGAAGTCTGCTACATCGGACGCATCCGTTTAAACCTTCGATGCATGGTGCCATAAATCAACTTGGCATCTTCGGAGAGGTAGACGGATAGCACCAATTAGCATCTGCCCCGAATATCAGACAAGACGTCCGTCGCGCCGCCTATTCGGAGGGGAACAGATTCTGGCACGCCCGGTGGGACCTTTTCCTCTTTCCACTCCATGCTTCGTATGTCGTCTTCGCGAACGAGTCGCGGTTTGTTAATGGTTGCCTTCGGATTTCAAGTTACTAAGATTTGGTCTTTTGCCTGGCGCAGAAATCAAGCATCAATGGCCTCCAACTGCTCGAGCTGCTCAGAATGCAAGTGCAACCAACGCTCCGCCTTATCTGGAGGTGTAGCCTATGGGCCTCACGCAGCCTCCATCCTTGCCATGCCAGTGGGACAGGTGACCAGGGCCACCACCGGTCTATTTTTCGGGACTATGCTCCCGCCCGCAAGCTTCACCATGCCAGTGCCCGCACCGGAGGCGAACAAGAAGTCGGTCCTCGATCGGCTCACTGCTACAACGGCCCCTCTCAACGGGTCGTCCAATGTCGAGCCGGCAGCCTCGGTCTTTACCAGGTTGAACCTGAACCCTGATGGGCCCGCCAAGAAGCCCATGAACCCTGAAATAGCCGTCCCGAGGAAGACAGCCACCCCTATTCCTGAAGTCGTCAAGGCGGCTTCTCCTGTTAAAGAGTCAGTCTTTTCAAGGCTGACTATTCCGGCTACTGCTCCTGCTCGAGGGTCTGTCTTTGACAGACTGAACATAGCCACTCAAAAGACAACATCAGTCTTTAAGAGGCTGGCACCGGCAGCGCCTCATTCGGACAGGGGGCAAAATGAAGCTGTCCCTATCGCCGAGCCAGTCCCAACCGCTCGTCACGCTCGACGTCGCCACTGGCGCCGAGTGAGGAAGGCCGGGGGCAACTCCCCCTCAGGGCTAACTCCGCCTGCTCCAGTGGTGGAAGTTAATGCTGCTGTTCCAACTGGGAACAGATTTGAACCACTAAGGAGGGTACGTAAGAACTCTCCAATTGCTACGCTAAAAAGATCTCCTCCACCTGCGGAGAGGGTTACAGAAACGAAGCTGGAGCAGCCCCCTCAACGGCTGTCCTCCAAGATTTATAAAGTCTGGCGGAGAGTTCAAGACTCGGTAATCGACCAAGATCACTCTCACCAACAGAAAAGGGCAAAAGTGCACAGAGAAAAGAACCGTCCGGACAAACAGCAAAGGACGACAACCGCTGGGGTGCCTACCGCAATTGTAGGGTTCCTAGGCACTCTCAAGAGGTCTCACAAGGCATCAACCATGCCAATTTCAAAAATTCTAGGTGCCGAGAAACCCGACTACGGATCGTTTGCTAGAAAACTAGGCGAAAAAATAATCTAGTTAACACTTAACTAAGGGATACGGATATACAACCTTTGTAGATCCGTTTGTCCACCTCCATAGCTCCATGAAGAAGTCATCTCCGCTGTACAAATCCGAAATCCGGGCTCTTGCGTCGGCTTCATCGGAGAAGAAGCGGGCTAGGTCATCGACGACGTGCCGAAGATGATCTACGTCGAGGCATCGCTAAATCAAGCTCCGACTTCACCAAGTCCAAAAACTTATGAAGAGAACACACTCTACTACTTGGCAAGAGGTAGAGGATGAAGAAATAGGAAGTGGGTAGACTTTAGAATTGGATTTCTCACTTGTTTTCATCAATCACCATTGATGAAGTGAACTTTCTTCATGTGAAGAAGATGAAGAAGAAGAAGAAAGAAATATGATAAGTTAATTAAAAAGAATAGAAAAACCAAAACTTATCATAATTCTAACTATGGTTATGTGTAGAGAATTGACCAAGGTTAAAGGAATGGTTAGGGTTAAGGATGAGATAAGAATGGTGGACAAAGTCAAAGCTTCATGAAGCTTCAACTAAACAACAAAAAAAGCCACCATTCTTTTCTCTTTTCCTTTTATTTTCCAAAATGTATAAACAAATAAATAATGGAAAAATAAAACCCTAATTATATGTTTAACCATGGTTTAATTCTTTACACTTAACCAAGTATACATGTATCATCAAACATGATACAATCAAGTGTACAAAAGTATATCACATATACAATGTGCACAAACCAAGTGAGAAAATCCATCTTAAGTAAACCGATACTAGTTGATGCAAAGTAATATATCAAATATATAAATATGCATTAAATCATTAAATCAACACTTGATTCAATGATCCGGTCATGTCGCACACAACCGACTAGTATACAATGTATCGGCTTATCGAATCATCGCTTGAATCGATAACTAGGTTATATCGCATACAACCATTCGATACATTCATCGCGAGAATGAAATACGGTATCACATACACGCATTATTCTCGGTCCCGCACATATCTCATATGCGCTCCTATTTCGTTTCGCTTGAGCCAGGAAACCTCTGTGTAGGACTCTAAAGACTCGTCAATACGCCGGCAGCAGATGATGATCATATCAAACACCCACAAACCGCAAGCGGTCTGCTAAACGTAACGGCCACCCGGGTATTGAGCGATCAGAAGATCGACGAGCAAGCCCGCTCATACTCCTGTGAATCCAACCAGTAACACTACCGTACATTCCGGTCTGATCGTCTGATATGTCGCATATCTCGCCTAGGGGTGGTAAACGTCAGACCCCAATAGCTCGATAAGTCGTGTCGATATGAGGTCTATAACACTTCGAGAAACTACTGGTAACACTTACCAGTAAATCTCAGCAACCCTGGCCAGGGATTTCCTGTTATAGCCAATCGAACACAGCGCAACATCAACCCCCTATACCGGGAGAGACGAATCCCCTCCTATCGCTCATTGTCTCCATGTGACTCGGGACTGTACCCAAAAACCACCGTTTTGCACGCCCTCTTGGACGTGGTAAGATGGAAATCAAAGCACAGTGGGAACCACACAAGACTCTATGACGATCTCGGGTCAACAGACTACTCTGTACCAGTGTCACCAGAGAACTGCCATCTGACGTGAGGTATAATACCATCTGGGAGTTCTCGGCGAGTCCGTCCAGTGTACCCAGTCTCTACTGAGCACCCATATATCATCTCTGATGTCAAACACCGATGAATATGGGATCATCCATCGCCCATCTGTATGGGTCGAGAAGGTATACGCTAGTCTACTCTGGTATATCGATGCCCCGTCTCGATATACCCACGACTAGGGACTGTGAAGGATGTACTTATGGACCACCATGTCCCCACTAGTATGATCCGCATCATAGTCCAGGTAGTCAAGTATACATCCTAAGGGCTTTACCAACATGTAACAGAGAGACAATCAGTATACACGTTAAAGTAAAGAGCAACCAGATAGCATACTATCATGTCGAGCAAGAAAGTCCTCCCTATATATGTCCCAGCATCCACTACAATATACATCCTATGTACAGTAATGGCCTCTAGGGCATACATATAACTAACAATCTCCCACTTGCACTAGGGCCATCTGTAGCAGTGGTTGCAGTATCTCATACTCAACCATCCCATAAAAGTCTCTCTCTGGGAAAAGGCCTTTCGTGAGTGGATCCGCTGTGTTTTTCCTCTGAGTCTACTCTCCTAACCTCGATCCCTTGGAGATCAACCATCTCCATGATCAGGTGATACTGCCTTAGAATATGTCTGGATCACTGATGGGACGGACGTTCCTTGGCATAAGCCACAACTCCATTGTCACACAATGGGAGGAACATGGTTCATCTTATGAACCAATATATACCCAAACAGCCTCTTTGGTAGCATCTTAAATAGCGATGTATCAAGCCTTTATCGTCTAGTATGCCACGGTATCTAGCTTGGAACTCTTCCAACATACCGTCCCTTTACTGAGGGTAAAGACAATGCCTGCGACTGACATTCAGTCGTCTTTATCACCCTGGAACCCTTCCAGCGATTCTCCCCAGGATCGATTGATACCATCTCACTACAACTAGTGAGAATCCTAACATCCAATTAAATCTATCTCATAGATCCAAAATCCAGGATTTAGTAGGTATCACTTTGATCCTTTGTGGAGAATCATTGTGATAAGCGGATATTGATCGAGCGTAGCATAGGAAACTCCTTCCCTATCAAGAGTATGTCATCCACGTACTCTACGAGGATCATCACCATACTCCCTACTACCTTTTTGTATATACAAGGTTCATCTACCATTTTGATGATGTCAAACTCTTTGACTACTTCATCAAAACAGATGTTCCAACTCCGTGATGCCTGCTTTATCCTATAAAGCATCTTGCACACGTTTCCGCTGCTCCCACTGTCTACGAAGCCCTCTGGCTGTGTACTTATAGACGCTCTCTTCCAAAATATCATTTAGAAAAGCAGTCATGACACCCAACCACCAGATATCGTATTCATGGTATGTAGCCGTGGTAAGTAGGATCTGGATGGACTTAAGCATAGATACTTGAAAAGGTTTCATCATAATCCAGGCTTGGTCGATGATGAAAAGCTTTAACAAGTCTAGCTTTGAAAGTCTCAACTTTTCCATATACACCAAGTAATCTTCTCAAGATATACTTGCTCCTGATGGGGATTTAACCCTTCAGATATTGCAACCAAAGTCCATACTTTGTTGGTGTACATGGATTCCATCTCAGATCGCTAAACATCCAGCCATTCTTACAGAGTCTTACTCTCGATGGCCAGCTCGAAGCTAGTTGGGTCATCATCTCATGATGCAATCCTCGCTCCCACTGTCATAGAGAAAACGAAGTATCTCTCAGGTGGGTGAGGAACCCTACTAGATCGGCGGAGAGGCTGAGGTTCATTGGTAACTATTGAATCCTTTGGTTCTTTCAAATCATCAGCTGCAGTTTGTATAGCTGGAACATTTCCAGTTCTACATAACAGTCCTTGCCTCGAGCTTGTCCGGATTTTGCTTTTAGACATAGCCCGGACAACCCCAAATCTTAACCAACTTAAGATATGGGCTCTTCCCTTTCCATATCACATATGAAGCGGTAGGCAACTGATTTGATTTGAACCCTATTCAATAGGTATGCATCTTCTCAAGTGCATAACTCCCAAAAAGAAATAGGTAACTCAGTAGTACTCATCATAGAGCACACCATATCATATAGGGTGTATTTGCTCCGCCCCGACATACCATCGTGCAATGGTGTATATGGAGGAGTAATGCTGAAAGAGAATCTCATTCTCCTTTAGAATAGTCCAGTATTTCCGTGCTCAAGTATTCTCCTCCTTGATCTCATCATAGGACATAATACTTATACCCGTATTTTGGTTCTCTACTTCTAACTTATATTCTGTGAATATCTCAAAAGGTTCGGACTTGTGTTTCAACAGGAACATAGGTCTGAATCTCGAAAGATCATCAGAGAATGTAATGAAGTATAAAGAACCAGTCCTGGCATGTGTAGACAGGAGACCTTACATACATCATCATGTATCAGTCCCAAGAGTTCATTAACTCTTTCTCTGTTTCCAGTAAACGGAGCTATGGTCATCTTATCTTTGTGACATGACTGGCGAGTTTCACAAGATGTAAATTCAAACTGATTTAAATATGCATCTATATGTAACTCTAGCTAGTCGGGTCACATTGATCTGACCTAGTCTACAATGCCTCAAGAAGAATTCGTTCAGTTCTGAACTCTTCCTCTTGTGTGTGTTCCGTATACTAAGAACTGTAGTTTGATTTAGAACATCAACGCTTTTAGATAACGTGCCTGAACCGATCAACTTTTGATATAGGAAATGTTCAAAACATTATCCAACAATACAAAATTATATCATTTCTTTACTAATAAAGAGACTGATATGATTTTGTATATCAGGTTCGGTATCTAATAACATTCGTTCAGAATCAATGTATTGGTAATACAGGGTGACAGTGACCAACAGACTTGGCTGCAACACTTGCCCCGTTTTCTGCCTCATGAAACTTATCACCCGTTCTCAGTTCTCTACCTTTCTGCAGCCCTATATAACAGATTACATATCTGGGATCCTGATCTGGTATCACATACCCAGGACGTAAAGGATACTGAGAAACAGTTCTTTGTAATGAACACACCCAAAGATGATGCATCAGCATGCACTCTCTTCGTTTGGGCGGCACGGGAAATCTGGTATTCCCTAATTTCCTGCTCTGTCTTATAACAATTATAAGTTGGAGCGGGACCAACGTTCCCCAGCTCAGTATAACAAGCGGGTTCGGTCAATTATCCGTTTTATTATCTTGATTAAGGCGTGATATGGTCGCTACCTGGAGAGAGAGAAGAAAACACTCAGCGTATGCTCTTGCAAGATCAGATTGGTTATTATTTTATCTAATCAGGATGGCTCCCACTGCTTTTTATCAAATCTTCCTTCAAACCCTAAAAGGAAAGACTAGCCGGGATTAATTACACACTACAAGTTCACCAATCTTTCAGCCAGGCCAGTGTCGGTACTTTGAGGGAGGTCCCCCGTGCTTTCGCACGAACCTAATTAATGTAAACCTCGTTTTCCCAGAGGCGTAACCCCGTTGACACCTTTCTAGACACCTACTTGATCGGCTAATTGTAATGTATAAAACTCTCCCAGGAGTAACTCTTACTCGCAGCGGGTATCGGGATCCAACTATCACATAGAAGGTATGCAATCTCATTGCAAATCTCAACACTTGAAATTCCCGATAATATTTTGCCCCTAGCTCGCTATGACCTTGACGCATGCCAAACAACCCATAGTCTGCTAGTCAAGTTCAACCCGTACATTTCTTGATTGAATTAAACCCACCCGCACGACCCTTGACGCATGCCAAACAACGCCGTACGAATACCCTAATCCAATCGCATCGTATGCTAACAGATAAGCACTAGTTAGCTACCGTACACTACGCCTTGACGCATGCCAAACAACCGCAGCACGAATACTAACTAGTACTTATCTGAAATGACGGAGGGCTACGACAGGTTTTTCTGAAAACCTATTGCGCAATGAACTTGATATCGTTGTAGAATCAAATGATTTTAAAATGGAGTGCTTTTGAGGCTTTTCTAGTTTTGCTAAAGGAGTCACTCCCGGTGAAGGGATCGTCGGTCCTTTCCTCATTGAATAAGGTGCGGGATATATCATATATATCACTGTACAAAGCAAAAACTCTTAAAAGCAATCAAAAGACAAACCGAGTGTGTAGCATCTGCCAATTATTGCTAAAGGAGTCACTCCCGGTGAAGGGATCTCGGTCCTTTCCTCATCGAATAAGGTGCAGGATATATCATATATACCGCTGTGCAAAGCAAGAACTGTAGCTACCCTTTTTATTTTGAAATTCGATTCTACAACATCTTAGGTTTCTTTTATTTCATTAATCACATTAATGAAGTCCCATCATTTAAGTACCTAAACATCACAGATAAATACGACGTACACTTATGCCATCCGCATTCGCCTCGATGTCCCCTCGTGCACCGTTAGGTTAGGTAACTAACGGCAGAGCGGGGCAGGGCTAGCGCGGGTGTAAAACATAAGTAACGCCAATATAATATATCATATATACTATATACTGTATCTATCACAGAACATCACATGATCACATCACAGATATCGCAGCAGAAGAATCATATGAAATATTGGATATACTAGGACGTCCGTGTTTTCAATACGAGCCAGTATAAAACACGGATTCCACGGTCGTGATGAATAGCCAAACCCACACCCCTAGACCCCTACGAGAGCGGCAAGCAACCCTACCAATTCTGGAGTTAGGAGACCCGGACTCGACTCCTCGAGTTGGTCTCCCACTGGACTCCAGAACCCGGTTACTTGTGCTCCCCTCCTTGGGTCTATCCTAGTGCGGAAAAGTAAATAATATACATCAACGGTGACAACTTCCGCAACCTGGAAGCGCCCCAATAAAAGAATATTACATACAAGTTTTTACATGAATGAAAATGAAAAACACTCATCTCACATAAAAAACCCCGGCTATTCAAACACGACGATCCAATATAACATATCCAGCAACACATAACATCACATGTCATCAACGTAAGTAAATATGCGCATCCCAATTGTCGTTGACATATAGCAACGAAACCGGCGATATCACATATTACACTTACGGTCACAGAAAAGAAAGTGTAAAACTACAACAGTTGGAATCCGCAATCTCTTTAGACATCGCATGCCTAATCAAATGAATTCTTTAGACATCGCATGCCTAACAATTATAAACCCCGCATTTTAGTCTCAAAAATCGAAAACACTTTTCAATACCAAGTCGGGCAATTCAACAGGATTCCCGACATCCTGATCAAATGCTCGTCGCAAACTTCAGTAGACGGCTGCACCCCCGATACCGTCGACGAAGTGCACCAAGGCGGAACATCGCTACCGCGAGCACCCGAACGGATGCTTTCGGCGACGGGGTTCTCCTACAGTCACTTGGTCGGGGCTATGGAGTGAGACTGTCTATTAAGTTTACTTGGCGAGTATCCGCGTACGCTACGTGATTGCGACGGACTTTTGATCACATCAAAATTCCGTGGCAACCGATCAAGTGAGACTAAATTGCTATGTTTATAACATTCATTCAGTTATCACATAACTTTTGTGAATTCCAATTATTGTATCACATTCCAGATAATTAGAAAATGTTAAACTTTCCGATCGAACATTCAAACACCCAAGGTTTCCCGATACAGATCAACACATGAAATAAGTCTAACAACATTCAGTTCGTGCCTCAGTACCAACGGTCCAGCCGTAGAAGGGTCAAGCCAATGCCTCACATGTGGCACGCCGTACTGCCCCAAACCCGAAGGTTCAAAGGGCAGTTCAAGACGGTCACATAATCGAGTTAAGGTTTGTTGTCTTCTAGAGGGACCATCGCGTTACTTGCACTACTTAGAACGTCGTTAAACAACGGAAAAATCCAACACTTGGAAATTTCCCGACAGGGGAAAAATTGGGTATTTATATCCGGTCGAACTTTTTAACATATTCTAATATTTATCCGGAAAGCCACACAGACAAAATTTGATAATCCGATCGAACATTCGAATCCCCAAAACAACTCAGAAAATTCAACTCTTGAAAAACAATTAAAAATTCCCAGGAAAACCAGCATTGCAAAAGAGGAATTACTGTACAAAATTAAATGCGCAAAACGACAAATGAGCCGTGGATCCGCCGCATGAACACGCTCATGCCGTGGATCCGCGCTGACTTTATGGAATCATGGCATCGAATTTTACAGTATCCCTTATAATCCCCTGCTGATTTTTCTGCATATTTTTAATTTAGGAAAATCCCAGAATTTGGAAAAAGTCCAGAGAGCTATTTTGGGAATGGGTTTTCGGTTCGTCCGGCTCTCAAATTCCGTCTAGACTTCGCCTAAGGCTCTAGCTAGGCTCTGATACCACTGTAGGGTTCCTAGGCACTCTCAAGAGGTCTCACAAGGCATCAACCATGCCAATTTCAAAAATTCTAGGTGCCGAGAAACCCAACTACGGATCGTTTGCTAGAAAACTAGGCGAAAAAATAATCTAGTTAACACTTAACTAAGGGATACGGATATACAACCTTTGTAGATCCGTTTGTCCACCTCCATAGCTCCATGAAGAAGTCATCTCCGCTGTACAAATCCGAAATCCGGGCTCCTGCGTCGGCTTCATCGGAGAAGAAGCGGGCTAGGTCATCGACGACGTGCCGAAGATGATCTACGTCGAGGCATCGCTAAATCAAGCTCCGACTTCACCAAGTCCAAAAACTTGTGAAGAGAACACACTCTACTACTTGGCAAGAGGTAGAGGATGAAGAAATAGGAAGTGGGTAGACTTTAGAATTGGATTTTTCACTTGTTTTCATCAATCACCATTGATGAAGTGAACTTTCTTCATGTGAAGAAGATGAAGAAGAAGAAGAAAGAAATATGATAAGTTAATTAAAAAGAATAGAAAAACCAAAACTTATCATAATTCTAACTATGGTTATGTGTAGAGAATTGACCAAGGTTAAAGGAATGGTTAGGGTTAAGGATGAGATAAGAATGGTGGACAAAGTCAAAGCTTCATGAAGCTTCAACTAAACAACAAAAAAAGCCACCATTCTTTTCTCTTTTCCTTTTATTTTCCAAAATGTATAAACAAATAAATAATGGAAAAATAAAACCCTAATTATATGTTTAACCATGGTTTAATTCTTTACACTTAACCAAGTATACATGTATCATCAAACATGATACAATCAAGTGTACAAAAGTATATCACATATACAATGTGCACAAACCAAGTGAGAAAATCCATCTTAAGTAAACCGATACTAGTTGATGCAAAGTAATATATCAAATATATAAATATGCATTAAATCATTAAATCAACACTTGATTCAATGATCCGGTCATGTCGCACACAACCGACTAGTATACAATGTATCGGCTTATCGAATCATCGCTTGAATCGATAACTAGGTTATATCACATACAACCATTCGATACATTCATCGCGAGAATGAAATACGGTATCACATACACGCATTATTCTCGGTCCCGCACATATCTCATATGCGCTCCTATTTCGTTTCGCTTGAGCCAGGAAACCTCTGTGTAGGACTCTAAAGACTCGTCAATACGCCGGCAGCAGATGATGATCATATCAAACACCCACAAGCCGCAAGCGGTCTGCTAAACGTAACGGCCACCCGGGTATTGAGCGATCAGAAGATCGACGAGAAAGCCCGCTCATACTCCTGTGAATCCAACCAGTAACACTACCGTACAGTCCGGTCTGATCGTCTGATATGTCGCATATCTCGTCTAGGGGTGGTAAACGTCAGACCCCAATAGCTCGATAAGTCGTGTTGATATGAGGTCTATAACACTTCGAGAAACTACTGGTAACACTTACCAGTAAATCTCAGCAACCCTGGCCAGGGATTTCCTGTTATAGCCAATCGAACACAGCGCAACATCAACCCCCTATACCGGGAGAGACGAATCCCCTCCTATCGCTCATTGCCTCCATGTGACTCGGGACTGTACCCAAAAACCACCGTTTTGCACGCCCTCTTGGACGTGGTAAGATGGAAATCAAAGCACAGTGGGAACCACACAAGACTCTATGACGATCTCGGGTCAACAGACTACTCTGTACCAGTGTCACCAGAGAACTGCCATCTGATGTGAGGTATAATACCATCTGGGAGTTCTCGGCGAGTTCGTCCAGTGTACCCAGTCTCTACTGAGCACCCGTATATCATCTCTGATGTCAAACACCGATGGATATGGGATCATCCATCGCCCATCTGTATGGGTCGAGAAGGTATACGCTAGTCTACTCTGGTATATCGATGCCCCGTCTCGATATACCCACGACTAGGGACTGTGAAGGATGTACTTATGGACCACCATGTCCCCACTAGTATGATCCGCATCATAGTCCAGGTAGTCAAGTATACATCCTAAGGGCTTTACCAACATGTAACAGAGAGACAATCAGTATACACGTTAAGGTAAAGAGCAACCAGATAGCATACAATCATGTCGAGCAAGAAAGTCCTCCCTATATATGTCCCAGCATCCACTACAATATACATCCTATGTACAGTAATGGCCTCTAGGGCATACATATAACTAACAGCAATGGCCCCCTCAACTTCAACAGCCCACAAGAAAAGGAGGCCAGAGAAAATCCCCATGCCTGCGGCAAATGCCAAAAGCGGCGAGCCCAAGCGCCCTAAGTCCGGGGGCATTGTAGTCCATACTGTCTACATGGCGTCTGGTAAAGAGGACAGCCGTACATCTACGGGTCATAGACCGCTTACACGGTCAGTGACCAAAGCTCAGGAGCAACAGCAGAAGCTCCAGGAAATGATGAACGCGATGGCCGCACTTACTGGGCCAAAAGAAAGCCCCGAAGCATCCTCGGATGAACGCCAGGAGCAAGAAACTGACGCTGAATTCCTTCGCCGGATATTGGAAAAGAAGGATAAAGAGGCTGCGGAACAAGCAGCCAATATAAAGCAAATGGCCCTCCTGTTCCAGGACATGGTAGGAATGATGATCCAACAAGATCCTCCTGCTGAAGATCCTTCGATCGTCCTTGAAGACGACAGGGGAGAAACGTCAAATCCTCCACCGGCTCTGTCAACAGCCAAGGAGGAGACAATCTCCAAAGCTGACTTGGACGAATATATAGCTCAGCAGATACGGGTCCATCAGGCAACTGAGGCAGCTGGTCAGGTCGTAAAAACGGGGCGACCATATCCAAGCTGGTACGACCAGATCAAGTACCCGCCGGGCTATACAATACCGAAATTCCATATGTATAAGGGGACAGGCAATCCCCACCAGTTCAGGGCCCTTTACGGTAACACCGGCGGTGATGATAAACTGTTGCTTCGCCAGTTCGTCGGTAGCTTATCAGATACAGCATTCGAGTGGTACTCCGAGCTCCCAAACGACTCTATTAAGACATTTGCGGAGATGGAGCTGCTGTTTACCCAACGTTTCGCAAGCGCCAGCGAACGCACTCCGATAACGGCATTGATTAATGCCAGGGTGAAACCAGGCGAGACGTAGGTCCAGTACGTTATACGCTGGCGAAACTTATGGTCGAAATGCGAACAACGCATTGAAGAAGCGCCCGCGGTGGGTATGTTCGTGGGTACCCTAGATCCTCATGCAACTATCTCCCAGTTCATGATGTTCTTTAAGCCAACCACGTTTCAGGATTTGATTGACAAGTTGGCCCAGATGGACCAGATGGGTCACATACCGTCTCCCCCGAAGCCAGAACCTCGGAATGACAAGGGTAAAGGAAGGCAACCTTCGTTGCGAACGCTCAGCAGCAACCCAGTGCCCCAAAGCTGGCGGATCAACTGGAAGAAAGACGGCGGTATTATAATGAGAAAATGAAGCGCCCCTACTCATTCCCGCGAGACAAGACGAAGAGGCTATTCGAGCTGGCTGTACGCAACAGGCTTATCAACTTGCCAAACCCAAGGCGACCGCCGCAACCCAGTGAGGCGAATAATCCCAATTATTGCCCTTACCATCAAACGGTAAGCCATCCTATTGAGGATTGCTTCGTCTTCAAAGGATGGATTGAGGATCAATACCTACAGGGTAAGTTTACGCTGTCCGAAAAGTGGAAGGTGAACCCGCCACAACCCCATACTCCCAAGAAGACGGACAGACCGGGGGCAACTTGTTCCTTCATTGAAGAAGCTCCATGGGAAATCGTGCTTTCAGCAAAAACCAAAAGGATGCTGAGTGATCTTCATACATGCCCGGCGGTCGAATGGAAGAACCCGCTTGAACCTCAAATCATCGAAGGGATGTTGAAGCCGCGCTCAATTACAAAGATCGGTGGTGATGGCCTAAGTACTCACACCCAACCGTCAAAATCTTCAAAGAAAAAGAAGAAGAAATCCAAGAAGCCCGTGAAACATGGAGACAAGCGCACGGACTTGCAGAAGCAGATTGACGCGCTGGAAGAGTACAATCAAAAGGCGTGGACTCCCGTCACACTCCAAGAGTTCCTCAACCACGTCTTTCAGGAGGAAGATGATGGAGAAAGCTCGTCGGATGAATCCGAGGGATATGTGGCGAGTTGTTATGTGATCTCCCACTCATTTACGGACGATGAAAATACTCCTGGCACTGAGAAACTGGGGGCACAGTTTGAGCCAGAACTTGTATGTCCGACAGATGAAATGATCGACGCCTTTCTAAACGAGATTTGTTTGAAAAGTAAAGCCGATCGGGAGCGTGAGATGGCCGCATCGGAAGGAGCCAGACGCAGGCGTCTAAACGAAAGATGCGAAGCACTTCTACCAGATCAAAAAGCATCCGATGCGGATAAAAACATATTTAAGACAAGGAAAATGTTTGCCAAAGCCATGTCAATGGGAATGAAGCTACCACCCTCGGAAGGAAACACGCTCAATGGGGCGGAGAGGCACCCTAATTACTGCTCATATCATCGGAAGATTTCACACCCCACTGAGGATTGTGACGCTTTTAAGATATGGTGGCAGGGATATGTTGCTCACCGGCAACATTTTAAGCGCATGAAACGCAGAACTCGTCGGGAACAGGGAAGTGCAACCGGCAGGCACAAAAGCACTACCGGCAACTGTTACACGGTCAATGCCGGAGGATCACGAGTTCTCACCTTTGGGAGTGATTCTGATGAAGAAATGGCTCTGGGCCCTCTCTTTAAAGAATCCGTTTTAGGGAAAGAAGAAGAACCAGAGGCCTGCGAAAACATTCAGCTGCGCAATCGCACGCTCCCGGAAAAGAATCTCGGACCCGCGGATAGAAAAGATAAGGGAAAGGAAAAGGTCACTGAGAATATCGCCTTAGATGACCAAGTCGTAAAAAAGCTGATTGCCAAGGACCCGCCCAACAAGAGTAGGGTGGACTACAACATCCTAGCGCACCTGAGGAAGCTACCCTCTCAGCTCAGCATTCTCAACGCCCTCCTGTTATCAAAGGAAGCGAGAGATTCATTAATCAAGGGGCTACAGGAGCCCGAACAATTCCAAGCCTTCCTCGCCGAAGAAAGGATGAAGGATGAACTGGAAGAAGTGCACACGGCCGATATCACTTTCGGTGACGAAGACCTGCTCCTTGGGACGTGCGACCACAACTGTCCCCTATACGTCTCCGGATATTGCCACGATATCAAGATAGGCAAAATTCTAGTTGATAATGGATCCTCCGTCAATCTCCTTAATGTTCGGGTGTTGAAGGAAATCTGCATGAGCGTTCAGCACCTCGCTCGTGATAAAATTATCATCTCCGGTTTTGACTCCCAGTCGTCACGGACTCTCGGATCTGTAATACTAACATTACGATTCGGACTGCTCGTCACAGATATTAAGTTTCAAGTCATTGACGCCAAGACCTGCTACAACGCCTTGCTCGGTCATCCTTGGTTACACGAGTACAACATCATCCCTTCTACACAACATCAGTGTATGAAGTATTTCAAGGATGGTCTCGAGTATACCGTAACAGGTGAGCTGAACCCCTTCTCCGTGAACGAAGTCCGCAAGTACGAAGATGCAAAGTACTTTTTGCCAAATTTCGAGAATACAGAAAGGTGTCGCAAACCGGAGAACAAAGCCGCCGCCACCATCCCTATTTTCGGGAGCGATACCGAAGAAGAAGAAGAGATAGTTTATGCTGGGCCGTCTCGACGCAACAACCCGGGACCGTCCGCCCCCATATTGATCTTCAGAAGTGACTCGGAAGATGAGGTTAATACTGTGTTCTCCAGTCGGTCGTCAATACAAGCATCCCCTGGCGATGATCAGAGTTTGCAGATCACCATGGTTCCGCGGGAGCACTACAAAGACCTTGACACACTTGAAGCTCACAACGTGCAAGAGCTGCGGACATTTTACGTCCCTCCCAGGAGAAAAGATGAAAAGGCGGTCCTGTTCTACCGGTCCACGGAAACAAGAGTCGAGAAAGAAATCTGGCATGGCGCGGATTCTACACTCGACAAGCTTCAACCCATCAGTTTGCTCAGATATTACACAAACGGACTAAAAAGGCTATTGAAGCGCCAAGGGGTACCCTTAAAACAAACTATTCGACAAGCTCGATTCTATAACAAGATTTGGGATGTCCCTGGAACTCAGCGCAAATTGCCTAACGGGAGAAGGGAAACGCTTGGGCTTGGATACGTGAGAGCCGGGAAACGGGAACGAGTCCACGGTAGCTACGCCATATATAACTTCGATGAAGAAGAGGACGCCCTGTCAGGAAATGCCAACCCCTCATCAAAACTAGATCCTGCGATCAAAGTGCCGAGTCCGTCGTTTGAAGAACGAATGGACAAGCTTATCAGGAAAGCGGGTCAAAAAGCTCGGGACGACCATAATCGCGAGATGGCCATCTACGAGAAAGCCAGGACGCAGCGTCTGTTTCAACAGGCTGCAAAAGACGAAGATGCTCCTCCCTGTCAACCCGTTGCGCAAAAGGCCCGACTCAGAGGCAGAAGTAAGTCAAAAAGCGGAAAAGGAGGTCGACAACGACAACACAGGATCAAAGAGTCATGTGATCGGGTATTGCGCGGTCCGGATTTGTCCCTCATGAAGAAGATGAGTCGAGCGTATTCTTTCCCTCAAGACAAGACGAAGAAGATACTTGATCTCGCTATAAAACATCAAATGATCACACTTCCAGAGTCTAAACACCCTGAGCAAGCCAACGAGGTCTCTCACCCGGGCTATTGCTCTTATCACCGAGCCATAGGACACCCTATCGAAGACTGCTTCACCTTTAAAAACTGGGTTGAAGACCAGTACCAGCAAGGCAGGTTTGCTCTATCCAGCAGCTGGAGGGTAACGCCGCCACAAAAGCACGAACCCAAAACCACAAGAGCAGAACCAGATCCACATCGGTCTTGGAAGCGAGCTCGTACCTGTCATATGATAACGATATCAAAAGAAGAGCCCGAGAACGTGGATGACCTTCCCCGGTGTTTTGAAAACAACAATGACGACGAAGTAATCTCAGAATTTCCGCCAGCGCCAAAAGAGCTGGAAGATGGCATACATACTACTGCAGATAACCTCAAGAAGATTGAGTTGGGGATGGCGAACGACCCGCGACCGACATTCGTCAGCGAGCTGCTATCTGAAGAAAGGGTGGCTGCGTTAAAAGACGTCCTTGTGCAGCATAGAGATTGCTTCGCATGGAACTATTCCGAAATGCCGGGACTAGATTCAGAAATTGCTGTGCACAAATTGGCGATATCCCCAGACGTCAAGCCGGTCAAACAAGCGCCAAGAAGAATGCGGCTCGAGCTTGAGATGAGCATTAACGCCGAAGTCAAGAAGCTGATCGATTCTGGGTTTATCCAAGAAGTTCAATATCCTGAATGGATCGCCAACATTGTCCCGGTGATGAAGAAAAATGGGACGGTGCGCATATGTGTGGACTTCCGAGATCTCAATAAAGCTTGCCCGAAGGACGATTTCCCAGTGCCGGTCACCGAGCTGATGATAGATAATACGTCCACTCACGAAGTTTTCTCCTTCATGGACGGCTCATTAGGTTACAATCAGATAATGATGCATCCCGAAAACCAGAAACACACCGCTTTCCGGACTCCTCTGGGTATATTCTGCTATAAGGTGATGCCCTTCGGTTTAAAGAACGCCGGTGCCACCTATCAGAGGGCCATGACTAAGATCTTCGATGACCTTATACATGAAATCGTTGAATGCTATATCGACGACCTCGTGGTGAAAAGCAAATCATACGAGGAACATCTCGAGCATTTGAAGATCGTGTTTCAACGTCTTCGGCAATACAACTTGAAGATGAACCCTCTTAAATGCGCGTTCGGGGTGTCCTCGGGCAAATTCCTAGGATTCATTGTCCGGCACCGAGGCATTGAGATAGATCCGTCAAAGATCAAGGCGATCATGGAGATGCCACCGCCAAGGACTCTCAAACAATTGCGGTCTCTCCAGGGGAAGCTCGCGTACATCCGGCGATTTATAGCCAACCTCTCAGGCAAGTGCCGCCCTTACAGTCACCTGATGAAGAAGGGAACCCCGTTCGTCTGGGATCACAAATGCCAAGGCGCGCTGGACGAGATCAAGCAATACCTGCAGAACCCGCCGGTGTTAGCTGCTCCAATAAACGGAAAGCCTCTTATTCTTTATACCACAGCCCTTGAAAGTTCCTTAGGCACATTATGGGCATAAGAGAACGACCAAGGGAAGGAGAGAGCGCTCTACTATTTAAGTCGAGTTCTTCTGGGGGCAGAAGGCAACTACTCCCCCATCGAAAAGCACTGCCTGGCGTTGATCTTCGCGATAACGAAACTCCGGCACTATGCGTTGGCGCATGAAGTTCGTCTTATATCAAAGGTGGACCCCCTCAAATATCTGATGTCAAAGGCCATATTGACAGGGAGACTCGCTAAATGGGCCCTGCTCCTGATGGAGTTTTCAATAACCTATCAGCCTCTTAAGGCCGTGAAAGGCCAAGCCATCGCTGACTTTCTCGCTGAGCATCCAATACCTGCCGACTCTCCTTTGAATTGCGAGCTGCCAGACGAACATGCGTTCGATGCGATCGACGGTAGTGATACCCGATGGGAACTCTATTTCAACGGAGCGTCTTCCATGAAGAAGCGCAAACAAAACACCCCTATAATCAAATCGGGGGTGGGCCTCATCTTCGTAACTCCACAAGGAGGGATAATGCGTTTTGCTTTCTCCTTAACAGAATCGAGGACGAACAATGAAGCTGAATACGAAGCTTTGATAGCAGGCCTCGAGATCGCCATCGACATGGGGATTGAAAGCCTCCTCATATACGGGGATTCCCAACTGGTCGTTAGCCAAGTGAATGGCGACTACCAGACATGCAAGGCAAAGCTGGTGAAGTATGGCGACAGAGTACAGCGATTGCTGACTCAGATTCCCTACTACATGCTGGAAAGCATACCGCGTGCGGAAAATAGCAAGGCCGACGCGTTAGCCAAGCTCGCCAAAGAACTGGCTGATGAAAACCTCGATGACGTCAGAATCGTGGTACAAAGCCGTCGGGTCCTCACACCGGCAGAAATATCTCCGGAATCATCTGAGGAAAAGGAAGCAACCGAGCAAATGGTTATGCAAATAAAGGACCAAGAAAAGGCTGAAAATTGGAGAGAAGTCTTCGTAGACTACTTCAAATCCCGTCGAATACCTGAAGATGCGTCCTAAAGACATAAGCTTGTGAAACGAGCTCTGTCCTTCGCCTTCGTCAATAATACTCTGTACAAGAGGTCATTTGATTCTCTGTGGTTGAGATGCCTGGGACCTGACGAAGCGAAAAGAGTCGTTCAGGAAGTTCACGACGGACTCTGCGGTTCTCAACAAGCAGGCCCGAAGATGAAGTTGAAGATTAAACGAATGGGCTACTATTGGCCCGCGATGACTCAGGACTGCTTCGAATATGCGAAGCAATGCCACTCATGCCAGATTCATGGAGACTTTATCCATCAGCACCCAAATCCTCTACATCCGACGGTGGCTAGCTGGCCATTCGAGATGTGGGGAACTGACATAGTCGGCCCTATCGAACCAGCATCGTCCAGGGGATATCGTTTCATCCTAGCGACCATTAATTACTTCTCCAAATGGGCCGAAGCAGTACCGTTGAGGGAAGTGAAGACGGAGAATATCCTCTATTTCTTCAAGACGCACGTCATTTATCGGTTTGGAACGCCAAGACGGATCATCTCCGATAATGGGCCAGCCTACAGAAGCCACAAGATCAGCCGCTTCGCGCAACAATACAACATAGACTGGAGATATTCCTCAGTGTATAATCCCCGAGCTAACGGTCTAGCCGAGGCTTTCAACAAAACCTTGACGAAGATTGTGAAGAAGACGGTGTCCCGAAATAAGAAGGACTGGCACGAGAGACTGCAAGAAGCTCTCTGGGCGTATCGAACTACGTTCAAAACGGCCACGAACACAACGCCATACGCGCTGGTATTCGGTACGGAAGCGGTACTCCCCCTCCAGATAGAGTTACCCTCTCTCCGAGTGGCAGTCCACTACGAGCTGACGGACGAAGAAAATGCTCACCTTCGGCTTGAGGAGCTTGATGCCCTTGATGAGACCCGGCTCATAGCGCAACAAAATCTGGAGGCTTATAAAGCAAAGATGACGCGCTCATATGAAAGATTCACCAGGCCGAGGACATTCCGCCAAAGGAAACTCGTGTTAGTGGTCAAAAGACCTATGATCCCCAATCGCGCCAAGCGGGGAAAATTCGAGCCGAATTATGAAGGCCCGTACATCATAGACAAGGTCTACCAGGGTGGAGCATATCTACTCATGGATATGCACGATGAAAGACCTTTCAGGCCAATAAACGGTCGCTTCATGAAGAAATACTACGCTTAATAGGTTAAGGCCTAGGTCAATGATAGATGACGACGACCATGTCCGCTCGCTATCTTCCTAAGCCCGAACTCTATAAGTAGTAACCGGCCTTCTTCAACGACGGACCGAAATGTTCTTAAACTAACGACAGACCGAAATGTCTTTAAACTAACGACGGACCGAAATGTCCTTAAACTAACGACGGACCGAAACGTCCTTAAACTAACGATAGACCACTATGTCCTAAAACTAGCTGTTGACCGAGATGTCGATAAAATACGGTGGATTGCAGCATCTCAAAGCCGATACAAAAAAATATAAAAAAAAAATAATAAAAATAATAAAAATAAAAACGGTATGTCCATAAGCGAAATAGGCATGGATGAAAACCCGAAAGGGCTCCGTGAGTAAAAACAGCAGGGCTACCGGCGAGTGTTTGTGAAAACCCGAAAGGGCGCAATCTCGTTAAAGGACACTTGCAGGGTCCTCACGACCTTGTAAGGAGAAACCACCCGTGTGAGATCCTTACGACTCACAAGGGAGCAACACACTTAGGAGTCCTCACGATTCCTAAGGAGAAATTACACTTACGAGATCCTCACGACTCGTAAGGAGAACCCTCTTATGGGACCCTCACGGCTCATAAGATTTAAAAGTCTTAAGTTACAGAAACCTGAACCTGTTCTTAAGCAACCCCCCCCCCCACAACCTTCGATATTGCCCTACAAGCGGCTCATACTGACCCTTGTATACAATCCACAGGCGCGAATAAACATTTTCCTAACCGACTCTCATCCGTAACTAGGAATATGTTCATATGGTCAACAACCCTTGTAAGTCCTCTCGACTTATAAGGAGGAAACCCTTTTGTAAGATCCTTACGACTTACACGAGAACATGCACTTAGGAATCCTCACGATTCCCAAGGAGAAAACACACCTACAAGATCCTCACGACTTGTAGGGAGAAATACCTTTGTGAGACCCTTACGGCTCATGAAGTCAAAAGCCTTAGTCGACAGGACCCTTAACCCTGTTTACTAAGCCACCTTTGTTCAACATCGACAGAAGAAAATGATGATTCGCTCCTGGCAACATCCCAGTTGTAGCGGTGCTGATGCCGAAATCGGTGTATAAATCCAAGCTTGCAGCTAAAAGCCAGCATGACACACATGCATATGAAATAGCCGAAATGATGGGGCAACTTGCAATAACAAGCAGCAAGTAAAAATGTATGCATGAGAAATAGTCGAAATGATTGGGCGACTCGCAATAAAAAGCAGCGAGTAAAAATAATAATAAAAAAATAGCCGAAATGATTGGGCACCGCGAAAAAATAGCCGAAATGATGGGGCAATCGCGACCTTCGCGATATAAAAGCTGAAATGATAGAGCATCGCGGAAAAAGAAATAAAATAAAAATGAAAATTTTGCCCTATAGGTGATGTTACATCAATCCCTGTATACAATCCAGGGGCGCAAACAAAGAAGGGATCATACTCCTCCCCCAGGTTTCATCATAAGAAGAATCCAAATCTCGATGGGCCACAAGTAACCTAGAAATCGTCTCAACACTCGTCTCGTCACAACGGACACAACTTCAAGCAAAACGAACAGCGGCAACTCCCAGTTACATGGCTCGGCGATATACAGATCACCAAGGGTCAAACCCCCACTCCGTAAAATGCGGATATCATCAGCAAAATTCCTGGTCATGTGGAACGCGGATAACGTCACTCTTTGACCCCGGGAAAACGTCCAGAGCGGAGCCTATCCTCGCCAAGCACGGCAGTGAACCCGTGTGAAGCATCAAGTGCAAAATTCCTGGTCACGTGGAACGCGGATAATGTCACTCTTTGACCCCGTGGAAAACGTCCAGAGCGGAGCCTAGTCCTCGCCAAGCACGGCAGTGAACCCGTGTGAAGCATCTAGTGCAAAATTCCTGGTCATGTGGAACGCGGATAACGTCACTCTTTGACCCCGTGGAAAACGTCCAGAGCGGAGCCTGGTCCTCGCAGAACACGACAGTGAACCCATGGGAAGCATCCAGTGTAAAATTCCTGGTCACGTGGAACGTGGATAACGTCACTCTTTGACCCAGTGGAAAACGTCCAGAGCGGATCCTGGTTCTCGCAGAGCGCGGCAGTGAACCCGTGTGAAACATCTAGAGCGAAGCTTAGTCCTCGCTGAACACGGCAGTGAACCCGTGGGAAGCATCTAGTGCAAAATTCCTGGTCACGTAGAACGCGGATAACGTCACTCTTTGACCCCGTGGAAAACGTCCAGAGCGGAGCCTAGTCCTCGCCCAGCACGGCAATGAACCCGTATGAAGCATCTAGTGCAAAATTCCTGGTCACGTGGAACGCGGATAACGTCACTCTTTGACCCCATGGAAAACACCCAGAGCGTAGCCTGGTCCTCGCAGAACACGGCAGTGAACCCGTGGGAAGTATCCAGAGCAAAATTCCTGGTCACATGGAACGCGGATAACGTCACTCTTTGACCCCGTGGAAAACGTCCAGAGCGGAGCCTGGTCCTCGCAGAACACGGCAGTGAACCCGTGGGAAGCATCCAGAGCAAAATTCCTGGTTACGTGGAACGCGGATAACGTCACTCTTTGACCCCGTGGAAAACGCCCAGAGCGGAGCCTGGTCTTCGCCGAACACGGCAGTGAACCCGTGTGAAGCATCCAGAGCAAACATCGGACTGTGGAGTCCTTAAAATCCACGGACTATGATGTCCTTAACCTCGACCGTAATGTCTTAAAACTAACAATCAACCACCATGATTCTAGATTGATTTTACCTTGGTTCAAGGGTACATCTCTTCACTCCTTCGATATTTGTCGTTGTAATTCCTCAACGTCTTCAAAGAGGTGACGGGTCCCAGTAACCAAACATCGGACTGTGGAGTCCTTAAATCCACGGACAGTGATGTCCTTAACCTCGACCGTGATGTCTTAAAACTAATATCGGACTGTGGAGTCCTTAAATCCACGGACTATGATGTCCTTAACCTTGACCGTGATGTCTTAAAACTAACATTGGACTGTGGAGTCCTTAAATCCACGGACTATGATGTCCTTAACCTTGACCGTGATGTCTTAAAACTAACATTGGACTGTGGAGTCCCTAAATCCACGGACTGTGGAGTCCTTAATCTTGACCGTGATGTCTTAAAACTAACCTTGGACTGTGGAGTCCTTAAACCCATGGACTATGAGGTCCTTAACCTTGACCGCGATGTCTTTAAACTACGGTACCTTGAAAAACATCCCAAAGCAACCCCTGACCTCGTGAAATACGGATAAGGGCGACCGCACCCAGCACTTGCAGGTCCTCACGACTTGTAAGGAAGAAAACTCTCTTGTGAGATCCTTACGACTCCCAAGGGAAAACCCGCTTAAGAATCCTCACGATTCTTAAGAAGAACTTACACCTACGGGATCCTCTCGACCTATAGGGGGAAAAACTCTTTATGAGACCCTCACGGCTCATAAAGCTCAAAAGTCTTAGGAGGCAGATCTTAACCCTGAATCCTAAGCCATCGCTGCCCTGCAAGGAGACCAAGATAAATAGTTTGCAGAACACATTCAATAAAAAGGAGACACACCATTGAGGAGAAAAATATGTCTTTATTCATAAACTAAAATGAATACAAAGAACAATTCATTAAAGAACAAAAGAAGATACTCTCATTCAGGAGTGTGTACAAAAAGAAAGGAAAAGATACAAGTTTTTCAAGCCGGCGGGCGATTTAGAAATTTTGCTAGCTCATCCTGCTTTTGCTGGGCCATAGCTTCATGATTCAAGATCGCCAGAAGACGAGCCTCCACCTGAGCCTGCTGGGCCTGATACGAGGCGAGCCGGCCTTCGAGCTCTTTCTCAGTGACCTTGTGAGCCTCGACCCTTTCGCGAGTGAACACGACAGCTTTATCAAGAGCTATCACCTCTCTGATAGACTCTTGAAGTACCCGCTAGAGTTCATACGCTTTATTGTCTTTGGCTGTAAGGCTGGTTTGAAGCTGGCTCAATGCCTTAGAGGCCAACTCCCTTTCCGAGAATTTACGGCCGAGCCTCTTCTCGCACGACACCAAGTTCGCCGCACATCGCTCTATCAAACCACGCAAGCCCACCTTCGCAGCCGCAGCCTTTGAAATAGGACATGTACGTTCAAGACCGTATGAACAAGCCTCCATCGACGGCAATAGTTGATCTAAAGTGCGCGCACATCACGTGGTATGGGAAGCAACAAGAAAAATTTCCGATGTGTATCCTATCAAGCATGCATTCACAACTATATGAATATTCGAAAAGAAACGATACCCGAAGCTCTGATGTGCACGCAACATAATGATAATGTTCGCAACTAAAGAAAGTTCTCATGGGAAGAATACAAAGCTCATTTATGCAAGCAAGACATACATACGAGTACCCAGCACACATAAAAATTCAACATAAAGCATGCGAAAACTAATGTGAATATACTACGCTAGCGGAAAAAGGTCACCAAATACGGGATCGGTAGCACAAGGGTTAACAAAACAAAGAACAAAATTCTCCATCTCTCTCTCTGCTTTCTCCAACACATCGAAGCAACGGTTCTCGCGAGGAGTCGCTCCCCATCGATTGGCGCCATGTTCGTCCGCAAAAGCAGACATGATAGCCCGCCGGGCTCTTATTTTGCTCAACAGGTGAATCGAGCAATCCTTCAAAGCCTGAGTAATCAGGCACGCTTCGTGAAAACCCTCGAGCTTTTCTTCATCCGCGTCAAGCATAGCCAGGGTCATCTCCGCCGGGTAAAAAGGGATGTCGGCAAGCACGGCACCAAGAATCATCCGGAGCCAGAGGGAGCCCATTGGGAGGGGAGACCCTCTGCGGATCGAGAGTTCATATGCCGCTGAGTCGCATTCGTCGTCGGTAAGGAGGGGATCTACCAATTGTGCGGCAAAGCAGGGGATCATCTCCTCGATAGGAACTTCCCATGGCTGTCGACGAGCATGAGGGCGGTTGCAGGCCATGGCACCCAGTTGTTTCCTCAAGATAAATCGCACTAAATTGAGAATAAATTTCTCTGTGAAGAAGAAAGAAGGCCATGGCCTCAGGTTATAAAGAGGGGCATTAAATGCGGCGCACGGAGAATCCTGCATGGTGGAACTATTTCCAAGGTCCAAAAAAGGGAAGGCATTGGAAATCAAGGAGATGGAACTATTTCCAAGGCTCCTTTTTAGCATCTAATGCTGTGCACAGAAAATATGGCATGAAAAATTAAACAGCCCCATCAAAGGGACCCCGCGTGCGGAGCACGTGAGCACCAAACTTGACGTATACTGAAAAGTGAAATAGTGCTTTACACATTAAACATATCGGCAGCAACAATAGCAAAAATGACAAAATTCCACGAAAAAAAGGGCATGCAAACACAGGAGGGCACGATAAAACTTATCATTCATACTTTAAGAAGTTCATACAGATTAAAAAAAACGATTACAATGGCAAGACCTCAGACGCAGGGCACGGATTGAGAAACTCAAACTTGGCTTTGTCCAAGATCCTCCAAGCATTTCGAACCATCCGAGTATGTTTTCTCTCGCGGTCACAAGCATCGGGGTCCTCACGAATGTCTTCTATCGTCCGATAGGCAGCAAGTATGGCCGACTGCTGAAAAGCCTGGTGCAAAAGATCAATGAGGTTGTCTCGCCTCCTCTTCGAGATTAGGCTCATCAGGTACACCGAATGTACCTTATCCTCGGCAGCGTCCAATGCCCTGAGCGGCACGCCGGTGCAAAACAGAGGGAGCGCCTCCCAGATCACCAGCACGATGAGTCTCAGAAGAGAAGAGCGGCGAAGGAGTAGCCGACCATTGTACTCGTTAAAGCGGCTCATGATCTCAGCACATTGAGCGTTGGTGAGCTCCTGGTTCTGGCTGCGGCCCAGTGCACGGATATTCCCGTAAGAAATGATCTTATCAAGATCATACAAATGGGCATCCATGATACCTGAAATAACGATCATGGAAATTCATTACAAACTTCTTCCTCTTGGTTGCGCAGAAGACAACTCAGGGCAGAAAGACCCTAAGAAGCCTCCATGTGAAGAACTGAGTTCTTCATAGGAATTAAACTACTTATTAAGATAAGGGAATTAAATTACCATAAACATTTTCTTCAAACGGAATTAAGTTCCTTGGAAAAAGGCAACGGATCTCATCATCTCCCTAAAGATCAAATGAACCCTAGGAGATCTACTGTTCGAAGATTAAATGGTTTTCTATTTTCGTTAATGGGTTCATGTTAAAAGGGGTGAAACCCTTGGTGTGGATTTAAAATCCAGAGGGTTTTTGGAAAAGTATACATAAGGAGTCCTCGATCGTTCAAAGATCATTACCTGAAGAAAGAGTCTCTCGAACAGAGTTAAACTCTGAAAAGTTTGAAGCAGAGAGCTAAGCTCTGAGGAACGAGAATTAAATTTTCAAGGGAAAAGTTCTCAAAGGAAGAAGATGAGCAAAAGTGGAGGCTTTTCTGAAAACACATGGGCATTTATAGGATGGGATGGAAAACGTTTCATCTACCCTACTCCCAAGGCAGATCCAACGGTCATAAAAGTGACAGCGTTGCACTCACGTGCAGACACGTGAGAGCAACGCTGTGGGGGCATTTGTTCCCTGATTAAGAATCAGGAAAAGATTCAGAAGAGGCATCACGTGCTCACACGTGACCAGTGGTCACGTGTTGGCACGTGATGGCTAAGCAGCGGCACAGAGCATATTTGTTCTCTAATTAAAAGTCAAGAAGAAGCTTCAGAAGAGGCATCACGTGCTCACACGTGACCAATGGTCACGTGTTGGCACGTGATGGTTAAGCAGCGTCAAGAAAAAAAGAGCGCAGAAGAAGAGAAGCCCATTCTAGGGGTCACGTGCTTACACGTGACCAGGGGTCACGTGGCCACACGTGACCGGCTTAAAAAGCCTTATTCTTTAACAGAATTAAATTCTGAGGAAAGATCTTTCAAATCTTCCCAAAATGGAAAAGAATTATCTGAAACCGTTGGATTAAAAATCTAAAGGTGATTAAATATCACCAATTGATGGAAAAATCTTGGACTTGGAAAGATTTCCCCTTAAATCTAACCGAAATAACAAAGAGATATCTTTGGATTTAAAATCCAATGGTGAATAAAATTCACCTAATAATCTAAAGGCCCAGATTAATGATAAAGATAAGTCAAATCTCTCAATAAACAAATCAAATCTTTCAATGAAAGATTCATAAAAACAGATTGATTCTTTTCCTTCTCCTATAAATAGTAGCCAAGAAGAATACATACAGAGAGGGAGAGAGAGAGATAGAGCCTTGGACTCTTGAAAATTCAGAAGGAAGAATTTGATTCTCTGCAAAGAAAAACCCTAGGTAAGAAAAGAGAAGCTTCAAAAGAGAATTTAATTCTCAAAAGAGTTTAACTCTTATATAAAGAAAAGAACTTAGTTCTTTGTCTGGTGGAGGATCTGCAAAGTGCACATCTCCCCATGAATTGAGAATTTAATTCTCATTGGGTTGAGATCCTGCCATGCAGATCTAAAACATAGAGGAGGAATTGAGTTTTGAGAATTTAATTCTCACAGAATTATAGGAATTTAATTCCTGTGAGATAAAGTTAGGGTTTAACCTTACATCATAGGAATTTAATTCCTTAAAAATGGACAGAACCAGGGTTTAACCCTAATTGAGAACTTAATTCTTTAAAACTCACAGGAATTTAAATCCCTTAAAAAAAAAGAAATTAGGGTTTCACCCTATGCCAGAATTTAAGTCTTTACATATATGAGGAATTTAATTCCTCCAGAAAAGAAATTAGGGTTTAACCCTATCTAAGAATATAATTCTTCAGAAGAAAATAGGAATTTAATTCCTCTAAAGTTTATTGCTAGGGTTTAACCCTATGAAGAATTTAATGCTTAAAAGATGAACTGATCTTTAAAATATGCAAAGAACCAGGGTCACGTGCTACCACGTGACCCGTATAAAGATCCACAGAAAAGAGCATTGAAGCAACGCCTCACGTGCCCCACGTGACCCTTGAAGCACACAGAGAAAAAGGCAAAAGAAAAAGAAAAGAGCTCTAGGGCTCCCTCACGTGTCACCGCGTGACCCCTAATGAGCATTCTAACCGACCAGAGCATGGGCCTCCATCACGTGCTCACACGTGATAGCCGTCAGAATTAAAAATGTTAAACACTGATCTGCAGAATAAAATAAGGGGAATCAGGGCACTCTTATGTGTCCACACGTGACCTCTCTCTCCTTAGTGTTTAACACTAATCTGAAGACTTTGTCCCCGGTGTTTAACACTGATTTTCTTAGTGTTTGACACTAATTTGGAAAACTCTATTTCCAGTGTTTAACACTGATTTGCCTTAGTGTTAAACACTAATTTGGAATCTCTATTTTCAGTGTTTAACACTGATTTGCTTTAGTGTTTAACACTAATTTGAAAGCCCTGTTGCTAGTGTTTAACACTGATTATCTTTTAGTGTTTAACACTAACTTGCTAATCTTGATCCCAGTGTTCAACACTGTTAGTCTTTAGTGTTTAACACTAGCTTTAGCCCAATTGGCTAAGTTTCTAGAGGCAAAGCCTCCCCTTCAATGAACCAACAGAGGGCCAATATTCTAAACATGATTGGACTTAGCCCAAGATGACCATAAGTCCTCAATTCAAACTTAACTGGGCTAATGGGCTCATAACATAATTAATTGGTCTTGGTTCCAAATTGGGCCAAAGACTATTTAATCTACCTTGGTTCAAGAGTACATCTCTTCACTCTTTTGATACTTGGCGTTGTAATCCCTCAACGTCTTCAAAGAGGTAACGGGTCCCGATGACCACACATTGATACAGACTGTGAGGTCCTTAAACTCATGGACTATGATGTCCTTAACCTTGACCGAGATGTCTTAAAACTAACGCCGGACTGTAGAGTCCTTAAATCCACGGACTATGACGTCCTTAACCTTGACCGGAATGTCTTAAAACTAACAACGGACTATGATGTCCTTAACCTTGACCGTGATGTCTTAAAACTAACGCCGGACTGTGGAGTCCTTAAATCCACGGACTATGATGTCCTTAACCTTGACCGCAACGTCTTAAAACTAATATTGGACCGCAATGTCCTTAAACTATCTATTGACCGCAATGTCACTAAACTAAACAACAGGGCTCCCCTAATTGCTCTCTTGTTGGATCTAAATGATCCTGTTAAGTCGATCTTAGTCTAAAACTAGGCTAACGTATCCTTAACAAATGTTTAAGTCGATCTTAGTCTCAAACGAGGCTAACGTATCCTTAAACCCAAACCCCCAAACCTAAATCTAAGATAATACGGATTTGGACTTGTCCACGCCCTACGGGCGACGACATAACTCAGTCTCCGTACACAATCCACGGGCAACCAAACACAAAATAAACACACACGGCACGAAGTGAATATTTGGAGAAGGAGAAAGTTGTTACCGCAATGCGGTAGCGTAATTAACTGCAGGGGCTTGCGCCTGCAGGGAAGAGCGTCCCCACAATCAAAACCCCCTCAAGCGAGGGGGAATCTGACGAAGTCTGTTACATCGGACGCATCCGTTTAAACCTTCGATGCATGGTGCCATAAATCAACTTGGCATCTTCAGAGAGGTAGACGGATAGCACCAATTAGCATCTGCCCCGAATATCAGGCAAGACGTCCGTCGCGCCGCCTATTCGGAGGGGAACAGAGTGATCTTTTTCTTGTCGAAACTTCGATTTCTTTGGTCGACGAGAGTAGTTTTGGTCAATCACAAAGTCTTGGACTTTTCGCCAAACCCTATGAATTTGCGAGAAGAGCCATTGATAAGGCTGCTCCGGCTTTGCCTGCACTGTAACTTTTGCAGGTGGGGGTGATTTCTTTACCACCGCCATTGGGGAGTTTTTACGCACCTTCCTAAGCGGTTCAAAACTGTTTCCAGCTGGAATTGCAGTGTCGACCTCTACCATACGAGCTGGTAGGGTGAGTCCAGAGGGAGAGTTACCCCCAGCTTCTCTCACTCGGCACCAGTGGCGACGTCGAGCATGCCTCGCAGAAGGGATCGCCTCAGTCTTGGAAGCGGCTTCATCATACCCCCGGTTTTGCTGAGGGGTTTCAATCGGCGTCAGCCTGTTGAAAACCGACGTCCTTGATAGAGTTTGAGGAGAGCCGGCCAATCTTTCGAAAACTGATCGTCTAATAGGGGAAGCACCTTTGATGACTTCGTCTGTAGCAGGCATAGGGCGGGCTAGCCTTTTTGGGGTAGCCCTTTCAGGTATCACGAGCTTCTTTACAGACCCGTTTGATTCCTTGCTCAGCCTGTTGAAGACTGAGACGTCAGATTTTGACGGCTTGCTGATGGGGGCTATCGTAGTTGCCATTCGATCGAAGACTGACCTTTTAGGAGCTTCTTCTCACGGCGTTAAGGCACCGAAACTCACATATGGGAGCATGGTCCCTAAGAACAGTCTGATAGTGGTTTGGGTGACCTGCCCCACTGGCATTGAGAAAATATAGGCCGCGTTGGGCCCATAGGTCACTCCTCCAGTTGGAGTGGAATGGGAATTGCTGTTACATGAGGTGCAGTTGATAGCCATTGATTTCTGCACAGGAGCAAGACACCAAGTTTTAGTACATTAAATTCAAGGGCAACCATAGCGAACCGCGATTTTGTTCACGAAACACAACACATGAAGTATAGAGTGGAAAGAGGAAAAGGTCCTACCGCGCGTGCCAGAATCTGTTTATCGGGAAGACCGAACTGAGACGCGGAGGACGTCTAGCCTGAATTTGGGGGAAGATGTTATTTAGACATATCGGTCCACCTCTCCAAAGATACCAAGTTGATTTATGGCACCATATATTGGAGGTTTGGATAGATGCGGCCGTTGTAGCAGACTTTATCAGATTCCCCCTCATTTGTGAGGGTTTTTTTTTATTGTGGGGACGCTCTTCCCTGCAGGCGCAAGCCCCTGCAGTTAATTACGTTATCGCATTGCAATAACCACTTTCTTCTGCTCCAGTAGTTCACTTCATGTCATGTTATGCTTGGTTTATTTTGGTTGCCCGTGGATTGTATATGGAGACTATTTTATGTTGTCGCCTATAGGGCGCGGATTAGTCTAAATCTTTATATTTATGAATTTGGGTTCTGAACTTAGGTTATATATTTCTCTAGTTCAAAAATATTTTGTTTTATTTAAGGACCGTTAATCTAATTTGAGATTAAGATCAACTTAAATATATGAGCATTTGGGCTCAATTTGTTTTAACTAAGGATACGTTAGTCCTGTTTGAGACTAAGATCAACTTAGGAAAATTTTCAGGATCATTAACTTTTATTAAGATCCAACAACAGAGCATTTGGGCCTGGTTGCAAGAAATTTCAGAGAGACTTTTAGCCAATTTGGGCTTCGACTGCTCAGTCTTTACTCTTTTCTCTTTTTTATTCAAAGTGCTAATCACTTATTTGGGTCCTATTTGTTCCGCCCTTTTCCTCTATGCAGAAGTGCTAAGCACTTGTTTGGAGCTTTATCGCTCACATGGAAAGCACGTGAGATATTCAGCCTTTGTTTTTGTGGCTCACGTGTATTTCATATGATTGCTTTATTTTTCGGGTGCTGGGTTGCTTTGTTTTGGTGGCTGTCCAATCAGTGCAAATGAGTTTCTTTGTTTTTAGGCACTCACGTGGGGAACACGTGAGGCGCCGAATTCTTTTCTTTCAAAGATTTAATCTCTGTTAATGGTATTTTGGCCATTAATGATCACCCAGATCTCAAGTTTGAAAATCTGAGATCGGTTTTATTTAGAAACTAAGTTTTCCCTTTTTTTATAAGAACTAAGTTCTTTACGTATGGTTAAACCCTATTTTTAAAGGAATTAAATTCCTTTGAACATAAGTTTTTTTTTCTTTCCCTTTCTTTTTAACCCGGTTCTTTTCTCCTAGATTTGAGTTTGAAGAACAGAATCTTCCCGATGAGAATTAAATTCTCAACTTGTGGGAAGATTTGCCTTACAAATCTCAAATCAGAGGAAGAACTAAGTTCTTTTCGTGAAGGGTTAAACCCTTGTTTCCGTTTACATTAGGCAAAGAAGATATTTTGATCTCTGTGTTTTCTTCTACCTTGTCACATTCTATGACATAAACCATAATAAGAATATCATTGGGACGTCCCCTACTCAGCGACGCGCTACATCGGATTCCGGGTGTAGTGTTAAGTATACAAGGGCTTCTAGGTCGTCGTCCAGAAACGGCGCGCTTCATCGGACCCTGGGTGTAGTGACAAATAAGCAAGGGTTTCATAGGATCCGTCTAGCTTCCTGGAACATAGGTTCCCTTATGGGTAGACTAATTGGGTGGGTGAAAAGAGTAGAGTCATAGAGCCTTGGGGTTATAAGCTTTGGTATACGGGTAGAGATAAAAATCGTAATGGCGTAGGCATAATCATAGATAGACGGTTGCTTGAGGATGTAGTTGAGATTAGGAGAAAAGGTGATAGAATTTTACTGGTTAAGATTATTCTAGGTGGAGAGATCCTTAATGTTATCAGTGCTTATGCACCATAGATAGGTCTTGATGACGCTAGTAAGCGTCTATTCTGGGAGGATTTAGACGAGATGGTGCAAAGTATACCTAGTGGAGAGAAGTTATTTATTGGTGGTGATCTTAATGGACATGTAGGTACTAGTCGTAGTGGGTTTGATACTATCCATGGAGGTTTTGGTTTTGGACAAAGGAATGACGTAGGTGACTCGATTCTAGATTTTGCCTTATCTTATGACTTGATCTTAGCAAACACCTGGTTTAGGAAAAGAGAGTCCCACCTTATCACTTTTAAGAGCGGATCAAGTGCTAGTCAAATAGACTTTTTTCTGACGAGAAGAATAGATAGAGGTTGTTGTATCGACTGTAAGGTAGTGCCAGGTGAGAGTGTAACCACTCAATATAGACTTTTAGTTCTAGAGTTTCGATTTAGAAGAGAACTTAGGAAGATTAGACGTAAGATAGAGCCTAAAATTAAATGGTGGCAATTGAAAGAAGGTAACCAAAAGGCTTTTATAGATCGTGTACTCCAAGAAGCGGATTGGCAATCGGAAGATAATTCAGACAGAACATGAAACAAAATGGCTAGTTGTATCAAGAAGGTAGCTAGAGATCTACTTGGTGAGTCGAGAGGTGGTGCTCCACCATCTAAGGACACATCATGGTGGAATGAAGAAGTAAAGGCTGCTATTAAAATTAAAAGGGATTTTTATAAATATTTGAAGAAAAGTAGAGATGTGGAGAGATTTGACAAGTATAAAATGGCTAAAAAGGAAGTTAAGAAAGTTGTTCGGGAAGCTAAATCTAAGGTCTACAAGGAAGTGTACGAGAAATTAAACACTAAAGAGGCTGAAAATGGTATATACCGGATTGCTCGGATGCGGGAAAGGAAGACTAGAGACTTATGTGCGGTGAAGTGTGTCAAAAATGAAAATCAGAAGGTTTTAGTTCGAGATGAGGATATCAAGGAAAGATGGAGAGATTATTTTGACAAATTTTTCAATGAGAGCTTTACTAAGAATTTGGATGGACTTGTCATTCAATCTCAAGATATAAACCGTGATTTCATGCGTAAAATAAGACTACCTGAGATTAAAGAAACTTTGAACAGAATGAGTTTAAGAAAAGCGATTGGTCCTGACGGGATTCCTATCGAGATTTGGAGATGCTTAGGAGAAATAGGCGTTAAATGGCTGACAGATCTGTTTAATAAGATTTGGCAGACAAAAAAGATGCCAAATGAATGGAGGAAAAGTATCCTTGTACCTATCTACAAGAACAAGGGTGACATTCAAAGTTGCTCAAACTACCGTGGAATAAAACTTATGTGTCACACCATGAAACTTTGGGAGAGAGTGATTGAACACATGCTAAGGAAGGATATTAAGATAACAGAGAACCAGTTTGGGTTCATGCCTGGACGATAAACGACAGAGGCTATTCATTTGCTTCGTCAACTTGTCGAGCGTTTTCGAGAGAGGAGAAAAGATTTGCATATGATATTTATTGATTTAGAAAAAGCGTACGACAAGGTACCTAGAGAGGTATTATGGGGGACAATGATGAAGAAGGGGGTCCCCATCAAGTATATTGACATAATCAACGATATGTACGATGGAGTAGTGGCAAATGTCAGAACCTGCAGCAGCTTAACGAGTGATTTTCTGATTACAATTGGTTTACATCAAGGATCTGCATTAAGTTCATTCATGTTTACCATCATGATGGATGAACTTACTAGAACTATCCAAGATGAGGTACCTTGGTGTATGCTATTCGCTGATGATATTGTTCTAGTAAATGAGACGAAAGCAAGGGTTAATGCCAAATTGGAATTATGGAGGCAAACATTGGAATCTCGGGGATTCAGATTGAGCAGGTCCAAGACAGCATATATACATTGCAAATTTAGTAACCAGAGAAGTCAAAACCATATTGGTATAACATTGGAAGGGTAAGAGAAATCACCGAGCGACCAGTTTATATATCTAGGTTCCATCATCCAAAAGAATGGGGAGATCGATAGTAATGTTAATCAAAGGATCCAAGCTGGTTGGTTGAAATGGAGGAGTGCAACAGGGATTTTGGGTGATCGTAACTTTTCGTTAAAATTGAAAGGGAAGTTTTATCGGAGCGCTATTCGGCCTGCCTTATTATATGGTACAGAATGCTGGGCTCCTAAGAAGCATCATACATAGAAGATGTACGTAGCGGAGATACGCATGCTTCGTTGGATGTGCGGTAACACTAGAAAAGATAAGGTGCGAAATGAGGATATTCGTGCAAAAGTTGGTGTAGCACCTGTGGAGGAGAAGATGCGGGAAAACCGGCTAAGATGGTTTGGTCATGTGCGACGCAGACCTATGGAAGTACCGGTTCGACGAATAGATACTCTCGATATGGGCAATGGCAAAAAGACAAAAGGGAGACCGAAGAAAACATGGATGGAGGTGATACGAAACGATATGGTTGCCAAAGGACTCGATGAAAGTATATTGTTCGATAGGAGTGAGTGGAGGCGGGGGATTCCTGTGCTGGACCCGGCGTGATTCTCATGTTGGTTCATGTAGCCTACCCCATATGCTTGGGATAAAAGGCTCAGTTGTTGTTGTTGTTGTTGTTTGTGTTTTCTTCTACCTAGAGTTGGAAAGGAGAGAAATCTTCTTCTTTTGGAGAATTAAATTCTCTGTTGTTTTGAGAGCATCTGTCTTTTTGTTTGCAGAAGCTTGGGGGGTTGATCCTTTCTATTTTGTGTGTGTCTGAGACTTGAAGTCTCAGGCCCTTTATATAGTAAAAGCAAATTGTTAATTAGTTTGAGAAAATCTATCATTTGAGATATACCAATTGATTTAATTGGCCTCAAAATTTGTTCGGGGGATTTTATCTACCGTTAGATCTTTGATCCAGTTTTTAATAAGATTAGGGAAATATTTTCACATATACAGAATTTAATTCTGTCATACGGTGATTTTTAACCACTATTGGATTTTTAATCCAAGAGTTCTCTCTTTAACAGAGCACATCTTATTTTGTTTAGAAAGATATAGGAAATATTTTCCATCTCAGTGGATCTTTAATCCAACAACTTTCTGTTTAACAGAAAATATCCTTCTCATTTAGAAAGATCGGGGAGATATTTTCCTAGAATTTAATTCTATATAGGTAGGCGCTCTCACGTGTTTAACACGTGACCCCGATGTGTTTTAACCTATTTTACTTAGCGCTCATATGCCTTGTATATAGGCGCTCACGTGTTTAACATGTGAGGTCAGTTTGGCTTTTAGTGCTTATGTGTTTTTCATACAAGAAATAAAATTTAATTGTATGTATAAAGTTTAACTCTATCTGAAGCCAATGCTTCAAAAGAGTGTTCTCACGTGTTTAACACGTGACCCCAATGTGAGTTTTAACTGTTTATTTAGCGCTTATACGACACTTACGTGTTTAACACATGATGCCTATTTAGCCTTTAGTCGCTTGCTTTCAGCGCTTATATGCTTTTGCATATAGGCGCTCACATGTTTAATACATGAAGCTCAAATCATGGGGAACTCTCCTTTTTTTCTCTCCCTTTTTTATAAGGGAACTGGTTTATTTCAGATTCTGTACTGGTCCGATCTAGCGCTGCGCCACAATTTAGATGACATGCATATCGAGAAGAGCGTCTCCGAGCACATCATTAATCTTCTGCAGAGTAAGTGTTGGAGATGGTGCCCTCAAAGTCAATTATTGGATCGCAGGTACGTGATTGCAATGATTGAGGCAGGACCTATACCGATATAACAGTCTTGCTCGAGATGATAGTATGCTATCTGGTTTGTCTTTATCATCGTATACATGCTTTAGTTCACTATTGCATGATGATAGAGCCCATAGGATTCTTGCTTGACTACCAGCAGTATGATGGCGATCATATACGTGGGAGCTGTGGTCTATAAGCATATCCTTAAAAATGTCCCTAGTCGTAGGAGTTTCGAGACAGGGCATCGATACTCCAGAGTAGACTAGTGTATACAGTCGAGACCCCGATGAGGGGCGGTGGCCGGGCTCACAAGCCATTGGTGTCAGTTGGATCACTTAAGATGTATCGAGGTGCTCATTAGGTTATGAGTACACCGGACATGACTCGCCGGGAACATGCTAGTTGGTATTATACATATCGTCAGATAGCAGTTCCCTGGTGACATGTGTACATGTTAGTTTGTCGACCTGAGATCGTCATTTGTCTCGTGTGAGTTCCCGCTGTGCTTTGATTCCTACCCTACCACGCTCAAAGGAGACGTGCAAACAGGTATTTTTTAGGTACAGTCCCAAGCCACATGGAGGTAGTGAGCGGATCGTCGGGGATTCGTCTCTCCCGGTATTGGGGGTTGATGTCGCACAGTGCACGGGTGGCCATCACTAGAAATCCTCGGCCGAGGTAGTGGAGAATTACTGATTTTGATCGGTAGCTTCTCAGGTGGTGATGGGCTTCATGCCGACACGATTTATCGCGTTATTAGGGGTCTGACTTTATCCACCACCTAGACTCGATATGCGATACTCTTTAGACGACCGGACCGGACTGTATGTATATTGTCACTGTTAGGCTTACTAGGGTTTATGGATGAGTTCGCTCGTCGGCTTCCCTTTCAATCAATACATAGGCAACCGTTACGTACAGCTTGTACCTCTGACGTGCTAGAGGTATACCCAGTGCCAGTGTGTTGATGAGTCATTAGAGTCCCCCACAGACAGTTTTCCAAGTTCGGGCGAAACGTTGTAGAGGCCGTATGGTTTTATGGCAGGGTTCGGAAAATGCACGTGCGTTTTCGCACGTGTCATTTTTCGGGCGGATAATACTGGTCGGCTTTGGTTTAAGCCGGATCTGAGTATTATACTGTGTAGATATAATATCTTTGTCTCAGTTGAATTTGTATTCGGTCGTAATACAAATGCGGGTATGTTTATACTGATACGGGGTTATCCTGAAATTCGTTTCAGGATCGCTTTTGGAAGTTGCCAGTTTCCAGTTTTCTATCACCCGTCTTTAACATTCGGTTAAATGCGGATTTATCTTTTCTTCTTGAGGGTGAGTCATGAGGTGAGTCATGAGTGGAAAGTTCTAGTTTTGGTGACTAGATTAGTGAGTCACCATTATGCATTAATTGTATGATGAGGTGTTATTAGTGAGTCATCCTTTACATTAATGCATTTTGTTTGTGTTAAGATATTTCTTCATGATAAGCTTTGCTTACACTCACCCCCTTTCTCCTACACTCACCCCCTCCTCTATTTATGGCCGGCCCCTTCTTGAGAGAAGAGGATGGTTGTTCATTTTAAAAAGACTATGGTTTTGGTTCATGAAAATTAACATATTCATATCTCATTTTCATATCGATCCAAAAGGAAACTTCATTAACCGTTCGTCCATAACCTTGGACGTAACGAGACAAAGTGTTCTACTCATTCTCTACATCATCTTGGTCGTCTCTTTTGGCAAACTTGACGACCGAGTTGCCTCGGTTCAGAGGCGGGAGCCCGTTTAAAGATCCGTCGACGTGGTGCCACCTGGACGAGAAGACTGGAGATTCAGGAGTTCGGAGCAGCCGCAACAAAGCATGGGATGATGGTTGAAGACCGAAGGACTCGGATCGTTCGGTATAACATTTCTACCCACTTTGTAGTTTGTTAGTTTAGCTTTAATGGCAGATCCGGGTTATAGTACGCGATAGCGCCAGTTGTAAAAAGTTTTTGTTCCGTATTTGGCGTCTGTTAGACGGCCAGGGCGCTACCGTGGACTTACAGTGGTATCCGAGCCTCACCATTAAGCTTTACTAACTTGTGCTAACGCGTTTAAAAGATCGATCGAACGGAATTTCCGAAATCACAATTTTCAACACACAAGTTTCTGTCGATTTTTTAAAGGGCCTAAAAATAATTTTGCATATCACATAAAAGCGTGCAGGGTTTTTTAAGCAAACTGGGAAATTTTGAGCACGTGATCCCACGTGACCGCCGCGGATCCGCGGTCAAAACTAGGGTTTGACCGCGGAACCGCGGCAGTACTGTGGGAACAGTGCATCAAAATTCTCCAGTAGGCTTTTCTTAGGAAATTGTGGTTTTTAGTACTGTTCTTTTGGGCCCAGATTTTGTTACTGTACAGCAGATGTACGTGGGGCCCACTTCGGGAAGTTTTGCCGATCGAAATTTTAAACTTGTTAGTATGCAGTATTTACATTATATCTCCGACCGGGAATGTCATTTGATCGGTAAACAGCGTCTGATTGCTATAGTTCTTTTAGACGGGTTTGCGAACGTGACATTCGCGTTGATGTTCTGTGTTGTGCTGTGATGTTGCGGATATGTCGTGGTGGATAGCAGGGTGCAATGATAGTGCTGTTTGGATTTATTTGTACATTTGATATTGCGGGGCGAGCGTCCAACATGTGGACTGCCGTCACTGCCTGTTTGTATAATAATCTTTTTGGGACACGACCGGGCTGAGGTCGATGTACCCGTTGTATATATTTATTTCTGTACTAGGATTACCCCGCGACGGAGTGCACGGATAGCCGGGTTCTGGAGGGCAACAGGTCCGTATCTCATGGCTTTGAGAGGCAGAGGGAGCTCACTCTAGAATTGGCAGACTATTCGCAGCACTCGTAGAGGGTACAGGTTGGCCCAAGGAGGGATGCTCAATTTACCGGATTCCGTGAAGTGCCGGGTGTTCCATTCACTATGCTGTGGGGGACTACCTCGCTTCAGGTTTTGACGGGTAACTTGCCGCACCCGTAGGGGTCTAGGTTTCATTGCACAGGCTATCCACACGACCAGGGGAACGTCGGGTTTCAGTAGAGGCTCTGTGAAACCCGGGGATCCCAGATTATCTGTATTGTTCTGTGATGCTTATTACTTTTCTGTAATGTTGCATATTATCACGCCTGGAGCGATTATTGTATATTGGTATATATACTATTAGATGTTGTATATGTTTTACACCCGCGCTAGTCCAGCCCCCGCTCTGTCGTTAGTTAAGTAACCTAACGGGTGATGACGGGACCCAGTGGCAAATGTGGATGGCATATACGTACATTTTATTTTTCGTTCTTTTCTGGTGTGATTGATTGATGGGATTGCGTTGATTCTTATCAATGCAAGGATAAAACAAACCTATATTTGATGTTGTTGGAACAAATTTTTAAAAGGTGTTATTACAAAGATGTTTTCTTTTGTTTTGCATAGTGATATTCAGTTAGAATATCCCGCACCTCATTCGACGAGGCAAGGGCCGAGATCCCTTCACCGGGAGTGACCCCTTGGGCAGAAGTTTACGTCAGGGTAATAACTTCACTATAGTCGATTACAAGTTGCTTTGCATCGCGGTATTCAGTTGGAATATCCTGCACCTCATTCCAAGAAGAAAGAGCCGAGATCCCTTCACCGGGAGTGACCTCTTTAGCAAAAGGTTTTCGCCACTATATTTTTTATAAAAAGCTATCAGGTTCCTTCAACGAGATCAAGTTCATTACGTTAAAGGTTTTTCGTCAAAAACCAGTCTTAGCCCTCCGTCATTTCTTTTGGGTATTCAGTAGTATTCAAGTTATGTATTTTGACCTTCGCCAAGGCATAGTGTTTGGTAGCTGCTGGGTATTTATTTGTAGTATAGATAGATGCATTAGTTTGGGACAGTCGTACTACTATTTTGGCCTTCGTCAAGGGTATGTACGGGTGAGTTCAAATTAACCTGGATAATGACGAGAAGAACTTGGCATGTGACTTATGACATTTTGACCTTCGCCAAGGTCATAAGAGCATGGCGTAAAAATTTTATCGGGAGTTTCTAAAGAAACTGAAACTTGCCAAGTATGCGCATACCTTCTGGAGTGTGATAACTTGAGTGGCTTCCATCAAGTTATCATGCGATGAGAGTTGGATCCCGATTCCCACTGATGAGTTGGTTTACTCTTTGGGTGATCCCAATTGATTCTTCTTTCAGGTTTGGAGGAGAATTTGACGGTACAGTGGGAGGTTTCCTGATTAGATAAAGTGATAACCATTCTGATCTAGGTTAGAGTGCACGCAGAGTGTTTCTTTTCTTTCTCTCTTTGGCAGCGACCTTTGACCGACCCTAGACTATGACTCAGTGACCAAGTTGACCGAACCTTCTTAAAATACTGGCTTTTGGATTGTCTAAAGTTGCATAAGTCATTGCCGCTCCTTTTACCCTTTGTATTTCTCAGAACACCCCATATAGCTACGGACATCCACTTCCATTGGATAGATCCATCGTATGGTTATATACGAACTCGAAAGGATTTCTTCGAGGATGGATCCAGATTCCAGAGAAATAGAATTAGTTTATTCAGTTGTCTTTTATTATCACCTTCTCTCAGGTTGCGATGGCTCCTTGGTTTAGGAGGGTACACCTATTACGCTTATTGGATAGTCTCATTCCAAACCATAGGCAGATGCCGAAAGGTAGGAATGAAGAAAACCAATTAGCTTAAGTAGGGTGTACAGAAGGTAATAACTAAAGACAAAATAAAGGGATTAGAAAGAGGGCAAAGTAAATTGCGACTGTTATCATTCACGACCAAACCACATACTTCATCGCCATTCCTATTTCACCTTTGCTTTTTTCCCAGTTCGGGAGAAATAGAATAAGGTATTATTCAGTTGTCTTTTATCATCACCTTCTCTCAAGTTGCGAGTACTCCTAGGATTAGGAGAGTACACCTATTATGCTTACTGAGTAGTTTTCTTCCAAACCATAGGCTGGTGCCAAACGGTAGGGAAGGAAGAAAACCATTTAGCCTAACGAAGGTGTACAGAAGGTAACGACTAAAGACAAATAAAGGGATTTGGAAAGATGGCAAAGAAATATACGGTTATAGTCATAAATTGGATTATGGAAGAGGCATTACTAGGAATACCAGGATACCCCTACGAAACATTTTCATGTTTCAGTGCATTGTTAAAGGAAAACTGTTTTCCCGATTAGATACTTACTCCAGGGTATGTATTTACCAGTTTTCATTCTCATATCTGTATGGTTTTTCAGATGATGAGTAGGAGTAGGTTATTAGAAATTAGGAGATCCTCATTATATCGGAATTCGTTGTAATTGGTGATATTTGAGGAAATCGCCTGGGTACAGTTTTCAACCTACGATGCACAGGTTTTGAGTTATTCAAACACAGTGGACTTGTATGTTGTCCAGTGTCCGTCAGGACAAAGGGGCAGGTCCTCGTACTATGTTCTGTTTACTTGTGACTTCTCTAGTTTTTAGACAAGTGTTTCGTAGAAATACAATGTCTATGATTTGAGAAGTTGTGGGTATAAGAATAAAGTAGAGAACCAGGTATCGCAAGTATCGGGATTCTTCAAAGAGATCGAAGATGTAGATTCTTATGATTGGTATTCAAATGATAGTAATGGTTTTGAGAAACTTGTTTCTCTTTTAGGTTACTCATAATTGGATGGATTCCTAAGTTGAGTAATACTGAGTAGCCTCTCTCCATTAAGTTGATATGCACTGAAGACAGCTGCATGATTTGAATCTAGTTCCAATTAAATAAGTGCCAAATGTTTCTATATTGGGTATAGAATGATTAATATCTTAATGATGTTAAGGTATGGTGAGTTGTCCAGCTTATGCTTAAAACCAGACACTGGATAACTCAAGGCACGTTTCTGTAATGACAGTTTGTGGGTTGATCCTGCCTTTGACGAGGGTTGATTTTCTACCATCTGAAAGATCAATAGTGATATTGTTCTTGACTCGCCACAGTTTTAGTAAAATGGATTTTTTTTCAGAAAACAGTAGTGGGAGTATGGTAGAACTGGAAGTGATTCCAGAACCGCAAACGATTACGGAAAATTTAATAGAACCTATATATTCAGTCAGGTTTGACATTCCATTAGCCACTCCGCAGATATGGTGGGTAACCTCAGACACCCGAGAGGTACTCCGGTAGCCTCAAGGACGGTGACAGGGAGGTTCTTGTTTACCCAGACTTGACACTACTGTTGTTCCAGACTATGAGACCCGACAGGAGGATAAATATAGCGTCATTCTAAACTAGCTTTAGAAGTGTACGTATATATTATTCTGCCAGAGGGTTGTCGTAGTAAGTGGGAGCAGCGGAAGTATAGTGGACAAGTAGCTTATGTCTATTTATAGGCTTGAGCATATATAGCAGAGATAAGATCATCTAATTTTGATGTAACAGTCATGGCTTTGACTTCATCAGAATAGGGAATGGATCTGTTAAGAAGGTAGTAGGGTGTGATGTCCTGGTATTTGGATGACATACACAGGGTAGGAAGTAAAATTCCTATACTACGATCGGTTGTACTTTGGTCGTCACACATTTGTTTCTCCACAAAGGATATGGATATAATATCAGACATTCTGGTTTCTAGATCTATAGTTTTAGATCTTGATTTGGGTAGTTTCCCAATGTGGGTACTTTGATAATATTCTAAAGGTATTTAGAATAAATGACTCCGGGCATGGTGGTATACCTGCAGGTGATGGAGTCACCCTCTCTAAAGGTGTCTTAGAGACTAAAGGAGAGAGGGATGTGCATGATTGGCAGATCACTTGCTTAGGCAATTGAGTCAATCATGAGATATCAAGTACCACACCAGATGTTGTTCTTTGCACTTGATGCGATAAGTTTATATTAATCCAATCCTGAAGAAACATAAGGAAGCAGTTTTAGAACATAAGTGCGTGTTCTACGGATTTGATGACGGCAGCCTCCTTCGGGAGACGGTTATCATTCCAGACTTCCAAGGTGACATGGATGACAAAGTGATTGTCAGAGTTATAGTTTTCCCTCTGACGAGGGACAGTATTATGGACAGGTGGTCCAAGAGGATACTATGGGAGGCATGGTGCTGGATACTGATTAGATTCAGTTATCGATACAGTCTAAGAAGTTTGGATTTGGAGTTCATTTATGAACTAGGTCCCATCGGATATCCACACATATTCTAAGACAGGTATTACTCGATTCGGGAGATGGCTTTCTCCGCGAACTTGAGATTAAGAGAGACATAGAAAGAAACATCAGGGCGGATCCACTCACTGAGGCTATTTCTCGAACACAAGAGTTTTACAAACTAGCTTTGTGAAACTGATTAGTAGAGGAGTTGGGTGTTCGGTATCACACGGGCTGTGAGTATGCGACATCGCAATAATTAGCCTTAAGTGCAAGTGGGAGATTGTTGGACATGGTGCCCTCAAAGTCAATTATTGGATCGCAGGTACGTGATTGCAATGATTGAGGCAGGACCTATACCGATATAACAGTCTTACTCGAGATGATAGTATGCTATCTGGTTTGTCTTTATCATCGTATACATGTTTTAGTTCACTATTGCATGATGATAGAGCCCATAGGATTCTTGCTTGACTACCAGCAGTATGATGGCGATCATATACGTGGGAGCTGGGGTCTATAAGCAGATCCTTAAAAGTGTCCCTAGTCGTGGGAGTTTCGAGACAAGGCATCGATACTCCAGAGTAGACTAGTGTATACAGTCGAGACCCCGATGAGGGGCGGTGGCCGGTCTCACAAGCCATTAGTGTCAGTTGGATCACCTAAGATGTATACAGGTACTCATTAGGTTATGAGTACACCGGACAGGACTCGCCGGGAACATGCTAGTTGGTATTATACATATCGTCAGATAGCAGTTCCCTGGTGACATGTGTACATGTTAGTTTGTCGACCTGAGATCGTCATTTGTCTCGTGTGAGTTCCCACTGTGCTTTGATTCCTACCCTACCACGCTCAAAGGAGACATGCAAACAGGTATTTTTTGGGTATAGTCATGAGCCACATGGAGGCAGTGAGCGGATCGTCGGGGATTCGTCTCTCCCGGTATTGGGGGTTGATGTCGCACAGTGTATGGGTGGCCATCACTAGAAATCCTCGGCCGAGGTAGTGGAGAATTACTGATTTGGATCGGTAGCTTCTCAGGTGGTGATAGGCTTCATGCCGACACGATTTATCGCGTTATTAGGGGTCTGACTTTATCCACCCCCCTAGACTCGATATGCGATACTCTTTAGACGAACGGACCGGACTGTATGTATATTGTCACTGTTAGGCTCAGTAGGGTTTATGGATGAGTTCGCTCGTCAGCTTCCCTTTCAATCAATACATAGGCAATCGTTATGTACAGCTTGTACCTCTGACGTTCTAGAGGTTATACCCAGTGTCAGTGTGTTGATGAGTCATTAGAGTCCCCCATAGACAGTTTCCCAAGTTCGGGTGAAACGTTGTAGAGGCCGTATGGTTTTATGGCAGGGTTCGGAAAATGCACGTGCGTTTTCGCACGTGTCATTTTTCGGGCGGATAATACTGGTCGGCTTTGGTTTAAGCCAGATCCGAGTATTATACTGTGTAGATATAATATCTTTGTCTCAGTTGCATTTGTATTCGGTCGTAATACAAATGCGGATATGGTTATACTGATACGGGGTTATCCTGAAATTCGTTTCAGGATCGCTTTTGGAAGTTACCAGTTTCCAGTTTTCTATCGCCTGTCTTTAACATTCGGTTAAATGCGGATTTATCTTTTCTTCTTGAGGGTGAGTCATGAGGTGAATCATGAGTGGAAGGTTCTAGTTTTGGTGACTAGATTAGTGAGTCACCATTATGCATTAATTGTATGATGAGGTGTTATTAGTGAGTCATCCTTTACATTAATGCATTTTGTTTGTGCTAAGATATTTCTTCATGATAAGCTTTGCTTACACTCACCCCCCTTGCTCCTACACTCATCCCCTCCTCTATTTATGGCCGGCCCCTTCTTGAGAGAAGAGGATGGTTGTTCATTTGAAAAAGACTATGGTTTTGGTTCATGAAAATTAATATATTCATATCTCATTTTCATATCGATCCAAAGGGCAACTTCATTAACCGTTCGTCCATAGCCTTGGACGTAACGAGACAAAGTATTCTACTCATTCTCTACATCATCTTGGTCGTCTCTTTTGGCAAACTTGACGACCGAGTTGCCTCGGTTCAGAGGTGGGAGCCCGTTTAAAGATCCGTCGACGTGGTGCCACCTGGACGAGAAGGCTGGAGATTCAGGAGATCGGAGCAGCCGCAACAAAGCGTGAGATGATGGTTGAAGACCGAAGAACTCGGATTGTTCGGTATAACATTTCTACTCACTTTGTAGTTTGTTAGTTTAGCTTTAATGGCAGATCCGGGTTATAGTACGCGATAGCGCCAATTGTAAAAAGTTTTTGTTCCGCATTTGGCGTCTGTTAGACGGCCGGGGCGCTACCGTGGACTTACAGTAAGAATGGAAAAACAAAGAACAATCTCAACGCCCGTCGTGATTTGACGAATTTGGATGGTTTGTCCATTAGAAAAGAATTGCAATCTCGTCCTGTGGCTAGTAAACCGAGTTATTACGAGATCCCGCCGGCAATCTACAATATGAACAAAGAGGAGAAGCGGCGGTTCTTGCGTGTGTTGAAAGAATTGAAAATCCCCGACTGTTTCTCATCAAACATTTCCAAATAGGTGCAGGTAGAAAACGAAAAAATCGTAGGACTCAAGAGCCATGATTACCACATATTGATGCAGCATTTTCTTCCTTTATGCTTCAGAGCATCGGTAAAACCAGAAGTTGGTGTCGTGCTTAACGACTTTTGCATGTATTTCCGCCAATTATGTTCCAAAAACGTAGACGTCAATGAAATAGCAGAGCTCGAAAAATATATTCCTTTGATTCTCTGCAAGCTCAAACTATCTTTCCACCTTCCTTTTTCGACATTATTGTTCACTTGTCCGTCCATCTGGCAACCGAGATCAGGATTGGCGGTCTGGTCCATTACCGTTGGATGTATCCAATCGAGAGGTATTATTAACGTTTATTATTCATTATTTAAATTGCAAAGAATTATCATGAATTATTAATATATATTATTTTCAACAGATATTTGTTAACTTTAAAAAACTATATCCACAACAAATATCGTTCTGAAGGTTTGATTACGCAAGGTTATCTTCTGGAAGAAGTCACGTCTTTCTGTGCTCGTTTCCTAAACGACGATGTCAGGATGAAACTGAATAAACCGTAGAATGTTCTTGACAATCCAATTGGAGCAGGAAGGCTAAAAAAACATGTCTTACGATCTCGCGGCTAGTGTACATGGGTACATCTTGATAAACAGCAAATGTTTTGCTAAATATGTAGAGTAAGTGTTTATTATCTCATCGTTTTAAATGGTCGAAATTAAATTTAATCTAATTAATATAACGGTATATTAACGAACAGAGCGCACAAAGATATACTCAAGAGATTGAATCTTAGGACGTAGTCGAATGATATGATTGAAGAAGAACAGATGCGCACTTTCGCCGCTTGGTCTATAAAAGAAGTGAACGAACAATTGAATCGTGGAGAGCAAATTGACAGAGAGGTCCACGACCTTTTAAACGGTCCAACGATTAAAGTTAGGTTTTATAATGGGTACGAGGTATCCGGATATAAATTTGAGATAGAAAGTACGGAACGTATTAGAGCTACGCAAAATAGCGGCATCACAACCATCGACAAGGATTGAAATCCATACTACGGTGTTCTTGAGGAAATTATAGTGGTCTCATACTAGCATACGACTGTCTCATTTCATATATTCAAATGCAGATGGTACGATACCAAATCTGACTGGTTGATGGCCAGGGCGTTAGCATAACCTTTCATGGTATCAGAGCCAGCCCATAAACCCTACACTAGTAGGTTTAAACAATGTTAAAGTAACAAAACCAAAATAACCCCGAAACACGAAACGAAAATCCAAGTTTCTGTCGAAATTTTCAGAGGCTCTAAAATTTTTTTAAACAATTGCAGAGTGCTCTTTTTGTTGTGATATGAACACAAACCAAAAACAAGACGATTTCACCTTATTGTGGCCGGCCAAAATGCCAAATTGGCCGGCCCCACCGGTTTTGTAAAAAGGAAATTGTGTTGGGTTTTGGTCTGTGTTCTTGCCTCTTAGATTTAGGGTTTCAGGTATTGTTTGTTTTTTCCTAAGTTGGATATTTTGTTAACTTTGAGTTTGGGACAATACAGAGTATTTCGAAGTCGTTATTTTTAACACTGTTTAACAGTTTTCAGTGCATACACTTTTATCTGCGACCGTGAATGTCATTTGAGTGGTATAACTCGTCTAACTGCTATATGTTCTTTTAGATGGGTTTGCGAACATGACATTCACGTTGATGTTCTGTGTTTGTGCTGTGGTTGTGGTTGGATAGTCGTGGTGGATAGCTTATGGTGCAATGTTAGTGGTACAGTTGAGATTTATTTGTAAATTTGTTATTGCGGGGCGAGCGTCCGACATGTGGACTGCCGTCACTGTCATATTGTAAATTATTTGTTTGGGGAACGACCGGATTGAGTTCGATGTCACCATTGTACATATTATTTTCATTTTCTGTACTAGAATTACCCCGCGGTGGAGTGCACGAATAGCCGGGTTCAAGAAGGCAACAAGCCCGCATCTCATGGTGTTGAGATGGAGAGGGCTTCACTCTAGAATTGGCAGGCTATTCACCGCACTCGTAAGGGGTATAGGATAACCCACGGAGGGGCGCTCAAGTTACCGGATCCCGTGGAGTGCTGGGTGACCCATTCACTTTGTTGATTGGGGTTGCCTCACTTCTGAGATTAGCGGGTAACTTGCCGCGCTCGTAGGGGTCCAGGTTTCATTGCATAGGCTATCCACACGACCGAGAACGTCGGGTTTTATTTGCGGCTCAAATGAAATCCGAGGCTCCAAGATTATCCACCATTCTGTGTTACTTGCTGAGATTCTGTGATGTTGATTATATAATGCCTGGGACGAATGTTATATATATTTATATATATATACTAGTAGATGTTGTATATGTTTTACACCCGCGCTAGTCCAGCCTCCGCTCTGTCGTTAGTTAAGTAACCTAACGGGTGATGACGGGGCCCAGTGGCGAATGCAGATGGCATATACGTACATTGTATTTTCGTTCTTTTCTGGTGTGATAGGTTAATTGATGTGACCGCATTAATTTTGATTAATGCAAGAAAAGAAACCTAAAAAGATGTTGGAATAAATTTCGAAAAACTACAGTTATTTTCTTTCGCTTTGCATAGTGGTGTTCGGTTGTGAATATCCAGCACCTCATTCCAGGAGGCAAGAGCCGAGATCCCTTCGCGGGGAGTAACCTCTTGAGCAAAAGTCTATACTATAGATTATTCGGTTTTCTTCAAAAACCAAAAGTTTTTCAAAAGCGGAGCTTAAACCACTCCTTTTCAAAACTACTCAGATTCCTTCAACGATATCAAGTTCATTACGTTAAAGGGTTTTTCGCCAAAAACCCAGTCGTAGCCCTCCGTCATTTCGGATTGGTAGTGCTTAGCATTCGGGCTACGCATTTCGATCTTTTGTCGAAGCGTAGTGTTCGGTAGCTATGTAATAATTTTCTGTTGCATGGTAATGCGATTGGTTAGGACAGTCGTGCGATCATTTTGATCTTTATTCAAGGCTCGTACGGGTGTCTCTAATGCAATCAAGATAATGATGGGTAGAACTTGACTAGGACCTTTTGACATTTTGATCTTTAGTCAAGGTCACTTGGGTCCTAGGGGTAAAAACCACATCAGGAGTTTCAAATATATAGGAAACTTGCAGTTTTTGGCATACCTTCTCGACGATGGAGGCTGAATACATTACTGCGAGCGATGCCGCAAAAGAAGCGGTCTGGATGAAGAAATTCATTACCGAACTTTAGGTAGTTCCATCCATTGTTGATCTGATACCCTTGTATTGAGATAACAATGGGGCTATAGCTTTAGCGAAGGAACCACGGTCCCATCAGAAATCCAGACACATCTTAAGACGGTATCACCTGATCAAGGAGATCATAGATCGCCAGGAGATCGAGGTCCGGAGAGTGGATACAAAAGAGAACACGGCGGATCCATTTACAAAGGCCCTCCCTCAAGCGCAATTCGAGCGATTTTTTGAGATGTTGGATATGCGGTACGCCAGCAGCTGGCCTTAGAGCAGACGTTGGATATTCGGTACGCCAATAACTGGCATTTAGTGCAAGTGGGAGATTGTTGGATATGTATGCCCTAGAGGCCATTATTGTATATGTATACATGTGGATGCTGAGGATATGTATGTACATGACGATCTTGCTCAGTTATATAGTATATTATTTCAGTTGTCTTTATCAGGATATGTGTATTTGTTTTTATTAATGCTTTATCCAGCTTGCACATATTGATAAAGACTTGATATAGTAGTATACCATTATGGTTTGACTTTATCTTAACATGGCATATGTCATACACGTTATTGCATATTGCGGTTACATGTTGATAAAACCTGTAGGATCTTGCTTGACTACCTGCGTTATGATGGCAATCATACTTGTGTGAGCTGGGTAGCCTATAAGCACATCCTTAAATGTCCCAAGTCGAACAAATATCGAGATCGGGCATCGATACTTCAGAGTAGACTTGCGTGTACGTTTCTAGACCCCGACGAGAGGCAGTGGTTGGTCCCACAACCATTGGTGTGATCACTTAAGATTGTATACGGGTGCTCACTGGGGGTGAGTACACTGGACGGACTCGCTGAGAACCTCTAGATGGTATTATACCTATCGTCAGATAGCGGTTCTCTTGTGACATGTGTACAGGTTAGTCTTTGGACCTGAGATCGTCATTTGTCTCGTGTAAGTTCCCACTGTGCTTTGATCACTACCCTACCACGGCTCTACTGAGTCGTGCAAACAGGTTTTGGTTGGGTACAGTCCCGAGCCACATGGAGACAGTGAGTGATTGTCAGGGATTCGTCTCTCCAGGTATTGGAAGTTGATATCGTACTGTGTTCGATTGGTCAGGATCATAAGACCTTGGCCAAGGCAGTTGGGATTTACTGATAAGTTGATCAGTAGTTTCCCGGGTTGGTCCTGAGCTGCATCAGCACGAATTATCGGGTTTTTAGGGTCTGACGCTTACCACCCCGTGGATCCAATATGCGATACTCTTAAACGAAGAAACCGAACTGTATGGAGATTGTCACGGATAGACTCGGTAGGGATCCGGATGAGTTTGCTCATCGGCTTTCCTTTTCGACAGGTACCCGGACAGCCGTTACGTACGACTAGTGCCGCTGTGTAACGTTTTAAAAATAATTAAATAAATAATTAAATGAATAAAAGTGTTTAAGTGAATTTTAGGATTTTCGGTAAAGTAAAACGTATTTTTCGTAAAACCAAACCGTGATTGTTTTTCATTATAAATTCAAAAATACCTATTTAATTATGTAATTACTAGTAAATAGTGTTTATTTAGCCACTTATAAATTTTTAGTTTAATTAAAAAAAATTCCTAAATTAATTATTTTAAATATTAACATAAGCTTTATTTTTACACTAAATTAGTGTAAATTACAAATTTAAATGGTTTTAATTTGTAAAAATGAACCATGGCATATTAGAATTTAGTGTGTATCATGCAAAAATTATTTGCAAATTTTTCCTAATTTCTAGAGCTTTCTTGAGTTGCTATAGTAAATAAATAAATAAATAATTAATTAAACCATGAAAAGACTTTAAATGATGATTCTTTCTTGAAACTTCCACACTTTTCTTCACTCTTTTCTCTTTCTCCCTCCCCATGGCCGGCCACAACTCATCCATGGCAGCCCCCCCCATTTTCCACCTCATTTTTATTCAAAAATCATCAAAAATACATCAAAAATTCAATTAAAATTCCACAAAATCATATATATTTTCATACCCTTTATTCTCTACTCTTCTTTACATGGAATTTGGAGTGGGAAAGCATGTATTTTTGAGGCTCATTTTCAAGTTTGGACATGAGGTTGTGGAGGTATAAATCCTTCTCTTTTATTTTATTTCTATTAGATATTTCTTTTAAAGTTTAATTAGATTTAATCTATTAATTCTATTTACTACTTTTAAAATTCAAGTTAGGGTTTGAAAAATCAAGTTGTGATTTTTATTAATTAATGAGGGTTATAATCACTAGTTTAACATATTTAGAAGTGGAAATTCTTATAGGGATGATATGTTATAAATTGTTAACCTAAAATTGATTTTAATTATACTTTTTAGCTAACTAGTTTTTTATAAAATATGTTTATGGGTAATATAAAATTCCAATTAAGATTTCTATCATTAGATTGTAGTTTTAGTGAGCATATTAACATGTTAATGGAAAGAAAAACTTAGTTTGATCACTAGATTCAATTGATAATTGGAAAATAGTAATAAAATGCTATTATTTTGTTAACTAGATTTTGGAAAATTCTAAATAAAAGGGATTTAAAATATAATATTGGTTTCGTTATATCATTATCATCATAAATTGTGGTTTAAGTCATTAATTTATGCAAAATCATGTTTTGAGGTGGAATTGTGGTATTTTGCTTGAAAAATGTTGAAAATTGTTAAATGTTGTAAACTAGAAATTTCAAATTTATATAAATTTGTGTAATAAAAATATAGTAATGGTTTGTATAGTCTAGTAATGCTATTTAATGAGTTTTATGACCATTAGTTTCATTTAAATGTCAAGTTTTGATGAAAAACGGTATATTGGCATTTTCGGGTTTTTGCGAAATTGGACAGTTTGATAGATTTTAGGGTTTCGATGGATTTAATCGTGTTTTATGGTATAAGTAATGTGTTTTTAAACTACAAGTTGTTTGATGATGTTATCTCGATCCATCGGAGTTTATACGCCGATATCGAGCGGTATTTGGTTCTTTTGCGTGGACGGGACATAGGTTTTAACCTATGCTTGTTCTTTGTATCGTTTGACTTTTGTATGTGATTCAGTTTACGATGCTATTTAAATGTTTGCGTCTAGGTACCCCTCACGTGGACTGCGGGCGATGAAGAGGAGGATGGCGACACTGTCTTCGGCAGACATGGACCAGGTGAGTAGATGTATATCTACGGGGGGAAGTCGGGTGGATGGCGTTTAGCACCCCCGCAACGTAGAATAGGAATAGTACTTAGTGACATTAGGAAACCCGATGTGACCCTAGATTCTTACCGAGCAGGACCCTAGTAATGACCCTAGGCGGGACTAGACTGATTTAGGAAAACCATACCTAAGGATGAATACTTTGGGAAAGGTTCGTAGGTTTCTGATAGAAACATACACGCACACACTAAAACTTGACTTGGCGTATACGTATATGTGTGTATATATATAAAACTAGGTATAGGTGTATATATATACACCACACGTATATGGGATTCATTGATGTGATATGATATCCGAGGTATGATGAAACAGTATAACTGGGCTTGATGCCGTGATTCTTGACTATACAGTCGTAATAAAGTGTTAGCGGATCATTAGAGAATGAGATAATGAACATGCATATATAAATTATAAAGAGTGGTGGTGATATTGATGTACATGGGACGCTAGAATAGTACCCGGACTGTAACTGGTGACTGATCACGATATGATATATGTATAACTTGATTACGACATGATATTTCTGAGGATAAACTAATGATGCTTATCATGATGGCAATGATATATGATTGATGTATGCGATCACAGTTTAACACCTTGATCATGAGATGTGCTGATGATGACATTATACGAATGAGGAGACACCTAGGAGATACTTGACCGTACCCCGATATTGGGATGCCGTACGATGGATTTTACCGTACGAGGCTTAGATTTGATGATTGATCCGCACTCTTGATTCGAGGAAGCCGTACTACGTACGTGACGCTATTGAGGCGGGATCGCCGACTATTAGAGATATTGATTCAGACCTTAGGTAGACTCTAGTTTCTTACTGACTAGTCTATTAGGTTTAGTCCTTTAGGATGTTAGATGGACACTGGTTTAGGTTCGACTCACATAGTGGTAGTTGTACTCGTATCTCGCAGAGGAGTGGATAATGCACATCTGTATTTACATTCATACTGTAATCATCATGGTGCATGTTCTTTTATATGTTGCTATAATCAGTATAAACTTTACCTGTTAGGACACCAGCACTATTACCGATGATGCGCATATTCCACGCACACTTATTTGCCGGCTCACACACATCATCATCGGTAATTGCTATGTCACGTACACTTTAGATCATATTGTCTTTTATGGATAGAATCAGTTAGTAATTAGACAGATATAATATTGTGATTATTCTCTGACATTAGTATAAGACATGATATTTATTACTTAGACATTCATGCATTCATATTTCATGTTATCGCACAGTAGTATGGGCATATGCTGACACTTATCATATACTTACTCATGATTTTGAGATTTGGATTTCTATGAGATTTCTGGATTTTTGGGGAAAACCGCAAAAATATATAAAAACTTCTCTCTCTCTCCTCTTCTCTTTTTAAATAAGATGCGGTTTTCTCGTGATGTATGAGTCGTCCACCATGAGTATTTCATGTTTTCTGTTGGATTTCGAGACCCGATTCGAGGAGTGGATGAACCGTCTCGGGTACATGGTGGGCCCGGTATGGTACCCCGGGGCAAGAAGATCGAGTTGTAGACGATGAGCCTGTCAGGGGAAGGCTACCTACCGGTGATGTCTGGCGCAGCGGATATCCGGAGGATACCGACCGTTGTCGTGAGATTTGATGATATGGGCCGATCCGGACTGACGGAGCCCGAGATATTGAGACTTGAGATTACATGTGTTGTGTCGATGTTTGACACGGATTTCCATGGGTTTCATTATTCAGATTTCAGATTCTTATACACATTCTACTATGATAATAGCTAAAGATTTCTTATACATATATATCTGGATTTCAGGATTTGTTACTTTACCTTCATGGTGCATGCATTTCATTCATATGACATAGTATTATATGAGGCACTGACACGACACGGAGTATTTGCACTTACACGGAGTATTACCCTGCTATTACTAGATAATTGGGATATTATAGTGTATTATTATTATGACCTAGGATAGCGTCGTGCATTCGATTTCTTTTCGTAGATGTCTTCTACTCACGAGTTGGCAACTCACCCCCGTTGTGCCAAATTCTTTACAGGTTCGATGTACAGGTTTCCGTGGCAGCTTGTTGGCACATCTTTTCTTCAGGGTGATTTGCACGGTAGGTTGGTTCACTTGTATCCGAACCACCATTGTACTTTTATTCATTCATTTGTATCTAGTAAGCTCCATCAACCATATTTGTATTACTTGATAAGTTTATTGGACCAGTTGTTTATTTCGACCTTAGAGTCGCGCATGTGTTATTCAGATCTGGTGGTTTTGTTTTCTTTTGAGTTTTGAGCCTCGCCTATTGGCGTTGTATATTATTGTGCTTGCTGTGGTTGTTTCCGCCTGTTGGCGTTGATGCTAGCTCCCGTTTGGGGATACTTTTTATTGTTTATGTATATTATACTTGTTGTACCCGTTTGGGGGCCAGTTTTTACAGAGGAGACTCTGCCGAAATTTTTGGGAAAATTGCTGATGCTTTTAAACTTGTTTTCTTTTTCTTCTTCTTCTTCTTCTTCTTCTTCTTCTATGGTTTAGATTTCTGGGCTTCGGCTTACTTAGGTTACGTGGCGCCTCTAGACGCTTCGTAATCTAAGTGCCGGTCACGTTCCGTACTTCGGGTCGTGACAAGGTTGGTATCAGAGCGCTAGGTTTAACCTTGTATAAGTCTAGGTGACCCTTGGTTGATGGAGTAGGCGAGTTAGGTAGAGTAACGTACCGTGGGTATGGTCCGCGGCATACTTACGATACGCTACTCTGCTTAAGGAGCCTCAGGATGTACATTTGTTTGCACCGTATTTCATTCGTTCCTTGATCTATCTTCGTTGATGTCGGAGGGTGGTTCTGTTACCACGGGCGCACAGGCAGAGGAAGCTGCGGCTCGAATGCGATAACCATTAAAGTATTGGTTATTCTTGAGAATTGAAGCATTGCTTAGCGTGCGGGCGAAGGGTATTCACATGCCGTCCGGATGAAGTTAAAGGGTTCGAACGATTATCAGAAAACCATTTTCCTAAGTTTAAAGTATTCGGAAGAACATGCAGGTATTTCGATGGACCCTCTAGAAGAATGAAACCCTAACTCGACATAATGACCACGAGAACGCCCTTGAACCTTAGGGTTTACGGCAGTTCCGCTGTGCCATTAGTGAGGCTTGGGTTTGCCCTTCTACAGCTGGACCATCGATGCTGGGGTATGTACCGGATATTTTTAAACTGTACTTGAGTGTTGAGCTCTCGGGGAATTATGGGATTTTGATGGATCGATCGAAAAGTTTAATGTAGTCCGGATATCAGGTGAAGGGATCGATTACATGGGAGACTCTAGATATGAGTGTTGCCGTTGGTAGCGCAGTCTGCATAGCTACGAAGAGGCGAGTTTAAAGCAGCCGACATCAGAGGAAAGAGGCGCACATTGACGATAGTGTTTACGATTGTGATTTAGTGATTTGAATTTCATATTTTCATTGATTGGATTTTGGTATTTTGAGGACTTTGTTCTACGATTGGTATTTCATGTGTGTACCTTCATTCTATTTGTGTTTCATATATCAGTTGTATTGATGTTGTTTAGTACACAACCAGTACACTTGATTTGGTTTTATATATTTGGGATTTTTGATTTGATTTCGTGCATAGGGGTTACACGTGATTTTGACATATGTTTCGACCTAGTTTTCATGCATTTTTGTGCTGTGATTTCGATTTTGATATTCGATGTATGTTTTCGTGCACCATGTGCACCTGATTAGGATTCTTGCGCATACTTGGCGCACTTGATGCGATTTTGTGCACACCAGATGCACTAAATCGGGGTTTTGTGCAGATTAGATGCACCTGATATTGTGTCGTGCACGCCCGTTGCACTTGACAGATATTTTTGGTGCACACCTGTTGCACTTAGTTTTGTTTTGTAGGTATTCATGGTATCTGTAATTGGTTTCGATTTCAGTGCGCACCGGACGCACATGACATTTTATTGATGTGATTGGGATTGATTTTAGTTTGAACAGTATGTTTTCCTAATTATTATTATTGATTTAGTAACCAGGCGGGACGTGTATGTTAAATAAACGATATATATATATAGTTATTTTTTTTAAAATAAACGTCCGCTACTTATGCCGTGACACGTGCATCACACGGCAATTTTCAAAAAGGGGTTTTTTGTATATTTCCTTATCCAGATATTTGTACAGTTTCACTATGATGCACACTATATATAAGTTGTAGATTGATGTATATTATGTTGGTTTTCATATTGGGTTTTGATATTTTATTCTCGCCATAACTCCGATGATTTCGTTATGCTTGACGGAGTTGATTTTTGTTATGTATTGATGATTTCGGAACCCCGATGATTTCAGTGTTTTGCTAAATGTTTTAGTATTTGGAGGGGGAGTTTTAATTTAAATTCGGGGACCGAATTTCTTAAAGGGGGGAAGATTGTAACGTTTTAAAAATAATTAAATAAATAATTAAATGAATAAAAGTGTTTAAGTGAATTTTAGGATTTTCGGTAAAGTAAAACGTATTTTTCGTAAAACCAAACCGTGATTGTTTTTCATTATAAATTCAAAAATACCTATTTAATTATGTAATTACTAGTAAATAGTGTTTATTTAGCCACTTATAAATTTTTAGTTTAATTAAAAAAAATTCCTAAATTAATTATTTTAAATATTAACATAAGCTTTATTTTTACACTAAATTAGTGTAAATTACAAATTTAAATGGTTTTAATTTGTAAAAATGAACCATGGCATATTAGAATTTAGTGTGTATCATGCAAAAATTATTTGCAAATTTTTCCTAATTTCTAGAGCTTTCTTGAGTTGCTATAGTAAATAAATAAATAAATAATTAATTAAACCATGAAAAGACTTTAAATGATGATTCTTTCTTGAAACTTCCACACTTTTCTTCACTCTTTTCTCTTTCTCCCTCCCCATGGCCGGCCACAACTCATCCATGGCAGCCCCCCCCATTTTCCACCTCATTTTTATTCAAAAATCATCAAAAATACATCAAAAATTCAATTAAAATTCCACAAAATCATATATATTTTCATACCCTTTATTCTCTACTCTTCTTTACATGGAATTTGGAGTGGGAAAGCATGTATTTTTGAGGCTCATTTTCAAGTTTGGACATGAGGTTGTGGAGGTATAAATCCTTCTCTTTTATTTTATTTCTATTAGATATTTCTTTTAAAGTTTAATTAGATTTAATCTATTAATTCTATTTACTACTTTTAAAATTCAAGTTAGGGTTTGAAAAATCAAGTTGTGATTTTTATTAATTAATGAGGGTTATAATCACTAGTTTAACATATTTAGAAGTGGAAATTCTTATAGGGATGATATGTTATAAATTGTTAACCTAAAATTGATTTTAATTATACTTTTTAGCTAACTAGTTTTTTATAAAATATGTTTATGGGTAATATAAAATTCCAATTAAGATTTCTATCATTAGATTGTAGTTTTAGTGAGCATATTAACATGTTAATGGAAAGAAAAACTTAGTTTGATCACTAGATTCAATTGATAATTGGAAAATAGTAATAAAATGCTATTATTTTGTTAACTAGATTTTGGAAAATTCTAAATAAAAGGGATTTAAAATATAATATTGGTTTCGTTATATCATTATCATCATAAATTGTGGTTTAAGTCATTAATTTATGCAAAATCATGTTTTGAGGTGGAATTGTGGTATTTTGCTTGAAAAATGTTGAAAATTGTTAAATGTTGTAAACTAGAAATTTCAAATTTATATAAATTTGTGTAATAAAAATATAGTAATGGTTTGTATAGTCTAGTAATGCTATTTAATGAGTTTTATGACCATTAGTTTCATTTAAATGTCAAGTTTTGATGAAAAACGGTATATTGGCATTTTCGGGTTTTTGCGAAATTGGACAGTTTGATAGATTTTAGGGTTTCGATGGATTTAATCGTGTTTTATGGTATAAGTAATGTGTTTTTAAACTACAAGTTGTTTGATGATGTTATCTCGATCCATCGGAGTTTATACGCCGATATCGAGCGTATTTGGTTCTTTTGCGTGGACGGGACATAGGTTTTAACCTATGCTTGTTCTTTGTATCGTTTGACTTTTGTATGTGATTCAGTTTACGATGCTATTTAAATGTTTGCGTCTAGGTACCCCTCACGTGGACTGCGGGCGATGAAGAGGAGGATGGCGACACTGTCTTCGGCAGACATGGACCAGGTGAGTAGATGTATATCTACGGGGGGAAGTCGGGTGGATGGCGTTTAGCACCCCCGCAACGTAGAATAGGAATAGTACTTAGTGACATTAGGAAACCCGATGTGACCCTAGATTCTTACCGAGCAGGACCCTAGTAATGACCCTAGGCGGGACTAGACTGATTTAGGAAAACCATACCTAAGGATGAATACTTTGGGAAAGGTTCGTAGGTTTCTGATAGAAACATACACGCACACACTAAAACTTGACTTGGCGTATACGTATATGTGTGTATATATATAAAACTAGGTATAGGTGTATATATATACACCACACGTATATGGGATTCATTGATGTGATATGATATCCGAGGTATGATGAAACAGTATAACTGGGCTTGATGCCGTGATTCTTGACTATACAGTCGTAATAAAGTGTTAGCGGATCATTAGAGAATGAGATAATGAACATGCATATATAAATTATAAAGAGTGGTGGTGATATTGATGTACATGGGACGCTAGAATAGTACCCGGACTGTAACTGGTGACTGATCACGATATGATATATGTATAACTTGATTACGACATGATATTTCTGAGGATAAACTAATGATGCTTATCATGATGGCAATGATATATGATTGATGTATGCGATCACAGTTTAACACCTTGATCATGAGATGTGCTGATAATGACATTATACGAATGAGGAGACACCTAGGAGATACTTGACCGTACCCCGATATTGGGATGCCGTACGATGGATTTTACCGTACGAGGCTTAGATTTGATGATTGATCCGCACTCTTGATTCGAGGAAGCCGTACTACGTACGTGACGCTATTGAGGCGGGATCGCCGACTATTAGAGATATTGATTCAGACCTTAGGTAGACTCTAGTTTCTTACTGACTAGTCTATTAGGTTTAGTCCTTTAGGATGTTAGATGGACACTGGTTTAGGTTCGACTCACATAGTGGTAGTTGTACTCGTATCTCGCAGAGGAGTGGATAATGCACATCTGTATTTACATTCATACTGTAATCATCATGGTGCATGTTCTTTTATATGTTGCTATAATCAGTATAAACTTTACCTGTTAGGACACCAGCACTATTACCGATGATGCGCATATTCCACGCACACTTATTTGCCGGCTCACACACATCATCATCGGTAATTGCTATGTCATGTACACTTTAGATCATATTGTCTTTTATGGATAGAATCAGTTAGTAATTAGACAGATATAATATTGTGATTATTCTCTGACATTAGTATAAGACATGATATTTATTACTTAGACATTCATGCATTCATATTTCATGTTATCGCACAGTAGTATGGGCATATGCTGACACTTATCATATACTTACTCATGATTTTGAGATTTGGATTTCTATGAGATTTCTGGATTTTTGGGGAAAACCGCAAAAATATATAAAAACTTCTCTCTCTCTCCTCTTCTCTTTTTAAATAAGATGCGGTTTTCTCGTGATGTATGAGTCGTCCACCATGAGTATTTCATGTTTTCTGTTGGATTTCGAGACCCGATTCGAGGAGTGGATGAACCGTCTCGGGTACATGGTGGGCCCGGTATGGTACCCCGGGGCAAGAAGATCGAGTTGTAGACGATGAGCCTGTCAGGGGAAGGCTACCTACCGGTGATGTCTGGCGCAGCGGATATCCGGAGGATACCGACCGTTGTCGTGAGATTTGATGATATGGGCCGATCCGGACTGACGGAGCCCGAGATATTGAGACTTGAGATTACATGTGTTGTGTCGATGTTTGACACGGATTTCCATGGGTTTCATTATTCAGATTTCAGATTCTTATACACATTCTACTATGATAATAGCTAAAGATTTCTTATACATATATATCTGGATTTCAGGATTTGTTACTTTACCTTCATGGTGCATGCATTTCATTCATATGACATAGTATTATATGAGGCACTGACACGACACGGAGTATTTGCACTTACACGGAGTATTACCCTGCTATTACTAGATAATTGGGATATTATAGTGTATTATTATTATGACCTAGGATAGCGTCGTGCATTCGATTTCTTTTCGTAGATGTCTTCTACTCACGAGTTGGCAACTCACCCCCGTTGTGCCAAATTCTTTACAGGTTCGATGTACAGGTTTCCGTGGCAGCTTGTTGGCACATCTTTTCTTCAGGGTGATTTGCACGGTAAGTTGGTTCACTTGTATCCGAACCACCATTGTACTTTTATTCATTCATTTGTATCTAGTAAGCTCCATCAACCATATTTGTATTACTTGATAAGTTTATTGGACCAGTTGTTTATTTCGACCTTAGAGTCGCGCATGTGTTATTCAGATCTGGTGGTTTTGTTTTCTTTTGAGTTTTGAGCCTCGCCTATTGGCGTTGTATATTATTGTGCTTGCTGTGGTTGTTTCCGCCTGTTGGCGTTGATGCTAGCTCCCGTTTGGGGATGCTTTTTATTGTTTATGTATATTATACTTGTTGTACCCGTTTGGGGGCCAGTTTTTACAGAGGAGACTCTGCCGAAATTTTTGGGAAAATTGCTGATGCTTTTAAACTTGTTTTCTTTTTCTTCTTCTTCTTCTTCTTCTTCTTCTTCTTCTTCTTCTTCTATGGTTTAGATTTCTGGGCTTCGGCTTACTTAGGTTACGTGGCGCCTCTAGACGCTTCGTAATCTAAGTGCCGGTCACGTTCCGTACTTCGGGTCGTGACACGCTGACATGCTTGTGGTTATGGATTTATCCAGTAACGCACTGCCTGCGTACTGTCGAGTCTTTAGAGTCCCACACAAAGGGTTTCTCTGCTTCGGGCGAAACTATGTAGAAGCCGTATGGTTTTATAGCAGGATTCGATCACATACGTGTACTTTTGCACGTATGATATTCGGGCGGATAATACTAGTGGGCTGTGGTTTAAGTCGGATACTAGTATTATATTGTTGGATTATTTTCGTCTCTTTTGTATTCATATTTTTCGGAATACGGATACGGATATATATATACGGATGAGGGGTATTCTTGTAATTTTTGACAAGAATGCTTCTAGAAGAAGACGCCTCATTTGTTATTTAATCTTTTTGATTAAATGTTAAATGAGGTGGAGGTATGAGGCGTTGATTTTTATTATGTGAAGCATGGCTACTTGTTGACTCACTTAGTGAGTCATGGGTTACTATTGAGGTAATGTGGCATCTTGATATTCACTAGAAAATATCTAGATATTTTGTGGTGAAGATAATTTTTTATTATTATCTTTGGGATGCTTGCTTTATTAGTCACAAGACTTAGCCATTCTTCACTTAATTTTTCTTGTGTTGCTCTCTACAACACTCTCATCTCCTCCAAGATTTCCTCTTCTACCTCAAACCCTAATAGTCTCATGTGTTGAGAAACCTAGGGTTCTTGAGACGAATTAATCCATCATCACTCTCTACATCACCTAGGTTACTTAGATTAGCAAACTAAGTAACTTAGTTACCTTGGTTTAAAGGTAGGAGCTCAAAGTAGACACTCTCGGGTGGATCATCTTTGACGTGGGGAAGCCGTCGATCAAGCTCGATCATGGAGGCCACTAGGAGCATGCTAAAGGAGAGGAGTGAAGACCCGAAGGACTCGAGTCTCATGGTATAAACTTCTTTCACAGTAAATAGCTTATTTAGTTGCTAGTTAGGTTTATGGTAGATCCGGTTTAGGGAATTCTAGCGCCAAGTTTATATCGTTAGAAAAAAATTTGTTCCGCAATCGACCTTGGTTGATGGCCAGGGCGTTAGCATAACCTTTCAACCGGGGTATGAAGGTCGATCAATACAGTCTGACTTTGATAAACATTAAACAGATGTTACCAAAATACGACAGCTTTATCTTTCCCACAATGACAATACAAATATATTATTCTCAGGACTTGCAGAAAGTTGACTTGGATGTTATTTGTCGTTGGAAACCGAGAGATTATTATAATGTGCCAACGTTGAATGACTCTAAAAATGAGAGCGACGATGAAGATCTCATGATAATACGTCTCAGTCTATCTATTGAACGTATAAGGGATCCAAACTATTCCGTGCCGCCCATCCATACGTTTGTAAGAAGTGACATCGGCCAATTGATTGTCACGGATCAGGATTTTGAGAATCCACCCAGCGAATCTTCAAATAATGTACCACATAAACGTGTTAGGTAATGAAGTTAAATTGAATGTTCTAAATTGTATAATAATTATAAGTAATGAAATAATGTTTAGATATATATGTAGGATTTGATCATGGGCGCAAGCAAACGCACTAAACGCTACAAGAGACAGCGTCTACAGGACATTCTGGGTCGATTCATACCCGCCGACGAGACTATCTCAGGTCCCTCAGCAGACATGGAAGCCGCAACAACAGCGCCTATCCCTGACAACGCTCCCCCTATTACCACCGCATCACACCCTATGGCCCCCTCCTCACACCGCATCACCCCCGATTGTTCTTACTATCCATACTAGCGCTCTCCATACTACTGCCAGATCACCCATAGCGTCGCCGCCTCCCCCTACCTCTATTAGTGCGTCAGCGGGTCCTCATACGTCAGTCACTCCTGCGCATAGTGCATAGTTTACTCATTTAAAATTTGATACATCATTACAATATAGGTGGATATTGAATCATCTAACTATTTATTGTTTGCAGATCCGTATTGTACTTGCAGGATGGCGTCTGGCGCTACTTCTAGTACCACGCCGGGGACGACATGTATAATCGTTATTTTTTAAAAGCTTTTAAATAACGATTGTAATTTAAATTTGTCAAAATCTATATTCATATTCTAAATATAATAATATTGTGTATGTATATCTGTTTTTTCACAGGCTCGAGCAGTGTTAAGACGAAAGGTCATACTAGGCCCGACTGCTTAGGTCGTCCAAAGATGCTGGGCCATGAGATCTGTTCTTTAACGCGACAGGTGTGCTTGTTAGAGAGTACGTGACCTAGTGGAGAGATTATGTTGGGCAGGAGATTCGTGCTTATTATAAGTATTCGCCCCATATTCGGTGGAACAAGGCCTAGACCGAGCGTGTTACGCGGTTTTTTTTTGGTCGGAGGAGGTATGACACATCCTTTCATACATTTAAATTTCAATCGTCGTTATATACATATAAATATAATTATTTGTTTAATATATTTCAATTTCAGACCAGGAATAATTACATATTCATTGGCGAGCCCGGCGAGAATGGCGTGTACAGACCATTCGATATAGATTGCGACCTTGCTCACTTTTTAGGCCAGTATCAAGTGATCAAGCGACGTGCCGATGGAAAGTGAAAAGTAAACTTTACTTTCTTTGGGCCGCGGTGACCGGGGATCAACAGAGACACTTGATGGAGGTCATCGGCTGGAAATCCTGTGAGAGAATTGGCCGCTTCTTGTCACTTATTTTGAGCGCGATGATGTGCAGGTATCAATTTAATTTTTAAGATTTTAACAATATAACATGAAATCATATTCTAAAATATATTATTTTTGCAAGACGACGTCGGTTCGAAATAAACAGAACCGAAACAACAGCGTGCAAGAACACGCTATCCCGATCCAAAGAAAGCGCTCGTAGACCAACGCTCGGTGGCACTTGGTGAGTATTTCGGCATTTAATTCCGTATGTTTTCTATATCGTTAATTAATTATTAAACTAAATCCTAATTTCATCACAGAAAAAGAAAGACCCGCCAACTACAATGAAGCCAAGGGTTAGGCCGCGTTACACAAGGGCACAGGCGCGAATATGGTACGTTTCATATAATCAAGTTGATTACATATTTTAAGTTAGCATTTGTGCATATATATATATATATATATATACACATACATATATATATATATACATACATATATACGTACATATATATATATGTATATGAGGTTAATGGAGGGAAGAGGCCATAGGAAGGAATTTCCTTCTATGGCGTCGAAATAGTATGCTCTATCTCATTTTTTCCGGCGATCAGCACCCATCATATTCATCGTTATCATCTAAGATGTGGGTACACCAAATTTCATGCGATTCTACAACTTTTTCACCGTTGATTTAGCAATGTAAAAAGTTCTGTTGTAACCGTTAATTTTGAACCCACTAAATCAACGGTGAAAAGGTTGTAGAATTGCATGAAATTTGGTGTACCCACATATTAGATGATAACGATGAAGATGATGTGTGCCGATCGTCGGAAAAAATGATGGAGGGCGTACTTTTTCGATGCTATAGGAGGAAATTCACTCCTATGGCATCTTTCCTCCGTTATTCTCTCTCTCTCTCTCTCTCTCTCTCTCTCTCTATATATATATATATATATATATATATATATATATATATAGAGAGAGAGAGAGAGAGAGAGAGACCCAGTTCCAGGAGCAGACGGACGCCTTGGGACTTGGCTCCGATAACTTGATCACCGCTATTGACCATTTCTGGATTCGATATCCGGCGGGTATCACGGTGGATATGAGCGTGGGGTTGGTCCCGGGGCCCATCGATATTTTGATAACCGCGCATGAGTACGTCATGATCCAGACACGAGCGGATGCGGCAGCTGCGTCGCAAGAGGAGATCCGTCGGCTCCGTGAGCAGGTGGAGCAGCAGTATCAGACGAAGCAGGAGACACAGTAGGAGTTGCAGGAGACGCGGTAGGAGCTTAGGGCGGAGATCCGAGACATGAGACAGTCGTACGCCGATTCCGTCCAGCATCCCATACGGAATGAGTTGAGCACATTCTTTAGGCCATGGAAGAATGGAGGTGGATCGTCGTCCCGACGACATTAGTTCTATTTTTTGATTTGTTGACACATACATTTGTTCATTAATGGAGTATTGATCATATGGTACAATTTGTTGACACGTACATTTTTTGATATGTAGACACATACATTTGTTTATGTTTGCGTACGATTCAGAGCTTATTATTTTGATTATCATATATCGCATGAGATTTGAATATATTACCTGAATGAAAATTATATATTGTTGTTTGTGAATGGAAATTATATATTGCTGGTTGTGATTGAAATTAACGCGCGTGGGGCACGGAAAATTTAATTATATAAATAAAAAAACATTGTTCACGGTTGTAACCGTGACTACAAACATTTTTTCACGGTTACAACCATGAACAAAAGGCTGCTCCAGATATCAGTATCTGGAGCAGATCAGTATTTTGGGTCACGGTTACAAGTTTTGTTCACGGTTGTAACCATGACCCAAAACTGGTTTTGTTCACGGTTCTAACCGTGAAAAAAAACCTGGGGCCCACCCACTGACTGACTTTTTAATTTTTCACGCTAAGAAATGTTCACGGTTCTAACCATGAACATTTCTCATTTTGTTCACGGTTCACTCACGGTTTAAACCGTGAACTAAAGTTCTTTTGTTCACGGTTTAAACCGTGAACAAAAGCATGCCCCGTAGTAGTGTAATGATAATCTTATTTATCTACCTGAAAGCTTGGATATAATCTATTCAAAGTGCATGATATTTTAAGGTTCGGGTAGATCCCAGTGATCTGGAATGAATTATAATATAATTGATTTTGGCCCCCATTTTTAACCCACAAAGAAATAAATCCCAATGTTACCCATTCGCTGAACGATAACGGGTATACAATACGCCGCTTGTTATAGAAGGTGGTATGATTAGGATAATCTCCGGTGTGTCTATACGGAATAGAAAATGTAGCTTTAAAATGTGGGGTGCTTTTGGATCGTTTGTATGTGTGTTTGCATATATATATATATATATATATATATATATATATATATATATAATGGAGGAAAGTGGCCATAGGAGGGAATTTCCTCCTTTGGCGTTGAAAAAACACACCCTCCATCGTGTTTTCCGACGATCGGAATGCATCATCTTCATCGTTATCATCTAAGATGTGGGTACACAAAATTTCATGTGATTCTACAACTTTTTTACCGTTGATTTAACAATGCAAAAAGTTCTATTGTCGGTAAACCGTTAATTTTGAACCCACTAATTCAACGGTGAAAAAGTTGTAGAATCACGTGAAATTTGGTGCACCCATATCTTAGATGATAACGATGAAGATGATACATTCCGATCGTCGGAAAACACGATGGAGGATGTGTTTTTTCGAAGCCATAGGAGGAAATTCCCTCCTACGGCATCTTTCCTCCATTATATATAGATAGATAGAGAGAGAGAGAGGGGGGGGGGCATAGGAGGGAATTTCCTCCTAAGGCGTCGAAAAAATACATTCTCCCTCATTTTTTCCGACAATCGGCACCCACTATCTTCATCGTTAACATCTAAGATGTGGGTACACCAAATTTCATATGATTCTACAATCTTTTCACCGTTGATTTAGTGGGTTCAAAATTAACGGTTTACCGACAATAGAACTTTTTACATTGCTAAATCAACGGTGAAAAGGTTGTAGAATCACATGAAATTTGGTGTACCCACATCTTAGATGATAACGATGAAGATGGTGGATGCCAATCGGCAGAAAAAATGAGGGAGGATGCATTTTTTCGACGCCATAGGAGGGAATTTCCTCCTATGGTGTCGGAAAAATGCACCCTCCAAGATTTTTTTCGACGATCGGCATACATCACCTCCATTTTTATCATCTAAGATGTGGATACACCAAATTTTATGTGATTATACCATTTTTCACCGTTGATTTAGTTGGTGCAAAATTAATGGTTTACCGACAATAAAACTTTTTACATTGCTAATTCAACGGAAAAATGGTGGAATCATATGAAATTTGGTGTATGCACATCTTAGATGATAACGATGATAACGATGGATGCCGATCGTCGGAAAAAATGGTGGAGGTTGTATTTTTTCGACGCCATAGGAGGAAATCCCCTCTTATGGCCTCTTTTCTCTGTTACTCTCTCTATCACACTCTCTCTCTCTATATATATATATATAATTTCTTTGGATATCTATTTAAATAATAAATCTTTTTGTATTATTTAACATAAACCTGACTCTATGCCCATTTAGCTTATGTTCTTAATGGAGATTATGTTGGGCAGGAGATCCGTGCTTATTATAAGTATCCGCTCCATATTCGATGGAACAAGGCCTAGACCGAGCGTGTTACGCGGTTTATTTTTTGGTCGAAGGAGGTATGACATATCCTTTCATACATTTAAATTTCAATCGTCATTATATACATATAAATATAATTATTTGTTTAATATATTTCAATTTCAAACCAGGAATAATTACATATTCATTGGCAAGCCCGGCGAGGATGGCGTGTACAGACAATTCGATATAGATCGCGACCTTACTCACCTTTTAGGCCAGTACCAAGTGATCAAGCGACGTCGCCGATGGGAAGTGAAAAGTAAACTTTACTTTCTTTGGGCCGCGGCGACCAGGGATCAACAGAGACACTTGATGGAGGTCATCGCGCTGGAAATCCTATGAGAGGATTGGCCGCTTCTTGTCATTTATTTTGAACGTGATGATGTGCAGGTATCAATTTAATTTTTAAGATTTTAACAATATAACATGAAATCATATTCTAAAATATATTATAATCTTTATTTTTGCAAGACGGCGTCGGTTTGAAATAAACAGAACCGGAACAACGGCGTGCAAGAACACGCTATCCCGATCCAAAGGAAGCGCTAGTAGACCAACGCTCGGTGGCGCTTGGTGGGTATTTCGACACTTAACTTCATATGTTTTCTATATCGTTAATTAATTATTAAACTAAATCCTAATTTCATCACAGAAAAAGAAAGACCCGCCCACTACAATGAAGCCAAGAGGTGGGCCGCTTTACACAAAGGCACATGCACGTATATAGTACGTTTCATATAATTAAGTTGATTACGTATTTTCAGTTAGCATCTGTGCATATATATATATATATATATATATATATATATATATAGAGAGAGAGAGAGAGAGAGGCCCAGTTCCAGAAGCAGACGGACGCCTTGGGACTTGGCTCCGACAACTCGATCACTGCTATTGTCCCCGTTCTGGATTCGATATCCGGCGGGCATCACAGTGGATATGAACACGGGGTTGGTCCCGGGGCCCATCGATATTTTGATAAGCGTTTGACCGCGCATGAGTACGCCGTGATCCAGACGCGAGCGGATGCGGTAGCTGCGTCGCAAGAGAAGATCCATCGGCTCCGTGAGCAGGTGGAGCAGCAGTATCAAACGCAGCAGGAGACGCGACAGGAGTTTCAGGAGACACGGCAGGAGCTTAGGGCGGAGATCCGAGACATGAGACAATCGTACGCCGATTCCGTCCAGCATGCCATACGGAATGAGTTGAGCACATTCTTTAGGCCATGGAAGAATGGAGGTGGATCGTCGTCCCAACGACATTAGTTCTATTTTTTGATTCGTTGACACATACATTTGTTCATTAGTGGAGTATTGATCATATTGTACAATTTGTTGACACGTACATTTTTTGATTTGTAGACACATACATTTGTTTATGTTTGCGTGCGATTCAGAGCTTATTACTTTGATTATCATATGTCGTGTGAGATTTGAATATATTACCTGAATGAAAATTATATATCGCTGCTTGTGAATGGAAATTATATATTGTTGGTTGTGATTGAAATTAACGCGCGTGGGACACGGAAAATTTAATTATATAAATAAAAAAACATTGTTCACGGTTTTAACCGTGGCCACAAACATTTTTTCACGGTTACAACCATGAACAAAAGTCTGCTCCAGATACTGATATCTGGAGCAGGTCAGTATTTTGGGTCACGGTTACAAGTTTTGTTCACGGTTGTAACCATGACCCAAAACTGGTTTTGTTCATGATTCTAACCGTGAACAAAAACCTGGGGCCCACCAACTGATTGACTTTTTAATTTTTCACGCTAAGAAATATTCACGGTTCTAACCATGAATATTTCTCATTTTGTTCACGGTTCACTCACGGTTTAAACCGTGAACTAAAAGTTCTTTTGTTCACGGTTTAAACCGTGAACAGAAGCCTGCCCCGTAGTAGTGTAATGATAATCTTAGTTATCTACCTGAAAGCTTGGATATAATCTATTCAAAGTGCATGATATTTTAAGGTTCGGGTAGATCCCAGTGATCTGGAATGAATTATAATATAATTGATTTTGGCCCCCATTTTTAACCCACAAAGAAATAAATCCCAATGTAACCCATACGCTGAACGATAACGGGTATACAATACGCCGCTTGTTATAGAATATAGAAGGTGGTATGATTAGGATAATCTCCGGTGCGTCTATACAAAATAGAAAATGTAGCTTTAAAATATGGAGTGTTTTTGGATCATTTGTATGCGTTTGTGCATATATATATATATATAGAGAGAGAGAGAGAGAGAGAGAGAGAGAGGTGTTAATGGAGGAAAGAGGCCGTAGGAGGGAACTTCCTCCTATAGCATCGAAAAGAGAGAGAGAGAGAGGTTAAATCAACGGTGAAAACGTTGTAGAATCACATGAAATTTGGTGTATCCATATCTTAGATGATAAAGATGGAAGTGATGCGTGCCGATCGTCGAAAAAAATCTTGGAGGGTGCATTTTTCCGACGCCATAGGAGGAAATTCCCTCCTATGGCATCTTTCCTCCATTATTCTCATATATATATATATATATATATGAGAATAATGGAGGAAAGATGCCATAGGAGGGAATTTCCTCCTTTGGCGTCGAAAATATACCCCCTCCCTCATTATTTCCGACGATCGGCACGCATCATCTTTATCGTTATCATCTAAGATGTGGATACACCAAATTTCATATGATTATACCATATGATTATACCATTTTCTCATCGTTGATTTAGATGGTGCAAAATTAATGGTTTACTGACAATAAGACTTTTTACATTGCTAATTCAATGGTGAAAAAATGGTGGAATAATATGAAATCTGGTATATGCACATCTTTGATGATAACGATGATGATGATGGATACCGATCGTCGGAAAAAATGGTGGAGGTTATATTTTTTCGACGTCATAGGAGGAAATCCCCTCCTATTGCCTCCTTTCTCCATTATTCTCTCTCTCTCTCTCTCTCAGTGTGTGTGTAATTTCTTTGGATATATATTTAAATTATTTAAATAATAAATATTTTTGTATTATTTAACATAAATCTGACTCTATGCCCATTTAGCTTAAGTTCTTAATGGTTAGATTGGAAGGACGATTCAAATCGGAACAATAGTGTTTCTTGATTAGTAATGATCATTCCAAATCGTAAATCGCTAATGGTTTTGCGATTTCTGGCAACACATCACAGCCAATTTCCGGAAATAAAATATGGTGGCATGACTCATCAAATCACAAAATTAGATTCCCTTTTTGGTCTAAATTCACATTCATGGGGCCAGATTCACATTCCTTCATTCCAAACTTTTCGAATCAGCAACCTAAGTCGTTTACTTCCATTCAGCCATATTAAGCTCCTCCCCTCGCCTATCATTTGAAAATAGCATCTTTAGCCGTGTCTCATCTACCTCTACTTCCTATGACACGCTCATCTATCATTATTTATCACTTCGTTGCACATCTCCAAAACAACTCGATCCAATTCCTTTTTTTGGTCCAAATAAAGATAAGAACAAGTTTTACGTAGATGTCAGCTGTCTAAACCAATTAATTGATTCAAATTCTTTTATACTAACACAAGACAAGCGGTAACAAGTAAATATTTAAGCACAAAGCTAAAGGCATCAAACTGCAGAACATGACCTTCCCTTCCCTCAATCAAAGCCATCTCCTTTCGACTTAATATCCAAAACCTTGGCTTGAAAAAAAGAATCTAATTTAAAAACTTTTTTAAACCTTAACCAAATCTAAGTAAACCATTATGATGTTCCAGGATTGAAACCTAAATTAAACAGAATTGACTAGTAGGGAATATAAACATTCAAATTACTCTCGGAACAGTCGATGAACTAGCCTGAACGATGACGACCGTCAAATAAAATAACCATAAGGTAAGATGACTCCTCTCTACCATTGGAAACCACCAAAATACTACAGTATTTGTTGAAGTTATTTATGCATATAAAATCTCATGGAATAATGTAAATACCCGTAAATTCAAGATGATCTAAAATTATGCTGCATTTTTACAAGCAATGCATTACAATTCAATCATAAATCAACATGATGGAATGAAGCCCTTGAAGACAAATTAAGTTGCAGGCACGTCTTGCAATAAAGAACAAATTTGAGGTAACAAATCTAATGTAACTATAATGAAACAACAGAAGGAAAAATGTACAAAACACCTTTATTGGGCATTTGAGTTATTGGGCATTTGAATTAATACCTCACTACTCAATTTGAGCGCCTCCCAAAACAAGCCAATCATGAAGCGTTGTTATCGTCACTCAGATGATCCATGCCCTGACCCTTTATTCATGGGGGAAAAAGTTACGATCAATAGTCAGATGGTTTTGACTTTAAAACTATATAGCATATGCATGATACCTAGCTCAATAAAAGTTTGATTCACATTCAAAATCTAAAGGAAAAGGAAGAAAGAGACACGAAGTATACATACCCTAGAGGCTGAAGCCTGACCGAGGTTTCGATAGGGTCTTGAGTTTAGATCAATCATTTTAGAGTCAATCTTTACATGATCATCATAAGTTGGTACCATGTGATTTTGTGTTTTCTCTTTCATTGTAGGGTTAGCCACGTGATTCTGATCCTTTCTATTTTCAACATGGTCCCTCGATTGCATGGCCGCATCATCTACCTGGCCTTGTTTATCGCCAGGGAACTACATAAAGATAAATTTTTCTATTTCCGATCAACAAATCCAAATAGTTAAATCTAAGACATTTAAAAATAATAATAAATTATTTATGAAATAGATCCGCTGACCTCAACTCTCTGCCTTAGCAGAAGATACCTTCCATGGGTTCTCTTTCCTCCAACATGCACAATCATATCACATTGCAAACAAAGGGAAGTTCCGTCTATCTCACAATAAAAGAAAGCTACACAAACATTGAGAGGTGAACATAGTTTTAAGTCTGTAATAAACATTTCAAAAAAAAAAAAACACCTATGAAAATATACAAACATACCAGGTGCGTTTTCACAGATATCACAGCGAGGAACATCACTGGGGTCAGCAAGTCCTACTCGTACATGCCGGTTGGCAAGCTTGTTACACATGTGCACCTGTAAAGATCCAATTTTAGAAAATTAATTAGGAAATAGTTTTTTTTTTTAAATAATAGACTTTGGAAAATAAATCCCCATTATTCCAATTAGTTCTAAACTGGATTAAAAGCCAAACTTTGAATATTACCATCATTGTATAGGATCAAAATTTTGTTCGAGAACATGTAGGACCATATGTCCTGCTTACTTAGGAGTTAGGAGGTTGCCAAATGCCCCTCTTTCAACTAATCCAATAGTAGAAGCATCGATACCAATAACAGAAACAAGAAGGAAAAGATACCTAAATCTCAGTCACCTATAAACCTTTCTATTATTACAACTATATACTACTTACCATACTATCCATGTGCACACAGAAAAAATTACAATTAAAACTAAAATCAAGTGAAAATTTATATGATCCAAATTACATGACACGTTCCTTCAATTCCTCTACATTCAATCATATAAACCACCAACTTGCACTAGGTTGACTTTTAGGATGTCGGTGTTAAGATACATAGCCTACTTCGATTATTAAGTGTTGAAAAAACGGAATATTCGGATTCAGGAACAAAACGAACAGAAATTGCAATATTCGGTCGAATATGTGGTCAAACCGCATATTCGGCGCACAAACCGCATATTCGTCCGAATAACGTGAATATTCGGCCGAATTGGCTCATTAGGCCCAAAACAAAAAAACACCCACAACTAAAAAACAAGTGTGGTATCCACAACTTAATTTAAAAACAAATATGACCTGCACTTATTATTTCACAAACACTCTCTCCTCATTTTTCCTCATTCTTCTTTCTCAAATCCATAGTCTTTCAATTTAGTTCGGACGTCTTACCATTATGCCACGAGTATATTAATTTTCTATTTCTTTATATTTTTTGATTTTTTATATGTAATATTTATATGTAAATATTATTGGCCGCATAATCCGAATAAACCAAATATTTACAAGATGAAATCTTCATGATGTCTTTCTACAAAAACATAGTTATGCAGCCAACGTCACAAACAAAATATAAAGTAACCAAGCCACCAGCAAATTGCTGTAGATTTACCACCTTATTAGTGATATTTGTTAGTTTAGATCATCGTTTGAAATCGCAAGAAATTTCGATCCCAAAAATGATTGTCCAAGTCAGCAGACCGATATCGTCCAATGACGAGTATTATTGAATTTACCAATTCATTACTGGACTTTGGTATTAGTTTGTTAATGGTTAAAGGGTTCATGGTTTTATGGGTTTATTATAGATTATTGGGTTATTACGGTTAGTTTGACATCATTAATACGATTCTAGGCATCATTAATTTATTAATAAACTTGCTAACTTGTTTAAAGATACTTTAACTATATATTTAAGAAAATTCCTAATTCTCAAAAAATTCTATTTCTCAAATGATATATAATCTAATATTCCGATCTGCGATGACCGAGATTGTCAATTCCAATCCCAAAAACTGACCGTTTGATATTGGTCTGGACATCAAGATTTTAAACCTTGATTAAGATTAGATAGTTTCTTATTGATCAAGTTGCTTACTTGGTGCTTAAATTCTTATTTGTTGGTCAAGCAGTGTTATCTATTTGGCCCCTATCGATCATCATATTGTGTAGAGAAAATCTTTTCTAATTAAGCAAGTTAATATGGTACCAGATCATATGTTTTTCTATGGCTAGGGTTCAAATCGTCTTGCTTCTTCCTCTATTAGAAAAAGAAAAAAAATCCTTGCCATCGTCAATTTCGTAGTTGAAGTTCCACAATCTACTATCAGTAGTGAAAAATCCTTCATAATCACCGTCCCACTGATCTTGAGATACTTCTAGATCCACTTTTGTGTTGATATCAAGATTGGCATTCTCCAACAACATCATCCTTTTGATGCCGGGCATGATGAGTATGCAGCATACTCATGTGTTCCAATCCTTGCATGCGCCGCCGCCGCCTAAACAATAGAGTTTCTCTAATATTTTCAACTCGTGAGCATCAGAAACATATGCATGTGTGTTCCTATAGCCATCCCCCTTCTTGACGCTATGCTGCTATTTCATGGCGTCCGCATCGTAACCAAATGTTGTGTGTGGCTTTTATATTGGGCAAATTATTTCAATTCTAGTGAAAGATCTTGGTAATAATCTGTGCTGAAAGTGACTCGATGGCACATTCCACCTTGCTACAAGCAAAGTGTAGCAAAAGAGACTCGTAGTCAAGGTTGCCTTGCGATAAGTAAAAGACGCATGGGGTAGATCCGTCTTGCTAGACTTGTCTTTGAGATTATATTATATGCCCATGTCGTTGATTTGCAGTTTGGGAAATGCCAAATGATTAAGCTTTTTATAAAAAAAAATATTATCCAAACTCATACTATTCAATCCAACATGAACATATGAAGAGACGTCAATGAATTTGTTAGTTTATATTAGGTAGTTCCTGTTGACCAAGATGGTTATTTTGTGCCCAAGTTAATCCCAACTTGTTGGCAAAGTATTATCTTGTACATATTTGGGCCTATTGATCATGATACAATATGAAGGAGATATTTTCTAATTAAACCCCTCTACTTGCACCACTACTAGGTTTTGTATCCATATTGTATTAGGGCATCCTAATGTTATACAATACATATAGACACTTGTGCTACAACTTGGATGGAAAAGGTTTCTTTTTGTCTTTCGGTTGGAGGGTCAACGCTACCTTGGTCTTGGGCATGCTTAACTCTCTTTATTGGCTCTCCTAGCTACTTGCATCAAAGTCTGGTTCACCCCAACTTGGTGCCAGCTGTTTGAGCCCAATCACAAGTTCCTGATTAGTGGCTGGCATGCACTTCTTCGTACTCGCTCCAATGGCTTATATACCAAATTTACTTGCATAGTTTTTTTTAAAAAAAAGTTTCCTCCATATAACATCAATACACAAGAAAATAATTAGACCAAGGAATAACCTAGGAACCAACTTGGTCAACAAAAAACTATCTACTCTAAACTAGCAAATGGCACTAACACAGCCGACAAGCCCCATGTATATTGAGTCCGTGAGTTGGTTGCAAACAACTAGAGAATTCACCACCAACCAAACATTTTTAACGTTGTCCATCTAGATAGTAGTGGCTGAACCGGCTCTAGTCGTATGAAAGGCTCGAATTTATCTATAATGACTCCTCGTTTACAAATTACAAATTTTCATCTGCTAGTTCCAGGCCACAAGCAGTTTCTCATGCCAGGGATCACTCAAATCTCCGTGAAATTGAAATAGCAAATAAAAGAAAAGCCATAATTTCTTGTATCCTCGGTCACTATGCCATTTAATATTCAGATCCTCTTACAGACATAGTGTATTTGCTTCATAGAATCTGTATAGAAACAACAAGATTTAGAGGTATATAAGCTCTTGTTAACAGACATTAAACATTTGCATTAGCAGCTTAGTATCTCGAGATCTCTGCACATCGACGCATCTCACTAAAAATACGAAATTAGAACACATAATGACTGAGTCTAACCTACCTTACATAACACCACCTTGAATTTGCATTTTAAGGTCGGAAAATGCCCCCCCGCCCCACACACACACACACACACTAATGATGCAGTATGAGGAATGCTTGATTACATCAAAACTCGATCTTTGATCTGCAGTGGCAGAGTTTTACTCCTTGCTGACTCTATATATCCTTTCGGGTCAGTTCAAAACATGAATTAGATCATTCAAAACTTCGAATGATGTGATTCCTTCCTCACTCTTTCCTAAAATCACCTAACACTAGAGTTAATCTCAAGTTCAGTGAAATGTCGACCAGGGCAACTCTAATTAAATCATAATCAAATTTGCATCATAAGAAGACCTAATTCATTGAAAAAAAGGACAAAATTTGGGGTTTGTCACAATTTTAGAACTAATTAGGGATTTAGCATAGTTTAAAAACTATTTAGGGAAATAGCATCTTTGGGTCAAATCAGCAACACCTAAACGCCACGTAGGATTGGACAGTTGGGAATTCGGCGTATCGAAATCCACACTTTGCAAGTGTGGATTCAACTCGAGCGCTCAAGTTGAATCCGCACTTTGCAAGTGCGGATTAAACTATACGCTCACGAGTTGCCACAAAGCAACTGTGAGCCCCACCCCTTTATTTAATATCTCCGCCCTCTCGGTCTCTATCTCTCTCACTTCTCTACCCAGGCTCTCACTCCTCAATCTCTCTCTCTCTCTCTTCTGAGGCTCCTCGATCTCCCCCCCGGCTCCTCTCTCGATCTCTCTTCTCTCCCCTGCTCAATCTCTCTCTGCGCGCGCTCTCTCTCTACGAGATCTCTAGAGCAGAGAAAAATTGTCAATATCCAGTGAACTCGGCGGCGGGTAACATGTATTCATTTTCTCTTCTTTTCCTTTTTATCTCTTTTTAGATAAAAATAAATAAAAAATAAAATGGGTTTTAGATATTTTACCTTGTACTTGGATCTTCAAGGATTTAGTAAAAAACTCTCTTAATTAGGGTTATTATTAGTGTTAGTATTAGAGTTAGGGTTAGTAATTGGGTTAGTGTTATTGTTAGGGTTAGTGAGAGTGTTAAGGTTAGAATTTATAAAATGTATAAGTTTGTTTCTTGATGGTTGGATAATTTCACAATTATTGTTAATATTAAGTATGATGGCAAATGAGAATGTTGTGTTGATTTATCATTATAACGGAATCTTAAACATTGAAGCGAGTGGTCGGCCGAACTACGTTGGCAGAAAAAGAAAAATGATGAGAGTTAATAAATCGTGCACATATAATAAGTTGACGCGAAAAATTTATGCAACTACGCAGATAAATCCGAGATATAAGACCAATTTAGTATGCAAGATTCCGATCACAAGTCAGGACTACACAAGTGTTGAAATAGCCGATGATGAGGATATAAACGTGATGCTTAGCTTGTGTCCTGAAAATCCATCGATACAAGTGTTTGGTGGAGCAAAAAATGGTACAATCGCATCAAGAAGCAGTACAATTGCATCAAGCTTCCGAACAATAAGGGGAATTTACACGCATGGTCAATATGGCTGTGTAGTCCCGAAGAGCCGAATGTGCCTGATAACGGATTCAATTCCATACAAGTTCCATTCCATGGCACGCAGGTTGACGCAAATATGTATGACTGTGGTTGGATTTGTATGGTCAGATAATATCAAATCCGTACAATATGGATTGCACAATGGAGATAGCGAGAGCAAATAGGTAACATGTTATATTAAATAAAACTGACGATACTCTTCGTATATTGAACCATAATTAATTGATATGTGATTTTTAAATTTATATGTCGTGTAGGTCTTCATTTTTTGTACCGGAGCATATGCGAACCCAAAGTTCAATGCAAGAGTTTGATGCCGGTGCATCTTTAGGAGGTGGAACACCTCATGTGGTTCATAACTTGCCCCCTACGAATTTTTACGTGCAACAGCTTATGCGGGACCATCTTGCTCACATCATGTTGAAGAAAGAGATGACTCCGAAAACGAGGGAGATGGTGATGATGAAGATACTGATCGTGAAGGAGGTGGTGGTATGCAAGAAGTCAGTCGAAGATAAAGTGGACGATCGGTGGGTGCATCAAGTATATGTTAACAATAAATATGTTGAGTTCGAAGAGCCACATTCTAATGAGGCGATCGATGATGCCGTGGTATAAGCATATACTATTGAGGATATGATCATCGATGACACTCGTTGGGCTACGGGAACCGATAATAATGTTGGGTTTCAAGCCGGACAAATGTTTGCGATGAAAGAAAATTTGATTCAAAAACTCAGTGCATGGTCCATTAAAATGTGTCATTCAAAACAGCCAGGATTACCAAATCAACGTACACTGTAGTGTGTGCTAACAATCCAGGTACGGACCCTGGACAATACCCTTGGAAACCGCATGCAATAATTTCAAAACAATGAGCATTTTCGACACACTTCACTATAAAAGAATATAATCTGGAGTATCGGTGCCGAAATACTTCTGGGGATGTGGGGTACAAACAGGCCACATCAATATTTATATGTCAATGCATCTTGCCTTTGCTGAAGAGGCGGCTTGATATGACACCGACTGTGATTCAAGATCAAATAATAGGGGCATATCATATTGATGATTCTTATTTCAAAACGTGAGAGACCAGAAGGAAGGCTTTGTGCATGATATTTAGGGATTGGGAGAAACCATATCAAACTCTGCCATGATACTTGGAGGCAGTCATAAAGAGCAATCTCGGCACAATCTATAAGATCACCTATGAGACCCTAACTCCAACTGCAGTCCAGTTTACCGGCGTGTTTTGGGCATTTAGGGATTTGCACATTGTCGTCTAGTTCTAAGCATTGATGGCACACATTTAAACGGTAAATATCAGGGGACTTTGCTTGTGGCGACCGAGATGGATGCGGATGGAGGTTTGTATCCTTTGGCATTTGCGGTTGTCGGCGGTGAAACCCGTGCAAATTGGGCATGGTACTTGACATGTATTCATAGTTATATCCCCAGTGTAAGCAGTCACACGATTGCTTGGTTGTCTGATCGGATGAAGAGACTTCCAAGGGCACTAGCTCAGGGCTGGCATACGCCCTATTTCATTGCTATTGTTTGAAACATATCAGAGCTAATTTCGCAAGAATATTCAAAGATGAAGCATTACAGTTTTTGTTGTATGAAGTCGGCCATGCTTCAGATCCTTTAATTTATATTCAAAAAAGACCATATGAAAGAAATAAATCCGGAGGCGAATGCTTGGATTAACAAAAGTTTAGGGGGATATGAAGATCGTTGGGCATTATGTAAGGACGGCGGTGTAAGCTATTGAACTATGACCACGAATTGCTCCGAGAGATTTAATGGTGTTCTTAAAGGACCCCGTGCATTACCTATACAGGCATTAATTGCTAGAACCTTCTACTGTCTCAACACGTACTTCGTCGCACGTCGTGAAGCGGCGGCTAAATGGGACAACTGTCCACTCCGAGAAATGGGAGCATATTAACAATGTTGGGGTCGAAATTTACACCCCGGTTGACCAAGTCAAAACCAAAGTCAATCCCAAGCCAAGTGGGCCCAAGCCCAGGTTAAGTGGGCCAATGCCCGGGTCGAGCCCAAACACGAAGCATCCGACCTTCTGCCATGCCAAAATAAAAATTTTGTAATAAATAATTTTGGTGTATTCCCTTTTTTATTTTTTTGAATAAATGTAAGAAAAATGGGCATAAAGCCAAATTTTTGTAAAACCCATTGCTTATGTGCAAAAAGAAATAGCACATGAGGAATGGGATGGGCAAAATGTAATTTTTGTAAAGCCCAAGGGGCTATATGTAAAATGTATAGCCTATAAAGGCAAAGATAATGAAAATATCTCAACAACTTTTTTCTCTCCCAAAAAAATCAAGATCTGTGCTCTTTCTCCTTCCTCAAGGTTCTAAAACATTCTTCTTTCTTTTGAATTAAATCAAGAGTTTTACTCTTCCTTTTCCAAAACTAAATAGTTTTTCACCACAAAACCCACAAAAGGGAGCTTAGATCTTCCATCAGATCTTAAAAATAAGAGATTTTTAAAATCCCACCTCTCTTGTTATCCAGGAGTCGGCCAACAAAGGAGGAAGAAGGAGACCCATCTCCAAAGACCCCACTTTGGGGAAGATCCAGGGCTCAAGGAGAGAACCCCCTTCATCAGCTTCAAAAATATTTTAAGAGTTTAACTCCTTATATATATATATATATATATATATACAAAATAATAAGTATTTCTTTCTGGGAGTACAACTCCCAGTGCAGGGACCAAGTCCCTTTTGCCGCCCAGCGCCCGAGCGCCCACGTGCTTGGCACGTGAGGCGCTAGCGCCCAAACGCCCAAAGCGTTAGCGCCCGAGCGTCCACGTGCCTAGCACGTGAGGCGCTAGCACCCAAGACGATAGCGCCAGCGCCCGCGAGCCGCGCATGTGAGGCGCTGGCGCTTTCTCTCACGCATCCTTTGGATGCACTTTCCCTTTTATATACACACACACTTTCTCTACAACACTGTCCCCCGTTAGGAAAAAATTTTAACGGGATGCTGCCCCGCATCCCGCAAGGGGGCTGCTAGCCTCCTTGACCCCCAGCCCGCTATCCAGGTAGCGGGACCCCTGTAAAAACTCTGCGGGGCCCTCGATATATCCAAAACCCCTTTCAAAACACAACACACGTACACTGCACATTGAGTTCGCATGACCTGTTTGACCCGTTAATCGGAGGTTCTCTCGCTCCAAAGGCGAGAGGTAATTAACGGCAGCTTAGTCCGCGGCTGCCGGAGATTCGGATCCCCACAATCAATAAACTCCAGCCTACCCTAGACAGGAGGAATCTGTAATGCATCTGACAAGCACGCGCGTATTCCCATCTCAATGGGGTGACGAAAAACACCCTACAAACAAAAAATTGTCGATGCGAGACATTGCTAACTTCGTCGATTCTCTAAGTATCGTTGGGAAGTGGTAGATAATAATGGAATGACATGACGTCGGTATAGATGGTGATGGATGTCGTTGCAGTTGTAATATACCTTTACTATAAGAGATTCCATGCAAACATGTGATGACAACTTGTTCACGAGCTTCTGGAGGGGCAAACCTACCATACAAGCACTTATGCGCTATATGGTATTTAGCGGGATATTATCGAGACTCATATGCCTCTGTATTTAGCCTTATTCCTGATAAACGATACCGAGAGAAATATTGTGGGCCATGTATATTCCCAACCAGCAATACGAGAAAGAAAGACAGGTCGCGAAGCTGTCGTATCAAGAGTGTTATAGATGAAGGGCGTGAAAGGGTAAAAGGACAGAACAGGTGCAGCAATTGCAAAAACTATGGTCATAAAAAATCACAATGCTCTAACCTTCCTGATTGGTGCAATTTATTGCATATTTTTCTAACCCATTTATCATATATTATGTTGTTCCAGATAGCTTTTGTGAATTATTACAGATAACAGGATTTGGATGCAAAAAGACGGATAATTGTGCTAAATGAGGATTATGTGCGTACAATGGAGACTTAAGGGAGTTATTCAGAAAATCAAAGGACAATTTGCAAATTTGGAGCAAATTTTAGAATATCATTGTAAATCAGCAAAGGTTGCAACAAATAGAGATGAATCAATCATCACAACAACAAATCAGTTAAAGAAACCAAATCAAATCAAAAGCAACAATTCAACCAGCCTAATTATATACCAAATTTGTTAACAATTCGGAGATCTACGTAACTATAAAAAGACAGCGAGATATTCAAGATTTTATGTGCTCAAAAATCATCTAAATCAACGAAGAAAACACAAAAAAAACTGGAGACACGACGCCATAAAACGGCGGCGGATCAGCGGTGCATCTAGTAAAACGGCGGCAGATCAGCGGTCTATTTTGGGCCGTTCGATGATATTTTTTATGAGCACGATCGTCTTTCCACATAAATTAATATGAGATGTAGAGTTTCTTCTTTCGAAAATTCTAATGACACGCAACAGTATCTAACAGAGCAATTAGATTAGATTTTCATAGTTGTTAGCAAGTTTGATTCTCTTGTATCTTTTATTGTTTGTTCTCCAAACTTCCTTAACTCTGTATAAACACCTGTATAGCCATGGGATTTCATATCTCTTCGATAGACTTCAAAAATTAAGGTTTGCAAAAGTAGGAGAGATCAAGAGTAATTGTAGGTTTTATTTCATAATAAATAAAGTTTATAATTTTCTTTCTATGAGTAACTAATTATTTTTCTAGAGTTTTATATTGTCTTTCATTGGATGGATGGATGGATGTGTTTTATGATCTTTTCTTTTACTTCATCATGAATTATTTTTGATATAATTTCTTTCTTGTAGTTTTCATCATATAAACTAGATCTTATAGGGATAATTGACGTTTTGAATTAGATCTAGGGATTGATGATACGCCTAAAAACTAATTAGGATAATGAAAGTTTGACAAACTAGAACCTTAAATAGAGACGGTAAAATATATGTTTTTTATTAAAATAAATTCAAATTAGATAGTTAAAGAGCTCTAAGTTAATCAACATGATAGTTTAGATTAGCTACCTATTACCATTAATTAAAGATTCAACCTAGGCCATTTTTAATTATCTAGAACTAGTTTTTAATATAGTTGCTAAATGATCTTTTATAATTGATAGGCTATTTTTAATTAATTTAATATAACCAATGCTTTTATATTAAGTAATAGAAATCATATTAGAAATAGAAAAAGAAAAGAAGTATATTTTAAACCAACCATAGAAAGATAAGCAATACAAACCCCCTCATAAAAAACCAATTTTTATTTGCACTTTTTAAAAAAAATATAATTCTTTAACTTAGTTTAAAAGTAGTTAACACACATCTCTATGGGAACGATCCTCAAATACTACTGCGATAAGCTGTATCCTTGCGGTTAAAATTGGAGACTAATAAAATTCCTATTAAGTTTTTGGCGCCGTTGTCGGGGAGGTGTAGTTTAATCATATTTAAATTTAAGTTTTAGTTATTTAAGTTAAATTAGATTTCTTTTAGAGCATTTAATTCTGTGAATTCTCTGTTTCTTATTTCAGGAATCGAGACGAACTTATTGAAAGAGAAGATCAAGACGAACATGAGGCAAATCTAGGTAAGATCTCGTTCTTCCCAAAATCTCAATTTGATTCCAACTAACAAATTTTTGCAGGATTCTTTACGCCAAAAAATAGTTTAGATTTAGATTGTTTTAAATTGCATTGCACATTTAAAAAGATTCTAAGAGGCAACAACCCAAATCCAGATTATGTGGGGATTTCAGCACCTTTCTAGGCCCCACAAATCACAACTATGCATCTGTATTAACCTACAGTAATTTAAAAAATATCTAGACTTCAGCCCTTAAAGACATCGTGCTCAATAGGACAAAAGAAGCTTATAGGCAATCTAACGGTTATTCGATTCAATCTTGAGGTGTCTAGTGACGTGTGACTAGTTGTGGTTATTTAATTAAGCCCCGTCATTTCGGTGATTCGTATAGAGGAACCCTCCCACTTAACTGGCACTGATCTGGCTTCAAGATTGTTAAAGAGTTGTTAGAGGATTTATCCCGCAATTTGTCTCTTGACAGTTATGAGCGGATCTAGCAATTTGACCCAGGTAACCCTAAATCTAGATTGTTTACGCATATTTGATTGTGATTTTTAGAATCCCTGGTCATCTTAGTTTTTGCATTTAAAAAAAAATTGCGTACGGTGTATGCACGTGTAGGGTCGAGACAAAACAAACTGTTTGACTCGTCTTGATTTTATAGATATTATGGCTGATCTTGTCCCCGCTACATCTATGTCGCAGGATAGATGCTATCTTGCATGTACTTCGCTCTCCTCTTGCATAGTCTTACCGATTGCTGCCGGTGACTATGAAATTAAACCTGCTTTCGTAAACTCATTTCCCAAATTCTATGATCTAGAATCGGAAGACGCCTATGTCTTTATAAGGGAATTTGAGAACTTGTGCCAGTTGTTCAAATCGAAGCAGTTAAATCAAGATACTGTAAAACTTAGACTAATATCATTTGCTCTCATTGATAAAGCTAATCATTGGCTTTACAGTATGTCGGTCAACACTATTCGTACATGGGAGTTTACTAAAACTTTCCTTATAAAATTCTACCCGCATTTTAAAACCGCTAAATTCAGAAATGAAATTAGGACATTTTCACAAAAACCGGGGAAATCTTTTGGGAAATATTTTGAATGTTTTAAAGACCTTCTCATTAAATGCCTACATCACAATATAGCTCAGCGGGAATTATGCCAGATAGTGTATGATGGTATGGAGTCTAAACTTATGATAGAGTTGAGGTGTCAAGGCGACTTTATGATGAAAAAGAAAAATAACGCATGGAACTTTCTAGAAGAATTATCAGATAAAACCATACAATGGGAAAATACCAGTGAGAGAGGTTCGGCCACATCTAAGGAAGGGTTATACGCAGTTCAAGCTATTACAGGGATGCGAGCCAAGTTACCGGCAATAAGAAAATCAATAGAAAAGCTATCAACTACAACCATCATGTCTACCAAGTTAGCAAACCCTCTCCTTTCCTAAACTGTCAAGACTTTTTCCATGTTTCCGAAGAATGTCCCTTTGTGTGCGGTCCTCGAGGTCAAGAAACCGCCAATACTGCATATCAAAATAATAATAACAATTCTTATTCGCAAACTTATAGCCATGGATGGAGGAATCACCCTAATTTACGATAGAATTAAGGCAACACTAGCTAACAATTCCAAAAAATAAGACAAGATTCTCCACCCAAAAGCAAATTGGCCAGCTAGTTGCAGCATTAGAGGACATGAGCTAGGCATCTTACCTAGTCAACCTGTTACAAATCCCGCTCAAATGAATTCTAAAACCACATTGAGATCGGGAAAACAGGTTGATAACCAGGTTAGCATGCCCGATAATTCTGTTGAGATACCGGCTGATGAGGAGCAACAAACTCCTGATATTCCTACAGCCGGCATCAATTCATACACCTACACCCACATTCCATCCATCTTTTATAGATATCCCTTTCGAGCCTAGAGCACCATATCCAAAACGTTTAAAGGCTATGAAGCATGATGCTAAAGTGGCGAAGATGGAGACGTTTAAACAAGTCAAAATCAACATCTCTCTAGTAGATGCAATTGACCAAATTCCATCCTATGCTAAATTTCTTAAAGACCTTTGTACTATAAAAAGAAGCAAACGCATGTGCCTAAGAAGATTTTTCTTGCGGTAATGTTAATGACGCACTACGTAATGTATCATCCATAAAGGACAAGGACCCCGGTTGTCTTACAATTTCATGCATTATCGGAGGTAAAGTCATTAATAGAGTTTTACTTGATCTAGACGCTAGTGTAAACCTTCTTACTTTTTCGGTGTATGAACAGTTAGGGATAGGTGAGTTTGAACCCACAAAAGTCACTTTACAGTTGGCAGATCGTTTCATTAAGAAGCCAAAGGGAGATATTAAGAATGTATTAATCAAAGTAGGTGAATTTATATTCTCTGTAGATTTCATCGTTTTAGAAACACGTCTTTAATCCTAAAAATCAAATTCTGGTAATTTTAGGACCACCATTCCTAGCTATTGCCAACGCTTTGATTAACTGTCGCAATGGTTCAATGAAAATTTCATTTGGAAACATGACAGTTGATATAAATATTTTCAATTTAGGAAGCCAACCTAGTAATCGTTATGACTTACCTTATGGAATCAACGTTTTATTTGAATGGTCTAATAAAGAAACAAGTGATGGTGATGAGTGTTTACTTGATTTTAAGGGCTGTGATACTTCATTTAATGGTACACATGATCAACTTATTGATATTTCTCCCAATCTTCATGAACTTAATATGGTAAGATCTTGAAATAATTTCCTTGAAAATCAAATTTTGTTGTTTGAAAAAGAGAAAAAGGTATTGACTTCTTTTAATGAATGTTTGAAAAGCGAAAAAAAGAATTTGATTTTATCTTGTAATTCTTTAAGAGAAAAAAATAATAGTTTGATTGAAATTTTTACTAGTAAAATTGATATTTTAAAATCTTCTATTAATTCACAAGTATTTTTGACAAATGATGTTTTGATTGATAGATTAGAAAAGGAGAAATAATTTTCTGGCACAAACTAATAAATTAGAGAAGAAGAAAATTGAGTTTCTTTTAAAAATTGATATTCAATAAAAAAACCTATTGATGCTTTAAAAACTGAAAATGAAAATTTGATTTTGTCATGTGATATTTTGAGAAATGATCATGAAAATTTGGTTTCATCTTTTAATAGCGTAATTGATTTTTTAAAATTGTCCTGTATTTTTTAAGGAAAGTTGATCGAGAAAATTACTTCCCTCAAGAAACAAAATAATGATTTAACAGTTTCTTTTGCTAAGTTTTCAAAAAGAAAGGAAATGATTGATCATTTACCAAGCAAAGGGAAGAAATTTTTAAATAAAGATGTTGATTTTAAAACTTCAAAGATTCAAAAATCATTTTCATCTAAATTTGTTAACCACTGTTCTAAACATAAATCTAGTCTCATGGATACATCTAATCACACATGTCACTATTGTGGTGCACATGGTCATTTTGCATATTCTTGTGAGTTGAAAAGAAATATATTTTTATATAATAATTTGAAATGGGTCCCCAAAATTAACGCATATAAATCCAAGTTAGTTTGGGTACCAAAATACACAACCACATCTTCTTTTATAGGTATTGAGAATTTGAAACCAGGAGGATTTCAACAAAAGTAAACACAACAATGCGGGTGTAACAAGGTATGTGCTCTAACATAATGAGGACATTGTTCGATTTAAGTGTAGAGATGGTTTGGTTTTGTACATAGTTTGTCTTTCAGAAAAATAAAAAAAATTATAAAATTTTGAAAATAGAAATGAAAGAGTGAAAAATGTATATAAAAGAGAGAGACTTTAAGAAAAAGATATGGATAAATGGATCTAGTAATAAATTGTCATGAGCCCAGTGTCATGAAGGAGTTATTGGGCTTGAGAAAATGTAAATGGAGCCTGTTTTTGAGTCCAAACATTTGAACGTTGATACCTTACTATATGCACATGCACACATCTTGAAGTTTGGAATAGTAGAAAAGACATGTCATGCTTTTATCTATAATGTCCTAGTACGAAAAAAATTTGAACACTGTCTTGCAATTATCAAGATAGCATAAAAATATTTCAGCGAGGATGCTTCATCACCCAGTGGCTTAGACCAACTGGTTTGGGATCATTTGTTGTGTCTTAAGTGTTGCAAGATTAGGACACTGTTATTTATGCCCAATAAGTGATCACATTCGGTAATCGGTTGGTTAGTATCTCACAAAGTATTAACGGTCGTATGAAAAATGTGGAAACAAATTCATCAATTTTATCCGGCAATTAAAAAGTAATAGGAAACTAAAAGCAAGAGTATGGGAGCTTGAATTGAATTCTCCGAAAATAGACATGATTTTATATACACGTATGGGTATATGATCATGTTTGGAAGCAAGATATGTAGGAAAGATTGAAAGAATGATGAGGAAGTAATTTTCGTCATAGATCAAAGTTTATTAAGGTGTGGTTCATGATGACTGAAAATCTAGTAAGGTTTAAACTCTTGTTTTTCGTATTTTTCTTATCTATTCCTATCTTAATATATAGTTTTCATTTTCTTATTTTTGTTTCCTTTATTTTCTTTTACAGGAGTAAGAGTAGGAGTAGGATTTAGTTAGTTAGTAGTTTAGTTTAGTTTAGAATTTGAAACCCTAGATTTGCTTGAGAACTAGCAAAAGATAAGTGTGGAGGTATTTGATTGGTGCAATTTATTGCACATTTTTCTAACCCATTTATCATTTTATTGTCATATATTATGCGGTTCCGGGTATCTTTTGTGAATTATTACAGATAACAGGGTTTAAATGCAAAAAGACGGATAATTATGATAAAATGAGGATTACGTGCGTACAATAGAGACTTAAGAGAGTTATTCAGAAAATCAAAAAACAATTTTCAAATTTAGAACAAATTTGGAAATGTCATTGCAAATCAGCAAATGTTGCAACAAATAGAGGTGAATCAATTATCACAGCAACAAATCAGTTGGAGAAAATAAATCAAATCAAAAGCAACAAATCAACCTGCCTAATTATATGCTAAATTTGGAAACAATTCAGAGATCTATGCAACTAGAGAAAGACAGCGAGATATTCAAGATTTTATATGCTCAAAAATCATTTAAATCAACGAAGAAAACACACAAATACCGGAGACGGCGCCATAAAACGGCGGCAGATCAGGGGCGCATCTAGTCAAACGACGGCGGATCAGCGGCTATTTTGGGCCGTTCAATGAGATTTTTTATGGGCACGATCGTCTTTCCACATAAATTGATATGAGATGTAGGGGTTTCGTCTTTCGAAAATTCTGAAGGCACGCAACAGTATCCAACAGAGCAATTAGACTAGATTTTCATAGTTGTTAGAAAGTTTGATTCTCTTGTATCTTCTATTGGTTATTCTCCAAACTTCCTTAGCTCTATATAAGCACATATATAGCCCCAGGGTTTCATATCTCTTCATTGGGTTTCAAAAATTAGGGTTTGCAAAGTAGGAGAGATCAAGAATAATTGTCAGTTTTATTTCATAATGAATAAAGTATATAATTTCTTTTTTATGAGTAACTAATTATTTTTCTTGGGTTTTGTATTGTCTTTCATTCTATGATTGGATGTGTTTTATGATCTTCTTTTCTTTTACTTCATCATGAATTATTTTTGATATAATTCCTTTCTTATAGTTTTCATCATATAAACTAGATATTATAGGGATAATTGACGCTTTGAATTAGATCTAGAGATTGATGATACGCCTAAAAACTAATTAAGATAATAAAGGTTTGACAAACTAGAACTCTAATCAGGGACGGTAAAACATATGGTTTTTATTAAAATAAATTCAACCTAGATAGTTAAAGAGTCCTAGGTTAATCAACATGATAGTTCAGATTTTCCACCTATTACTATTAATCAAAAATTCAACCTAGGTCATTCTTAATTATCTAGAACAAAGTTTTTAATATAGTTTCTAAATGATCTTTTATAATTGATAGGATATTTTTAATTAATTTAATATAACATGCTTTTATATTAAGTAATAAAAAACATATTAGAAATAGATAAAGAAAAGAAGTAGTATCTTTTAAACCAACCATAGAACGATAAGCAGTACAAAAACTCTAGAACTTTCTCTCATAAAAAACCCACTTTTATTTGCGCTTTTAAAAAAACTAACTCTTTAGTTAGTTTAAAAGTAATTAATACACCGTCTGTGTGAACGATTCTCAAGTACTACTGCGATAAACTGTACACTTGCGGTTAAAATTGGAGACTAATAAAATCCATATCACTTCCACCTCAACTTCAAAATTAACCGCAATGATGCATTGTATTCTATATCCTATATTCAGTTACGTATTGTGTTCGCTGATGTACTGTATCCTATATTCGGTTACATATTGTGTTCATTGATTATTTGTATCATATATTTAGTTACGTATTGTGTTCGTTGATATACAATTGGTACTGATCTTCGAATTATTAATCTTAGCGGATCTTGTATCTATGGACCCTGGATCTATAGATCCATCTGTTTTATACCTGTCGGACTGACATTGGGCGACGACATGCGCGACGGTAAGAAGTTAATTCAATTTAATATAATACTTATACTTACTTCTAATTGTATATTTCTAACAAGTTTGTTTAATGTGTAGAAGAACGTCGTCTTGACATGTACTACTCACTTGCAGCAAGTGAGGTTCTAAGCAATTGACAATGCACGTGTGGGCTGATTTAGCACGTGTGCGGGCTGATTTAGCCACTCGAGGATTGACTATATCGTCTCGACCATTCTCTCATTACAATGTCGGCCAAGCGGTGGAGACCGAAGATCAACACATTTCATTTGCCCATGGAGAATATGACGATCCCCCTTCAAGATGTTGTACTTCTTGGCTTGCGCATCGACGGTCCACCGATGACAAGAGAAAGGTGGCACGATCGGCGGGAGTTGTGCATGGAGCATCTTGGTCGGGCTCCCACACAATTGAAAGGAGGTGCTCTAAAGCTTACATGGCTTCGACATGCATTCGATGTGCCCGAAGATAATGCAGATCAGGCAGAGATCGAGCAGTGCGTACGGGCTTATATTTTTCATCAGATCGGTACTTCCTTATTTCCCGACACGTTGAAAAATATAGTATATCTCATGTGGCTATCATTATTAGCTAATCTAAACGTGTGTGGCACGTTGTCATGGAGGAGTGCCGTGCTAGCCTACCTATATGAGGAGTTGACCACCATCGCTATGCAGGAGCGAAACATGATAGGTGGTTGACTTTATTTTCTTCAGGTAAAAATGTGAAATACTTAATAGAATTCGTTATCAATTTGAATGTATTGGTATCTAATAAAGTATGATCTTTGCAGATATGGTGTTGCACCCGACTATCCACTGGTTGTCCTACATTGATCCAGAAGGTGCAGCTAGATAGAGATCAACCATTAGGGTGTAGGTAATTTTCTAAGTTAACTGATTAAAATCAGCCTTTGCAATTTTTGTGAATCGTAAGTGTGACTTCTGAATTACATTACTTTTTTGTTGCATTACAGGTTTAACGTTGGTCGGACATGGGATAAGACACCCGCCAGGTCTCTAGAGTCTTACCGAAATGAATTAGATATGCTTCAGGACCGAGCTGTACTCTAGATCCCATATAAAGTAGATGTCTGTTGAGATCAAAAATTACATCCCAGTTGACCAGTCAAAGTCAACCCCAAGTAAGCGGGCCCAAGCCCAGGTCAAGTGGGCCCATGCCCAAGTCAAGCCCCGCGGTCGACCTGCCCCATGGCAAAATGAAAATTATGTAATAAATAATTTTGATGTAATTTTTATGAATAAATGTAAGAAAAATAGGTACAAAGCCAAATTTTTGTAAAGCTCATGACTCATGTGCAAAATAAATGAGCATATGAGGCATGAGATGGGCAAAATATCATTTTGTAAAGCCCAAGGGGCTATGTGTAAATTTGTAAGCCTATAAAAGGCAACATGATAATGAAATGAGGGAGAATAATTCATTCCCCTCAAAAGCTAGGGTTTTTTGTGCTTCCTTCTTCTTCCTCAAGATTCTAAACCTTCTCACTTTTTTGAATTAAATCAAGAGTTTCACTCTTACTTTTCCAAAAAGAAATAGTTTTTCACCATAATACCCTTGAAAGGAAACGCGGATTTTCCATCAATTCTCCAAAAGGGGAGTCTCACCCTCCTTTCTCCAAGATCCAGCCAATAGAGAAGAGGAAGAAGTAGAATCATCCCAAAAATTCCACTTTGGGAAGATCCATGGCCCAAGAGAAAACTAAGGGCTCAAGGGAGAAGCAAAAGGTCCTCTTTCATCATCTTCGAAAATATCTTGGAAGTTTAACTTCACAAAATATATATAATAATAATAATAAATCTTTCTTTTTGGGAGTACTACTCCAAGTGCAGGGGCTAAGCCCCTTTGTGTCTTTTTCAGGAGTTTAACTCCAAAAGTCAATTGGGAGTACAACTCCCAGTATAGCCCCTTTTCCCGCTGGCGACCAACGCCAGCGTGCCGAGCACGCGAGGCGCCGGTACCTGCGCGTTCTTTGGACGGTATTTTCCATTTTTTATATATATGCACACTCCACAACATTTTCCCGTTAGAAAAAATTTCTAATGGGGCGCTGCCCTGCACCCCGCAAGGGGCTGCTGGTCCCTTTGACCCCCAGCCCGCTAACAGGGTAGCGGGACCCCCGTAAACTCTGCGAGTCCCCCGATATATCCAAAACCCCTCAAGACACACATACACACTGCACATTGAGTTCGCATGACCAGTTTGACCCGTCAATCGAAGGTTCTCTTGCTCCAAAGGTGGGGTAATTAATGGCAGCTTAATCCGCGGCTGCTGAAGATTCGGATCCCCACAATCAATAAACCCCCGCCTACCTTAGGCAAGAGGAATATGTAGTACGCCTAACAATCGACGCGTATTCCCATCTCAATAGGGTGACGAAAAATACCCTACAGATTCTGGCACGCCCGGTGGGACCTTTCCTCTCCTCCCATATTTCGGGTTAAACGTTCATGCGAACTCAATCAACATACATATCGATAATTATACTAAAATAATACTCTTTCATGCAGGATTTCAGACAATCAAGCCTCAACAATGTCTCCAAGGACCAGCTCGGCTCTCGACACAGCTCCCATTTTCTACACGACGAAGATGGACGCCAGGACGTCCTCCTGGCCAGTCTCGGGCGACAATGGGAGGAGCCGCTGCTACCATTTGGCTATATTCTGTTCGTGCCAGCTAACGCCGTCCCTGCTCCTCAAGCCCCGGTGATGGATAAACCGGCCTCAAAAGGGAAAAGGCCAAATGTCATGGTCGTGAAGGCACCCCACCTAAACACAAATCCGTTTCCGAACGACTCTCCATTGCTCCAGCTGGGTGCAAGGTCATCAACACCAACAAAGCAATAAGGCATCTCGGACAAGCTCCAGCGGTGCCCCTGACAACTGCTCAAATTAGTTATCTTCTTAAGCTCCCCGTCAATCGACTCACAATGGCTTCCTGAAAAACGGATGCCCGCCAAGCCCTCAAAATCGAGAAGTTAAGACAGAAAAGGCTCAAATACAGAGCCAACAAAAGGGTTAGGGCCCCTGCTAGGCTGAACTTCGTGGGGTTCCAAGATCGCGGTTACCCCGCAACAATAGTTGAATCGGCTGTAAGGCTCTCGAACTCTTTCGAACCGCTGAAATTGGTTCAAAAGAACGCCGTGACCGCAAGAGTCAAGAAAACTGCGATCCGGACCGTGCCACCCAAGGACCCAGTTAGGCCAACCGTCTTCGGTCGTCTATCCTTTCCAGAAGAGAAAGGGCCACGACGACGGTTCGAAAAGTCAGCCGCCAAAGATAAAGAGATGGTTGAATATGTGGTCCACACTGTCTACATGGCGGGCATGCGTTCCAGCGACAACCTTCGCAGCAAGAACAAGGATGGGGCCACCATATCTCAAATCCAATATTGTATGAATGTGGCTGCAACTTTCCAAGGCCAGCCTCCTTTGAAAGATAATGAAAACTCTTCCAGTAAGGCTGACAAGCAGAGAGATCTCTCGGTTCATGAGGAGTCGGGCTCGGAAAGTAAAAAGGAGTCGATCTTCCGTCTCAAGACCGCAGAGCAGCAACTTCTCCAAGAGCTCCAGAAGCAGCTCAGAAACAAATACAAAGAGATGGCCAAGCTCTACTCTAAAATTGACGACTTGACGAATGTCGTGATGCAGCTCACAGCCCAAGTTGCCTCTCAGTCGTCCAATCAAGCACAGGGTTCTGCTCATGAATCGGGAAACGGTGTCCTGAGACAGACGATGCATATTCCTTCAAATTCAAAAGTGGACGAGCCGCATGAAAGTCAGCCGCATCCAATCTCTGGAAATGTCTTGACTACCGATAACAGCAACCTGCTAACGCTAAATCAAATCATAGATTTGGTCGGCAACAAAGTCAAAACATTGTAAGGAGAATTCCTTTTATGAGACCCTCACGGCTCATAAGATTCAAAAGACTTAAGCTACAGGGATATGAACCTGTTCTTAAGCTGTCACATTCCCTAAAGTTGCCCTACAAGCGGTCCAATATTGAACTTTGTATACAATCCATAGGCACAAATAAACATTTTCCCATCAACTTCCACTAATGGCGAGAAATTTCCCCATATGGTGAACGACACTTGTAAGTCCTCTCGACTTATAAGGAGAAAACACTCTTAGAAGATTCTTACGACTTACGAGAGAAAATATCACTTGGGAATCCCCACGATTCCTAAGGAGAAAATACACCTACGAGATCCTCACGACTCATAGGGAGAAATACCTTTATGAGATTCTTACGGCTCATAAAGTCAAAAAGTCTTGGTCGACAGGATCCTAACCCTGTCTGCTAAGCCGTCTTTGTTCAAATCGACAAAGGCAAATGATGATTCGCTCCTGGCAATATCCCAGTTGCAGCGATGCTGATGCCTAAACAGGTGTCAAACCCCAAGTTCTTTCACGGCAAATGATGATTCGCTCCTGGCAATATTCCAGTCGTAGCGATGCTGATCTCAAGGTTAGTATCAGATTCCAAATTCGCAATAAGAAAATAGCAGCGAGTAGAAAAAAATGCATATGAAATAACTGAAATGATGGGGCAACTTGCAATAAAAATCAGCGAGCAAAAAATATGCATATAAAAACAGCCGAAATGATTAGGCAACTCGCAATAAAAAACAGCGAATAAAAATGTAAAAAAAAATAGCTGAAATGATTGGGTACCGCGGAAAAAAGCCGAGATGATTGGGCAATCGCAACTTTCGCGATAAAAAAAGGGCTGAAAAGATAAGCGTCGCGGAAATAAAAAAAATGAAAATGAAAATTTCCTTTGCTCTGCAGGTGAGTCCATACCGACCCCTGTATACAATCCATAGGCACAAATGAAAATAGGAGCCATATTTTTCCAAGAGAGAGTCAGATCTCAACGGCAATATCTACAGCCTAGAGATCATCTCGGCGTTCTTTCTCATCCCAGCAGGATGAAGATGCGACGTCAACAAAAGCTCCAATGAGCCAAATCAAAATGGAGCCATGGCAAATTCCTAGCTCCAAGTCTTGACGGTTCATATACAGCCTAAAGACTACCCGGCGTTCCTTCTCATTCCATCAGGATGCAGACACGACGTCAACAAAAGCTCTAACGAGCCAAATCAAAATGGAGCAATGGCAAACTCCTAGTTCCAAGTCTTGACGGTTCATATACAACCTAAAAACTACCGCGGAGTTCCTTCTCATTCCATCAGCGTGCAGACGCGACGTCAATAAAAGCTCCAACGAGCCAAATCAAATGGAGCAATGGCAAACTCCTAGCTCCAAGTCTTGACGGTTCATATACAACCTAAAGACAACCTCGGCGTTCCTTCTTATTCCATCAGGGTGCAGACGCGACGTCAACAAAAGCTCCAACGAGCCAAATAAAATTGGAGCAAAGGCATATTCCTAGCACCGGACTTCCACTGCAATACATACAGCATAGAGATCCTACAGATGTCTACCCTATTTCAGCAAAGAAACAACACGGCATCGTCAAACAAAATGAAGCAACGGCATATTCCCAGCTTCGGGTCTTGACGGCAACTCATATAAAGCCTAAAAGTCTATCGGAGATCATCCCACACCAGTGCGGAGTGGTTATGACTCATCGGGGCTCCAAACTGAATCTAATTTCAAGTAAAAAGCGTCGTGGCAAATTCCTAACGTTTGCTCTTCCGATGGTAATATAGCATAAAGAGATTACTTGAAGACGTCTTGTCCAGCCCCGGAAAGGATCAAAGACACGACAGTCGCGGGGTTACTCGAACACCAGCTTAAAGACCGTAAATCGAGGAATACATCAGCCAACGCGACGGTACTACGGACTAAAACCCTAGTCCACAAACCTAACGGACCTCTGTCGTAAAGAATGAGGGTTATCTATATTTCACGTTAGGATATAAGTGCAAGATCTTTTCGACTTGTCTCGACTCGTAGGGAAAAACATCTTCATGAAACCCCACGGCTCATGAAGATGAAAAGCCTTAGGCGACAGGGATATCAACCTGTTCCTAAGCACTGTTGCCCTACAAGTAGGTCCAAATTGACTTTTGTATACTATCCACGAGCCACATTTTCCAAAGTCGCATACCGACGAGAAAGAGAAACCACTTACGAGTCCTCTCGACTCGTAAGGGGAAGATTCTCTTGTGAGATCCTTACGACTCTCAAGAGAAAAAGCACTTAGGAGTCCTCACGACTTCTAAGGAGAAAATACACCTACGAGATCCTCTCAACTCGTAGGGAGAAAAGTCTTTATGAGACCATCACGGCTCAGAAAGTTGAAAAGTCTTAGGCGACGGATCTAAACCTATGTCCTAAGCCATTGCGGCCCTACAAGTAGGTCCAAATTGACTCTTGTATACTATACATGGGCCACATTCTCCAAAGTCGCATACCGACGAGGAGGAGAAACCACTTACGAGGGAAAAATTCTATTGTGAGACCCTTACGACTCTCAAGAGAAAACGTGCTTAGGAGACCTCACGACTTCTATGGAGAAAATAGGCCTACGAGATCTCTTCGACTCGTAGGGAGAAAAGTCTTTATGAGGCCCCCACGGCTCATAAAGTTGAAGTCTTAGGCGACAGATTTAAATCTGTTTCCTAAGCTATCGCTGCCCTACAAAGAGGTCAAGATAGACTCTTGTATACTATTCACAGGCCACATTCACCAAAGTTACATGCCAATGAGATGAAGAGGCTACTTACGGATCCTCATAACTCGTAAGGAAAAAATACCCGAGTGAGATCCTTACGATTCATGGAGGCGATGAACACTTAGGAATCCTCACAATTTCTAGGGAGAATATGTACCTACGAGATACTCACGACTCATAGGGAGAAAAAACCTTCTTGAGACCCTTACAGCTCAGAAAGATGGAAAAAGCCTTAGGCTACAAGGACCATAAACTTGTCTCCTAAGCCATCTATTCTATGGCCAGGCATAACTTTACACTACTTCACTCATGACATACTTACATCGGCAAAGTAGTGGGGGGCATTTGTTTCCGCCAATTTTTTTTGGCTCGGAGCTTATTGTTCTCTTATAAAAAAAGGAAAGAATAGAAAGAGGAAAAGAATCCTCATAATTTGGTATCACGTGTTAAACATGTGAGCGGTTATATGCAAAGCATATAAGTGTTGAAAACAAATAATTAAGGGCCGAACTGGCCTCACGTGCTCATATGCAAAGCATATGAGTGCTGACCATAAATAACCAAAGGCCAGACGGGCATCACGTGTTAAACACGTGGGCGCTTCTATGCAAAGCATATAAGTGCTGAAAATAAATAACTAAAAGCCAAATAAGTCCCACGTGTTAAACACGTGAGCGTGTATATGCGAAGCATATGAGCGCTGAAAATAAACAGGCTAAAACCCACACTAGGGGGCACGTGTTAAACATGTGAGTTCTCTTGCCGCTTTCTTTGGCAACACTTACATGCACCCCAATTTAAAATGCTAACGTCTGATAGAATTAAATTCTATATAATAGAATTAAATTATATTTGAGAAATATTTTCCCTGATCTTTCTAATATGGAAAGATTTTTCTCTAACAGAGAATCTTGGATTTAAAATCCAATTATGATAAAATATCACTAATTAAACCATTTGATAGAATTAAATTCTATGTAGGAAATATTTTCTTGATCTTTCTCAAACTAGAAAGATCTTCTCTGTCAAACAGAGGACCCTCGGATCAAAAGATCCAACGGTGATTATAAATTCACCCACCGATCATCTGATAGAATAAAAATTGTATCTTAGGAAAAGATATCATGTTAAGTAAACAAGAAAATTTCTCTGTTAAACAGAGAGCTTTTGGATTAAAAATCCAATGGTGAATAAAATTCACCAAATGATCCGAGAGATCATTTTGAATTGATCATGATCTCTCAATCAGAGATTTTCCTAACAAATTGATCTTTTCTCTTATCCTATAAATAGAAGGGAAAAACAAAAAAAAGGAGGGAAGGAACTTGACACAAGGTTCTGCGAAAAAGAGTACAGTGAGATCTTGAGAGAATAGAATTTAATTCTCAAAGAAGAAAGCTTTCCTCATTGAAACCAAAGGTAAAAATACAGAGATCATATGGTCTCTCCTTTACCTATTTAAGGGTTTAACCCTTTATTTAAGAACTCAGTTCTCTCCCTATTTGAGATTTGCAGAAATCTTCCCACAAATTGAGAATTTAATTCATATCGGGGAGATTTTGCTCTGCGGATTCAAAACCTAAGGGAAAAAATTTAAGTTATAAAAAAAGAGAAGAAGAACGAGAACATATAGGAATTTAATTCCTCCAAAAATTAGGGTTTAACCCTATATATAACGAACTTAGTTCTTCCATAAAAAAACGGTGATGATGATCCAAGATCTTCAAAGCCAGAATCATTACTGCTTAGCACTATTTTGAAGCCTCACGTGTTTCCCACGTAAGTGCTTCAAACGAACAAAGAGAGCAACTAAAACTGCCTCACGTGTTTTCCACGTAAGTGTTAAAACACCCCAGTATCAAAAGAAAAGGGGCAGTCATGTGTTTTGCATGAGAACGTTAGCCAAGTGCTTAGCACTTCTGTAAAAAAAAGAATGGGAGATAAAACCCAATGGGCAATGCCCATATTTAGGTGCCTCACTGTGTCACGTGAGCACCACAAAACTCTAGTGTTAACACCAATCCAGTGCCCACGTGAAATGCACATGGGTACTGTATGCCTCGGTGCTTAGCACTGTTGGGTAATTATGGAAACCCAATCCCAACCCAAATTCGCTAAGTTTCCTAAGGTTAAACCTTTTTGATTCTAAAACAACCGAGCCCATATTGCTCATGTTTTCACAAACTGACATTAGTCTCAAAAATGATCAGTGGTCTCCCATTGATGATATCCCAAATGATATTCATCTTATATCTCCTAAGATAATTTGTCTCAAACATGACTAACATTTCTTAGGTCTACAACAGCCCTTTCTCCCTCAAATATGTGATTTGGTTTAAGGGTACATCTCTCCACACCTCTGAGATATGTCGTCGTAATTCTTCAACGTTTTCAGAAAGGTGGCGGGTCCCGACGACCGACGACTCCTTTCATCCCACATTGATACACTTCCAAATTGATGTGCACACCTCAAATCGGATCATCCCAAACTGGACGCATTCCATGTCACCATCACTCACTTCGCCACGTAACAAATACACGTGCGCGCAAGATGAATGTCGGACCGAAATTTCCTTAATCTAATACCCGTCCCCAAATACGGCGATAATGGACCGAAATGTTCCTAAACTAATATTCGCCCCCAAATAAAACGATAATGGACCGAAATGTCCCTAAACTAATATTCGTCCCCAAATACGGCGACAATGGACCGAAATGTTCTTAAACTAATATTCGCCCTCAAATACGGTGACAAAGGACCGAAACGTCCTTAAACTAACATTTCGCCTCAAACATGGCCATAATGGACCACGGTGTCCTTAAACTGAAATAATCGAGCCTAAATGCTCATATGTTTAAGTTGATCTTAATCTCAAACCAAAGTAACGATCCTTAAATCAAACCAAACCCAAATCTAAGAATATACGGATTTTGAATAATTCACGCCCTACGGACGACGACGTAAATTAGTCTCTGTATACAATTCACGGGCAACCAAAATAAAACTAACATACACACAACACGAAGTGAACTTCCGGAGCAGGAGAAAGTGGTTATCGCGATACGGTAACGTAATTAACTGTAGGGGCTTGCGTCTTGGAAGAGCGTCCCCACAATCAGAAACCCCTCGCAAACGAGGGGAAATCTGATAATGTCCGCTACAACGGCTGCGTCCGTCCAAACCTCCGATATACGGTGCCATAAATCAACTTGGAAGCTTCGGAGAGGTGGACGGATAAATCCAAATAGCATCTGCTCCCAGATTTAGGCAAGACGATCCATCTCAGGTTCGTCTCTGTTTCCGGCGGTGAACAAGGCTCATAAAATTAAAAAGCCTTAAGTGATAGGGACCTAAACCTGTCTCCTAAGCCATCACTCCCCAACAGGAAAAGGCAAAGGCAAATGATGAATTGCTCCTGGCACCTGTGCTTCGGTGTTAACAACACTGATACCGACCCTAATCCTGAAATTCCAAATCGATCTAATAGACCCCTAAGTCGTTAAACTGGAAACAGATGACCTCTAAGTCGTTAAACTGGGAACAGATGACCCTAAAGTCGTTAAACTGGGAACGAGGGAAATCCTTTCATGGTTAATGATGATTCGCTTCCGATACCATATTCCAGTGTAGCGGTGCTGATGCCAAATCAAAACCAAAATCCACAAATCCTCTCATGGCAAATGATGATTCGCTCCTGGTACCATATTCCAGTATAGCGATGCTGATGTCAACCCAAATCACATCAAATCAGCAAGACAACCAATGACTTCCTTGACAGAATCAAGCTCCATCTTGGAAACAAGTCGAATCCCGACACCGCAAGAAGCGGAGCAAGTCAAATGACAACACCGACCGTCCACGTCGCTAAAAGGACGGCACCGACCGTCCAAGTCGCAAAAAGGACAGTAATGACCTCCCCGTCGAAATTATGCTCCGACTCGGAATCAAGTCAACCAATGACCTCCCCGTCGGAATTATGCTCCGTCTCGGAATCAAGTCATCCAATGACCTCCCCGTCGGAATTATGCTCTGTCTCGGAATCAAGACAACCAATGATATTCCCGTCGAAATTATGCTTCGAATCGGAATCAAGTCAACCAATGACCTCTGCGGATTTTTAAGTTGGTAAAGACCCACCCCTTGAGCGGAATCATGCTTCGTCTCAGAGTGTACCCCGTATCAATATCATGCTTCGCTTCGGAGTATCTGGTTTCCCCGTCGGAATTATGCTTTGCCTGGGAATTGACCTCTGCGTCGGAATCATGATTCGTCTCAGAGTGTATCTCGTGTTGAAATCATGTTTCGCCTCGGAGTACCTGCGTTCCCTGTCGGAATTATGCTTCGACTCGAAATCAACTTCTGCATTGGAGCTATATTTCGTTCAGAATGTCTGCCTTGTGCCGGAACTAAGCTTCGTCTCAGGATACACCTGTCCCATGTCGGAATTATGCTCTGATCCACGGAATTATGTCTGGTCCCTGGAATTATGCTTCGATCCCTGGAATTATGCTCCGATCCCCGAAACTATGCTCTCAGAATGATGCTCCGCCCCCGGAATGATGTTCCACCTCGAAGTCCAACTCCAAGATCCATCAATTTTATGCACACAACTCATATACGCGGTGTGCATTTATTGATGGGGAGGCACTTTGGTAGGGTCAAAGATTACACCCCGGTTGACCAAGTCAAAATCAAAATCAACCCCAAGTAAGCGGGCCCAAGCCCAGGCCAAGTGGCCCATGCCCAAGTCGAGCCCTGCGGCCGACCTGCACCATGCCAAAATGAAAATTATGTAATAAATAATTTTGATATAATTTTTATGAATAAATGTAAGAAAAATAGGCACAAAACAAATTTTTTGTAAAACCCATGGCTCATATATAAAATAAATGAGTACATGAGGCATGAGATGGGCAAAATACCATTTTGTAAAACCCAAGGGGTTATGTGTAAATTTGTAAGCCTATAAAAGGTAACATGATGATGAAATAAATGAGAATAATTCATTCCCCTCAAAAGCTAGGGTTTTTTGTGTCTCCTTCTCTTTCCTCAAGATTCTAAACCTTCTCCCTTTTTGAATTAAATCAAGAGTTTCAATCTTCCTTTTGCAAAAAGAAATAGTTTTTCATCACAAAACCCTTGAAGGGAAATGCGGATCTTCCATCAAATCTCCAAAAGAGGAGAATTTAAATCTCACCCTCCTTTCTCCAAGATCCAGCAAATAAAGAGGAAGGAGACCCATCCCCCAAAATCCCACTTTGGAAAGATCCAAGACTCAAGAGAAAACTCAGGGCTCAAGGGAGATGAAAGGGATCCCCTTTCATCATCTTCGAAAATATCTTGAGAGTTTAACTCAACAAAAAAATAATATATATATATATAATAATAAATCTTTCTTTTTGGGAGTACAACTCCCAGTGCAGATGCTAAGCCCCTTTGTCCTCTTTTTCAGGAGTTTAACTCCAAAAGTCAATTGGAAGTACAACTCACAGTATATGGGCTAAGCCCCCTTTTCCTGCCGGCGTCCGGTGCCCGCGTGCCGGGCACGCGAGGCGCCGGGGTCCGGCTCCCAGCGCCCGTGTGCTGGGCATGTGAGGCACTGGCACCCACACGTTGTTTGAACGCTATTTTCCCTTTTTATATATATACACACTCCACAACACTTTTCCTGTTAGAAAAAATTTCTAACGGGGCGCTGCCCCGCACCCCGTAAGAGGTTACTAGCCCCCTCGACCCCCAACTCGCTAACCGGGTAGCAGGATTCTTGTAAACTCTGCGAGGCCCCCGATATATCCAAAACCCCTCAAGACAAACACACACACTGCACATTGAGTTTGCATGACCAGTTTGACCCGTCAATCGGAGGTTTTTTCGCTCCAAAGGCGAGGGGTAATTAACGGCAGCTTAGTCCGTAGCTGCCGGAGATTCGGATCCCCATAATCAATAAACCCCCGCCTACCCTAGACAGGGGGAATCTGTAGTACACCTGACAAGCGACACGTATTTTTATCTCAATAGGGTGACGAAAAACACCCTACAATGTCTACCAGACTTTACCAAATTTCTGTTTAGCGGGATCCAATATCTGACGTGTCCGGGCACCTATTATATATTTCTGCATCGTCGCATATCATGTCCCCGACCGTATATTAAGACAGTTCGGGCTTGTACAACACATCCTAGATCCGGTAGGGCAGATTGATCGGGTCGAACGGAGGGAAAGATCAGTTGTAGATTGAAGGATTGTTCGACATATCTATATCGTTCGATAGAATGCGCATGCTCTACTTGTCGAACGCCAGAGAGAACCTGAGTTACTGATAGCGGATTGCCAGCGTTGGTACAGGAGGATAGCACAACGGTACATTTAGACGGTGTGTCCTCCACGGGTCCACAGATGATATATGAGCCGCAGGAACCCGTTGAGCGTGAAATGGTAAACTTTGTTATTGTTTTCTATTTTTTTGTCCGTTTCTTAAAATTATATATTTGAGATATTTACTTGTATATTACAAGCCGAAGAAATGTTTCAAGTCTATGACGTCGCGGACATCGTAATACGTGAACACGAGACAACGGCTAGTGGGATCAAAGCCATATGGAAATCGGTCAGTAGTTTCTTTCAACGACGTCCATTAAGGCGTCCAGATCCTTCTCTTCTTTCACCACCACCGGTGACCGTGACTTATCAACGTCGTCGACCTAGAGACAAAACTGGACCTTCTAGAACTACAAACCAACCTGGATCTAGGAGAGCTATGGACCAACCCGGATCCTCGCAGCTAGCTACACAACCAGAGGATATACCAGGTCTATCGCAGCACCGTTGCCGTAGATCTGGGATTCTAGGTGCGTTGTCATGCTTTCTAAGATGTTCTCTTTTGTACTTGTTCTTATCGTATTTGGTCATTACTCCATCTAGACACTTGTATATTCCTTTACTTAGAGACATGAGATGTATATATTTAGGTGTCGAACTCGTGTGGAGTCGATTTTGTTTTATTTATATATAGCGTTTATTGTTTTCTGCTTGTTGTTCTTCTCCTTTAGGCGTCGTATATTTTGCGTGGATTGTGTCTATGCCGTGTTAGCGTCGAGTTAGCTCTTATGTCGGGAAGCGTTTATTTTGCCGATGTTGTATAGGAATTTTAGTCAAAATTTACAAAGGAGGTGCTGTCCGTTTTTCAAATGTTAACTCTTTAGAAAACAAGATTTACTTCAGTTTATAAATCTATATTTGGAGTGGTTTTGAAGTGTTTGGAAGGCAATTGTGGTGTTTGCCGTATTTGGAAGGTAATTGTAGTGTTTGGGAGGCAGTTGGACACGGTTTGGAGGCGATTGTAGTGTTCATCCTTAATCTGTCTTGGAATCCAGATAGCCCAAGCTTGAATCCGCAGGTGCAAAGTGCGGATTGAAGAGAGCCAAGTTCAATCCACAGTTTGCAACTGTGGATTCTAGTTGGCTCTGTATAAGAGCGCCAAGTATAATCCGCACTTTGCAAGTGCGGATTCTACTTGACCCATTTTTTTAACCGCCATCCTACATGGCGTCGGGGTGTCAATGATTTAACCCAAAGTTGCTGCTTCTCTAAAAAGTTTTTAAACTGTGCTAAGTCCCTAATTAGTTCTAAAGATGTGGCAATTCCCAAATTTTGTCCTTAAAAGAATTGCAAAAGAGAGAGGACCTGGTGATCGCAGGATCTGCAAAGGGCGGCCTCATCAGCAGCACAGAAGAGCACAGCAGCAGCACTTTCACAGACATCGCATATTGTTCTCATCTTCTTCTTCTTCTTCCTTTCCCTCTCTTTCTCTCAGCTCCGTATCATCTTCTTCTTTCTGTTCAAAATCAACACAAAAATATTTTTAAAAAATGAGGAATTTGTTAGGGTTTTGGGAGTGGAGAATTTGTTCGTGTTGGCCGCCGCTGTGATAGAAAAGAAAAGGATAAGACTGATTTTTGTTAGCTTTCCATGTTATTCAATCATAGGTGTGGACCAGTAAGATGTGTCGCTTACGCGGCGTGCTCTGGCGAGGGAGGGGTGAGGGCCATTGGATTTTGGGTGGAAAATGTCAAGAAAGCATGGGAAGAGAGGAGAGCCACAAAATCTTAATAGAGTGAGAGAGGGGCCAGGGTACCCTGTTGTTTTGATTGAAATCTGACTTCTTGTTTGTTTTCATTCTCTTTTGTGGTTGTGGTCACCACAATGTCCAACACAACAACCCAATTAGACAGAAGCTTCACCACTTTCTTTTACCTTCTTTTTCCCCTTTTTTGAAAACGGATGTGGAGATTCATTGTTGTTCATGTCGGGGGCAGCATCGAAGGTAAATTTGAAGCTTGGTTATAAATTCTAAAAAATGTTATGTTGGTAGAGGCTATCTATTGTATGCCAGGTGTATGTATTGTCATTTCTTTCATGGCTTATTTATGGATGACCCATTTCTGAAAATACGTACGCATGATATCCGACTCAAATCATAAACACTGATTTCAGCACCCGTTTTATTCTAATTATTTATACCAATATATATTTTACCCACTACATGCAGTGATTAGTTCGTGGATTGCACAAAACATTTGCTTTACACGCGTGCTATATTGATCACCGCGCTTCTGAAGCAATTCAACGTGAAACAACACATGTCATGCACCAAACTCAATATTGTAAAGGTTTTCTTTTTAAAAATCGTTCACACCCAAAATCTTTCATGTCCTCACATTTCTGGGGGAAAAAAAACTCCAAATTTTGGTATTTCGAATTTCACCCCCAAAACTATCTTGTTAATTAAAAAACTCACGCCGCTTCTCGTTTCTGTCAGAATTAAACCGATGTCAAATTAGTATAAAACATGGTTTAAGATGGAGGAATCGCAAACCTTTCCGCTCAAACGCTTGACCATGCCTTCTTCGTCTCTATTTTTTTTAGTGGAAAAATTAAGGAAAACCCTACTCAAAAAACAAGTTAAAAAACAATAGGAATTTACAAGTTTTCCGAAAAGAGAACAAGAGTATGTTAGGGCAAAACAAGAAAAGAAATATTGGATTTTGATTATGAGACGTGGATTGAAGAACAGGAGACGGACCTTTGTCATCATTCGTTAGTTATCCTTATCTCGAAATCAAAATCCAAACAGGTCTCAGCGCCGGCCTTGACAAAACATCCATAGCAAGTAATGGTGGTTATTACCCAAAACCCGTGAAAGAAAGAAACCTAAATATCCTCTGAATATGCATCAGCAAGCAAGCAGAAGAACCCTTTAAGTGTTAAATATAGGTCAAAGCGAACATGCCCAAACTTATGGAGAGTTTAGGCTTGTAGCTTCTTCATCTCCGTAGAACCATTGAAGCTCGTTTTGGGTTCGGAGCTGTCCAAATTTATGCGGAGGAGAGTGTAATTTCAATCACTTCAAAGCACAAGTCATAGAGGAAAAAGGAAAGCACAATTTTCGGTTGGGAAAAATCATTAATCCTTGCTCATTTATGAAATGCAAAGAAAGACAAATTAAAGATGAACTTAGTAATGAAACATTCTTAGCAAAGGTAAATGTATTTTTATTTTTAAACAAGTCTTAAATAGATTATAACTCAGCAACGAAATATTCATAGCAAGTGTAAAGGTGTATTTTTGTTTTTAAGCAAGCCTTAAATGAATTATAACTCATTAACAAAATATTTTGAGCAAGTATTCTCAAAAACCAGACGCAACATAATTTTGGATCTCCTCAAAAGTTCTTTAGGCATGATTTTGAAATATCAAAGTTGCGAGAGTGATATATAGGAAAACCCATTTATAAAATGCAATCCTAAAATTGTGGAGGCAAAGCAATGATATTTATTCTATTGACCTCAGTTCATTTGGTAAGAGCCTATCATGGAAAGATCATTAAAAATCATTTGCTAGATTGAAAATTTCTTGCGAGGAGGATAAGGATGAGACAAATAAGCTGCCAAATCTCCACTAAAAACCCAATGCTTCCTTTTTATTTTATTTTATATGAAAATAGAGGACAAAAAATGAGCAGTAGTCAAATTCAATTCCAACACCTCCCCCTCCTTTTTCTTCTCGTCGCCCCCATCCCAAAAAGACGTCTTTTTTCTTCTTCTTTTCATTCATTCATCGTCTTCGTCTTCAATGGATCTTAATTGCCTTCTCCCATCAAAACCCATTCATCATCATCATCAAAGCAGCCCCATTTCCATTGCCGCCGCCGCCTCCGTTCCCCTTCTCCTTGGATTTCCCCCATTCGAGCGAATCCTCACAACCCAACAAGCTTCTTCGCAGGGGCTTCTTTTGTTCATTCCAGCCCCAAAACAATGCCATCGACAGAACCGTCGATTCGGAGGAGGAGGAGGAGGAGAAGCACGAGCCCCAGCAAGAAGAAGAAGAAGAAGAAGGAGGAGGAGGAGGAGGAGAAGCATCGACAGAGCTCGTTGGATTCGCCGAGCATTTGGAAGCAGATGAAGGAGATTGCGCTTTTAGCAGGGCCCGCCACGGGGCTGTGGATCTGCGGGCCCCTCATGAGCCTCATCGACACCATGGTCAGAGCAGCTCCCTCAAGCTCGCCGCATTGGGTATATTTATTCAATGGCTATTTTTTCTTCTTTCTTTCTTTATGATTTTGATTCCTTGATTCCTTAATTTTGTTGTTGTGGTTTATACCTATGGTTGTGGTTGTTTGTGTAGGGCCAGGGACGGTGTTTTGTGATAACCTGAGCTATATATTTATGTTCCTGTCCATCGCCACTTCATGGTTGCTACTTCACTTGCCAAAAAGGTCCGTCCTTTCCCATTAGCAAGATTAGCGCCCCCCCCCCCCCACTTTGTTAGTTAGTAGCCCGAATTCATTGCCGAGGAGACGAATCCATATGGGATCGGCATCAGTTTCCTATTCATACTGGAATATTTTGGATTTGTCGAGTATACCTCTTAAACTCCTTTCTGCAAATCTATATTTTACTCTAGGTGTAACAAACAGGAATCAGTGGTTAAAGACACCAAATTTCTATGCATCAACACCACCAAATTATTTGTAATTGTTGTGCTGTGGAGCCCATGTTGAAATTTTCTTATGAGGATTAAAGGTGTGAAGGAGTTACATCGTCGAGAGTTGCTGTCTGGTTTAAAAAGCTGCGAGATGGATTTATTTGAAGATTGTGTTCTTGGAAAGCAAAAGACGGTTAGTTTTCGAATTGATGGTGCGAAGCACAAAGTAGAGTGTTTGGAGTTGGTGCACATAGATGTCTTGGGCCCAGCTCAACAAGTTTCAATGAGAGAAAATAAATACTTCGTGATCCTTATTGATGATTCCATGAGAAAGACTTGGGTGTTTCCTATCAGAGAGAAGTATGATGTTTTTGAGACATTCAAATATTGAAAGACTATGGTGGAGTATGATACGAGTTGCAAAGTCAGAGCATTGAAATCTTACAATGGTGGTGGATATACAAGTTTGGTATTCGCTAAGTTCTTAAGAGAAGAAAGCATTCATGGAGTGAGAACCGTTCCAAGAACTCCACAAGAGAACGGTGTTGCCGAGCGGATGAACCAGACCATCTTAGAGCGTGCAAGAAGTATGAGGCTACATGCATGGCTCCCTATTTATCTTTGGGCCGAAATAGTCAACACGGCCGTTCACTTGATCAATCGCAGTCCATATAATACATTTGATGGAAAGATTCCAAAAGAAATATGGTCAGGAAAACCGATTAATTACCCGTATTTAAGAGTATTTGGTTGTTTGGCATATTACTTACTTGACAGTGACTCAAGAAAGAAACTTGATGCAAAGTCACGCAAGTGTGTGTTCTTTGGTTATGACGGTGACGAGTACGGGTACCGTGTTTGGGATTACGAGTTCAACAAAGCCATTCGAATTCGGAATGTGGTGTTCAATGAGAATGAAATGTACAAGGACCGAAAGCAAGTTAAAGATCCAACAACCAAGTCTGACACAGTGGAGTTGGACACTAAGCCAGTACAGGATACTCCATTGCCGCAAGAGCATGAGGAGTTCAATGAAGAACCGGCTTTTGGTGATGATAGGAGTTCCCATAGAGATTGGTGATCCTGAACCGATCGGTGAACCGGTGATTCCAGAGCCTACACCGGCAGAGATTCCAGAGTTGAGAAAAAGTACTCACGTGAGAAGACCCAAGTCATTTTTGATCCATCGGCAAATAATATTTATCATCATATTTTGTATACAGATTCGGGTGAGCCGGAAACTCTTGAAAAAGCATTACAAGATGGTGCTCGCAGTGAGTGGGAGCATGCCATGAAGGAAGAAATGAATTCACTGATGCTCAACAAGACTTACGAGTTAACCAAGTTACCCGTGGAAAAAAGCCTTGTTGAATAAGTGGGTATACCGAGTGAAGGATGAGGCGGATGAAACAAAGCGATACAAGACGAGGCATGTTGTGAAAGGGTATTCTCAAAAGCAGAAAATTGACTACAATGAGATATTTTTCCCATATGTGAAGATAACTTCTTTAAGGGTTTTGCTGAGCGCAGCAGCGGTGCAAGATCTTCATCTTGAGCAATTAGATGTGAAAACGGCGTTTTTATATGGTGATCTCGAAGAAGAACTATACGTGGTGCATCCTAATGATTTTGAAGCTAAAGGCAAAGAGGATATGGTATGCAGATTAAGGAAGAGCTTGTTTACTTTGAAGTAAACTCCTCGTCAATGGCATCTGGCGTTTGATGGATTCATGAGAGAGAAAGGCTTTACACATTGCGGGTCGGATCACTGTGTCTACGTGAAGAAGTTCAATGATAGCGATGTTTTGTCTCTATCTCTATATGCGGAAGATATGCTTCTGGTATGTAGGAGTATGGATAAAATCAATGTGGTGAAGCGTGTTTTGGCGTCACAATTTTCTATGAAAGATTTGGGTGCGGCAAAGCAAATTCTCGACATGAAGATCACCAGAGATAGAAAGGAGAGAGAGTTGTGGTTTTCTCAAAAAGACTATATCAAAAAGGTGTTGAAATGATTCAACATGGAGCAAGCAAAACCGGTGATGACCCCTCTTGTAAGTCATTTTAAACTATCAAAGGAGTGCAGTCTTAAGACGCAAGATGAAATTGATATGATATAGAAAATTCCTTATGCATCAGCGATAGGTAGTTTAATGGATGCTATGGTTTGTATAAGACCATACATTGCTCAAGCAGTGGGAGCAATGAGCCGTTATATGCAAAATCCAGGTAAGACACATTGAGAAGCAGTAAAATGGATATTTCGATATTTAGTTGGTGGTTCTAATTTTTTTTTATGTTTTGGAGGAGATTCACTTGAGCTGAAGGTTGTGTGGATGTTGATCTAGCAGGAGATCGAGACACATGTAGAAATACAACTAGATATGTATTCATGATTGGAAGAACAACAGTAAGTTGGTTATCAAAGATCTAATTAATTGTTGCATTATCTATTACAGAGTCAAAATATATAGCAATAACGGAAGCGTCCAAAAAGATATTGTGGTTGCAATATCTCATGGTAGAACTTTGTAAGAAGCAAGAGTTGGGGACATATCAGAGCGACAGTCAGTATGCGATACTGTTGGCCAAGAATGTCGCGTTTCATGGTAGAACTCGGCATATCAACAAGAAGTATCATTTTGTGCGGGGATTATTGGAGAAGAAACAACTGAAACTGAAAAAAATCGATAGAGTCAAAAATCCCGCGGATATGTTGACGAAGGTGGTATATACGGCAAGACCTGTATTTTGCTCAAGTTTTGTTGGCCTTGGTTCAAAATGAACAAGATGAGATTCGTAGAGGCTCGTGCACGAGATATGCTTATCTACTGGAATACCCTAGAACTTTGGTACGGTAAAATAATAGTATCACTTCAATTTTTTCAAATAAAATCTTTAATTTTTATTACTGGAGTTAATATTTTCTTTTAGTTAAGATAAAATATATAATGGTTGTTTTAAGTTTGTTATAATTATGGTTTTCTAAGTTTATTAAATAGGTATATTATTAGTATTTAAATATTTGTTGCTAATCTAACAATATTTGTTTTAATATTCATATAATATTTGACAAATGATATATATTTTTAGTATGATAGTTTTAAACACAAAAGATATAATAGATATATTTGAATTTTTTTTTAATCTTATTTATTTGTATATAAGATATTTTTTCTAACGCCATATATTTAGTTAAAATATTTAGTTATGATAAATAATTGAGGAGAGCCTTTAAAACCTTTAAACATATATTTTTGTGTGTGTATAACCCAAATATTATCTCTCTCCACATATTCCTATCCCTTTTAAATAATCCAACATCTATTTTAACCATTTATATTTCATTAACCACAATATATATATATATATATATATATATATGTATATATATATACACTTATACTAAATATAATTTAAATAAAATCCCCGAACAAATACATATATTCTCCTTTCTCTTTCCAATCACTCATCCCCTTCTCTCTTTCTTTCTCACACATTCTCTCTCTCTTTTCCTTCTCTCTCTCTTTCCCCCCCTCTCTCTATATATAACATAAACTCTCTCTCCCATCACAATTTAATCTTCTTCCTCCTTTTAAAAACTGGCTAAGCCCAAGTACAAACCAAGATCAAAGTTTCGATCTTTCGTTGCCTCACGTCTCCGAGCCGTATTGTTTTTGTAATTGTCGTCTAAGGAAAGCACTCTTGCTCTTTATTTTAATCGATACAACTTCGGTTATCGTCTTAATCAAATACATTGGTTTAGAATTAAAAGAAAAGAACGTAATTTTTAACATTGTGTTTCTATATTGATATTGCACTAAACATATACAACAATTCTTATGATATAAATAAATTATGTATACGATAAAATCACTCCTTATTCCTCTATACGTACTGTTCATGCTCTTACAATACTGTTATATTTTTTGTTTATAAATAATATACTCCCCCTACCAATGCCTATATATATGTTGAATACTTATCTCTCATAACCTCGATTTGTACCTTATAATAAACACATTACAATTTCACAATTAATTAACGTCAACTATAATTTATATCACTATCTATTTGATCCCATACCTTGTAACCTCAATTGACTATATCACACTTCAACGTTATTTGTATATATTACTTATACACAGTGCTTGACATAAACATACTTAATATTACTACATACTCTAATGTGCATGAACTTTATGATACACCCATAAAAATCTACCACTTCTATAACCTTAGCGACTTAATCTATATATCACATATTACTGAACTGTTGCACAATATACACTGTAATTATATATAAACTTATACTACTGCAACTATATACATTATGCAATAAATATTAAAATGATAAGAATCCTAAAGCACCCATTAATCAAATTAACCCTTTAAACCATATTTTAGATTATATTAAATTTAATGATAAACCCGGATGTTAAATAGAGATGCTTGCATATTCATGTAGATTCTTGTTTACATTATTGATACTAGTCATATTATATCGACTGTACCTGACATGCTACTTGAGACCATTACCGTTGGCTTGCTTGACATGACATGCCTGTTCACGGTTATTGTTTCCTTATATTAAAACAATATCACTAATTAGAATGCTGAAATACTTGCCATGACACAATCTTTCCATGTTTACAAGTTTCGTTTCTGTACAATTAACATGATATTACAAGTACCCGTTCAGTCAGTATTCCTAATTAGTGATGCAGTTTACTGCCATGTTAGTTATAAATATGCTGGACGTTGAAGTAGTTTGAGTATGAGTCGTTCGACAGGATCTCAGGAGTCCCATTGCCAGCAGCTCGTACCGGGCCATATCGGGCATTGTTCATCAGCCGGTACCGGGTTTTATACGATCAGTGTTCATACAGCTCGTACCGGGTTATATCGGTCTCTTGTTACTATTGCTTGTATCGGGCTATATCGGTCGCTTGTTCCTACAGCTCGTACCGGGCTATATACGGTCGCTTGTTCATTACACAGTTGGGCCCGTGTTTCCTTGCCCATAAGGTCTTACCCTTGGATTGGGAATACTTCTGCAGAGATTGACGTACACACTCGAACTCATGATAGGATAGATTACCTTCTTCAGTTAAACCTATCCTTCTTTGATAAGGACCAGTTAGGATATGACTTGACCAATTTGACCGTTTATATGCTTGTTTTATATTATTACCATATCCATACACATGCACACAGGCTTCACAACACCCACATATTCATGCTATCACACACATACACACTATTTACGTTAAGTACTTGTTGGGTGTTTTGACATCTATGGGACTTGCCATCTCAGGTTTAAAGACCGATTCACAGGCAGAGCAGGATCAGAGTGACTTTCAGGAGTTTGCCGAAAATCAGTAGTATTTGTAGGTTTATTTTATTTTATTTCAGTTACTATTAGAATGTGCATCCCTCGATGGACGTTAGGAATAATGTATCTTTCTTTTTGGATCTTGTATTTCGTTTATTCTGAATCCGTTGTTATTTGGATCTTTTATTGATCCTATCTTTATCTCGTTGATTCATCAGTATTATTTGTTATTTATGCGGATGTTAGTATTATTTCTTGGATATTATCGTACATGTATAGCCAGAGTTTTAGGCGTGACGATGGAAAGACGATTTTTCCTTGTCTAGGACGCTGACAGTTTCTGTCCATATTTCCGTATTCCAGGAATTGGGGCGTTACATCCACAAAATTAATCGGTAAAAATGAAAGGATGAAAAATTGGTGAAGAACTTGAGCATTGTCTCCAAGTGGGAGATGGTTGATTATGGAGTCTATACTAAAGAAAAGTCAGTCCAAGTATAAAACCCGGTTCGGCTCAGTGAGTTGACGCATGCGTTGACGTGCATACGGTCGGCGCACGTGGACAACGTCTGCTTTTTAAAATTTGAAAAGAGAAGGATGGCAATTGCATGTGGTGTAATGAACATGAGCATCCGCCCATGTTCATAACATATTTGGTATCAAACCTTTGTTCATTGCATAAGGAAGATAAGTCAAAGAAATTAAAAGCCTACAAGATTCATGCATTTTTTGAGAGCAATTAAAGCCTATAAGATAAATCAATTAAATTGCTTTGTCTCTAAAGGCTATTTTCTCTCAAGAGCAACGTGGGTTGCTTGTTGCATGTCTTCTCTTCATTCTTTCTCTTTTATAAATAATTACTTATTCTGTTTGAGTTAGCAGAGCCAAGAAAGATCAAATCTAATTATTATCCAATCACAATATATTCTAATTGTGAAATTATAGAGAGATCATGAGATTTCTTGTTGAAAGAAATTTGTAATCATGCAAAAGATATAATGGATATCGTAAAGAGCCTCTACGATGCAGAAGTAACCAATGTTGGGTGAATTGCGAAAACAAGTCTTCTGTGTTTTCTTGTTGTGCCAGTTATTTAATTTTGTCGCCCGACATTCTCGTTTGTCGCTGCAGCTAATTTAACCTTCTCATTCGGATCTTTAAGCTAAAACCTTCGAAATTACAATCCAAGAAAATAGGGAGCGGACACAAGCGTCGTCATCCACCGTAAACTTAGACTATAAAAGATCCTTTGGTTTCCCAAGCTCTGATATCACTTGTTAAGAAATTAGTCCCGGTGCAACCGAGAAATGAATAGAGTGCGGAGCGATAAAATTAAATAACTTGCACAAAAAGAAGACACGAAAGATTTGTTTTCTCAGTTCACCCAATACCGGCTAGTTCTGTGTTGTAGAGGCTCTCCACGATATCCACTATATCTTTTGCACGATTACAAATTTCTCTCAAGAAGAAATCTCACGATCTTTCTATAATCTCACGATTACAATATATTGTGATTGGATGATAATTGGATTTGATCTTTCTTGGCCCTGCTAACTCAAACAGAATAAGCAATTATTTATAGGAGAGAAAGAATGAAGAGGAGGCATGCAACGAGCAACCCATGTTGCTCTTGAGAGAAAATAGCCCTTAGAGACAAAGCAATTTAATTGCTTTGTCTTGTAGGCTTTAATTGCTCTCAACAAATGCATGAATCTTGTAGGCTTTTAATTTTTTTGTCTTGTCTTCCTCATGCAATGAATAAAGATTTGATACCAAACATGTAATGAACATGGGTTATTGCTCATGTTCATTACACCACATGCAATGGTCCTCCTTCTCTTTCCAGGAGGTGGCCCCCACGGATTCAAGATGTGGCCTCTGCCCCTTATCATAACACTTGGCGTGACACTTTGTTTTGTGTAGTACTTTGTTCCGTAAGCAAGAACCGGGTCCCTACATTCTTCCCATCTTTGAACAATAGTTCATCCTCGAAATTCCCGGAACAAGAAAAAACACGGATCTAAGAAAAAAGGTGTGGAAACTTCTGTCGGATCTCATCTTCACGTTCCCAAGTAGATTCTCCATGCGAATGATTTCCCCATGAAACAAGTACTAAAGGGATAACTTTATTCTTGAGGACCTTGTCTCGTCGATCCACAATCGCCATCGGTCTTTCTTCATATGTTAAGTCCTCTCTTACTGTCAGCTCTGAGTGATCTAGGACGTGCGTCTCATCTCGAACATACTTGCGGAGTTGAGATACATGAAACACGTCATGAACACTCGTCAAGAATGGTGGTAAAGCCAATTGATAAGCTATTTCTCCAACACGCTCGATAATATCAAAAGGCCCTACAAATCGAGAACTAAGCTTGCCTCGACTACCAAACCGAATCACTCCTCTGGTTAGGGTTATCTTCAAGAATATAAGATCACTAACTGCGAACTCCAGAGGTCTTCGTCCTGTATCGGCCTAACTTTTCTGTCGATCTTATGCCGTCTTCATATGGTTTCGGATCACATTGACTTTCTCCATGGTTTGCACAATAAGATTCGGTCCCAATAATCTTCTTTCTCCAATATCGTCCCAACAGACGGACGAGCGACATTTGCGACTATATAATGCTTCGAATGGAGCCATCTGTATAGTCGTCTGAAAACTGTTATTACAAAAGTGCCATGCCAAGGGGTGAGGGCCACCTCTTAAATCTGCGGGGGCTATCTCTTGAGTCTGCAGGACCTACTTTAGAACAATGGGATTAGTCCCTGTAGCACATTCCGAAAGAGGACATATCTGTATTATAAATGGAATGCTACCACTCTTCAATATAGAGACACCTTTTAAGTGAACCGGCACTACAGGAGCTTGAGAACTCCGTAGTTAAGCATGCTCGGGCCAGGGAAATTTTGGGCTGTGTGACCTCTAGGGAAACAGCCCCTGGTTGGGTCCGGTTCGCTCCGAAAGACAAAACCATGCGGTTTCGGCCATGGCGGACAATACCGTATGTGTTGTGTTAGGGGTGGGGCATGACGATGCATCATCGTCTTCAATATCTTCGGTAGCTGATATTATAAATGTGGTTTGAGAACGAACCATTCTTCAAAGGTGGGGAGGATGTTAGGACTCAGTCCTTGATCCCGGAACAAGGTGCCATACGGAACAAAGGGCCACGCCAAGGGGCGAGGGCCACCTCTTGAATCTGTGGGTGCTACCTCTTGAGTCCATGGGACCTACTCTAGAACAATGGGATCGGTCCCTGTAACACATTCCGAAAGAGAGCAATTTTGTATTATAAATGAATGATACCATTCTTCAATGTAGTGACGCCTTTTAAGTAAGAACCGGCACTACAGGAGCTTGAGAACTCCTTAGTTAAGCATGCTCGGCCCAGGAAAATTCTGGGATGGATGACCTCCTGGGAGGCATCCACTTGTTGGGTCCGGTTCGCTCCGAATGACAAAACCATACGATTTCGGCCAAAGCGGACTATACCGTCTGTGTTAGCGGTGGGGCGTGACAATGCATCATCGTCTTCAATATTTTAGGTAGCTGATATTATATCTTCATCTGGAAAGTATACTTTTAAAGATTCGTAGTTCTCGATAGGATGTTCGGTGAGGTGGTCTGCGATTACTTTCCTCTTGATACCCTTCCAGATGACAAACTGAATGTGATACTGTGTGAGAATCATTTGCCATTTTGTGATTCTTCCAATGAGTGATGGCTTCTCGAAGATGTATCGTGGAGGATCGTGCTTGGCGATGAGCAGGATGGTGTGACTAAGTGCGTAGTGACAAAGGCGCTGTACAGCCCATACCAGTGTTGGGCACAGTTTCTCAGTGAATGAGTATTTTGCTTCATATGTTGTCATCTGCTTACTCAGATAGTATATCACCTTTTTCTTTTCGTCCCGTTTCGTCGTGTTGCCTGAGTACACACCCTATGGATGTGTCAAAGGTGGCTATATACATGATCAACGGTCTTCCAGAAACTGGCGGTACTAAAACTGGGGGATTGGATAGGTAAGACTTGATTTTGTCAAATGCTATTTGACAAACTTCATTCCATTTCGCAGTGGCGTCTTTTCTGAGTAGCTTGTAGATGGGTTCAGAAGTCGGAGCAAGTTGTGCTATGAAGCGGCCGATATATTGGATTCTTCCGTGAAAGCCCTTCTGACTTCTTTTTCTGTCTTCAGCGATGGAATTTCCTGTATGGATTTAACTTTAGACGGATCTACCTCGATTCTTCTTTTAGGAATGATAAAGCTTAAAATCTTGCCCGAAGTCCCAAACTCGCATTTTGCTGGATTCATACGCAATTTATACTTTCTTAAACGGGCGGACAACTTCTTTAGATCATCGACGTGGTGTGCGGGTTCTTTTGATTTAGCCATCATGTTGTCGATGTACACCTCTAACTCGTTGTGTATCATATCATGAAATAAGGCCGTCGTCGCCCTCTGATACGTCGCGTCTGCATTCTTTAGTCCGAACGATATTATTTGATAACAAAATGTACCCCACGGTGTGATAAAGGTCGTCTTCTCTTGATCTTCAGTCGCAAGCTTGATTTGATTATAACCGGAGAACCCGTCCATGAAGGATAGTATCGCATGTTTTACGGTGTTATCTACTAGGATGTCGATTATGGGCAGAGAGAATTCATCCTTCGAACTGGAGCGATTAAGATCTCTGTAGTCGACGCATACTCTTACCGTTCCGTTCTTCGGCACTGACAATATATTTGCCATCCAGACTAAAAAAATCGTATTTCGGATGAACCCAACGTTGAGTTGCTTCATGACTTCTTTTTGACTTGCATAGAATGTTCTGTTAGTGTATATGCCCTAGAGGCCATTACTGTATCATACTAGTATGTATATTACTTGATGGAAGCTTGGGATATTCACAGTTGTACAGACAATCTTGCTCAATATAGTAGTATGCTACTTGGTTTGTCTCTACTTTAATGTGTACATGTGTGTTTATTTATTATATCACCTATACGCATTAGTAGAGCCCTTAGGATCTTTGCTTGATTACCGGCGTTGTGATGGCGATCACACTCGTGGGGGCTGGGTAATCTACAAGCACATCCTTATACACGTCCCTAGTCGTGGGAGTATCGAGATAGGGCATCGACACTCCGGAGCAGACTAGCGTATGCGCTTCTCATCCCAGCACGGGAGACGGTCTGTCCCACAGCCGTCGGTACGTCGTACTTGAGATAGTATGCGGGTGCTCGTTAGGTTACGAGTACACTGGACAGGACTCGTCGGGAACTGATGGTTGGTATTATACCTATCGTCAGTTATCAGTTCCCAGGTGACATGAGTACAGCTTATTCCGCTGACTTGACACTGTCACTTCGCCTTGAGTGTGTTCCCACTGTTCTTTGATTACTACCCTACCACGGCTCTACTGAGTCGTGCAAACAGGTAGTAGTTGGGAGCAGTCCCGAAGCACTTGGAGGCAGTGACGGTTAGACAGGATTCGTCTCTCCCGGTATTGGGGGTTGACATCGCGCTGTATCTAGTAGAGCCATTACACGAGTAGTCCCTGGCCAGGGCAAGCGAGATATACTGGTAGGTTCCAGTGTTATCTCAGGGTGTTCTGGGCTTCACTCCGACACGACTTGTACCGCTATTAGGGGTCTGACGCTTGCCGCCCCCCTAGGCCCGACATGCGATGTATCAGACGAACAGACCGGACTGTACGGAGATTGTCACATACAGACTCAGTAGGAGTTCGGATGGGTTTACCTCATCGGCCTTCTTATCGACATCTACCTGGGGACCGTTACGTACAGCTAGTGCCGCTTGCGGTCTGTGGTTAAACCCACTGCCAGCGTAGTGTCGAGTCTTTAGAGTCCCATACAGAGAGTTTCCCTGCACTGAGCGAAACGTGTAGAGGCCGTATGGTTTTTACGGCAGGACTGCGATCACTTACGTACACTTGTGTGCGTATGATGTTCGGGCAGGCAGTACTAGTGGGCTTTGGTTTAAGCCAGATCCTAGTATTGCACGGATGGATTTGTTTTGTCTTCTGCGCATCCGCATTCTACGGAATACGGATGCAGGTGTGTATGCATAGTTTTCCGGAGCGATGAAGGAGGAGGTGCCTCATTAGAGTTTTGACAGTTGGTTCGGCCAAAACCGCTATGTGGCAGGCTCATTAGGGTTTTGACAGTTGATTCGGTCAAAACCATTTTGAGGCGGACTCATTAGGGTTTCGACAGTTCGTTTGGTCAAAACCATTATGAGCCGGGGACATTATTTACTAATCCTTTCATTGATAATTTTGTTATGGCTAATTACATTGACCATTTGACCATCTTGACTTTGTTGACCATTTGACCAAAGTTGACTTGGATCTTCTTAGAAGATCTAAAGTATTCTTTGGTTTTCTTTTTCTTTTGTTATGATAATGGTCATGTCATTTGTAGCCATCACCTTTATCTTGATGTGATTAGTAATCATAATGTTTTGTGCATTATTGCAACCATGGTTAGCTTTTCTCTTGGTTAAGCTTTTCATTTGCTCATTCTCATTCTCTCTCTTGAAATGAGAAGCTCCATGGTTGCTAGAAAATCTTCTTCTTCTTCCTCCTCTTGATTTCTTCTTTGATCTTATGTGTTGAGAGAGAAAGGATTCTACTTGACAAACACATCCATACATATTCTCTACACCACCTAGGGCTTCTAGATTAGCAATCTCCTTGCCCTAGTTACCTCGGCTTGAGGTGGAGCTCGGTGTACATCTCTCGGGTGGATCGTCTTCGACTCAAGGAGGCCGCGGAGGTGACCGAAGTCCGGATCAACCATTGAGCAAGCAATGAGAAGAACAACAAGAAGAGAAGAACATCAAAGAAGAACAACAACAAGAAGAGAAGGAGTTCAAGTTGAGGTATAACCCCTAACCGAGTAGATACATCTAATGTTAGGGTGCTAGTATATTGTTTAGCAAAGATCCGGCTTTTACGGTCCATGTTACAAAGTTTAGAAAAATTTTGATTTACCGTTTCCGCAACCCCGAAAGTACCGGGAGAGGTAACGTGGACCTAACAGTGGTATCAGAGCCTAACTAAACATAAACTAGCTTGGTAGTAAAGTGTATCGAAGTTCGAAACGGAAAAATCGAAAAAACCAAGTTACAAAAACCTGAGTTTCTGTTAAAAAATTTTCTGGTCAAAACAAAATTTGTTATACTCCAAAATTCAGCTCAGGGTTTTTATAAGAAACCCACCAAAAACGAGACAGTGACTCCACTAATGAGCCGCGTTTCCGCGGTAATAGCAAGCTATTGCCGCGGAACCGCGGCCAACATGGTGAGTCACTGCATCGTTTTTAGTGCAGTTTGTTTCTGACATGGTTTTAGGATTTTTCAGATATATTATATGTGCCCAGATTTTCCAGAATAGAAATTTGTTTTTGGGGGGCCTATAATTCCGTATTTTTCCGAACTTCAATATACTTTGACTATAAAGGTTATATCTGTGATGTTCTTATGTATTGAACGTCGGCTAATCGCTATATGACGATTAGTCGGGGTTATACATATCTGTGATCTGTGATTGTTGTTGTTGGTTTGTGTATATGAACTCGTTGGATTGTCGCGGATGAATAGCCGGGGTGGATGTGAGATGAGAGTTTCTTTTCTTTCATTCATGTAATAAATTTGTAAATTGATGTAATATTATTTGTTTGGCCGCACAACCGGGTCGGGGTTGTAGCCGTCATTGTATAATTCTTTTTACTGTTTTTGCTCCTAGGATAGACCCATGGAGGGGGTGCTCAAACTACCGGGTATCTCGAAGTGCCGAGTGGCCTACTCATGGCATTGAGGGAGGTTGCTTCGCTTCGGATACTTGGCGGGTAGTTTGCCGCACCCGTAGGGGTCTTGGGTGGGGTTTTGGCTATTCATCGCGACCGTGTAATCCGTTTTTCATTGCAGGCTCGAACGAATCGCGGGTTCCTAGTATATCCAAAGTGTTCATCTGTGATATGGATTGGCTATCATTGCTGTTATATATAATAACTATTTAGGCGTTGCTTATGTTTTACAGCCGCGCTAGCCCAGCCCCCGCTCTGTCGTTAGTTAAGTAACCTAACGGGTGATGACGGGGCCCCGTGGCGAATGCGAATGGCATAAGCATACGTCATATTTTGGTTGTTTTCTGCAATGGTAGGATTTAAATGATGGGACGCATTAAAAGAACTAATGCAAGAAAATAAACCTAAAAGACGTTGGAACACCTTTTTCAAAAAGCTGTTATTGCAAGGACGTTCATTTTTTGTTTTGCATCGCGGTATTCGGTTATGAATGCCCAGCACCTCAGTCGACGAGGCAAGGGCCGAGATCCCTTCACCGGGAGTGACCCCTTGGACAAAAGTATGCGTCAGGGTAATAACTTCACTATAGTCGATTATTCTTGCTTTGCATCGAGGTATTCAGTTTGGAATATCCTGCACCTCATTCGACGAGGAAAGAGCCGAGATCCCTTCACCGGGAGTGACCTCTTTAGCAAAAGTTTTCGCCACTATATTTTCAAAAAAAAAAAAAAATGGGTGTATCACGTTCCTTCAACAATATCAAGTTCATTACGTTAACGGGTTTTCGCCAAAATCCAGTCGTAGCCCTCCGTCGTTTCGGATTAATATTGCTTAGTATTCGTGCTACGTATTTCGTGCTCAGCCGAGGCGTAGTGAACGGTAGCTATGTAATATTTTTCCGTAGGATACAAAGTGATTGGTTAGGACAGTCGTGCGGTCATTTTGGCTCAGTCAAGGACTCGTACGGGTGGGTCTAATGCAGTCAAGATAATGACGGGTTGAACTTGACTAGGATCTTTTGATATGTTGGCTCAGTCAAGGTCACTTGGATCCTAGGGGCAAAAACCACATCGGGAGTTTCAAAAGAACTGAAACTTGCAGATTTAGCATACCTTCTGGAGTGTGGTGACTAGAGTGGATTCCATCTAGGTTATCACACAATGACAGTTGGATCCCGATCCCACTGATGAGTTGGTTTACTCTCGGGAGATTATTTCACTTAACGATCAATGCTATAAACCTAGTAGGTGTCTAGAAAGGTGTTAGCGGGGTTACGCCCCCAGGGAAAAGAGGTTCTTTAATTAAGGAACTTCGCGAAAGCGTTGGAAAACCTCCCTCGAAGTACCGACACTAGCCTGGCTGAAAGGTTAAGCAAGTATTGTGACGTGAATTAAAACCCGGCTAGTTCTTTTAAAAAGGTTTTAAGAAGAATTTGAGGAAACAGTGGGAGACATCCTGATTAGATAAATTAATAAACCAATCTAATCTTGCAAGAGCATACGCTGAGTGTTTCTTTTCTCTCTCCAGGCAGCAACCTTTTCACGCCCTAATCAAGATAATAAAATGTATCGCTTGACCGATCCGAATTCTTATTCGGGACTGGGGAAAGTTGGTTCAGCTCTAACTTGTGACAACAGTCATGAGTATGAGAATGGGAAAGAGGAAAGTATGGATTTCCAGGATACCCAGTTGAAGAAGAAGCATGGTTTTGCATCTACTTCAGGTGTTCTTGTGATTGAGAACTATTTTACGGTCAGCCCTACCTCCTGGGTACTTGATACCGGATCAGGATCTTATATCTGTAATTTATTGCAAGGACTGAGAAAAAGTAGGAAAGTTGCACCGGGTGATATGTCGCTCAGAGTAGCGAACGGAGCACAAGTTAATGCGGCAGCCGTCGGTGAATATCACCTAGTATTGCCAAATGGCAAGACTATGATTTTGAACGATTGCTACTATGTACCCTCCATGGTTTGCAACATCATATCAGTTTCTTTACTCGATAAAGATGGATATAACTTTGTTCTTGAAAAGAATATCATGAACATTTACCTTCATAAGGTACTGGTTGCAGAGGGTACACTGTGTAATGGTATCTACGTTCTAAATCAGAATACAGTTCTCAATATACAAAACACACGCAAGAGGAAGAATTCAGATACGAATGAATCCTACTTGTGGCATTGTAGACTTGGTCATATCGGAGAGAAAAGACTAAGTAAGTTGCATAAAGATGGACTCTTGAATGCGTTCGAGTTTTCATCTTATGAAACTTGTCAGTCTTGTCTCAAAGGAAAGATGACCAAATCTCCGTTCACCGGACATGGAGAAAGAGCAAGAGAGCTCTTGGGACTCATACACAGTGATGTGTGTGGTCCAATGTCTATACATGCAAGGGGTGGGTTCTCATACTTCATCACATTCACTGACGATCTCTCTAGGTTCGGATATGTGTATCTGATGAAACACAAATCTGAAGCTTTTGAGAAATTCAAGGAATTCAGAAAGGAAGTAGAGAACCAGATTGGCAAAAGTATCAAGATCCTCCGGTCTGACAGGGGAGGGGAGTACTTAAGCACGGAATTCCTAGATTACTTAAAAGAGAATGGTATTCTCTCTCAGCTTACTCCTCCTTATACACCACAGCACAACGGTGTTTCGGAGCGGAGGAATCGTACCCTATTGGATATGGTTCGCTCCATGATGAGTAGTGCTGAGTTGCCTCTTTCATTTTGGGGACATGCGCTTCAGACAGCGGCGTACCTATTGAACGATGTTCCGTCTAAATTTGTGCCTAAGACACCGTTCGAGATATGGAATGGTAAGAAGCCGTATCTTAAAGGCATTAAGATATGGGGTTGTCCGGCCTATGTAAAAGTACAAAATCCGGACAAACTTAAGGCACGTTCAGTTCTATGTAAATTTGTGGGATATCCTAAGAACTCCGCAGGATATCTGTTCTACCACACCGAGGAACAGAAGGTGTTTGTATCTCGCCACGCCACTTTTTTAGAGTGGCAATTTCTTGCAAAAGAAACAAGTGGGAGTTCGGTAGAACTGGAAGAAATTCAGCGACCACAAACTGAAACTGAAAATTTGACAGAACCTCAGAATTCAATAACCCCAGAAGAACCTCAGCCACTCCGCAGATCTGGTAGGATTTCTCATCCGCCCGAGAGATACTACGGTTTTCTCATTGACGGGGATCGAGAGGATTGCATCTTGGAAGAAGATGACCCTACCAGTTTCAGGCAGGCCATTATCAGTAGGGACTCTGATAAGTGGCAGGAAGCAATGCAATCCGAAATGGAGTCCATGTACGCCAATAAAGTGTGGACCTTGGATATTGCTCCACCTGGGGTAAAACCCGTTGGATGCAAATGGATCTACAAAAGGAAACTTGGTGTAGATGGGCAGGTGGAAACCTATAAAGCTAGACTCGTTGCAAAAGGTTTTCGTCAGAGACCTGGTTTGGACTATGATGAGACTTTTTCTCCGGTGGCTATGCTCAAATCCATTCGGATCTTACTTGCTATTGCTGCCTTCCATGACTATGAAATCTGGCAGATGGATGTTAAGACGGCTTTCCTAAACGGTTGTTTAGAAGAGTGCGTTTATATGGATCAACCAGAAGGTTTCGTAGACAGTGGGAGCAGCGGAAGGGTGTGCAAGTTGCTTAAATCCATTTATGGATTAAAGCAGGCATCGCGGAGCTGGAACATCTGTTTTGATGAGGCAATCAAGGAATTTGATTTCATCAAGAACGAAGATGAACCCTGTGTATATAAGAAGATTGTAGGACGAACTGTCGTATTCCTAGTCTTGTACGTGGACGACATTCTTTTGATAGGAAATGATATTCCTATGCTACAATCGGTCAAGCTATTTTTGTCACAAAGGTTCTCCATGAAGGACCTGGGTGATGCCTCGTACATTCTGGGGATCAAGATCTATAGAGATAGATCCAAGAAACTATTGGGACTTTCGCAGTCCAAGTACATAGAGACTGTACTAAAGAGATTTAGTATGGAGGGTTCCAAGCGCGGTAACATACCCGCATTGCACGGAATTACCCTCTCCAAGAAGATGTCTCCTAAGACTGACGAGGAGAGGGTTCGCATGAGCACTATACCCTACGCTTCGGCGGTAGGATCTATAATGTATGCGATGCTATGTACAAGACCAGATGTAGCTTACGCGTTGAGCGCGGTAAGCCGGTATCAGTCAGACCCAGGGGAGGACCACTGGACAGCAGTGAAGAACATTCTCAAGTACCTAAGAAGGACTAAGGAGATGTTCCTGGTTTACGGTAATGGAGACCTCAGGGTCGAGTCCTTTACCGATTCAAGCTTCCAGAGTGACAAAGATGACAGCAAGTCCGTCTCGGGTTTTATGTTTACCCTCAACGGAGGGGCGGTATGTTGGAGGAGTTCCAACCAGGATACCGTCGCAGACTCGACGGTGGAGGCTGAATACATTGCTGCAAGCGATGCCGCAAAAGAGGCGGTCTGGATAAAGAAGTTCATTAGTGAACTTCAGGTGGTTCCGTCCATTGTTGACCCAATACCTTTGTATTGCGATAACAATGGGGCTATAGCTTTAGCGAAGGAACCAAGGTCCCATCAGAAATCCAGGCACATCTTAAGGCGGTATCACCTGATCAGGGAGATCATTGATCGACAGAAGATCGAGGTGCGGAGAGTGGACACAAAGGACAACACTGCGGACCCATTCACGAAGGCTTTACCCCAGACTCAGTTCGAGCGGCTGATCGAGATGATAGGTCTTCGATACGCCAGTACATGGCCTTAGTGCAAGTGGGAGATTGTTAGTGTATATGCCCTAGAGGCCATTACTGTATCATACTAGTATGTATATTACTTGATGGAAGCTTGGGATATTCACAGTTGTACAGACAATCTTGCTCAATATAGTAGTATGCTACTTGGTTTGTCTCTACTTTAATGTGTACATGTGTGTTTATTTATTATATCACCTATACGCATTAGTAGAGCCCTTAGGATCTTTGCTTGATTACCGGCGTTGTGATGGCGATCACATTCGTGGGGGCTGGGTAATCTACAAGCACATCCTTATACACGTCCCTAGTCGTGGGAGTATCGAGATAGGGCATCGACACTCCGGAGCAGACTAGCGTATGCGCTTCTCATCCCAGCACGGGAGACGGTCTGTCCCACAGCCGTCGGTACGTCGTACTTGAGATAGTATGCGGGTGCTCGTTAGGTTACGAGTATACTGGACAGGACTCGTCGGGAACTGATGGTTGGTATTATACCTATCGTCAGTTATCAGTTCCCAGGTGACATGAGTACAGCTTAGTCCGCTGACTTGACACTGTCACTTCGCCTTGAGTGTGTTCCCACTGTTCTTTGATTACTACCCTACCACGGCTCTACTGAGTCGTGCAAACAGGTAGTAGTTGGGAGCAGTCCCGAAGCACTTGGAGGCAGTGACGGTTAGACATGATTCGTCTCTCTCGGTATTGGGGGTTGACATCGCGCTGTGTCTAGGAGAGCCATTACACGAGTAGTCCTTGGCCAGGGCAAGCGAGATATACTGGTAGGTTCCAGTGTTATCTCAGGATGTTCTGGGCTTCACTCCGACACGACTTGTACCGCTATTAGGGGTCTGACGCTTGCCGCCCCCCTAAGCCCGACATGCGATGTATCAGACGAACAGACCGGACTGTACGGAGATTGTCACATACAGACTCAGTAGGAGTTCGGATGGGTTTACCTCATCGGCCTTCTTATCGACATCTACCTGGGGACCGTTACGTACAGCTAGTGCCGCTTGCGGTCTGTGGTTAAACCCACTGCCAGCGTAGTGTCGAGTCTTTAGAGTCCCACACAGAGAGTTTCCCTGCACTGAGCGAAACGTGTAGAGGCCGTATGGTTTTTACGGCAGGGCTGCGATCACTTACGTACACTTGTGTGCGTATGATGTTCGGGCAGGCAGTACTAGTGGGCTTTGGTTTAAGCCAGATCCTAGTATTGCACGGATGGATTTGTTTTGTCTTCTGCGCATCCGCATTCTACGGAATACGGATGCAGGTATGTATGCACAGTTTTCCGGAGCGATGAAGGAGGAGGTGCCTCATTAGAGTTTTGACATTTGGTTCGGCCAAAACCGCTATGTGGCAGGCTCATTAGGGTTTTGACAGTTGATTCGGTCAAAACCATTTTGAGGCGGACTCATTAGGGTTTCGACAGTTCGTTTGGTCAAAACCATTATGAGCCGGGGACATTATTTACTAATCCTTTCATTGATAATTTTGTTATGGCTAATTACATTGACCATTTGACCATCTTGACTTTGTTGACCATTTGACCAAAGTTGATTTGGATCTTCTTAGAAGATCTAAAGTATTCTTTGGTTTTCTTTTTCTTTTGTTATGATAATGGTCATGTCATTTATAGCCATCACCTTTATCTTGATGTGATTAGTAATCATAATGTTTTGTGCATTATTGCAACCATGGTTAGTTTTTCTCTTGGTTAAGCTTTTCATTTGCTCATTCTCATTCTCTCTCTTGAAATGAGAAGCTCCATGGTTGCTAGAAAATCTCCTTCTTCTTCCTCCTCTTGATTTCTCCTTTGATCTCATGTGTTGAGAGAAAAAGGATTCTACTTGACAAACACATCCATACATATTTTCTACACCACCTAGGGCTTCTAGATTAGCAATCTCCTTGCCCTAGTTACCTCGGCTTGAGGTGGAGCTCGGTGTACATCTCTCGGGTGGATCGTCTTCGACTCAAGGAGGCCGCGGAGGTGACCGAAGTCCGGATCAACCATTGAGCAAGCAATGAGAAGAACAACAAGAAGAGAAAAACATCAAAGAAGAACAACAACAAGAAGAGAAGGAGTTCAAGTTGAGGTATAACCCCTAACCGAGTAGATACATCTAATGTTAGGGTGCTAGTATATTGTTTAGCAAAGATCCGGTTTTTACGGTCCATGTTACAAAGTTTAGAAAAATTTTGATTTACCGTTTCCGCAACCCCGAAAGTACCGGGAGAGGTAACGTGGACCTAACATGTTCTGGTCGAAGTTTCCTCAACTTTTGTCTTACTGGTTTCGCTTCTTCGGATAGTCGTAGATGGTGAGTTATGATCGCCGGATTCAACTTTGGCATGTCCGCATATGTCCAGGCGAAGACGTCGGAATACTCGTGCAACAAGATCAAGCGTTCTTTGATTCCAGCGCGTAGTTGTGCTCCGATCTTCATGATTTTCAATTCATCGGCCCCGCCGAGGTTTACACTGTCGGTGTCATCGCACGTTGAGTCCTTTGGTTGCTCATTTTTTCTCAAACTATCGACTAGACCGAGATCTATATCTGCATCGCATTGCTCTAGGTCGATATCCATCAATTCTATGCCACAATCCGCAAGGATTGCCCGGGATCATAGCATGGATTTGAAGAAACCATCACGGATGTTTATGGTTTTCGTGGGGGCTAGTAAGTTTTTTGAAATCCCAAAAGCTTTTCAAAATCTTCTTTTTCAAATTCATTTTGCAAATCTGTCTGGAGATCTTTCGCGCAATAGAGAAACATCTCCCAGGTTTTGTCGTCAATCTGTTTTGATGCAAGAATATCAGTATGGATTTGAACGAAAACAGCCGGCTGGTACATGTGTTCTTTTAGGGAAAAAGTGTTCACGGGTGCAATGGATCTCCAAAGGTCGAGATCCATAGATTCACCATCCATTTCAATCAAGGAAGAGAGGTGATTAACCCCGGTATCTCCAGGAGAATCCTGCTTGAGATCAAATTAGGCCAACCATTGACTGATGCCGTTGATTTTCTCATTGGATGCCCCGAAAACGTCTTCATCCTTCTTGTCGTCCTCGCCATGTTCGAAGAGAACTCCAATTAAGGGATGTTATCCATTGTCAAGCTTATTGTCAGCGGTTCCGTTGTGTTCTCTTTGCTCTGCTCCCTTTTCGTCATCCGAAAGCACGATGATGGGATTTCCCGACTATGGAACGAAGGTTTTGTGAATCGGCAGGAACTTCATCTTCTGTGTCTTATGTTTGCTGTGGAAATCGTGGCCGGTGGGATGGTACCCGAGACCCTTAGTCCCGTCATGGACTGGAGGGTCAATAGGTTCAGTTATACCCTGGCTTCGGACACCTAGTCCTTGGCCGTTTTGGTATTCCCACCGATACATAAGGCAACAATCATTCGATCTGGATGTGCCTCCTGAGGAAAGACAATAGGATCCTCAAACATGAGTTCCTGATCATTCAAAATAGCAGTGTTGCATTCATGCTCGGGGTCGACACAATATTGCTCAAGGAAAAAGCTCTCACTATCAGAAGGATCAAACTCATATTGAAGTTCTAAGAGTGTTGTAATTTTCTTCATCTAAATCACTTAGGTTGTCATTGTCCTCAATAAGCAAAACAGATTGGTTTTCAAGAGTCAGGATCCTGGAAAGATGTATTAGCACATGTGGATTCCTCTCCAGCAGTTATGATACAAATATCATCTTCGAATTTGAATTTTACATGTTGTAGGATGGAAGGGATGACATTGGCTCTATAGATCTAAGGACGACCTAAAAGCAGATTGTAAGAGGATAGGATATCAAAGACTTGAAAGGTCATGAGATATGTAATGGGACCAACTGATACCTCCAGATCCAGTTCGTTGAGAATATCCCTTCGTACATTGTCATATCCTCTAACTCCTCCGCATGCTTTATGTATGGGGTTCTTATTAACTCCAAGACTCTGTAGTGTACGTAGAGGGCATAAGTTCAAATCGGATCCCCCATCAATAAGTACTTTAGGGATGTTTAGATCATGACATTCCACGTCTATATGAAGGGCGCAAATAAGGTTTACCCATCATACGAAAGCTCCATATTTGTAAAGGTGATCACTCCAACGGCAGAGACTATATTTATGCCCTTCTTTAAATTTTCCGAAGCGGTGTTTTTACCAGCTAAGATCTTTTGGACCATTAAAGAATGCTCTCTTGTGTTCCGGTGAGTTATTGATTAACTCCCATAAAGAAATATTGGACTGTACTTACTTTAGCGATTCACTATATTATACCCGATCTTTTTTACATTTTGAGATTCAGGGATGGCTTTCGAGGAAGATGTTGGAACAGAAGAATTTTCGGGTGGGGGGAGATGGCTCGTCGAGCGTGTTTCAGACGAAACCAGTAGGGGTGCTTCAGCAGTTGTCGAGTTCGCCGGAGTTGAGAAGTGATATTGCGTTGGTTGGCTCACCGAAACAGAGGAGTGGTTTGCCAGATTTGCGAAGGAAGACGAACTTTGTGTCGTAACATATTGTTGATTCTTTTGAGTAGGTGATGCTTCCTGCAATACTAATGGCTTGTACATCCTTCTTGATCGAGTCACGTTCCTTATCTCATGACATTCCTGATTAAGCTTGCTGTAATCAAAGGGCATTCTGGCGAGATTACTTGGAGCTATCAGTGGTAGAGAAATTTTTCTACTAGGTCCTCTTCCGGGGCGAAGTATGGTGGGGTTGGTGTTCTGCGATTCTGACACGATTAAGGTCATTCGAGGAGCTGTACTGAGAACCAACTTAGGCTTTGTAGAGTCAATAGTCATGATCTCTTCGAATTCGATGTGGTTGATGTCACGACCCGAAAGAGCACGTGACTGGCCCTTGAACCATATGAAGTCTATAGGACTCCATCTGATCCAAGTAAGCCAAAAGCCCAGAAATCTAAAACCATTTTTGAGAATAAGTAAAGAAAACTGGTTTAAAGAAGTGTAGAAAAACATGTTTGAAATCAAGGTTTTTAAATAACTAAGCCGAATGTGCATTTGAAAACCGTACAGTCTTTTCTAAAATTTTCGGCAGAGTTTCTCTTGTAAAACTGGCCCCGAATGGGGTACAACATGAATAACAATATATAAAATGATAAAGGCATCCCCAAGCGGGAGCTAGCTCTTCGTCAATCGACGGTCACAACCACACGATGATATGATAATATACAACGCCAAGTGGCGAGGATCAAAATCAAGGAAAGCTCAAAAAGCAGCAAGAAAACCGCAATACTACTAAGCGCGACTCTAAGGTCGAATAATACCACACTGTCTCTAAGTCTGAAAGAAAATACAAGTTTTTGGTTGATGGACAATTTCTAGATACAATGAAATACATGAATAAAATGGTGATTCTTGATGCGAAAGAATCCACCTACCAAAGCAAATCACCCGCAAGAAGGTAGTGTGCCAGAAATGTCGCAATGAAACCTGTACGGCAGAACCTGCAAGGACTGTGGCACAACGGGGGTGAGTTGCCAACTCGTGAATAGAAATATCTACAAGCAGAAACCGAATGCAAGACATAAACCTAAGTCAACGATCAGTAATACAATCCACAAGAGTGCATCTGAGTGTAATAAGGTGGCAAGGTAACATCTAATCATGTATGTAGTGCCAGGTACTCAGGTAATAACATGTCATCAGTGTAAGGTATGCCTGCATGAGGTAAGTATGATGAAATATCAATGATATCAATACACATATATTAGCGTCCCATACCACTAATATTGGTGTAAGGGTATATATAACAGCGCCCTCATACCCTGTTATATATACAAATGAAGTATGACAAGTGTAAATCCAGTCTGTATATGATCCATGTCTGTATATATGTGGAACCCGTCCACCTGTCACCCACTGACAGTAAGCATCATGTATGCAAGTATGAGGATATAAACAATATCATGGAAAACATCATGAAACCCGTGCCAAGCATCGACACGTAAATCCTCATCCATATGGGGCTCCGTCTGCGGTATCGGCCCTCGGCCCCGGCAGCACGAGTCAACCCATGTCCATCTCTGGGCTCCGTCTGCGGTAGCGGCCCGTCGGCCCCCGGCAGTACGCCCATCTCTCGGCTCCAGGCGGTATCCCCCGGATATCCGCCGAGCTCAAATACAATCACCGGTAGGTACTCGCCCGCCTCCAGGCTCAATCGGCATAACCCATCGATCATCTCGCCGAGGGGAACCATACCGGGCCCACCACGAACCCGCAAACGGATCATCACTCCTCGAATCGGGTTTCAAGCACACGTCTCAGCACCGAGAAAACGCGTGGTGGACGCACCCAAATATCATATCACGAGGTACCGGGTTTTCATAAAAGAACATCTTTTCTTAAATAATCCCACGGTCCTCAAAATCAGAAATCACATGAAAATCCACATCAAGAAGTAAATCCAATGCAATGTGCTATGCAATCAATCCATGATGTATGCGACATGTAAAGAGAGATAATCATATCGGAAATCATGCAACATGGAATAGTAATGTACATATGTCGGGAGGAACCGCTCCTTTAGAATGAATCAGTTTAAAGAATATCTTGCGGTCCTCAATCTCAATCAAGTCAGAATCATCTATGTTTGTGTACAGGTACATGTGTACAATATGCCAAGCAGTAATCATATCATGAATGCAACAGTACTACAGTGTAGTGGCATGGCAATTATCGATGATGAAGTGTGTGAGCCGGCAAATAGTGTACGTGAAACATACGCATCATCGATAATGGTGCTGGTGTCCTAACAGCATGATAATAATATAACAATGAACATATGCCAGCAATGCGAATAGCAGGAAAATGCAGATATCTAGTAGTCAACACCACAGTGAAGTATCTACTATGCAAACTACATCTAAGTATCCGGTCAATCAGGAGGGGTAGGTGTGGAAACCACCTAAATCTGAGTCGATACATGTATAAAAGTATATAGTCGGTGATCTCGCCTCAATGTCATATCATAAGATATCCTCGAGTTATGAGTGCGGATCTATCATCAATATCGGCTCGTACGGTAAATCATCGTACGGCATCCCCATAGCTGGGTAGGGGTCAGTATCTCACTGTCTCATCACATAACAGATATCACCATCGTCAGATCATATAGTCTGGAGTACTACTCTATGTCTAGTACAAAACGGTAACCTCAGTAAGTATGCATGCGGGGGTAAACACATATCCCAAGCCCGCAAGAATCACAAGTCATATCCCACATATGAATCGTATAAAATCACCGATCCCAGGGCACCCAGCCCACATCATCGACTCATCTCCAAAGTCATCACATATCATCAATCACAGTGCAAGTACAAGTGATAAGCAAGGGTGTGTGTGTAGGTGTAATTCTACCCTAGGGTTCGCGACTATGAACTACACTAGTCACTTCTAACCCTACATTATCCACAATACACCTAATATCACAATAAACTACATAGTAATCTATCTACGGACTGCGGGGGTGCTATACGCCATCCACCCGACTTCCCCCTGTAGATATAATCTACTCACCTTGCATCACCAATTGCGGACGTCACCACGTATTTGCTTGTCGTCCCGAAGTCTTCATGGGTACCTACACATCAAAATATCGTATATGCGCATTAAAACCAAATCCAATCTAAAACGGCGCACGAAATCCAAAACGATACGATAAGGGGGCCTATAGGTGAGAACCTATGGCACGCCTTCAAAACCATCAATAAATCCTCTACATCGTCGTATAAACGACAATTAGTCGAGGCAAAACACATTCCACCATTTCAGAATCAAAAATACGGAATACGGAAACACGAATCCAAAATAGCAACTTAGGATATATGTCCCAGATTTCACCCTAGATAGAATCTGTCAAAACTAGAAGTACCCTGGGTCAACACTAGAGGAACAGGGGCTGTGCACAGAAAACGAGGAGAATGGCTAAGTATGCTAAGTCAAAGTCCACCTCTCTCTCTCACCTACCCTCATCATTATATTTTCCTTTCTTTTCCTTTTCTTTTAAAATCCAAACCTTCTCACATCAATAGTAATCCCAAAAGAAAACCATGGCTAGAAAAATGCACAAGTGTAGAAAAAGTGATATGTGCAAGTTTTGCACAAAATTGCCAAAAAACCCGATTAGCGATTTTAATCGCGATTAGCACTAAATTATTGTCAAACTAATCACAAAAACTTAAAAATGCCATAATCCACTAATTTACCCTATTTTAGAATTTTCCATAATTTTTCATAATTTTTTCTAACATTTTTCCTATTTATTTGCATTTAATATTAAAATAATCAATAAAATAATATTAAATTATAAAAATTCCCAAAATTAATATTTTATATTTTTGAAAATGTTACAGTTGACCTGATGATGTGACAATGGATTTTGAAGAATGTTCCGGTTATCGGCCACTTCTATCTTCCCGGCTTCGATCACATCTTGAATCTTATGTTTTAGTGCAAAGCAGCTGTCGATTAAATGTCCTGGACCCTGGTGACCTGGTGATACTCGCAGTATTGGTTCATGTTCCATCGTGGAGGCACTGGTTTAGGTAAAGGTTTTGGATTTAACGGCTTGATGAGCTGTGCATCGAGAAATTGTTGATAGACTGTGGGTAGAGGATCTTGGAGTTGCGTGAATTTTCTTCTCTTCCACTCATCTTTCTTGCCTTGATTCTGAGTTGGTTGAATCGTTGGAGTCGGAGAAGATGTAGTTACCGTCGGACGGAGAGCTTGATTTGTCACATTGATCACCTATGATTTTCCACTTTTTACTTGGATATTCCTTTCTATCGGTTCATTCAAAATGAGATTAAACTTCTCGTTTTCTTAGATGCTTCAATAGTGGCGGCGTTTCGGCAGAGGTCGAGAAAGATAGAATGGTTTTAGATCGAGAGGAATGCGGAAAGGTACAGGAGGGCGTTTCTAATAATCATTGGAATTGGATCCTCAATATCCAGTTTGTTCCACATCTGTGCAGCCAAAGCTCGCCACTTCCCGATGTATTGCGAGAATGATTCGTTCTTTTCTTGGCATAAAGTTTCGAGGCCTTGTCGTGTAGGAATGATATCGATGTTGTACTCATACCGCTGATGGAAAGCCTCAGCCAGTTCCATCCATGATCTAAGCTTAATTGGATCTAAACTCGTAAACCAAACTTGTGCGGGTCCCACCAGATAGTTAGGAAAGAGGGACCCGCAACCTTTCATCATTAGCAATGGTTGCCATAGCATTCGTATAAATTCTGAGGTGAGTTAGCGGATAACCGCTTCCATTATACTTGAATATCCGGATGCTTAAACTTGGAACAGAGTTGAGCTTCTGGAAATAAACACAAATTCTTGACCTCGAGATTTGGCATGACCTTTCCTTGTTGTTCCAGTTTTTGAATTCTCGCTTCTAGTGTATCTGTCGGATACGAAGGAAGCGAAGGAGATGCTACTGGAATTGGAGATGAAATTGGATGGTGTTGCGGAGACGAATGATACGTCGTTGGGTTAAAGGTTGAATAGAAGATTTCTGTGGATACGGAGGATATGCTGCTGGAGCTTGAGGTGGAATCGGAGAGAGTTATGCCATCTGTAGAGGAACTGGTGTAGATAATTAAGATGGGAGAGTAAAGCTTTTGCTAGCATATCGATAGGGTCGTTTGACGGAGCTTGGACAGTTGGTGACGGAATTTGGGCTACAGGTGGGGGAGCCTGAACAATCACATGAGTAGAATATGCTCGAATAGATGTGAAGTTGAAGTTAGAATTTGGTATTTGGGTAGGAGGAAATGAGACAGGTGCTGTCGGAAGCGGTGTAGGAATGGGAAGCGGTGTAGGAACGATGGTGGCTGAACGCATAGCCATTTAGCGATCCATCATCGACGCAAAGCGATGGAATTCTTCATCTGGGGAAGATGTTTGAACTGGGGGAGGTGGTGGAAAGCTGTTGAAATTGGTAAGTATTGTGTTGGAGAAGTTGAAGTGGATGAAGGACCCGAAGAGAATGACACAGTAGTCGGGTTATTTTTAATATGCGAAGACGGGAATGATGAGAAGGAGGCGACGTCAGGGGCAGGTTGAAATCCATGTGGATATGAAGAAAAAGAAGCGGTGGTCGGATTGGATAGAAACGGAGATGAAGAGAAAGTGGTAAAAACGTGAGGGGCCTCCATTGCACCAGAAGTAGTTGAGGTATTCGAGACGGACGGAAATCCGGTTGGGAAATCCGACATTTTTTTCGACGGCGAGTGTGTACTGGAGAGATACGGGTGACTTTGACTGTTTTGGGAATGAGAGCTTTAGTCCTCTTTTGGAGACCTATGACTTGGGTTCAAATTAGTTTGACTACTCGGGTGCAGAGTGACTTGGTTAGGAACGAAAGAGAGTTGAGGGAAGTTTAGAACAACGAATTTGGTTGATTTTTTGGAAACTTTGGAAGCGGCTTTAGACTTGGATGAAGGTTTTGGAACTCACACAAATGGATTTTGGCACAAACACAAGACTTTTGTCGAACCGGGACAAAAGAGCAGCACGACAACATAAGGTTCCTTTGAAAATAAGCGTTATTTTTCCTAGTGTTCATTATGTTGACGACTTTTAGGGTTTAGGTTCTATGCGAGTTTTGGTTCTAAGGAAATAGGTCGAACCCTCTCCCTAAGGAGAGTGGCGTTTGATGGTCAATCTCAACTCGATATACACCCGTACATGGTGGGTTTCTCAATATACCGTTTGGTACGTGAGAAAAAGCACCGATATACTATGTGAGTATATGAAAGAAAGAGAAGGAAGGTTCCACATCCCCAGATCCTTGGCATACACTCAGAAGAAATGGGTCGTCTTAAGTCCTAATAGGATGTGTCATAATTTATCGCTGTGTATGAGTAAGTGAGTAAAAACCTTACAAATGTCCTTATTTAACAACCAAGTCTCAAGCAAATTAAGATAAAGTGGCCATGTTTTATTTTTTGTTTTTTATTGAAGAAAGAACCCACTCTTTTTAATTTTGTTTTATTTTTTTTATGCAAGAAAAAAAGTGCAATACAGCGAGGAATGTAAAACTAGATATATACAATGCAACTCTAAACTATCATGAACAAATAAGGACTAAATGCAATGCAAGACTATTCTAATTTTTTTTGTTATGTTAGGTTTTTTAATTAAGGGTTATAGCGAAAAAGTAGATGCAAAGCGATATATACAAGGAAACTAAAACATGTACATGCACGAACCTATATGAAATATGCAACCTACTCCATTACAATCAAATCTCGCAAGTTCATTACAAAGCAAGCCAATTTTTTATGCGCAATTCGAGACTTTCTCTACCGGAGTCGCTAAATCCGTAGCTACTAATCTGCAAAATGGGAAGACAAGGAAGCTACAAATGAGGCAAAGTCCGGGATAACTAACTGGAGTCGCCACCCGCGTCTAAATGCAGGAAAGAGAGGAGAGGAGACGAGAGGAAAAAACCGGAGAGGAGAGGAAAAAAGCAGAGTGTGGGGTGAAAACCAGAGAAAGAGGGGTAAGGAATCGCTGTATCTCGATTGAAACCTGACGAAAGTTGGCTAACCAAGAAGATACCCTAATTGGGCATGATTTGGCTTTGCTTTTGAATAATTTTTTGAAAGTTTGCCGTCAAAATACTCCCACACAACGCAGGTATGCATGTATGGAGGTATGAAATGCACGATAGCAGAGGAAGACACTAAGAAAAGACGAAACCGACATGAGAGGACCCTTGCATACAGAGACTAGCTCTGCCTGCAAAACAGGGTATGTGGGCGCCTTCTGAGAAGGCGCCTAGGTACCCTGGGAGCTTGGGCTTTGAATTTTCTTTCTGCTTTTACTCGGGCGTTGATCAAAAAGAGGTTCACGAAAGAGGGTCTTTGGATATAATCTTATTTTCTTTACTCTTCTCGGTCAAAGTTTGCAAAAGGATCGAAACGAGAGATCAATTAAAGAACTAAACCATTTTATCTTTTGAAATTCCTTTTTTTGTTTTTAGCGAGATTTCAGTCTAAAGAGAGTCCTAGGATAAATCCTCTTCTCTTTACAACTTATATGCTCATCCCGAGTGAATAGTAAGAAAGTCTAAAGAGAAACGTAAAAAGAAGAGCTCCACCACTTGTATGAACAAGGAAGCAAGCTAAAAATCCATAGAAAGTGAAGAAAAAAGAAAGGGGATCTTGGATCCTCATTTTTTTCGAAGTAGTGGCTGTTTGAAGAGTTCAAAACTTAACTAGATGATCTAAAACCGAGAAGTAGGGTTTTCAATCCTAAATCTTAGTCTTAGAAAGGAAAGTTCATGTCTTTCTTTCTTTAATTTGTGGTTTTTTGAGTTTTTGTTGGTTTTTGTTTTTTTTGAGGGATTTCTAAGCTAATCTAAGTGTTGTTTTTGTTTTGAGGGGTGGAGGCATGAGCTCTTGGAGAGATCAAGTGAAGGGTGAGTTAAGAAGGTGAGAGATGGAAGAAGGATCAAGAGTCCCTTTTTCAGGAGCATGAGAAGGCTTATTTATAAAGGGAGTGGTTAAAATATGAAATGGAGGATTGTGATTGATTGTAGGGAGTAGAATGGTTGAGATTTTATAGAAATAAACTGATCTCTATCAATATCTAAGCTTATTTCACCCTAAAATGCTTGGTTTTCATATAATTTCCTAATAAAGTAAAAGGATGCAAGTTAGATATGCTTTTAGATAGAAAGAGTGCATGCTATGGTGTTTATGAGATGCAAGTTAAGTTAATGGTTCATTTGGAGGAGAATCCTGTACCATAGGTTTGACAAGTCAAATGGGGATTAATTATTACTAATCAAGTGATTAATAACAACGATTAGCTTAATTAACCCCTAATCGCTCATGTTCAAACCAAATAGTAAATGATACTCAAATTCCTTGAAATTTTGCATGGAGGATCATCTAAGTGAGTTATGAGAGGATCCATTAAGAAAGATTGGCAGTTTTACCCTCGTGGGCCCACCATATTATTTTAATGATAAAATAATAAGAGGGATTTGGCTCATCGGGTAAACATTTTCGATTTTAGTTGAAATTTTTATGACATGTCCTCATAAATATATTAAGATCTGAAAAGTTTGATATCATTTGGCTCAAAGGATCATGAGATGTGGATTTTTGAGCGTATTGAAAAGGGTATTTCGGTCATTCAAACGAATCTTGAACCATGCATTCAAGTTTCCTCTATGTATACCAAACATGTATTTTTATGCAGAAATGAGATGAATGACATGATACAGAGGCACTGGCGAGATTAGAATGCAAGGTTATGCTGCGACAAACGATGCAGGGCAAAAGGGTAAATTCGCAAATCGCTGCTTCGCTTGAATGTCTACAATATGGCTTTATCCCATAAATGGGTTAACCGTCCTCGGTATTTTCTCAGCCTAATTTATTTTCCTATTTTAGTTTGAAAGCAGCTAAACTTCTAAAGTATGAGACGGTATCCGAGCATCACTAAATCTAGGTTTTGTTATCATGTTTCCTTCTCTCCTTTCATCTTCATAACAACAACAACCGAGCCTTTTATCCCAAGCATATGGGTAAGCTATATGAACCAACATGAGAATCACGCTGGGTCCAGCACATGAATCCTCCGCCTCTACTCACTCTTATCGAACAATATACTTTTATTGAGACCTTTGGCAACCATATCTTTGCATGTCACCTCCATCCACATTTTCTTCGGTCTTCGTTTCACCCTTTTGACATTGCCTATATCGAGAGTATCCATTCGTCGAACCGGTGTGTACATAGGTCTACGTCGCACATGACCAAACCATCTTAACTGGTTATTCTGTGTCTTCTTCTGCATAGGTGCTACACTAATTTTTGTATGAATATCATTTCACACCTTATCTTTTCTAATGTTATTACAGATCCAACAAAGCATGTGCATCTCCGCTATGTGCATCTTCTGTGTATGATACTTTTTAGGAGCCCAGCATTCTGTACCATATAATAAGGTAGGCTGAATAGCGCTCCGATAAAACTGCCCTTTCAACATTAACGGAAAGTTATGATCATACAAAATCCCTGTTGCGCGCATCAATTTCAATCAACCAGCATGAATCCTTTGGTTGACTCGCTATCGATCTCCCCATCCTTTTGGATGATGAAACCTAGATATCTAAACTGATCGTTCGGTAATATCTTTTGCACATCCAGTATTATATCACTGTGGTCTCGACTTTTTCTTTCCTCTCCATATTAAAGGGAACACATTAATGGGTTATGTTGAAGTTTAGGGTATTCTCTCTTACAGTTTTTGGAGGATTTTTTAGTCCACAACCACAAGTTACGGATGTATTTGGAGTGTAGAATATAGGTTCCTCGTACATGAGAATATTCTTTACCTCTTGTCTTTCTGTTTTGTTTGAAGGAGGCGTAAGGTTTTCTTCTTCTTCTCTTTGCGAGCTTTGTGGTTGGTTTTTATTTAGAGAAGTTTATTCAGAAGTTGTGGCTGACCTTGTTGATTTTTAAGTTTGAGCATATGGAAATTTGTTCTTGTTGTCTAACTTTATCCCATGGTTGCTGCTAAAAGATTAAAAATTTGGCCATGTTTCTGGCTTAAAGCTATAACTTTTTACAGCACCCAAATTGCTTCAAGAATAATACTATAATGCCTGATTCGCTCAATGCTGCATTTAGTTGATTATCCCATGTAGATAGAGACATATATCATGATAATCGGACAACTTGAAAAAATTCTGCTCATTTATGTGAAAATGCCTAAAAGATTATATTGCTCACAATACTACATACTTATATTTCACCATTTTTTATACCGAAGTTCGCCCGCCTGTCTTGTATATATCTACGGGTGTATATATTATTGTTTACTCATTCTTTTAATTACCAAATAATATGTTTCTAAAAAACTTTAGCTTCTGAATTGATACACTATTTTCGTTCGTCACTGTTCTTCCATACATTACATGCTATTGAAAACAATAGTATGCTAATTAGTTTTAGTTGATGAGAAAAAAAGTTCTTACAGAGTTTAAAAGTATTTACCCTTGTAAATTATTTTCCGACTTTACCAGCATATTAATGCAGGCAAAGATGTTGTTGAACCCACTTGTTGTAATTGGAGCTATTAGTGGAGCAACACTGGGAGTTTATTCAAAAGTTGTGGCTGACCTTGTTGATCTTTAAGTTTGAGCATTTGGAAATTTGTTCTTGTTGTCCAACTTTATCCCATGGTTGCTGCTAAAAAATTAAAAATTTGGCCATGTTTCTGGCTTAAAGCTATAACTTATTACAGCACCCAATTCGCTTCAGGAATAATACTATAATGCCTGATTCTCTCAATGCTGCATTTAGTTGATTATCCCATGCAGACTTACTAATAGAACCTTATTTCAGTAGAGACATATATCATGATAATCGGACAACTTGAAAAAATTCTGCTCGCTTATGTGAAAATGCCTAAAAGATTATATTGCTCACAATACTACATACTTATATTTCACCATTTTTTAGACAGAAGTTCGCCCTCCTGTCTTGTATATATCTACTAATGTACATATTGTTGTTTACATTGACATAATCAAGAACATGTACGATGGAATAGTGGCAAATGTCATAACTTGCGGCGGCTTAACATGTGATTTTCCGATTACAATTGGTTTACATTAAGGATCTGCATTAAGTCCATTCCTGTTTACTATCGTGATGGATGAGCTAACTAGAACTATCCAAGATAAGGTATCTTGTATGCTACTCGTTGATGATATTGTTCTAGTAAATGAGACGAAAGCAGAGGTTCATGCCAAATTGGAGTTATGGAGGCAAATGTTGGAATCTCGGAGGTTCAGATTGAGCAGGTTCAAGACAACATATATGCATTGCAAATTTAGCAAACAAAGAAGTCGAGACCATATTGGTAAACACTGGAAGGGCAAGAGATACTACCGAGCGATCAGTTTAGATATCTAGATTTTATTATCCAAAAGGATAGAGAGATCGATAGCGATGTTAATCAAAGAATCCAAGCTGGTTGGTTGAAATGGAGGGTTGCAACAAGGATTTTGTGTGATGGCAACTTTCCGTTAAAGTTGAAAAGGAAGTTTTATCGGAGCACTATTCGGCATGCCTTATTATATGGTACAGAATGCTGGGCTCTTAAGAAGTATCATACACAGAAGATGCATGTAGCGGAGATGTGCATGCTTCGTTGGATTTGTGGTAACACTAGAAAAGATAAGATGCAAAATGAGGATATTCGTACAAAAGTTGGTATAGCACCCGTGGAGGAGAAAATGCGGGAAAACCGGCTAAGATGGTTTGGTCATATGCAACGCAGACCTATGGATGTACCGGTTCAACGAATGGATATTCTTGATATAAGCAATGTCAAAAGGGCGAAAGGAGACCGAAGAAAACATGGATGGAGGTGATACGAAAAGATATGGTTTCCAAAGGTCTCAATGAAAGTATATTGTTCGATAGGAGTGAGTGGAGGCGGAGGATTCATCTGCTGGACCCGGCGTGATTCTCATATTGGTTCATGTGGCCTACCCCATATGCTTGGGATAAAAGGCTCAGTTGTTGTTGTTGTACATATTGTTGTTTACTCATTCTTTTAATTACCAAGTAATATGTTTCTCTAAAACTTTAGCTTCTGAATCGATACACTATTTTAGCTCATCGTTGTTGTTCCATACTTTACATGCTATTGAAAACAATAGTATGCTAATTAGCTTTACTTGATGAGAAAAAAAGTTTTCTTACAAAGTTTGAAAGTATTTTCCCTTGTAAATTATTTTATGAGTTTACCAACATATTAATGCGTGATTGGAGCTATCAGTGGAGTAACACTGGGAGTTATTGGAACATCCTTCCCTTGATTTTTTCTCTATCTTTTCACGTCCGACCACATGGTTGCTGGAGCGGTGTGACCCATTTTATATGTAATACCTATATATTTCTTTTGTTGTTTCCAATGTGGGATTATATTTAAACTCCCATCATTTGGTTTTTAATTTCAACACCCCTTCACGGGCAACCATTACCTTTTCTTTGGTGTGTTTGTCACGTGAAAAGTACGAGTAGAGTTACATGCAACATTCACTTTTTCTTGGTGTGGTTTTCACGTGCAAAGTACAAGAAGAGTTGTGTGCAACCTGATACCATATTTGAGTTTAAAGTTTTATTTAAAATTGTGGGAGTGATAAGCTTTTAATAGGCACACATGTGCCTTTGGTATAAGTGGGTTCCAACAATAAGACTCAAGTCTTGTTGAGGTGTGACCCATTTTATATTTTATACCCATGTGTTTCTTTTGTTGTTTCCAATCTAGGACCATCTTTAAAATCCCATCATTTGGTTTTTACTTTCAACACCTACAAAGAGGCAAGACATTCGCAGGAGTAAACTTCTAGCCCTGCTCTGTTTAATCATATAAGAACATAGTTTATGGCCATCTTCAGTTAAAAATTTCAACTTAAAGCCTAGATATATGTATCCAAATCTGAATCATAAAGTATTAGGCAGACTAAATCATTAGCAGGCATTGCATCACAGGAGTTATATACCCAGTTCTATCCTGCACTTTTTAATCTGTAGTTGCATGACATCAATAAGAGTATAGAGAACACTCGATTGCCGCATTTCCATATTATCTGTGAGCCCAGATCCCGGAGTTATCACTAAGAGATATCGGTGGATCAACTAGCTTTGTCGAGACGTAATTAGGCGAAGGATGTCTCTAAGAGGGTTGAGTGAAACTTATTTTATCTGGCCCTTTTATTCATGGATGTAATTGTAAAACTAACAAATCATCCATTCTAACTATGGGACAAAAAATTCATAGACTACCTCCTCCACTTGCCTTTGTTTTCTCCTTCCATCCATCTTCTTTATTATTCATGACCTTCTAACCACATATAACTGGTTCCATATCTCAATTATCAAGTATTGTGAATTTCAGAGAAAAGAGGAGGTCAAGGAAACTCAGAAAATAATTTACAAGGGAAAATAGTTTGAAAATATTTTCAAACTCTGTAAGAACTTTTTTCCTCATCAAGTAAAGCTAATTGGCATACTATTGTTCTCAATAGCATGTAAAGAATGGAAAAACAGCGACAAATGAAAATAGTGTATCAATTCAGAATCTAAAGTTTTAGAGAAACATATTATTTGGTAATTAAAAGAATGAGTAAGCAACAATATGTACACTAGTAGATATACACAAGACAGGAGGGCGAACTTCTGTATAAAAATGGTGAAATATAAGTACGTAGTATTGTGAGCAATATAATCTTTTAGGCATTTTCACATAAATGAGCAGAATTTTTTCAAGTTATCCGATCATCATGATATATGTCTCTACTGAAATAAGGTTAAAAAACTTTAAACTCTAACAGTAGGAATTTGTGTTCAATACAACGGCCTGCAGGAAATAAGTGAAAGTACTGTAGATTGCAATGAATTAACTTCATATTTTTGTTATATTAAATTAATCGAGGAAAATTTTCATTAGAATTATTTATTCATGTATTTTGTTAAAAAAACAACTCTATTTCATCGTTGTTTACTGTTAATTAAATTCAACGTTTCTTAGTAGTATTAATTTTGCAATGGATGTAATTGAGTATTTGTCATATTATGACATTTATTTGCTGTCTATTAAGACCCTGAACTCATTTTAGTTTGAATATGCAATTATTCTTTTTTCCCCATACAGATGCACAAAGTGGTGCTGCCATATTTTATTGCATTGATGGTGACACCTTCGACACATAGTTGTGAAGGAACTTTGATGGTAAATTTAATCCGATTCCGCATCTTTTATGCATTATTCCATTTTCCATGGAGCATTGATTGATATTCGGAATAAATATATTTTTCTTCTTCTTTATCCTTGTAGATTTCCATGTTTCTCTCTATTTGTGCCTTGTTGTTACTCATTTCTTATCTCTCCAATAAAAACTGTTTGGTTCTTTTCCATTTTGCCCCCTTATCTTCTTCATTCATTCGTTTATTCTCTGCGTCATCCTCTTCTTAGAGAGGCCAGCCTTCTGATCACATCAAATTTAGATGACATGGCATATTTAACTTTTTGCCAAAGTAAAAACAAGCGGGCTTACTTTTTCAAACCATTGTCCTATTTTTTCAATAGAATGGCATTGCCTTTAGACAAACGATTGAGGATCCTTAAGCAACATACATTATCCCTGTTGTGCATTTACCAATATTCATGTTCTTTGTTATGAATATTGTTATAGATATATATTCAAATGTTATATTTAGTTAATCGGTTTGATTAGTTACTATGTGTTTGTTAGGAGATGATATCTAAAACTCTCTATATAGAGTTGTATAGACTATTATTTTTCTTGAGCCAATAAAATATTTTCATCTTGATTTCTTCATGATATCAGAGCATTCAAGAAAATCAAGAAGAAGAAAAAAAAAGGTCCATAACCCACACAAACACCCATCTCCACCCTCAACAGCAAACACCAAACCTTTGATCCCCTCGATAACCTCCATCAACGACTCCACAACCCATGCCCTCGACAACCTCTATCGGTCCTAACATCTCCGTCGCCCCCGCCGCCCCCAACATCTCCTTGACACCCTCGCCACCAGAGCCCTTTCTCTCGACCAGATCCCTATCTTGATCCCCTACCGCAAGTTGATCTCCCCTCCTAGCACCCTCGCCAACCTACAGTGCCCTCGCCTGCCCTCTAGCAACCCTCACGATGCCTTGATCTGCCCCCCCCGAAAACCTCCCGTGCCCTCGGTTGCCCTCTAGTGCCCTCGGCGAACCCTCCAGCACCTTCGACGGCTCCTCCAACGTCTCCAGAACCCCTGACGACCTTCCTCGACAGCTACCGCCACCATCGAAGCCCTCCAGAACTCCTCCATGATTGAAGATCTTCCCCTCTTGAACTACTTGCTGTCTCCACGAATCTCTGTGATGAGGTTGATTTGAAGCGAATTTTTGATATTTCTTTGTTTATGGAAAGATGAGTTACTTGGTTGACTGTTCTATTGAAGAGCTTGTGCTCTCGAAGATCGGATTCCATTGATTGGTGTTCTTTTGGCTTGACTGATATTGATTTACGAGTGGATTGTGAACCGCCGCTTCCGCCTGGATTTTGTTGATTGTTCCTTGTTTCGCTCTCTCGTGATTTAGATCTGCACTATTCATCATGGTTTCTTATTCAGTCTCAATTACTGCTTGTGCTCGTGGATCCCGTACTCATGGTCGTGGCTATGTTGGTCTTACCGGCTTTTATTGTTCTTATTGCGGCGACACTAATTATCGTGTCAACTGGTATTGGGAGAAGCATGGCTACCCTGATGATACACCTATAGCTCGCTAGACATCCACACCAGTTGTTATTGCTTGATCTTCCTCTTCTGTCGGCGATTTACCTTTATCCAGTGCTGAGTGGGGCCAGTTGCATCATTTTCTCTCTTCTGTAGCTACCACCAACATTTTTATTCCATCAGGTATATCGTTCCTTTCTCATTCTAATTCATGCGTTGCTGATTCCGATGCCTCACATCACATGTCTCGTGAGACCATCTGATCTTTTTTTTAGTCCTCACAAGTTGATTACCAGGGCTAATGATAATACCATATCTGTTTCCGGCTTTGCTAATTTATCACTTCATCTTTACACCTAAAATATGCTTTAATTATGCCATCTTTAAAACAAAACTTGCTTTCTATTCGTCAGCTTACAAATGATTCTAACCGCTCCATAATTTTTTATCCATCTCACTTTGTGATACAGGATCTTCTGACGGATTGGTGGGGGCCATGAACAGAATGGATTGTATTACGTTGATCACCTTCCCAGTACGGCTGCAGCTGTTTCTACTATCCAGTGATATCAGAGACTTTGTTACCCTTCTCTTTCTTCTTTACGTAATATGCTTCCTTCTCTTGATTTATCAGAGTTCAATTGTGAATCCTGTAGTCTTAGTAAACTCCACCGCTTATCCTTTCCTCCGGTCAATAAACGACGGGATTTACCCTTTGCGTTAGTTCATTCCGATATTTGGGTCCCTTTAGAATACTTAGTGTGTTTGGTTATAGATATTTTGTAATTTTTATCGATGATCATTCACGTATGACTTGGTTGTATTTTTTGCGTAATAGGTCTGAAGTTTTATCTACCTTTAAAATCTTCGTAACTGAGATTGCTAATCAATTTGGTGTTCCGGTTAAGATTCTCCGTTCCGACAACGCTAAGGAATATATTAGCAAGGATTTTACTGCATTTTGTCGGACCAAGGGTATATTGCATAAAACTTCGTGTTCTTTTTCTCCTCAATAAAATGGAATTGCTGAACGAAAGAACCGATATTTGCTTGAGATAGCTCGTTCTCTTGTTTTGCATATGCATGTCCCTAAACGATTGTGGAGTTTTGCAGTCTTAGCAGCATGCTTTTATATCAATCGCAAGCCTTCTCCGGTCTTAGGTAACCAGTCCCCTTTCTTTATTTGGTTTCCACATGGTAATCCTTTTCCAGTCTCTCCTAAAGTGTTTGGTTGCCCGTGCTTTCCCCATGTTCTAGGTTCTTATATTGACAAATTTGATCCTACATCTATCCGTATGGTATTTGTAGGTTACTCTCGAGCCTAAAAGGGTATGTATGCTTTGACCTTACCAAATCCAAAATTTGTACTTCATGTGATGTGACATTCTTAGAAAATCAAGCTTATTTTCCACACCTGTTAAGGGCCCCACTTCTCTTATTCCTGTTCCACACTTACCTTGCTTAGAGTTTGATTCATCTATTCCACCCGTGCTCTCTAGTGATCAGCATGTAGTCTTTTATCCACATGTGTACCACCGTCGTAAGAAAGTTGTTCCGCCACTTCCTACCAATAATTCTTTTAACGATTGTTCTGCAGGTACTCAAATACAGTCCACCGTTCCTGATTCTCTACCACCGCTACCTTCCGAAGAATATCTATCTTCCTGTTGCCTTACGCAAAGGTAAGCATTCTTGTACTACTACACGTCCGATTTCTAATTTTGTTTCGTATCATAGACAGACCTCATCTGTTCGTCAGTTTGTTTCTTTCTTGTCTGCTATCACTCTTCCTTCCTTTATTCAGGAAGCACTTCAGCACCCAGGTTGGCATGCAACTATGTTAGAGGAGATTGCTGCACTGAACTCTAATGAGACTTGGAAATTGGAATCTCCGCCGTCAGATAAGAAGATTGTTAGCTGTAGATGGGTTTTCCAGTCAAGCAAAATCCTGATGGGACGACTGACCGTCTCAAAGTTCGATTGGTGGCCAAAGAATTTACTCAGTAGTATGGTTTGGATTATGTCGAGACCTTCTCTCCAGTTGCCAAATTAACATCGGTTCGTGTTCTTATATCCTTGGCCGTTTCTAAGGTATGGCCTCTTTATCAGCTTGGTGTGAAAATGCTTTTCTTAATGGCGATCTCTCGGAGACTATTTATATACAGCAGCTTCCTGATTTTAAGCGACCGGGAGAGTCTATAGTTTGTCTTGTACACAAATCGTTATATGGACTGAAACAGTCACTGCGTGCCTGGTTTGAAAAATTTAGCATGATTTTACGACAGATTGGCTTCAAACGCAGTCGCACCGACACGTCTTTTTTAACACATAATAGTCGTCAGGACAGATAGTCACTAGTCGTAGTGGGTTTGATACTATCCATGGAGGTTTTGGTTTCAGACAAAGGAATGAAGTAGGTGACTCGATTCTAGATTTTGCTTTATTTTATGACTTGATCTTAGCAAACACCTGGTTTAGGAAAAGAGAGTCCCACCTTATCACTTTTAGGAGCGGATCAAGTGCTAGTTAAATAGACTTTTTTCTGACGAGAAGAATAGATAGAGGTTGTTGCATCGACTGTAAGATAGTGCCAGGTGAGAGTGTAACCACTCAACATAGACCTTTAGTTCTAGATTTTCGATTTAGAAGAGAACCTAGGAAGATTAGACGTAAGGTAGAGCCTAAAATTAAATGGTGGCGATTGAAAGAAGGTAACCAAAAGGCTTTTATAGATCGTGTAGTACAAGAAGCGGATTGGCAGTCGGAAGATGATCCGGACAAAACATGGAACAAAATGGATAGTTGTATCAAGAAAGTAGCTAGAGATCTACTTGGTGAGTCGAGAGGTGGTGCTCCACCATCTAAGGACATATCATGGTGGAATGAAAATGTAAAGGCTGCTATTGAAATTAAAAGGGATTCTTATAAAGATTTGAAGAAAAGTAGAGATGTGGAGAGATTTGAGAAGTACAAAATGGCTTAAAAGGAAGTTAAGAAAGCTGTTCGGGAAGCTAAATCTAAGGTCTACAAGGAGGTGTACGAGAAATTAGACACTAAAGAGACTGCAAATGATATATACCGGATTGCTCGAATGCGGGAAAGGAAGACTAGAGACTTATGTGCGGTCAAGTGTGTCAAAAATGAAAATCAAAAGGTTTTAGTTCGAGATGAGGATATCAAGGAAAGATGGAGAGATTATTTTGACAAATTGTTCAATGAGAGCTTTACTAAGAATTTGGATGGACTTGTCATTCAATCTCAAGATATAAATTGTGATTTCATGCGTAAAATAAGATTTCCTGAGGTTAAAGAAGCTTTGAACAGAATGGGTTTAAGAAAAGCGGTTGGTCCTGACGGGATTTCTATCGAGATTTGGAGATGCTTAGGAGAAATAGGCGTTAAATGGCTGACAGATCTGTTTAATAAGATTTGGCAGACAAAAAAGATGCCAAATGAATGGAGTAAAAGTATCCTTGTACCTATCTACAAGAATAAGGGTGACATTCAAAGTTGCTCAAAGTACCGTGGAATAAAACTGATGTGTCACACCATGAAACTTTGGGAGAGAGTGATTGAACACAGGCTAAGGAAGGATATTAAGATAACAGAGAACCAATTTGGGTTCATTCCTGGATGATCGACGACATAGGCGATTCATTTGCTTCGTCAACTTGTCGAGCGCTTTCGAGAGAGGAGAAGAGATTTGCATATGATATTGATTTAGAAAAAGCGTACGACAAGGTACCTAGAGAGGTATTATGGGGGACAATGATGAAGAAGGGGGTCCCCGTCAAGTATATTGACATAATCAAGGATATGTACGACGGAGTAGTGGCAAATGTCAGAACTTGCGGCGGCTTAACAAGTGATTTTCCGATTACTATTGGTTTACATCAAGGATCTGCATTAAGTCCATTCCTGTTTACCATCGTGATGGATGAGCTTACTAGAACTATCCAAGATGAGGTCCCTTGGTGTATGCTATTCGCTGATGATATTGTTCTAGTAAATGAGACGAAAGCAGGGGTTAATGCCAAATTGGAATTATGGAGGAAAACATTGGAATCTCGGGGATTCAGATTGAGCAGGTCCAAGACAGCATATATGCACTGCAAATTTAGTAGCCAGAGAAGTCAAAACCATATTGGTATAACATTGGAAGGGCAAGAGATATCACCGAGCGACCAGTTTAGATATCTAGGTTCCATCATCCAAAAGAATGGGGAGATCGATAGTGATGTTAATCAAAGGATCCAAGCTGGTTGGATGAAATGGAGGAGTGCAACAGGGATTTTGTGTGATCGTAACTTTCCGTTAAAATTGAAAGGGAAGTTTTATCGGAGCGCTATTCGGCCTGCCTTATTATATGGTACAGAATGCTGGGCTCCTAAGAAGCATCATACACAGAAGATGCACGTAGCGGAGATGCGCATGCTTCGTTGGATGTCCGGTAACACTAGAAAAGATAAGGTGTGAAATGAGGATATTCGTGCAAAAGTTGGTGTAGCACCCGTGGAGGAGAAGATGCGGGAAAACCGGCTAAGATGGTTTGGCCATGTACGACGCAGACCTATGAAAGCACCGGTTCGACGAATAGATACTCTCGATATGGGCAATGGCAAAAGGGCAAAAGGGAGACCGAAGAAAACATGGATGGAGGTAATACGAAACGATATGGTTACCAAAGGACTCAATGAAAGTATATTGTTCGATAGAAGTGAGTGGAGACAGAGGATTCATGTGCTGGACCCGGCGTGATTTTTATGTTGGTTCATGTAGCCTACCCCATATGCTTAGGATAAAAGGCTCAGTTGTTGTTGTTGTTGTTGTAATAGTCATCAGGACAGGGTAATTGTGTTGGTATATGTTGATATTATCTGGAGATGTTTCTGCCGGCATCTCCAAAGTGAAAGAACATTTGGCTTGACACTTTCATACCAAGGATCTTGGGCCACTTAGATATTTTCTTGGAATTGAAGTAACATTGAATTCCGGTAGATTACAGCTCTCTCTCAGCGCAAGTATGCATTTGATTCTATCTGAGATAGGATTTCTGGGATGTAAACCAGCAAACATCCCTATGAATCCTTAGTCAAGCTATCTCGATTAAGCTCTCCCTCCGATCCTCCACTACCTGATCCAGGACGATATCGGCGTCTAGTTGAGAAGCTTATTTATATCACTGTCACTCGTCCTGATATTTCCTTTGTCGTTAGCACTGTGAATCAATACATGCAGAATCTTTTGACCTCTCACCTTAAGGTTGTTGAGCATATTCTCAGATATATCAAAGGTTCTCCGGGGCATGGTCTTCTTTACAAACCATTATCTATATTATCATTCACAGCCTTTGCGGTTGTTGAATTTGCCGGATCTGTTGATGATCGTCGTTCTACGAGTGTCTATTGTATCTTCTTGGAAGGAAACTTGGTTACATGGAAAAATAAGAAGCAAATAGTTGCTCATTCTTATGCAGAAACAGTATAGATCTATGGCGCATACAGTTGCTGAGTTGGTATACTTACCTTCTTTTTGACAGATCTTGGAGTTACTTCTTCCTTTTGACAGATCTTGGAGTTCCTTCTTCTCTTCTGACTACATTCTTATGTGATAATAAGGCCGCGATTCACATTGCTGAGAATCTAGTTTTTCATGAGCGGACTAGACATATCGAGATAGATTGTCACTTCATTCATGATAAAATGACAGATAAGGGGGTTGCATTCCAGCATGTTTCCTCTGCAACTCAACTGGCAGATATTCTTACCAAAGCTCTTGCTCGACCGGTTTTCGCTCGTTTTCTGTCCAAACTTGGTATGATTGATATCTACGCTTCAGCTTGCGGGGGAGTGTTATGAATATTGTTATAGATATATATTCAGTTGTTATATTTAGTTAATCAATTTAATTCGTTACTATATGTTTGTTAGAAGTGGTTATCTAAAACTCTCTATATAGAGAGTTGTATGGACTATTATTTTTCTTGAGCCAATAAAATATTTTCATCTTGATTTATTCATTCTTAAACTTTGTCCCTATATGCAGGCAAGCAAAGTTCTTAGGTTTTTAAGTTTATCGATGACTGGCTGCTTTTGTTTTGGTGCTCTTATTGCTGGTATGCACTTTCAAAATTTAATTTTCCATTTGAAAAGGATAACTTTTAACACATTGATGAAGTGTCCTGAGAATCTTAATGATTTTTTATTCTTGAGCCTATATTATTTATTTGATCTACATTAAGATATTCTGGATTCGAGTTGAGTTTGGTTTTACCTGGATGAACTTGTGAGGGCTTTTGATATAATTGCAGTGGATTTTCTTATCAAAATTTGCCTATTATTAACCAAGCTTCCGCTGGTATGCTAGTCATAGAAACTTTCATTGTTAATATCTCACTAAACTTTTAGTTAAGGTCACATTTTTTTCTTAGGTACATCATGCACATGAAATCAACATTTGTAAGTCCTTGACTGAAAGAGCATATCACTATGACCATGGGGATCCTTTGATAGGGTTTCAATGACGTGTGCCAAGATTTTCTGTTACCATTTCCTGTTGGCCTCTGAAACCCATCTTCTTGATTGTATAGCTCGGAGGCCTAGCAGCACACTTAAAATATATAGAAGTTGGATCACACGAATTTGCGAATATGAAACTGTACGAGGCTAAGAGTAGACATGACATTTCATAGCTCTCATTTCCACACATGCATTGGCCTTAAGAACGAGGAGTAATCAGAATGAAGGAAGCTCCTGTACAATGAAGAAAAACAGGTTGATCATGTATTTATGAATAAGTTCTTAGGAGGACAGAGTGTTCCAGAAAGGACGCTCTTCACTCCGTGAGATACAAAAGATGATTGCTAGCGAGAGGTGAAACTAGGTTGGGTTGGTTTGCTCATAAAGTTTATACCCGACCCAAAACTTTAAATCTAAACCCAAAACTCACCCAAGCATGACGGATTTACGCAATATGAGTTCAGGCGAGCTTTGGGTGGGTTTCAGTTTTCAACGGGCGGGTTGGGTTTTAACAGGTTTTCAGGTTTTATTTGATATCATTAGTTTTTCGTTATACATTTGCACACCTGAAAATTTACTTGGAATCAATCCTTTATCGCGACATGCCAACTTGCCATGTTTCTCATCAAAAATGGTATTCATCACTCACATGTGTTGTCCTTGGCTTAAATCCCAAAAACCTCAGAAACAAGAGAACCCACAAAAGGAGTATGAGAATTGTGAAACAAGAAAAATGGTTTTTCCAAGGTGGAGTTAGGTTGGGCAGGTGTAAATATGGGATTGACAGGCAGGTTTATTCTGAAACCCGAATAATATATGGAAAAAAAACCTACCCAAATGGGTTCAGGAGGGGTTTATGAAGCCAAATACACTGGGTCAGGTTCGGTCAAACCCGACTCGACTTGCACCCTTAATTGCTACCTTACTGAGGTACAAAAAGCTGCTACCTTACTGAGGGATAAAAAACAGGCATGTCGTCTGGTGCATTCAAATATATTAACTCATCATCATTGGTATATTAAGTACCGTGGTTCTCATTGGATTAGGCTTTTCTTAATCATATGTGCTTTAAAAAAATTGAACCACATAGTAAATGTTAATAGACCTATTGGACTAACATACTCAAACTATTCTCTTATACAAATTTCATATTTTGTTTGAAGTTTCATTGAGTGCAATTATACATGTTGTATTCATCCAAGCGACAATACAAACTAAACAAATGAAGAATATCCACCATATTGAGAAAGTGCATTCTGAAAACCAATAAATTTACGGAGGAATGGACTGTCATACTCTCTCTCTCTCTCTCTCTCTCTCTCTCTCCCCCTGTGTGTGTGTGTGTGTGTGTGTGTGTTTTGGGGGAAGAAGGGTGTGTGTGTGTGTGGTGGCCCTCCCTACTATACAAGCCATTCTAGGCGTTATGCTTTATTACACAAATCTCCCACCCTATAATGTGTGGTATGTGTGCAGGCGCTCACGCACGTGTGCGCACGCATGTGAGCGTGCGTCTGTATGATTTGAAATGATTTACCAATGTCAATAATCCTCTTTTTGTCTCTACAGCTATTGAACAGCACAGTAGTTTGCCCAGCTGCTGGCGGGCGCTCGCAGTGTTTCAATGGGTTAATATAATTTCAAGTTTAAACTTTACTATGTACTATCCCTTGAAAGTGAATTTATTATTATATGTCATCCTTACCAATTATGATTTCTAATGTTGCCAAATACTTTAGTTTGATGAATACCAAATTCTTATTTTTTTTCCTGAATAGTAAACCGTAACCAAAAATCATTATATATTTGATGACTACCAAAATTCGACTGACTAATTAGTATAAGCTCCCAGGGACGATTTACACTTGCTTTACAGCGACTAGTTTCTCCACATGGAGTTCTCAACCGTGATGACTTTCACCAGCATGAGTTAATTGTAAAGGCAAAAGCCACATAATAACATGAATCCATCTCAGTTATGCGGCTCTGACGAAGACATTGGTCTTATCGCTGGAAGCTTTCCTTTCTACTTTGAAATATATGCATATTTATCAGAAGCGTTCCTCTACTATCTTGATGATGGACTAAACAAATATACTCATGAAAATCTTCAGTGAGGAGAAACTTGTGCTGCTGACTTACCAAGAAAAAGCAGTAGCTGCCTGAAAAGTTCAAGAACTCAAAAGAAAGAAACCTACAAGCTAGATGACTGATTATTCGTTGCAACTTATACTCGCTCACTTGTACCATTTATTCATTAAATGTACTCAAATTAGGATCATTGAAACCAAATTTAAATGTAATCTCTCATTCAATATATGTTAACAGATGCACATTTTCTGGCAATGATTGTTTTTTTTTTGCATTGCATTGACACAGCTAAATGGATAAGCCCTGAGCTATCTTTTCCACTAAAGAAAAGTGTGAGTGTATAAATCTGTTAAAATGTTTATCCATATTACTCGACGTCTCGGAGGTCGCAACCAGCTGTACTTTAGGGTTTGTTTACTTTGATGTTTTGTAGGATAATTTGTTGGTGATCATGATGATCTGTGCTTCCTCCTGTGTAATGCAAGCAGTAGTGCATTATAATCCAAACCAGGTTTTCAATCACTTGTGAATCCAAATATAAGGTCAGGCTCAGGACATGAGGTGAATACAAGACTTCGGAACAATTCATGCAGCATGCACCTCCAATACAGCCACCTAACAGTTTCCTCTTAAAATTCCATAACCGTCTATACTAGTTACAATTTACAACATATTCTCAATCAACAACTGGCAAAATGATGCACAAACAGCCACAAACCCAAATTGCAGGGAAGAAAAAAAAATTAAGAAACAAGAAACATGCATTCTATAGTTTGGTCATGGTACATATGCTCTGAATAGAAATCCGATGAACTTCTGAAGCACTCAATATAAAAAGCCGTCTGAAAAGTTCAAGAACTCAAGTCACTTAAGCTATTTTGCTATCAAGTACACTATCTCGTCTCTCAATGTATCCAAAAGGAAACCACCCTGCTTTTCCCTTGCATTCTCCTTCTGCCCAACCATTACCAGAAACCTGGGGACGATGCCCAGTTGTTAGATCAACATTTTCAACGAAAATAATATGAATAAACAATCAACAACACAAACTTGAGCTTAAAAAAATGTGGGTGTCGTGGAGCAAGGCTTAAAGTTAAAAATTCCTCATGGAATTGACCCAATTTTTGCTACTAGCTGTCAAACTGACATCTATGAACCTTCCCTATTTGGTGCCAAAATTTTCAACCTGTGCAAGTGTGGCAAACCATGGAACAATCTCTTAAGGCGTTGGAACACACCAAGAGTGAAGAGATGCCGTGGCCGGATAAAGGAATCGTCTCTGTAGAATTTTCGCAATAAGTGGGGATTGGAGCCATCTCATTGGTGCCAAATAATCCAAGCAGCAAATTTGAGCCACAGTAGTTGGTGTTGTTACTTAAAAAAATAACTAGAAGGCACTCCCAATCTGGCATTAATAAGTTGAACTCATGTTATTTGAAGAATCCATATGGAAACTGTCATGGTGAGCATCTCAGGACAGTTTTTCCATCTTTAAGAAAAAAACCAAAATATTGTAACTGAGAATATAAAATCCCTGAAACAAAGAGTACTGGTCTTATACAGAGAAGCAGACAGATCACGAGTGGGTTAAGCTGATATTGATGAGGATGATGGCAGAAATCAAGTTTAGTCGTTGTAAATTGTACTTTTCCCAGCTTGTGCCATGCCCATGAGCACACAAACTTCTCCCCAGAAGAAATAGTATAATCACAAATCCCAGTCCAGATTGGTATTCTAAGTTTATTTATATGGTTTGTGCTCCACATCATTTTGACAAATTAGTTCGAGATGAGAATATCAAGGAAAGGTGGAGAGATTATTTTGATAAATTGTTCAATGAGAGCTTTACTAAGAATTTGGATGGACATGTCATTCAATCTCAAGATATAAACCGTGATTTAATGCGTAAAATAAGACTACCTGAGGTTAAAAAAGCTTTGAACAGAATGAGTTTAAGAAAAGCGGTAGATCCTCACGGAATTCCTATCGAGATTTGGAGATGCTTAGGAGAAATAGACGTTAAATGGCTGAAAGATCTGTTTAATAAGATTTGGCAGACAAAAAAGATACCAAATGAATGGAGGAAAAGTATCATGTACCTATCTACAAGAACAAAAATGACATTCAAAGTTGCTCAAACTACCGTGAAATAAAACTTATGTGTCACACCATGAAACTTTGGAAGAGAGTGATTGAATAAAGGCTAAGAAAGGATGTTAAGATAACAGAGAACCAGTTTGGATGCATACCTAGACGATCGACGACAGAGGCTATTCATTTGTTTCGTCAATTTGTCGAGCGTTTTCGAGAGAGGAGAAGAGATTTGCATATGATATTTATTGATTTATAGAAAGCGTACGATAAGGTATCTAGAGAGGTATTGTGGGGGACAATGATGAAGAAGGGGGTCATCGTCAAGTATATTGACATAATCAAGGATATGTACGATGGAGTAGTGGCAATTATCAGAACTTGCGGCGGCCGGACGAGTGATTTTCCGATTACAATTGGTTTACATCAAGGATCTGCATTAAGTCCATTCCTGTTTACCATCGTGATGGATGAGTTTACTAGAACTATCCAAGATGAGGTACCTTGGTGTATGCTATTCGCTGATGATATTGTTCTAGTAAATGAGACGACAGCAGGGGTTAATGCCAAATTGGAATTATGGAGGCAAACGTTGGAATCTCGAGGGTTCAGATTTAGTAGGTCCAAGACAGCATATATGCATTGCAAATTTAGTAAACAGAGAAGCCAAAACCATATTGGTATAACATTGAAAGGGCAAGAGATATCACCGAGCGATCAGTTTAGATATCTAGGTTCCATCATCTAAAAAGATTAGGAGATCGATAGTGATGTTAATCAAAGGATCAAAGCTGGTTGGTTGAAATAGAAGAGTGCAACAGGGATTTTATGTGGTCGTAACATTCAGTTAAAATTGAAAGGGATGTTTTATCGGAGCGCTATTTGGCATGTTTTATTATATGATACAGAATGCTAGGCTCTTAAAAAGCATCATACACAGAAGATGCACGTAGCGTAGATGCGCATGCTTCGTTGGATATGCGGTAACACTAGAAAAGATAAAGTGCGATATGAGGATATTCATCCAAAAGTTGATGTAGCACTTGTGGAGGAGAAAACGCGGGAAAACCGGCTAAGATGATTTGGTCATGTACGACGCAGACCTATGGAAGCACCAGTTCGACGAATAGATACTCTCGATATGGGCAATGTCAAAAGGGCAAAAGGAAGACTAAAGAAAACATGGATGGAGGTGATACGAAACGATATGGTTGCCAAAGGCCTCAATGAAAGTATATTGTTCGATAGGAATGAGTGGAGGCGGAGGATTCATGTGCTGGACCCGGCGTGATTCTCATGTTGGTTCATGTAGCCTACCCCATATGCTTGGGATAAAAGGCTAAGTTGTTGTTTGTGCTCCACATCATTGATTCGTTGCTTGTGGCATCAATGTAGACACAAATATCACTGAAGCAGCCAGAATCACCATATGAACTAGTTATCGGTTTCAATACAGCCAGAATTAGAGTTTCATGCCGACAACTTTCACACAGTAATCGTGACCCGGTCAACAAAGTTGCAGTGCCCCTGTGGTTTTACTTATGTACAATACTTCCACAAAAGAAGTGCTGTCATTTCTAAATGGAAGTTTGTCAGTGCCACCATAGCAGCAGAAGATGGAATTGTTTATAGCAACTAGATTATGCTAAGCCTCTGATCGATTAGGCTTGAGCATGGCCACAACATGAGTAAGAAGAATATATTTAGCAGAGGAAAAATATAATAAAACAGAACAAAGCATAGCAAATAAGATAAAATCAAATAAAGATACAGAAAATAAAAGAGAAAGAAGTTTTCGAGAGGAGAGATGCAAGATATCATGTGCCCGAAGAGAAGGATGGCAAAAACAGTGTTGGCATTCATAAGAGGAAAGCTAGATTAACAAGAAGAAACATTACACATATAACTATGTTTATGAGTTATCGCAGAAAATGAACCCAGAATCTGCAAGAAAACCAAAAGTATGGCTCAAAAGGCTCAAATATGAGATGGAAAAATATCTTTTCATTTCATATCTTTTCTTTTTGAAAACAAATACCAGAAGATGTTGACTTTCTGGAATAGATAGGAGTGGATATGATAAAAACATGTAAATGATGCATGCAAGTGCCAACAGAGACTCTTCATAGCAACTTTATAGTAAACGTAACAATAACTGGCATATTCATGTTAAAGTTAAAAGAATTAAAAGAACAATGAACATGGCTTACAAACTCGGGTGTGAACGATGTGAGACACTCAGAAAAACATCTAAAAGACAAATTCTTATGGAAATGTGCAGCGTAATAAGAATCCGAATTGAAGGGGATCTTTTACTATCTAACACAGTGAACTAAAACATAGGGCTTAGGATTTGTAATCTAGAAGTACAAAATGAAAACAAGTAGTACCTTTCTTACTACGGCATAGTCTCCAAGAGACGAGTTAAGCTCCACATCTGACTCAGCGTGATATGAATGTACAGCCTACAGAATGTTAACGAAAAAGACGAATAGAGTATAAGATCACTAAATAGCAGTAGACCTAAATAATTGCTAAAAGGCTATTATTACCTCTCCTAAAAAGTATCCTATTGCATTTGTAAATCCATCAACTGGGTTGGGCGAATACACTCCATTGTCTTCTTCATACGAGGGAGGTGGTGGCATAGGGTCTTCCACAACTGGGCTTGGACATGCTTCAATTCTTTGCCGTTCTGATGCCATTTGTTTATCAAACAACACAGAGATATACAAAAATTGTTGGTAAATTACTCGGCAGAATTTAACTTGCATTTATTTCTTATGCCTGCAAAAAGCAGCTTTAGTTTTGGGCTAAACAGAAAAGTGGTTTGTTTGATTACCTCAGCTTCAAGCTGATCAAGGATTTGTAAGATTCTCTGATGGTAAGTCCGTTCCGATTCAACCTTAAATGCACAAAATGCAACAATACAAGTCAAATATCATATCTGGATGACCATGACATGCTAATTCAATGCAGGTAACATAATTAGTAAATGGTGAATTAAGTACCATTGCAATAAGCCTCTGCAAAGTAAAATCTTTGTTGTTGAGATTCAACAGCAGTCATAGCAGCAACAGCTTCCTTACCCAAAATTGTCATGTTTGGCTTCAAATCTTGCAGCTTTTCTTCGGCAGCTTCAAACTTCATACTATTATCAACGTTACCAGGGGTTTCCCTTACTTTCATCTGGTGTTTTATACAGTTACAAAATAGGATCAGAATTCAGCGTATCAAGCACTGTAGGCCATAATCAGATGAATAACATGAAAAATATGCTGAAAAATAAACCGGTGTAAGGAAAAATAATCTGTTAACTTCGCGCAGCAGCAACATAGCAAAATCCAGTTAGAATACAAGTCACACTGACAAAGAAACCACTGAATCTTTAAGAAGTTATACCTGAGATTCAGTATCTTGTGGTATCCTGTCATAGCGCTGAGGAAGGTGTCGAGCCTCCTCCAATGGAGCACCCATTACCATTGCTCTTAAAGGTTCAGAAACCTGGGAAGCCAACAAGTTTGAACAGTCATTAAATGATCAAAAGACAAGGAAACCAAATGCATGGCATATTGTGGTGCGTAGCAGCAGTATGTTTGTGCTAACAATTTTTTATAGGAAAATAAATTAAAAAAGGAGGTTGGTGCTAGATTCATATAGAATAATAAACTTCATAAAATTTGTTATGGAGCATTCTCTGTATGAGATTGAGCTCGATAGCTCAATCCCCTTTGATGACAAATTGTTTAGATAATAACAAATAACCAATATTCTTTAGATTATCAGCAAATAAAACAATATATCAAAGGAAAACAAGACAGACATCAAACCAACATCCTTAACATGTCTAGTAAGTTCATCCATTAGTAATGCAAACCGATAAGACCGTAATGTCGATACTCGATGTAACATATGATCTTTCTTCTCTCCAATTGTTTACACACTAGAAAATACATAGTACATGTCCCTGATCATGTGAATACACCTACATGTTCGTGTATTTACTAAATAATAACACACACTCCTAGGTAAGTACTAACTATCATTAGCAATCACAAAAGCATTACAATCAATATGCAGATAGCTTTTCTTTCTAAATCTTTTCGTCAACCACCTTAGTAGTTAACAACATCCATAACAAATTGAATTTATTTTGGGGTGGGGGTGGGGGGAATGATTGTTTTCTTGTCCCAATTGCTCACCTAAAGTTTCATCCTATGACTTGTAACTTCATTTATGATAGTTTCATAGTATGGCTTTAACAGTCTATGCTTGCAATATGTGTTATGGATGTTTACTTAGAAAAGCCATATAACTATGTTATGGTTCATTACGTGGGCACATAGAACCACATAATAATTCCTATAAGGTTTTCATTATGTGGTCACATATTACCATATATTTGTTACATGACTACATATTCTTATAAGCTGCGCTATTTAAAAAAAGATGATATCCGTTTTTATTAGTCGTTTTTCTTTACTTTTCAATAATTACATTTCAAGTTACTAATTGTTATAAAAATTGTTTGATTGATACTTGTAACTTGTTAAGAACTGTAAAATGTTTATTACCAATTTTTTTATATATTGTCAAAAAAATGAATTGTAACTTGATGGCTTAGTTGCTACCTGCTATCTAGACTCATTGGCATGCTTGCTTGTACAGGTGTTCTCCGCACCATATTTTCTACTATCATCAGATAGTTTGTTACCTGTGGAGTAGGGCTTTGAGCAAAAGGAAACAAACAAACAAACAAACAAACAAACAAACATATGATTGAATTCAAAGTGCATATAGACCAGAAGCTTTGACAGGCATACCTATTTCAACTTGTTTGGACCCAGTAACAATATATCCTTCCACACTAGGTACAATATCCCTCCCAAAGTGCTGAAGAAATAATTCTGAACTATCAGATAGGAATCACGCAGAATCAAATGATATAGAGTACGTACGTTGATAGCAAGCCTTGCTTGAGTGGGTTGATATGTAAAGTTTTTCTAATTTTTGATGTTGCCGAAGCTCGGCCTTGTCAATAACTACATTATCTGAATTTCCATATCCACCACCTACAAACGACTTAACAGCCTGCAGTAATATTGTATAGAATGCATATCAGTGAATTAACATACAGCATTGGATATCTGCAATATTCTTGGATCCTTCTTCATATTTTATTTTTCCCATATCCCATAACAAACAGTAGTTGGCGTTATCATAAAACTAAAACGATCGAGCTGTTTCTTTTGGGTCAAGACACAATAATCTCTACTAAAGGGGTCTTTTAATTTTGAAATTGATTGGTGACGTGGCTTCTTATTTTTTGAGAGAAATCAAACAAAAAAACATCATTTTTATGTGCAATGCACGTAATTAAACGATACGTCATTATTATTCTACAAGTACAAGTGTGATGCACGTGGTTAAAGTAATAGAGAAATTTATCGATAATATTTTTTATAATTACGAGCAACGCACATGCCAAAAACCCAAGCAGGTAATAATTAGATGCAAAATGAGTATCTCATGCGTTGCTAACTAACATGGTGTGGATAGTTCGCCTCTTGATCGCATTTGTATGTTATGCATGATGACATAGATATGGTTGTGATTTGTTATGTGATCAATGTAGCACATGTCTACATGAACGGATTTGGATGCTGATGTGTTGGAGTAATTAGGAACAGAGGATCCCACTTGTTTTGTTAATTTATCTTTTCATGTACCACAACAGGATTCATTTAACCATCACGATTAAAATACTACAGCTATTGAATAAGGATAAAGAGACAATTTCGGGTTTGGAAAGTTGGCCCCTCCACAAAATAATGCAGACAAAGACATTTACCAACCCATCTCCTTAGATTCCTTTTTATTCGTTTTTTCTTGGGTAAATTGTTGAAAAAACACCGCCCCAAGTAAAAGCTGTCAAAAAGTCCCTGGTTTTTTGAACATATTAAAAAAACCTAGGCCAATCACTTTCCATCACATACTCATAATAATGGGTGAGGGTCGTGGTAGGCTTGTGACAGCCAACGTAAAACTTGTCACATTCTATGACATGAACCATAATAAGAATATCGTTGGGGTGTCCCCTACTCAGCGACGCGCTACATCGGATCCTGGGTGTAATGTTAAGTATGGAAGGGCTTCTAGGTCGTCGTTCAGAAACGGCGCGCTACATCGGATCCCGGGTGTAGTGACAAATAAGCAAGGGTCGTCGTCCAGAAATGGCGCGCTACATCGGACCCCGGGTGTAGTGACAAATAAGCAAGCATCGTCGTCCAGAAACGGCGCGCTATATCGGACCCCGGGTGTAGTGACAAATAAGTAAGGGTTTCATAGGATCCGTCTAGCTTCCTGGAACATAGGTTCCCTTACGGGTAGACTAATAGAATTAGTGGAGGTGATGATTAGGAAGAGAGTTGGTATTATGTGTTTGTAAGAAACTAAGTGGGTAGGTGAAAAGAGTAGAGTCATAGAGTTTTGGGGTTATAAGGTTTGGTATACGGGTAGAGATAAAAATCGTAATTGGGTAGGCATAATCATAGATAGACGGTTGCTTGAGGATGTAGTTAAGATTAGGAGAAAAGGTGATAGAATTTTACTGGTTAAGCTTATTCTAGGTGGAGAGATCCTTAATGTTATTAGTGTTTATGCACCACAGATAGGTCTTGATGACACTAATAAGCGTCTATTCTGAGAGGATTTAGATGAGATGGTGCAAAGTATACCTAATGGAGAGAAGTTATTTATTGGTGGTGATCTTAATGGACATGTAGGTATTAGTCGTAGTGGGTTTGATACTATCCATGGAGGTTTTGGTTTTGGACAAAGAAATGAAGTAGATGACTCGATTCTAAATTTTGCCTTATCTTATGACTTGATCTTAGCAAACACCTGGTTTAGGAAAAGAGAGTCCCACCTTATCACTTTTAGGAGCGGATCAAATGCTAGTCAAATAGACTTTTTTCTGACGAGAAGAATAGATAGAGGTTGTTGTATCGACTGTAAGGTAGTGCCAGGTGAGAATGTAACCACTCAACATAGACTTTTAGTTCTAGACTTTCGATTTAGAAGATGACTTAGGAAGATTAGGCGTAAGGTAGAGTCTAAAATTAAATGGTGGCGATTGAAAGAAGGTAACCAAAAGGCTTTTATAGATCGTGTAGTCCAAGAAGCGGATTGACAGTCGGAAGATGATTCAGACAGAACATGGAACAAAATGGCTAGTTTTATCAAGAAGGTAGGTAAAGATCTACTTGGTGAGTCGAGAGGTGGTGCTCCACCATCTAAGAACACATCATGGTGGAATGAAGAAGTAAAGGCTGCTATTAAAATTAAAAGGGATTTTTATAAAGATTTGAAGAAAAGTAGAGATGTGGAGAGATTTGAGAACTATAAAATGGCTAAAAAGGAAGTTAAGAAAACTGTTCGGGAAGCTAAATCTAAGGTCTATAAGGAGGTGTACGAGAAATTAGACACTAAAGAGGCTGAAAATGATATATACCGGATTGCTCGGATGCGGGAAAGGAAGATTAGAGACTTATGTGCGGTGAAGTGTGTCAAAAATGAAAATCAGAAGGTTTTAGTTCGAGATGAGGATATCAAGGAAAGATGGAGAGATTATTTTGACAAATTGTTCGATGAGAGCTTTACTAAGAATTTGGATGGACATGTCATTCAATCTCAAGATATAAACCGTGATTTCATGCGTAAAATAAGACTACCTGAGGTTAAAGAAGTTTTGAACAGAATGAGTTTAAGAAAAGCGGTTGGTCCTGATGGGATTCCTATCGAGATTTGGAGATGCTTAAGAGAAATAGGCGTTAAATGGCTGACAGATCTGTTTAATAAGATTTGGCAGACAAAAAAGATGCCAAATGAATGGAGGAAAAGTATCCTTGTATCTACCTACAAGAACAAGGGTGACATTCAAAGTTGCTCAAACTACCATGGAATAAAACTTATGTGTCACACCATGAAACTTTGGGAGAGATTGATTGAACACAGGCTAAGGAAGGATATTAAGATAACAGAGAACCAGTTTGGGTTTATGCCTGGACGATCGATGACAGAGGCTATTCATTTGCTTCGTCAACTTGTCGAGCATTTTCGAGAGAGGAGAAAAGATTTGCATATGATATTTATTGATTTAGAAAAAGCGTACGACAAGGTACCTAGAGAGATATTATGGGGGACAATAATGAAGAAGGGGGTCCCCGTCAAGTATATTGACATAATCAAGGATATGTACGATGGAGTAGTGGCAAATATCAGAACCTGCGGCGGTTTAACGAGTGATTTTCCGATTACAATTGGTTTATATTAAGGATCTGCATTAAGTCCATTCCTGTTTACCATCGTGATGGATGAACTTACTAGAACTATTCAAGATGAGGTGCCTTGGTGTATGCTATTCGCTGATGATATTGTTCTAGTAAATGAGACGAAAGCAGGGGTAAATGCCAAATTGGAATTATGGAGGCAAACATTGGAATCTCGGGGATTCAGATTGAGCAGGTCCAAGACAGCATATATGCATTGCAAATTTAGTAACCAGAGAAGTCAAAACCATATTGGTATAGCATTGGAAGGGCAAGAGATATCACCGAGTGACCAATTTAGATATTTAGGTTCCATCATCCAAAAGAATGGGGAGATCGATAGTGATGTTAAACAAAGGATCCAAGCTGGTTGGTTGAAATGGAGGAGTGCAATAGGGATTTTGTGTGATCGTAACTTTCCGTTAAAATTGAAAGGGAAGTTTTATCGGAGCGCTATTCGGCCTGCCTTATTATATGGTACAGAATGCTGGGCTCCTAAGAAGCATCATACACAGAAGATGCACGTAGCGGAGATACGCATGCTTCGTTGGATGTGCGGTAACACTAGAAAAGATAAGGTGCGAAATGAGGATATTCGTGCAAAAGTTGGTGTAGCACCCGTGGAGGAGAAGATGCGGGAAAATCGGATGGTTTGGTCATGTGCGACGCAGACCTATGGAAGCATCGGTTCGACGAATAGATACTCTCGATATGGGCAATGGCAAAAAGGCAAAAGGGAGACCGAAGAGAACATGGATGGAGGTGATACGAAACGATATGGTTGCCAAAGGACTCGATGAAAGTATATTGTTCGATAGGAGTAAGTGGAGACAGAGGATTTATGTGCTGGACCCGGCGTGATTCTCATGTTGGTTCATGTAGCCTACCCCATATGCTTGAGATAAAAGGCTCAGTTGTTGTTGTTGTTGTTGTATACTCATAATAATGGGTATTAGTATATCCTAAAAATACCCTTAGAGACCCATGTGTCTAAATACAAGTTGACAGCTGGAAATTTTGGGCAAATATTGTAGTTGCATGTAATTTCTATCAGGTTATCTGTAACTTCTATAATTAGTTGAGTTTTATTGATTTTCCTCAAAGTACTGAACAATAAATGCTTTAACTAAGCGATTTTCCCTCCTAATTCACTACTTTCCCCCACTCCAAAACCTTATTGCTAACTAAACCATAATTATCTCTTTCATTTTCTCCATTATCATTCTCTCATTTACTTCATTTTCATTTAATTTCTAATAACTTGTTCACAACGTCTAATAAACTGTATGGAACTTCTAAGCAGTTGTATGTAAGTTCTAATAAATTGTTTGTAATTTATAAGCAGTTGCCTTTAAGTTTTAATAACTTGCATGTAATTTCTAATAAACTCCATGTAACTTCTAAGCAGTTGCCTATAACTTTTAAGCAGTTGCCTGTAACTTCTAATAATTTGCCTGTAATTTCTAATAAGTTGCGTGTAATTTCTAAGTAGTTGTCTGAAACCTCTAATAACTTGCTAGCAACTTCTAATAAGCTACATATAACTTCTTAGCAGCTGTATATAACTTCTAATAAGTTGCATGTAACTTCTAAGAAGTTGCCTATAACTTCTTATACCTTGCATGCAACTTCTAATAAGCTGTATGTAACTTCTAATAAGCTGCATGTAACTTCTAATAAACTGCATGTAACTTCTAAACCTGCAACTTCTAATAACTTGTCTGTAACTTCTAATAAGATGCATGCAGCTTCTAATAACTTGTCTGTAACTTCTAATAAACTGCATGGAACTTCTAAACAGTTGCCTGTAACTTCTAACAAGCTGCATATAACTTTTAAGCAGTTCTCTGCAACTTCTAATAAGCTGCATGTAACTTCTAAGCAGTTCCATGTAACTTCTAAGCAGTTGTTTGTAATTTCTAATGACTGATAGCTTATGGATTTCGATAATTCATTTATTTAGTTTTGATGATAGCTTAAATATGAATAGTTCGTTTAGTATCACTTGCTTATCTTGCCTATAATGTCGACACTAAACTCGTATACACTTGTTGTTTAGCTTGCTTATCCTTTATCTTGTATATACCGAGTAATATATCAATATCTCATGCTATACTTGTGTTATATTCTTAATATCGATATAATACTCTCATTCATTGTTTTGGTAATTCATAATATGAATTTGTATATACATGTGATCTATTTCTTGTTTCTCTTATACCATGTATATATAGTTAGTATATCAATATCTCATGCCTTGAGTTTGAGCCATATCTCGATATTAATATACTATTCATGATTGTGGTATCAAGACAATGAATGTTCATATACTTGTGTTTAATATCTTGTTTATTCCATAACAATGTATATGATATGTTTGGTCGTGTTTGAGATTGGTTTTCAGAATATTTTCATGACACAAATATACAATGGAGGATAGAGGAAATTGAGATTAAACGGCAAATCTATTGGAGGCTAGAGGTGAATAGACCAGAGCTTTTTAATGATCACATTCAAGCTCATGAATCTAAGGAGCCAAAGTCTAAGTTCAAAAGAATTCAAGAAATCAAACATTCGAGAGCCCGTGTCAAGATATCAGAAGATTTAAGATTTGGAAAACTAACGATATCGACATAGGAATCTTTTCGAATTGTCAAATCTTGTCTGATTCGCGCGTTCCACCATCCAAATTGAAGATCTCGCAAAATCGTCTGGGTCAATGGATATGCCGCAGGAATTACATTGACGTCTCTCGGAATAGGGAAATTTCATCGTTTAGGGCCCCAAAATCGCGTATCTCAAATGAGAGTTACACCAAGAAACCAAGTCCTAATTTGATGCATTATGAGTCGAAGTCAAATTGAAGATTCATCGACCAATATTTGTGAGTGACGTGTCCAAGTTTGAACCTATGAAACTATGAAGCCAAGTTCAAGCGCACGTCAAAGTTCGAGAGCTCATGACAACAAAGATTCAAGAATTCACAGAATTTGCGATACCGACATAGGAATCTTTGTAAATACTATATAAAATATGGCTTATATCAATTAGAGCTCTTGAACACTCACACACGCTTGCACAAATCTTTTACATTGCATGAACTTTGGGGTTTTCGATTCAAATTTGTTTTTCCATCACAAAACACATGTTTCTGAGTTTTTACACTTCAAACGTCTGTCCCCATATGCTTCAGATGTCTGTCGTTCTTCTATATTTTTAAAAAATCCCCAAAAGTTCAGAAATATCAATTTTCATACGTTTTGTGCTTCAGACGTCTGTCTTTTCTCTGTGTTTTATATGGTCTATTTTTATGAGATACAGAAGTTTGTCTCTTGCTTCTTCAGACGTCTGTTTGTTCTCTGTGCTTTTATTCAAACGAATTTTTTTAAAGGAAAAAACGTCTGAAGGTAAAGGCAACAAACGTCTGCAGTTCTAAATCTTTGAAAATCATTTGTTCTTCAGACGTTTGTCCAATGTTCTTCAGACGTATGTTTATTCTCTGTACTTTTTGATCATCTTTGAAAACCTAAGGCAGACGTCTGAACCTATATTCGGCAGGCGTCTATAGTAGAAAGTTTTTGAAAATATAGCCGTTGGGATTTATTTTGTTAAACCTTACGTCTGTCCTATTGTTTTTCAGACGTATGTTCTTACTAGAAAAATACTGATTTGTCATGACCTAGAATTTGGTACGTGACCGGCACTTAAACCACGTGACGTCAACAAGCGTCATGCAATTTAAGTAAGCCGAAAACCCAGAAATCTGATAAAAACATTATTAAAAGCATTTGGAAATCTCAAGTAAAAATCTTTAAACTTAAGTTTATTTTCTTAAAAATTTCGGCAGCACCTCCTTTGTAAAAACTAGCCCCGAAACGGGTACAAGCATAAGATATAAGTAAAACACCATATGATATAAATAAAGTATCCCCAAACGGGAGCAAATCACGCCCAAAGACGGAAACAACCACCACAAGCATATATACGACACCGTAGCGAAGAAATAGACAATATAAAAGAAAACTGCAATAAGGGGTAAAACTACATAATAAAAGCCGGCTCACATGAGCACGACACCCAGAGTCACAAAATATACAATATCCGTCCTCACAACTAGTCTCTAAGTCAATACATGGAAATGGTAGATGGAGAGTACTAGAAACAATGAAATATACAATGGATATAAAATCGGATAACCGCAACCCACCTACAAAAAAACGGCTCACAGCCAACCGTAGCGGTATCCGCTTCAAAAAGATACAATAAGAAGTCCTGCTGCGACTATTCTGGAGGTCAAGCTTGCAAAACACTGTGGCACAACAGGGTGAGCTGCCAACTCGTGAATAGTAAGTAATATCGTACAAATAATCGCAGGTATGCACGTACAGCGATAATCTATCACATGTAATCTGATAGTATCAATATGGTAATATGGATATGCGACAATCATGAAAGGTACTCTATCAGGTATTACAAATACATGAAGCAATGCATATCAAAAGAATGCTGAGTATGTGATAAAACATATCATCATCAATGAATCATTATCGTGGAAAAACCGGTGTCCACCAACGACACCCCAAATCCCAATACCCCAGACGCCGTCACTCTGATCGGCTCTCATATCCTGTAAATCTCATGGAACCTGAGTGCCCAACATCGGCACTCGAAAACATCATGAAAACTCATGTTCAATATCGACACGCAAATCCACATATCTCGGGCTCCATCAGTCTGGATCGGCCCATATCCATCTCACGACTTCGGTCGGTATTCTCCGGATAACCGTCAGGTCCAACCAATCACCGGTAGGTAGTAGTCCCTCTACCAGGCTCATCGTCTATTGCACAACATCCCTTTCTTGCCCTGGGGTACCATACCGGGTCTACCATGAACCCGCAAGCGGATCATCCAACTCCTCAAATCGGGTTTCTAACACAAGTCTCAGAACCGAGAAAACTCATGGTGGACACACTGAAATATCATATCAAGAGAAACCGAGTTTTCAAAACAATGCATATTTTCTTGAAATATCCCCACGATTCTCAAATCCATAAATCACATGAAATCCGTATCTCAATGCGTAAATCCATGAAATATGATATATGCAACATAAAACCGTAATATGAACATATCAAGAGAAAACCGCTCTTTTAAATGAATCCAGTTTTTAAATATATCATGCGGTTCCCAATTTCTCCAAACTCAAATGCAACATCATATAAAGGTGTACATGTAGCTATGTATGCACGATGCATTTCATATGCGCAATAGAACAAGAATCAATGTCTCCATATCAGTAACAATACAATACCGCATATGTGTATAGGTTGTGTGTGTCATGGCAATTACCGACGGTGTGGGTGTAGCATACAATTTAGTGCTCATGCAACATGAACCGTCAGTAATGGTGCAGTGTCCACTGGGTACTAAGTCAAGGCACAACAAGTAATGGTATGCAATGATGCTCATGCACAATCAACATATATGAATATAAACATATGGCTATAATATCATATTTAGCCCTGACGCATAACGCCATACGGGTGATTTCCCCGTAGATGTTAAATCTACTCACCGAGGATCTCGAGCTAGGTAAATCCAACCACCTACTTCCCTTTCTTCGTGGCGTTCGAAGTCCCCGTCTGCGGTCCTATTAACACAAAACACAATAACGCGTGGATTTAGCAAACTACGTAATAATAACGAACACAACGCCAATTTAACGAATCGGTTCTCTTAAACTACAAAAGGGTTCGCTTAGCGGCTAACATGTGTGGCGACATCACCAAAACAAACCCACGACAGTAAGCTACCCGAATACTAAAACTACGTCGGATCAATCGTAATGCGCGTCGTCGAAACACTAAAAACTAGCAAATTGTTCCCAGATTTTTCATACTGTCAATACCTAAAAATCTAGCAGTACCAAACATCCTAAAACAACTGCAAACAGCTACCCACAAAAACACAACACCCCAGTCCCTTACACGGCCGAGCTCGCCGGATTTTACCCACGTGTCGCCAGCCAAAACAGGTCAGGTGGGGTTCGTGCTTCAGGTAAACATTCAGGGCCTCTTGTACAACACCACTGCATCGCTAGATTTTCCAGTAACACTCGTAGTCATAGCAGATTACAGACACCCCAAAAAGACACTAAAAATACGATACGAGCCCAAAACTATATTTTTATCGTTCTAAACAGCGACTACTAAGCTACACAACAATATAAGAATCTAATTAACAGTCTAAAGATCATTACCTATCCACACTTGCCCAAAATCCTAGCTTTCTATGCTCCAAGTGATCTTAATGGCTTAATCTTGACTTGTGAAGGGTTTTAGTGGGGTTTAGTGGAGATTTGGTTTGGTTTTGTGAGGATTTGGGTTAGGGTTTCAGTTTAAGGGTGTGAGGGAGAAAATGAGATGAAGAAAATAATGAGAATGAGAGAGTGTGAGGGAAATGAGGGTGTATGTGTGAGTGAGGGATGAAGGAGTGAGGGTGTGAGTTTAGTGTATGAGCCATGCCTCCTTCTTCTCTCTCCTCATTTAATGCAAGCCTTGCTTGCCCCATGCTCATCATGCCCCCCCCTCTCTCTCTTCCTCTCTCAAGTCAACCAAATTTCAAAACCCTTTTTATTTTAAAACTAATTAATTTAATTAATTACATATAACTTAAAGAAATGAGCTTAAGGTGCCATGACTACTTAAGCATGGTTAACCCTAATTAACCCTAGATTAACATGCACATGTGTGTGCAAGCCCAAAATAAATATTAATAAAATATTAATTAATTTTTATAAAATATGTGAAAACTATATTGGTAAACTTTTTACTAAAAATCCGTATTATCGCTTAATTAACACCAATCGCATTCTAAGGTGTTACAATCTTCCCCCGTTAAAGAAATTCGTCCCCGAATTTAAAAATCTTACTATGCGTACCTTTAAACAGATGAGAGAATTTCTTTTGCATCTCGCTCTCGGCCTCCCAAGTGACCTCTTCACTACTCGGGCTACGCCAAAGAACCTTCACAGATGGCAAGACCTTTGACCGAAGTTTTTTCACCTGCCGATCCAATATAACTACCGGCTGCTCGGTGAACGAAAGATCGCGCTCTAGCTGAACGGTCTGATGCTGAATCATTTGAGAAGGGTCATGAAGGTATTTCCGAAGCATCGATACATGGAATACGGGGTGAACATCCGGAAAACTGGACGGAAGTGCCAACGGTACCAACTCGCTCAAGGATCTCAAAAGGACCTACATATCTGGGACCAAGTTTCTCTTTCTTCCCAAATCTCATCACGCCCTTCATCGAAGAAATCCGTAGGAATACATGATCCCCCACTGTGAACTCGAGCCCGCGACGACGACGGTCGGCATAAGACTTCTGTTTGCACTGGGCTGCTCTCATTCTATCCTGAATCAACTGGATCTTCTCCGTAGTCTCTTAAACTAGCTGGGATCCCAAAATCCTGCTCTCACTGAGTTCGGTCCAACAGGTTGGCGATCGACACTTTCTACCATACAAAGCCTCAAAAGGTGCCATCTGAACCGTCTCCTGATAACTGTTATTGTAATATAACTCTATCAATGGCAAGTGACGATCCCAACTGCCACCAAAATCAAGCACGCACGCATGAAGCATATACTCTAGAGTATGTATAGTCCGCTCTGACTGACCATCGGTCTGCGGATGGAATATGGTGCTAAAACTCAATCGGGTACCTAAGGCTTCCTGAAGTTTCTGCCCAAGAAGGCTAGTGAACTGGGTGCCCCTGTCGGATACGATGCATGTGGGAACGCCGTGCAAACGCACAATCTTATCAATGTACAATTGAGCATACTGAGCATAACCGAAAGTGGTCTTCACTTGAAGGAAGTGAGCCGCTTTCGTCAATCGGTCAACAATCACCCAAATGGAGTCATACACTCAACTGGACCTGGGTAGACCCACAATGAAATCCATGGAGATCTTGTAACGACCGTGATTTCTAATACCTAATAAAATATATTTTTATTTAAATTTCTACTATCAAATAATTATTTACGTGTTTCTTTTATAGAAGAATAATTTTTAAAGTAATGCTAATAATTTTCAAAGCATTGAATATGATTAAAGGAATTTTTCTAAAATCTATTTATTGTTTTTATAGGCTTAAAATGTTTTAATAAAATTTTATAATGCCTTAAAATAATATACATATTTTTATTATCAATTAAAATAATTAATTCGTAAATAAAAATATTTTAAAGAATAAACTAGATATTAAATAACTATAATAATTAGCTAAAACCATAGGAATGGATATATTATTTAGTTTTAGCCCAAAATTAATTTTATACTAAAGATAACAATAAAATATATTTTCTGAAATTTTTCCATAATTTCCCCTTATTTTTAACTATTTTTAACAATTTTTTTAAAGCCAAATTCAATTTTTAAAATAATAAACAGTTATTATTTTTATTAAAAAATATAAATAAATAAAAATTAAATTCCCCTTGATCTGGAACGTTGGATACAAGATCCAACGGCCCAGAACGCGCGGCGGCGCCCACGTGGTGGGGACTACGCGAAACTGCGTAATCCCTCTCCACACGGGTACGTGGCAGGCGGCGGTGGGTTTGACGGTGCGCCCTAGGTCGTTGGATGCAGATCCAACGTCCAGGATCCTCTGGTGGCGGGCGTAATCACGAGCTAATGATTCGCAATGATTGGGGCGGCGCGGATTTTGAGAGAGTTTAACTGAATTTTGGATTTTTATGGTTATTGAAAAAACCCTATAAATAGGCACTTCAAACCTAAATTTCTCACACCTCAGAACTCCAAAAATTCTGAAAAAAATACCAGTGCCTTCGTATCGACGATGCCGATGCTACGGCTCCACCCAATCGCCGAGGAAAAATCGGGGCGCGGAGTTATTGAGGATTTTGTACAAGCCTACGCTTTCAACCCATTGGCATCCAACTCAAACAAAAGGTAGGATCCGCTTCTCTCCCCTCTTTCTGTCGCCTTCTTCTTTTCTAAATAACCTAGTTCCAACTTCTAATCATCAACCCTCTATTTAAAATGTTGTTATAATATTCGTGCATGCCTATTCCTTGTACCCTCAATAATGATAATGTTAACCCATGTTTTAAAACGGTGTTTAATTTCCTCTGTACACAAAAATATATTGCACTCTCATACTACCTGGAATCTGACATGCTTAATGTCATAACCCATGAGTTGTCAATTCAGCTATGACATACCCACACTTACCCATACTATCAAAATGATCTCGAAATAGGTTACTTCCACAAAATACCCTCGTTTAATTAAAATGTTATATTTGTTTAAAATATCCATAAGAGATAAGATATGTGAAATAAATATTTTAGATATGACATACATATATTTTACTTACACTTTTTCATCAACTACTATAATGTTGTTAAACCCCCTTCAACCTTTTTAAAGAAGAAAATACTAAATTTAAATAACGGCTTATGGTTTTTCCAAAACGAATTTATTTTCTAAAACGTTACCCCGAATCTAAAACACTATAATTTCATTTATACCTCGACCTTTATTGAAGGGCCATTTTCAACAAGGACCATAATCCGTATAACGATATCTTTTCAAAAGGAATATTTAGTACCTTATTAAAAGGAAATTTTCAAATAAACACCAATCCAGATTAGGACAAGGGAAAGGTTGTAGGCATTGGTCGTTTATCTAAACCAGACTTTGTGGTGCCTAGGCTAGACAAGTGGGAAAGGTAATTTTAAAAGGCCCATCTCACGATGATTCGTGAGCGGATCCCTCCTTTCCTTACTTGTGCTTACCTGGCCACAATTGGCGGTGAAGAAGCGATTTGAGGATCTCACAACTTGCCCTTTAGAACAGTTAGGAGCAGGCTAGTTTTTCAAATAAAAACCTCTTGCAACCTGTCCTTATAAAAATCTCTTGCAAAAGATTTTCAAATAAACACCACAACCTTTTATCGAAAGGATATTTTTCGTAAAACATTATGTTTTTTCCAAAATGATAAATATCCCAAATCTCATAGTTTTTCTTAGAAGTGATAAAAGATAATTAAACACTATTATTCTTTTTACTAAGCATTCCTTAAGATGACACGAAGTACTTTACGAACTTTAGAAAATAAAACGAGTGGTTGTGGAAGGTCATATTAAACGAGATCAATACTTTTTTAAATTTCCAGTTTATGACAACATAACATATACAAAACATGATACGGTTAGGGTTAGAATGCGCGGACCTAGGTATGGAATACTTAATATGAAGATCCCGATATTCCGGGTGAACAGTCCAAAGTGTGGACGACTATACAAATATGAGGATCCCGATATTCCGGGTGAACTGTCCAAAGAGTGGACGACTATACAAATATGACGATCCCAATATTCTAGGTGAACAATCCAAAATGTGGACGACTATACAATGTGGAAATTCCATGCCTAGAGGTATACGCACTAACTCTAATTCGTCCGAACCTTTATACTGAACCACGGGGATGGGTAGTTTGATTAGGCAAGGAGATATCGGAACTCGGATTCCCCTACTACTCGATCATGATCCCGGAAAGTGAAACGGTATATTTTACTTCCTCGGTTGTTATTCCGTGGCCACAACGGAATAATCGCGAGTATCCGGACCCTTGTTTAACAAACTAAAACATGTACAATACCTATTGATACTCAACACCAAACTCACATCATATGTTATACCTACCTGTTACCTTATCTACCTTTCTTCATGAGACACGAGTTATTCAGTATCTTGGGTATGGATATTTTACTAGTTTAGACTTGTTGTTTATTATGGAACTGAAGGGTGGTAATACCTGTGCACTTGAGTGATATTCACGCTAGACAAAGCTCCATCGTAGTCATGGGACACCTTTCGGGGATGTTCACGCTACCACATTGATTGCCATCCCAGGCACGAGCACCGGCTCATATTGCTTCCAGCTAGTCATGGGATACCTCAAGGATACGAGTATGTTCACCAGTCAGTTCCATCCATACACACCTTGTTTAACATGATTTAACTCTTAGACTGAATATCCGTTTGACTTGACTTGAACCTTTACCAAACATATGCCTCACACAACCTACTCATATTCACATAACTAATTTGTATATAACGTCATACCTTTATACACAACGTCATACCTTTATACACATGTACATCATATTCATTATATACACTTGTTCGTTTCTATACCTTTACTTTCTCTTAAGGCAATCTTACCCGAGTATAACTCGCTGACGGACCTTCCTTTTCTTTCTCTATCTTTGAAATGTCCGTCAGATAAGTATGAGTATTATGGCGATGATCAAGGTGTGAAGCCAACTTATGAAGATTATGCAGACTGGACGATGGAAGATTAGCTAGATTTAATTTTTGTTGTTGCCCATATATTTAGGGCTTTTGTTTCTCCTCGATGTAATTAAACTACTTAGTTTATTTTACTCTTTCTTTTGGGATGTAATAAAGTTGGGTTAATGGAAATAAATGCCTTTCGCTTTTATTATTTTTGTTTTGGTACACATCCTGCATGTTAATTATTCATACGCTTAACGTAACTGTATTGAATACACCACCTTCAATACAGTTAGGTTGTGGACCATGCCACGTCATCCTTCTCCTTCTTTTGGGAAGTGGGGCGTGACAGATCTGTTCCCATTTCTACTCCGGAACGGGTAAAGGCTGCAACTCTCCTGCCGGTCTCTGATGCTCAGCCATGACTTGCCGACAAGTCAGGCACCTCGAAACGAAATCCGGAACATCACTCTTCATCCCTGCCCACCAGTAAATATCTCTCAAGTCACGATACATCTTGGTGGAGCCTGGATGAACACTAAAAGCTGACTGATGTGCCTGCTCTAGGATATCGCATCTCAACCCATCGGTATCAGGTACACACAAACGAGTCCCAAAACGTAGCACACCCTGGTCATCAATCAAGAACTCCAAATATCTACCCTGCCGAACATGCTTAAGAATCTTAGACAAATTGGTATCGGCAGACTGTGCCTCACAAATACGATCAAGTAGAAGTGGACGAGCATGGACATGAGCAAGCTGTCCCCCATTGGAAGTGAACTCAAACTGTACTCTGCTGTCGCATAAGATCTGCCAATCTACCGAAGACTGTCTCTGAACTGCACTCAACTGAGACAAGCCACCCCCGGGCCTACGACTTAAAGCATTGGCCACCACATTCGCCTTGCCCGGGTGATAAAGGATCTCACAATCATAATCCTTCACAAGCTCCATCCAACGGCGCTGTCTCAAATTCAGATCCCGCTGCTGGAAGATGTACTTTAAGCTCTGGTGGTCTGTGAAAATTTGACACGACTCCTCGTACAAGTAGTGTCTCCAAATCTTAAGCGCAAAGACCACTGCGGCCATCTCAAGATCATGAATGGGATCATTTTGCTCGTGCTTCTTCAACTGCCGGGAAGCATAAGCGATAACTCTATCATGCTGCATCAATACACAACCGAGCCCCACTTGAGAAGCATCACAGTAAACGGCAAAGCCGTCCGATACAGAAGGTAAAGATAAAACTGGTGCAGTCGTCAACCGAGTCTTCAACTGCTGGAAACTCAGCTCGCATGCCTCAGTCCAAAGAAAAGGAACCCCCTTCCTTGTCAGTCCAGTCAGCGGTGTAGCGATAATCGAGAAGTCCTGCATGAAACGGCGGTAGTAACCGGCTAAGCCCAAAAAGCTGCGGACCTCTGTCACTGATACATGTATGGGCCAAAGCTGTATGGCTTCGATCTTTCTTAGGTCCACACGAATACCGTCTCCTGTAACCACATGACCAAGGATGTCAACACTATCAAGCCAGAAGGCACACTTCGAGAATTTAGCAAACAGTTGGTGCTCTCTCAATGTCTGTAAAGCAATCCTCAAGTGCTGCTCATGTAGGGTTCCTAGGCACACTAATGAGGTCTCACAAGGCATCAACCATGCCAATTTCTAATTTTATAAGTGCCGAGAAACCCTAATACGGATCGTTAACTAGAATTTTAGGCGAAACATGAAACTAGTTAACAACTTAACTAAAAGAATAAGGCTACAACCTTTGTAGATCCGATTCTCCACTTCCTTAGCTCCACGTAGACGTCCCCTCGCTGTCCATATCGGATCTCGGACTCTAGCGTCGGCTTCATCGGAGAAATGGACGGGCTAGGTCATCGACTTCGATGCCGAAGATGATCTACGTTGAGGCAACACAAGATCAAGCTCCCACTTCACCAAGTCATGAAACTTGTGAAGAAAACATCCTATACTACTTGGCAAGAGGTAGAGGATGAAGAAATAGGAGGTGGGTTCACTTTAGAATTGGATTTCTCACTCTTTTCCTCTAGATGCCATTAATGGTGGCAAGCTTTCTTCTTGAAGAAGAAGAAGAAGATGAAGAAAGAATATGATATGATTAGTATTATCTTCAAAAAGAAAATAAAAAGAATACTTATCATATATCAACCATAGTTAGGTGTAGAGAATAAACTAGGGTTAGGTTGAATGGTTAGGGTTAAGCATGAAACAAAAATGGTGGACTTTTTCAAAGCTTCATAAAGCTTCAACTACAAAACAAAGCAAGCCACCATTTCTCTTTTATGCCAAATAAATAAATAAATAAATGAATAAATAAATAAAAACAAAACCCTAACCATTACATAACCATGGTTTACTCTAAACATACACCCAAACATGCATGTATCATCAAACATGGTACAAGCAAGTGCACAAAAATATATCACATATACAATGTGCACACCAAGTGAGAAAATCCATCTTAAGTGAACCGATACTAGTTAATGCAAAGTAATATATCAAATATATAATTATACATTAAATCATTAAATCAACACTTGATTTAACGATCCGGTCATATCGCATATAACCGACCAATATCCAGTGTATCGGCTTATCGAATCAATCCTCGATTCGATAACTAGGTTATATCGCATACAACCATTCGATACATTCATCGCGAGAATAGAATACAGTATCACATACTGGTATTATTCTCGGTCCCGCACATATCTCATATGCGCTTCTATTTCGTTTCGCTTGAGCCAGGAAACCTCTGTGTAGGACTCTAAAGACTCGTCAATACGCCGGCAGCAGGTGATGATCATATCAAACACCCACAAGCCGCAAGCGATCTGCTAAACGTAACGGCCACCCGGGTATTGAGCGATCAGAAGATCGACGAGCAAGCCCGCTCATACTCCTGTGAATCCAACCAGTAACACTTACCGTACAGTCCGGTCTCGTCGTCTGATATGTTGCATATCTCGCCTAGGGGTGGTAAACGTCAGACCCCAATAGCTCGATAAGTCGTGTCGATATGAGGTCTATAACAGTTCGAGAAACTACAGGTAACACTTACCAGTAACTCTCAGCAACCCTGGCCAGGGATTTCCGGTTATAGCCAATCGAACACAGCGCAACATCAACCCCCTATACCGGGAGAGACGAATCCCCTCCTATCGCTCATTGCCTCCATGTGACTCGGGACTGTACCCAAAAACCACCGTTTTGCACGCCCTCTTGGACGTGGTAAGGTGGAAATCAAAGCACAGTGGGAACCACACAAGACTCTATGACAATCTCGGGTCAACAGACTACTCTGTACCAGTGTCACCAGAGAACTGCCATCTGACGTAAGGTATAATACCATCTGGGAGTTCTCGGCGAGTCCGTCCAGTGTACCCAGTCTTCACTGAGCACCCGTATATCATCTCTGATGTCAAACACCAATGGATATGGGATCATCCATCGCCCATCTGTATGGGTCGAGAAGGTATACGCTAGTCTACTCTGGTGTATTGATGCCCCGTCTCGATACACCCACGACTAGGGACCTTGAAGGATGTACTTATGGACTACCATGTCCCCACTAGTATGATCCGCATCATAGTCCAGGTAGTCAAGTACACATCCTAAGGGCTTTACCAACATGTATCAGAGAGACAATCAGTGTACACGTTAAGGTAAAGAGCAACCAGATAGCATACTATCATGTCGAGCAAGAAAGTCCTCCCTGTATATGTCCAAGCATCCACTACAATATACATCCTATGTATAGTAATGGCCTCTAGGGCATACATATAACTAACAATCTCCCACTTGCACTTGGGCCATCTGATAGCAGTGGTTGTAGTATCTCATACTCAACCATCCCATAAAAAGTCTTTCTCTGGGAAAAGGCCTTTGTGAGTGGATCCGCCGTGTTGTCCTCTGAGTCAACTCTCCTTACCTCGATCCCCTAGAGATCAACCATCTCCATGATCAGGTGACACTTGCCTTAGAATATGTCTGGATCACTGATGGGACGGACGTTCCTTGGCATAAGCCACAACTCCATTGTCACACAATGGGAGGAACTAAGTTCATCTCATGAACAAATATACATCCAGACAGCCACTTTGGTAGCATCTTAAGTAGCGATGTATCCAGCCTTTATCGTCTAGTATGCCACGGTATCTAGCTTGGAACTCTTCCAACATACCGTCCCTTTACTAAGGGTAAATACAATGCCTGTGACTGACTTTCAGTCGTCCTTATCACCCTGGAACCCTTCCAGTGATTCTCCCCAGGATTGGTTGATACCATCTCACTACAACTAGTGAGAATCCTAACATCCAATTAGATCTATCTCATAGATCCAAAACCCAGGATTTAGGAGGTATCACTTTGATCCTATATGGAGAATCATTGTGATAAGCGGAGATTGACCGAGCGTAGCATAGGAAACTCCTTTCCTATCAAGAGTATATCATCCACGTACTCTACGAGGATCATCACCATACTCCCTACTACCTTTTTGTATATACAAGGTTCATCTACCATTTTGATGATGTCAAACTGTTTGACTACTACATCAAAACAGATGTTCCAACTCCGCGATACCCGCTTTATCCTATAAAGCATCTTGTACACGTTTCCGCTGCTCCCACTGTCTACGAAGCTCTCTGGCTGTGTACTTATAGACTCTCTCTTCTAAAACATCATTTAGAAAAGCAGTCATGACACCCAACCGCCAGATATCGTAGTCATAGTATGTAGCCGTGGCAAGTAGGATCTGGATGGACTTAAGCATAGCCACTTGAAAAGGTTTCATCATTATCCACGCCTGGTTGATGACGAAAAGCTTTAACAAGTCTAGCTTTGAAAGTCTCAACTTTTCCATTTACACCAAGAAATCTTCTCAAGATATATTTGCTCCTGATGGGGATTTAACCCTTCTGATATAGCAACCAAAGTCCATACTTTGTTGGTGTACATGGATTCCATCTCAGATCGCTAAGCATCCAGCCATTCTTACAGAGTCCCACTCCTGATGGCCAGCTCGAAACTAGTTGGTTCATCATCTCATGATGCAATCCTCGCTCCCACTGTTATAGAGTAACCGAAATATCTCTTAGGCGGGTGAGGAACCTTACTAGATCGGCGGAGAGGCTGAGGTTCGTTGGTAACTATTGAATCCTTTGGTTCTTTCAAATCATCAGCTGCAGTTTGTATAGTTGGAACCTTTCCAGTTCTACATAACAGACCTGGCCTTGAGCTTGTCCGGATTTTGCTTTTAGACATAGGCCGGACAACCCCAAATCTTAACTAACTTAAGATATGGGCTCTTCCCTTTCCATATCACATATGAAGTGGTAGACAACTGATTTGATTGGAACCCTATTCAATAGGCATGCAACTTCATAAGTGCATAACTCCCAAAAGGAAATAGGTAACTCAGTAGTACTCATCATAGAGCACACCTTATCATATAGGGTGTGATTGCTCTACCCCGATATACCATTGTGCTATGGTGTATACGGAGGAGTAATGCTGAGAGAGAATCTCATTCTCCTTTTGAATAGTCCAGGATTTCCGTGCTTAAGTATTCTCCTCCTTGATCTCATCAAAGGACATGATACTTATACCCGTATTGGTTCTCTACTTCTAACTTATATTCTGTGAATATCTCAAAAGATTCGGACTTGTGTTTCAACAGGAACATATGTCTGAATCTTGAGAGATCATCAGAGAATGTAATGAAGTATAAAGAACCAGTCCTGGCATGTGTAGACAGGGGACCTTTATACATCAACATGTATCATCCCAAGAGTTCAATAACTCTTTCTCTGTTTCCAGTAAACGGAGCTATGTTCATCTTATCTTTGTGACATGACTGGTAAGTTTCACAAGATGTAAATTCAAACTAATTTAAATATGCATCTATATGTAACTTCAGCTAGTCGGGTCGTATTGATATGACCTAGTCTACAATACCTCAAGAAGGATTTGTTCATTTCTGAACTCTTCCTCTTGTGTGTGTTCCATATACTAAGAACTGTAGTTTGATTTAGAACATCAATGCTTTTAGATAACGTGCCTGAACCGATCAACTTTTGATATAGGAAATGTTCAAAACATTATCCAACTATACAAAATTTTATCATTTCTTTACTAATAAAGAGATTGATATGATTTTGTATATCAGGTTCGGTACTAACAACATTCGTTCAGAATCAATGTATTTGGGATACAGGGTGACAGTGACCAACAGACTTGGCTGCAATACTTGCCCCGTTTTCTGCCTCATGAAACTTATCACCCGTTCTCAGTTCTCTACCTTTCTGTAGCCCTATGTAACAGATTACATATCTGGGATCCTGATCCGGTATCAAATACCCAGGACATAGAGGATACAGAGAAACAGTTCTTTATAACGAACACACCCGAAGAAGATGCATCATATGCACTTTCTTCGTTTGGGCGGCATGGGAATCCTGGTAATCCCCAATTTCTTGCTCTGTCTTATAACAATTATAAGTTGGAGCGGGACCAACGTTCCCCAGCTCAGTATAACAAGCGGGTTCAGTCAATATTCCGTATTATTATCTTGATTAAGGCGTGATATGGTCGCTACCTGGAGAGAAAGAGAAGAAAACACTCAGCGTGCGCTCTTGCAAGAATAGATTGGTTATTATTTTATCTAATCAGGATGGCTCCCACTGTTTTTATCAAATCTTCCTTCAAACCCTAAAAGGAAAGACTAGCCGGGATTAATTACACGCTACAAGTTCGCCAATCTTTCAGCCAGGCCAGTGTCGGTACTTTGAGGGAGGTCCCCCGTGCTTTCGCACGAACCTAATTAATGTAAACCTCGTTTTTCCAGAGGCGTAACCTCGTTAACACCTTTCTAGACACCTACTTGATCGGCTAATTGTAATGTGTAAAACTCTCCCAGGAGTAACAATTACTCGCAGTGGGTATCGGGATCCAACTATCTCATAGAAGGTATGCAATCTCATTGCAAATTTCAACACTTGAAATTCCCGATAATTTTGCCCCTAGCACCCTATGACCTTGACGGAGGTCAACAAACCATAAGCTACTAGTCAAGTTCAACCAGTCATTTCTTGATCGAATTAAACCCACCCGCACGACCCTTGACGGAGGTCAACAAGGCCGCACGACTACCCTAATCCAATCTGCATCATATGCATAAACAGATAAATACTAGTTAGCTACCGCACACTACGCCTTGACGGAGGTCAACAAACGTAGCACGAATACTAAATAGGACTTATCTGAAATGACGGAGGGCTACGACAGGTTTTTCTGAAAACCTATTGCGTAATGAACTTGATATCGTTGTAGAATCAAATGATTTTAAAATGGAGTGTTTTTGAGGCTTTTCTAGTTTTGCTAAAGGGGTCACTCCCGGTGAAGGGATCGTCGGCCCTTTCCTCATCGAATAAGGTGCGGGATATATCATATATATCACTGTGCAAAGCAGAAACTATAGAAGCTATCAAAAGACAAACCGAGGGGTGTAGCATCTGCCAGTTATTGCTAAAGGGGTCACTCCCGATGAAGGGATCGTCGGCCCTTTCCTCATCGAATAAGGTGCAGGATATATCATATATACCGCTATGCAAAGCAAGAACTGTAGCTACCTGTTTTATTTTTGAAATTCGATTCTACAACATCTTAGGTTTCTTTTATTTCATTAATCTCATTAATGAAGTCCCATCATTTAAATACCTAAACATCACAGATAAATACGACGTACACTTATGCCATCCGCATTCGCCTCGATGTCCCCTCATGCACCGTTAGGTTAGGTAACTAACGGCAAAGCGGGGCAGGGCTAGCGCGGGTGTAAAACATAAGTAACGTCTATATAATATATCATATATACTATATACAATATCTATCACAGAACATATCACATGATCACATCACAGATATCGCAGCAGAAGAAACATATGAAATATTGGATATACTAGGACGTCCGTGTTTTCAATACGAGCCAGTATAAAACACGGATTCCACGGTCGCGATGAATAGCCAAACCCACACCCCTAGACCCCTGCGAGAGCGGCAAGCAACCCTACCAATTCTAGAGTTAGGAGACCCGGAATCGACTCCTCGAGTTGGTCTCCCACTGGACTCTAGAACCCGGTTACTTGTGCCCTCCTCCTTGGGTCTATCCTAGTGTGGAAAAGTAAATAATATACAAAAGGTGACATCTTCCGCAACCTGGAAGTGCCCCAATAAAAGAATATTACATACAAGTTTTTACATGAATGAAAATGAAAACACTCATCTCACATAAAAACCCCCGGCTATTCAAACACGACGATCCAATATAACATATCCAGCAATACATAACATTACATATCATCAACGTAAGTAAATATGCGCATCCCAATTGTCGTTGACATATAGCAACGAAACCGGCGATATCACATATTACATTTACGGTCACAGAAAAGAAAGTGTAAAACTACAACAGTTGGAATCCGCAACCTGCATAGACATCTCATGCCTAATCAAATGAATTCCTTAGACATCGCATGCCTAACAATTATAAACCCCGCATTTTAGTCTCATTATCGAAAACACTTTTCAATATCAAGTCGGGCAATTCGACAAGATTCCCGACATCCTGATCGAATGCTCGTCGCAAACTTTAGTAGACGGCCGCACCCCCGATACCGTCGACGAAGTGCACCAAGGCGGAACACCGCTACCGCGAGCACCCGAACGGATGCTTTCGGCGACGGGGTTCTCCTACAGTCACTTGGTCGGGGCTAAGGGGTGTAGCTGTCTATTAAGTTTATCCCGCGAGTATCCGCGTACGCTACGTGATTGCGACGGACTTTTGATCACATCAAAATTCCGTGGCAACCGATCAAGTGAGACTAAAGTGCTATGTTTATAACATTCATACAGTTATCTCATAACTTGTTGTGAATTCCAATTGTTGTATCCCATTCCAGATAAATAGAAAATGTTAAACTTTCCGATCGAACATTCAAACACCCAAGTTTTCCTGAAACAAATCAACACATGAAATAAGTTTAAAAACATCCAGTTCATGCCTCAGTACCAACGGTCCAGCCGTAGAAGGGTCAAGCCAACGCCTCACATGCGGCACGCCGTACTGCCCCAAACCCTAAGGTTCAAAGGGCAGTTCAAGACGGTCACATAATCGAGTTAAGGTTTGTTGTCTTCTAGAGGGACCATCGCGTTACTTGCACTACTTAGAACGTCATTAAACCACGGAAAAATCCAACACTTGGAAATTTCCCGACAGAGGAAAAATTGGGTATTTATATCCGGTCGAACTTTTTAACATATTCTAAAATATCCGGAAAAGCACGCAGACAAAATTAGAAAAATCCGATCGAATCATCGAAGCCCCAAAGCATCCCAGAAAACTCAACTCTTGAGTAAAATATAAAAAATTCCAGAAGACTCAGCACTTCAAGACAAGAATTACTGTGCAAGCCACGTGGTCTAACTCACCAAAATGGCTGCGGAACCGCCACGAAACCCAGGGTGGGGCCGCGGTTCCGCGGCGCTTTGGTAGAGTTAGCATCACGTGCTTCACAGTACACAGAATTCCCTGCTGAATTTTTTGGCAATTTTTAATTCACAAAAATCTAAATTTTCAGAAAATTTCCAGAGAGCAATTTGCTTTAGGGTTTCGATGTTCGTTCGGATTTCAAACGTTGTCTACACTTCGCCTAAGGCTCTAGCTAGGCTCTGATACCACTGTAGGGTTCCTAGGCACACTAATGAGGTCTCACAAGGTATCAACCATGCCAATTTCTAATTTTACAAGTGCCGAGAAACCCTAATACGGATCGTTAACTAGAATTTTAGGCGAAACATGAAACTAGTTAACAACTTAACTAAAAGAATAAGGCTACAACCTTTGTAGATCCGGTTCTCCACTTCCTTAGCTCCACGTAGACGTCCCCTCGCTGTCCATATCGGATCTCGGACTCTAGCGTCGGCTTCATCGGAGAAATGGGCGGGCTAGGTCATCGACTTCGATGCCGAAGATGATCTACGTCGAGGCAACACAAGATCAAGCTCCCACTTCACCAAGTCATGAAACTTGTGAAGAAAACACCCTATACTACTTGGCAAGAGGTAGAGGATGAAGAAATAGGAGGTGGGTTCACTTTAGAATTGGATTTCTCACTCTTTTCCTCAAGATGCCATTAATGGTGGCAAGCTTTCTTCTTGAAGAAGAAGAAGAAGATGAAGAAAGAATATGATATGATTAGTATTATCTTCAAAAAGAAAGTAAAGAGAATACTTATCATATATCAACCATAGTTAGGTGTAGAGAATAAACTAGGGTTAGGTGTAGAGAATAAACTAGGGTTAGGTTGAATGGTTAGGGTTAAGCATGAAACAAAAATGGTGGACTTTTTCAAAGCTTCATGAAGCTTCAACTACAAAACAAAGCAAGCCACCATTTCTCTTTTATGCCAAATAAATAACTAAATAAATGAATAAATAAATAAAAACAAAACCCTAACCATTACATAACCATGGTTTAATCTAAACATTCACCCAAAACATGCATGTATCATCAAACATGGTACAAGCAAGTGCACAAAAATATATCACATATACAATGTGTACACCAAGTGAGAAAATCCATCTTAAGTGAACCGATACTAGTTAATGCAAAGTAATATATCAAATATATAATTATACATTAAATCATTAAATCAACACTTGATTTAACGATCCGGTCATATCGCATATAACCGTCCAATATCCAATGCATCGGCTTATCGAATCAATCCTCAATTCGATAACTAGGTTATATCGCATACAACCATTCGATACATTCATCGCGAGAATAGAATACAGTATCACATACTGGTATTATTCTCGGTCCCGCATATATCTCATATGCGCTCTTATTTCGTTTCGCTTGAGCCAGGAAACCTCTGTGTAGGACTCTAAAGACTCGTCAATACGCCGGCAGCAGGTGATGATCATATCAAACACCCACAAGCCGCAAGCGGTCTGCTAAACGTAACGGCCACCCGGGTATTGAGCGATCAGAAGATCGACGAGCAAGCCCGCTCATATTCCTGTGAATCCAACCAGTAACACTTACCGTACAGTCCGGTCTCATCGTCTGATATGTCGCATATCTCGCCTAGGGGTGGTAAACGTCAGACCCCAATAGCTCGATAAGTCGTGTCGATATGAGGTCTATAACAGTTCGAGAAACTACAGGTAACACTTACCAGTAAATCTCAGCAACCCTGGCCAGGGATTTCCGGTTATAGCCAATCGAACGCAGCGCAACATCAACCCCCTATACCGGGAGAGACGAATCCCCTCCTATCGCTCATTGCCTCCATGTGACTCGGGACTGTACCCAAAAACCACCGTTTTGCACGCCCTCTTGGACGTGGTAAGGTGGAAATCAAAGCACAGTGGGAACCACACAAGACTCTATGACAATCTCGGGTCAACAGACTACTCTGTACCAGTGTCGCCAGAGAACTGCCATCTGACGTAAGGTATAATACCATCTGGGAGTTCTCGGCGAGTCTGTCCAGTGTACCCAGTCTTCACTGAGCACCCGTATATCATCTCTGATGTCAAACACCAATGGATATGGGATCATCCATCGCCCATCTGTATGGGTCGAGAAGGTATACGCTAGTCTACTCTGGTATATCGATGCCCCGTCTCGATACACCCACGACTAGGGACCTTGAAGGATGTACTTATGGACTACCATGTCCCCACTAGTATGATCCGCATCATAGTCCAGGTAGTCAAGTACACATCCTAAGGGCTTTACCAACATGTATCAGAGAGACAATCAGTGTACACGTTAAGGTAAAGAGCAACCAGATAGCATACTATCATGTCGAGCAAGAAAGTCCTCCTATGTCCAAGCATCCACTACAATATACATCCTATGTATAGTAATGGCCTCTAGGGCATACATATAACTAACAGCTCATGCTCCCCTTGACTCTTGGAATAGACTAGAATGTCATTAATAAACACAATAATAAACTGGTCGAGGAACGGCCTGAAAATCCGGTTCATCAAATCTATGAACGCTGCTGGGGAATTGGTGAGTCCGAACGACATCACCAAAAACTCATAATGCCCGTAGCGTGTACGAAACACAGTCTTCGGAATGTCATCATTCCGAACCCGCAATTGATGATAACCTGATCTCAAATCAATCTTGGAAAAATGTCCCGCACCCTGGAGCTGATCAAAAAAATCGTCAATGGGAGGTAAAGGATACCTTTTCTGCACCGTAACTCGGTTCAATTGACGATAATCAATGCACAACCTCAAACTGCTGTCCTTCTTCTTGACGAACAGAATAGGAGCTCCCCAAGGAGAAACACTCGGACGTACAAGTCCCCTATCAACCAACTCTTGCAGATGATCCTTAAGCTCCGTCGGGGCCATCCGGTAAGGCGGTATAGAAATAGGCCCCGTGCCGTGGATCAGATAAATGCAAGACTCAATCTTACGCTCTGGCGGCAATCTAGGTAACTCATTGGGAAAAACGTCGGGAAGCTCTCTCATAATAGGAACCCGGTCCAACAAATCTACCGTGGCTCCGGTATCACGAATGAAAGCTAAGAATCCCCGACATCCCCTCCTCAAAAGCCGACTAGCACAAAGAGCTGAAATCAAACTGTGAGGGGCGGTAACACGGTCCCCCTGCACAACAAGAACTGACTCGTCGGAAAAACAAAGCCTGACTGCCTTCTCGCGGCAGTCCACGGACGCATAGCAAGTAGCTAACCAGTCCTTGCCCAGGAGAATGTCGAAGTCCAACATCTCAAGAAGGATCAAGTCGACGGACGAATCTCTATCTCCAATCTGAACGACACACGACCGAAACACGTGTCGCGCAACAAACGACCCACCAACAGGAGTAGTCACGACAAGCGGCTGATCTAGCAAACACGACCCTCGGCCCAACCTCGGCACGAAGTGTGTGGAAACATATGAGTGCGTAGATCCCGGATCAAAAAAAACGTGTGCATCGCATGAACATACTGACCCTGAAACCACTGCATTGGACGCTTGCGCGTCCTGATGAGTCAAAGCAAATACTCATGTCTGCCCTCTACCTACAACTGGCTGTCCTCCACCTCTGCCACCCCGTCCTCTCTGAACAAACACTCCGCGACCATGACCTCTCTGAGCATAAGTCTGACGCGGAGTAATAATAGGTGCAAGAGGCAACGCTCTCTGAGGTGGAGAAGGTGGTATGGTAACATGTGATACGGCTGCCTCATCCTCACGTGGCTCAGTAAATCTCTAACGCGATGATAGAAACTCCCGCACCGGAAACATCCAGACGATGACTGCTGACCCTCCTGGGGATAAGAGCTAAACAACTGGCCTCGTCCCAAGTCTCTACTACTCCCACGGCCTGAATGAAATCTGTCGCGGTATCTAAACATCTGTCTCCGTGCTGATAGACCAGTACGAACCCTCTTCGGTTCCGGAACTACCGAAGTCTCGGCAAGACGCTCCTCAACCAATAGGGCTGCGTCCACTGCGGCTGCATAGGTGTCACAATGCTGGGCGCTGACAGCGAGGAACAACTGGGTAAGCAGGCCTCGTACAAATCTCTTGATCCGCATCTCCTCAGTGTCCACCAAATATGGAGCATACATAGATAGCTGGGTAAACTGAACATCGTACTCTGCCACCGTCATATCCGGAGTTTGGCGTAACGACCCGAAACTGCGTGCTTGAGCATCCCTGACGCTCTGCGGAAGAAAACGGGCAAGAAAAACCATCACGAACTTAGCCCAGGTCATAAGAGAAAGAACTGCGCCTCTCTAAAGACTCGTACTAGGTCTGGGTAAGGCCCTCTAGACGAAAACTCGCGAACTCAACCCATCTCGCGTCGGAGCATCTCAGCGAATGACATATCCTGGCCATTCGATCTATAAATGACTGGGGATCCTCAGCCGCATCAGTGCCGGTGAAAACCGGAGGCTTCAACCTTATGAACTCAGATAATGATACGGTAATAACCTCCGCAGCTATAGGTACAACTTCCTGAACGGTAGGCACCATCGCGGTCCCCGTAACAGGCGGGACAACCTTCTATTTCTGCGCTCGACTAGCCTCAACCAACGATCCCATCATCTGGAGCAAATCCTGCATACCGGCCTCTAGCCAAGTAATACGATCTATCGATGGTGGATCAATCTTCTCCTGTACAACGGGCGTACCGCCCTGGTCAGTCATCGTCTCCGATGAGCCAATTCTGACCTTGGCTCTCGCGGCCGCTCTCTGCGCCTTCGTAATCTTCGGTGGCATAATGGCTGGAAATGAAAATATGATTCGATAAGAACATAGAAATCGAATCATGAGGATGTATATAATCATGGAAGGAATTTCAACCAACAAGTCCTAAGGTCACTTAGGGGAGTACCGTGTCGTAAGTATGCCGCGGAACATACACACGCTACGTCACTCTGCTTAAGCTACCAACTCTATCATACCAAGGTCTTCCTACACTCCGAAAGGTAAAACCTAGTGCTCTGATACCAACTTTGTCACGACCCAAAATTTGGCACGTGACCGGCACTTAAACTACGTGACGTCAACAAGCATCACGCAATTTAAGTAAGCCGAAAACCCAGAAATCTAAACCATAAAAGAAGTAAGTGATAAAAACATTGTTAAAAACATTTGGAAATCTCAAGTAAAAATCTTTAAACTTAAGTTTATTTTCTTAAAAATTTCGGCAGCACATGCTTTGTAAAAACTAGCCCCAAAACGGGTACAAGCATGAGATATAAGTAAAGCATCATATGATTTAAATAAAGCATCCCCAAATGAGAGAAAATCACGCCCAAAGGCGGAAATAACCACCACAAGCATATATACGACGCCGTAGCGAAAAAATAGACAATATAAAAGAAAAACAACAATAAGGGGTAAAACTACATAATAAAAGCCGGCTCGCACGAGCACGACACCCAGAGTCACAAAATATACAATATCCGTCCTCACAACTCGTCTCTAAGTTAATACATGGAAATGGTAGATGGAGAGTACTAGATACAATGATATATACAATGGATATAAAATCGGATAACTGCAACCCACCTACAGCAAAACGGCTCACAGTCAACCGTAGTGGTATCCGCTGCAAAAAAGATACAATAAGAAGCCCTGCCGCGACTACTCTGAAGGTCAAGCCTGCAAAACACTGTGGCACAACGGGGGTGAGTTGCCAACTCGTGAATAGTAAGTAATATCGTACAGATAATCGCAGGTATGCACGTACAGCGATAATCTATCACATGCAATCTGATAGTATCAATACGGTAATATGGATATGTGACAATCATGAAAGGTACTCTATCAAGTACTATAAATACATGAAGCAATGCATATCAAATGAATGTTGAGTATTGGATAAAACATATCATCATCAATAAATCATCATCGTGGAAAAATCGGTGTCCATCGACGACACCCCAAATCTCAATACTCCAGGCGCCGTCACTCTGATCGACCCTCATATCCTGTAAATCTCATGGAATCTGAGTGCCCAATATCGGCACTCGAAAACATCATGAAAACTCGTGTCCAATATAGACACGCAAATCGACATATCTCGGGCTCCGTCAGTCCGGATCGGCCCATATCCATCTAATGACTCCGGTCGGTATTCTCCGGATAACCGCCAGGTCCAACCAATCACCGGTAGGTAGGAGCCCCTCTGCCAGGCTCATCGTCTACTACACAACATCCTTTTCTTGTCCCGGGGTACCATACCAGGTCCACCATGAACCCATAAACGGATCATCCAACTCCTCGAATCGGGTTTCTAACACAAGTCTCAGAACCGAGAAAACTCATGGTGGACGCACTGAAATATCATATCAAGAGAAACCGGGTTTTCAAAACAATGCATATTTTCTTGAAATATCCCCACGGTTCTCAAATCCATAAATCACATGAAACTCGTATCTCAATGCGTAAATCCATGAAATATGATATATGAACATAAAATCGTAATATGAGCATATCAAGGGAAAACCGCTCTTTTAAATGAATCCAGTTTTTAAATATATCATGCGGTTCCCAATTTCTCCAAACTCAAATGCAACATCATATAAAGGTGTACATGTAGCTATGTATACACGATGCATTTCATATATGCAATAGAACAAGAATCAATGTCTACATGTCAGTAACAATACAATACCGCATATGTGTATAGGTTGTGCGTGTCATGGCAATTACCGACGGTGTGGCTGTAGCATACAATTTAGTGCTCGTGCAATATGAACCGTCAGTAATGGTGCAGTGTCCACTAGGTACTAAGTCAAGACACAACAAGTAATGGTATACAATTATGCTCATGCGCAATCAACATATATGAATATAAACATGCGGTTATAATATCATAACTAGCCCTGACGCATAACGCCATTCGGGCGATTTTGTAACACCTTAGGATGTGTTTAGTGACTAATTATATTTTAATATATGGTTTTTAATAAAAAGTTTGCCAAATTGATTTTTAAATATTTTATCCTATTTAATGAATATTTTATTAGAATTTTTCTAGACTTGCACACATTTGTGCATGTTTAACTAGGGTGTTAATGTGGGGTCTAACCATGATTAGCAATCATGGTGAGCTAACCATTTTTCCCTAATCTAGTTTAAAAATTTTATTAAGTGTTTTGGGTTTTAACTTGTATGGTTGTTTTAAAAATAAAAGGAATAAGGGTTTGAAAATGATTTTTCTTTTGTTGACCAAAGAGAGAGAGATGAGCATGGTGCTACATGGCTTAAGCCATGCTCATTTAATGAAGTGAGAGAGAGTGAGAAGGGGGGGTTTGAATTGTTTTCTCTCATTTCTCATTCTCACTCTCATTTCCCTCATTCTCTCACACTCTCACACACCCACTAGCAGCAGCTCCAGCAGCAGAGGAAGCAGCAACAAGAGAAGCAGCAGCTGCAGAAGCAAGCAGCAGCAGCAGCAAAGGCAGTAGCAGCAACAGCATCAGCAGACAGCAACAGCAGCAACTGTAGCAGCAGCAGCCCCAGCAACTACTGCAGCTCTTCTTCCCCTTCTTCTCCTTCTCCTGCTTCCTAGGGTCCATTAGGGTATAAATTCTAAACTCGATTCCCTTTCTTGTTAAGCTTGTGTGTTATTAGCTTCGGTTAGTGATAATAGTTAGTTTTTGTGCAAATTATAGTGATTTGTGAGAGGTTGTGGCCAAGTGATGATTGTGTTGGTTAACCCTGCCTATTTAAGTGTTTTTAGGGTCACCTTAACTGAGATTAACCCCAGATTTCACTAAAATACCATAGGGTTTCCATTTTGTGCAAAATTAGTGTTTTTAAGCGATATTGTAGCTTTCTGTGATCTGCTTTTGATCCGGATCCTTCAGGGAAAAATTGAGGAAACTGGAGCATGCTTACTAGGTCTAGACCACACTACCAGAACACGAGCCCCTCATTCCCAAACCTGGCTGCAAATTTAAGCATTCTGGCCGCAAATTGCGGCCAGGAAGAGGAGATGGGTGTTGAGGTTTTGGCTAGGGTACTCTGCTAGGTTTTACAGTGTTTTGGCATGTGCAATTTTGTATGATTTCACCTGTAGCAAAATCTAGGATCATATATCATTTTGCTAGTTCATTTTGGTTGCGCGATACGTGCAATACGTGAGTGGGTTCTGTGGTCCAGCGTGTCGCGGCGTGTCGGGGTAGTTTAGACGCGTATACACACGTTTCAGCGTATCGTATACACGCGCGTTTAGTTCGCGACACGAGTTTCTCGTTTGGTTTCGATATCGCGTTTTGCGAGATATTTTGCTTATATATGGATTTCTTGTGTAAATTCCAGGTTCGCAGGCGGGTACATCGGACGCAGCAACGAAAGGGAAACAGGTGGTCGGCTACGTGTAGCACGCGACCAGGTGAGTAGATTTAACATCTACAGGGGAATCGCCCGCATGGCATTATGCGTCTGGGCTAGGAATGTTAATACCTGTCGCATATTCTAGGTTATATTCAGAATTGCACATTTACCCTATTACTTAGATGTTGTGCTTGGACTAGTAGCCGTAGGACACTGCACATATTATTGACGATTCATGTTGCACGAGCACTGATTGTATGCTACACACACCGTCAATAATTGCTATGTCACACACAAACCACTTATAGATATTATATTGCTTGGTTAGGGACTTTGCGACATCGATTCATATTACTTATCACATATGACATTTAGCTACAGGTATACCTTGCTCACATATTCCACTTATACCCACGGGGTATACTACATCAGTTCTTATAGGTAGATACCTATACCTTGTTACACCTGTATGTTACACATATATCAGTTACAGTTACATATTTACCTTTACTGATGTTACTTAGCGGTTTTTCCTTTTATATGCTTACATTTCAGTTATGTCGCATATATTCTATTCATGGATTTTCGCATTTGTTATATGGATTTTTTCATGATGTTTTCTGGATTTGGGAACTGCGGGAGTTCATGAAATTATGCATTATTTGAAAAACCCGGTTTCCTTGATATGATATTTGCGCATCCACCATGAGTTTTATCAGTTCTGATTTATATATATACCCCTACGAGGAGGCGTCGAGGCCGTAGAGGGTACATGGTAGGGCCTGGAGGTATCCCGGGGCAAGAAAGGGATGTCGATGTACCATGCCGATAAGCTCGGCAGGGGAACCATACCATCCGGTGACAGTACCAATGACTCGGTGGTAATCATGGGGATACCGTTGGGAGTCATGTACGTATTGATACGTGAAAATACGAGGGTTAGAGCTAGGCACTCGTGCTTTTCGGATAGCGTGTGATACGTACCTATCAGGATGCTAGTCTTGGTGACGGCATCTGATAGATCAGTATTTTTGTGTCGATGCTTGGCACATTGGTTTTCATGATATTTTTAATTACTTGTGTATATATAATAGTAGGTTAGGACGCTGTTATATATACCCTTACACCAATATTAGTGGAGTTGGACGCTAATATATGTGTATTGACCTCATCATTTTTATTTATGCAAATATATTTAGGATGTTAGAATGTTACTTGAGATTTGACATTTGGGATATAGGTGATTCATTTGAGATTGGTTTTGGATATATACGAGACTCACTTGATTTTGTACGTTCGGGATATAGGAGATTTATTCGATATTGTACATTGAGGAGATGTGAGACTTATATGATATGAGAGCCAATTGGGGGATGATTTAAGGAATTAGGATTTTGAGTGTCTTGATGGATTGTGATCCTACCACGATATCAGGATTCCGTGGAAATGACATATTTCACTCCATACCTCACATTTATCTGTTTTTGCACTGTTTCATGTATTAGTAGTACCTGTTAGTGTACCCTTCATGATTGTTGCATATCTACATTCTCACATCATTATTGCCTGATTATTGCGTACTGATTGTCACATCATTATTGCTTCATATAATTGTTGTACCTGCTAGTGTACTTTCCATTATTCTGCATTCATATGACCTGTTATTACTGTTAATTGCATATCTTAGATTCACGCTGTACGCGCATACTTGCGATTACCTGCATATGTTATCTACTATTCATGAGTTGGCAACTCACCCCCGTTGTGCCACAGTTGTTTTGCAGGGTGTCTCCCCAGAGTAGTCGAGGCAGGCTATTCATCTATCATCTTTTGCTACAGATACCGCATCGGCTCACAGTGTGCTATTTTTCTTAGGTGGGTTTTGGTGGTTATCTGTATTTTGTATTGTATATTGATGTTTCCTTGTACTCTCCATCTACTATTATTTTGTTGACTTAGAGACTTGGTGAGGACGATATTGTATATTATTTGTGGATTTGTTGTCTTTTATACAGTTTCCTTTCTATTGTCTTTTATTTCTTCGCTACGGCGTCGTATATTTGTGATGGTGATTGTTTTCCGCCTTTGGGCATGTATTTGCTCCCGTTTGGGGATGCTTCATTTATATTTATGTTGTACGCATCTTTGGGCTAGCTTTTACAAAGGGGGTGTTGCAAAAAATTTAAAGAAAGAAAGTTGTAGTTTTAAGGAATTTGGGTTGTGATTTCAAATGTTTCAAAACTGTTATTATCTTTTTCTGTCTTTTAATGGTTTAGATTTCTGGGTTTTTGGCTTTCTTTTACTGCGTTACGTCTTTAGGCGTTGCGTGGTATTAGGGCCGTCACGTGCCAATTTTCGGGTCGTGACAAAGTTGGTATCAAAGCGCTAGGTTTTACCTTTCGGAGTGTAGGATGACCTTAGTATGATGGAGTAGGTAGCTTAAGAAGAGTAACGTAGTGTGTGTATATCTGCAGCATACCCACGATGCGGTACTTCGCCTAAAGTGACCTAAGTACAAATTGCTTAAAATTCCTTCCTTGATGATTCATATCCTTGTGATTCGATTTTCGTGTTCTTATCGAATCTTAACTCTATGTTTAGCCTTGCCGCCGATGACTATGGCGACTCAGAGTGATGCAGCGAGGGCCGAGGTCAGAGTTGGTTCGGGTGAGACGGGCACTGACCCGGATGGCACTCTAGTTGCACAGGTGCAGACGGATCAGCCTTCGACAGATCAGCTCGCTAGGCTTGTGGTCGAGATGCAGGACTTGCGCCAGACGATGAGTTCATTTGTTGAGACCGTTCGAGCGCTGCGACAGGAGGTTGTCACCCTTATTACTCAGTTGTTCCTTAGGATCAGCATGCAGCAGTCAGTCACCTACATAGCACCAGTGGATGCAGCTCCAGTTGACGAGGCACATATTCCAGAGACTCGGAGGGTTCCAGGACAGAGGAGGACTCGTACCGGTGTACCAGCCCAGAGACAGAGGTTTAGTCATTGAGACAGATTTCGTGGCCGTCGTGGGAGTGGCATAGGCTTTGGACGAGGACAGCCGTCCAGCTCTCATCCCCAGGAGGGTCAGCAGTCAGCACGTGGATGTTTTCGATGCGGAAGCCTTCAGCACCTTATCAGGGATTGTTTCTTGGTACCGCATCAGGGTCGTACTCGGAGAGGTCATGGATGTGGAAGGTTCGCTCAGAGGGGTCAGTTTACCGGAGGAATTCAGTCAGTTGCGGGTAGGGGGCAGTCACAGGAGTTTGCTTCTACTCATCGGGACGCGCGGGCGTCCAATGCAGAGTTTTCAGGTATCCTTAATTCATATGTTCTTTTGATGTATCTGTTTGTTTTCCACACTTGTGCCGTGGTTGGGACGAGAGTCGTATTGGGTAGATTAGCCATTTGTTTGTGTAAAATTCTGTCAGCGATTCTTTTGTTGCGCGACACGTATTTCAGTTGTGTGCCAATCGGATAGGAGATAGAGATTCGTCCGTCGTTTTGATCCTTCTAGAGATATTGGATTTGACGTTCTCCTGGGCACGGACTGGTTAGTTACGTGCTAGGCGTCTGTGGACTATCGTGAGGAAACAGTCAGTTCTTGTTTTCCCCGGCGAGTCAGTTCTTGTTGTGCAGGTGGACAGTGGTGCCGCCTCTCACAGCTTGAATTCAGCCTGTTTCGCTAGTCGGCTTTTGAGGAGATGTCATGGATTCTTGACGTTTATTCATGATACCGTAGCCATAGTTGGTTTGTTGGACCGGGTTCCTTTCGTGCGAGAGTTTTCCGACGTTGTTCCAGATGAGCCGGCGAAACTTAGGGAGCTTAAGGATCACCTGCAGAGTTGTTGTTGGGGGAGTTTCGTGCGTCTGAGTGTTTCGCATTAAGGAGCTCCTATTTCTGTTCGTCAAGGAGAAAGACGACAGATTGCGGTTGTGGGTTGATGGATCGTCAATTGAACCGGCTTACGGTGCGGATAGATATCCTTTACCTCGCATTGACGATTTCTTCAATCAGCTCCAGAGTGCGAGACATTTTCTAAATTTGTTTGGGATCGGGTCATCATTATTGCGGGTTCGGAGTGATGACATTCCGAAGACTTTCTTGTGCGTGCTACGGGCTTTATGTATCTTGGTGTGTCTTTGGATTCGCCAATGCCCTGGCGGCATTCGTAGATATGATGAACCGGATTTCTTCAGGCCGTTCCTCGACCGGTTATTGTTGTGTTATTTACGACATTCTGGTCTAATTAATGTGTCTTGAGGAACAGGAGCAACACTTGAGGATTTGTTATGCAGATACTGGGAGAGCCCCAGCGGTTTGCTAGATTCTCAGAGTTTTTCTTCAGGCTTGTTTGTGTTGACTCCTAGGTCTTGTAGTCACGGGGGACGGTTTCGTATGGTTCCGAGGAAGATCGTGGCCATACAACTTGGGCCCAGACTTGTGTGCAGGACAGAGGTCCGCAGACTTTTGGGCTTAGCAGGTTTATATCGCCGTTTCGTGCAGGATTGCTAGTGTAGTGTTGCACCGTTGACTGAATTGACCGGAATAGAGGTTTCTTTTCTTTGAACTGAGGCATGTGTGCGGAGTTTTCGGCAGTTGAAGATTCGGTTAACAACCGTATCAGTTCTTTCTTTGCTTTCTGGTTCGGGCGACTTTGTTGTTTAACTGTAATGTTTCTTGAGTGGGGCTCAAGTGTGTACTGAGGTGACACTATAGAGTTATCGCTTTTTCTTCCCTACATTTGGAGGAAGTACGAGAAGGATATCCCCCTCATGATCTGGAGATGGCCGCGGTGGTTTTGCGTTGGAGATTTGGAGACACTATTTGTTCGAGAGTCATGTCAGATTTTCACGAGCCACCAGAGCTTAATGCACATCTTCCTGCAGCGGATTGATTGTTGTGATAGTCCTCCGCAAATTTACAGTTCTTGTGCGATCGTTGAGTACAGCTTAAGCTCATCTCTACTGAGGGGGCAGCTTGCTCATGCCCGCGCCCGACCACTTTTCTTTAATCGCTTTCGCGAGACACTGCCCACCGATGCACGTTCGTCAACGATACTTGAGCATGCTCGGCTGGGAAAAGATTCGGAGTCCTTGATTTGTGACACGGGTGTGCTAAGTTAGGGACGCGTTTGTGTACCTGATGATTATCGGTAGAGACGTGAAACCATAGAGCAAGTACATCAGTCAACTCTCTGTATTCATTCAAGTTCCACCAGCTTTGATGTGACTTGTGAGATAGTTACGGGTGGGCAGGGATGTAAAGAGAAGCTTTTGGTTTCGTTTCAAGGTGTCTGTCTTTGGTGTGTTTTGGTTGAGCATTTGAGACCGGCTGGAGAGTTGCAACCTTTAACCGTTCCGAAGCAGGAATAGGAGCAGGTCTCCACGAATTTCGTTGTGGTGTCTACCCAGGTTTAGTCAGGGTGACTCCATTCAGATGATTGTTGTCCGGTCTTGCTCAGATTGATCAGTTGTTCGTTGTTAAGTTGTGCGTTCGTATTAATTGTTGTTGGCAGTTGGGGATCGTCATTTGCCATCGTTAGGATACGTCCTTGATAGTAGTTATCAGGGAGCATTCCAATTGGCAACCTTTAGGTTTAGAGGTTAGATCGTGTCGATCACCAGTCTGTTGTTTTCTGACTCTGCGTAAGTAGGACCTTGGACCCCAGCTAGTCTAGAGACTTCGGAGAAAATCCAGTTGATTCAGGTCAGGATGAGAGTAGCCCAGTGCAAACAGAGGTCTTATGTCGACCGTGTTGGTCGTAGACATGAGTTCGCAGTGGCAGATCATGTATTCCTACGGATTTTTCCGATAAAGGACGCGTTGAGTTTGGGAAGCTTATCCCAGGATTGTAGGTCCTTTTGAGATCCAATGTAACACCCGAGCCCAAGACTACTAATTTCAGTTATTGTTTGAGCATAATGTGGTACTCTTTTCATTTATCTTGCTTGTTTGTTACTTACTGTAAATTTTACCCGGCAAATTCATTTCTGCATATAACAATTTATGGCATCTAAAATAAAATTAAAAATATTCATCTTGGCCTGCTTGACACCCCTAACCCCGTTGTAGCGTCCGTGCATCGTGTTCTCGTCCCGTTCAGTGAAACGGGCGAGTTTGGACGGCTACGTGCACGTACGTGTGTCCGTTTTGGGGGTATGCGTTTTGATCATAAGACACTTCATTTTAAAATTTGGATCCCGCGTAAAATCCTATTATTTCAATTTCAAATTTTTGGACCCGACCCGGGCGCAATTTGGAAATTGTTGGGGTCAAAGTTTGGACCCCGGTTGACCGAGTCAAAGTCAAGGTCAGCCCCCAAGCTAGGTGGGCCCAAGCCCAGGTCAAGCGGGCCCATGCCCAAGTCAAGCCCGCGGCCAGCCTACCCATGCCAACAACAAAATCATGTAATAAATAATTTTTATGTAATTTTTTTATACATGAATGTATGCAAAATGGGCATAAAGCCAATATTTTGTAAGCCCGTGGCTTATGTGCAAAAATGAAATGGCACATGAGCCATGGGATGGGCAAAATGCCATTTTGCAAAGCCCAAGGGGCTATATGTAAATATGTAAGCCTATATAAGGCAACATGATGAATAAAAAGAAAAGACACTTTTTCATTCCCCCAAAAATAGGGTTCTTTGTGCCTCCTGCTCCTTCTCCAAGGTTCTAAACCTTCTCATTTCTTTGAATTAAATCAAGAGTTTTACTCTTTCTTTTCTAAAACCAAGTAGTTTTCCACCACAAAACCCACAAAGGGGAACTCAGATCTTCCATCAGATCTTAAAAAGGAGTGATTTTTAGAATCTCCTATTTCTTGATCTTCAAGATCCGGCCAAACAACAGGAGGAAGAAGAAGAACCCTTCATCAGCTTCAAAACATCCTAGGAGTTTAACTCCATATATATAAAACAACAAATATTTCCTTTTTGAAGCATAGCTTCTGTTTCTTAGGCTAAAAGCCTCTTGTCCTCTCCAGTGCGCAGCGCAAGTGCGCAAAGCGCCCGCGTGCCGACACGTGGCGCGCGCGCGCTTGCGCACCTGCGCGCTTGCGCAAGGGCGCAAAGCGCCCGCGTGCCGACACGTGGCGCGCGCGCTTGCGCACCTGCGCGCTTGCGTAAGGACGCAAAGCGCCCGCGTGCCGACACGTGGCGCGCGCGCGCTTGCGCACCTGCACGCAACGCGCATTGCGCAAAGTGCCCGCGTGCCGACACGTGGCGTGCGCGTGCGCTTGCGCACCTGCGCGCAGCGCTCTTGCGCAAAGCGCCCACGTGCCGACACGTGGCGCACGCGCTTGCGCACCTGCGCGCAGCGCTCATGCGCAAAGCGCCCACGTGCCGACACGTGGCGCGCTTGCGCCTGAGCGCACAGCACCTAAGCGCACAGCGCCCAAGGGGCTGCCCCACGCATCCTTTGGATGCATTTTCCCCTTTATTTATATATATATGTATATATATACATTTGTATACAAATGTACACATGCACATACCCCGCAACATTCTCCCCCTCCAAAAAATTTTCGGGCCGGGGCGCTGCTCCGAACCCCGCAAGGGGGCTGCTAGCCCCCTTGACCCCCAGCCCGCTATCCGGGTAGCGGGACCCCCGTAAAAACTCTGCGTGGCTCCCGATATATCCAAAACCCCCCTTTCAGAACAGAACACACGTACACTGCACGTTGAGTTCGCATGACCAGTTTAACCCGTTAATCGGAGGTTCCCTCGCCCCGAAGGCGAGGGGTAATTAACGGCAGCTTAGTCCGCGGCTGCCGGAGATTCGGATCCCCACAATCATTAAACCCCAGCTTACCATAGGCTGGGGGAATCTGTAGTACGCCTGACAAGCGCGCGCGTATTCCCATCTCACTGGGGTGACGAAAAACACCCTACAGATTCTGGCACGCCCGGTGGGACCAATCTCTCCTCCCATATTTCGGGTTAAGCGGTCATGCGAACTCAATAAATATACATACCTGTATTTATACTAAAAATAATGCTTTTTCATGCAGATTTTCAAGCAATCACCTTCCGACGATGTCTTCAATGATGAACTCATCTCCCGTCTCCTACACGATGAGGATAGACTCTAGGACGGTCCTTCCGGCCAGTCTCGGGCGACAATAGGAGGAGCCGCTGCTACCATTCGGCTCTATTATGTTCATGCCAGTTGGCGCCATCCCAGCTCCTCAAGCCCCGGTGGCAGACAAACCGGTCTCGAAAGGCAGGAGACCAAATGTGGTGATCTCAAGGGTGCCCCAACCCAAACGCAAGTCGGTGTCTGAACGAATTTCCTTGGCCCCAGCTGGGGGCAAGGCCATCAACACCAATAAAGCTACAACACGTCCTGAGCAAGCTCCAGCGGTGCCCTTGACCACTGCTCGATCGGGTGTCTTCTCTAAGCTCCCCTATGATCAACTCACAATGGCTTCCCGGGTAGCAGATGCCCGCCAAGCCTTCAAAATTGAGAAGCTGAGGAAGAAAATGCTCAGATATAGAGCCAACAAAAGGGCTAGGGCTACTGCCAGGCTAAACCTCATGAGGTTCGAAGAACAGGGTTACCCCGCCAAAGATGAGGGGATGGCTGAATGTGTTATCCACACTGTCTACGTGGTGGGCACGCGCAGCAAGAGCAAGAACGGGGCCACCACATCTCAAATCCAATCTGGCTTGAATGTGGTTGCCACTTCCCAAGAACAGCCGCCTCCGCTGGATGATGAAAACCCTCTCGATGAGGCTGATAGGCAGAAAGAGCCCTCAATTCATGAGGAGTCAGGCTCAGAAAGCGAAGATGAGCCAACTTTCCGTCCTAAGACCGCAGAGCAGCAACTTCTCCAAGAGCTCCGAAAACAGCTCAGAAGCAAAGATAAGGAGATGGCCAAGCTCTACTCAAAGATCGACGACTTGACAAATGTCGTCTTACGGCTTACGGCCCAACTTGCCTCTCAGCCGCCCAATCAAGCACAGGGCTCAGCTCATGAACCGGGAAACGGTGTCCCGAGACAGCCGACGCCCGTTCCCTCAAATCCAAAAGTGGGCGGACCGCATGAAAATCAGTCGCATCCTATCTCAGCAAATCTCTTAGCTACCGATGACAGTAGCCCGCTAACTCAAGATCAAATCATGGATTTGGTTGCCAACAAAGTCAAAACCTTGGTAGCCGAAGCCGAAGCGCAAAAAGATATTAGTAGTAGTGGGAGACCATATCCTGCTGAGTATGATCTGGTAGAATTTCCTAGTGGCTATGTCATCCCTAAATTCGGAAGATTCGATGGGACGGGAAATGCGAATCAACACATCGCCCACTTCAAAGCCTCCTGCGGGAATACTGGAGGCAATGACGCGCTTCTCCTCCGCCAGTTCGTTAATAGCTTGACCGATGTTGCTTTCGACTGGTACGCGAGCATACCGGATGGCTCCGTCACAACTTTTGTCCAAATGGAGTCTCTGTTTCGGCAGAGGTTCATGAGCGTCAGCGATAAGATTACCATTGCCGAGCTCGTAAGGACCAAGCCCAAGAACAACGAAAGCAGCACGGATTTTATAACCCGATGGCGCAATCTCTCCGTCAAATGCGAACCGCCGATAGAGCAGGACCAATCTGTCAGTCTCCTTGTCGGAAATCTCAACAACTGGATGGCCCCGTTTCTATGTACCGCGGGTCTCAAAACGTTCCAAGAGCTGACCAGGAAAGTTCAGATGCTGGAGCGCTCAAAACAGGAGTCTGTTCACACCATAATATTGTATTTTATATTCCCCATTCTTATGCATTTTACAATGAAAACAGGTGCTTTTGACGCATGTCTGCTACATGTTACAGGTTACAGGTTCTTGGACAGGAAACAGTGAAAACGATGAAAAGATAATGCAAAAGTGGACTTTAACCGACAAACAGAGAATCTTGATCAAGCCTACATAAAGATCAGTTCACAAAGCAAGATTCAAGACATCGACTCAAAGCGAACGGTTAAAAATCCATTGCGAATTGTTCACTGGAAATCTGGAACTAACCTAGAAGACCAAATGGAAAACAACACATATAAACAGGAATAAAAAGTCACCAGAAGCCAGCAGCAAAAAGACAAGAGCCCAAATCCATATTTTGGCCGCGGAACCGCGGCCAAACCAGGCCTCGGGCCGCGGTTCCGCGGCGGTATAGGGCACGGAGTTCGAGAATTTTTTCCAAAATGCTGAGGCGGCGCGGATCTTTGACTTGGTGTTTTCTTAGAGGGCATTTTTGTAAAAACAGATGTGCGAATCAAAATGTAACCTAGGGTTTCCTATTATCTATAAATAGGACTCTAATTCATTGTAAACTTCATGCCTCTTTTCAATAAATAAAATTCAGAAATTCTGGAGGTGACATTCAGATCTGTTCTTTATCGTTTGGAGGGAGCCATCAAATCTTAGGTAATTTATTTCATTGCTTTTAGTTCTTTTAATTATAATGTTATTTCATCCCCTAATGAGCGAGTAGTCTCCTCGCTTGTTAGGGTTAGCCTTAGGGAAAGGGTTGAGAGATGAGATCTCTCACCCCTTTCAATACGTAACCATTAAGAACTCCATGCATGCGCGCACAACCGCTCCCTGCGGCACCCTACCCCTCGAGGTAACGGTGAACCGCAGTATAAAGGGCCGGTTGCGCGCGTTTTCCATGGGGGTTAGGGTAATTAACGATAAAGTAAGGATACGAATCTAGAGGAAGAAAACATCTTCCCAAAAGAGTCGTATCCACTTTATCGATAATTACTATAACACCTAATGGATCTACGGCATTGAAAGCGGTGAGGAAACATCAATCTCCAAAACTTCTTCTAAGCCTAACCCTAGCAAGAATTTAAATTAGGTTAATTAAGTTTTAAGTTTTAGATCTAGATTTTTATAAAACCAAAACGACAAAAAGAATCAACTCGTTAAAACACATAAAAGAAATTTACCCGTCTCTGTGGATCGACCCGCACTCACCGGCTAGCTGCGAAGCGACGCCGTTTCTGATTGCGGTAATTATATTTTTGATCGTAAAATCTCTATCAATCAAATGGCGCCGTTGCCGGGGACGGCGTAATTTTTCTTTTTTGTGAATTTTCGGGTTGATATAAATTTTAAAAATTATAAAAATCTGAAAATATAAAAAATAAAAAAAATTTATCAAACTTGATCTGTTTGAAGGGTGTATTATTTGAATCTTGCAGAACAGCGAAGAAAAGTGAATCTGGAATTTTACAGAGGGCAAATAAAAATTTCGTACATACAAACAGAGAGGAATTTAAAGTACAGAACCACAGAATTTTTTCCAGAATCTGATCTCTTCACCTGACCGCTCTTCCGCCGCAAGTATGGGTTTCCCGCCGCGGATCCGCGCTCACTTGGCCACGTCAGCATGTGAAAATTTTTCTGGTTTGATCTTTCTCTCTCCCCTCTACAATCTCCCATATATTTCTCTATAAAAATCTTCTGCAGGGTTCTTGGGCTAAAAAAAAAAAAAAAATATCTTCTACCCCCTTCTCGATAACAGATTTTCTGCAGGTTTCTTTGCGCTGCGCTAAAATTGATTGCAAGTGATTTTGTTGTTTTGCATATTTTAATCGGACTCTAAGGGGCTATTTGACCAAATCCAGATTGGGTGGGGATTTCATCACCCTTCCCAGGACCCCAGAAAACACCTAAGCATTTTGCATCGACCACATTTAATTAAAAAAGATTAGACTCAGACCTAAGGACAGCGAGCTCAATAGGAAAAGGACTAGGGTAGGCATTGGCCGTTTATCCTAACCGACATTGCGGTGTCTAGGCTAGTGGTTTTTAATTAGGCCCACTGTAGTGGTGGTTCCTTCCCACTTACCTGGCCGTATTTGTCCGTGAAGAGGCGGTTTGAGGTCTATTTCTAGCCCTAGTTAGGAGCTGTCTAGTAGACCTAGGCAACCCTAGATCTAGGTCTGATTGTGCATGTGTGGTTGATACATTTGTGTCACGAGTCCCATTTTCTAAAGCCTTATTGCCAAACTCTCCAATAAAAAATTAAAGAAAAATCTTTTAAAAACTTGCAAAAATTTTGTCGCTTAGAAATCATTGCATTCTTCTATCATGGGTACCCCATATCATAAATCTCTTGCCGAATCTTGGTATCCCGAACCTAACTTTGCGTCGTTCGTCAATTGTTTCGGTCAATTTAAAAACGATCCCTCCATGCCTAAAAAATCTCTGAAAGATCACATAGAGGAGTCTAGGAGAAACAATTTGACTTTTCAATCCACCTTGTGTCAACCGAGTCAACCTTCACCACCTCCATATGTTGACACCACTTTTTCAAGTCCTTCTGTCACTCCTAGGCCGATGTCCATTGCTGAGCATATTGCTCAATCTCGCAGTCGATCTTTCACCCCTCTCCACTCATCTAGTTTTAGGGATCCACACGATTATTCACCTTCTTATCCATATATTGACCCTACTCCTGTCCTACCACCCACTTCCTATCAGTCCTACCCGACTTTTCCATCTTCACTAGACACTGTTTCTTCACAGCCATTAGGGAGTTTCACATATCCAACCAATTTTGAACCTTTTACTGAAACCCCCTCACCACCTAAGTCTATTTTGGAAGAGTCGTTGGAAGCATATATTGCTGCAACAAATAAAATGATGAGGACAATGGAAGCATCCATGGCCGCCCTTATGCAACCTAGTGAACCGGTAGCTAGTGTCCCGCTAGCTCCGAATTTTTCAATGTGTAAGGCGGCAGTTGGACAGAGTGAGAATGAGAGAGGATTTTCAAATCAAACCTACCCTTACCAAATTGAAACCCACAACTCCGGTTTTCCATCGATTGTTCCAAATGATTCACCAGTTGAAAATAAAAATGAGTTGTGTGATTTTGTAGTGTTTGATTTGCCAAATTGTGAGGAACCCCTTTCGAGTGAAACTGCACCTAATCCTTTCGATCTTTACACCTCCACTCTAGAACCTACATTGATAAATGTCCATGCTGTGGATGAAGTGTCTAAAGAAATTGATTTTCACTTGATTGAGAATATAGACGCCGGGAATATTTCGGATGATGAACCTGTCGATTTAATAGAAATTTTATGTTCAAATCATCATCCCGAATTATTAAATGTTTCTCCCGAATCTCATATGCGTCTAGATTTTGATGATAATGGCATGGATGAATTAAATATTGAGGAGAGTCTTGAGGATAATATCGAGGTTGAACCATTTTTAGTTGATGTGTCGGATTTTCCAGTTCAGCCTCCTGAACCTTTGACTGTTATATCACCCTCCCTCCTTCCTACTGTTCCGACCGAACAAATGACTGTCACGCTTTCATCTCCTATACCAAGTTCGGCGTACCCATGTTTTCTTGCGAATCTTGAGGTATTTGACCCCATTGCACGACGAGTTGATAGGTTAGCGCAATCTCTTTTAACACATCGGTCATCACATATTGCGCTAATTTATTCACTCAATTTACACCCTCAAGATCGCACTTCACTTCTTTCTTCTTTCCATCTTTCTTCTCCCCCACCGAGACCGTATTCTACCCCTCTTCCCACACGGTCTCGCGTGTCTCTCATTTCTTTCCTCCGCACCCTATTCTTGCACCAACTGTACCATTACCACGATAAGATCTTTGAATGGTTGGTGCTAACCTTTGGCTTGTGTAAGGCCAAGCTTAAGTTTGGGGGGAACCTTTGTATATATGTATATATCCTTTTGTTTTCTTTTTCTCTAAAAATTATAAAAAAAAAAATTTCAAAACATTAAAAATATAAAAAAAATTGTAAATAAATAAACAGGAGAGTATCGGCATTTTGACCCTCTTTGTTTAGCATGACAGTGAGGACACTGTCAAGTTCAAGTTTGGGGGTATGCTCGGTACGTCTTCTTCCTTCGCATTCATTTGTACATATTTTTGCATTTGCATATTTATTTGAAAACCCATAAAAATTTGAAAAATTTCAAAAATTATAAAAATTAATGTATTCAATTTTGGATAATTGACTAGAGTTTGACAAATAGGTCAACTGGTTAGGAACAACTAGATCTTAGACTTAGTAAATTAAAAACCCTAAAAATAACCTTTCTTAAAGTTTAACGGTAGAAAGTATATGCCTTGTAGTTTATTTAGAAATAGGCAAATTTTGGGTTCACTTCTTGGGCTAAGTCGAAATGAGGGAAGAGTATTGATGTTCTTATTAGAGTATAAGTTTGAAAAATAGTTCCTAGCTTAAGTCTAGATTCTGAAAATATATACCCTACAATTTGCACAATCACGCACCTTGAAACTTGGAATAGTATAGGAGACCTTGAAATGCTCTTGTCTAAAGTCCTTAGTACAATGAAAATAAAAGAAAAAAAAAAGTGAATAAAGAAAAAAAAAATGGACACTGGTTTTTGTGATTACTTAAGGCTGTAAAAATAGAAAAATATTTAGCGAGGGTGCTTCATCACCTAGTGCCTTAGACCAACTGGTTTGGGAGTCACTGCTAAAGCCTTGGGGGTTGCAAAGACTAGGAAGTACGCTTTAAAGTGCAAACGCATTTTGTAATCGGTCGTTGGTACCTCAAGAAGTATTAACGGTCGCATGAAGGATGTGTAAGCAAATTTCATTCACCAACTAATTAGTACTTTGGACAATGGATGAGAGTACGATTGCTTGATTTGAATTTCCAAGTGTAGGGGTGATCTATACACACACGTAGGGGTATGTGATTGGAATCTAGATAAGAGAAAGGAATGAAGAATAGAACTTGTATCTTTAGTAAGGGTTGATAGAAATTCCTAAGTGGAGATGGAAACCTAGAAGGAAAACTTAAGAGATGCCGAAAGCTAAGTAGGTCTACATGCATATATAATCTTAAGTTAAATAATGAGGAAGTGTGAAGAATATGGGTGGATAATTTGCGAGTCAAAAGATAATAGAATTCCTTGTTAGAAAACCTAGTTGGAGAACATAAGTCAATGAGCCAAATTGATAGGATTTTGTGGGTGTAATCCGCTGAAAACCCTCAGGAGACAACACTCCTCCTACTAGGGACACCTAGAGGTTTAACGGCTTGTTGCACGTGCTCAGTGCAATCGCGTTCCCCGCGAAAGTGCGGTTAGGATTTTTGTAGAGAATAAAACAATAAGTTTGCTCGAGGACGAGCAAAAGATAAGTTTGGGGGTATTTGTTCACACCATAATATTGTATTTTATATTCCCCATTCTTATGCATTTTACAATGAAAACAGGTGCTTTTGACGCATGTCTGCTACATGTTACAGGTTACAGGTTCTTGGACAGGAAACAGTGAAAACGATGAAAAGATAATGCAAAAGTGGACTTTAACCGACAAACAGAGAATCTTGATCAAGCCTACATAAAGATCAGTTCACAAAGCAAGATTCAAGACATCGACTCAAAGCGAACGGTTAAAAATCCATTGCGAATTGTTCACTGGAAATCTGGAACTAACCTAGAAGACCAAATGGAAAACAACACATATAAACAGGAATAAAAAGTCACCAGAAGCCAGCAGCAAAAAGACAAGAGCCCAAATCCATATTTTGGCCGCGGAACCGCGGCCAAACCAGGCCTCGGGCCGCGGTTCCGCGGCGGTATAGGGCACGGAGTTCGAGAATTTTTTCCAAAATGCTGAGGCGGCGCGGATCTTTGACTTGGTGTTTTCTTAGAGGGCATTTTTGTAAAAACAGATGTGCGAATCAAAATGTAACCTAGGGTTTCCTATTATCTATAAATAGGACTCTAATTCATTGTAAACTTCATGCCTCTTTTCAATAAATAAAATTCAGAAATTCTGGAGGTGACATTCAGATCTGTTCTTTATCGTTTGGAGGGAGCCATCAAATCTTAGGTAATTTATTTCATTGCTTTTAGTTCTTTTAATTATAATGTTATTTCATCCCCTAATGAGCGAGTAGTCTCCTCGCTTGTTAGGGTTAGCCTTAGGGAAAGGGTTGAGAGATGAGATCTCTCACCCCTTTCAATACGTAACCATTAAGAACTCCATGCATGCGCGCACAACCGCTCCCTGCGGCACCCTACCCCTCGAGGTAACGGTGAACCGCAGTATAAAGGGCCGGTTGCGCGCGTTTTCCATGGGGGTTAGGGTAATTAACGATAAAGTAAGGATACGAATCTAGAGGAAGAAAACATCTTCCCAAAAGAGTCGTATCCACTTTATCGATAATTACTATAACACCTAATGGATCTACGGCATTGAAAGCGGTGAGGAAACATCAATCTCCAAAACTTCTTCTAAGCCTAACCCTAGCAAGAATTTAAATTAGGTTAATTAAGTTTTAAGTTTTAGATCTAGATTTTTATAAAACCAAAACGACAAAAAGAATCAACTCGTTAAAACACATAAAAGAAATTTACCCGTCTCTGTGGATCGACCCGCACTCACCGGCTAGCTGCGAAGCGACGCCGTTTCTGATTGCGGTAATTATATTTTTGATCGTAAAATCTCTATCAATCAGAGTCCTCCTCGGATTCCCAAAATAATAATAGGTCCTGGAGAAACCGAAAGGACGATAATCGCAAAGGCGGAAACTCCGATGATTCTGAATCTTTCAACACTTCGGCTAACCGAAATAAGCAAGGGATGAGCGGGCCTAGCGCCAACCAGCCTCGGAAGCCAGTGTTCGGAGAGGGAGGAGAATCTCCACTGAAAGAGAAGCTGGATAAGGTCTATTCCTTCAGAAGGGACAAAATCCGTAAAATATTCAAAGACGCCCTGAAGAACGGTCTACAACTGCCAGAGTCAAAAAGACCGCAGGAAGCGAATAGGACCAACGACCCTAAATACTGCCCCTATCACAGAGTGATAGGTCATGCCATTGAGGACTGCTTCGTCTTCAAAGATTGGGTCGAAAAGCAATACAAGGCAGGAGAGATAGAACTGTCCAAAGGCGTGTTAGTAAACAGTCAAGATGCGACCGCCAATTTCATACAAACGGAGACCGAAGTTCTTCGTGAAACTAATTCTCTCAGACATCTGCCTTCCTCTGAACACAGTCGACCACCATGTCATTAAACTTGGAACAATCGACCTCTAAGTCGTTAATCTGGAAATGTAAAAAAAAAAAAATGTAAATATAAATAATAAAAAAATGTGTAAATAAAAGAAAAATAAAGAAAAGCCGAAATGATGGGGCAACTCGCAATAAAAATCAGCGAGTAAAAATGAAAATGAAAATAAAGCCGAAATGGTGGGGCAACCGCGAATAAATAGCCGAAATGATAGGGCGATCGCGACCTTCGCGATAAGAAAAGCTGAAATGATAGAGCAATCGCGGTAAAATAAAATAAAAAAAAAACAACTTTTCATTCTCTCTCAAAAAAAAAAAAAAAAAACAAAAAAAAAACAAGGGTGGATGATGAGTTGCTCCTGGCATTATTCCAGTGCAGCAATGCAGACGCCAAACAAAAATCCAATTTCCCAAAATTCTTTCAGCCCTACGGCCAGTCCCCAAATTGACTACCGTATACAATCCACGGGCTCAAATAATTCTCAGCATACCCATGCCCCACCGCAACCACCAGTTACGCGGCTGGTCTCCGCCTTTGGAATTATGCTTCATTGGAAAGACCCACTCATGTGTCCTCACGATGCATGAGGAGAACAAACCTTCGTGAGATCCTTACGACTCACCAAGGAAAAACACACTTAGGAGTCCTCACGACTCTTAAGGAGAAAATACACCTGCGGGATCCTTACGACTCGTAGGGAGAAAATGCTTTTATGGGACCCTCACGGCCCATAAAATTGAAAAGTCTTAGGTGATAGGGATCCAAACCTGTCTCCTAAGCCATCGCTCCCCAATCCCCAAATGGCGAATGATGAGTCGCTCCTGGTACCATATTCCAGTGCAGCGATGCAGACGCCAACTAAATTCCAAACTCAAATTCCCAAGCGGCGAATGATGAGTCGCTCCTGGTACCATATTCCAGTGCAGCGATGCAGACGCCAACCAAATTCCAACTCCCATACCCCAACGGCGAATGATGAGTCGCTCCTGGTACCATGTTCCAGTGCAGCGATGCAGACGCCAACAAAGTCCCAAAATTTTTATGGCCCTACGGTCTGGATCATACATCCTGCAAAACCGTATACAATCCACGGGCGTAAAACGATCCCAATCTCTTCCAAGTCCTACCGGTGAGACCACATTCAAAGTCCCACCAAAAATAAAAATAAAAAAATAAAAAATAAAAAAAGGTATGTCCACAAGCAAAGGGGCATGGATGAAAACCCGAAAGGTCTCCGTGAGTAAAAACAGCAGGACTGCCGGCGAGTTTGTGAAAACCCGAAAGGGCGCAAACTCGTGAAAAAGAGTTGAAATGCACTTACAAAGTCCTCTCGACTTTATGAGGAGAAAATTCCCGCGTGAGATCCTTACGACTCACAAAGGAGCAACACACTTAGGAGTCCCCACGACTCCTAAGGAGAAAATACACCTACGGGATCCTTACGACCCGTAAGGAGAAAATGCTTTGTGAGACCCTTACGGCTCACAAAATTGAAAAGTCTTAGGTGATAGGGACCTAAAACCTGTCTCCTAAGCCATCGTTTCCTAATAAGCAAGCGCAAATGATGATTCGCTCCTGGTACCATATTCCAGTGTAGCGATGCTGATGCCAAAACAAAAAAAAAACAACAATTCCCAAATCCTCTCATGACAAATGATGATTCGTTCCTGGTACCATATTCCAGTGTAGCGATGCTGATGTCAACCAAAATCAAATCAACCAACGACTTCCTCGTCGGAATTATGCTCCACCTCGGAATCAAGTCAACCAGCAAGCTCTGCGTCGGAATTATGCTTCGTCTCAGAATGCACCCCGTGTCGAAATGATGCTTCGCCTCGGTGTACCTCCCTTCCCTGTCGAAATTATGCTTCGCCTTGGAATCAAGTCAACCGACAAGCTCTGCGCCGGAATCATGCTCCGTCTCAGAATGTACCCAATGTCGAAATCATGCTTCGCCTCGGAGTATTTGCCTTCCCTTGTCGGAATTATACTTCGCCTAGGAATCTACCTCTGCATCGAAATCATGCTTCGGTCAGAATGTCTGCCGCTCTTCGGAATGATGTTCCGAATCCTGGAATTATGCTCCGCTCTTCGGAAAGATGCTTCGAACTCTGGAATCATGCTCCGCTCATCGGGATCATGCTCCGATCCTTGGAATTATGCTCCGCCCATCGGAACGATGCTCCGATCCCTGGAATTATGCTCTGCTCTCTGGAATTATGCTCCGATCATCGGAATGATGCTCCGATCTCTGGAATTATGCTCCGCTCTTCGGAAAGATGCTCTGAACTCTGGAATCATGCTCCGCCCTTCGGAATGATGCTCCGAATCCTGGAATTATGCTCCGATCAACGGAATGATGCTCCGATCTCTGGAATTATGCTCCGCTCTTCGGAAAGATGCTCCGAACTCTGGAATCATGCTCTGCCCTTCGGAATGATACTCCGAATCCTGGAATTATGCTCCGCCCATCGGAACGATGCTCCGATCCCTGGAATTATGCTCCGCTCTCTGGAATTATGCTCCGATCATCGGAATGATGCTCCGATCTCTGGAATTATGCTCCGCTCTTCGGAAAGATGCTCCGAACTCTGGAATCATGCTCCGCCCTTCGGAATGATGCTCCGAATCCTAGAATTATGCTCCGCTCTCTGGAATTATGCTCCGATCATCGGAATGATCCTCCGATCTCTGGAATTATGCTCCGCCCATCGGAACGATGCTCCGATCCCTTGGAATTATGCTCCGCGAATTGGAATGATGCTCCGATCCTTGAAATGATGCTCCGCCCCCGGAATGATGTTCCACCTTGAAGTCCAGCTTCAAGATCCATCAATTTCATGCACACAACTCAAATGGGCGGTGTGCATTTATTGATGGGGGGCACTTTGTTGGGGTCAAAGTTTGCACCCCGGTTGATCGAGTCAAAGTTAAGGTCAGCCCCCAAGCTAGGTGGGCCCAAGCCCAGGTCAAGCGGGCCCATGCCCAAGTCAAGCCCGCGGCCAGCCTACCCATGCCAACAACAAAATCATGTAATAAATAATTTTTATGTAATTTTTTTATACATGAATGTATGCAAAATGGGCATAAAGCCAATATTTTGTAAGCCCGTGGCTTATGTGCAAAAATGAAATGGCACATGAGCCATGGGATGGGCAAAATGCCATTTTGCAAAGCCCAAGGGGCTATATGTAAATATGTAAGCCTATATAAGGCAACATGATGAATAAAAAGAAAAGACACTTTTTCATTCCCCCAAAAATAGGGTTCTTTGTGCCTCCTGCTCCTTCTCCAAGGTTCTAAACCTTCTCATTTCTTTGAATTAAATCAAGAGTTTTACTCTTTCTTTTCTAAAACCAAGTAGTTTTCCACCACAAAACCCACAAAGGGGAACTCAGATCTTCCATCAGATCTTAAAAAGGAGTGATTTTTAGAATCTCCTATTTCTTGATCTTCAAGATCCGGCCAAACAACAGGAGGAAGAAGAAGAACCCTTCATCAGCTTCAAAACATCCTAGGAGTTTAACTCCATATATATAAAACAACAAATATTTCCTTTTTGAAGCATAGCTTCTGTTTCTTAGGCTAAAAGCCTCTTGTCCTCTCCAGTGCGCAGCGCAAGTGCGCAAAGCGCCCGCGTGCCGACACATGGCGCGCGCGCGCTTGCGCACCTGCGCGCTTGCGCAAGGGCGCAAAGCGCCCGCGTGCCGACACGTGGCGCGCGCGCTTGCGCACCTGCGCGCTTGCGTAAGGACGCAAAGCGCCCGCGTGCCGACACGTGGCGCGCGCGCGCTTGCGCACCTGCACGCAACGCGCATTGCGCAAAGTGCCCGCGTGCCGACACGTGGCGTGCGCGTGCGCTTGCGCACCTGCGCGCAGCGCTCTTGCGCAAAGCGCCCACGTGCCGACACGTGGCGCACGCGCTTGCGCACCTGCGCGCAGCGCTCATGCGCAAAGCGCCCACGTGCCGACACGTGGCGCGCTTGCGCCTGAGCGCACAGCACCTAAGCGCACAGCGCCCAAGGGGCTGCCCCACGCATCCTTTGGATGCATTTTCCCCTTTATTTATATATATATGTATATATATACATTTGTATACAAATGTACACATGCACATACCCCGCAACATTCTCCCCCTCCAAAAAATTTTCGGGCCGGGGCGCTGCCCCGAACCCCGCAAGGGGGCTGCTAGCCCCCTTGACCCCCAGCCCGCTATCCGGGTAGCGGGACCCCCGTAAAAACTCTGCGTGGCTCCCGATATATCCAAAACCCCCCTTTCAGAACAGAACACACGTACACTGCACGTTGAGTTCGCATGACCAGTTTAACCCGTTAATCGGAGGTTCCCTCGCCCCGAAGGCGAGGGGTAATTAACGGCAGCTTAGTCCGCGGCTGCCGGAGATTCGGATCCCCACAATCATTAAACCCCAGCTTACCATAGGCTGGGGGAATCTGTAGTACGCCTGACAAGCGCGCGCGTATTCCCATCTCACTGGGGTGACGAAAAACACCCTACAGAAATGTTTTACTTTGCGCCAAAATCCCAAAATTTTATTATATTTTAAATCATTCGTATATCTAAATTCTGTTAAAAATCCTAATTCCTTTAACTGTTCAAGATTTTTTTACGAATTATAAATCCTTCTCAATTTTCCTCTCAGCCAATCAGAACTCAAATCTTTTCATGGGCCCTATTCCCATTCTCTCTCTCTCTCCTTCAAATCTCTTTCTCTCTCTCCTATATTTTAAACTTCTTTTCCCTCCTCCATATATTTTCTCACGAGAACACAGAGAACCCACCATCACGCTGCCCTAGCTACCGCTACCTCCATCCTCGCCGCCGCAGCCCCAACGCCGACGACTCCGTCACCAGCACCCTCACCTCCTCTGCCTCGCCTCGCCCACACCCTCTTTCTTCCACCCTCGCGCACCCTGCACCAGCCGTGACCACCTGCACACGCCCCTGTGCGCGTTGCACCGCCATGAGTCGCCGCCGGTGACCCCCGTCCTCTTGTCCCCGACCTCGCAAGCACCCCTCGGTGAGATCACTTCCCTCTTCTCTTCCTTTCTTCTCTCCTTCTCTGCTAATGTATTTCTTGACTCGGCAGATCTCCCCCGCGGTCACTGTAGGCCACCGCCGGAGCCCGTCGACCTCGTCGTCGTTCTCACGTCTCCTCTCTGTAACCACAGAGCTGAACCTTGTAAGCCTCCTCTTCTTCTTCTTTATTTTCCCTTCCTTTCTTGTTGCAAAGTTTTCTTGACATTCACTGTTCTTTCTTCGCCGGAATCCGGTGTTGCTGACGTCGCGTCCCGACGTTCCAGCGTGGTACCCCGACCCATGTGGTTCCATTGTTCGTTGTTTGAGTTCATTCCGTGAACCGTACGGCCGTCGCGAGTTTCCCCGCCGACGTTTACGTTCCGTTTTTCCCGGTTCGTGACCCGTCGAGGCAAGTACCCCTTGCTACATGCTATACAATATTTACATATATATTATGACACCCTAAACCTGTAAATTTAACTTGGTACGATCATTTCTCATTTTCGTGTACAATATTGCATTATATCATTTTACCGTTAAACTTGGAACCTACAGTTGCAAATTAAACCTAATAACCATATTTACCTGTTTAATCACATTTTTAATGTTAACATAGCTTATGGCGTTTGTCTTTATAGTTTTGGTCCATTCGGAAACTCGTGTGCATTTTAACCTGTAATAGCTGTACTGAACCGTTATACAAATTATTGCACCTCTAAGGGTTCTTAAACTTGTTAACATGACTAAACGGCTATACTTGTCTTACTGCACTCTTGTAATCATCTCTGTGACAAATTTGATAACTGTATTGCTAATTGAATGAAACTGCCTATTACTTAATTCATTGCTTATCTTATGTTGTTGATACCCATGTTTGATTATATAACTGATTGTGAGCACACCCACGATATTGTTTACATCTTGACCTGACTTGCTACACATATATATTGATATACCTGACATGGTACCGTATACTGTTGACTTGACCTGATGTACCATTACCTGACCCGTTACCTGATCTTGGGTCTAATGCCAACAAACCTGACATGTAGTCCTCATGGACCGTTTCTGTTGTCTATCCAGACAAATCTGCTTTTACCTGATCCTGTGTTGGTATTAGTTCTTAATTACTGAATACCTGACTTGACATACATAACTTGGGGGTATGGGGAAATCAAAGGTGGAACCTGACTTGTAACTCAACAGTTCGATACATGTTCCGATCAGTCTTACGGGCTAGACCAACCCCGGAGTGATGATGCTGACATCACTCGCCTATACCTGCTACCTGTTACTGCCTAGCGGCACGTCTCGGTTTCAGCCCGAGAGTCTTAGACCGTGGTCCCGGGCATGCACGGGATACTATTGAGTTACATCGACGATTCATCACTTGATTTCAAAGACTTTAGAATAGAAAACTTGATAGAACAGTTTAGTTTACTCACTGCACACTACCCTGCACTGCTTTGATTCATATTATTGTTACTCTCGTTTTATTCATGTTTATATTGCATTGCCTGCTACACTGTTCATATTATATTACTTGATGACATGACGCGCTGACGTCTGGGTTTTGCATGGCCCAGATTCTGTACCGCTGTTGCAGTCCGAGCAGGAATACTTCAGCCAGCAGGCTGAGCTGTGAGGTGTTAGTATTAGTTAGTTTTTATTTCCTGCAGTTTATTCCTGATGTGAGCCCGCATTATAGGACATACATTTCAGTTATTTGTATTGGATCATTTGCTTCCGCATTTATTTATTATTGACTCCTGTTATCTTGGATTATGAACATGTTTAGATAGTTTTATTTTATTCTTGATATCTCTACAGCCGTAATGTGACTGTGGATGGATGCTTCCTACCCACAGGTAGCATGGTTGGCTATGTCACGTGCCCATTTTAGCGTACTATGGGAAGCGGGGCGTAACATCCTATAAGTGAGTTAGTTTCGTTGCCTTTAATTTGGCACTTCCGCCCAGATTATTGAGTATTCACCCCGTATTCCTTGTGTCGATACTTTACAATTACCTTTATGACCTTTCTCACATGATTTGGCACCAAACCATTTGGCTTGACTCGATCTTTTCGTTCACCGGCAGCCATTTGTGTTAGTGGCTCGACAGGTGGAGGAACTTCGGTCAAGGGTCTTGCCATCTGTGAAGGGTTTTTCTTGGACGTAGCCGTATAGTGAGTTAATCACTTGGGAGGCTGCGAGCGAGAATTGAGAGTTTGTAATCTTCTCTTTGAAGGTACGCGTAGCAGTATATTTTTAAATTCGGGGACGAATTTCTTTAAGGGGGAAGATTGTAACACCTTAGAATGTGTTTAGTGGCTAATTATATTTTAATATATGGTTCTTAATAAAAAGTTTACCAAATTGATTTTTAAATATTTTATCCTATTTAATGAATATTTTATTAGAATTTTTCTAGACTTGCACACACTTGTGCATGTTAACTAGGGTGTTAATGTGGGGTCTAACCATGATTAGCAATCATGGTGAGCTAACCATTTTTCCCTAATCTAGTTTAAAAATTTTATTAAGTGTTTTGGGTTTTAACTTGTATGGTTGTTTTAAAAATAAAAAGAATAAGGGTTTGAAAATGATTTTTCTTTTGTTGACCAGAGAGAGAGAGATGAGCATGGTGCTACATGGCTTAAGCCATGCTCATTTAATGAAGTGAGAGAGAGTGAGAAGGGGGGGTTTGAATTGTTTTCTCTCATTTCTCATTCTCACTCTCATTTCCCTCGTTCTCTCACACTCTCACACACCCACTAGCAGCAGCTCCAGCAGCAGAGGAAGCAGCAACAAGAGAAGCAGCAGCTGCAGAAGCAACGCCAATTTAACGAATCGGTTCCCTTAAGCTACAAAAGGGTTCGCTTAGCGGCTAACGTGTGTGGCGACATCACCAAAACAAACCCACGACAGCAATCTACCCGAAACACTAAAACTACGTCGGATCAATCGTAACGCGCGTCGTCAAAACACTAAAAACTAGCAAATTGTTCCTTGATTTTTCATACTGTCAATACCTAAAAATCCAGCAGTACCAAACACCCTAAAACAACTGCAGACAGCTACCCACAAAAACACAACACCCCAGTCCCTTACACGGCCGTGCTCGCCGGATTTTACCCATGTGTCGCCGGCCAAAACAGGTCAGGTGGGGTTCGTGCTTCAGGTAAACATTCAGGGCCTCTAGTACAACACCACTACATCGCTAGATTTTCCAGTAAACACTCGTAATCATAGTAGATTACAGACACCCCAAAAAGATGTTAGTTATATGTATGCCCTAGAGGCCATTACTGTACATATGATGTATATTGTAATGGATGCTTGGACATATATAGGGAGGACTTTCTTGCTTGACATAATAGTACGCTATCTGGTTGCTCTTTATCTTAACATGTATTCTGATTGTCTCTTTGTTACATGTTGATAAAGCCCTTAGGATGAGTACTTGACTACCAGGACTATGATGCGGATCATACTAATGGGGATAGAGTAGTCGCTAAGTATATCCTTCAAATGTTCCTAGTCGTGGGAGTACCGAGACAGGGCATCGATACTCCAGAGTAGACTAGCGTATGCGCTTCTTGACCTATATGATGGGCGATGGATGATCCCATATCCATTGGTGTTTGACATCAGAGAAGGTATACGGGTGCTCAGTGGAGACTGGGTACACTGGACGGACTCGCCGAGAACTCCTAGATGGTATTATACCTCACGTCGGATAGCAGTTCTCTGGTGACACTGGTACAGAGTAGTCTGTAGACCCGAGATCGTCATAGAGTCTTGTGTGATTCCCACTATGCTTTGATTTCCATCATACCATGTCCAAGAGGGCGTGCAAAAAGGTGGCTTTTGGGTACAGTCCCGAATCACATGGAGGCAATGAGCGATAGGAGGGGATTCGTCTCTCCCGGTATAGGGAGTTGATGTTGCGCTGTGTTCGATTGGCTATAACTGGAAATCCCTGGCCAGAGTTGCTGAGATTTACTGGTAAGTGTTATCAGTAGTTTCTCGAACTGTTATAGACCTCATATCGACACGACTTATCAAGCTACTGGGGTCTGACATTTACCACCCCTAGGCGAGATATGCGACATATTAGACGAAGAGACTGGACTGTACGGGAGTGTTACTGATTGGATTCGCAGGAGAAAGTGCATGCTTGCTTGTTGATTTTCTGATCGCTCAATACCTGGGTGGCTGTTACGTTTAGCTGACCGCTTGCAGCTTGTGGGTGTTTGATATGATCATCACCTACTGCCGGCGTATTGACGATTCTTTAGAGTCCTACACAGAGGTTTCCTGGCTCAGGCAAAACGGAGTAGGAGCACATATGTGATATGTGCGGGACCGAGAATAATACATGTATGTGATACCGTACTAGATTCTCGCGATATGTGATATCGGCCGGGTATATGTGATATAGCCGGGTCATCGGATCAAGTGTTGATTCGATGAACTGATACAGATTATATTAGTTGGTTATTTGTGAAATAGCCGGATTATCGGATCAAGTGTTGATTCGATAATTTAATGTATAATTATATATTTGATATATTAAATTACATTAACTAGTATAAGCTCACTTAAAAATTCTTTTTCTCACTCGGGTAATACATTGATATATATGTGATATATGTTAATTGTATTATTTTATATTGTTACAATAAATATTGTATATATGATATATAATATTGTAACAAGTTAGGGTTACAAATGCAACATGTTTTGTGGAGTTTAAATGTGGTTAAGGTTTTGATTAGGGTTAAGCTTGCATGAAGCTTTCAAGAAGCTTCTTGAAGCTTTGACTTTGACTTTGGATATTTTGTGTAGATATTTGCTTAACCCAACCCAATCCTTCACCATAGTTAATTCTCTACATGGGTTAAGTCTTCATACTTAACCCATGGTTGCATTTCTAACTTTACTAGAGTTACATTATTCATCACAAAAGAAATGGCTTCTTCTTCTTCCTTCTTCTTGCTTGAAAAAGCTTTCTAGCTTTTCATGAAGTGATGAAAATGAGTGAGATTAAGAAAATAAATGAGAGCTAAAATCCTACTTCATCATCCTAATCTATCCTAACCATTTAGATTAGGGTGTTCACTTCATTTGTGAGTGAGAGCTTATGTTAAAGAAACTTCAAGGTAGATCATCTTAGTTATCGAAGATCGGAAGTAAGTTTGCATCTTTCTCTTCGTGGAGCCTCTCTAGAGTCGGGATACTCGATGATCGCAGCGAAGGGACCTCAACACGGAGTTTATGAAGCGAAGGACCGGACTACAAAGGTTGTAATCCCAAACTCTTAGAAGTAAAGTTGTTTACTTGCTTTGTTTCGCCTAATCTCTAGTTTAAAGAACTTGGTTAGGGTTGTTCGGCACGTCTAAATTTTAAATCGGGCATGGTTGATGCCTTGTAGACCCTTGCGAGAGTGCCTAGTAACCCTACAAAAGACACTAAAAATATGATACGAGCCCAAAACTATATCTTTATCGTTCTAAACAGCGACTACTAAGCTACACAATAATATAAGAACCTAATTAACAGTTTAGAGGTCATTACCTATCCATACTTGCTCAAAATCCTAGCTTTCCATGCTCCAAGTGATCCTAATGGCTTAATATTGACTTGTGAAGGGTTTTAGTGGGGTTTAGTGGAGATTTGGTTTGGTTTTGTGAGGATTTGGGTTAGGGTTTTAGTTTGAGGGTGTGAGGGAGAAAATGAGATGAAAAAAATAATGAGAATGAGAGAGTGTGAGGGAAATGAGGGTGTATGTGTGAGTGAGGGATGAAGGAATGAGGGTGTGAGTTTAGTGTATGAGCCATGCCTCCCTCTTCTCTCTCCTCATTTAATGCAAGCTATGCTTGCCCCATGTTCATCATGCCCTCTCTCTTTCTCTTCCTCTCTCAAGTCAACTAAATTTCAAAACCCTTTTTATTTTAAAACCAACTAATTTAATTAATTACATATAACTTAAAGAAATGGGGTTAAGGTGCCATGGCTACTTAAGCATGGTTAACCCTAATTAACCCTAGGTTAACATGCACATGTGTGTGCAAGCCCAAAATAAATATTAATAAAATATTAATTAATTTTTATAAAATATATGAAAACTATTTTGGTAAACTTTTTACTAAAAATTCGTATTATCGCTTAATTAACACTAATCGCATTCTAAGGTGTTACATGATTTGACGTATAACAACTAGTTTTTTGTATGGGGTTATAAAAGAGTTTTGGGTTGGTTTTTTGAGCTCCCATCATTCAATATTTCAGTTACGAATTTTCCTACGTGATCAAGAAAAAAATCCCATATCTTATGAGAGTTTAAAGAGATTTTCATTTGCTTATCTAATCTTTCACATACTGTCATGCCCCACTTTCCAGAGTGCGCTAAGATCGGCACGTGACAGAGCCAACCATCCTACCTGTGGGAAGGAAACATCCCTCCACAGTCACATTACGGATGTCTATAAAATATCAAGAGCAGTAAAATAGAAAATAAACTATCTAGTACATGTCCATGTGCCAGAATAAACGAGTCAAGAAATAATATATGCAGAAGCAATAAAATCCAAATAACAATAACATCTGGAAAGTACGTCCCAAATACGGGCTCACATCAGGAAATGAAAGTACGGAAAGGAAAATAAGCAAAGCTAAACACTAACACGCTCTTCACTGTTCGTCCTGTCGGCTAAAATACTTCTGATCAGCTTGCGAAAGAGATAAAGGATTTGGGCCATGCAAAACCCAGATGTCAGTGCATCATAATAGCAATAATAATAAGCAACCAGGATGTAACGAGATATGCAGGCATGAATTATAAATAGTAACATGAATGTAATAAGTAAACACGGATATAGAACAGTGTGTATCAGAATATGTGACGTGCAATGATTAATCTAAACTGTGCTACTGGGTTATCTATTCTAAAGTTTGTTTGAAATCAATTAGTGTACTCCTCCATGTAACTCAAAGAATATGTCCCGTTATCCCCCGGGACCATGGATCAGGTAGTGGGAGTCACGAATGACTCTGTCCCGTTATCCCCGCGGACGACGGATCAAGTAAGAATCACGAATGATTCTGTCCCGTTATCCCCCGGGACCACGGATCAAGTAATACCCTTTTAAACTACACTTCAGTTACACATTTGATTTTCCCATGCCCCCAAGGTTATGTGCTCAAGTCAGGTATTGATAATCTGGAGCTAATGCCAACACAGGATCAAGCAGGTACATGTTTGTCTAAATAGACAACATGATATGTCCATCGAGACAACAAGTCAGGGTTGTCGGCATTAGTAACAAGATCAGGTATCAAGTAAAGCAGTGGTGTATTAGGTCATGACAGGTAGTGCAAAGATATCAAACGGATGCTCATAATTAAACTGTAGCAAGTACGGATGCACGATAAAAGTATGGATGCATAGTAAAACATGGACGCACAAATATCTATCAGGGGTTACATCTACAACTCCATGACTACGTAGGATGCACATTATCAAGCATGGGTTGTTAATATAACAGTAACATGATATAATGTGATATGGCATGCAGCTAGATATGCAATAAATGATACGGATGCGAACGGATATCGGAAAACGGTAAAACTGTAACATGGATGCACAATACAATAAACATGCAATATTTTTATTAATATAGATGAAAGTATAAAATATAGCATGTATCAAGCTAACTTGCATGCAACCAGATATGTAATTAATGATATGGATGTGTACGGATATCCGAAAACAGTAAAACAATAATATGGATGTACAATGCAGTCAACATGTGATATTTTTATTCATATGGATGCAAAATATGTATCATAGCATGTAGCAAGGTAAACTTTCCAGAACGGATCTCACGACGGGTGCGTACGGCACGTACGACGTCGGGTAAACGTCGCAATGTATACACGCGCACACGGGACAGGACCGGGCAAAGTAAGAAGGTGATCATGCTGGCTGGTGACGTCTACTAGGTTGCTCGGATCGTCGGCAGCGGCACGGCTCCGGCGAGATGCAGGTGACGAGGGTTGCAGGGGCTCTGTCAGGGGTGTAGGTTCTGGTAGGAGTGCATGGAGAAGGAGAGGAGTTCATGATGATGAGGATGGCGACGACGGAGGGCAGAGCTCCGGCGACGTGGCCGTGTAGGCGAGGGTGAAGGCTATGGGTTATTGGGCTCGGTTCTTACAGGGTATTCGTGGTCGGGGTGCTCAGGGAGAAGAGGTGGTGGCGGCGAGATGGAGTCGACGATGCGAGGTTGTCGGGGTGAGGCGACGACGGCGAGGCGAGGTCATGGGAGAAGGCGTCGGGTTGGCCGCTGTGGGTTCGAGCATGCGAAAAAAAATGAAAGAAGAAGCTGAGGGAGAGAGAGGACGTGGGGTAGGGTATGGATTTATATAATATATAATATATAATATATATATTAGTTAGTGGAGAGATTTAGAGAGGGCTGCAAATATTTAGGTTAGGATCTGTAAAAGGAATATTTTAAAAATATATTTTTAGGTATATAAAATATATAAACGAATATTAAACAGTATAATATATATTAATCTATATATTTGAGATTTCAGGCTAATACAAAAAAGTCCAAAACATGCCCGGGTCGGGTCTAAAATTATGGTTTGAAAATACGGTTAATATACGTGTCAACCAAAAACAAAATAGGATATCCGGGTAACGAAAATGCATACCCCAAAAATGGATACATGTAGCGTGCACATAGCTATCAAAACGAGTCTGTTTCACTGAATGGGAAGAGAACACGATGTACGGATGCTACAACAGGGTTAGGGGTATGGTACAGGCCATGCAAGATATTTTTAAAATATTTTATTCGACTTTATTTGTTATACTAAGAAAATGCAGATGCCAGATATAATACCTGTATGCAGTATAAACAATATTAAAAGTGCAAGGATCCTCGTAACTAGCCGGGATAAATCATAAACAGGAATCAATACGGTTTCCAGCAAGCGGGTCGGGTCGGATGCAAATACAGATACCAATTACACTATTCACACCCAAACAACAATAAATCAAGAAAAAAATCTATAAATAAATAATGTTGGCTATAGTGCCCTCAAGGCAATTATCATAGTCGCGGACTTATGATTATGATGATTGAGTGATGACCTATACCGATAAAGCAGTCTTACTCAAGATGATAGTATGCTATCTGGTTTGTCTTTATCATCATGTACATGTTGATAGAGCCCATAGGATTCCTACTTGACTGCCAGCATTATGATGGCGATCATATATGTGGGAGCTGGGGTCTATAAGCACATCCTTAAATGTCCCTAGTCGTAGGAGTATCGAGACCGGGCATCGATACTCCAGTATAGACTAGTGTATACTGATCGAGACCCCGATGAGAGGCGGTGGCCAGGTCTTACAAGCCATTGGTGTTAGTTTGTTCACCTAAGATAGTATACATGTGCTCATTGGGATATGAGTACACTGGATGGACTCGCCGGGAACCTGCTAGTTGGTATTATACCTATTGTCAGATAGCAGTTCCCAGAGGACATGTGTACAGGTTAGTCTGTCGACCTGAGATCGTCATTTGTCTCGTGTGAGTTCCCACTGTGCTTTGATTACTACCCTACTACGGCTCAAAGGAGTCGTGCAAACAGGTTTTAGTTGGGTACAGTCCCGAGCCACATGGAGGCAGTGATCGGATTGTCGGGGATTCGTCTCTCCCGGTATTGGGGGTTGATGTCACGTTGTGTACGGATGGCCATCACCATAAATCCGTGTCCACGGTGGACGAGAATTATCGATCCAGGATCGATAGTTTCTCAGGTGGTGATGGGTTTCATACCGACACTAAATATCGCGTTGTTGGGGGTCTGACTTTATCCACCCCCATGACTCGATATGCGATACTCTTAGACGAACAGACCGGACTGTACGGATATTGTCACTGACAGGCTCAGTAGGGGTTCAGGATGAATTTGCTCGTCAGCCTCCCTTTCGCTCAATACCTGGGTAGCCGTTACGTACAGCTAGTGCCGCTGACGTGCTTGTGGTTAAACCCACTGCCAGCGTATTGGTGAGTCTTTAGAGTCCCACACAGAGGGTTTTCACAGTTCTGTAGGGTTCCTAGGCACACCCAAGAGGTTCTACAAGGCATCAACCATGCCAAAATCAAAATTTTATATGCCTAACAACTCTATGCAAGATCGTTAACTAGAGATTAGGCGAAACGACAAGTAAGCAAACTACTTTGCTACTAAGTGAAAGGGATTACAACCTTTGTGGATCTGGTCCTCCACTTCTTTAGCTCCGTGATGACGTCCCTCCGCTGCGATCATCGGGATCCTGGACTCTAGCGTTGGTTTCATCGGCGAAATGAGCGGGCTAGGTCGTTGACTTCGGTGCCGAAGATGATCTACGTCGAGGCGACTCTAACTCAAGCTCCATCTTCACTAGGTCATGAAACTTGTGAAGAAAACACCCCATACAACATGGCAAGTGGTAGAGGATGAAGAAATAGGAAGTGGGTTCACTTTGGATTTGGATTTCTCACTTGATTTCATCACTTGAAATTTTTCAAGAAGGGTTTCTTCACTTCATGAAGAAGATGAAGAAGAAGAAAAGAAAATGAATTATTGTGTGAAGAAAAGAAAATGAATTATTGTGTAAAGAAAATTCAAGTGAAGACTTATCAAAATGCAAGTGAAGAAAATTCAAGTGAAGACTTATCAAAATGCAACCATGGGTTAGTAAACTCATGTAGAGAGAAAACCATAGTTTAGGTAATGGTTAGGTCAAAAGAAAAAACAAAATGGTTAAGACTTTTCAAAGAAGCTTGAAAATATCATGAAGCTTCTAGCAAATAACAAATAAAGCCACCATTTTGTTTTTACAAAATGAATAAAGAAAATAAAACCCTAACCATTAACTAAACATGGTGTAAATCATACACATACCCAAGTTTGCATGTATCATCAAACATGATACAAACTAGTGCACAAAAATATATCACATATGCAACTTGTGCACATCAAGTGAGAAAATCAATCTTAAGTGAACAAATACTAGTTAATGTAAAGTAATATATCAAATATATAATTATACATTAAATCATTAAATCAACACTTGATTTAATGATCCGGTCATATTGCATATAACCGACTAATATCAAGTGTATCAATATATCGAATCAACATTTGATTCGGTAACCCGGCTATATCTTATATAACCGTCCGATGATACAAATCGCGAGAATAGAATTCAGTATCACATACTGGTATTATTTTTGGTCCCGCACCTATCTCATATGCGCTCCTATTTCGTTTCGCTTGAGCCAGGAAACCTCTGTGTAGGACTCTAAAGACTCGTCAATACGCCGGCAGTAGGTGATGATCATATCAAACACCCACAAGCCGCAAGCGGTCTGCTAAACGTAACGGCCACCCGGGTATTGAGCGATCAGAAGATCAACGAGCAAGCCCGCTCACACTCCTGTGAATCCAACCAGTAACACTTACCGTACAGTCCGGTCTGATCGTTTGATATGTCGCATATCTTGCCTAGGGTGGTAAACGTCAGACCCCAGTAACTCGATAAGTCGTGTCGATATGTGGTCTATTACAGTTCGAGATACTACTGATAACACTTACCAGTAAATCTCAGCAACCCTGGCCAGGGATTTCCGGTTATAGCCAATCGAACACAGCGCAACATCAACTCCCTATACCGGGAGAGACGAATCCCCTCCTATCGCTCATTGCCTCCATGTGAATCGGGATTGTACCAAAAAACCACCATTTTGCACGCCCTCTTGTACGTGGTAAGGTGGAAATCAAAGCACAGTGGGAATCACACAAGACTCTATGACGATCTCGGGTCTACAGACTAACCTGTACCAGTGTCACCAGAGAACTGCCATCTGACGTAAGGTATAATACCATCTGGGAGTTCTCGGCGAGTCCGTCCAGTGTACCCAGTCTCCACTGAGCACCCGTATATCATCTCTGATGTCAAATACCAATGGATATGGGATCATCCATGTTCCCCCAATCAGAGCAAGGCTCTGTTTGAATTTCAAAAAATTCAAATTTTGAAGCAACGCTTCAGATCCCGTGCGCTGCGCGCAACTTGCCACGTGTCAGAAGTTGACTCGGCAGTACAACGTCCAAGGCAGTGCGTCCAATCAGAGCAAGGCTCTTTAAAAAGCAAAAGCAACACTCAGTTGCGCAAGCGCTGTGCTGCGTGACACGTGTCTGGGCAGCTGCGCAAACACAACTGCGCAAGCGCACCGCTGCGCGACACGTGTCTGCGCAGTTGCGCAAACGCTGTTGCGCAAGTGCACCACAGCGTGCCACGTGTCTGCGCAGTTGCGCAAGTACAACTGCGTAAGCGCACCGCTGCATGACACGTGTCTGCGCAGTTGCGCAAACACTATTGCGCACGTGTCTGCGCAGTTGCGCAAGTACAACTGCGCAAGCGCACCGCTGCATGACACGTGTCTGCGCAGTTGCGCAAACACTGTTGTGCAAGTGTACCGCAGCGCGCCACGTGTCTGCGCAGTTGCGCAAGCACAGTTGCGCAAACGCACGTCTGCGCGACAAGTGTCTGCGCAGTTGCGCAAGCACAACTGCGCAAACGCACGTCTGCGCGACACGTGTCTGCGCAGTTGCGCAAACTCTGTTGCGCAAGTGCACCGCTGAGCGACACGTGTCTGCGCAGTTGCGCAAGCGCAGCTGCGCAAGCGCCTCACTGCGCGACACGTGTCACGCGCTGGGGAGTTGCGTAAAAACAGAATGAAGATTTAAGAAAATTTTTTCTGTTCTTGTTAAAACAAGAAGATTTCTTCTGTAAAACAGGGACCTTTGGATCAAAGATCCAACGGTGAGGAAAATTCCCCAAATCACTCAGAAAAGATCTTTTAAACAAATTTAACTGATTTTTGAGCACTATAAAAAGGACCCCAGACCCCATTTCAAAGAGAGAGAGATTGGGTTTAAAAAAAAAAGAGAGAAGAGAACTCTTGAGAACTCCTTGAGAACACAAAAAAGAAGGTAAAAACCTTTGAAATAAGAGAAAATTCTCTTAGGAATAGATCATTGATCTAAAAACAAGATCAGTGATCTTCAATAAATAAATAAGTAAATAAATAAATAAAAATAATAAAAATAGTGCCTTGCACTTGCTATGAACCTTTGGTTCTCTGAGACAGAAAGAAAAACCTTTTTCTTTTCTTTGATCTAAATTTAGATCAAGAAATCAAAAAGTGCTCTGCACTTCTTTTCTTGAATCTAAAAGATTCTTGGTGCTTTGCATTACTTGAAGGGCCAGGCCCAAATCAAAAAGGCCTAGCAGGCCTAAAAAAAAGGGGCAGACCCCAAAACAAATTGATGCTCTGCATCCTTTCTGGGCAAAGCCCAAATAAAAATAAAAAGAAATGCAAAAGCAATGTTGGACATTTTCAACTGGACTTAGCCCAGTCGTGGCCATAAGTCCTTAAATTAAATTGACTGAGCAAAATGGCTCTCCCAAATCAATCTACATCCGGTTTGAGGGTACATCTCCGAACTCCTTTGACATTCATCGTTGTAATTCCTCGACGACGTCAAAGAGGTGACGGGTCCCAACGACCACACACCCATATGGACTGCGGGGTCCTTAAACTCGTGGACCGAGACGTTCCTAAACTAATATTGGACCGAAACGTCCCTAAACTAATGTGGGACCGAAACGTCCTTAAACCAAAAGACCACCACGTCCCTAAACTGGCAACGGACCACTATGTCCTTAAACTGGCAACGGACTACCACGTCCCTAAACTGGCAACGGACCACTATGTCCTTAAACCGGCAACGGACCACTATGTCCTTAAACTGGCAACAGACCACTATGTCCTTAAACTGGCAACAGACCACCATGTCCCTAAATGGGAACAATAGAGCCTCCAAATGCTCTTTTGCCGGATTTAAACGGTCCTGTTTAAGTTGATCTTAGCCCCAAACATGGCTAACATATCCTTAAACATTTAAATGAAATATAAAACCCTAAATCAACTTCGGTTCGAGGGTACATCTCCGAACTCCTCTGACACCTGTCGTTGTAATCCTTCAACGACGTCAGAGAGGTGACGAGTCCCGACAGCCATATATCAAATGAATCACGTTTAAGTTGATCTTAGCCTCAACGAGGCTAACGCATCCTTAAACTAAAATATCAAACCCAAATCTAAGTAAATACGGATTTGGACTGATCCACGTCCTACGGGCGACGGCATTACTCAGTCTCCGTATACAATCCACGGGCAACCACAAACAAAATGAACACACACTACACGAAGTGAAATTCTGGAGAAGGAGAAAGTGGTTACCGCGATGCGGTAGCGTAATTAACTGCAGGGGCTTGCGCCTGCAGGGAAGAGCGTCCCCACAATCAAAAACCCCTCAAACGAGGGGGAATCTGAAAAAGTCTGCTACATCGGCCGCATCTGTCTAAACCTTCGATACATGGTGCCATAAATCAACTTGGCATCTTCGAAGAGGTGGACGGATAAAACCAAATAGCATATGCCCCGAATCTCAGCGTCAGGACTTCACAGCCCTGTGCGGCCGTCTTTCGGAGGGGAACAGATTCTGGCACGCCCGGTGGGACCTCTTCCTCTTTCCACTCCACACTTCATGTGTCGTCTTCGCAAACCAATCGCGGTTTGTTAAATGGTTGTCTTCGGATTTCAAGTTACTAAGATTTGGTCTTTTATCTGGCGTAGAATTCAAGATTCAATGGCCTCTAACTGCACCAACTGCTCGAAATGCCACTGCAACGGACGCTCCACCTCACCAAGAGGCGTGACGTATGGGCCCCAAGCGGCTTCCTTCCTTACTCTGCCGGTTGACCAGGTGACCCAAGCCACCACCGGCTTGTTCTTCGGAACCATGATCCCACCTGCAAGCTTCTCTGCACCAATACCTGCACCAGAAGTGAGTAAAAAGTCGGTCTTCAACCGGCTCACTGTTTCGACAGCCCCTGTCAACGGGTCGCCCGTTACTAAACCGACAGCCTCCGTTTTCACCAGGCTAGGTCAGAACCATAAAGTGTCCGTCCCAAAGAGGGCAACGGCCGCTGCTCCGGAAGTCGTTAAAGCGGCTTCTCCCATCAGAGAGTCATTCTTCGCAAGATTGACGGTTCCCACTCCTCCCCCAGCTGGTCAAAAGGCATCAGTCTTCGATAGGCTGACATCGGCAGTTACCCCACACTTAAACAGGGGGCAACAAGAAACCATCTCGATTTTCGAGCCAGTCCCAACGGCTCGTCGTGCGCGACGTCGCCATTGGCGACGAGTGAGGAAAGCAGGGGGCAGTTCCCCCTCAGGGCTAACTCCACCTGCTCCGATGGTGGAGGTCAACGCTGCTGTTCCAACTTGGTACAGCTTTGAATTACTGAGGAAGGTGAGAAAGAACTCTCCGATAGCTACATTGAAAAGATCTCCGCCTATGGAGAAAGCTCCGGAGGCAAAGCAAGAACAACCCCCTCAACGGCTGTCGTAAAAAATTTATAAAGTCTGGCGGAGGGTTCAAGACTCTGTGATTGATCCAGACCACTTTCGTCACCAGAAAAAGGCAAAGGTGGAAAAGGACAAAACTCGTCCCGTTAAACAGCAGGGGGCAACAATTGCTAGGATGCCCACTTTAACGGCTCTTTCAACCTCAATGGTCCATAAAAGAAGGAGGCCAGAGAAAGCTCCTGTGACCGTATCAAAGTTTAAAAGTGATGAACCTAAATGCCCCAAGTCAGGGGGTGTAACAGTTCATACGGTTTATATGGCTTCTGGAAAGGAAGAAAGCCGCACTTCTACGGGTCACCGACCGCTTACCCGATCTGTGACCAAGGCTCAGGAGCAGCAACAGAAGCTCCAGGAGATGATGACTACAATGGCTGCACTCACGGAGCCAAAAGAGAACCCTGAGACGTCCTTAGATGAGCGCCAGGAGGAAGAGACCGACGCCGAGTTCCTTCGCCGAGTACTGGAAAAGAGGGACAAAGAGGCTGCTGAACAAGCGGCCAATATACAGCGTATGGGCTTCCTCTTCCAGGACATGATAGGGATGATGATACAACAAGATCCTCCCGCTGAAGAACCCCTAATCGTCCTTGGAGATGATAAGGGAGAGACGTTGAATCCGCAGCCCGCTCTATTAACAGCTAAAGAGGATACAATCTCTAAGACCGATCTGGACGAATATATAGCCCAGCAAATAAAGGTTCATCATGCGGCCGAGGCAGCCGGCCACGTCGTAAAAACAGGGCTGCCATATCCAGGCTGGTATGACCAAATCAAGTACCCGCCGGGTTACACAATTCCCAAGTTTCATGTCTACAAAGGGACCGGCAATCCCCATCAGCATGTCGCCCAGTTCAGGGCGCTTTGCGGTAACACCGGCGGCGATGACAAGCTTTTGCTCCGCCAGTTTGTTGGAAGTCTATCAGATACGGCGTTCGAGTGGTACTCTGAACTCCCTAATGATTCTATCAAAACCTTCGCGGAAATGGAGCTGCTGTTTACCCAGCGTTTTGCAAGTGCCAGTGAACGTACCCCGATGACGGCACTGATTAACGCCAGGGTAAAACCCGGCGAGACATGGGTTCAGTACGCTATACGGTGGCGTAATCTATGGTCGAAGTGTGAGCAGCGCATAGAAGAAGCCCCTGCGGTGGGAATGTTTGTCGGAACCCTTGATCCACAAGCAACCATCTCACAGTTTATGATGTTTTTCAAGCCGATTTCCTTCCAGGCTTTAATTGACAAACTAGCGCAGATGGACCAGATGGGCCATAAACCCCCTCTCCCAAAGCCGGATTCCCAAAATGACAGAGGAAAGGGAAAAGCGATCGTTGTCGCTAATGCTCAACAACAACCGAGCGACTTGAAGCCGGTTGTTCGTCCAAACAATACGCGCCCTTACGTACCCCTTGAGGATAGGATGGGACGTCCTTATTCCTTTCCCCGCGATAAAACGAAAAGGTTATTCGAGCTGGCATTACGCAACAGACTCATAAATCTGCCGGATCCAAAACGACCGTTGCAACCAAGTGACCTCAACGAGCCTAATTACTGCCCTTATCATCGAGTACTAGGCCATCCGATCGAAGATTGCTACGTTTTCAAGAATTGGCTTGAAAATCAGTATCGACAGGGCAAGTTCGCGTTATCTGACAAATGGAAGGTGAATCCCCCGCAGCCCCACACCTCTAAGGGGACGAATACGCCGGGGGCAACATGCTCCGTCATTGAAGAAGCTCCTTGGGAGGTTGCATTATCAGCCAAGACAAAGAGGATGCTAAACGATCTTCAGACATGTCCAGCGATCAAGTGGAAGAACCCGTTGGAACCGCGGGTCATTGAAGGGATGTTGAAGCCAAGTCCAACTCCAAAGACCGATGGTGGTGGCTCAAACACTTGCAGCCAACCGTCAAAATCTTCGAAAAAGAAGAAGAAGAAATCTAAGAAGCCCGTGAAGCCTGACGACAAGCGCACGGACTTACAAAGGCAAATTGACGCGTTGGATGAATACAACCAAAAGGCACGGACTCCCATTACGCTCCAAGAGTTCCTCAATCACGTCTTTCAAGAAGAAGATGAGGGAGAAAGTTCATCGGATGAATCCGAGGAATATGTGGCGAGATGTCATATGATTTCCCATTCGATCACGAACGATGAGGAGACTCCTTGCACCGAAAAGCTGGGGGCAGATCTTGAACCAAAAGTTTTGGGACCATCAGATGAAGTAATTGACGCACTCCTTAATGAAGCTCGGTTGAAAAGTAAAGCTGATCGGGAGCACGAGGCGGCTATATTTGAAAGGGCCAAGCGCCAGCGACTTGATGAAGGAGCTGAGACGATCCCGCTGGAGCAAAACACCTTCACTGCCGACAAAAGCCAACTCAGGATGAGGAAAAAGTTCGCTAAAGCCATATCAATGGGCATGAAGCTACCATCCTCTGAAGAAAACATCGCCGGTGAAGTGGAAACGCACCCCTCGTATTGCTTATATCATCAGAGGATTTCGCACCCCACTCAAGAGTGCAAAGCTTTCGATAGATGGTGGCAAGGATACGTTGCTCATCAACAACGCTTTAAGCGGGAAAAACGTAAAACTCGTCGGGAGCAAAGAAATACGACCGAAGGGCTTAAAAGAACTGCTGGCGATTGTCGCATGGTTAACACCGGTGGATCACAAGTGCCCACATTCGGGAGTGATTCTGATGAAGATCTAGAACTTGCCCCTCTCTTTAAAGAGTCCGCTTCAGGAAAAGAAGAAGAACCGAAGGTCTGCGAAAATATCCGGCTACGGAATCGGACGCTGCCTGAAAAGAACCTCGGACCCTTGAACAGGAAAGATAAAGGGAAAGAAAAGGTCTCTGAAGACATCGCCTTGGATGACCGAGTTGCGGAAGAGTTAACCGCCAAGAACCCGCCAAAGAGGAATAAAGTGGATTACAATGTCTTGGCGCATCTGAGAAAGCTACCCTCACAACTCAGTATTCTCGATGCCCTGTTACTATCAAAAGAGGCGAGGGATTCTTTGATTAAAGCCCTACAACAGCCGGACCAGTTCCAAGCCTTCCTGGCCGAACAAAAGATGAAGGACGAATTGGAAGAGGTACACACGTCCGACATTGCTTTTGGCGATGAAGACCTTCTCCTCGGGACGTGTGAACACAATCGTCCCCTTTATGTCTCAGGATACTGCCATGACATAAAGATAGGTAAATTCTTGGTCGATAACGGATCGTCTGTCAATTTACTCAATGTGCGGGTGTTAAAGGAAATTTGCATGAGTGTTCAACACCTCGCCCGAGATAAGATCACCATCTCCGGGTTCGACTCCCAATCATCGAAAACCCTTGGATTTGTGATATTGACGTTACGCTTCGGGTTGCTCGTCACAGATATTAAGTTCCACGTCATAGACGCCAAGACATGCTACAACGCTTTGCTCGGCCGACCATGGTTACACGAGTACAACATCATCCCTTCTACACAACATCAGTGTATGAAGTATTTTAAGGATGGTTTCGAGTATACCGTGACGGGAGAACTGAACCCGTTCTCTATGAACGAGGTCCGCAAATATGAAGATGCCAAATACTTCTTGCCGGATTTCGAAGACACGGAGAAGTGTCACAAGCCGAAAAATAAAACCAACACCACCATCCCTGTCTTCGGCAGTGATACCGAGGAGGAAGAGGAGATCGTTTATTCGGGTCCGCCCCAACATAACAAGCCAGGACCATCCACTCCTACATCGGTCTTTGGTAGTGACTCGGAGGATGAGGTCCATGTCGTATTCTCTGCTCGACCTTCAATACAAGCTTCCGCTGACGAAGAGCAAAGTCTGCAAGTCGCCATGGTGCCGCCTAAACATCATAAAGAACTGAACGCACTTAATATCTACAGTGTAGAAGAGCTGCGGACATTCTATATCCCTCCCAGGCGAGAAAACGAGAAAGCATTTCTGTTCTACCGCTCTGAAGAAACCAAGGTGAAAAAAGAAATCTGGTATGGCGCAGATCCTGCGCTCGACAGGCTTCAGCCTATCCGTCTTCCCAGATATTATACAGAGGGTTTGAAGAAGCTGCTGAAACGCCAGGGGATATCCTTCAAACAGACCGTTAGAGAGGCCAAATTCTATGACAGGGTCTGGAATGTTCCCGGGACTCAACGCAAACTGCCTAATGGGAGAATGGAAACGAGAGGGCTTGGATACATCCGGTCAAAGAAACGAGAGTTACTACCCGGCTGCTACATCGTGTATGACCTTGATGAAGAAGCGGATGCTCAATGGGAGGACGCTAATCCTAAGCCAGTGAAGGTTCCAGATGCAAGAGAGCCCAGTCCGTCATTCGAGGAACAAATGGACAGACTTATAAAGAAAGCTGGTCAAAAAGTCCGAGATGATCACAACCGTGAGACGGCCATCTACGAGAAAGCCAAGACGCAACGCCTTCTCCAACAGGCTGTAAAGGATGAAAATGCCGCTTCTTGTCAACCTGTTATAAAGAAGGCTCAGCTCAAAAGCAGAAATAAGTCGAGAGGCCAAAAAGGCACTCAACAACAACAAAGCAGGGCTAAGAAGCCATGCAAACGGGAGTCGAGCGTTATTGATCTTTCCCTCATGAAGAAAATGAGTCGAGCATACTCTTTTCCTCGGGATAAGACAAGGAGGATATTTGAGCTTGCTCTAAAACATCAGATGCTCGCGCTGCCGGAGTTTAAACACCCTGAACAAGCAGGCGAAGCCTCACACCCGGACTATTGCTCTTACCATCGAGTAGTAGGTCATCCTCTTGAAGATTGCTTCACCTTCAAGAATTGGGTCGAAGATCAATACCAGCTTGGTAAATTCGCTCTGTCCAAAAACTGGAAGGTAGCACCACCACAAAAACACGAGCCTAAGGCCACGAAAGAAAGACCAGCTCCATATTGGGATTGGAAGCGAATTCGTACCTGTCACACGATAACGATACTACAAGAAGAATCCAAGAACATGGACAGCCTTCCCTGGTGCCTCGAAAACAGCAATGATGAGATGATCTCAGAATTTCCCCCAGCTCCGAAAGAACTGGAGGACGGAATACATACCACTGCAGATAACCTCAAGAAAATTGAGTTGGGGACGATAAACGATCCACGACCGACATTCGTCAGCGAGCTGCTGTCGGAAGAAAAGATGGCTGCGTTAAAGGACGTCCTTGTACAGCATAAAGATTGCTTCGCATGGAACTATTCCGAGATGCCGGGACTTGATCCAGAAGTTGCTGTACATAGACTGGAAATATCCCCGAGTGTCAAGCCAGTCAAACAAGCGCAGAGAAGAATGTGGCTTGAGCTCGAGATGAGCATCAACGCTGAAGTCAAAAAGCTGATAGACTCCGGCTTTATCCAGGAGGTTCAATACCCTGAATGGATTGCTAATATCGTCCTAGTGATGAAGAAAAATAGGACGGTGCGCATATGCGTGGACTTTTGGGATCTCAACAAAGCCTGCCCGAAGGATGATTTCCCAGTACCAGTCACCGAACTGATGATAGACAATACATCCACACATGAGATTTTCTCATTCATGGACGGCTCATCAGGATATAATCAAATAAAAATGCACCCTGAAGACCAGAAACATACGGCTTTCCGGACTCCTTTGGGAATATTCTGTTACAAAGTGATGCCCTTCGGTTTAAAAAACGCCGGTGCAACCTACCAAAGGGCCATGACTAAGATTTTTGATAACCTTATACACGAAATCGTTGAATGCTATATCGACGACCTCGTTGTTAAAAGCAAATCATATGAGGAACATCTCGAGCATCTGAAGACCGTATTTCAACGTCTTCGACAATACAACTTGAAGATGAACCCTCTGAAGTGTGCATTCGGGGTTTTCTCGGGCAAATTCCTGGGATTCATCGTTCGACACCGAGGTATCGAGATAGATCCGTCCAAGATCAAGGCAATCATGGAAATGCCTCCGCCGAGAACTCTCAAACAGCTGCGGTATCTCCAAGGGAAGCTCGCGTACATACGGCGATTTATAGCCAACCTCTCAGGAAAGTGCCGTCCTTACAGCCACCTGATGAAGAAGGGAACCCCGTTCGTCTGGGATCAAAAGTGCCAAAGCGCACTAGACGAGATCAAACAGTACCTGCAAAACCCTCCAGTGTTGGCTGCTCCAGTGAAGGGAAAGCCTATCATTCTTTACACGGCCGCCCTTGAAGGTTCTTTGGGCGCATTATGGGCACAAGAGAATGACCAGGGGAAAGAAAGAGCACTTTACTACTTAAGTCGAGTGCTGCTGGGGGCAGAAAGTAATTACTCCCCTATTGAAAAATACTGCCTGGCGTTGATCTTCGCAATAACAAAGCTTAGACATTACGCATTAGCGCATGAAGTCTATCTCATTTCAAAGGTAGACCCTCTCAAATATCTAATGTCAAAGGCCATATTGACATGACGACTCGTTAAATGGGCCCTGCTCTTAATGGAGTTCTCGATAGCATATCGACCACTCAAAGCAGTAAAAGGCCAGGCCATCACCGACTTCCTTGCTGAGCACCCGATACCGGCCGACTCTCCTTTAAACTGCGATCTTCCAGACGAACATGCTTTTGATGCGATCGATAGTGATAATACCCGATGGGAGCTTTATTTTGACGGAGCATCTTCCGTGAAGAAGCGCAAACAAAGTACCCCTATAATCAAATCAGGGGTAGGACTCATCTTTATAACTCCACAAGGAGGGATAATGCGCTACGCGTTCTCCCTAACGGAACCGAGGACAAACAACGAAGCCGAATACGAAGCTCTGATAGCAGGCCTCGAGATCGCCATTGACATGGGAATTGAAAACCTCCTCATATACGGAGATTCGCAACTGGTCGTTAGTCAAGTAAACGGCGATTACCAAACATGCAAACTGGAATTGGTAAAATACGGTGAAAAGGTGCAACAACTGCTAACCAAATTCCCTCCTATACTTTGGAGAGCATACCACGCGCGGATAACAGCAAAGCGGACGCGTTGGCCAAACTTGCTAAAGAAATGGCTGACGAGAACCTCGATGACGTTAGAATCATGGTACAAAGTCGTCGGGTGCTCGCCCCCGCAGAAATACCTCCGGGATCGCCCGAAGAAAAGGGAGTGACTGAACAAGCGACCTTGCAAATAAAAGATCATGAGAAGGTTGAGGATTGGAGAGAAGTCTTTATAGACTACTTCAAGTCCCACCAAATGCCCGAAGATGCATCCGCAAGACATCAACTCATAAAACGAGCTTTGTCTTTCGCCTTCGTCAATGATACTCTATACAAGAGGTCATTCGATTCTCTGTGGCTGAGATGCTTAGGACCGGACGAATCGGAAAGAGTCGTTCAGGAGGTTCATGACGGAATCTACGGTTCTCACCAAGCAGGTCCAAAGATGAAGTTGAAGATCAAACGGATGGGCTATTACTGGCCCACGATGATTCAAGACTGCATCGAATATGCGAAGCAATGTCACTCATGCCAGATTCATGGGGACTTCATCCACCAGCACCCAAATCCATTGCATCCAACGGTAGCTAGCTGGCCATTCGAAATGTGGAGGACTAATATAGTCGGCCCCATCGAACCAGCATCGTCTAAAGGACATCGTTTCATCCTAGCGACGACTGACTACTTCTCTAAGTGGGCAGAAGCAGTACCATTGAGAGAAGTGAAGACGGAGAATATCCTTCATTTCTTCAAAACGCACGTCATTTATCGGTTTGGAACTCCGAGGCGGATCATCTCCGATAACGGGCCAGCCTACCGAAGTCATAAAATCAGCCGCTTCGCACAACAGCATAACATAGACTGGAGATATTCCTCAGTCTATAATCCACGAGCTAACGGACTCACCGAGGCCTTCAACAAGACCTTGACAAAAATCATGAAGAAAACGGTGTCCCGTAATAAGAAAGATTGGCACGAAAGACTGCAAGAAGCTCTTTGGGCATATCGAACTACATTCAAGACGGCCACGAACACAACGCCGTACGCGTTGGTGTTCGGTATGGAAGCAGTACTCCCTCTCGAGATAGAGTTACCCTCTCTACGAGTGGCAGTTCACCACGAGCTAACGGACGAAGAAAATGCTTACCTTCGGCTTGAGGAGCTTGACGCCCTTGATGAAACTAGGCTCATAGCGCAACAAAATCTGGAAGCTTATAAAGCAAAGATGACGCGCTCATACGAAAGATTGACCCGACCGAGGACATTCCACCAAGGCGAACTCATGCTAGTGGTCAAAAGGTTTATGATTCCCAATCGCGCCAAGCGGGGAAAATTCGAGCCAAATTATGAAGGCCCGTACATCATAGATAAAGTTTACCAGGGTGGGGCCTATCTACTCATGGACATGCACGGTGAAAGGCCTTTCAGGCCGACAAACGGTCGCTTCCTGAAGAAATACTACGCTTAATGAGCCACAGCATAGGTCAATGATAGATGACGACGACCATATCCGCTCGCTATCGTCCTAAGCTCAAGTTTTATATGCAGTAGCCAACTTCCCAATGTCGGACCGAAATGTCCTTAAACTAACAGCGGACCGAAATGTCCTTAAAATAATAGCAGACCGAAACGTCTTTAAACTACTACCGCAGCATCTTTAGGCTGACGAGATATAAAAAAAAACATATAAAAATAAAATAAAATAAAAACGGTATGTCCATAAACAAAAAGGGGCACGGATGAAAACCCGAAAGGGCTCCGTGAGTAAAAACAGCAGGGCTACCGGCGAGTGTTCGTGAAAACCCGAAAGGGCGTGACCTCGTAAGAAAAAAGAGGGAAAAAGAAAAAAAAGAAAAGAAAATAAAAGCGGTACGTCCATAAGCAAAATGGGCACGGATGAAAACCCGAGAGGGCTCCGTGAGTAAAAACAGCAGGACTACCGACGGGTGTTTGTGAAAACCCGAAAGGGCGCAACCTCGTTAAGAAGCACTCGTAGGGTCCTCTCGACCCTATAAGGAGAGACCACCCGCGTGAGATCCTTACGATTCACAAGGGAACAACACACTTAGGAGTCCCCACGATTCCTAAGGAGAAAATACACTTGCGAGATCCTCACGACTCGTAAGGAGAACGCTCTTATGGGACCCTCACGGCTCGTAAGATTTGAAAGTCTTAAGTTACAGAGATCTAAACCTGTGCTTAAGCAAACCCCACAACCTTCGACATTGTCTTACAAGTGGTCCTATATTGGCCCTTGTATACAATCCACGGGCGCGAATAAACATTTCCCTAACCAAGGTCCATCCGTGACTGGGATATGTTCGCATAACCTTTGTAAATCCTCTCGATTTACAAAGAGAAAACCCTCCTGTAGGATCCTTACGACTTACAGAGGAACAAAACACTTAGGAACCCTCACGATTCCTAAGGAGAAAATACACCTATAAGATCCTCACTACTTGTAGGGAGAAATAGCTTTGTGAGACCCTTACGGCTCATAAAGTCAAAAGCCTTAGTCGACAGGACCCTAACCCTGGTCGCTAAGCCTCCTTTGTTCAATGACAGAAGCAAATGATGATTCGCTCCTGGCGATATCCCAGTTGTAGCGGTGCTGATGCCGAAATCAGTGTCCAAGTTCAGGTTTACGGCGAAAAGCCAGTAAGCCGCACATGTATACGAAATAGCCGAAATGATAGGGCAACTTGCAATAAAAAGAAGCAAGTAAAATGTATGCATGTGAAATAGCCGAAATGATTGGGCAACTCGCAATAAAAAGTAGCGAGTAAAAATAAAATAAACAGCCGAAATGATTGGGCAATCGCGACCCCTTCGCGATATAAAAGCTGAAATGATAGAGCATCGCGGAAAGAATAAAAAAAAAAATGAAAGAATGAAACTTTTGGCCCTACAGTTAAGATCACATCGATCCCTGTATACAATCCAAGGGCGTAAACAAAGAGGGAGCCATACTCTCCCAACAAATCTCTCGACTCACGGATACAAACACTCCTTGACGAGAGACTCCTGATTCGCGTCGACCTGCCGAGCCACCAGTGCCTCCGTGGGAATCCTCGACTCGTTTCAAACCCTAAGGAAACAAATAATCCTTGGCGCTCGGGAAATAAATAATCCCTAACAAATCCCTCGACTCACGGATATAAACACTCCTTGACGAGAGACTCCTGATTCGCGTCGACCTGCCGAGCCACCAGTGCCTCCGTGGGAATCCTCGACTCGTTTCAAACCCCAAGGAAACAAATAATCCTTGGCGCTCGGGAAACAAATAATCCCTAGCAAATCCCTCGACTCACGGATACAAACACTCCTTGATGAGAGACTCCTGATCCGCGTCGACCTGCAGAGCCACCAGCGCCTCCGTGGGAACCCTCGACTCGTTTCAAACCCCAAGGAAACAAATAATCCTTGGCGCTCGGGAAACAAATAATCCCTAGCAAATCCCTCGACTCACGGATACAAACACTCCTTGATGAGAGCCTCCTGATCCGCGTCGACCTGCAGAGCCGTCAGCGCCTCCGTGGGAATCCTCGACTCGTTTCAAACCCCAAGGAAACAAATAATCCTTGGTGCTCGGGAAACAAATAATCCCTAGCAAACTCCTCGACTCACGGATACAAACACTCCGTGATGAGAGCCTCTTAACTCATGTCAACTCGCAGAGCCATTGCCCTCTCCACGAGCAAATTCCCGATTCGTCTCAATTTGTAAGAAGGAGTCTCAGGCAGTAAGGATTGAAAAGCTTACTTCTTGAGCAATGGGGCCCTGCAAGTCAATCCAAAATGGTCTCTTGCATACTATTCACGGGTCTCACTCTCCGAAGTCGAATTTCGACGAGGAAGGAAACAACCGCTTACGAATCCTCTCGACTCGTAAGAGGGAAAATTCTCTTATAGGATCCCTACGACTTATAAGAGAAAACCACACTTAGGAATCCTCGCGATTCCTAAAGAGAAAATCCACCTATGAGATCCTCTCGATCCGTAGGGAGAAAAAGCCTCTATGAGACCTGTTAGTGTATATGCCCTAGAGGCCATTACTGTATGATACTAGTATGTATATTACTTGATGGAAGCTTGGGATATTCACAGTTGTACAGACAATCTTGCTCAATATAGTAGTATGCTACTTGGTTTGTCTCTGCTTTAATGTGTACATGTGTGTTTATTTATCCACCTATACGCATTAGTAGAGCCCTTAGGATCTTTGCTTGATTACCGGCGTTGCGATGGCGATCACACTTGTGGGGGCTGGGTAATCTACAAGCACATCCTTATACACGTCCCTAGTCGTGGGAGTATCGAGATAGGGCATCGATACTCCGGAGTAGACTAGCGTATGCGCTTCTCATCCCAGCACGGGAGACGGTCTGTCCCACAGCCGTCGGTACGTCGTACTTGAGATAGTATGCGGGTGCTCGTTGGGTTACGAGTACACTGGACAGGACTCGTCGGGAACTGATGGTTGGTATTATACCTATCGTCAGTTATCAGTTCCCAGGTGACATGAGTACAGCTTAGTCCGCTGACTTGACACTGTCACTTCGCCTCGAGTGTGTTCCCACTGTTCTTTGATTGCTACCCTACCACGACTCTACTGAGTCGTGCAAACAGGTAGTAGTTGGGAGCAGTCCCGAAGCACTTGGAGGCAGTGACGGTTAGACAGGATTCGTCTCTCCCGGTATTGGGGGTTGACATCGCGCTGTGTCTAGGAGAGCCATTACACAAGTAGTCCCTGGCCAGGGCAAGCGAGATATACTGGTAGGTTTCCAGTGTTATCTCAGGGTGTTCTGGGATTCACTCCGACACGACTTGTACCGCTATTAGGGGACTGACGTTTACCGCCCCCCTAGGCCCGCCATGCGATGTATCAGACGAACAGACCGGACTGTACGGAGATTGTCACATACAGACTCAGTAGGAGTTCGGATGGGTTTACCTCATCGGCCTTCTTATCGACATCTACCTGGGGACCGTTACGTACAGCTAGTGCCGCTTGCGGTCTGTGGTTAAACCCACTGCCAGCGTAGTGTCGAGTCTTTAGAGTCCCACACAGAGAGTTTCCCTGCATTGAGCGAAACGTGTAGAGGTCGTATGGTTTTGCGGCAGGGCTACGATCACTTACGTACACTTGTGTGCGTATGGTGTTCGGGCAGGCAGTACTAGTAGGCTTTGGTTTAAGCCGGATCCTAGTATTGCACGGATGGATTTGTTTTGTCTTCTGTGCATCCGCATTCTACGGAATACGGATGCAGGTGTGTATGCACAGTTTTTCGGAGCGATGAAGGAGGAGGTGCCTCATTAGGGTTTTGGCAGTTGGTTCGGCCAAAACCGTTATGTGGCAGGCTCATTAGGGTTTTGACAGTTGATTCGGTCAAAACCATTTTGAGGCGGACTCATTAGGGTTTTTGACATTTCGTTTGGTCAAAAACCATTATGGGCCGCGAACATCATTTACTAATCCTATTAGTGATAATCTTATGATGGCTAATTGCATTGGCCATTTGACCCCGTTGACCCCTCTTGACTTTGTTGACCGGTTGACCGGGTTAACCATTGACTTTCAAGAGGTTTCCACACTTTTCTTTTCTTTTCCTTTTTCTTTTGGATTATGATAATGGTCATTTCAAAGTAGCCATCAACTTTATCTTGATGGGATTAGTAATGATGTTGTTTTGCATTATTTGCAACCATGGTTGTTTTTCTTTTGGTATCATAATTTTATTCTCACTCTCTCTCTTGAAAATGAGAAGCTCCATGGTTGCTAGAAAACTCCTTCTTCTTCTTCCTCTTGATTTCTCCTTTGATCTCATGTGTTGAGAGAAAAAGGATTCCACTTGACAAACACATCCATACATCTTCTCTACACTTCCTAGGGCTTCTAGATTAGCAATCTCCTTGCCCTAGTTACCTCGGCTTGAGGTGGAGCTCGGTGTACATCTCTCGGGTGGATCGTCTTCGACTCAAGGAGGCCGCGGAGGTGACCGAAGTCCGGATCAACCATTGAGCAAGCAAAGAGAAGAACAACAAGAAGAGAAGAACAACAAAGAAGAAGAACAACAAGAAGAGAAGGAGTTCAAGTTGAGGTATAACCCCTAACCGAGTAGATACATCCCCTGTTAGGTTGCTAGTGTATTGTTTAGCTAAGATCCGGCTTTTACGGTCCATGTTACAAAGATCAGAAAAATTTTTGTTTTACCGTTTCCGCAACCCTGAAAGTACCGGGAGAGGTAACGTGGACCTAACAGTGGTATCAGAGCCTAACTAAACATAAACTAGCTTGGTAGTGAAGTGTATCGAAGTTCGAAACGGAAAAATCGATAAAACCAAGTTGCGAAAACCTGAGTTTCTGTTAAAATTTTTTCTGGTCAAAACAAAATTTGCCCTGCACCTAAAATCATCTCAGGGTTTTCTAAAGATAACCACCAAAAACGAGCCAGAGATCTGACCAAACGAGCGCGTTTCCGCGGTGACAGCAAGCTAGGTCGCCGCGGATCCACGGCCGTCTTGTCTCCTCTCTGCCTCGATTTTGGTGCAGTGTATCTCTGTATTGGTTTTAGGATTTTTGAGATATATTATATGTGCCCAGATTTTCCAGAATAGAAATTTGTTTTTGGGGGCCTATAATTCCGTATTTTTTCCGAACTTCACTACACTTTGACTATGTTGGTTATATCTGTGATGTTCTTATGTATTGAACGTCGGCTAATCGCTATATGTCGATTAGTCGGGGTTATACATATCTGTGATCTGTGATTGTTGTTGATGGTTTGTGTATATGAACTCGTTGGATTGTCGCGGATGAATAGCCGGGGTGGATGTGAGATGAGAGTTTCTTTTTCTTTCATTCATGTAATAAATTTGTAAATTGATGTAATATTATTTGTTTGGCCGCACAACCGGGTCGGGGTTGTAGCCGTCATTGTATAATTCTTTTTACTGTTTTTGCTCCTAGGATAGACCCATGGAGGGGGTGCACAAACTACCGGGTATCTCGAAGTGCCGAGTGGCCTACTCATGGCATTGAGGGAGGTTGCTTCGCTTCGGGTACTTGGCGGGTAGTTTGCCGCACCCGTAGGGGTCTTGGGTGGGGTATTGGCTATTCATCGCGACCGTGTAATCCGCTTTTCGTTGCAGGCTCGAACGAATTGCGGGTTCCTAGTATATCCAAAGTGTTCATCTGTGATCTGGATTGGCTATCATTGCTATATTGCTATATATAATAACTATTTAGGCGTTGCTTATGTTTTACAGCCGCGCTAGCCCAGCCCCTGCTCTGTCGTTAGTTAAGTAACCTAACGGGTGATGACGGGGCCCAGTGGCGAATGCGAATTGCATAAGCGTACGTCATATTTTGGTTGTTTTCTGCAATGGTAGGATTTAAATGATGGGACGCATTAAAAGAACTAATGCAAGAAAATAAACCTAAAAGACGTTGTTGGAACAATTTTTCAAAAAGCTGTTATTACAAGGACGTTCATTTTTGTTTTGCATCGCGGTATTCGGTTGTGAATGCCCAGCACCTCAGTCGACGAGGCAAGGGCCGAGATCCCTTCATCGGGAGTGACCCCTTGGACAAAAGTTTGCGTCAGGGTAATAACTTCACTATAGTCGATTATTCTTGTTTTGCATCGAGGTATTCAGTTTGGAGTATCCTGCACCTCATTCGACGAGGAAAGAGCCGAGATCCCTTCACAGGGAGTGACCTTTTTAGCAAAAGTTTTCGCCACTATATTTTCAAAAGTGTATCACGTTCCTTCAACGACATCAAGTTCATTACGTTAACGGGTTTTCGCCAAAACCCAGTCGTAGCCCTCCGTCGTTTCGGATTGATATTGCTTAGTATTCGTGCTACGTATTTCGTGCTCAGCCGAGGCGTAGTGTACGGTAGCTATGTAATATTTTTCCGTAGGATACAAAGTGATTGGTTAGGACAGTCGTACGGTCATTTTGGCTCAGTCAAGGACTCGTACGGGTGGGTCTAATGCAGTCAAGATAATGACGGGTTGAACTTGACTAGGATCCTTTGATATGTTGGCTCAGTCAAGGTCACTTGGGTCCTAGGGGCAAAAACCACATCGGGAGTTTCAAAAGTACTGAGACTTGCAGATTTAGCATACCTTCTGGAGTGTGGTGACTAGAGTGGATTCCATCTAGGTCATCACACAATGATAGTTGGATCCCGATCCCACTGATGAGTTGGATTACCCTCGGGAGATTATTTCACTTAACAATCAATGCTATAAACCTAGTAGGTGACTAGAAAGGTGTTAGCGGGGTTACGCCCCCAGGGAAAAGAGGTTCTTGAATTAAGGAACTTCGCGAAAGCATTGGAAAACCTCCCTCGAAGTACCAACACTGGCCTGGCTGAAAGGTTAAGCAAGTATTGTGACGTGAATTAAATCCCGGCTAGTTCTTCTTTTAAAAAGGTTTTAAGAAGAATTTGAGTAAACAGTGGGAGACATCCTGGTTAGATAAATTAATAAACCAATCTAATCTTGCAAGAGCATACGCTGAGTGTTTCTTTTCTCTCTCTCTCCAGGCAGCAACCTTTTCACGCCCTAATCAAGATAATAAAATGTATCGCTTGACCGATCCGAATTCTTATTCGGGACTGGGGAAAGTTGGTTCAGCTCTAACTTGTGACAACAGTCATGAGTATGAGAATGGGAAAGAGGCAAGTATGGATTTCCAGGATACACAGTTGAAGAAGAAGCATGGTTTTGCATCTACTTCAGGTGTTCTTGTAATTGAGAACTGTTTTACGGTCAGCCCTACCTCCTGGGTACTTGATACCGGATCAGGATCTCATATCTGTAATTTATTGCAGGGACTGAGAAAAAGTAGGAAAGTTGCACCGGGTGATATGTCGCTCAGAGTAGCGAACGGAGCACAAGTTAATGCGGCAGGCGTCGGTGAATATCACCTAGTATTGCCTAATGGCAAGACTATGATTTTGAACGATTGCTACTATGTACCCTCCATGGTTTGCAACATCATATCAGTTTCTTTACTCGATAAAGATGGATATAACTTTGTTCTTGACAAGAATATCATGAACATCTACCTACATAAGGTATTGGTTGCAGAGGGTACACTGTGTAATGGTATCTACGTTCTAAATCAGAATACAGTTCTCAATATACAAAACACACGCAAGAGGAAGAATTCAGATACGAATGAATCCTACTTGTGGCATTGTAGACTTGGTCATATCGGAGAGAAAAGACTGAGTAAGTTGCATAAAGATGGACTCTTGGATGCGTTCGAGTTTTCATCTTATGAAACTTGTCAGTCTTGTCTCAAAGGGAAGATGACCAAATCTCCGTTCACCGGACATGGAGAAAGAGCAGCAGAGCTCTTGGGACTCGTACATAGTGATGTATGTGGTCCGATGTCTATACATGCAAGGGGTGGATTCTCGTACTTCATCACATTCACTGACGATCTCTCTAGGTTCGGATATGTGTATCTGATGAAACACAAATCTGAAGCTTTTGAGAAATTCAAGGAATTCAGAAACGAAGTAGAGAACCAGACAGGCAAAAGTATCAAGATCCTCCGGTCTGACAGGGGAGGGGAGTACTTAAGCACGGAATTCCTAGATTACTTAAAAGAGAATGGTATTCTCTCTCAGCTTACTCCTCCTTATACACCACAGCACAACGGTGTATCGGAGCGGAGGAATCGTACCCTACTGGATATGGTTCGCTCCATGATGAGTAATGCCGAGTTACCTCTTTCATTTTGGGGACATGCGCTCTTGACGGCAGCATATCTGTTGAATGATGTTCCGTCTAAATCTGTGCCTAAGACACCGTTCGAGATATGGAATGGTAAAAAGCCGTATCTTAAACGTATTAAGGTATGGGGTTGTCCGGCCTATGTAAAAGTACAAAATCCGGACAAACTTCAGGCACGTTCAGTTCTATGTAAATTTGTGGGATATCCTAAGAACTCCACAGGATATCTGTTCTACCACACCGAGGAACAGAAGGTGTTTGTATCTCGCCACGCCACCTTTTTAGAGTGGCAATTTCTTGCAAAAGAAACAAGTGGGAGTTCGGTAGAACTGGAAGAAATTCAGCGACCACAAAATGAAACTGAAGATTTGATAGAACCTCAGAATTCAATAACCCCAGAAGAACCTCAGCCACTCCGCAGATCTGGTAGGATTTCTCATCCGCCCGAGAGATACTACGGTTTTCTCATAGACGGGGATCGAGAGGATTGCATCTTGGAAGAAGATGACCCTACCAGTTTCAGGAAGGCCGTTATCAGTAGGGACTCTGATAAGTGGCAGGAAGCAATGCAATCCGAAATGGAGTCCATGTACGCCAATAAAGTGTGGACCTTGGATATTGCTCCACCTGGGGTAAAACCCGTTGGATGCAAATGGATCTACAAAAGGAAACTTGGTGTAGATGGGCAGGTGGAAACCTATAAAGCTAGACTCGTTGCAAAAGGTTTTCGTCAAAGACCTGGTTTGGACTATGACGAGACTTTTTCTCCGGTGGCTATGCTCAAATCCATTCGGATCCTACTTGCCATTGCTGCCTTCCATGACTATGAAATCTGGCAGATGGATGTTAAGACGGCTTTCCTAAACGGTTGTTTGGAAGAGTGCGTTTACATGGATCAACCAGAAGGTTTCGTAGACAGTGGGAGCAGCGGAAGGGTGTGCAAGTTGCTTAAATCTATTTATGGATTAAAGCAGGTATCGCGGAGCTGGAACATCTGTTTTGATGAGGCAATCAAGGAATTTGATTTCATCAAGAACGAAGATGAACCCTGTGTATATAAGAAGATTGTAGGACGAACTGTCGTGTTCCTAGTCTTGTACGTGGACGACATTCTTTTGATAGGAAATGATATTCCTATGCTACAATCGGTCAAGCTATTTTTGTCACAAAGGTTCTCCATGAAAGACCTGGGTGATGCCTCGTACATTCTGGGGATCAAGATCTATAGAGATAGATCCAAGAGACTACTGGGACTTTCGCAGTCCAGGTACATAGAGACCGTACTAAAGAGATTTAGTATGGAGGATTCCAAGCGCGGTAACATACCCGCATTGCACGGAATTACCCTCTCCAAGAAGATGTCTCCTAAGACTGACGAGGAGAGGGTTCGCATGAGCACTATACCCTACGCTTCGGCGGTAGGATCTATAATGTATGCGATGCTATGTACAAGACCAGATGTAGCTTACGCGCTGAGCGCGGTAAGCCGGTATCAGTCAGACCCAGGGGAGGACCACTGGACAGCAGTGAAGAACATTCTCAAGTACCTGAGAAGGACTAAGGAGATGTTCCTGGTTTACGGTAATGGAGACCTCAGGGTCGAGTCCTTTACCGATTCAAGCTTCCAGAGTGACAAAGATGACAGCAAGTCTGTCTCGGGTTTTGTGTTTACCCTCAACGGAGGGGAGGTATGTTGGAGGAGTTCCAAGCAGGATACCGTCGCAGACTCGACGATGGAGGCTGAATACATTGCTGCAAGCGATGCCGCAAAAGAGGCGGTCTGGATTAAGAAGTTCATTAGTGAACTTCAGGTAGTTCCGTCCATTGTTGACCCAATACCTTTGTATTGCGATAACAATGGGGCTATAGCTTTAGCGAAGGAACCAAGGTCCCATCAGAAATCCAGGCACATCTTAAGGCGGTATCACCTGATCAGGGAGATCATTGATCGACAGGAGATCGAGGTGCGGAGAGTGGACACAAAGGACAACACTGCGGACCCATTCATGAAGGCTTTACCCCAGACTCAGTTCGAGCGGCTGATCGAGATGATAGGTCTTCGATACGCCAGTACATGGCCTTAGTGCAAGTGGGAGATTGTTAGTGTATATGCCCTAGAGGCCATTACTGTATGATACTAGTATGTATATTACTTGATGGAAGCTTGGGATATTCACAGTTGTACAGACAATCTTGCTCAATATAGTAGTATGCTACTTGGTTTGTCTCTGCTTTAATGTGTACATGTGTGTTTATTTATCCACCTATACGCATTAGTAGAGCCCTTAGGATCTTTGCTTGATTACCGGCGTTGCGATGGCGATCACACTTGTGGGGGCTGGGTAATCTACAAGCACATCCTTATACACGTCCCTAGTCGTGGGAGTATCGAGATAGGGCATCGATACTCCGGAGTAGACTAGCGTATGCGCTTCTCATCCCTGCACGGGAGACGGTCTGTCCCACAGCCGTCGGTACGTCGTACTTGAGATAGTATGCGGGTGCTCGTTGGGTTACGAGTACACTGGACAGGACTCGTCGGGAACTGATGGTTGGTATTATACCTATCGTCAGTTATCAGTTCCCAGGTGACATGAGTACAGCTTAGTCCGCTGACTTGACACTGTCACTTCGCCTCGAGTGTGTTCCCACTGTTCTTTGATTGCTACCCTACCACGACTCTACTGAGTCGTGCAAACAGGTAGTAGTTGGGAGCAGTCCCGAAGCACTTGGAGGCAGTGACGGTTAGACAGGATTCGTCTCTCCCGGTATTGGGGGTTGACATCGCGCTGTGTCTAGGAGAGCCATTACACAAGTAGTCCCTGGCCAGGGCAAGCGAGATATACTGGTAGGTTTCCAGTGTTATCTCAGGGTGTTCTGGGCTTCACTCCGACACGACTTGTACCGCTATTAGGGGACTGACGTTTATCGCCCCCCCTAGGCCCGCCATGCGATGTATCAGACGAATAGACCGGACTGTACGGAGATTGTCACATACAGACTCAGCAGGAGTTCGGATGGGTTTACCTCATCGGCCTTCTTATCGACATCTACCTGGGCACCATTACGTACAGCTAGTGCCGCTTGCGGTCTATGGTTAAACCCACTGCCAGCGTAGTGTCGAGTCTTTAGAGTCCCACACAGAGAGTTTCCCTGCACTGAGCGAAACGTGTAGAGGCCGTATGGTTTTGCGGCAGGGCTGCGATCACTTACGTACACTTGTGTGCGTATGGTGTTCGGGCAGGCAGTACTAGTAGGCTTTGGTTTAAGCCGGATCCTAGTATTGCACGGATGGATTTGTTTTGTCTTCTGTGCATCCGCATTCTACGGAATACGGATGCGGGTGTGTATGCACAGTTTTTCGGAGCGATGAAGGAGGAGGTGCCTCATTAGGGTTTTGGCAGTTGGTTCGGCCAAAACCGTTATGTGGCAGGCTCATTAGGGGTTTGACAGTTGATTCGGTCAAAACCATTTTGAGGCGGACTCATTAGGGTTTTTGACATTTCGTTTGGTCAAAAACCATTATGGGCCGCGAACATCATTTACTAATCCTATTAGTGATAATCTTATGATGGCTAATTGCATTGACCATTTGACCCCGTTGACCCCTCTTGACTTTGTTGACCGGTTGACCGGGTTGACCATTGACTTTCAAGAGGTTTCCACACTCTTCTTTTCTTTTCCTTTTTCTTTTGGATTATGATAATGGTCATTTCAAAGTAGCCATCAACTTTATCTTGATGGGATTAGTAATGATGTTGTTTTGCATTATTTGCAACCATGGTTGTTTTTCTTTTGGTATCATAATTTTATTCTCACTCTCTCTCTTGAAAATGAGAAGCTCCATGGTTGCTAGAAAACTCCTTCTTCTTCCTCCTCTTGATTTCTCCTTTGATCTTATGTGTTGAGAGAAAAAGGATTCCACTTGACAAACACATCCATACATCTTCTCTAAACTTCCTAGGGCGTCTAGATTAGCAATCTCCTTGCCCTAGTTACCTCGGCTTGAGGTGGAGCTCGGTGTACATCTCTCGGGTGGATCGTCTTCGACTCAAGGAGGCCGCGGAGGTGACCGAAGTCCGGATCAACCATTGAGCAAGCAAAGAGAAGAACAACAAGAAGAGAAGAACAACAAAGAAGAAGAACAACAAGAAGAGAAGGAGTTCAAGTTGAGATATAACCCCTAACCGAGTAGATACATCTCCTGTTAGGTTGCTAGTGTATTGTTTAGCTAAGATCCGGCTTTTACGGTCCATGTTACAAAGATCAGAAATTTTTTTGTTTTACCGTTTCCGCAACCCTGAAAGTACCGGGAGAGGTAACGTGGACCTAACAAGACCCTCACGGCTCATAGAATTGAAAAGTCTTAGGCGGTAGACCTGAACCTGCGGCCTAAGCCATCGCTATTTCCTGAGGAAGTCGGAATACTCGTTTTAGACATCCATCAACCATAGTTATTAAGACAGCCTGCTGACATTAAAAGAAAGAAGGTGACAGAAAGAATATCCGGTTTACATTTGATCTGGCATGCGTGACGCATTCATTTATGCATGGACAGAAGACTCAGGACGAGAAATAAGACAAGCTGAAATAGAAAGGGGGAGGGTTTCCATTCATACCGCTAAAAATTTTTACAAACATAAGAATAATGAATAAGAAACATTATTCAAATTATTACAACGGTATAACATCAGATCCGGGGCACGGATTGAGGAAATCAAAAGTAAGGCCATCCAGAGTTCTTCTGGCCTTTCTAATTATTCTTATGCGCAGTCTTTCGCGCTCCTCTGTGTCGATATCATCGGCGAGCCCTCCTGGCCTTTGATAAGCAGCAACTATTGTTGTTTGCTGAAAGACTTAGTGTAAGATGTCAATAAGGCTGTTCCGCCGTTTCTTTGAAATCAGCCCTGTCAGGTACACTGAATGCACCTTGTCTTTGGCATCATCCAGCGCGTTGAGCGGTAAGGCCTCATTAAGACCCGGAAGTGCTCTCCATATGGCTCCCAACACGACTTTCAAAAGGGCCGAACGACGAGGCAACAGCCAACCACCGCTTGCGTTCAGACGACCCATGACTTCTGCACATTCAGCGTCTGTAAACTCCTGGTTTTGTTGACGACCCTGAGCGTGGATATCGTCGTAGGTAATGAACTCGTGCAAACTGTACAGATGCACCGCCGCCATTATGCCTGGAGGAAATATTGCAGGAAGATCAGCAATAGGAAAGCAATAATATACATGGAGGACTAAATTCCTAGAGAGCAAAATTATGTTCAAGGATAAAGTCCCTTGGACGAGAGCTCTACTGGTTAAGATTGATCCAAGAATCGATTTTACCTAAAGTTTTCCTAAAAACTTTGAAAAAAAAGGGGAGGAGCAAGGCACCGGAGTTCTTGAATGCAAGAACAAGGCTCTGAAGTCTTCGAAAATAGAAATCTGAAAGATGATAAGTATCTGGAGGGGACCAAAGGTCCTATTTATAGGCATCAAGTGCCTCTTCGACTTCCAAGAGTTGTCACGGCGGTTTACCCTAATCGGAGCGAACCTCTGTTCAGATTCCAAGGCAGGAGATGAAGTAACGCTTCGTCTTTCCCCAATCAGAGCAAAGCTCTGTCTTGAAAATTAATTTAATGAAGCGACGCTTCAGATTATTGGCGCTGCGCAACGTACCATGTGTCTGGCGCAAACGCATCGGCGCAGCGCCCCAAAGCAGCGCACCCAATCAAAGCAAAGTTCTATTTCAAGCAAAACCAAAGGAAGCGACGCTTCAGCGGCGTATGCGCCGTGCACTGCGTGACACGTGGCGGCGCAGATATGCTAGCGCAGTTGCGCTGCACCGTGCGCTGTGCGACACGTGTCATACCCTGGAGCATTTGCGCTAAACAAAAATTAAGGTTCTGAAGAAATCTTTTCTATTATTATCTTCTGTAAAACAGAAGCCCTTAGATCAAAGATCCGATGGTGGGGGAAATCCCGCCAAATCTTTCAGAAAAGGGATTTCTTCAACAAATTGAACTTGCTTCTTAATTTGCAAGATGAGGCCTCAAGCAGCAGAAGCGGGAGAACTTGCTTCCTGAACAATGGGACCCTACAAGTCGATCTAAAATAGTCTCTCGCATACTATACACGGGTCTCACTCTCTAAAATCGAGTTTCGGTAAGGAGGGAAACAACCGTTTACGGGTCCTCTCGACTCGTGAGAGGGAAAAACTCTCTTGCAGGATCCTTATGACTTGTAAGAGAAAACCACACTTAGGAATCCTCACGATTCATAAGGAGAAAATCCCACCTACGAGATCCTCTAGATCCGCAGGGAGAAAAGTCTCTATGAGATCCTCACGGCTCATAGAGTTGAAAAAGTCTTAGGCAGCGGATCTGAACCCGCAGTCTAAGCCATCGTTATCTCTAAAAAAAAAATAATAATAAAGTTGTCTGCCAATAAGGTGCATTAAAGATATCATGCTGAAAAGAATGAAAAAGGCGAAGAAATGACACAGGAAATTATAAAAATGTGTATCTTTTATTCATAAATGTCGATCGAGTACAGGATATATTGTACTAAAGAATAAAAAATATATATACATATATTTTACAAATATAAATGATACAAGGAGAATTACTGGGAAGGAAGCATCTTGCATAGATTTAGCAATTGCTCGCATATGTCCTTCCGTGCCTTCTCTTGATCGGCTACCACCTCCAGCTCTGCCTCCACTTGGGCTCGTTGCTGCAAGACCGACGCAAGCTGCTCCCTGACGACCTGATAGGCAGCTTCCCGACTTGGGATATTGCGCTCAGCTACGTCAAGCTTCCGCTTCAAGTTTAGCCCATGGGAGATGCACTCCAAAAGACCCTAAAAGATAGTCTTCACTTGGGCAGCATTTGCCTCAACCTCAGCGCGCAGATGGGCCGTTTCGTTCGAGGTCTTTTGGCATTCCCTTAGTCTTAAAGCTGCTTCTTGCTCCAAGTGGCGGAAGTGCGAAGTGCTTTGCTCGAGCCAAGTTGTGCGTTGGGTGCTCAGGGCTAAAACTTCGGGAGAAGGGCGCATCGACTCCAGCCGATATAGACAGGCCTCGATCTCCCTGCAGTGATTAACCCAAGATTCGACGACGCCTTCGTTATGAAAATTTACGAGCGCCGCCAACATTGGATTAACCTCCACAGCGAAATCTACGGCAGAAGGGAGAGCGTCCATGTTGAGCTCCTCGATGTACCCGCTCAGCATGCCCAAACTCATCACAGCGCCCTTTGAAGACGGACGTTTCAAGAAAGGGCCTGCCGGTGAAAGGACGCGAGACTCAAAAGGGACCGGAGCCGGAACAATAGCTGCAAAATAAAACATGGTCAAACGATGGTTCAAGAGATGTTGAAGGGTTACCAAAAAGGAAATTTACTATACCAGCTGCAACGGACGGCAAAGCCGGAAGGGCCGGTAGCGCGGCAGGTCTTGCATCCCCTCCTTCGATTTGTGGCACCGCAATAAAGAAAAGGAAAAGTCAGAAATTATCCCATTGCTAGAAAAAAGGGGGTAAATGAAGATATTATAGTGAAAATATACTCACCGGCGCCACTAGAGGGAGAAGCGAGTTCGGATGGGAAAGAGAAGTGTGGGAGCAACACTTGATATAAATGATCAAAGAGCACTCCTGCAAGGGCACAATGGTATAATGTTAGTACAAAAGCTACATTTTTGAAAGATTAATGCATGAGTCATGAATCCATACCTTCCAACATCCGCGATGGTACAAGGGAAGGCGGGGAGGTGACCACCGCCAAAGCAGTAGTCGACGGTGCTCCCTCGAGCAATGGAGCGTCGGCACTGGCCGCACCTGCAAAGACAAGCTTGTTAGAAGAGATCGCAAGATATATAAAAAAAAGGAACGCTGGTGACTCAAAATTTACCCGACGAGCTGCCAGCAGAAACTGAAGCAATCCCCTCCTCCATTGACATGAGACCACCGCCCGTAGCCTCATCACCCGACTCGATAGGAACCGTTGTTGTGCTCGCGAGCCCTGGAGACGGCAAGGAACCATACGCGGGGAGGACTATGATTGGAGTATTACCAGATTCCTGGGAAAGAGCGGTTCGCTCCTCCTCAGGAATCGTGGCCGCCTCACCCGATACTCCTTCGGTTTTTGCGGTCGCGGTTGTCTCGTCCATCGGCACCGTAACGTTTCCAGCCTAGAGCGCCTCGCCCTCTACTGCCTTCGGCTCGGTTAAGACAATCATCTCATCTGCCGCCACTTCAGGTGCTGCATCAATGATCCTCTCGGCGGCGGATCCCTCAACCTCTGTTTCAGGCGCCGTGACCCCGACGACGGTGCTCGCTGTCGGCTCGGGTTCGACAAGTACCGTTTCCTCCATTCCCCTGGGTTCGACGGTCTCCGCCTCCCCCTCAGTCGGACTTGGCCCTGCAAGATGGAATGCATGCCAATGGCTTGATAATTCTTACAACAAGGTTCTGAAAGAAATGCTACCTGAAGAGGATTTATCGTTTGCACTCCGAGCCGCGCGCGCCACTTGCCTATGAGCAGTAGACAGGGCAGCAGGGGCCTCTTCAGAAGGAGTGTCGGCACGAGGAATAGTGCTAGGGCCCGCTCCCGTGGCCAAAGCAGCTCTGCGCGCCTTTGCTTCGCATCTCAACCGCTTCCGCTCCTCTCGAGCCGTTGAGACGGATGCCACTAGGGCTTCCTTGAGTGAGGCTTCTTCGTCCGTGAATAGGGACGCCTCTAGATTTTTCAGGGCATCCCTCGTCGTCTTGTCAAGCCGAGGCTCTTGTGGCAACTTCGACGAAGCCGGGACTGAGATAACGGACTCGGGAAGGATCCCTGCATCAATTGATACGACCCCTGCGAAGAAACAAAAGAGGGTTAGGTTGACTATCAGAAAAAGACAACAAAATTTCCTTATAAAAGAGAAAGGGGTGAAACATACCAACGCCTGCTAGGGCACGCTTCTCCTCCTCCTCCTGGAAGGTTTTCAGGGAGGCAGCAATAGCCTCTTCAGTAGAGACACCTGTTGAAAATGGAGCAAACATTAGTTAAAGATAATAATACAAAATGCAATAAAATGACAAATAAAGCGTTTGATGATTACCGGACTCAGCGAGTTTGCTTAACATCGCTTCAAGCCTCGCCGATCGCTCCGAAGCTGCAATGGCGGCAGCCAAATTGGTGTCCGCAGGGTCTACCACGAAGCCCTCATTGCTGCCATATTCACATATGGCCCCGGCGGGAGGAGCCGCAGGCTTTAAGCTAAGGATCGCATCGAGGGATAGGGTGGACTTCTTTTTCTTCTGTCCGCCAGCTTTAGATCCACCCGGAATAGCACGCTTGGCAGTCACTTTAGGGCGGTGAGTCCCGATATCCGCTCCTGCGCCAGACCCTGGCGATACCACTTTAACCGTCTTTGTGGGAGCATGGGGTGCCGGTGGTGCATCCACCGTAGTAGGCGGTGGCAATCCATGCGGGGGACTCAACACGCGTGGTCGGTCAGCTCCGGCATCTTTTATCGGGAGGGTGACCTGGATCCTTGGCTGCAAGGGAGCCTTGCGATCACCGCCGGGAGGCGCACCCCTACGGTCAACCAGCAGGCGTTTCTCCATTAAGATGATTGGACCCATAGCATGCGCATACCAGGCTACATATGGATGGATTATTTTAGGGGCACAGCTAGGTTCACTAATAAAAAATAGGAACCTGTATTAAGCCGGATGAAATGATGCATCGCATTCCTTATCCCCTTTTGGTTGGCCGCGGGTGTTTCCAGAAAGGCTTCCATCGGGATCCCTTGATTGTAACTCGATTGTCGGGCAAATCGATGTGGGTTATACCTCATAAAGAGAGCCGTCTCATTCTGCCTAAATACTAGGTAGCCCGGCCGAATGGAGTAAAGGTGGAGGATTTCCCGAGCCTTCAGTACAGAAGCCCCGCCCTTAAAGTCATCACGTAGCGGCACCACTGACTTAGTGGTCTCTGAGCCTATGGTGATGACCTTATCCACAAAAGAGATCTTCGTTCCGACTAGATATGAACGCAGGAGCAGTCCCCTAGAATCCCGCGGGGATGGAACCACGATGGAAGCCCCGATTAATCGCATGACCCTCGGAAGTCTGCATCTCTCAAAGAATGGAGGAGTCTTGTGAACACCAAACACCCCTTGTACACGCATCTCCATCCAAGAAGTGAAATAATGCATCGGGAAGTTGGCAGGCTGTACCCCAGGCTCATTAGCGTCCGCCGCTACACTAAGTCCATTGTAAAGGTGAGCCAGCCCGGCGATCCCTACCGATAGCTGCAAACCAGCAGCCATTTGATGCGCCGGGTAGAAGACGGAAGGCCGCATGAGGCGTGGGTGCATGGGGAGCGCGAAGCTGCATAACCATAGACCCAAGAACCCTATGAAAAAAGTCTCCTCGTCCATGCCGGGAACGGCGATCTCTGAGAAAGGGACGTTGGCGATACCGGGGAGATAAAAATCCCGCTGGCCACTTTCCGATGAAGGTCGGCGGTCCAAGCCGAAACCAAAGGGGTCAGCAAGCTGAGCGAACTTCTCGCCTTGCTCTGATAGGAACTCCGGGCGGATAAAGCGAGCAATGAAATCCGCGAAACTGATGCCCCGGTCGCCCGATTCCAAATGGAGTTCCTCATAAATCTCCAACACCTTCACCAAGCCCGGGTGCTGATGCTGAATGGCATTCTCTGGAGTTAAGTCAAGTACTAGCTGCTTGGTGGCGAAGACATACTCGTCAGGAGGAAGCAGCTCCTCGTAGTGTTCCCCCCTCATTGGCAGACCTGAAATCTCAGCAAATTCCTCCAAAGAAATGGAGACTTCCCTATCCGCTATCAGGAAGGTATGGGTGGGGATATTCCATTGTTCAATAAAGGCCTTTATCCACCACGTCGGAGGAGAGGGATACTCGAAAAGCGAAACGTAGACGGCCGAGTATAAACCAATCGTCATCAGGTGAGCCCTCTTCGCCGCCAAAATGTAACGGGCCCATTGCAAATATCCGGCAAGCGGTCGCGGGATCAGTCCAATATTATAAGCCTGTCCCCAAGGGCGTGCTTCACCCTGACAGATTCGCCTCCCCAAGATGTCTATCGCCGGTGGCGGCTGCACCGGGATGGCACCGATTGCAGGCTGAAGGAGGTCGTCGGAGTTCCAATTTTTGACCTCCACGGCATACTCCACCGGAGGCTTGTCCGCATAGGGGATCGTAACTATGGGCTCAGAGGGTGAGGCGGAGCTGAAGCTGCGACGGCCTTGGATGATTTAGCTGTACCACCTTCCCCATAGGTGAAGTTTCTTGCACTCGGGATCATGATCTTTAATCAGAGCAAACACCACCCAGTCCACTGGCGAATGGGGGAACCCTCCTTCCGAGCGAACAAAAGGGAAAGACAAATCTTCAGACATGTTTCCCGTAGAAAAAGAAAAAAAAATATAACCGTTAGTGTTCCAATGCTTCACATTTCAAAGTCCTACATCACACTACAATGCAGTGGGTAAGGGACCAAAGGGGGACCCACAAAATCAAGATGACGGCGCATCATTTGATAAGACAGTCCCATCATTGGATGAGACTGTCAGTTAATGAAAAAGACCCCCAAAAGAATATCCTTATTGGGGGGAAATCCCTAAAGACAAGGAGAAAATCTCCTCTTTTAAAGCAAAGCTCTGTCACAGAGTGACATTTGTCAAACTCTGGTCTCAGGGGAATAAAACTTCCTAAAAAAAGAGCCTAGCTCTGTAATAGTAATGAAAACTATAACTCCTAAGGATTAAAATTTTTTTTTTGGGATCTTAAAAATTCATGAAAACTTTTGGGAGTTCTCCATTTTTATATATAAAAAAAAAAGAGAGGAGAGATCTACATTTGATCTATGAGCAGGGCTCTGTTCATGGGTTAAAACCCAGGAACAAGATCTCTGTAAAATTTTGAGAGCAAGGCTCTGTTGAAGAAACCCCAAAGGGGTTTTCTTTAGATCAAAGATCTATGAGAGCAAGGCTCTGTTGAAGAAACCCCAAAGGGGTTTTCTTTAGATCAAAGATCTATGAGAGCAAGGCTCTGTTGAAGAAACCCCAAAGGGGTTTTCTTTAGATCAAAGATCTATAAGAGCAAGGCTCTGTTAATTAAATTTAATTTAAATTAATTTTTTACCTAGAGTGATTCTAAGTTCTGAACTTTAAAGTTCTTAAGAAGAAGCAAGAGCAAGGCTCTGAGAGTTCTTAAGCAAGAGCAAGGCTCTGAATCAAAGTTCTTGAAACGGTAAAGAAATTAAAGGACCAAGGGTCATATTTATAGGCGCCTGCGCCTCTTCACCTGACCTCCATGATCCAACGGCCAGGATCTTGCCACCGCTGCACTCACGTGCGCGCCACGTGAGCGCAACGGTGGGGGGCATTTGTTCCCCCAATCAGAGCAAGGCCCTGTTTGAATTTCAAAAAATTCAAATTTTGAAGCAACGCTTCAGATCCCGTGCGCTGCGCGCAACTTGCCACGTGTCAGAAGTTGACTCGGCAGCACAACGCCAAAGGCAATGCGTCCAATCAGAGCAAGGCTCTTTAAAAAGCAAAAGCAACGCTCAGTTGCGCAAGCGCTGCGCTGCGTGACACGTGTCTGCGCAGCTGCGCAAACACAACTGCGCAAGCGCACCGCTGCGCGACACGTGTCTGCGCAGTTGCGCAAACGCTGTTGCGCAAGTGCACCACAGCGCGCCACGTGTCTGCGCAGTTGCGCAAGTACAACTGCGCAAGCGCACCGCTGCATGACACGTGTCTGCGCAGTTGCGCAGACACTGTTGCGCAAGTGCACCGCAGCGCGCCACGTGTCTGCGCAGTTGCGCAAGCACAACTGCGCAAACGCACGTCTGCGCGACAAGTGTCTGCGCAGTTGCGCAAACTCTGTTGCGCAAGTGCACCGCTGCGCGACACGTGTCTGCGCAGTTGCGCAAGCGCAGCTGCGCAAGCGCCTCACTGCGCGACACGTGTCACGCGCTGGGGAGTTGCGCAAAAATAGAATGAAGATTTAAGGAAATTTTTTCTGTTCTTGTTAAAACAAGAAGATTTCTTCTGTAAAACAGGGGCCTTTGGATCAAAAATCCAACGGTGGGGAAAATTCCCCAAATCACTCAGAAAAGATCTTTTTAACAAATTTAACTGATTTTTGAGCACTATAAAAAGGACCCCAGACCCCATTTCAAAGAGAGAGAGATTGGGTTTAAAAAAAAAAGAGAGAAGAGAACTCTTGAGAACTCCTTGAGAACACAAAAAAGAAGGTAAAAACCTTTGAAATAAGAGAAAATTCTCTTAGGAATAGATCATTGATCTAAAAACAAGATCAGTGATCTTCAATAAATAAATAAGTAAATAAATAAATAAAAATAATAAAAATAGTGCCTTGCACTTGCTATGAACCTTTGGTTCTCTGAGACAGAAAGAAAAACCTTTTTCTTTTCTTTGATCTAAATTTAGATCAAGAAATTAAAAAGTGCTCTGCACTTCTTTTCTTGAATCTAAAAGATTCTTGGTGCTTTGCATTACTTGAAGGGCCAGGCCCAAATCAAAAAGGCCTAGCAGGCCTAAAAAAAAGGGGCAGACCCCAAAACAAATTGATGCTCTGCATCCTTTCTGGGCAAAGCCCAAATAAAAATAAAAAGAAATGCAAAAGCAATGTTGGACATTTTCAACCGGACTTAGCCCAGTCGTGGCCATAAGTCCTTAAATTAAATTGACTGAGCAAAATGGCTCTCCCAAATCAATCTACATCCGGTTCTAGGGTACATCTCCGAACTCCTTTGACATCCATCGTTGTAATTCCTCGACGACGTCAAAGAGGTGATGGGTCCCAACGACCACACACCCATATAGACTGCGGGGTCCTTAAACTCGTGGACCGAGACGTCCCTAAACTAATATTGGACCGAAACGTCCCTAAACTAATGTGGGACCGAAACGTCCTTAAACCAAAAGACCACCACGTCCCTAAACTGGCAACGGACCACTATGTCCTTAAACTGGCAACGGACCACCACGTCCCTAAACTGGCAACGGACCACTATATCCTTAAACTGGCAACGGACCACTATGTCCTTAAACTGGCAACGGACCACCATGTCCCTAAATGGGAACAATAGAGCCTTCAAATGCTCTTTTGTCGGATTTAAACGGTCCTGTTTAAGTTGATCTTAGCCCCAAACATGGCTAACATATCCTTAAACATTTAAATGAAATATAAAACCCTAAATCAACTTCGGTTCGAGGGTACATCTCCGAACTCCTCTGACACCTGTCGTTGTAATCCTTCAACGACGTCAGAGAGGTGACGAGTCCCGACAGCCATATATCAAATGAATCACGTTTAAGTTGATCTTAGCCTCAACGAGGCTAACGCATCCTTAAACTAAAATATCAAACCCAAATCTAAGTAAATACGGATTTGGACTAATCCACGTCCTACGGGCGACGGCATTACTCAGTCTCCGTATACAATCTACGGGCAACCACAAACAAAATGAACACACACGACACGAAGTGAAATTCTGGAGAAGGAGAAAGTGGTTACCGCGATGCGGTAGCGTAATTAACTGCAGAGGCTTGCGCCTGTAGGGAAGAGCGTCCCCACAATCAAAACCCCCTCAAACGAGGGGGAATCTGAAAAAGTCTGCTACATCGGCCGCATCTGTCTAAACCTTCGATACACGGTGCCATAAATCAACTTGGCATCTTCGAAGAGGTGGATGGATAAAACCAAATAGCATCTGCCCCGAATCTCACCGTCAGGACTTCGCAGCCCTGTGCGGCCGTCTTTCGGAGGGGAACAATCTATCGCCCATCTGTATGGGTCGAGAAGGTATACGCTAGTCTACTCTGGTATATCGATGCCCCGTCTCGATACACCCACGACTAGTGACCTTGAAGGATGTACTTATGGACTACCATGTCCCCACTAGTATGATCCGCATCATAGTCCAGGTAGTCAAGTACACATCCTAAGGGCTTTACCAACATGTAACAGAGAGACAATCAGTGTATACGTTAAGGTAAAGAGCAACCAGATAGCATACTATCATGTCGAGCAAGAAAGTCCTCCCTATATATGTCCAAGCATCCACTACAATATACATCCAATGTACAGTAATGGCCTCTAGGGCATACATATAACTAACAATCTCCCACTTGCACTAGGGCCATCTGATAGCAGTGGTTGTAGTATCTCATATTCAACCATCCCATAAAAGTCTCTCTCTGGGAAAAAGGCCTTTGTGAGTGGATCCGCCGTGTTGTCCTCTGAGTCTACCTTCCTAACCTCGATCCCCTGGAGATCAACCATCTCCATGATCAGGTGATACTGCCTTAGAATATGTCTGGATCACTGATGGGATGGGCGTTCCTAGGCATAAGCCACAACTCCATTGTCACACAATGGTAGGAACGAAGTTCATCTCATGAACGAATATACACCCAGACTTCCTCTTTGGTAGCATCTTTGGTAACGATATATCTTGCCTTTATCGTCTAGTATGCCATGGTATCTAGCTTGGAACTCTTCCAACATACCGTCCCTTTACTGAGGGTAAAGACAATGCCTGCGACTGACATTCAGTCGTCCTTATCACCCTGGAACCTTTCCAGTGATTCTTCCCAGGATCAATTGATACCATCCCACTACAGCTAGTGAGAATCCTAACATCCAATTAGATTTATCTCATAGATCAAAACTCAGGATTTAGAAGGTATCACTTTGATCCTATATGGATAATCCTTGTGATAAGCGGAGATTGACTGAGCGTAGCATAGGAAACTTCTTCCCTATCAAGAGTATGTCATCCACGTACTCTACGAGGATCACCACCATACTCCCTACTACCTTTTTGTATATACAAGGTTCATCTACCATTTTGATGATGTCAAACTCTTTGACTAACACATCAAAACAGACGTTCCAATTCCGCGATGCCTGCTTTATCACATAAAACATCTTGCACACGTTTCCGCTGCTCCCACTGTCTACGAAGCCCTCTGACTGTGTACTTACTGACTCTCTTCTGAAACATCATTTTAGAAAAGCAGTCATGACACCCAACCACCAGATATCGTAGTCATGGTATGTAGCAATGGCAAGTAGGATCCGGATGAACTTAAGCATAGCCACTGGAAAAGGTTTCATTATTATCCATGCCTGGTCGATGACGAAAACCTTTAACAAGTCTAGCTTTGAAAGTCTCAACTTTTCCATCTACACCATGTAATCTTCTCAAGATATACTTGCTCCTGATGGGGATTTAACCCTTCAGATATAGCAACCAAAGTCCATACTTTGTTGGTGTATAAGGATTCCATCTCAGATCGCTAAGCATGCAGCTATTCTTATAGAGTCCTACTCCTGATGGCCTGCTCAAAACTAGTTGGGTCAAATCCTCGCTCCCACTGTCATAGAGAAACCAAAGTATCTCTCAGGTGGGTGAGGAACCCTACTAGATCGGCGGAGAGGCTGAGGTTCGTTGGTTACTATTGAATCCTTTGGTTCTACCAAATTATCAGCTGCAGTTTGTATAGCTGGAACTCTTTCCAGTTCTACCTTATGACCACTAATTTCTTCTCAAGAAATTCCCTTTCACAAAGGTGGCATATTGAGAAACAAAACATTTTTGTTCCTCGGTTTGGTAGATGATATTCCTTTGCTAATGCTTAGGATATCCAACAAACTTCCACAGATCAGACTTTGCCTCGAGCTTGTCTGGATTTTGCTTTTAGGCATAGGCCGGACAACCCCAAATCTTAACCGACTTAAGAGATAGGCTCTTCCCATACCATATCTTATATGGAGTGGTAGGCACTGATTTGATTCGAACCCAATTCAATAGGTATGCAGCTTCTCAAGTGCACAACCCCCTAAAAGAAATAGGTAACTCAGTAATACTCATCATAGAGCACACTATATCTCATAGGGTGCTATTGCTCTGCCCCGATATACCGTTGTGCTATGGTGTATACGGAGGAGTAATGCTGAGAGAGAATCTCATTCTCCTTTAGAATAGTCCAGGAATTTTATGCACAAGTATTCTCCTCCCTGATCTTATCATAGGACATAATACTTATACCCGGTTTTTGGTTCTCTACTTCTAACTTATATTCTGTGAATATCTCAAAAGCTTCGGACTTATGTTTCAACAGGAACATATGGCTGAATCTTGAGAGATCATCAGAGAATGTAATGAAGTACAAAGAGCCGGTCCTGACATGTGTAGACAGGGGACCTTACATACATCATCATGTATCAGTCCCAAGAGTTTACTAACTCTTTTTCTGTTTCCAATAAACAGAGCTATGGTCATCTCATCTTTGTGACATGACCGGCAAGTTTCACAAGATGTAAATTCAAACTGATTTAAATATGCATCTACATGTAACTTCAGCTAGTCGGGTCGCATTGATATGACCTAGTCTACAATACCTCAAGAAGGATTCGTTCATTTCTGAACTATTCCTCTTGTGTGTGTTCTGTATACTAAGAACTGTAGTTTGATTTAGAACGTCAATGCTTTTAGATAACGTGCCTGAACCGATCAACTCTTGATATAGGAAATGTTCAAAACATTATCCAACAATACAAAATTATATCCTTTTTTAATAAATAAAGAGATTGATATGATTTTGTATATCAGGTTCGGTATCTAATAGCATTTTTTCAGAATCAATGTATTTGGAAATACAGGGTGACAGTGACCAACAGACTTGGCTGCAACACTTGCACCGTTTTCTGTCTCATGAAACTTATTACCCGTTCTCAGTTCTCTACCTGTCTGTAGCCCATGTAACAGATTACATATGCGGGATCCTGACCCGGTATCACATACCCAGGACGTAAAGGATACTGAGAAACAGTTCTCTGTAATGAACACACCCGAAGAAGATGCATCGGCATGCACTTTCTTCGTTTGGGTGGCACGGGAATTCTGGTATTCCCCAATTTCCTGCTCTGTCTTATAACATTTATAAGTTGGAGCGGGACCAACGTTCCCCAGCTCAGTATAACAAGCGGGTTCGGTCAATACATCCGTATTATTATCTTGATTAAGGCGTGATATGGTCGCTACCTGGAGAGAGAGAGAAGAAAACACTCAGCGTATGCTCTTGCAAGATTAGATTGGTTATATATTTTATCTAATCAGGATGGCTCCCACTGTTTTTATCAAATCTTCCTTCAAACCCTAAAAGGAAAGACTAGTCAGGATTAATTACACGCTACAAGTTCGGCAATCTTTCAGCCAGGCCAGTGTCGGTACTTTGAGGGAGGTCCCCCGTGCTTTCGCACGAACCTAATTAAAGTAAACCTCGTTTTTCCAGAGGCGTAACCTCGTTTTCCCAGAGGCGTAACCTCGTTAACACCTTTCTAGACACCTACTTGATCGGCTAATTGTAATGTGTAAAACTCTCCCAGGAGTAACTCTTACTCCCAGCGGGTATCGGGATCCAACTATCTCATAGAAGGTATGCAATCTCATTGCAAATTTCAACACTTGAAATTCCCGATAATATTTTGCCCCTAACCTCCTATGACCTTGACAAAGGCCAACAAACCATAGGATGCTAGTCAAGTTCAACCCGTCATTTCTTGATTGAATTAAACCCACCCGCACGACCCTTGACAAAGGCCAACAAGGTCGTACGACTACCCTAACCCAATCTGCATCATATGCATAAGCAGATAAGCACTAGTCAGCTACCGCACACTACGCCTTGACAAAGGCCAACAAACGCAGCACGGATACTAACTACTACTTATCTGAAATGACGGAGGGCTACGACAGTTTTTTTTGAAAACCTATTGCGTAATGAACTTGATATCGTTGTAGAATCAAATGATTTTGAAATTGAGTGTTTTTTAGGCTTTTCTAGTTTTGCTAAAGGGGTCACTCCCGATGAAGGGATCGTCGGCCCTTTCCTCATCGAATAAGGTGCAGGATATATCATATATACCGCTGTGCAAAGCAAAAACTATAGAAGCAATCAAAAGACAAACCGAGAGTTGTAGCATCTGCCAGTTATTGCTAAAGGGGTCACTCCCGGTGAAGGGATCGTCGGCCCTTTCCTCATCGAATAAGGTGCATGATGTTCTACAAGGAACACCGCGATGCAAAGCAAGAACTGTAGCTACCTTTTTTATTTTTGAAAATTTGATTCCACAACATCTTTTAGGTTTCTTTTCTTTCATTAATCTCATTAATGAATGTCCCATCATTTAAGTCCACCTAAACATCACAGATAAATATAACGTACGCTTATGCCATCCGCATTCGCCTCGATGTACCGTCTGCACCGTTAGGTTAGGTAACTAACGGCAGAGTGAGGCAGGGCTAGTGCGGGTGTAAAACATAAGCAACGTCTATATAATATATCATATATACTATATACAATATCTATCTGAACAAATCACATGATCACATCACAGATAACGCAGCAGAAAATATCATATGAAATATTGGATATACTAGGACGTCCGTGTTTTATTTTGAGCCTGTATAAAACACGGATTCCACGGTCGTGATGAATAGCCAATCCCACACTCCTAGACCCCTACGAGAGCGGCAAGCAACCCTACCAATTCTAGAGTTAGGAGACCCGGACTCGACTCCTCGAGATGGTCTCCCACTGGACCCTAGAACCTGGTTACTTGTGCTCCCCTCCTTGGGTCTATCCTAATGCGGAAAAGTAAATAATATACATCAACGGTGACATCTTCCGCAACTTGGAAGTGCCCCAATAAAAGAATATTACATACAAGTTTTTACATGAATGAAAATGGAAAAACACTCATCTCACATAAAACCCCCCGGCTATTCAAACACGACGATCCAATATAACATATCCAGCAACACATAACATCACATGTCATCAATGTAAGTAAACATGCGTATCCCAATTGTCGTTGACATATAGCAACGAAACCGGCGATATCACATATTACACTTACGTTCACAGAAAAGAAAGTGTAAAACTACAACAGTTGGAATCCGCAACCTCTTTAGACATCGCATGCCTAATCAAATGAATTCCTTAGATATCGCATGCCTAACAATTATAAACCCCGCATTTTAGTCTCATTGTCTAAAACTCTTTTCAATATCAAGTCGGGCAATTCAACAAGATTCCCGACATGTGATCGAATGCTCGTCGCAAACTTTAGTAGACGGCCACACCCCCGATACCGTCGACGAAGTGCACTAAGGCGGAACACCGCTACCGCGAGCACCCGAACGGATGCTTTCGGCGACGGGGTTCTCCTACAGTCACTTGGTCGGGGCTATGGGGCGTGGCTATCTATTAAGTTTACCGGCGAGTATCCGCGTACGCTACGTGATTGCGACGGACTTTTGATCGCATCAAAATTCCGTGGCAACCGATCATTTGAGACTAAACTGCTATGTTTATAACATTCAAATGTTGTTGATTCCAATTATTGTATCACATTCTAGATAAATAGAAAATTTTAAACTTTCCGATCGAACAATCAAACACCCAAATTTTCCTGAAACAGCTCAACACTTGAAATAAGTTTAAAAACATCCATTTCATGCCACAGTACCAACGGTCCAGCCGTAGAAGGATCAAGCCAACGCCTCACATGTAGCACGCCGTACTGCCCCAAACCCTAAGGTTCAAATGGCAGTTCAAGATGGTCACATAATCGAGTTAAGGATTGTTGTCTTCTAAAGGGTCCATCGCGTTACTTGCACTCTTTAGAACGTTCTTAAACTACAGAAAAAAAATCCAACACTTGGAAATTTTCCGGCAGGGGAAAAAGTGGGTATTTATATCCGGTCGAACTTTTTAACATGTTCTGAATATCCGGAAAACAATACGAAATTAAATTTTCCGATCGAATCGAAGAATACAAAATAAACCCCAAAAATACTCAACACTTGAGTCAGATAAAAATACCCAGAAAATATCAGGAAATCAAATTGGAACATTACTGTGCAAAAAGAAAACGGTGACGTCACCTTATGGCCGCGGAACCGCCGCACGAGCCATGCTCATGCCGCGGTTCCGCGGCGCTTTAGGCGCCAAACGTTGTCGTTTTGCACACTTTTCCATATAATTGCCTGCTGATATTTTTAAGCATTTTTAATTCAGAAAAATCCTAGAATTTAAAAAATGTACAGAGAGGGGTTTAAAGTGTCGATTCCGGGTTCGATCGGGGTTTTAACTTCGTAAACACATCGCCTAATGCTCTAGCTAGGTTCTGATACCACTGTAGGGTTCCTAGGCACACCCAAGAGGTTCTATAAGGCATCAACCATGCCAAAATCAAAATTTTATGTTCCTAACAACTTTATGCAAGATCGTTAACTAGAGATTAGGCGAAACGACAAGTAAGCAAACTACTTTGCTACTAAGTGAAAGGGATTACAACCTTTGTAGATCCGATCCTCCACTTCTTTAGCTCCATGATGACATCCCTCCGCTGCGATTATCGGGATCCTGGACTCTAGCGTTGGTTTCATCAGAGAAATGAGCGGGCTAGGTCGTTGACTTCGGTGCCGAAGATGATCTACGTCGAGGCGACTCTAACTCAAGCTCCATCTTCACTAGGTCATGAAACTTGTGAAGAAAACACCCCATACAACATGGCAAGTAGTAGAGGATGAAGAAATAGGAAGTGGGTTCACTTTGGATTTGGATTTCTCACTTGATTTCATCACTTGAAATTTTTCAAGAAAGGTTTCTTCACTTCATGAAGAAGATGAAGAAGAAGAAAAGAAAATGAATTATTTTGTAAAGAAAATTCAAGTGAAGACTTATCAAAATGCAATCATGGGTTAGTAAACTCATGTAGAGAGCAAACCATAGTTTAGGTAATGATTAGGTCAAAAGAAAAAACAAAATGGTTAAGACTTTTCAAAGAAGCTTGAAAATATCATGAAGCTTCTAACAAATAACAAATAAAGCCACCATTTTGTTTTTACAAAATGAAAAAAGAAAATAAAACCCTATCCATTAACTAAACATGGTGTAAATCATACACATACCCAAGTTTGCATGTATCATCAAACATGATACAAACTAGTGCACAAAAATATATCACATATGCAACTTGTGCACATCAAGTGAGAAAATCAATCTTAAGTGAACAAATACTAGTTAATGTAAAGTAATATATCAAATATATAATTATACATTAAATCATTAAATCAACACTTGATTTAATGATCCGGTCATATTGCATATAACCGACTAATATCAAGTGTATCAATATATCGAATCAACATTTGATTCGGTAACCCGGCTATATCTTATATAACCGTCCGATGATACAAATCGCGAGAATAGAATTCAGTATCACATACTGGTATTATTCTCGGTCCCTCACATATCTCATATGCGATCCTATTTCGTTTCGCTTCAGCCAGGAAACCTCTGTGTAGGACTCTAAAGACTCGTCAATACGCCGGCAACAGGTGATGATCATATCAAACACCCACAAGCCGCAAGCGGTCTGCTAAATGTAACGGCCACTCGGGTATTGAGCGATCAGAAGATCAACGAGTAAGCCCGCTCACACTCCTGTGAATCCAACCAGTAACACTTACCGTACAGTCCGGTCTGATCGTCTGATATGTCGCATATCTTGCCTAGGGGTGGTAAACGTCAGACCCCAGTAGCTCGATAAGTCGTGTCGATATGTGGTCTATAACAGTACGAGATACTACTGATAACACTTACCAGTAAATCTCAGCAACCCTGGCCAGGGATTTCCGGTTATAGCCAATCGAACACAGCGCAACATCAACTCCCTATACCGGGAGAGACGAATCCCCTCCTATCGCTCATTGCCTCCATGTGAATCGGGACTGTACCCAAAAACCACCGTTTTGCACGCCCTCTTGGACGTGGTAAGGTGGAAATCAAAGCACAGTGGGAATCACACAAGACTCTATGACGATCTCGGGTCTACAGACTAACCTGTACCAGTGTCACCAGAGAACTGCCATCTGACGTAAGGTATAATACCATCTGGGAGTTCTCGGCGAGTCCGTCCAGTGTACCCAATCTCCACCGAGCACCCGTATATCATCTCTGATGTCAAACACCAATGGATATGGGATCATCCATCGCCCATCTGTATGGGTCGAGAAGGTATACGCTAGTCTACTCTGGTATATCGATGCCCCGTCTCGATACACCCACGACTAGGGACCTTGAAGGATGTACTTATGGACTACTATGTCCCCACTAGTATGATCCGCATCATAGTCCAGGTAGTCAAGTACACATCCTAAGGGCTTTACCAACATGTAACAGAGAGACAATCAGTGTACACGTTAAGGTAAAAAGCAACCAGATAGCATACTATCATGTCGAGCAAGAAAGTCCTCTCAATATATATCCAAGCATCCACTACAATATACATCCTATGTATAGTAATGGCCTCTAGGGTATACATATAACTAACAGGTTCAGCCAATATGGTGTACATGTCGTATGTTGGTACATACGGGTGTCCGATTAAATATGTGCACTTGCTACGTAGACTTTAATCAGACGGTTGATAATACTAGTGGCTTAGGATTAAGCTGGATTATTAAATCGAGTTTTGATTTAATAATTGATATATGTATTTGTATATACGTATTCTAGTATTATTGTTCACTATTCGTTTTCTCTCTTGGCTATTCGTATTTTTGTACGAATACGCATATATGTATTTCGGTACATGTACCGGGAAGTATTCCGTATTTTATATGGAATAGCTTCTATATGTTTTGCCACCACATTATTGATTTTCCATTTATGGAAAAATCATTTGTTTTATAATGAGGTGGATGGTGTGAGGTGGCATGAGGCATGGACCATGGTATGGTCTTTTGAGGTATGGTCTCATTTGTTTAATGGAATTAGAAAAATAAAATGTTATTTTTTATGATGGGGGAGAGAGAGAGGGGTCGGCCACTTTTGGTGGGTGTTGATTTCTTTTTGATTGATTACATTATCACAACACTAGCCTCCTTACTCTCTCACTCTCATTCTAAGAAAGACTTAGCCATTTTTAGTTCATGCAAAAGCTTCCTCACCTCCATTCATCTTCTATGGTTGCTCTCATGAGCATAAGAGTTGAGAGAAACTTGTAGTGACACTTTCATACACCCCCACTCTCCATTGCTAGCGACTTTGGAGCGTCGGTTATCTCGTTCGACGAGGTTGGAGGTTGCGCCGTTTCCTTCGGGTGGATCATCGGAGACGAAGGAAGACCGGCAATCAAACCACATCAAGGAGCCTCTAGGAGCTTGGAATGAAGACCAAAGGACACGGATCAACTCGGTATAACGATTCTAACTCTTAGTTAGTTTGCTAGTTTAGGGTTTAAGGTCGATCCGTATATCGGGGCCGGTTTAATAAATTTTTGTTCCGCATTTTGGCAGCGTTTCGATGGCCGGGACGCTGCCGCAACCCTTCATGGTATCAGAGCTACCCTTTAACCCCTTACTAGCTTGTTTAGACGTGCTTAAAAGATCGATCGACGGAAATTTCCAAAAACACGATTCCATTTTTCTGTTCTCTGCCGATTTTCAAAAGTGTTCAAAAAATATTTTCCAGTGGCTTAAAAATCCATGCAGGTTTTTTTTAGGGTATAGAAAAAATTTGGGCTCCTGATGCTTCTAACGCGCCGCGGAACCGCCGCACTTACCCCCTATTGGCGGCGGTTCCGCGGCCAATTAGTGGCGACGGGCTTCCAAAATTTTCCTGTAGCTCTCTGACTTAGAATTGTGATTTTTGACATATTCTGTTTTGGCCCAGATTTCTGTTTCAGTGCTGGTTTTACTATTGGGGCCAATTTAGAAATTTAGTCGATCGATATTTTAAGTGGGCGTTTAACAATACACACATTTCTATCTACGACCGTGAATGTCATTTGATCGGTAAACCTGTCTAACTGCTATATGTTCTTTTAGACGGGTTTGCGAACGTGACATTCACGTTGATGTTTTGTGTTGTGCTGTGATGTTGGTTGGATCGTCGTGGTGGATAGCCAGTGGTGCAATGATAGTATAGTTTTAATTTCATTTGTACATTTGATATTGCGGGGCGAGCGTCCGACATGTGGACTGTCGTCACTGCCATTTCGTATATTATTCTTTTGGGGCACGACTGGGATGAGGTCGATGTCACCCTTGTATATTATTTTATTTTCTGTACTAGGATTACCCTGCGGTGGAGTGCACGAATAGCCGGGTTCTAGAGGGCAACGGTCCGCATCACATGGCGTTGAGACGGGGGGACCTTACTCTAGAATTGGCGGGCTATTCGCCACACTCGTAGGGGGTATAGGTATGACCCACGGAGGGGCGCTCAAGTTACCGGATTCTGAGAAATGCCGGGTGGCCCATTCACGTTGTTGAAGGGGGCTGCCTCACTTCTGGTTTTGGCGGGTAACTTGCCGCGCTCGTAGGGGTCTAGGTTTCATTGCACATGCTATCCACACGACAGGGAACGTCGGGTCTCACTTGCGGCTCAAGTGAAACTCGGGGCTCCAGATTATCCACCATTCTGTATTGCTTCTGTGATGTTTCTGTGATATTGCTTTATATCATGCCTGGGACGATTGCTATATATATTTATATATACTAGTAGATATTGTATATGTTTTGCACCCGCGCTAGCCCAGTCCCCGCTCTGTCGTTAGTTAAGTAACCTAACGGGTGATGACGGGACCCAGTGGCGAATGCAGATGGTATATACGTACATTTTATTTTCGTTGTTTTCTGGTGTGATTAATGTTAGGTTTACCTAGCACCTCATGAAGGGTTTGGAAGCATCACATGTCTCAAGATCAAATTTTTAAGGTACTAACTGAACATACAAAGAATCATCACTAGAAAATTAGGGTTTCTTAACATAAGCAACATCACAAGTAAATAAAGCTAGGGTTTTGAGAGTACAACCTTTGTAGCTCCCTACGCTAGACTCCTTGGCTACTTGAGGGTTGGAAAAAGTCCGCTTGAGAACCTCTAGGTCCACGATGATCCACCCGGAGTCCTCTTTGTCCAAGCTTGAAACTTCACAAGATCAAGAGATGAAATGGAAGCTAAACACTCTTCACTAATGGGCAAGACTAGTGTAGAATGGTGTTGTGGTTGGTTTTCTCACTTCAAAATCCTACTTGGTAAGTCTTTTGCTCATTTGAGAGAACTAGAGAGCAAAAGAGAGGAGGAAGAAGATGATGGCTCTAGAAAACTCAAGAGAATGATAATATCTTATGAAAAATAGAAAATATAAGTATATATATTTTCTACTCTTCATCTCAAACCATGGTTACATAATAAAGATATTATTGTACTTGAGTTAAAAGACAAAAGGAAGATTAACTTATGGTTAAAAAGTGGGTGAACAAAGGTTAGTTCAAAGAAGAGTGTAGAAGATAACCATGGATTAATCTTTTTCTTTTCTTTTGTTTTAAAACAAATACAAATAATATCTATATATAATCATAAGGTGTGAGTCATATATTGCCACCATCTTCTATATATACAACCATGATAGAATGATGTATGCATGTATGTGTGCATGCACATCCATATGTGCATGAACAAGAATGAATGCATACATGCATGCATACATCCCAAAAAGACAAGAAAAGGATTTCTAGTGAGAAACTAATGGTGAAATGATAAATCAACACTTGATTTAGCAACGCGGTCATATCACATACGACCCGACCAAAAGCAAGTCGCCCGATTAATATACGGTATCTTATACGTGCATTTTAACCGGGTCCATGCGCATATCGCAAATGCGCACCACAACGTTTCACCTGGACTAGGTAACTCCATTGTGGGACTCTAAGACTCGTCAATATGCCGGTAGTGGGTGATGATCATATCAAGCACCCCCAAGCCGCAAGCGGTCAGCTAAACGTAACGGCCACCCGGGTATTGAGCAATCAGAAGAAAACAAGCGAACCTGTTATAACTCCCGTCGAGCCAACCGGCAACACTACCGTACAGTCCGGTCTCTTCGTCAGATATCCTGCATATCGAGTCTAGGGATGGTAACGTCGACCCCAATAACTTAATAAGTCATGCCGATGAATGGTCTATAACAGATCGAGAAACTACTGATAACACTTACCAGTAAACCTCAACAGCCCTGGCCAGGGACTTACTGATATAGCCAGTCGAGCACAACACAGCATCAACTCCCAATACCGGGAGAGACGAAACCCCTCCTATCGCTCATCGCCTTCGTGTGTCTCGGGACTGTACCCAATGGCCACCTGTTTGCACGACTCAGTAGAGCCGTGGTAGGGTGGTAATCAAAGTACAGTGGGAGAACACACAAGACTCTATGACGATCTCGGGTCTACAGACTAACCTCTACCAGTTTCACCTGAGAAATGCTATCCGACGATAGATATAATTCCATATAGGAGTTCTTGGTGAGTCCGTCCAGTATACCCAGTCATCACTGAGCACCCGTATACGATCTCGATGTCAAACATCGATGAATGTGGGAACATCCATCGCCCATCATATGGGTCAAGTATCATATACGCTAGTATACTCTGGTATATCGATGCCCCGTCTCGATACACCTACGACTAGGGACATTCCAGGATATACTTATAAACTACAGATGTCCCACTAGTATGATCTCTATCATAATCACAGTAGTCAAGCCAATATCCTCAGGGCTTTATCAACATGTATGAATGAATAAAAGTATGATCAAATCAACATGTCGGATAAAGAAGAACCAGATAGCATACTATCATGTCGAGCAAGAATGTACACTGAATATATATATATATATATATATATATATATATATATATATATACATACATACATGTATAAATACATCCACTATCATATAATGGCCTCTAAGGCATACATATATCCAACAATTAATTGATGGGACTGCATAGATTCTTATCAATGCAAGGATAAAACAAACCTATATATATGATGTTGTTGGAACCAAGTTTTTAAAAACTGACATTATAGACGTTCTCTTTTGCTTTGCACAGTGGTATTCAGTTTGGAATATCCTGCACCTCATTCGACGAGGCAAGGGCCGAGATCCCTTCACAGGGAGTGACCCCTTGAGTAAAAGTTTGCGTCAACGTAATAACTTCACTATAGTCGATTACTTTTGCTTTGCATCGTGGTATTCAGTTTGAGATATCCTGCACCCCATTCGACGGGAGAGCCGAGATCCCTTCACCGGGAGTGACCTCTTTAGCAAAAGTTTTCACCACTATATATTTATAAAACCACTTGGATTCCTTCAACGATATCAAGCTCATTACGTTAAAGGTTTTTCGCCAAAAACCAGCCGTAGCCCTCCGTCATTTCTTACGAGTATTATTTAGTATTCGTGCTGCGTTTGTTGACCTAGTCAAGACGTAGTGTTCGGTAGCTAAGTGGTGCTTGTTTGTTGCATTTTAAATGCGATTGGTTAGGATAGTCGTGCGGCCTTGTTGACCTAGTCAAGGGCACGTGCGGGTGGGTTTAATGCAATCCAGAATAATGATGGGTTAAACTTGACTAGCGGTTTATGGTTTGTTGACCTAGTCAAGGTCATAAACCGCTTGGGGGTAAAAACACACATCGGGAGTTTCAAACATACATGAAACTTACCGGGCTTGCGCATACCTTCTGGAGTGTGGTGACTTGAGTGGCTTCCATCAGGTTACCATGCGATGATAGTTGGATCCTGATTCCCACTGATGAGTAGGATTACTCCTCGGGTAATTCCGACTAATTCTCCTTTTGGGTTTGGAGGAGAATTCGAGTAAACAGTGGGAGCCATCCTGATTAGATAAAATGATTAACCATTCTGATTTAGGTTAGAGTGCACGCTGAGTGTTTCTTCTCTCTCTCTCTCTCTGGCTGCGACTATGACCCAACCTTTGACTAAAACTCATGAAACCAAGTTGACCGAACATTCTTAAAACACTTTGGCTTTTGGAATGTCACGGTGTCGCATACATCATTGCCATTTCTATATCATCTTTTGCATTTCTCCAGAACACCCCGTATTATTACGAACATTCACTTCTATTGGATAAATCCATCGTATGGTTATATACGAACTCGAAGGAACTTTTTCGAGGATGGATTCTGGTTCTGGAGAGATTGAATAGGATTATTCGGTTGTCTTTTCTCTTCACCTTCTCTCAGGCTGTGAGGGCTCCTAGGATTAGGAGAGGGTACACCTATTGAGCTTATTGGATAGTCTTCCTCCAGACCATAGGCAGGTGCCGAACGGTAGGGAAGGAAGAAAACCAACAAGCTTAACTGTGGTGTACAGAAGGTAATAAGTAAAGACATATAAAGGGATTAGAATAATGGCAAAGGAAATTACGATCACCATCATTCACGACAAAGACTGAGTATACCCCTGCCACTCCTACATCAACTTTGCTTTTCTCTAGAACACTCCGTATCACTACGGATATCCACTTCCATTGGATAAATCCATCGTATAGTTACATACAAACTTGAAGGAACTTTTTCGAGGATGGATTCTGGTTCAGGAGAAAAAGAATAGGATTATTCAGATGTCTTTTCCCATTACCTTCTCTCAGGTTGCGAGGGCTCCTAGGATTAGGAGAGTACACCTATTACGCTTATTGGATAGTCTTCTTCCAAACCTTAGGCTGGTGCCGAAGGACAGGGAATGAAGAAAACCAATTAGCATAAAGGAGGTGTACAGAAGGTAATAAGTAAATACATAATAAAGGGATTGTAGTGAGGGCAGGTAAGTATATGGTTACTGTCATGATTCAGGATAATGGAAGAGGCGTTACTAGGAATACCAGTTAACCCTTTTGAAACATTTTTATGTTTCAGTTTCACTGTGCAATGTTAATTGAAAACTGTTTTCCCAATTGGAATCTAACTCCAGGGTATGTATTTACCAGATCGGTTTCTCACATCTGTATGTTATTACGGATGGTGAGTGGGAGTAAGATATTGAGAATTGGGTGATTAGATCTTCATTATATCGGAATTCATTGTAATTGGTGATATTTGAGGAAATCATCTGGTTTTTTCCGGACGACAAATATTTGGTTTTGAATATCCGTTGTTATGCACAAATTTCAAACTGATATATCTGTACGTTTATTTTATAAAGTGAGATGTAAATTTTTGAAATTGTGTCTATGACATTTACCTATATCAGTTGGTGATTAGGTAAGGTGCATTCAACAGCGGTGTAATTCTTCTTAACCATAATACGGTTTTTCAACCTACGAAGCACAGGGTTTGAGTTATTGAACTCATGGGACTTATACAAAGTATTGTATGTTGTCCAGTGTCCATTAGGACAAAGGGGTTGGTACTCATACTATATTCTGTTTACTTATGACTTCTCCAGTTCTGGACATGTATTTCGTTGAAATGCAAGGTCCAGATATTCAGAAGTTATAGGTATAAGAATAAAGTAGAGGACCATTTATTGGAAGTATCAGGATTCTTCGATGAAGTCGAAAATGTAGATACTTGTGTCTAGTATTCCGCTGATAGTAATGGTTTTGAGAACTTGCTTCTCTTTCGGGTTACTCATATGTGGATGCACTCCTAGATGAGTAATGTTGATTGTCCTCTTTCCATTTGGTTGATATGCACTGGAGACAGCTGCATGATTTTGAATCTGGTTCCAATTAAATTAGTGCTTTTGTTTCTATATTAGATTTATATAGAATCAATTTATGTCTTAACGATGTTAAGATATAGGGAGTTGTCCGGCTGATGCTTAAAACCAGAATCCGGATAAATTCAAGGCACGTTTCAGTAATGGCTGTTCGTGGGTTATCCCGGGCTTTGACGAGGGATAACTTTCTACCGTCAGGAAGATCAATATTTATATTGTTCTTGACTCGCCACAGTTTTAGTAAAATGGATTTTTTCAGAAAAGCAATAGTGGGAGTATGGTAGAACTGGAAGTGATTCCAGAACTACAAATGATCACTGATGATTTAATAGAACCTAACGATTCAATTAGTTTCGAAGTTCCATTAGCCACTCCGCAGATTTTGGTGGGTAACCTCAGGCACCCGAGAGGTACTTCGGTCTTCTTAGAGACGGTGACAGGGAGGTTCTTGTTTACCCAGACTTTCCATTGCTGCTGTTCTAGACTATAATACCCGGAAGGAGGATGAGTATAGCGTCGTTCAAAACTAGTTTTGGAAATGTACGTGTATATGACTCTGCCGGAGGGTTGTTGTAGTCAGTGGGAGCAGCGGAAGCATAGTGGGCAAGTAGCTTATGTCTATTTATAGACTAAAGCAGGTATAGCGGAAATAGATCATCTATTTTTGATGTGACAGTCATAGGTCTTGACCTCATCAGAATAGGAGATGGATTTGGTAAGAAGGTAGTAGAGAGTGATGTCCAGGTATTGGGATGACATGCACTTGATAGGAAGAGATATTCCTATACTACGATCGGTTGTACTTTGGTTGTCACACAGTTGTTTCTCCACATAGGATATGGATGTAATATCAGGTTTTCTGGTTACTAGATCTATGGTTTTGGATATAGATTTGGGAAGTATCCTAATCTGGGTATTTTGACATTAAATGGACGACTCCTGGCATGGTGGTCTACCTGCAGGTGATAGAGTCAACCTCTCTAAAGGTGTCTTACAGACTAAAGGGGAGAGGGTTCTACATGATTAGCATATCACTTGCTTAGGCAATTGAGTTAATCATGAAATGTCAAGTACTACACCAGATATTGTTTTTGCACTAGCTACAATAAACATATATTAATCCAATCCTGGAGAAACATTGGGAAGCAGTTTATTGAACAAAAGTGAATGTTCTTGGAAAATGATTACGGCAGCCTCCTTCGGGAGACGGTTATCATTTCAGGCTTCCAAGGTGACCTGAATGACAGAGTGACTGTCAGAGTTATAGTTTTTCCTTCTTTTGAGGGACGGTATGTTGGACAGGTGGTCCAAGCGAATACTGAGGAAAGGCATGGCGCAGGATACTGATTAAATTCAGTAGACGATACAGTCTAAGAAGTTTGCTGGATTTGGAGTTCATTTGTGAACTGGGTCCTATCAGATATCCAAACAAATTCTAAGACAGGTATTGCTCATTTCGGGAGATAGCTTTCTCCGTGAAGTTGAGATTAAGAGAGATACAGAAAGAAACACTGGAGCGGATCCACTCACTGAGGCTATTTCTCGAACGCAAAACTGATTGCGTTGAGAAGTTGGGTGTTCGGTATCACACGGGCTGTGAGTATGCGACATTGCAATAATTGACCTTAAGTGCAAGTGGGAGATTGTTGGCTATAACAAGGCAATTATCATAGTCGCGGACTTGTGATTATGATGATTGAGTGAGGACCTATACCGATAAAGCAGTCTTACTCAAGATGATAGTATGCTATCTGGTTTGTCTTTATCATCATGTACATGTTGATAGAGCCCATAAGATTCCTGCTTGACTGCCAGCATTATGATGGTGATCATATATGTGGGAGCTGGAGTCTATAAGCACATCCTTAAATGTCCCTAGTCGTAGGAGTATCGAGACCGGGCATCGATACTCCAGTGTAGACTAGTGTATACTGATCGAGACCCCGACGAGGGGCGGTGGCCAGGTCTCACAAGCCATTGGTGTTAGTTTGTTCACCTAAGATAGTATACAGGTACTCATTGGGATATGAGTACACTGTACAGACTCGTCGGAAACCTGCTAGTTGGTATTATACCTATTGTCAGATAGCAGTGTTAGTTATATGTATGCCCTAGAGGCCATTACTGTACATACGATGTATATTGTAGTGGATGCTAGGACATATATAAGGATGACTTTCTTGCTCGACATGATAGTATGCTATCTGGTTGTACTTTATCTTAGCATGTACTCTGATTATCTCTATGTTACATGTTGATAAAGCCCTTAGGATGTGTACTCGACTACTGGGACTATGATGAGATCATACTAGTGGGGCCACGGTAGTCGACGAGTACATCCTATAACTGTTCCTAGTCGAGGGTGTATCGAGACAGGGCATCGATACACCAGAGTAGACTAGCGTATACGCATCTTGACCCATATGATGGGCGATGGATGATCCCATATCCATCGTTGTTTGACATCAAGGATGGTGTACGGGTGCTCAGTGGAGACTGGGTACACTGGACGGACTCGTCGAGAACTCCCAGATGGTATTGTACCTCACGTCAGATGGCAGTTCTCCGGTGACACTGGTACAGAGTAGTCTGTTGACCCGAGATCGTCATAGAGTCTTGTGTGATTTCCACTGTGCTTTGATTTCCATCATACCACGTCCAAGAGGGCGTGCAAAAAGGTGGCTTTTGGGTACAGTCCCGAATCACATGGAGGCAATGAGCGATAGGAGGGGATTCGTCTCTCCCGGTATAGGGAGTTGATGTTGCGCTGTGTTCGATTGGCTATAACCGGAAATCCCTGGCCAGGGTTGCTGAGATTTACTGGTAAGTGTTATCAGTAGTTTCTCGAACTGTTATAGACCTCATATCGACACGACTTATCGAGCTACTGGGGTCTGACGTTTACCACCCCTAGGCGAGATATGCGACATATCAGACGACGAGACCGGACTGTACGGGAGTGTTACTGTTTGGATTCACAGGAGAATGTACAGGCTTGCTTGTTGATCTTCTGAGCGCTCAATACCTGGGTAGCTGTTACGTTTAGCTGACCGCTTGCAGCTTGTGGGTGTTTGATATGATCATCACTTACTGCCGGCGTATTGACGATTCTTTAGAGTCCTACACAGAGCTTTCTTGGCTCAGGCAAAACGGAGTAGGGGCACATATGTGATATGTGCGAGATCGAGGATAATACGATATGAGATACCGTATTCTATTCTCGCGATATTTGATATCAGCCGGGTCATCGGATCAAGTGTTGATTCGATGAATCGGTACGAATAAATATTAGTCGGTTATATGCGATATAACCGGATTGTCGGATCAAGGGTTGATTCGATAATTTAATGTATAATAATATATATGATATATTAAATTACATTAACTAATATTAGCTCACTAAAAGATTCTTTTTCTCACCGGATTAATACATTGATATATATGCGATATATGTTAATTGTATTATTTTCTTTTGTTGCAAATATATAATATATATGTGATATATATTATTGTGACATGATATGATTTATTATAAAACAAGTTTAAGGATGATAAAAAGGTATTAGGGTTTGATTAAGGTTAGCTCCTTCTTGTTCATTCTAGAAGGATTCTATTTTGTCATGATAAAGATATTTTGTTATGACTCATGCTTTGACCTAACCAAACCCTAACTCTAGTTTATTCTCTACATAGGTTTAGCCTCTCATCCTTGACCATGGTTTGATAATCAATCATATATTCTTGATTACTATTCATCACAAAAGGAATTCTATTATCATTGTTCATCTTCTTCCTTCTTCTTTCTTCATGGAAAAAGCTTACTAGCTTTTTCCAAGTGATGAATAAATGTGAGAAAAAGATAAATAAAGAGAGCAAAAATCCTACTTCATCATCCTCATCTTCCCTTGCCCTTTAGATGAGTGTGTTCACTCAATTTTAGTGAGTGTTAGCTTGTGTTAATGAAACTTCAAGGTAGATCATCTTTGTATCGAAGATCGGAAGCAAGACTGCATCTTTCTCTTCGTGGAACCTCTCGAGAGTCCGGAACCCGATGATCGCAGCGAAGGGACCACAACACGGAGCTTATGAAGTGAAGGACCGGATCTACAAAGGTTGTAATCCCTCTCACTTAGTGTTAAAGTGTTTAGCATGTTAGTTTTCGCCTAATCTCTAGTTTAAAGATCCGTATTCGGGTTGTTCGGCACGGCTAAAATTTTAATCGGGCATGGTTGATGCCTCGTAGACCCTTGTGCGTGTACCTAGCAATCCTACAGTGGTATCAGAGCCAAGCTAGAGCTTTAGGCGATGTCTAAACGAAGTTTAAAGTCCGATCGAACCCGAAAACCCCGATAAAACCCCTTCTCTGGAAATTTTTCAAAACTGTGATTTTTTTCATATTAAAAATGCTCAAAAAATTCAGCAGGGTATTTCAGGAATTACTGTGAAAAACGACACCCTAACTCAACTGTTTCACCGCGGAACCGCGGCCAAACCAAGGCATTGGCGGCGGTTCCGCGACCGTTACTATTGATTGATGGTTAGTTTCTGCACAGTAATGACCGTCTGTACTTCCTGATTCTTCGGGGTATTTTTATTTCTACTCAAGTGTTGAGTTTTCTGGGTTGTATTGGGGACTCGTTGTTTCGATCGGATATTATAACTTTGTTTAGTTTGTCCGGATAATTTTAGAAACTGTTAAAAAGTTCGAACGGATATCAATAACTCACTTTTTCCCCTGTCGGAAAATTTTTCAAAAGTTGGATTTTTCCGTCGTTTAATGACGTTCTAAGTCATGCAAGTAACGCGGTGGACCCTCTAGAAGACAACAAACCTTAACTCGATTATGTGACCGTCTTAAATTGCCTTTTGAACCTTAGGGTTTGGGGCAGTACGGCGTGCCACATGTGAGGCGTTGGCTTGACCCTTCTACGGCTGGACCATTGGGATTGTGGCATGTGATGGATGTTTTTAAACTGTTTTCAAGTGTTGAGATAAATTGGGGAAATCTTGGATGTTTGATTATTCGATCGGCAAGTTTAACACTGTCTTTTTATCTGGAATGTGATACAATATTTGGAATCTACAGGTAGTTATGAGATAACTAATTTGAATGTTGTAAATCTAGCAGTTCAGTCTCAAATTGATCGGTTGCCACGGAATTTTGATATGATCAAAAGTCCGTCGCAATCACGTAGCGTACGCAGATACTCGCCGGGTAAACTTAATAGACAGCTACACCCCATAGCCCCGACCAAGTGACTGTAGGAGAACCCCGTCGCCAAAAGCATCCGTTCGGGTGCTTGCGGCAGCGGTGTTCCGCCTTAGTGCACTTTGTCGACGGCATCCGGGGGTGCGGCCGTCTACTAAAGTTTGCGACGAGCATTCGATCAGGATGTCGGGAGTCTTGTTGAATTGCCCGACTTGATATTGAAAAGAGTTTTCGATAATGAGACTAAAATGCGGGGTTTATAATAGTTAGGCATGCGATATCTAAGGAATTCTTTTAGTTAGGCATGCGATGTCTAAAGTGGTTGGGGATTCCAACTGTTGTAGTCTTACACTTTCTTTTCTGTGACCGTAAGCGTAGTATGTGGTGTATCGCCGGCTTCGTTGCTATACATCAACGACAATCGGGATACGTATACTTGCTTACGTTGATGATATGAGATATTATGTGTTGCTGTGATATGTTGTATTGGATCGTCGCGTTTGAATAGTCGGGGGTTTTATGTGAGATGAGAGTTTTTTCTTTTTCATTCATGTAAAATTCATTTGTATGTAATATTCTTTTATTGGGGCACTTCCAGGTTGCGGAAGATGTCACCGTTGTATATTATTTACTTTTCCGCATTAGGTAGACCCAAGGCGGGGAGCATAAGTAACCGGGTTCTAGGGTCCAGTGGGAGACCATCTCGAGGAGTCGAGACCGGGTCTTCTAACCCTAGAATTGGCAGTGTTGCTTGCCGCTCTCGTAGGGGTCTAAGGATGTGGGTTTGGCTATTCATCGCGATCGTGGAATCCGTGTTTTATACAGGCTCGTATTAAAAACACGGACGTCCTAGTATATCCAATATTTCATATATGTTCTTCTGCTGCAATGTTCTATGATGAGATCATATTACTGCCTGAGATGAATGTTTATATTATATATATTATATATATGTTATATTGCAGATTTCGTTTCAAAATGAGATGCTTGTGAAGCATAATAAAATGGGACTTCATTAATGAGATTAATGAAACTAAAAGAAACCTAAGATGTTGTAGAAACTTGTTTAAAAAACTGGTAGCTCTAGTTCTTGCTTTGCATAGCGGTGTTCCTTGTAGAACATCCAGCACCTTATTCGATAAGGAAAGAGCCGAGATCCCTTCACCGGGAGTGACCTCTTTAGTGAAACTAGCAGATACTACAAACTCGGTTTGTCTTTTGATTGCTTCTATAGTTCTTGCTTTGCATAGCGGTATATTTGATATACCCTGCACCTTATTCGATGAGGAAAGGGCCGACGATCCCTTCACCGGGAGTGACCCCTTTAGCAAAACTAGAAAAGCCTAAAAAACACTCCATTTAAAATCACTCGATTCTACAACGATATCAAGTTCATTACGCAAAAGGTTTTCATAAAAACCTGTCGTAGCCCTCCGTCATTTCAGATAAGTACTAGTTAGTATTCGTGCTACGTTTGTTGACTATGTTAAGGCGTAGTGTGCGGTAGCTGATTAGTGCTTATCTGTATAAGCATATGATGCGATTGGATTAGGGTAGTCGTGCGACTTTGTTGACTATGTTAAGGGTCGTGCGGGTGGGTTTAATTCAATCGGGAAATGACGGGTTGAACTTGACTAGCACTTATGATTTGTTGACTATGTTAAGGTCATATAGCTGCTAGGGGTAAAATATTATTGAGAATTTCAAGTGTTGAAATTTGCATGAGATTGCATACCTTCTATGAGATAGTTGGATCCCGATACCCGCTGCGAGTAAGAGTTACTCCTGGGAGAGTTTTACACATTACAATTAGCCGATCAAGTAGGTATCTAGAAAGGTCTTAACGGGGTTACGCCTCTGGGAAAACGAGGTTTACTTTAATTAGGTTCGTGCGAAAGCACGGGGGACCTCCCTCAAAGTACCGACACTGGCCTGGCTGAAAGATTGGCAAACTTGTAGCGTGTAATTAATCCCGGCTAGTCTTTCCTTTTAGGGTTTGAAGGAAGATTTGATTAAAACAGTGGGAGACATCCTGATTAGATATATTAGGTAACCAATCTAATCTTGCAAGAGCATACGCTGAGTGTTTTCTTCTCTCTCTCTCCAGATAGCGACCATATCATGCCTTAATCAAGATAATAAAACAGATATATTGACCGAACCCGCTTGTTATACTGAGCTGGGGAACGTTGGTCCCGCTCTAGCTTATAATTGTTATAAGGCAAAGCAGGAAATTGGGGAATACCAGATTTCCCGTGCCGTCCAAACGAAGAAAGTACATGTTGATGCATCATCTTCGGGTGTGTTCGTTACATATAACTGATTCTCAATATCCTTTACGTCCTGGGTATGTGATACCAGATCAGGATCCCGCATATGTAATATATTACATGGGCTAAAGAAAGGTAAAGAACTGAGAACGGGTGATAAGTTTCATGAGGCAGAAAACGGTGCAAGTGTTGCAGCCAAGTCTGTTGGTCACTGTCACCCTGTATTATCGGAATACATTGATTCTGAACAAATATTATTAAATACCGAACCTGATATACAAAATCATATCAGTCTCTTTATTAGTAAAGAAAGATATAATTTTGTAATGATGGATAATGTTTTGAACATTTCCCATATCAATAGTTGATCGGTTCAGGCACGTTATCTAAAAGCATTGACGTTCTAAATCAAACCACAGTTCTTAGTATATAGAACACACACAAGAGGAAGAATTCAGAAATGAACGAATCCTTCTTGAGGTATTGTAGACTAGGTCATGTCAATGCGACCCGACTAGCTAAGTTACATTGAGATGCACATTTAAATCTGTTTGAATTTACATCTTGTGAAACTTGCCAGTCATGTCACAAAGATAAGATGACCATAGCTCTGTTTATTGGAAACAGAGAAAGAGTTAGTGAACTCTTGGGATTGATACATGCTGATGTATGAAAGTCTCCTGTCTACACAAGCCAAGACTGGTTCTTTGTACTTCATTACATTCTCTGATAATCTCTCAAGATTCAGACATGTGTTCCTGTTGAAACATAAGTCCAAAACTTTTGAGATATTCACAGAATATAAGTTAGAAGTAGAGAACCAAATACGGGTATAAGTATTATGTCCTTTGATGAGATCAAGGAGGAGAATACTTGAGCACGGAATTCCTGGACTATTCTAAAGGAGAATGAGATTCTCTCTCAGCATTACTCCTCCGTATACACCACAGCGCGTTGGTGTATCGGGTGTTAGTTATATGTATGCCCTAGAGGCCATTACTGTACATTGGATGTATATTGTAGTGGATGCTGGGACATATATAGGGAGGACTTTCTTTCTCGACATGATAGTATGCTATCTGGTTGAACTTTACCTTAACGTGTATACTGATTGTCTCTCTGTTACATGTTGGTAAAGCCCTTAGGATCTGTACTTGACTACCTGGACTATGATGCGGATCATACTAGTGGGGACATGGTAGTCCATAAGTACATCCTTCAAAGTCCCTAGTCGTGGGTGTATCGAGACGGGGCATCGATATACCAGAGTAGACTAGCGTATACCTTCTCGACCCATACAGATGGGCGATGGATGATCCCATATCCATTGGTGTTTGACATCAGAGATGATATACGGGTGCTCAGTAGAGACTGGGTACACTGGACGGACTCGCCGAGAACTCCCAGATGGTATTATACCTCACGTCAGATGGCAGTTCTCTGGTGACACTGGTACAGAGTAGTCTGTTGACCCGAGATCGTCATAGAGTCTTGTGTGGTTCCCACTGTGCTTTGATTTCCATCTTACCACGTCCAAGAGGGCGTGCAAAATGGTGGTTTTTGGGTACAGTCCCGAGTCACATGGAGGCAATGAGCGATAGAAGGGGATTCGTCTCTCCCGGTATAGGGGGTTGATGTTGCGCTGTGTTCGATTGGCTATAACAGGAAATCCCTGGCCAGGGTTGCTGAGATTTACTGGTAAGTGTTACCAGTAGTTTCTCGATTTGTTATAGACCTCATATCGACACGACTTATCGAGCTATTGGGGTCTGACGTATACCACCCCTAGGCGAGATATGCGACAGATCAGACGGACAGACCGGACTGTACGGAAGTGTTACTGGTCGGATTCACTGGAGTGTGAGCGGGCTTGCTCGTCGATCTTCAGATCGCTCAATACCCGGGTGGCCGTTACGTTTAGCAGACCGCTTGCGGCTTGTGGGTGTTTGATATGATCATCATCTGCTGCCGGCGTATTGACGAGTCTTTAGAGTCCTACACAGAGGTTTTCTGGCTCAAGCGAAACGAAATAGGAGCGCATATGAGATATGTGAGGGACCGAGAATAATACGAATATGTGATACTGTATTCGATTCTCGCGATGTGACATTGATCGGTTATATGCGATATAGCCGGGTTATCGGATCAAGTGTTGATTCGATAAGATGTTACTAATGATACCAGTCGGTTATGTGCGTCATGACCGGATCGTTAAATCAAGTGTTGATTTAATGATTTAATGCATAATTATATATTTGATATATTACTTTGCATTAACTAGTATCGGTTCACTTTAAATGGATTTTCTCGCTCGGTTGTGCGCATTGCATATGCGATATGATTTTATGCACTTGTTTGTATCATATTTGATGATACATGCAAATTAGGGTTTTGTTTTTATTTTTGGAAAATAAATTGCATAAAATAGAATGGTGGCTTTCTTTTGTTTTCTTTCATGAAGCTTCATGAACTTTTGGCTTAGTCACCATTTTGTCTCATGCTTAACCCTAACCAATTCAATTAACTCAAGTTAATTCTCTACACCTAACCATGGTGAGAATTATGATAAGATTGGATTTTTATTTATTCTTTAATGCTTATCATATTCTTATCATATTCTACTTCATCTTCTTCTTCACTTCAACACAAGAAGATAACCTAGTTCATCAATGGTGATTGATGAATATGAGTGAGAAATCCAATTCTAAAGTGAACCCACTTCCTATTTCTTCATCCTCTACCTCTTGCCAAGTAGTAGAGTGTGTTTCCTTCACAAGTTTCTTGACTTGGTGAAGTCGGAGCTTGATTTAGCGATGCTTCGACGTAGATCATCTTCGGTATGGACATCGACGACCTAGCTCGCTTCTTCTCCGATGAAGCCAACGCAAGAGCCCGGATCTCGATATGGACAGCGAGGGGACTTCGTTGCGGAGCTATGGAGGTGGAGCACTGGATCTACAAAGGTTGTATTTCCGTTTCCTTTTAGTTAAGTGTTAACTAGATTATAGTTTCGCCTAGATTTCTAGCCAACGGTCCGTATTAGGGTTTCTCGGCACCTAGAATTTTTGAAATTGGCATGGTTGATGCCTTGTGAGACCTCTTGAGAGTGCCTAGGAACCCTACAGTGGTATCAGAGCCTAGCTAGAGCCTTAGGCGAAGTCTAGACGGAGTTTGAAGTTCGATCGACCCGAAACCCCATCTCAAATAATGCTCTCTGTCCTTTTTCTAAAAACGTGGATTTTTCGAAATTAAAAATATGCAGAAAATCAAGCAGGGTTTTCTAGGAATTACTGTAAATTTCGTGGACCTAATTCAACTATTCCATCGCGTTTCCGCGGCATGAGCAAGGCTCATGCGGCGGATCCGCGGCCGTAGGGCCACAATATTTAAATTCGTTTGCACAGTAACTCCTATTTAACAGTGCTGGTTCTCCTGGGCATTTTTAATATTTTTTCTAGAGTTTGCATTTTCTGAGTTGTTTTGGGGATTCGGTGTTTCGATCGGAGTATCAGATTTTGTCTATGTGGCTTTCCGGATAAATTTTAGAATATGTTAAAAAGTTCGACCGGATTTAAATACCCAATTTTTCCCCTGTCGGGAAATTTCCAAGTGTTGGATTTTTCCGTAGTTTGACGACGTTCTAAGTAGTGCAAGTAACGCGATGGACCCTCTAGAAGACAACAAACCTTAACTCGATTATGTGACCGTCTTGAACTGCCCTTTGAACCTTCGGGTTTGGGGCAGTACGGCGTGCCACATGTGAGGCGTTGGCTTGACCCTTCTACGGCTGGACCGTTGGTACTGAGGCACGAACTGAATGTTGTTAGACTTATTTCATGTGTTGGATTGTATCGGGAAAACTTGGGTGTTCGATTGTTCGATCAGAAAGTCTAACATTTTCTATTATCTGGAATGTGATACAATAATTGGAATTCACAAAGAGTTATGAGATAACTGAATGAATGTTATAAACATAGCAGTTTAGTCTCACTTGATCGGTTGCCACGGAGTTTTGATGTGATCAAAAGTCCGTCGCAATCACGTAGCGTACGCGGATACTCGCCGGGTAAACTTAATAGACAGCCTCACTCCATAGCCCCGACCAAGTGACTGTAGAAGAACCCCGTCGCCGAAAGCATCCGTCCGGGTGCTCGCGGCAGCGGTGTTCCGCCTTGGTGCACTTCGTCGCCGGTATCGGGGGTGCGGCCGTCTACTGAAGTTTGCGACGAGCATTCGATCAGGATGTCGGGAATCCTGTTGAATTGCCCGACTTGGTATTGAAAAGTGTTTTCGATTTTTGAGACTAAAATGCAGGGTTTATAATTGTTAGGCATGTGATGTCTAAAGAATTCATTTGATTAGGCATGCGATGTCTATGCAGGTTGCGGATTCCAACTGTTGTAGTTTTACACTTTCTTTTCTGTGACCGTAAGTGTAATATGTGATATCGCCGGTTTCGTTGCTATATGTCAACGACAATTGGGATGGACATATTTACTTACATTGATGACATGTGATGTTATGTGTTGCTGGATATGTTATATTGGATCGTCGTGTTCGAATAGCCGGGGGTTTTTATGTGAGATGAGTGTTTTTATTTTTCATTCATGTAAAAACTTGTATGTAATATTCTTTTATTTGGGGTGCTTCCAGGTTGCGGAAGTTGTCACCCTTTGTATATTATTTACTTTTCCGCACTAGGATAGACCCAAGGAGGAGGGCACAAGTACCCGGGTTCTGGAGTCCAGTGGGAGACCAACTCGAGGAGTCGAGTCCGGGTCTCCTAACTCCAGAATTGGTAGGGTTGCTTGCCGCTCTCGTAGGGGTCTAGGGGTGTGGGTTTGGCTATTCATCGCGACCGTGGAATCCGTGTTTTGTACTGGCTCGTATTGAAAACACGGACGTCCTAGTATATCCAATGTTTCATATGTTTCTTCTGCTGCGATATCTGTGATGTGATCATGTGATGTTCTTTGATAGATACTTTATATAGTATATATGATATATTATATAGATGTTACTATGTTTTACACCCGCGCTAGCCCTGCCCCGCTCTGCCGTTAGTTACCTAACCTAACGGTGCACGAGGGGACATCGAGGCGAATGCGGATGGCATAAGTGTACGTCGTATTTATCTGTGATGTTTAGGTACTTAAATGATGGGACTTCATTAATATGATTAATGAAATAAAAGAAACCTAAGATGTTGTAGAATCGAATTTCAAAATAAAACAGGTAGCTACAGTTCTTGCTTTGCACAGTGGTATATGTGATATATCCTGCACCTTATTCGATAAGGAAAGGACCGAGATCCCTTCACCGGGAGTGACTCCTTTAGCAATAACTGGCAGATGCTACACACTCGGTTTGTCTTTTGATTGCTTTTAAGAGTTCTGCTTTGCACAGTGATATATATAATATATCCCGCACCTCATTCGACGAGGAAAGGACCGACGATCCCTTCACCGGGAATGACTCCTTTAGAAAAACTAGAAAAGCCTCAAAAGCACTCCATTTTAAAATTATTTGATTCTACAACGATATCAAGTTCATTACGCAATAGGTTTTCAGAAAAACCTGTCGTAGGCCTCCGTCATTTCAGATACGTACTAGTTAGTATTCGTGTTGCGGTTGTTTGGCCTCCGTCAAGGCGTAGTGTACGGTAGCTAACTAGTGCTTATCTGCTAACATATGATGCGATTGGATTAGGGTATTCGTACGGCGTTGTTTGGCCTCCGTCAAGGGTCGTGCGGGTAGGTTTAATTCAATCAGGAAATGACGGGTTGAACTTGACTAGCGGACTATGGGTTGTTTGGCCTCCGTCAAGGTCATAGCGCGCTAGGGGCAAAATATTATCGGGAATTTCAAGTGTTGAAATTTGCAATGAGATTGCATACCTTCTATGAGATAGTTGGATCCCGATACCCGCTGCGAGTAAGAGTTACTCCTGGGAGAGTTTTACACATTGCAATTAGCCGATCAAGTAGGTGTCTAGAAAGGTGTTAACGAGGTTACGCCTCTGGGAAAACGAGGTTTACATTAATTAGGTTCGTGCGAAAGCATGGGGGACCTCCCTCAAAGTACCGACACTGGCCTGGCTGAAAGATTGGCGAACTTGTAGTGTGTAATTAATCCCGGCTAGTCTTTCCTTTTAGGGTTTGAAGGAAGATTTGATAAAAAGCAGTGGGAACCATCCTGATTAGATAAAATAATAACCAATCTATTCTTGCAAGAGCGCACGCTGAGTGTTTTCTTCTCTCTCTCTCCAGGTAGCGACCATATCACACCTTAATCAAGATAATAATACGGATTATTGACCAAACCCGCTTGTTATACTGAGCTGGGGAACGTTGGTCCCGCTCCAACTTATAATTGTTATAAGACAGAGCAGGAAATAGGGGATTACCAGAATTCCCGTGCCGCCCAAACGAGGAGAGTGCATGATGATGCATCATCTTCGGGTGTGTTCATTATATAGAACTGTTTCTCAGTGTCCTTTACGTCCTGGGTATGTGATACCAGATCAGGATCCCAGATATATAATCTGTTACATAGGGTTACAGAAAGGTAGAGAACTGAGAACGGGTGATAAGTTTCATGAGGCAGAAAACGGGGCAAGTGTTGCAGCCAAGTCTGTCGGTCACTGTCACCCTGTATTACCAATACATTGATTCTGAACAAATGTTATTAGATACCGAACCTGATATACCAAATCATATCACTCTCTTTGGTAGAAAAGAAAGGATATAATTTTGTATTGTTGGATAATGTTTTGAACATTTCCTATATCAAAAGTTGATCGGTTCAGGCACGTTATCTAAAAGCGTTGATGTTCTAAATCAAACTACAGTTCTTAGTATATGGAACACACATAAGAGGAAGAGTTCAGAAATGAACGGATCCTTCTTAAGGTATTGTAGACTAGGTCAGATCAATGTGACCCGACTAGCTGAAGTTACATGTAGATGCATATTTAAATCAGTTTGAATCTACATCTTGTGAAACTTGCCAGTCATGTCACAAAGATATAATGACACTAGCTCTGTTTATTGGAAACAGAGAAAGAGTTAGTGAACTCTTGGGATGATACATGTTGATGTATGTAGGTCCCCTGTCTACACATGCCAGGACTGATTCCTTATACTTCATTACATTCTCTGATGATCTTTCGAGTTTCAGACCTATGTTCCTGTTGAAACACAAGTCCGAACCTTTTGAGATATTCATAGAATATAAGTTAGAAGTAGAGAACCAATAAGGGTATAAGTATTTGTTAGTGTATATGCCCTAGGGGCCATTATTGTATCATACTAGATTGTATATTACTTAATGGAAGCTTGGGATATTCACAGTTATATATACAGTCTTGCTAAAAATGGTAGTATGCTACTTGGTTTGTATCTACTTTAATATGTGTATATGTTTCTTGTAACAAATCACTTATACATATTAGTAGAGCCCATAGGATCTTTGCTTGATTACCAGCGTCGTGATGGCAGTCACACTAGTGGGGGTTGGGTAGTCTGTAAGCAACATCCTATACAGGTCTCTGGTCGTTGGATTGTCGAGATAGGGCATCGATATTCCGGAGTAGACTAAGTGTATACGCTTCTCATCCCAGTTGGGGAAATGGTCTATCCCACAGCCATCAGTACGCCGTACTGGAGATAGTATACAGGTGCTCGTTAGGTTACGGGTACACCGGACAGGACTCGCCGAGGAACTGATTGGTTGGTATTATACCCATCGTCAGTTATCAGTTCCCAGATGACATGAGTACAGCATAGTCCGCAGACTTGACACTGCTACTTCGCCTCGAGTGTGTCCCACTGTTCTTAGATTGCTACCCTACCACGGCTCAAAGGAGTCGTGCAAACAGGTAGCAGTTGGGTGCAGTCCCGAGCACTTGGAGGCAGTGGCGGTTAGATAGGATTCGTCTCTCCCGGTATTAGGAGATGATATCGCACTGTGTCAGAGAGCCATTACGCAAAGTCCCTGGCCAGGGCAAACGAGATATACTGGTAGGTTCCAGTAGCTTCTCAGGGCGTAATGGGCTTCGCTCCGACACGACTTATACAGCTCTTAGGGGACTGACGCTTGCCGCCCCCTAGGCTTGATATGCGATAGTCTTAGACGAACAGACCGGACTGTACGAAGATTGTCACATCAGGCTCAGTGGGAGTTCGGATGATTTTCCTCATCGGCCTTCTTATCGACATCTACCTGGGGACCGTTACGTACAGCTAGTGCCGCTTGCGGTCTGTGGTTAAACCCACTGCCAGCGTAGTGTCGAGTCTTTAGAGTCCCACACAGAGAGTTTCCCTGCTCCGGGCGAAACGATATAGAGGTCGTATGGTTTTACGACGAGCGTTCGGATATATACGTGTGTTTTCGCACGTACGACTTTTCGGACAGTTTATACTAGCCGGCTTTGGTTTAAGCCAGATTCTAGTATAAGGTTATTGGATTTATACAGTCTAAAGTTTTTCCGTGTTTTCATGGATTGGAGGGGCGTTCTCGTAATTTGTCGAGAAGGTTCTAGAAGAGTGGTGACATGAGGGGTTGAGGTGGCTTTTTCATGATTACTTTGTGTGACTCATTTATATGATTCATCATATCATTAATGCTTCATTAATGATCTAATGACTCACATGATGAATCACTCTCCTTGATTAAATGAAACATGGTGAATAATCAATTAATTGATATTATTTGATAATTCATTATGTATCATATATTCAAGTGAGAAGGATTTTTGTTCTCACTCTCATCTTCTCCTTCTCTCTCCTCAAGCTCACTCTCTCTTGAAACCCTAACCCTAACCTCTCATGTGTTGAGATCAAGGGTTAGATAGACTAAAACATCCATAACCTCACTCTATATCCTCTAGGTAGCTTAGATTAGCACTTTAAGCAACCTAGTTATCTCAAGTTTGAGATTAAGCTTGGCGTAGAAGCTTTCGGGTGGATCGTCTTTGATTCGAGGAGGTCGTGAAGTTGCCGATGTTCCAAGGAGCCTACGAGGAGTGGAGGACAGCGATGAAGACCCGAAGGACATGTAACGTGAGGTATAACTCCGGTACCGAGTAGTTAAACCTCTAGTATAACGTTAGCAATGGTTTAGATTACGATTCATGCGCTCAAGTCCGTGTTACGAAGCTTTGATAATCGTTTTTCATATATTCTGCCTCCCCGCGAGTTAGTGGGGTGCGTGACATGGACTTACAGTATTATGTCCTTTGATGTGATCAAGGAGGAGAATACTTGAGAATGAAATTCTTGGACTTTTCTAAAGGAGAATGAGATCCTCTCTCGGCATTACTCCTCCGGATACACCATAGCACGATGGTATATCGGGGCGGAGCAATCTCACCCTATATGATATGGTGTGCTCTATGATGAGTACTACTGAGTTACCTATTTCCTTTTGGGGGTTATGCACTTATGAAGTTGCATACCTATTGAATAGGGTTCGAATCAAATCAGTTGCCTACCACTTCATATGTGATATGGAAAGGGAAGCGCCCATATCTTAAGTTAGTTAAGATTTGGAGATGTCCGGCCTATGTCTAAAAGCAAAATCCGGACAAGCTCGAGGCAAGGTCTGTAATGTAGAACTGGAAAGGTTTCAGCTATACAAACTACAGCAGATGATTTGATAAAACCAAAGGATTCAGTAGAGACCAACGAACCTCAGCCTCTCCGCCGATCTAGTAGGGTTCCTCACCCACCTGAGAGATACTTCGGTTTCTCTATGACAGTGGGTGCGAGGATTGCATCATGAGATGATGACCCAACTAGCTTCGAGCTGGCCATCAAGAGTGAGACTCTGTAAGAATGGCTGGATGTTTAGCGATCTGAGATGGAATCCTTATACACCAACAAAGTATGGACTTTGGTTGCTATATCTGAAGGGTTAAATCACCATCAGAAGCAAGTATATCTTGAGAAGATTACTTGGTGTAGATGGAAAAGTTGAGACTTTCAAAGCTAGACTTGTTAAAAGTTTGCATCATTGACCAGGTGTGGATAATGATGAAACCTTTTCAAGTAGCTATGCTTAAGTCCATCCAGATCCTACTTGTCACGGCTACATACCATGACTGCGATATCTGGTGGTTGGGTGTCTTGACTGCTTTTCTAAATGATGATTTAGAAGAGAGCGTCTATAAGTACACAGCCAGAGGGCTTCGTAGACAGTGGGAGCAGCGGAAACGTGTGCAAGATGCTTTATAGGATTAAAGCAGGCATCGCGGAGTTGGAACATCTGTTTTGATGAAGTAGTCAAAGAGTTTGACATCATCAAAATGGTAGATGAACCTTGTATAAACAAAAAGGTAGTAGGGAGTATGGTGGTGATCCTCGTAGAGTACGTGGATGACATACTCTTGATAGGGAAAGAGTTTCCTATGCTACGCTCGATCAATCTCCGCTTATCACAATGATTCTCCACATAGGATCAAAATGATACCTCCTAAATCCTGGGTTTTTGGATCTATGAGATAGATCTAAATGGATGTTAGGATTCTCACTAGTTGTAGTGAGACAGTATCAACCGATCCTGAGGAGAATCACTGGAAGGGTTCCAGGGTGATGAAGACGACTGAGTGTCAGTCACAGGCATTGTCTTAACCCTCAGTAAAGGGACGGTATGTTGGAAGAGTTCTAAGCTAGATACCGTGGCATACTAGACGATAAAGGCAGGATACATCGCTACTTAAGATGCTACCAAAGAGGCTGTTTGGGTGTATATTGGTTCATGAGATGAACTATGTTCTTCCCATTGTGTGACAATGGAGTCGTGGCTTATGCCAAGGAACACAGGTCCCATCAGTGATCCAGACATATTCTGAGGCAGCATCACCTGATCATGGAGATAGTTGATCTCCAGGGAGATCGAGGTTAGGAGAGTAGACTCAGAGGACAACACAGCGGATCCACTCACAAAGGCCTGTTCCCAGAGAGAGATTTTTATGGGATGGTTGAGTATGAGATACTACAACCACTGCTATCAGATGGCCCTAGTGCAAGTGGGAGATTGTTAGTTATATGTATGCCCTAGAGGCCATTACTGTACATTGGATGTATATTGTAGTGGATGCTGGGACATATATAGGGAGGACTTTCTTGCTCGACATGATAGTATGCTATCTGGTTGAACTTTACCTTAACGTGTATACTGATTGTCTCTCTGTTACATGTTGGTAAAGCCCTTAGGATCTGTACTTGACTACCTGGACTATGATGCAGATCATACTAGTGGGGACATGGTAGTCCATAAGTACATCCTTCAAAGTCCCTAGTCGTGGGTGTATCGAGACGGGGCATCGATATACCAGAGTAGACTAGCGTATACCTTCTCGACCCATACAGATGGGCGATGGATGATCCCATATCCATTGGTGTTTGACATCAGATATGATATACGGGTGCTCAGTAGAGACTGGGTACACTGGACGGACTCGCCGAGAACTCCCAGATGGTATTATACCTCACGTCAGATGGCAGTTCTCTGGTGACACTGGTACAGAGTAGTCTGTTGACCCGAGATCGTCATAGAGTCTTGTGTGGTTCCCACTGTGCTTTGATTTCCATCTTACCACGTCCAAGAGGGCGTGCAAAATGGTGGTTTTTGGGTACAGTCCCGAGTCACATGGAGGCAATGAGCGATAGGAGGGGATTCGTCTCTCCCGGTATAGGGGGTTGATGTTGCGCTGTGTTCGATTGGCTATAACAGGAAATCCCTGGCCAGGGTTGCTGAGATTTACTGGTAAGTGTTACCAGTAGTTTCTCGATTTGTTATAGACCTCATATCGACACGACTTATCGAGCTATTGGGGTCTGACGTATACCACCCCTAGGCGAGATATGCGACAGATCAGACGGACAGACCGGACCGTACGGAAGTGTTACTGGTCGGATTCACTGGAGTGTGAGCGGGCTTGCTCGTCGATCTTCAGATCGCTCAATACCCGGGTGGCCGTTACGTTTAGCAGACCGCTTGTGGCTTGTGGGTGTTTAATATGATCATCATCTGCTGCCGGCGTATTGACGAGTCTTTAGAGTCCTACACAGAGGTTTCCTGGCTCAAGCGAAACGAAATAGGAGCGCATATGAGATATGTGCGGGACCGAGAATAATACGAATATGTGATACTGTATTCGATTCTCGCGATGTGACATTGATCGGTTATATGCGATATAGCCGGGTTATCGGATCATGTGATGATTCGATAAGATGTTACTAATGATACCAGTCGGTTATGTGCGTCATGACCGGATCGTTAAATCAAGTGTTGATTTAATGATTTAATGCATAATTATATATTTGATATATTACTTTGCATTAACTAGTATCGGTTCACTTTAAATGGATTTTCTCGCTCGGTTGTGCGCATTGCATATGCGATATGATTTTGTGCACTTGTTTGTATCATATTTGATGATATATGCAAATTAGGGTTTGTGTAAAGAATTAAACCTTGGGAAATGGTTAGGGTTTTTATTTGATTATTCATTTATTCATTTGTTTTTATTTTTGGAAAATAAATTGCATAAAATAGAATGGTGGCTTTCTTTTGTTTTCTTTCATGAAGCTTCATGAACTTTTGACTTAGTCACCATTTTGTCTCATGCTTAACCCTAACCAATTCAATTAACTCAAGTTAATTCTCTACACCTAACCATGGTGAGAATTATGATAAGATTGGATTTTTATTTATTCTTTAATTCTTATCATATTCTTATCATATTCTACTTCATCTTCTTCTTCACTTCAACACAAGAAGATAACCTAGTTCATCAATGGTGATTGATGAATATGAGTGAGAAATCCAATTCTAAAGTGAACCCACTTCCTATTTCTTCATCCTCTACCTCTTGCCAAGTAGTAGAGTGTGTTTCCTTCACAAGTTTCTTGACTTGGTGAAGTCGGAGCTTGATTTAGCGATGCCTCGACGTAGATCATCTTCGGCATGGACATCGACGACCTAGCTCGCTTCTTCTCCGATGAAGCCAACGCAAGAGCCCGGATCTCGATATGGACAGCGAGGGGACTTCGTTGCGGAGCTATGGAGGTGGAGCACCGGATCTACAAAGGTTGTATTTCCGTTTCCTTTTAGTTAAGTGTTAACTAGATTATAGTTTCGCCTAGATTTCTAGCCAACGGTCCGTATTAGGGTTTCTCGGCACCTAGAATTTTTGAAATTGGCATGGTTGATGCCTTGTGAGACCTCTTGAGAGTGCCTAGGAACCCTACATCGGGGCGGAGCAATAGCACCCTATTTGATACGGTGTGCTCTATGATGAGTACTACTGAGTTTCCTATTTCCTTTTAGGAGTTATGCACTTAAGAAGCTGCATACCTATTGAATAGGGTTCAAATCAAATCAGTTGCCTACCACTTCATATGTGATATGGAAAGGGAAGAGCCCATATCTTAAGTTTGTTAAGATTTTGGGTTGTCCGGCCTATGTCTAAAAGCAAAATCTGGACAAGTTCGAGGCAAGGTCTGTTATGTAGAACTAGAAATGTTCCAGCTATACAAATTGCAGCTGATGTTTTGGTAGAACCAAAGGATTCAATAGTTTCCAACGAACCTCAGCCACTCCGCCGATCTAGTAGGGTTCCTCACCCACCTGAGAGATACTTCGGTTTCTCTATGACAGTGGGAGCGAGAATTGCATCATGAGATGATGACCCAACTAGTTTCGAGCTGGCCATCAGGAGTGAGACTCTGTAAGAATGGCTGGATGCTTATCGATCTGAGATGGAATCCTTATACACCAACAAAGTATGGACTTTGGTTGCTTTATCTGAAGGGTTAAATCCCCATCAGGAGCGAGTATATCTTGAGAAGATTACTTGGTGTACATGGAAAAGTTGAGACTTTCAAACCTATGCTTAAGTCCATCCAGATCCTACTTGCCACGGCTACATACCATGACTACGATATCTGGTGGTTGGGTCTCATGACTGCTTTTCTAAATGATGTTTTAGAAAAGAGCATCTATAAGTACACAGCCAGAGGGCTTCGTAGACAGTGGGAGCAGCGGAAACGTGAGCAAGATGTTTTATGTGATAAAACAGGCATCGCGGAGTTGGAACATCTGTTTTGATGTGGTAGTCAAAGAGTTTGACTTCATCAAAATGGTAGATGAACCTTGTATATACAAAAAGGTAGTAGGGAGTATGGTGGTGATCCTCGTAGAGTACGTGGATGACATACTCTTGATAGGGAAGGAGTTTCCTATGCTACGCTCGGTCAATCTCCGCTTATCACAAGGATTCTCCATATAGGATCAAAGTGATACCTCCTAAATCCTGGGTTTTGGATCTATGAGATAGATCTAATTGGATGTTAGGATACTCACTAGTTGTAGTGAGATGGTATCAATCGATCCTTGGGAGAATCACTGGAAAGGTTCCAGGGTGATAAGGACGACTGAATGTCAGTCGCAGGCATTGTCTATACCCTCAGTGGAGGGACGGTATGTTGGAAGAGTTCCAAGCAAGAGACCGCGACTTACTAGACGATTAAAGGCAAGATACATCGTTACCAAGGATGCTACCAAAGAGGCAGTCTGGATATATATAAGTTCATGAGATGAACTTCGTTCCTACCATTGTGTGACAATGGAGTTGTGGCTTTAGCCAAGGAACTACCGTCCCATCAGAAATCCAGATATAATTCTTAGGCAGTATCACCTGATCATGGAGATGGTTGATTTCCAGGGAGATCGAGGTTAGGAGAGTAGACACAGAGGACAACAGCGCGGAACTACTCACAAAGGCCTTTTTCCCAGTAGAGACTTTTATGGGATGGTTGAGTATGAGATACTTCAACCACAGCTAATTGTTGGGTATGCGATACCACAACAGATGGCCCTAGTGCAAGTGGAAGATTGTTAGTTATATGTATGCCCTAGAGGCCATTACTGTACATACGATGTATATTGTAGTGGATGCTAGGACATATATAGGGAGGACTTTCTTACTCGACATGATAGTATACTATCTGGTTGTACTTTATCTTAACATGTACTCTGATTGTCTCTATGTTACATGTTGATAAAGCCCTTAGGATGTGTACTCGACTACTGGGACTATGATGAGATCATACTAGTGGGGCCACGGTAGTCGATGAGTACATCCTATAACCGTTCCTAGTCGAGGGTGTATCGAGACAGGGCAGCGATACACCAGAGTAGACTAGCGTATACGCATCTTGACCCATATGATGGGCGATGGATGATCCCATATCCATCGTTGTTTGATATCAAGGATGGTGTACGGGTGCTCAGTGGAGACTGGGTACACTGGACGGACTCGCCGAGAACTCCCAGATGGTATTGTACCTCACGTCAGATGGCAGTTCTCCCGTGACACTGGTACAGAGTAGTCTGTTGACCCGAGATCGTCATAGAGTCTTGTGTGATTCCCACTGTGCTTTGATTTCCATCATACCACGTCCAAGAGGGCGTGCAAAAAGGTGGATTTTGGGTACAGTCCCGAATCACATGGAGGCAATGAGCGATAGGAGGGGATTCGTCTCTCCCGGTATAGGGAGTTGATGTTGCGCTGTGTTCGATTGGCTATAACCGGAAATCCCTGGCCAGGGTTGCTGAGATTTACTTGTAAGTGTTATCAGTAGTTTCTCGAACTTTTATAGACCTCATATCGACACGACTTATCGAGCTACAGGGGTCTGACGTTTACCACCCCTAGGCGAGATATGCGACATATCATACGACGAGACCAGACTGTACGGGAGTGTTACTGTTTGGATTCACAGGAGAATGTACAGGCTTGCTTGTTGATCTTCTGAGCGCTCAATACCTGGGTAGCTGTTACGTTTAGCTGACCGCTTGCAGCTTGTGGGTGTTTGATATGATCATCACTTACTGCCGGCGTATTGACGATTCTTTAGAGTCCTACACAGAGGTTTCTTGGCTCAGGCAAAACGGAGTAGGGGCACATATGTGATATGTGCGAGACCGAGGATAATACGATATGAGATACCGTATTCTATTCTCGCGATATTTGATATCAGCCGGGTCATCTGATCAAGTGTTGATTCGATGAATCGGTACGGATAAATATTAGTCGGTTATATGCGATATAACCGGATTGTCGGATCAAGGGTTGATTCGATAATTTAATGTATAATAATATATATGATATATTAAATTACATTAACTAATATTAGCTCACTAAAAGATTCTTTTTCTCACCGGATTAATACATTGATATATATGCGATATATGTTAATTGTATTATTTTCTTTTGTTGCAAATATATAATATATATGTGATATATATTATTGTGACAGGATATGATTTATTATAAAACATGTTTAAGGATGATAAAAAGGGATTAGGGTTTGATTAAGGTTAGCTCCTTCTTGTTCATTCTAGAAGGATTCTATTTTGTCATGATAAAGATATTTTGTTATGACTCATGCTTTGACCTAACCAAACCCTAACTCTAGTTTATTCTCTACATAGGTTTAGCCTCTCATCCTTGACCATGGTTTGATAATCAATCTATATTCTTGATTACTATTCATCACAAAAGGAATTCTATTATCATTGTTCATCTTCTTCCTTCTTCTTTCTTCATGGAAAAAGCTTACTAGCTTTTTCCAAGTGATGAATAAATGTGAGAAAAAGATAAATAAAGAGAGCAAAAATCCTACTTCATCATCCTCATCTTCCCTTGCCCTTTAGATGAGCGTGTTCACTCAATTTTAGTGAGTGTTAGCTTGTGTTAATGAAACTTCAAGGTAGATCATCTTTGTATCGAAGATCGGAAGCAAGACTGTATCTTTCTCTTCGTGGAACCTCTCGAGAGTCCGGAACCCGATGATCGCAGCGAAGGGACCACAACACGGAGCTTATGAAGTGAAGGACCAGATCTACAAAGGTTGTAATCCCTCTCACTTAGTGTTAAAGTGTTTAGCATGTTAGTTTTCGCCTAATCTCTAGTTTAAAGATCCGTATTCGGGTTGTTCGGCACGGCTAAAATTTTAATCGGGCATGGTTGATGCCTCGTAGACCCTTGTGCGCGTGCCTAGCAACCCTACAAGCAGTTCCCAGGTGACATGTGTACATGTTAGTCTGTCGACCCGAGATCATCATTTGTCTCGTGTGAGTTCCCACTGTGCATTGATTACTACCATACCACGGCTCAAAGGAGTCGTGCAAACAGGTTTTAGTTGGGTACAGTCCCGAGCCACATGGAGGCAGTGATCGGATCGTCGGGGATTCGTCTCTCCCGGTATTGGGGGTTGATGTCGCGTTGTGTACGGATAGCCATCACCATAAATCCATGGCCACGGTGGACGAGAATTATCGATCCAGGATCGATAGTTTCTCAGGTGGTGATGGGTTTCATACCGACACTAAATATCGCGTTGTTGGGGGTCTGACTTTATCCACCCCCTAGACTCGATATGCGATACTCTTAGACGAATAGACCGGACTGTACGGATATTGTCACTGACAGGCTCAGTAGGGGTTCAGGATGAGTTTGCTTATCGGCCTCCGTTTCGCTCAATACCTGGGTAGCCGTTACGTACAGCTAGTGCCGCTGACGTGCTTGTGGTTAAACCCACTGCCAGCGTATTGACGAGTCTTTAGAGTCCCACACAGATGGTTTTCACGGTTCAGCCAATATGGTTTACATGTCGTATGTTGGTACATACGGGTGTCCGATTACATATGTACACTTGCTGCGCAGACTTTAATCGGACGGTTGATAATACTAGCGGCTTAGGATTAAGCTGGATTATTAAATCGGGTTTTGATTTAATAATTGATATATGTATTTGTATATACGTATTCTAGTATTATTGTTCACTATTCGTTTTCTCTCTTGGCTATTTGTATTTTTGTACGAATACGTGTATATGTATTTCGGTACATGTACCGGGAAGTATTCCGTATTTTATACGGAATAGCTTCTACATGTTTTGCCACCTCATTATTGATTTTCCATTTATGGAAAAATCATTTGTTTTATAATAAGGTGGATGGTGTGAGGTGGCATGAGGCATGGACCATGGTATGGTGTTTGAGGTATGGTCTCATTTGTTTAATGAAATTGGAAAAAGAAAATGTTATTTTTTATGATGAGAGAGAGAGGGGCCGGCCACTTTTGGTGGGTGTTGATTTCTTTTTGATTGATTACATTATCACAACACTAGCCTCCTTACTCTCTCACTCTCATTCTAAGAAAGACTTAGCCATTTTTAGTTCATGCAAAAGCTTCCTCACCTCCATTCATCTTCTATGGTTGCTCTCATGAGCACAAGAGTTGAGAGAAACTTGTAGTGACACTTTCATACACCCCCACTCTCCATCGCTAGCGACTTTGGAGCGTCGGTTATCTTGTTCGACGAGGTTGGAGCTTACGCCGTTTCCCTCGGGTGGATCATCGGAGACGAAGGAAGACCGGCAACCAAACCACATCAAGGAGCCGCTAGGAGCTTGGAATGAAGACCGAAGGACACGGATCAACTCGGTATAACGATTCTAACTCTTAGTTAGTTTGCTAGTTTAGGGTTTAAGGTCGATCCGTATATCGGGTAACGGTAGCGCCGGTTTCATAAATTTTTGTTCCGCATTTTTGCCGCGTTTCGATGGCCGGGGCGTCGCCGCAACCCTTCAAATAAATACCCAAAAAGAACTGGTATAAATAAACTAGGTTGTTACATTCTGCCCAACTACAAAAGAATTTCATCATCGAAATTCCCAAAACAAGAAAAACAAACAAACATGAAACTACAAGAAGAGGTGTGGAAACTTCTATCGAATCTCGTCTTCTCGTTCCCAAGTCGATTCTCCATACGAGAGATTCCCCTAAGAAACAAGTACGAGAGGGATAATCTTGTTCTTGAGGACCTTTTCTCTTCGATCAACAATCGACATCGGTCATTCTTCATAGGTCAAATCCTCCCTTACTGTCAGTTCCGAATGATCTAGCACGTGTGTTTCATCTCGAACATACTTACAGAGTTGAGATACATGAAACACGTCATGAACACTCGCCAAAGATGGTGGTAAAGCCAATCGATAAGCCACTTCTCAAACACGCTCAATAATCTCGAAAGGACCCACGAATCGAGGACTAAGCTTGCCTCGACTCCCAAAACGAATCACTCCTCTAGTCGGTGATATTTTCAAGAATACAAGATCACCAACAGCGAACTCTAGAGGTCTTCTCGATGTATCGGCCCAACTCTTCTGCCGATCATGTGCTGCCTTCATGTGATTCCGAATAGTATTAACTTTCTCCACGGTTTTCACAATCAAATTCGGTCCCAACAATATTCGTTCTCCAACATCGTCCTAACAAACAGGTGAGCGACATTTGCGACCATACAATGCTTCGATTGGAGCCATCTGAATAGTCGCCTGAAAGCTGTTATTGTACGAAAACTCCACCAAATGTAGATGATCCTCCTACGAACCCTTGAAGTCTAATATGCAGGCTCTCAACATGTCTTCAAGAGTTTGGATCAGTTTGTCACGCCCTGCTTCCCAGAGTGCGCTAAGATAGGCACATGACAGAGCCAACCATGCTACCTTTGGATAGGAAACATCCCTCCATAGTCACATTACGGCTGTCTAGAGATATCAAGAACAGTAGAAATAAATAAACTATCTAGTACATGTACATGAGCCAGAATAAACGAGTCAAGAAATAATATGCGGAAGCAATAAATCCAAGTAGCAATAACAATCTGGAAAGTACGTCCCAAATACGGGCTCACAACAGGAAATAAAAGTGCTGAAAGAAAACTAAACTAAAATACTAACAGGTCCTCACTGCTTGGCCTGCTGACTGAAATACTCCTGAACGGCCTGCGATCGGGAAAGAGGATCTAGGCCATGCAAAACACAGACGTCAGTGCGTCATAATATCAAACGATAATAAATGAACAGGATACACGGGATATGCAGGCATGAATTATAAACAGTAACATGAATGTAATAAGTGAGCAGGGATATAGAACATTGAAGTGTATCAGTATATGCGACGTGCAGTGATCAGTCTAAACTGTGCTACTGGGTTATCTATTTAAAGTTGTTCGAAATCAATTAATGTAGTCCTCCATGTAACTCAAAGGATATGTCCCGTTATCCCCCGGGACCACGGATTAGGTAATGGGAGTCATGAATGACTCTGTCCCGTTATCCCCCGGGACCACGGATCAAGTAAGAATCATGAATGATTATGTCCCGTTATCCCCCGGGACCACGGATCAAGTAATACCCTTGTAAGCTACACTTTAGTTTACAATTTTGATTTCCCCATACCCCCAAGGTTATGTGTTCAAGTCAGGTATTGATAAATCTGGAGCTAATACCAACACAGGATCAAGCAGGTACAGATTTGTCTAAATAGACAACAGGATATGTCTGTAGGGATAACATGTCAAGATTGTCGGCATTAGTAACAAGATCAGGTATCAAGTCAAGCAATGGTATATCAGGTCATGACAGGTAGTGCACATGTGTCAAGCGGATGCTCATAATAAAACTGTAGCAAGTACGGCTGCACAAATAAAAGCATGGATGCATAAACATTTATCAGGGGTTACATCATGACTATGTAAGATGCACATTGTCAAGCATGGGTTACTATTATAACAATAATATGAAACAATGTGACCTGGCATGCAAATTGATATATAATTAATGGTATGGATACACAAATAAACATGGATGCATAACTAACTATTAGGGATTGCAACTATACCTCCATTACTATGTAGGATGCACATTATCTAGCATGGGGTGTTAATATAACAATAACATGAATGAATATGATCTATAGATGTAGTTATATATATTTTAAGTGATATGGATGCAAACAGGTATCCGAAAATAGTAAAACTATAAAATGGATGCACAATGTGATAAACGGTTAACATTTTACTCATATAGATGCACAATACTATACCTAGCATGTAGCAAGATGAATTAGCATGCGACTAGACATGTAAATAATGATACGGATGCACACGGATGTCCGAAAGCAGTAAAAAGTAAAATGGTATTACAGGATGCATAACTAAGCAGCATGAAATGTTACTATTCACATGGGTGCAATATATTATATTATAGCATGTAGCAAGATTAACTTGCCTCGATTGGATCTCACGACGGATGTAAACATAGCATCTGGTGTCGGTAAAATGTCGCTACACACACGCGGCGTACACGGGACTGAACCAAGCAATGCAGGAACGGACCACGCTTGATAGGGATGTCCACTGGGTCGCCTGGATCGTCGGTGACGGGCACGGCTCCGGTGATCACCGGGAAACGGAATCAAGAAACTAAAGAGAAGAAAGAAAAGAAGAAGAAAGAGAAGGAAGAAGAAGAAGTTTGTATTCTGGGTTTGGTGTTTGGTTCGAGGGTTATGGGATAGAGGATAGAACAGAGATGGTGACGCCGTCGATGATGGGGGTTTCCGGTGAGGTTTCACGGCAAGAAAGGCTGTGGGTTAATGAAGTCGAGTCGGGGTTATATGCAGGGTTCTTGTGTGCAGGGTTCTGGTCTCGGGATCTGGGGAGAGGGAGGAGAGAGGAAGACAACGCAGGTGGAGGTGACGAGGGCGGTCGCCGGCGGTGGACGCGACGAGGCTTGTGCAGGGGCTCGGGTTGGTTCCAGCGGTCGGGAAAGAAAGGGAGAAGAGCGAGGTGAGGTGGTCGAGGAGGAGAGGAGAAGGGAGTAGGTCGTGGTGATGAGGGCGTGAGGTCGGCCGCGTCGGAGCTCCGGTGACGTGAGGATGCAGCGAGGGTTGCAGTGTTCATGGGGTCGCACGTGCAGGGGTTCTCGAGTCGTTGGGTTGGGTTGTCGTCGGGGTTAGGTTGCAGAGGAGGAGAAAAGAAGGAAGATGAGGAGGTGGGCAGAGTCGAGGGTGAAGGGGAGGGTCGTGATGGGTTCGAGCGGGGAAGAAACGGCAGGTTCATACAAGCGAGGTCGAGTGAAGGGTTGCAAAGGAGAGTCGGTAAAGGAGAGCGGAGAGAACGTGATTATGGGGATGAGAAAAAAAGTTTTCTTTTCTTTTTAAAAAAAGAATTACTATATAAAGTAAACGGAAAGAAAGAGAGAGAGAGAGCTAGAGAACTGTGAGAGAGAGGGAGAGTTGTTTGGATTTAGGATTTTTTAAAATATAAAAATATATTTTATAGTTATAATCGTATATAAACAGTTTAATATATAGAATATAATATTAGTTAAAATTTGATATTTTGACTAATACAAAAATAGTCCAAAACATGTCCGGATCGGGTCTAAAAATCTAGTTTTAAAATACGAAAAATATACGTGTCGACCAAAACTAAAACAGGATATCCGGGTAACGAAAATGCATACCCCTAAGAACGGATGCACGTACGTGCGCGAAGCCATCCAAACAAGTCCATTTCACTGAACGGGACGAGAACAAGATGCGCGGATGCTACCACGGGGTTAGGGGTATCATGCAGGCCATGCAATATAGTTTTAAAATATTTTATGTGACTTAAAATGTTATATTGTGAAAATGCAAATGCCAGATAAAATGCCAATTGGCAAGATGTATAAATTAAAATGAAAGTGCACGAGTCTACGTCACAAGCCAGGATAAACCATAAACATGAATCAAGACAGGTTTCAAGCAAGCGGGTCCGGTAGGATGCAAATATAAATGTCAAATATACTATTCGCACCCAAAACACAATAAATCAGGAAAATACCATAAATAAAGAAATACGTGAACTGGAACTGGTATAAATGAACTAGGGCATTACACGTTCTCTCCGACTGGCCATCTGTCTGAGGATGATAAGCAGTGCTAAACTTCAATCGCGTCCCCAAACTTTCCTGTAAACTCCTCCAGAAGTGCGATAAGAATCGGGTATCACGATCGGAAACGATGCTCACAGGTACTCCATGCAATCTCACAATCTCCTGCATGTACCGTTCTGCCAACGCTTCCATTGACTGACCAACTCGAAATGGTATGAAATGAGCTGCCTTGATCAATCGATCAACAATCACCAAAACTGAATTGTTGCCCTTTGGACTCCGCGGTAAAGCAGTCATGAAATCCATGATTATATGTTCCCACTTCCACTGAGGAATCAGAAGTGGTTGCAATAAATCAGCTACCCTTTGATGTTCAGCCTTAACTTGCTGACACACCAAGCACTTCGCTACAAAGCGGGCAATCTCCCTTTTCATGCCTTCCCACCAGAAATGTTGTCGTAGATCACGGTACATCGTCGTGCGTCCTGGATGTACGGAATATGCGGAACTGTGTGCCTCCCTCATCACTTCTTCGCGAATGTCTCCTTTCGGCACACACAAACGGCTACCATAACGCAACGAACCATTTTCATGAATTAACAAGTCCGTTCGAAGTTCCGCTTCTATCTGTTCTCGAAACCTTTGCAATCTTGGATCGTGCGGCTGCGCTACCTTAATATTATCGATCAATGACGACTGTACTTACAGCTGCATCAACTGTCCTGAAGAATACGGTAACACGATCTCCAACTCAAATCTCCGAAAATCATCGATAAGCTCTCTCCGTGCAGTCAACATCCGAATTGCTGGCAACCGACTAAGCGCGTCCGGCACTACATTAACTTTCCCCGGATGGGACTTAAGATCAAGATCATAGTCAGTCATCAGCTCCAACCATCTACGCTGTCTCATGTTGAGCTCTTTCTGTGTGAACACGTACTTTAGGCTTTTGTGATCGGTGAATACTTCGACCCTTTCGCCCAGTAAGTAGTGTCTCCAAATCTTCAAAGCGAAAATCACTACTGCAGGCTCCAGATCATGAGTTGGGTAATTCTTCTCATGGGTCTTCAACTGTCTCGATGCGTAGGCTATAACCTTCCCATGCTGCATCAAAACACATCCCAAACCTTTCCCAGATGCGTCGCTGTGAATCACCAATCCTCCGGAATTGTCTGGCACGGTCAAAATAGGAGCGGTTATCGACCTTTCCTTCAACACCTCAAAAGCTGACGCACAACTATCCGTCCATACGAACGGTACCTCCTTTCGCGTAAGCTTGGTCAAAGGTTCAGCTAAGCGAGCGAAATTCTCCACGAATCTTCTGTAGTATCCTGCAAGTCCCAGAAAACTTCTGATCTATGCTACATTCCTCGGAATCGGCCAATCTTGAACTGCTGCAATCTTCTCAGGATCAACGGCGATTCTATCTCCGGATACGACATGCCCCAAAAGCTTCACTTCTTCAAACCAAAACTCGCACTTGCTCATCTTTGCATACAATCTTTCTTGCCTCAACGTCTGCAGTGCGATCTTCAAGTATTCTGCATGCTCTTCTAGGCTCCTCGAGTAGACCAGAATATCATCGATGAACACCACTATAAACTGGTCCAAGAACGGTGAAAAGATTCGGTTCATCAAGTCCATAAATATCGCCGGTGAATTCGTGACTCCGAATGGCATCACTAAATGTTAGAGATAGTGCCCTCAGAGTCAATTATTGGATCACAGGCACGTGATTGCAATGATTGAGGGGAGGACCTATCCCAGTAGGACAGTCTTACTCGAGATGATAGTATGCTATCTGGTTTATCTTTATCATCGTGTACTGCTTTAGGTGACCTTACGAGTCGCTATTACACGTTGATAGAGCCCCTAGGATTCTTGCTTGACTACCAGCAGTATGAGGGCGATCATATACGTGAGAGCTGGAGTCTATAAGCACATCCTTAAAAGGTCCCTAGTCGTGGGAGTTTCGAGACAGGGCATCGATTCTCCAGAGTAGACTAGTGTATACAGTCGAGACCCCGACGAGGGGCGGTGGCCGGTCTCACAAGCCACTGGTGTCAGTTGGTTCACCTAAGATGTATACAGGTGCTCATTGGGTTATGAGTACACCGGACAGGACTCGTCGGGAATCTGCTAGTTGGGATTATACCAGACGTCAGATAACAGTTCCCTGGTGACATGTGTACAGGTTAGTTCATCGACCTGAGATCGTCATTTGTCTCGTGTGAGTTCCCACTGTGCTTTGATTACTACCCTACCACGGCTCAAAGGAGTCGTGCAAACAGGTTTTAGTTGGGTACAGTCCCGAGCCACATGGAGGCAGTGAGCGGATCTGCAGGGGTTCGTCTCTCCCGGTATTGGGGGTGAGGTCGCGCTGTGTCTAGGAGAGCCAGAACATGAAAAGTCCTTGGCCAAGGCAGGAGATTTGCTGGTAGGTATTCTAGTAGTATCTCAGGGTGTTCTGGGCTACACTCCGACATGACTTGTACCGCTTTTGGGGGTCTGACTTTTACCAACCCCCTAGGCCCGCCATGCGACGCTCATAGACGAACGGGCCGGACTGTACGGATATTGTCACTGACAGGCTCAGTAGGGTGTCAGGATGAGTTCGCTCATCGACGTCCCTTTTGGTCAGTACCTGGTAGCCCGTTACGTATTGGCTGATACCTCTGACGTGCCAGTGGTTAAATCCACAACCATAGTATTGAAGAGTCTTTAGAGTTCACCACACATACAGTTACTCAAGTTTCGGGCGAAACGCTGTAGAGGCCGTATGGAGATATGGCAGGGTTCGATCAGATACGTGCGGTATTGCACGGATCGTGATCGGACGGTTTTTACTACCCGGCTTTGGCTTAAGCCGGATCCTAGTATTAGATAGTGTAATTTTGTCTCTTTGCATTTGTGTTCAGTGGGAATACAAATGCGGGCATGTATTTGCAGTAGCGGGGTTTTCCTGTAATTTATTACGGGATCAGTTTTCTGAAGTTGCCAGTTTGCATTCCGTTCCGGCCGGTTTTCTTTTATTCCTTCACGGCCGGACTTTTTGATGGAGGGGGTTAATTGCAAGTTTGCAATTAACTTATTTGATGAGGGGTTTCATGCATATATGTGGCTTCCTCATCATGAGATTCCATTTGAATCAATCACTTGCATTTATGAGATGAGATATTGTTGTGACCATTATTCTTATTGATCTTTTCTTTTTCTTCTTTGAAATATCAATCATCTTTTTTTCCCACCCACAAAAGGAGGGTCGGCCACACATTTTAAAAGAAAAATGAGAGAGTTTCTTTTTTGGGACTAGTGGCTGTTGCTTTCTCTACTTGTTAATTTTCGTGGCCCCCACATTGATGAGATGATGGATTAATTTCCTAAGGTTGCAATGAGCTAAGTGGTGTGCTGGGGGCTGATTGTTTTTGAGAGAGAAAAGCCCAAGCTAATTTACCCAAGCTCAATTTTCACAGCAAGAAAGATATAGCATGCTCCATTTTTTTCCAGCAAGCATCCATGGAAAATTCTTGTGCACAAATTCCTCCACATCCATGGCAACTAAACCCCAAGTGAGACATGGTTCTACACTATTCTACAGCATTCCTTGGACGCGTCGGCTAGCCAACTTCGCGCCCGAGTTGCCTCGGTCAAGAGGTGGGAGCCCGTAAAAGTATTTGGCTACGTGGTGCCCTTTCCGACGAGGAGGAGATGAACGGAGTTTCCGGTGGAGATCGGAGTGGAGACGAAGACCGAAGGACACGGATCGCTTGGTATACTTCTCTACTCTTTTCTGTTTGCTAGTAGCTAGGTTAATGGCCCGATCCGGGTGAAAAGTGCGTGGTGGTGCCGGTTTGCTAGTTTGCAAAATTTTTGTTTCCGCGTTTCCGGCGTCGGTTCGACGGCCGGGGTGCCGCCGCGGACTTACTTTGGTATCAGAGCCACGCCATTAACCATGCCTAGCTTGCTCTACTATGTTTAAAACCCGATCGAACAAAAATCGCAAAAACCGTATTTCTAGTGCATGTGTTCTCTGTTGAAATTTTTCCAGCTCCAAAAATTTTTCAGGTCATTGCAGAAAGACATGCAAGAAATTCTAAGAATTCTGGGAAAATACGATTCACTGATTCCTTACTATGACCGCGGAAACGCGGCCAAACCCCTGGTTTGGCCGCGGTTCCGCGGTGGGTAAGTGGAATCGTTGAACCAAATTTTTCCAGTGGGCTTTTGAATAGGAAATAGGGTTTTGGGATATTATTTTTGGGCCCAGATTTTCTGTAAGTGCTACAGTACTGCTTGGGGCCCACTTGATAAAATTTGTTCGATCGGATATTTTAAACATGCCAGTTCACAGTATTTACATTATATCTGCGACCGTGAATGTCACTTGATCGGTAAATCCCGTCTAACTGCTATAGCCCGGTTAGACGGATTTGCGAACGTGACATTCACGTTGATGTTCTGTGTGTTGCTGTGATGTTGCGGATCGGTCGTGGGGGATAGCCTAGATGCAATATTAGTACACTTTTGTTTTATATGTACATTTGATATTGCGGGGCGAGCGTCCGACATGTGGACTGCCGTCACTGCCTGTTTGTATTATTTTTTTGGGGCACGACCAGGTTGCGGTCAGTGTACCCGTTGTATGTATATTTTACTTTCTGTACTAGGATTACCCCGCGGAGGGGTGCACGGATAGCCGGGTTCTAGAGGGCAACGAGCCCGCATCTCATGGCATTGAGACGGAGGGGGCTTCACTCTAGAATTGGCGGGCTATTCGTCGCACTCGTAAGGGGTACAGGTTGACCCAGGAGGGGTGCCCGAGTTACCGGATTCCGTGAAGTGCTGGGTGGTCCATTCACGTTGCTGAAGGGGGCTGCCTCGCTTCAGGTTTTGGCGGGTAACTTGCCGCGCCCGTAGGGGTCTAGGATTTCATTGCACAGGCTATCCACACGACCAGGGGAACGTCGGGTTTCAGTAGAGGCTCTGTGAAACCCGGGGATCCCAGATATCTGTATTATTCTGTGATGCTGTACATTTCTGTGATGTTGCATTTTATCACGCCTTGAGCGAAAATTATATATTATATATATACTAGTAGATGTTGTATATGTTTTGCATCCACGCTAGTCCTGTCCCCGCTCTGTCGTTAGTTAGCTAACCTAACGGGTGATGACGGGACCCAGTGGCGAATGCGGATGGCATATACGTACATCAGTATATTTTCATTCTTTGTGGTGTGATCAATTGATGGGACTGCGTTGATTCGGATCAATGCAAGATAAACAAACCTATTCTGATGTTGTTGGAACACTTTTTCAAAAAGCTGTTATTGCAAGGGCGTTCACTTTTGTTTTGCACAGTGGTATTCAGTTGGAATATCCTGCTCCTCAGTCGACGAGGCAAGGGCCGAGATCCCTTCACCGGGAGTGACCCCTTGGACAGAAGTTTGCGTCAGGGAAATAACTTCACTATAGCCGATTGCTTTTGCTTTGCATCATGGTATTCAGTTGGAATATCCTGCACCTCATTCTACGGGGAAAGAGCCGAGATCCCTTCACCGGGAGTGACCTCTTTAGCAAAGGTTTTCGTCACTATATTTTTATAAAGCTATCAGTTCCTTCAACGATATCAAGTTCATTACGTTAAAGGTTTTCGCCAGAAACCATTCGTAGCCCTCCGTCGTTTCATATGAATAGTCAATAGTATTCAAGCTGTGTATGTTGGCCAAAGTCAAGGTACAGTGTTTGGTAGCTATTGGGTATTCATATGCAGCATAGATAGATGCGTTGGTTTGGGACAGTCGTACTGCCATTTTGGCCAAAGTCAAGGGTAGGTACGGGTGGGTTCAAATTAACCTGGATATTGACGGGTAGAACTTGACATGTGACTTATGATATGTTGGCCAAAGTCAAGGTCATAAGAGCATGGGGCAAAAATCCACATCGGGAGTTTCAAAAGAACTGAAACTTGCCAGATATGCGCATACCTTCTGGAGTGTGATAGCGTGAGCAGATTCCGTCACGTTATCATGCGATGATAGTTGGATCCCGATTCCCACTGATGAGTTAGTTTACTCCTCGGGTGATCCCGGCTTATTCTTCTTTCAGGTTTGGGGAAGAATTTGACGTTACAGTGGGAGGTTTCCAGATTAGATAAAGTGTTAACCATTCTGATCTAGGTTAGAGTGCACGCTGAGTGTTTCTTTTCTCTCTCTCTTTGGCAGCGACCATTGACCCGACCCTAGACTATGACTCAGTGACCAAGTTGACCGAACCTTCTTAACACTGGCTTTTGGATTGTCAGAGTTGCAAACCTCTTTGCCACTCCTACTTTTACCCTTTTCTCCAGGACACCCCGTAATACTACGAACGTCCACTTCCATTGGACAAAACCATCGTATGGTTATATACGAACTCGAAGGAATTCGAGGATGGTTTCTGGTTCTGGAGAAAACGAATAGGACTATTCAGTTGTCTTTTCCTTTTTCCTTCTCTCAGATTGCGAGTACTCCTTGGTTTAGGAGATAGTACACCTATTACGCAAATTGGATAGTCTTCTTCCAAACCATAGGCAGGTGCCGACCGGTAGGGAATGAAGAAAACCAATTAGCATAACGATGGTGTACAGAAGGTATTAAGTTAAGACAAAGCAAGGGATTAGTAAAAGGGCAAAGTAAATTGCGACTGCTATTCACGACCGAACCAAGTATTTCTTTGCCAATCCTAAATCACCTTTGTATTTCTCCAGGACACTCCGTATCACTACGAAGATCCCAAGTTTATTGGATAGTCCATCGTATGGTTATATACGAACTCGAAAGGAACTTGTTCCAGTTCGGGGATGGATCCTAGTTCAGGAGAAATAGGAATAAGGTTCATTCGGTTGTCTTTTATCTTCACCTTCTTTCGCATTGCGAGTGCTCCTAGGATTAGGACAGTACACCCATTATGCTTATTGGATAGTCTTCTTCTAAACCATAGGCTGGTGCCGAACGGTAGGGAAGGAAGAAAACCATTTGGCCTAAAGGGGTGTACAGAAGGTAATGATTAAAGATATAAAAAGGGATTTGGAGAGGTGGCAAAGAATTATACGGTTACAGTTGTGAATCTGGATAATGGAAAAGGCATTATTTGGAATACCAGGATACCCCATCGAAACATTTCAATGTTTCAGTTTCACTGTGTACTGTTAAATGAAAACTGATTTCCCAATTAGACACTTGCTCCAGGGTATGTATTTACCAGGTTGGATTCACACATCTGTATGGTTTTACAGATGATGAGTGGGAGTAAGTTATTGGGAATTAGGTGATCATCCTCATTATATCGGAATTCGTTGCAATTGGTGATATTTGAGGAAGTCATCTGGGTTGTTTGCCGGACGGCAAATATTTAGTTTTGAATATCCGTTGTTATGCACCAATTTCAAATTGATATATCTGTACGTCTATTTTTATTGAGTGAGATATACCTTTTTGAAATTATGTCTATGACATTTACCTATATCAGTGGATGGTTAGGTAAGGAGCATTGAACAGCGGTGTAATTCTTCTTAACCATAAGTACAGTTTTCAACCTACGACACACAGTGAATGAGTCACTAGACTCGGGGACTTATACAGAGTATTGTATATTGTCCACTGTCCATTAGGACAGAGGGGTTGGTCCTCGTACTATATTCTGTTTACTTATGACTTCTCTGGTTCTTAGACAGGTGTTTCGTAGAAACACAGGGTCCAAGTTTTGAGAAGTTATAGGTATAAGAATAAAGTAGAGAACCAGGTATTGCAAGTATCGGGATTCTTCAAGGTGATCGAAGATGTAGATACTTGTGGATGGTATTCAGTTGATAGTAATGATTAAGAGAACTAGCTTCTCTTTCAGGTTACTCATAATTGGAAGCACTCCTAAGTTGAGTAACGCTGATCGGCCTCCTTCCATTTAGTTGACATGCACTGGAGACAGCTGGATGATTTGAATCTGGTTCAATTAAATCAGTGCCTCTGTTTCTATATTGGATATAGAACAGTTCATATCTTGACATTGTTAAGATACGGGGAGTTGTCCGGCTTATGCTTAAAACCAGACTCCGGATAACTCGAGGCACGTTTCTGTAATGGCTGTTTGTGGGTTGACCCGGGCTATGACGAGGGTTGACTTTCTACCATCTGGAAGATCAATAGTGATATTGTTCTTAACTCGCCACAGTTTTAACAAAAATGGATTTTTTCAGAAAACAGTAGTGGGAGTATGGTAGAACTGGAAGTGATTCCAGAACCGCAAACGATTACTGAAGATTTGATAAGAACCTAATGATTCAATCTGATTTGACATTCCATTAGCCACTCCGCAGATAAAGTGGGTAAACTCAGGCGCTCGAGAGGTACTTCGGTATGCTTAAGGACGGTGGCAGGGAGGTTCTTGTTTACCCAGATTTGCCATTGCTGTTGTTCCAGACTGTGAGACCCGGCAGGAGGATGAGTATAGCGTCGTTCTAAACTAGCTTTAGAAGTGTACGTCTATATGACTCTGCCAGAGGGTTGTCGTAGTCAGTGGGAGCAGCGGAAGCATTGGTGGATATCGGGCTCATGTCTATTTATAGACTAAAGCAGATATAGCAGAGATAGATCATCAATTTCTGATGTGACAGTCATAGGTTTGACTTCATCAGAATAGGGGATGGATCAGTTAAGAAGGTAGTAGGGTGTAATGTCCTGGTATTTGATGACATACACAGAGTAGGAAGTGATATTCCTATACTACGATCGGTTATACTTTGGTCGTCACACAGTGGTTTCTCCACAAAGGACTTGGATCTTATATCGGACATTCTGGTTACTAGATCTATGGTTTTAGATCTAGATTTGGATGGTTTCCCAATCAGGGTACTTAGACAGCATTCTAAGAGTATTTAGATTGCATGACTCCTGGCACGGTAGTGTACCTACAGGTGAAGGATTCACCCTCTCTAAAGGCGTCTTACAGACTAAAAAGGAGAGGGATGTGCATGATTGGCAGATCACTTGCTTAGGCAATTGAGTCAATCATGAAATGTCAAGTACCACACCAGATGTTGTTCTTGCAGTAGGTGCAATAAGTTGATATTCATCCAATCCTGGAGAAACAATCGGAAGCAGCTTTAGAACATAAGTGGATGTTCTAGGGATTTGATAACGGCAGCCTCTTTTAGGAGACGGTTATCATTCCAGGCTTCCAAGGTGACCTGGATGGTAGAGTGGCTGTCAGAGTTTTAGTTTTCCCTCTAACGAGAGGCAGTATTTTGGACAGGTGGTCCAGGTGGATACTGAGGGAAGGCATGGCGCAGGATACTGATTAAGTTCAGTTGACGATACAGTCTAAGAAGTTTGGATTTGGAGTTCATTTTTGAGCTAGGTCCCATCAGACATCCAGACATTCTAAGACAGGTATTGCTCATTTCGGGAGATGGCTTCCTCCGCGAACTTGAGATATAGAGAGACATAGAAAGAAACATCACAGCGAATCCACTCACTGAGGCTATTTCTCGAACGCAATAGTTTCGCAAACGAGTTTTGTGAGACTGACTAGTAGAGGAGTTGGGTGTTCGGTATCACACGGGCCGTGAGTATGCGACATCGCAATAATTAGCCTCGAGTGCAAGTGGGAGATTGTTGGAGATAGTGCCCTCAGAGTCAATTATTGGATCACAGGCACGTGATTGCAATGATTGAGGGGAGGACCTATCCCAGTAGGACAGTCTTACTCGAGATGATAGTATGCTATCTGGTTTATCTTTATCATCGTGTACTGCTTTAGGTGACCTTACGAGTCGCTATTACACGTTGATAGAGCCCCTAGGATTCTTGCTTGACTACCAGCAGTATGAGGGCGATCATCTACGTGAGAGCTGGAGTCTATAAGCACATCCTTAAAAGGTCCCTAGTCGTGGGAGTTTCGAGACAGGGCATCGATTCTCCAGAGTAGACTAGTGTATACAGTCGAGACCCCGACGAGGGGCGGTGGCCGGTCTCACAAGCCACTGGTGTCAGTTGGTTCACCTAAGATGTATACAGGTGCTCATTGGGTTATGAGTACACCGTACAGGACTCGCCGGGAATCTGCTAGTTAGGATTATATCAGACGTCAGATAGCAGTTCCCTGGTGACATGTGTACAGGTTAGTTCATCGACCTGAGATCGTCATTTGTCTCGTGTGAGTTCCCACTGTGCTTTGATTACTACCCTACCACGGCTCAAAGGAGTCGTGCAAACAGGTTTTAGTTGGGTACAGTCCCGAGCCACATGGAGGCAGTGAGCGGATCTGCAGGGGTTCGTCTCTCCCGGTATTGGGGGTGAGGTCGCGCTGTGTCTAGGAGAGCCAGAACATGAAAAGTCCTTGGCCAAGGCAGGAGATTTGCTGGTAGGTATTCCAGTAGTATCTCAGGGTGTTCTGGGCTACACTCCGACATGACTTGTACCGCTTTTGGGGGTCTGACTTTTACCAACCCCCTAGGCCCGCCATGCGACGCTCATAGACGAACGGGCCGGACTGTACGGATATTGTCACTGACAGGCTCAGTAGGGTGTCAGGATGAGTTCGCTCATCGACGTCCCTTTTGGTCAGTACCTGGTAGCCCGTTACGTATTGGCTGATACCTCTGACGTGCCAGTGGTTAAATCCACAACCATAGTATTGAAGAGTCTTTAGAGTTCACCACACATACAGTTACTCAAGTTTCGGGCGAAACGCTGTAGAGGCCGTATGGAGATATGGCAGGGTTCGATCAGATACGTGCGGTATTGCACGGATCGTGATCGGACGGTTTTTACTACCCGGCTTTGGCTTAAGCCGGATCCTAGTATTAGATAGTGTAATTTTGTCTCTTTGCATTTGTGTTCAGTGGGAATACAAATGCGGGCATGTATTTGCAGTAGCGGGGTTTTCCTGTAATTTATTACGGGATCGGTTTTCTGAAGTTGCCAGTTTGCATTCCGTTCCGGCCGGTTTTCTTTTATTCCTTCACGGCCGGACTTTTTGATGGAGGGGGTTAATTGCAAGTTTGCAATTAACTTATTTGATGAGGGGTTTCATGCATATATGTGGCTTCCTCATCATGAGATTCCATTTGAATCAATCACTTGCATTTATGAGATGAGATATTGTTGTGACCATTATTCTTATTGATCTTTTCTTTTTCTTCTTTGAAATATCAATCATCTTTTTTTCCCACCCACAAAAGGAGGGTCGGCCACACATTTTAAAAGAAAAATGAGAGAGTTTCTTTTTTGGGACTAGTGGCTGTTGCTTTCTCTACTTGTTAATTTTCGTGGCCCCCACATTGATGAGATGATGGATTAATTTCCTAAGGTTGCAATGAGCTAAGTGGTGTGCTGGGGGCTGATTGTTTTTGAGAGAGAAAAGCCCAAGCTAATTTACCCAAGCTCAATTTTCACAGCAAGAAAGATATAGCATGCTCCATTTTTTTCCAGCAAGCATCCATGGAAAATTCTTGTGCACAAATTCCTCCACATCCATGGCAACTAAACCCCAAGTGAGACATGGTTCTACACTATTCTACAGCATCCCTTGGACGCGTCGGCTAGCCAACTTCACGCCCGAGTTGTCTCGGTCAAGAGGTGGGAGCCCGTAAAAGTATTTGGCTACGTGGTGCCCTTTCCGACGAGGAAGAGATGAACGGAATTTCCGCTGGAGATCGGAGTGGAGACGAAGACCGAAGGACACGGATCGCTTGGTATACTTCTCTACTCTTTTCTTGTTTGCTAGTAGCTAGGTTAATAGCCCGATCCGGGTGAAAAGTGCGCGGTGGTGCCGGTTTGCTAGTTTGCAAAATTTTTGTTTCCGCGTTTCCGGCGTCGGTTCGACGGCCGGGGCGCCGCCGCGGACTTACACTAAATACTCATAATGTCCATATCGAGTTTGGAACGCAGTCTTGCAAATATCCTCTGATTTAACTCGAACTTGATGATATCCGGATCGCAAATCCAGCTTCGAGAATACCCTCGCGCCACTAAGTTGCTCGAATAACTCGCCAATGCGAGGGATTGGGTACTTGTTCTTAATAGTCACCCGGTTTAATTCTCGATAATCGATGCACATCCTCCTTGTGCCATCCTTCTTCTTGACTAGAAGAACCGGAGCTCTCCAAGGTGAATTACTGCTGCAAATCCAACCCTTCTCTAGCAATTCGGTAACATGCTTCTTTACTTCTTCCAACTCCACTGGTGCTATTGGATAATACGCATTTGAAATTGGCGCTGCAGCAGGAACAAGATCGATCGCGAACTCCACATCTCATTTTGGCGGTAAACTCGAGATTTTCTCGAACACGTCCATGAACTCTCGAACTACAGCCGTCCCTTCCTCCTTATCAACTTCCATCGACGAAAGAACACTGTTTGTCGGCCTAGCGCTAAACTCGACCGGCCCGACAGAACTGCTACCTCCAGCAAAAACAAACTCCGGATGTCCGGGAATCTGGAAAATCACTTTCTTTTACCCTACAATCAATGTGAGCGTGGAAAGTGCCGAGAAAGTCCATTCCCAAGACAACATCATAACTGCCGGTATCAATCACCAAGAAATCTGCAAATGACTCCCGTCCGCAGATAACAACCGAACAATCCTTACACTCACTACTAGATATGATCTTCCCATTCCCAGTGTGTATGTCCCAACAACAAGATAGGGCCGTGCAAGCAATCAAGTGTGCAGTAATAAAATTGGACGACATAAAACAATGGGATGCACCGGAATCAAATAATGCTAATGCGGGAAAATCATGAACAAGTAGGATACCTGAAACAACTTCATCTGAAGCCTTGGCCTCTTCGGCCATCAGAGTAAAGGTTCGAGCTTGATTAGGTCCCTGAGTTATCTGCTTCTGCCCCTGAATCTGCCTCTGCGGTGGTTTTTGAGCATCCTCTTTCAAACGTAGCTTCGATGGGCAAACACTGACAGTATGATCAGCTGATCCGCAAACCAACCAAAGTCTAAGCTTCCTTCGACAATCCTTCTGCAGGTGTCCAGGTAGATGGTAGAATTCATAAAACATCCTTCCCTTCTGCTCGGGTACGACGGGCTTCTTCATAGGCACCACGCCACGTCGGTTTACCGGAATACCTCTGCGTATATGGGCCCGGTTCGGCGTAAATGCCGGCTTCCGTTCTACTACTGCTTGCTGCTGTGCACCCCTTGTCCTCACTGATAAGCTCTGCTGCTCTCTGGCTGCTTTAAGAACTTGCGAGAAAGTGGTCAATCGTAGAGATATAATGTGCCTCTGGATTTCCACGTCCAAACTGCGCATGAACCTTTGTGCCCTATCAGCATCGTTGGCAACCAAAGGTCCCACGAATCGACTGAGCCGTGTCCACTCAGCCGCATGCGCATCCACGGATTTGCCATTCTGCTTCAAATTGATAAACATTTCCTCCATTTCTTCCCGTGCAGTCTGCGGAAAGAACTTCTCCAAGAAACTCTGCGAGAAAGTTGCCCAACTGATCAGCTTAGGCAAACGGGTCTCTTCCACGAGCCACCACTTACGGGCATAGTCCACCAATTGGATGCGTACAACATCCACTCTCTTATCCTCCAGAATCTGTACTGCAACGAGTAGATTCTCTATATCGACTAGCCACTGCTCCGCTGGCAACAACTCCTCTAAACCAGTGAAAATGGACGGACTGAGCCTCCTGAAATCCGCCACGGTACCCACACGCTATACTGGTTTGGCCGCAACAGTGTTTACGGATTGCTGGATGGTCCGCAAACCTTCCTGAAAAGTTTCAGCTTGCGGCTGGTTCAGCTCGGTATGCCGCTTCTAGTTCTCCAGCATCCCACGAATTACTCCAAGCAATGTGGCATCATCAACATGCCTTTGGTACGATCGCAGTTCTCTATCCGCCATGATTCTAAAGTCAAGACACTGAAGAGGATTAGCATGATAAACAAGATTCAATAAACAGGATATAAGAAGCGAGATAGTTATGGATTCAAGGATGGCAAGATAGCAATAAGGCAGGACATGTTCCTAGTTACGAGTATTTTGATTCGTGTATTGGGTCTAATACCCAACTACAAAAGAATCAAACCCGATTAACTTAAATCGTATGTCTCTGATACCAAACAAACCCTGTCACGCCCGGCTTTCCAGAGTGCGCTAAGATCGGCAAGTGACAGAGCCAACCATGCTACCTGTGGCTAGGAAAAATCCCTCCACAGTCACATTACGGCTGTCTATAAGATATCAAGAACAGTAAAATAGAAAATAAATTATCTAGTACATGTCCATGTGCCAGAATAAATGAGTCAAAAAATAATATATGCAGAAGCAATAAAATCTAAATAACAATAACATCTGGAAAGTACGTCCCAAATACGGGCTCACATCAGGAAATGAAAGTACGAAAAGGAAAATAAGCAAAGCTAAACACTAACATGCTCCTCACTGTTCGGCCTGTCGGCTGAAATACTCCTGATTAGCCTGCGAAAGAGATAAAGGATCTGGGCCATGCAAAACCCAGACGTCAGTGCGTCATAATAGCAATAATAATAAGCAACCAGGATGGAGCGAGATATGCAGGCATGAATTATAAATAGTAACATGAATGTAATAAGTAAACACGGATATAGAACAGTGAAGTGTATCAGTATATATGACGTGCAGTGATCAATCTAAACTGTGCTACTGGGTTATCTATTCTAAAGTTTGTTTGAAATCAATTAGTTTACTCCTCCATATAACTCAAAGAATATGTCCCGTTATCCCCCGGGACCACGGATCAGGTAGTGGGAGTCATGAATGACTCTGTCTCGTTATCCCCCGGGACCACGGATCAAGTAAGAATCACGAATGATTCTGTCCCGTTATCCCCCGGGACCACGGATCAAGTAATACCCTTTTAAGCTACACTTCAGTTACAATTTTGAGTTCCCCATTCCCCCAAGGTTATGTGTTCAAGTCAGGTATTGATAATCTGGAGCTAATGCCAACACAGGATCAAGCAGGTACAGCTTTGTCTAAATAGACAACATGATATGTTCATCGGGACAACAAGTCAGGGTTGTCGGCATTAGTAACAAGATCAGGTATCAAGTCAAGCAGTGGTGTATTGGGTCATGACAGGTAGTGCATAGATATCAAACGGATGCTCATAATAAAACTGTAGCAAGTACGGATGCACGATAAAAGTACGGATGCACAGTAAAACATGGATGCACAAATATCTATCAGGGGTTACATCTACAACTCCATGACTACGTAGGATGCACATTATCTAGCATGGGGTGTTAATATAACAGTAACATGATATAATGTGATATGGCATGCAGCTAGATATGCAATAAATGATACGGATGCGAACAGATATCGGAAAACGGTAAAACTGTAACATGGATGCACAATACAATAAACATGCAATATTTTTATTAATATAGATGCAAGTATAAAATATAGCACGTATCAAGCTAACTTGCATGCAACCAGATATGTAATTAATGATATGGATGGGTACGGATATCCGAAAACAATAAAACAATAATATGGATGTACAATGCAGTCAACATGTGATATTTTTATTCATATGGATGCAAAATATGTATCATAGCATGTAGCAAGGTAAACTTGCCTGAATGGATCTCACGACGGGTGCGTACGACACGTCCGACGTCGGGTAAACGTCGCAATGTACACACGCGCACACGGGACAGGACCAGGAAAAGCAAGAAGGTGACCACGCTGGCTGGTGACGTCTACTGGGTTGCTCGGATCGTCGGCAGCGGCACGGCTCCGGCGAGATGCAGGTGACGAGGGCTACAGGGGCTCTGTCGGGGGTGCAGATTCTGGTAGGAGTGCAGGGAGAAGGAGAGGAGTTCGTGATGATAGGGATAGCGACGACGGAGGTCGGAGCTCCGGCGATGTGGCCGTGCAGGCAAGGGTGAAGGCTGTGGGTTCTTGGGCTCGGTTCTTGCAGTGTCTTCGTGGTCTGGGTGCTCAGGGAGAAGAGGCAGCGGCGGCGAGATGGAGTTGATGACGTGAGGTCGCCGGGGTGAGGCGACGACGGCGAGGCGAGGTCGTGGTTGAAGGAGTCGGGTTGGCTGCTGTGGGTTCAAGCGCGAGAAAAAAAAATGAAAGAAGAAGCTGAGGGAGAGAGAGGACGTGGGGTAGGGTATGGATTTATATAATATAATATAATATAATATATATATATATATTAGTTAGTGGAGAGATTGAGAGAGGGCTGCAAATATTTAGGTTAAGATCTGTACAAGGAATATTTTAAAAATATATTTTTAGGTATATAAAATATATAAACGAATATTAAATAGTATAATATATATTAATCTATATATTTGAGATTTCAGGCTAATACAAAAGTCCAAAACACGCCCGGGTCGGGTCTAAAATTATGGTTTGAAAATATGGTTAATATACATGTCAACCAAAACCAAAATAGGATATTCGGGTAACGAAAATGCATACCCCCAAGAACGGATACACGTAGCGTGTATGTAGCTATCCAAATGAGTCAATTTCACTGAACGGGATGAGAACACGATGTACGGATGCTACAATAGGGTTAGGGGTATGGTACATGCCATGCAAGATATTTTTAAAATATTTTATTTGACTTTATTTGTTATACTAAAAAAATACAGATGGCAGATATAATACCAGTATGCAGTATAAACAATATTAAAAGTGCACGGATCCTCGTAACTAGCCGGGATAAATCATAAACAGGAATCGATACAGTTTCCAGCAAGTGGGTCGGGTCGGGTGTAAGTACAGATACCAATTACACTATTCACACCCAAACAACAATAAATCAAGAAAAAAGCCATAAATAAAGAAATACCCAAAAAGAACTGGTATAAATGAACTAGGGTGTTACACATACACACACTCAAGAGCTTCTAGTTTGATTATCCATATTATTGAGTATTAGTGCTTCATTATAAAACTCTTTTGAGAGTATCTTGTGCTTGTATTTCTTCATCTTCTTTCTTTGTGTAAGGGCTCTTGAATGCAAGGGTGCGTTTGTAAGGAAGTTGAATGCGCTTGCTTGTAGAGAGAAGTACTTGAAGAGGGACCAGCTTGTAAGGGAAGTGTTGTTCGAACTGGCAAACAACGTATGGTATTTTGGGGAGATGTGTTTGGTTTAGCCTCCACCGGAAGCGGGATTGTGTGTTACTTGTGAGCAACGTGTTTGTCTCCAAGAGAAAAATGTGAATTAGTAGAACGGGCTCGTGCGTCTAAAGAAAGTGGACTAGCGAATCTCCCGAATCACTATAAAAAACTTGTGTTTGCGTTTGCAATTTCGTATATCTTATTTACCATTAGCTTAGAAATTGCATGCTTATTCTCTACTTGCTCTTTATGCTCATTGCTCATACTTGAAATTGCTTTTGCCTGATATATGTTCTTGTTTTACAATTATAGTATTGCTTAGATATTTTTCTATTGGTATATCTTTTGTCTATATTTACAATTTTGATTTCTATTTGCAAGTGTAGAATTTTTAATTTGAGCATACCATAATTTATTCCTATTCACCCTCCTTTTAGAATAATTTCAATAACTTACCTGTAAGTTCTAATAAACTACATGTAATTTCTAAAATTGCTTATAACTTCTAAGCAGTTGCCTGTAACTTCCAATAATGTAACGACCCTAAATCTTATATACTATCCTTTTCGTTTTAGTTCATAAAGAGGATGTATTCTATTCTGATTTCGAGTTATAAGAACATGCTTGTGAAATAAGTGCAAGAAACTCATTGTAACCCACTGGTTAAGTCACTCTGCTACTGTCCCATAACCTGCATGTTCAAATCCTATTAGCCTTAATTATTTTAATATTTTTCTTTTTAATGTTTTGGAAGCCCAAAAGGTTGCACGAGCTTCACATGGATTTACGAAATGTTGCAACTGAAACAAACTATTAAAATAGGACCCTAAACCTAAACCGAACCCAAACCCCTGGCATGAACCCCGAGGCAATTTCCTCTTCTCTGGCCACCACCAGATTGCAAGTAGCGGCCCCTTTACTTAGTTTGGGCTCGTGCTTTGCACTAGCGACTCTTGGACTCTCCACTACCCCTTTTAATATTTTAAAACTTCTGAATTAATCCAGAGAGCAACAATCTCTACACCTATCTCATTTACACTTTTTTAATTCAATTTTTAATGTTCTTCCTAACACACCATGCTCCCTAATTCTCCTATAAATACCTAACCATTCTAGCCACATCCTCATTTCTGAAAATACACTAATTTACACTCAAAATCCTTTCAAAAGTTCCCTCAAGTCCAAAGTAAAGCCAATCTCTCTCAAACCCGCAAGCGCGCCTTCCTCCGTGTATCATAGGTCTCGGCTTCCTTTTCCTTTCTCTACGAAGCTTCCAAGTTGACCAATCATCTCTCACCAACCAATCGCCAAACTTTCTCTTATTGAACGTCGAAACTCCACCCGATTGAATCTTCTTATCGTTAGTGGTCTCGGTTCTTCAACTGAGACTTCTTCTCTTCTTTTCTCGCTCGTACGAGTACGAGTAGAATCAACAAGTCTCCTATCCTTCCCTTTCTTTTTTGCCTTTTCCCTCATCAACACATGATACGATGTTCATATGCTAAGTTTTCTTTGAAAATTTAGTTGCAAGTCTTGACATGTCCATTGCCTTTTTCATGCTAATAATAAGAAAAATAAATAGATTACCATTCTATTATCCTTGCAATGCCATATCTCATCCATGTCATATAAATTTAATATTTATTTAAAACAGAATTTCTTTCATATGTTTCAAACAATATTAGTTAATATCGTAAAAATTAAGAAAAACAAGTAACAAATAAATACCTTGTTTTAAATTAAATTCCTAATGCTAAGTTTTGTGTTACGTTAGTATAGATAATTCACGAGGTAACGACCTACCCCACTCATATACACAATGCTTTCATAGCACGATACCTTGGTTACATATTTTATTCTAAAAAAACAATTTTCAAGAAAATACGCTCACTTTCTAAAACTAATTTTATGAATCGCTATTTTAACCCCTTTGCAATTACGTCTCTACAACCCTCGTTTATGGATGGTGCAGATTAACGTACATCCTTGGGATAGTAGATTGAGATGCAGAACTCCTCACGGAGAATTCGGTCTAGAAAGGAATAAAATATGATTTTAAAGAAATAGAACTTTTAAAAAAAATTAAATCGTTGGAAAATCATATACATCATAAATCTGTATTTTCAATGAAAACAAATTGTGAAAATCTATAACTTTTTAAATGAAAGATAAAAGTTACACAAAAAGACTGTCAAGTTCCAAAAGTGGTATTTTCATAAAAATACTATAAACTTTTAAAACTAAGTCTTATCATAAAAATATCACCAAATATATAATACATTTTTTGACATTTTGATCAACTTATTAAAATCATATTCCAGGCTTTAGGACAAATCAAAAACCCTCGAGAATTTTTAAATGACTTTTTATAAAAATACCCTAGAAATCAAAAGACTGGTCTAGGTTACGTATTTAGGTCGCAGATTAGTTTGAGTGGCATTTTCTTTTGTTAGTTGTCTCGGGGTTGCCGGAGACAATGATGCACCACTTGCCTCTCCCTAAATATAAATCATAACCTTAGCGTGGAAATTATCAAATGACAATCATTTTTGAAAAAGACACAAATCCTGCCGTCCATGTGCAGCGCCTGTCGATATTTTCAAACTCAAGAAATGCACAAGATTAAATCTATTAATAAGATATGACTATAACCTGAATACAAACTCGAACTTGATTTGAACTTGAACTCGAATCCAAATTCGAACCTAATCTTGAACTTGAACTTGAATATTCAAACATGACTTGACTTGACTCGAACCATGAATACAACTTGACATGAATACATGAACACTTGACATGAACACTTGATCTTGACATAAATTCAATCTTGCAACTTGATGTATTCCTAAATTCGAGCAAGATCAGTAACTTTAACTGTAATCTAGAATACATGGGGTGTTGGGATAGTTTGAGTATGAATTGTAAGTGCACGGCGGCGCCCCGGCCGTCAAACCGACGGCCAAATGCGGAAGCGGTGAAAAACTTTAATTTTTGCGGACTTAGCAAACCGGCACCACCGCGCACTAAACCCCGGATCGGGCCATTAAACTAGTTCTAGCTAACAAGAAGAAAGATTAGAGATATACCGAGTGATCCGAGTCCTCCGGTCTTCTCGTCGTCGTCCCGATCTCCTGCGGAAACTCCGGTCGTCGCCTCCTCGCCGGAAGGGCACCACATCGCCTGCATCTTTTACGGGCTCCCACTTCACGCCCGAGTTGCCTCGGTATTGAGGTGGGAGCCCGTAAAAGATGCAGGCGATGTGGTGCCCTTCCGGCGAGGAGGCGACGACCGGAGTTTCCGCAGGAGATCGGGACGACGACGAGAAGACCGGAGGACTCGGATCACTCGGTATATCTCTAATCTTTCTTCTTGTTAGCTAGAACTAGTTTAATGGCCCGATCCGGGGTTTAGTGCGCGGTGGTGCCGGTTTGCTAAATCCGCAAAAATTAAAGTTTTTCACCGCTTCCGCATTTGGCCGTCGGTTTGACGGCCGGGGCGCCGCCGTGCACTTACAGTGGTATCAGAGCCTCGCCATTAACTTCGTCTAGCTTTGTTTAATGTGTTTTACGTTTCCGATCGAACAAAGTCCCGAAAACGCGTATTTCAAGCACATCAGTTTCTGTCGAATTTTTTTTGAGTCCAAAAATTTTTCAGGTTGTCTCAGAGTGATGTGCAGGGAATTAGAAGCATACTGTAAAAATTTTGTACCATGAACTCACCATTCCACCGCGGAAGAGCGGCCAAAATCCTCCTTGGGCCGCGCTTCCGCGGCAATGTTTACTGTTCATGCCCCCAAAACTTTGCAGAATGTTCCTGAGTTGAAAATGTGCTTTCTGGAAGGTTAAAGTTGGGCCAATTTTTCCTGTGAGTGCTACAGTAGTACTTTGGGGCCCACTTGTTAAAATTTGATCGATCGGATATTTTAAACACATTATTTCACAGTATTTACATTATATCTGCGACCGTGAATGTCACTCGATCGGTAAATCCGGTCTAACTGCTATAGCCCGGTTGGACGGATTTGCGAACGTGACTTTCACGTTGATGTTCTGTTTTTGCTGTGATGTTGCGGATCGGTCGTGGGGATAGCCTGGATGCAATGCTAGTACAGTTTCTGTTGTATTATGTACATTTGATATTGCGGGGCGAGCGTCCGACATGTGGACTGCCGTCACTGCCTGTTTGTATTATTCTTTTGGGGCACGACCTGGTTGCGGTCGATGTACCCGTTGTATGTATATTTTACTTTCTGTACTAGGGTTACCCCGCGGAGGGGTGCACGGATAGCCGGGTTCTAGAAGGCAACAAGCCCGCATCTCATGGCATTGAGACGGAGGGGGCTTCACTCCAGGATTGGCAGGCTATTCGCCGCACTCGTAGGGGGTATAGGATTTCATTGCACAGGCTATCCACACGACCAGGGGAACGTCGGGTTTCAATAGTGGCTCTGTGAAACCCGGGGATTCCAGATATCTGTATTGTTCTGTGATGCTGTACATTTCTGTGATGTTGCATTTTATTCACGCCTTGAGCGAAATACTATATATTGGTATATATATTAGTAGATGTTGTATATGTTTTTCATCCGCGCTAGTCCAGTCCCCGCTCTGCCGTTAGTTAGCTAACCTAACGGGTGATGATGGGACCCAGTGGCGAATGCGGATGGCATATACGTACGTCAGTATATTTTCGTTCTTTGTGGTGTGATCAATTGATGGGACTGCATTGATTCGGATCAATGCAAGTTTAAACAAACCTATACTGATGTTGTTGGAACACTTTTCAAAAAGCTGTTATTGCAAGGACGTTCACTTTTGTTTTGCATCGTGGTATTCATTTGGAATATCCTGCTCCTCAGTCGACGAGGCAAGGGCCGAGATCCCTTCATCGGGAGTGACCCCTTGGACAGAAGTTTGCGTCAGGGCATTAACTTCACTATAGCCGATTACTTTTGCTTTGCACAGAGATATTCGGTTATGAATATCCAGCACCCCATTCTACGGGGAAAGAGCCGAGATCCCTTCACCGGGAGTGACCTCTTTAGTAAAGGTTTTCGTCACTATATTTACTAAAAAGCTATCCGTTCCTTCAACGATATCAAGTTCATTACGTTAAAGGTTTTCGCCAGAAACCATTCGTAGCCCTCCGTCGTTTCATATGGGTAGTCAATAGTATTCAAGCTGTGTTTGTTGGCCAAAGTCAAGGCACAGTGTTTGGTAGCTGTTGGGTATTCATATGCAGCATAGATAGATGCGTTGGTTTGGAACAGTCGTACTGCCTTGTTGGCCAAAGTCAAGGGTATGTACGGGTGGATTCAAATTAACCTGGAGAATGACGGGTAGAACTTGACATGTGACTTATGATTTGTTGGCCAAAGTCAAGGTCATAAGAGCATGGGGTAAAAATCCACATCGGGAGTTTCAAAAGTACTGAAACTTGCCAGATATGCGCATACCTTCTGGAGTGTGATAGAGTGAGCGGATTCCGTCACGTTATCATGCGATGATAGTTGGATCCCGATTCCCACTGATGAGTTGGTTCACTCCTCGGGTGACCCCGACTAATTCTTCTTTCAGGTTTGGAGGAGAATTTGAGGTACAGTGGGAGGTTTCCAGATTAGATAACTATCATCTCGAGTAAGACTGTCGTACCGGGATAGGTCCTCCCTCAATCATTGCAATCACGTGCCTGTGATCCAATAATTGACTCTGAGGGCACTATCTCCAACATGAATTCAACAGAATCTCAGGAGTCCCATCACGTCGCTGTGGTACCAGACTGAAATGGTACAATTAACGTTGCTGTGGTACCGGGTTGAAACGGTACAATAACGTCGTTGTGATACCGGGCTAAAATGGTACATCATGAGCTCACTACTCAGGCCCGTGTTTCCTTACTTCTGGGGCCCTACCTTTGAATTTGAGAATACTCTTGAGATTGGTTAAATTCACACTTAAACCTACGTTAGATTTCCTTAAATGAGCTCTGTAGGACACATTGGCAGTATACTTCATGTTCACAATAGCTTCACTACATGGCCATACTATACTTGTTTGCTATACTCATATTACATTGCCATACTTACATAGTTTTCTTTAACATTGTCATATTTCATTCCATTCATATATATCATATTACACCTTGCATTTCATTTATATATATCATCCATCCTTTTTAGGACTTACCGAGAAAAAGTTCGTTGATGGGCATTCCACCCATCTTCTTTCTTTCTTGAAATGTTCATCAGGTAATTTAGAGACTAAGGAGGTGGAACCGATTTCAGAGGACTACTCGCAGTTTGATGCCCAGGCCGACTACTAGTCCTTCAGCAGTTATTTCTTTTCATTCCAGTATGCCACCGTTTAGGCACTTTCTTTACACTTTTCTTTTAAGTTATCTTGTATCAGTGTAAACTTTGTAAAGTTGGAAATGTAAATATATAAAGTGTTGGATTTTATTATCACTTGTCTATTCTTGTCAATATTATACTGCTTACTTTACGCTAAGCGTATTTGTTGCGAAAAAGGAAATTCTCAGAATAAATACGTCGCGGGCCTGTCACATTTCCTGCTCCCGTCTTTTGGGAAGCGGGGCGTGACAAATAACTTGTCTGTAATTTCTAATAAGTTGCATGTAAATTCTAAGCAGTTGCATGTAATTTCTAATAAGTCGCCTGTAAGTTCTAAGCAGTTGCTTGCAACTTCTAATAAGCTGCATGTAACTTCTAAACGTTTGCCTGTAACTTCTAATAAGCTGCATGCAAATTCTAAACAGCTGCCTGTAACTTCTAAGCAGTTGCATGTAACTTCTAAGAAGTTACCTGTAACTTCTAATAAGCTGTTTGTAACCTCTAAACAGTTGCCTATAATTTCTAATAACTTACCTGTAACTTCTAATAAGCTGCCTGTAATTTCTAAGCAATTGCCTGTAACTTCTAACCAGGTGTCTGTAACTTCTAAGCAGTTGACTGTAATTTCTAACAACTTTCCTGTAACTTCTAATAAGCTGTATGTAAGTTCTAAGCAGTTGCTTATAACTTTTAACCAGTTGACTGTAACTTCTAATAACTTACTTGTAACTTCTAATAAGCTGCATGTAACTTCTAACCAGTTGTATGTAACTTCTAACCAGTTGCATGTAATTTCTAATAAGCTGCATGTAACTTTTAAGTAGTTGCATATAACTTCTAATAATTTACATGTAACTTCTAATAAGCTGCCTGTAACTTCTAAGCAGTTGCCTGTAACTTCTAATAATTTTCCTGTAATTTCTAATAAGCTGCATGTAACTTCTAATAAGTTGTATGTAACTTTTAATAACTTGTCTGTAACTTCTAATAAGCTGCATGTAATTTCTAAGCAGTTTCCTGTAATTTCTAACCAGTTGCCTGTAATTTCTAATATTTTACATGTAATTTCTAATAAACTGTATGTAACTTCTAAGCAGTTGCCTGTAATTTCTAACCAGTTGCATGTAACTTCTAATAATTTACATGTAACTTCTAATAAGCTATATGGTGTTGGCTATAGTGTCCTCAAGGAAATTATTGTGATTGCAGGTAGACGATTATGATAATTGAAAGAGAACTTATACAAGCAGAACAGTCTTACTCGAAATGATAGTATACTATCTGGTTTGTCTTTATCATTGATATGTATACGTTTTACTCGTTATTACGTATCTTTAATACATAATGATAAAGCCCGTAGGATTCTTGCTTAACTACCTGCATTATGATGGAGATCATATACGTGAGAGCTGGGTAGTCCATAAGCATATCTTTAAATATCCCTAGTCGAGAGAGTATCGAGACTGGGCATCGATATAAGGAGTAGAGTAATGTATACGTTTCTAGACCCCAATGAGGGGTGGTGCCCGGTCTCACAAGCTATTGGTGTTGTCTCACCTAAGATAGTATACAGGTCTCGCTGGAGGTGAGTACACCGGACGGACTCACCGAGAACTTCTAGATAATATTATACCTATCATCAGATAGCGGTTCTCTAGTGGCATGAGTACATGTTAGTCTTTTAACCTGAGATCATCATTTTTCTCGTGTGAGTTCCCACTGTACTTAGATTACTATCCTACCACGGCTCAAAAGAGTCGTGTGAACAGGTTTTAGTTGGGTATAGTCCCGAGCTACATGGAGGCAGTGAGCGATTGTCAGGGATTCGTCTCTCCTGGTATTAGGAGTCGATATTGTGCTGTATTTGGTTGGCCATCACCATAAATCCATGGCTACTATCACGACCGCTTCCCAGTAGACGAAAATGGTGACGTGGCAAACCCGCAACATATTTATTCAGAGAAGTTCATTCCCTAAATAAATATACTAAGCGTATTGAAACAATAAATACACAATGCAAGAATAAATGGAGACTGTACAATTTTCAACAAATATCTTTATTTACATTCAAATTTGAAATATTTACAGATACATGAGTTCAACTGAAAAAGTAATTACAAGAAAAGAAATGCCTAAACAGATGTCATACATAAGGTGGAAGAAAAAGGAAGTTAAGCTAATCCTGAGTAGCTATATGGTCGTAATCCTCCTTTGTAGCGTCCACTTCATCCGTCTCGACCGTATCTGACGAACATTCTAAGAAAACAAAGGTGGGTAGAATACCCGTCAGCAAACTAGCGCTCGGTAAGTCCCAAAAATAGAGTAAAAGTGAAAAGTGACAAGTATATAAAGAAATAATATAAATGAACAGTAAAAATGTGTAGATCTGAATATGGGTATACATATCTATAAGCCTCTATATGGTTATTATGTTAACGTTAAGTTCCAAATGTGAATGTCAATGCAACCGTAGAAGTATTCACGAGCTCAAGAGTGGGGCCTTAAGAGCAAGGAAACATGGGCTCATTTCATGTGTTAGTATCGGGACTTCAAGCTGTGGAGGAGTAGATCCAACTGAGATTTGAGTAAATAGAAAAATATGTTTATACGGGACTCCTGAAATTCCGTTGGATTCATACAAGAAACTATCCCAAACACCCCGAGTATAATATATATTATAATTGTAAGATATCCTTAGTTAATTTGATTGATTGATTATAACATAGCTTGATCGAAACCATAAATTGCAAAAGTTGAAGAATGAAGTCAAGTAAGTCGAGTAGAATGCGAGTCATGTCAATTGCAATCCTGGATCGAATCAAGTTATGTAACACTCTAGTACATTTATACTATATAATTTGGTATTTAGATCTTACGGTAAAATTATTTTATTATTGTTGCTTTTGGGTTGCGAATGATTCAAGTAGCAACAGTGGTCATTATCCAACCCGACCCGCATGATTGAAACCCGACATGATACAAGGTTGTATCCAATATTTGCTAGCACAGTATATCCATGAGAATCGAGTACTATATATATATAATATTTTAATCTCCACATATCTCTTTATAATACAAGATAAAAACAAATAATATCCTTTTACTATCTAGCCTTGCATGGCAAATCACCCCATATCGGGTTATTGTGCCTATATATCATGTTCGTATCCTCAGTTATAGACAGATAAATAATCAAAAATCCTTACGAATATTTACGTAGATTTTATTGGGGGTATATGTATTTAATTATAGATAATTTCATTATGGTTAAAATTCTTACGTATGCTCTTTATATTTAAAAACTATATTTTTGAATGGATACAGGTAATATTTGGAGTAATCTGTAAAAATCCTACAATATATATATATATATAATATTACTTAATATTCCTATACCTATAATATATATATATATATATATATATATATATCTGTTTATATATCTATATATCTATATATATATATATTAATAAATATAACTTTTATAAAAACACACACTCTCTCTCCCCTTTCCCCGTCTCAATCTCTCTCCTCTCGCTCTCTCTCGTGCCCAAAACCTAACCCGCGCCGTCCCCACCTCATCGCGGTCCCCACCTTGTCGCCGTCACTACCTTTTTTCCCTACCTCCTCATCACCACCACCTGTAACGACTCTGAAATCTCTGTATAGAATTATTTTTTTAAAAGTATAAAAAGGGGTATTTCAGCCTGTATAGGAATTATAAGTTATTTTTGTTCAATAAAACCAAGAAACAATTGGTAGCTTATTGGTAAAGCCTCTACACTGTTGCGACATAGCCTGTGTGTTTGAATTCTATCAGACCCAATTATTTTTTAGATTTTTCTTTTTAATTTTTCGGAAGCCCAAGAGTTGTACGTACAATTCACGGAGAAACGAAAAGTTGCAGAAAAATCAAACATGCGAAAAAAGGAGTACATAGTGATTAAAGCCGGTGGTACGAATCTCGAGGCAATTGCTCAAGATCCGACCGTCCATTCTTCCCAAATCCCGGTCGCCAACTGTCATGATGGCCCCGTTTGTCTTCGTGCTCTGCACACTAGTCCCTTCAGCTCCCCTCAAATTCCCTGCACTGTTTGATTTTCCTGCAATTAAATAGTGACCCTTCAATTCATCATTTAACACCTATTTTAATTCTTTTAATTCAATTTTTAATTCCCAAACCCTAAATTCTTCACTATAAATACCACCCTATGCCCTAGCTCCCCTCTATTCTGAAAATTTCTATCAAAATTCTTCTAAAAGTTCTAAGTGCAAGTGGAGTTAAGTGGAGTTAGCAACCAAGCTCTTTCCGTCAAAAATTGAAGTCGTTTCCGTAGTTTCCGCGACGCCACGGAACCCCCTCCCTCTTATTTAACATCTTCCCAATGCTACACAACGAGTAAGTTTCTCTTCTCTCCATTTGTTTCATCTCAATTAGTCTTCTAAGAAAACATCGACAAAATTGGAGTTAACATGGAACAATCTTCTCATTCAAATATTTTATCATGCTTGATAGGCCTACATGTTACATAATCACCCTGATATCTTTTTAAAACAAAACTCACATCTATTGCCTTTTGACATAACCAAAATTTCATGTTCAATACTTAAATAACGAACTCTTTCATTAAAATACCATGAACTTTAGTATAACCGTCATTTCAATAATTGTTAAAAATACCTTTAGAAAAACTTCACGGGGTAACGACCTACTCTCCACAAACACTATGGTTGCATAGCACGGTATTCCAAACATATGGCTAATTTAAAGAATAGGTTTTATATTAAAATACCACACCTTTCCAAAACGGGTTTCTTTTAATCGGTATTTTGAAATTCTTGGCAATTACGCATTTACAACCCTCGTTAGGGGACCCGCTAATAGATGGTGAGGATTATCGCACATCTTTGGGACAGTAGAGCGAGATGCAGAGCTTCTCACGGGGTATTCGGTCTCGAAAGGAAATAAAAATACGGTTTTTAAGAAATACGTTTTTTCTAAATAAATATTAAATTTTGGAAAATTATATAAAACTATGAATTCGTATTTTCAATAAAAAAACATATTATGAAGCTATTTTCTTTTAAAATGAAAGAGTAGAATTTTAATAAAATAACATCAAGTTTCCAAAATAGCTAGTTTTCATAAAAATACCACAAACTTTTAAAAGCTAGGTTTTATCACCAAAATACCATAACAATTAAAATACATATTCATAAAAACCCTAAATATTATAAATCACCCTCGAGGTTATTTTTAAACAATATTAATATATATTTTTCATAAAACCCCCTCGGGGAATAAAACAATGAAAACAAACAATATTAAGGACTCTAGAATAATATAGGCTTAAGCAGTATCATTTCTCTTGAGCATTGGCGAGCCGGAAAAAGTGAGTGCTTTTCTATTTAGGTTGGACAACTTAACGGAGTTATCGATGGCAATTGTCTTGGAAAAAACACAAATCCTGCCGTCCATGTACAACAGTTCTCAATTTCTCCTGAACAGTTTAAATCAATTCCTATGAAAAAGACATGAACTAAAATTTAAACATGAACTCGAACTTGAACACAAACTCGAATTCTAACCTAACTCGAATCTAAACTCAAATATGAACTCAAACCCAAACTACTCGAACCAACTTGACTCGAACCAAGATTGCAATTGTTATGAATCGCATATTACTCGACTCACTCAACTACATTCTACACCTTTTGCAATCTATGGTTTCAATCAGGACATGTTAATCAATCAATCAAATCAATTAAGTATATTAACCAGTTATAATATATTATACTCGGGGTGTTTGGGATAGTTTCTTATGTGAATCCAACGGAATTTCAAGAGTCCCTTATTAACCACTTTTTTATTTTACTCGAATATCAGTCGGGTTGACTCATCCACAACCTAGAGCCCCGATGCTAACAGATGAAATGGGCCCGTGTTTCCTTACTCCTGGGGCCCCACTCTTGAGCTTGTGAATACTTCTACGGTTACGTTGACATTCACACTTAGAACTTAACGTTAACATAGTGACCATACAGAGACCTATAGAACATATTTACCCATGATCATATACTCCTACTCGTCATATAAATATTCTACAATTGTCATTTTCTTATTCTTACTTATCCTTGGGACTTACCGAGCGCTAGTTCACTGACGGGAATTCCACCCACTTTCCTTCTCTTGGAATGTTTGTCAGATACGGTCGAGACAGAGGAGCTGGAAGCCACAGAGAAGGACTACAACCAGATCTCTACTTAGGGCTAGCTCAGCTTCACTGTTGACCGCCGGAGACGGAGACGAACCGGGATGGATCGTCTTGCCTGAATCTGGGGGCAGATGCTATTTAGATTTATCTGTCCACCTCTTTGAAGATGACAAGTTGATTTATGGCACCGTATATCGGAGGTTTTGAAGGATACGGCCGTTGTAGCGTGACTTTATCAGATTCCCCCTCGTTTGTGAAGGGGTTTTGATTGTGGGGACGCTCTTCCCTGCAGGCGCAAGCCCCTGCAGTTAATTACGTTACCGCAATATGATAACCACTTTCTCCTTCTCCAGCAGTTCACTTCGTGTCGTATGTATTTTTGTTCGTTTAGGTTTCCCGTGGATTGTATACGGAGACTAGTTTATGTCATTACCCGTAAGGCGTGGATTAGTCCAAATCCGTATGTTTTAGATTTGGGTTTATTTTATTTAAGGACCGTTAATCTAGTTTGAGATTAAGATTGACTTAAATGTATGCGAGCATTTGGGCGCTCGACTTATTTTAGTTTAAAGATGTCACGGTCCATTGTTGCCGTTTTTGAGGCGAAGTTTTAGTTTAGGGACATCTCGGTCCACTGTCGCCGTTTTTGAGGTGAAGTTTTAGTTTAAGGACATCTCGGTCCACTGTCGCCGTTTTTTAGGAAAAGTTTTAGTTTAAGGACATCTCGGTCCATTATTCATCTTACACGCACGTGTATTTGTTACGGGACGAAGTGAATAGTGTTGATATGGAATGTGCCTAATTTGGGGTGGTTATGCAGATCAATTTGGAAGTGCATCAATGAAAGAAGTTGTTGGTCGTCGGGACTCGCCATCTCTCTGAAGACGTTGAGAAATTACAACGACGTGTATCAGAGGTGTGAAGAGATGTACCCTTAAACCAAATCCCGTATTTGAGGGAAAAAGGGTTGTTGTAGACTTAAGAATTTTTGGTTTTATTTGAGATCTTGGAAATCAAGAGCATATGGGCTCGATTGATTTAAAAAGAAGGAGGTTTAACCTCAGGAAACTTAGCCAATTTTGGGCTGAAATTGAGTTTCCATAATTACCTAACAGTGTTGAGCACTGGGACATATAGCGCTCACGTGTGAAACACGTAGGGTGCTGGATTAGTGCTAAGCACTAGAGTCCTGTGGGATTCACGTGTGAAACATGTGAGGCGCTCAGATATGAGCGTTTTTAGTCATTTTTGACTATTCGTGGAGCGCTGAGCACTCTGCATGATACTCACATGGGAAGCACGTGAGTGCTGGGCTTTGAGCTTTATTTGTTCGTTTCCCTCTTTTTAAAGTAGTGCTAAACACTTATATAGAGCTCACGTGCATTTCACGCGACTGCTTCCTTTTGGGGCAGCTGCCTAATTGACAAAGAAATTTTTCTTTGCTCTTTAGGCACCCACGTGAGAAATACGTGAGGCAGCTTTGGCTGTTCTTTTTGTTTGTTTTTTAAGCGCTTCTCGTGGGAAACACGTGAGGTTTCAAAATAGTGCTAAGCACTAATCGAGTCACCAAGTTGTTCTTGTGTTTTCTTAGAGATATTGATCTATGTTAATGACATTTTTAGTCATTGATGATCATCAAGATTTCAGTTTTGAAGATCTTGGACCATCATTATCATTTGTATTGAAGAACTAAGTTCTTTTGCACTTTTCTAAGAACCAAGTTCTTTATATAGGGTTAAACCCTAATTTTTGGAGAAATTAAATTCCCATATATTCCTGTTCTTTCTTTTTAACTTAGTTTTTTCCCCCTAAGTTTTTAATCCGCAGAACAGAATCTCCCCGATGAGAATTAAATTCTTAACTTGTGGGGAGATCTGCTTCTGCAAATCTCAACCAAAGAAAGAACTGTGTTCTTATATGAAGGGTTAAACCCTTAGAGAGGTAAAGGAGAGATAATATGATCTCTGCGTTTCTTTACCAAGGGTTTCAACGAGGCAAGTCTTTTTTGAGAATTAAATTCTCTTTTTTATCAATGGCTCACTGTATTCTTTATAAGTTTGTGGGAAGTTCTCTCTGTATATTCTCTCTCTTTTCTCTCCGTGTGTCCCCCCTTTTTTTTATCTCCTTGCTCCTATTTATAGGAGAAGAGAAAAGATCAACTTGTTAAGAAAATCTCTGAGAGATCATAATTGATTTCATAATCAATCCAAAATGATCTTTTTAGATCAATTGGTGTTGGATTTTTAATCCAAATGGTCTCTGTTTAACAGAAAAGTTTTCTTGTTTGTTTAATAAGATTAGGAAATATTTTCCCTAAAATAGAATTTCATTCTATCAGATGATCGGTGGGTGATTTTATAATCACCGTTGGATTTTTGATCCAAGCGTCCTCTGTTTAACAGAGAAGATCTTTCTAGTTTGAGAAAGATTGGGGAAATATTTCCTACATAAAATTTTAATTCTATCACACAGAATCAGATGTGAGTATTTTAAGATTGTGGTGCTGCCAAAGAATGTGGCAGGAGGACTCACGTGTTTAACATGCGACCCTTAGCGTGTGTTTTGGCCAGTTTATTTTCAGCTCTCATATGGTTTGCATATGAGCGCTCACGTGTTTAACACGTGAGGCATGCTTGTCCTTTAGTTTATTTTATTCAGTGCCCATATGCTTTGCATATAGGTGCTCACGTGTTTAACACGTGAGGCTTATTTAGCCTATCAATTGTTTGATTGTAGCGCCTATATGCTTTGCATATAGATGATCACGTGTTTAACACATGAGGCTTATTTAGCCTATTAGGTGTTTTGATTGCAGCGCTTATATGCTTTGCATATAGGCGCTCACGTGTTTAACACGTGAGACTTATTTAGCCCATGAGTCGTTTTAACTGCAGCGCCTATATGCTTTGCATATAGGCGTTCACGTGTTTAACACATGGGACTTGAGTAGTGGGGAATTTTCTTCCCTTTTCTCTCTTTTTATGAGGGAACATTTACTTTTCTTCAGTTTATGTATACCACTTGTTTAGGCATTTTCCTTATTGTATTTACTTTCCAGCATAAACTCATGTATTTGTAAATATTGGAAGTTGAATGTAAATAAAGATGTTTGTTAAAAAATTTTACAGTCTCATTTTATTCTTGTATTATGTATTATTGTTTCAATACGCTCAGTATATTTATTTAGGGAATGACCTTCTCTGGATAAATATGCCACGGGCTTGCTACGTTACCGTTTCCGTCTACTGGGAAGCGGGGTGTGACACCATCGTTTTCACCTCCCTCCTCCGTTCCCGAGGCCTTATCCAAACCCGATACCACACCGAGAACCCACCTCCATCTCTTTCGCCGACGTCGTCGATCGAACCCGACTAACTTCCTCCTTTCCTCGCCTACGTTAAAACTCCAGAACCAACATCCTCCTCCTCCTCCTCTTCTTCTTCTTTTTCTTCCTCTTCCTTTTCTTTCTTATCTTGCTGAAGCCGATCCCAAGCAACACCACCGCGACCACTTGCTTCCCTCGCCGTTGATCCTAGACCTTATCTTCAATCACCAACCCTCCTCCCTAGCCGTTTCCACTTGAACTTCGACCCATATCACCCTCATCACCTCCTTTCTTTATAGAACCCAAGCTCCGAGATCAAAACCCTCGACTCCATCTTTCACCGGCCTCTGGTTCCATCGCTGATGACTCTTTCTGGCGCTACCACCCTCAAGCTAGCCCAAGCCGAGCCCCTGTAGTAGTCGAAGCTGAGATTTTGTTTGCATCGTGTCTTTATTTAGTGTTTGGAATGTGATATCCGTATTTTTGTCGTGAGATTTCGATCAGGTAAGTTCTAAACTTGCAACATGATACATTGCTTATATCAATATTTATATGATTAATTATAATACATGTGTTTTAATATTCAGCAAATATTATCAATCTTCAGTTTTATAGTAGCAGTCTGTATTCGTACCAATAACAGTTTTATCTAGTTGCACGCCGGTTCATCATAATATTGTTATAATGTTATATCAGTTCAGCATTCTTTATCAAGATTGCAATATACCTAGTAGCAGACGTAAAACGGTTATTACAGATAAATATATATATACATCCTGGGCATTAGTCATGTTAACCGTATTTAGATATTGTTATGGTTTTTCATATGGTATCTATTTTGTTTAATTTACATTGCCTGACATGTTCAAAAGACATTCTTAGACCTGTTACTTGGATTATTACTAATGCCGACAATCCTGACTTGTTGTCCTTACGGATGTGACTTGTTGTCTACATAGACAAGACTTGTTCCAGCTTGATCCTGTGTTGGTATTAGATTGATATCATCAATACCTGACTTGAACACAAAACTTATGGGTAAAGAGAAATCAATAATGAAACCTGACTTGTAACTCAATAGTTCGATACTTTCCAGAGACTGATCAGTCGATACGGGCTTAGGCCCGGAATGATGATGCTGACATCATTCGTCTGTACATGATACCCTGTTTTTACTACTTAGCGGCACATCTTGGATTCATCCCCGAGGGTCTTTACCGTGGTCCTGGGCACGCACGGGATACTTTTGAGTTACATCGACGATTCTATTAATTGATTTCAAAGACTTGTAGAATAGATAACGTAGAAGTACAGACTTTAGGATACACATTACATACCTATACCTCACTATTTTATACATGTGTTTATTATTTACACTCATGTTTAATCATAGCATCCTATTCTGGTTATTACTATTATTTTGATATTTATGACGCACTGACGTCTGGGTTTTACATGGCCCAGTTCCTCTGACCTTGTTGCAGAAAGATCAGGAGTATTTTAACAAGCAAGCCGAGCAGTGAGGAGCTTGATGATTAGTTTTAAAGATTCTTAGTTTATTTTATTTCCGTAGTTTAATTTGTCGAAGTGATCCCATAAGAGATGTGATTCAGATATTATTCTTTGTTGGATCTTTATTCGTTTCCGCTATTGTCACGCCTCGCTTCCCAGTATACGGGCAGAGGACGCGACAAGGCCGCTACGTATTTACTCTGAAGTATATACGCTAAGCATAACTAAGCAATATAAATGTAAATGCACAAGAGACAAATGTAGTGAAACATCAACTTTATTTATTCACATTCTTTCTATACAATGCATGGAAAAGTAAATACAACTGAATAAAAGCAATGCCTAAACAATGGCATAACAGAAAAGGAAAAGTACTGAAAAAGTGTACAATGAACTAAAGCTCTGGGTCTTCACTAGTGGGCTCGATCTCCGGAGTGTCCAGATCATCTGACGACATTCAAAGAAGAAAGAAAGAGAATGTCGTCAGTGAACAAATCGCTTGATAAGTCCCAAAGATAAGGGAGAAATATAATAGAGAGTAAGAGAGAGAGAGAGTGTGTAGTTTTTAAAGTTGTATTATATTGTTATGGTGTTAATGCTGTTGTTAACGTAAGTTCAAGGGTGAATGTTAACCAATCTCAAGAGTGTTCTCAAACCCAACAGGCTCCAATCCAGGGGTAGGGAACCACGGGCCCGAATCAAATGTTAGTAGCGGGATTTCGAACGTCGTCGAAGTATTCCAAACTCAATAGGCCACAGTCTAGGAGCATGGAAACACGGGCCCTCATGGTAGCTTGCTTGTGTTAGTAGACATGGATTCATGATCTAAGGGGACTCTTGAGATTCTGTTGGATTCACGAATGAACTACCCCAATACCCCGTGTATTTAATGTATTGATAGTAATGATTGTACTGATGGTATTGTAGTGTATTGTCTTGAAAATTGAATTGCATAGGTGACTTGCCGAAACCATGATATCAGTAAAAGAATGTAACTGGAGAATCATGTAAATGGATGTAACTAGAGAATCATGTAAATGGAAGTATATTCATGGTTCGGTTCAGTCAAGTTGTATAGATTATGGAATCATGGATTCATGTTGAATTGTAGTTTTGTCACGACCCGAAAGTACGGAACGTGACCGGCACTTAGATTACGAAGCGCCTAGAGGCGCCACGTGACCTAAGTAAGCCGAAGCCCAGAAATCTAAACCATAAAAGAAGAAAAAGAAGAAAAGAAAAGAAAATCAGCAAATTTTTCCAAAAATTTCGGCAGAGTCTCCTCTGTAAAAACTGGCCCCCAAACGGGTACAACAAGTATAATATACATAAACAATAAAAAGCATCCCCAACGGGTGCTAGCTCAACGCCAACAGGCGGAGACAACCACAACAATCACAATAATATACAACGCCAAAGGGCGAGGCTCAAATCTCAAAAGAAAACAAAAACCACCAGATCAGAATAACACATGCGCGACTCTAAGGTCGAAATAAAAGACTGGTCCAATAAACTTATCAAGTAATACAAGTATGGTTGATGGAGTTTACTAGATACAAATGAAAGAATAAAAATACAATGGTGGTTCAGATACAAGTGAACCAACCTACCGTGCAAATCACCCTGAAGAAAAGATGTGCCAACAAGCTGCCACGGAAACCTGTACATCGAACCTGTAAAGAATTTGGCACAACGGGGGTGAGTTGCCAACTCGTGAGTAGAAGACATCTACGAAAAGAAATCGAATGCACGACGCTATCCTAGGTCATAATAATACACTACTATATCCCAACATCTAGTAATAGCAGGGTAATACTACGTGTAAGTGCAACTACTCCGTGTCGTGTCAGTACCTCATATAATACTATGTCATATGAATGAAATGCATGCACCATGAATGTAAAGTGACAAATCCTGAAATCCAGATATATATGTATAAGAAATCTCTAGCTGTTATCATAGTAGAATGTGTATAAGAATCTGAAATCTCGATAATGAAATCCATGGAAATCCGTGTCAAATATCGACACAACACATGTAATCTCAAGTCTCAATATCTTGGGCTCCGTCAGTCCGGATCGGCCCATATCATCAAATCTCACGACAACGGTCGGTATCCTCCGGATATCCGCCGCGCCAGACATCACCGGTAGGTAGCCTTCCCCTGCCAGGCTCATCGTCTACAACTCGATCTTCTTGCCCCGGGGTACCATACCGGGCCCACCATGTACCCGAGACGGTTCATCCACTCCTCGAATCGGGTCTCGAAATCCATCAGAAAACATGAAATACTCATGGTGGACGACACATACATTACGAGAAAACCGTATCTTACTTTAAAAAGAGAAGAGGAGAGAGAGAGAGAAGTTTTTATATATTTTTGCAGTTTTCCCCAAAAATCCAGAAATCTCATAGAAATCCAAATCTCAAAATCATAAGTAACTGTATGATAAGTGTCGGCATATGCCCATAATACTGCATGATAACACAAAAATATGAATGCATGAATGTCTAAGTAATAAATATCATGTCTTATACTTAACATCAGAGAGTGATCACAATATTATATCGGTTTAGTTGTTAACTGATTCTATCAATAAAAGGTACTATGATCTAAAGTGTACGTGACATAGCAATTACCGATGATGATGTGTGTGAGCCGGCAAATAAGTGTGCGTGGAATATGCGCATCATCGGTAATGGTGCTGGTGTCCTAACAGGTAAAGTTTATACTGATTATAGCAACATATAAAAGAACATGCACCATGATGATTACAGTGTGAATCTAAATACAGATGTGCATTATCCACTCCTCTGCGAGATACGAGTACAACTACCACTATGTGAGTCGAACCTAAACCAGTGTCCATATAACATCCTAAGGAACTAAACCTAATAGACTAGTCAGTAAGAAACTAGAGTCTACCTAAGGTCTAAATCAATATCTCTAATAGTCGGCGATCCTGCCTCAATAGCGTCACGTACGTAGTACGGCCTCCTCGAATCAAGAGTGCAGATCAATCATCAAATCTCAGCCTCGTACGGTAAAATCCATCGTACGGCATCCCAATATCGGGGTACGGTCAAGTATCTCCTAGGTGTCTCTTCATTCGTATAACGTCATCATCAGCACATCTCATGATCAAGGTGTTAAATTGTGATTGCATACATCAATCATATATCATTGCCAACATGATAAGCATCATTAGTTTATCCTCAGAATATCATGTCATATGTATCATATTGTGACTAGGTCATACTTATATGATATCGGCATCAGGTCACACCAATATAATGTCGTAATCAAGTTATACATATATCATATCGTGATCAGTCACAAGTTACAGTCCGAGTACTATTCTAGCGTCCCATGTACATCAATATCACCACCACTCTTTATAATTTATATATTCATGTTCATTATCTCATTCTCTAATGATCCGCTAACACTTTATTACGACTGTATAGTCAAGAATCACGGCATCAAGCCCAGTTCTACAGTTTCATCATACCTCGGATATCATATCACATCAATGAATCACCTATATGTGTTGTATATATATGTATATACCTATATCTAGTTCTATATATATACACATACACGTACCCCATGTCGAGTTTCGGTGTGTGCATGGGTGTGTTTCTATCTGAAACTTACGAACCTCTTCCATGGTACTCATCCTCTGATATGGTTTTCCTAAATCAGTCTAGTCCAGCCTAGGGTCAATACTAGGGTCCTACAAGGGTCACGTCTGGTTTCCTAATGTCGATAAGTACTATTCCTATTCTACATTGCGGGGGTGCTAAACGCCATCCACCCGACTTCCCCCCGTAGATATACATCTACTCACCTGGTCCATGTCTGCCGAAGACGGTGTCGCCATCCTCCTCTTCATTGCCCGCAGTCCACGTGGGGGGTACCTAGACGCAAACATATAAATAGCATCATAAACTGAATCACATACGAAAGTCAAACGATCTAAAGGAGCAAGCATAGGTTAAAACCTATGTCCCGTCCACGCAAAAGAACCAAATACCGCTCGATATCGGCGTACAAACTCCGATGGATCGAGATAACATCATCAAACAACTTGTAGTTTTAAAACACATTACTTATACCATAAAACACGATTAAATCCATCGAAACCCTAAAATCTATCAAACCGTCCAATTTCACAAAAACCCGAAAATGCCAGTATACCGTTTTTCATCAAAACTTGACATTTAAATGAAACTAATAGTCATAAAACTCATTAAATAGCATTACTAGACTATACAAACCATTACTATATTTTTATTACACAATTTTGCATTTATTTGAAATTTCAAGTTTGCAACTTTTAACAATTTTAACATTTTTCAAGCAAAATACCACAATTCCACCGCAAAACGTGATTTTGCATAAATTAATGTCTTAAACTACAATTTATGATGATAATGATATAATGAAACTATAATTTAAATTTTTACTCTCAATTAATTAAGAATTTCCAAGAACTAGTTAGCAAAATAGCAATTTTCATCATAATTTATCCACTATCAATAAAACTAGTAATTAAATTGAGTTTTTCATTCCACCAACAAGTTAAAATTCTCTTAAAAATCACACTCTAGTGTTATAAACATTAGTTGTAAATTTATCTCACTAATAAATATATTATTCATAAATCTAGTTTGCAATAAAATCGCTTGAATTAACAATTTGATTGAGCAAATTACAATTCAACAACCATACAAGATTTTCTCATTCTAAAATTGTTAAACTAGTTATCATAAGCCTAATTAATTAATAAAAATCATAACTTGATTTTACCACCCTAACTTGAATTTTTAAAACTTGGAACTAGAATTAATTTATTAATTATAATTATGCTAGAATGAAACATTAAATAAAAAATAAACAAAAGAATGAGATTTATACCTTCATGACATGAAACCTAAGCATGAAATAAGCCTCCAAAATAATGGTTTCCATCTCTAAGATCCATGCCCAAAAGGTTAAAGAATATTGGGTAAAGATTAAATATGGATTTTGGGGTTTATTTTGGAATTTTTTGATGGAATTTGATGATTTTAAATGCAAGTGAAGTGGGGAATTTTTTTGGGGCAGCCATGGGGTGAGGAGGCCGGCCACTTTGGGGAGGAGAGGGAGAGAGAGAAAAGAGTGAGAATGATGTAGAAAGTTCCCCACAAATATCCACCTCTTTATGTCATTTCAACATTTTAATCAATTTCTTTTATTTCATTTCTAACACAACTCAAGAAAACTCTAGAATTTTCAAAAATTTTGCATGATACACACTAAATTATAATATGCCATGGTTCATTTTTACAAATTAAAACCATTCAAAATTGTAATTTATACTAATTTAGTGAAAAAATAAAGTTTATGTTAATATTTAAAATAATTAATTTAGGAAAAATATTTTATTAAACTAAAAATTTATAAGTGGCTAAATAAACACCATTTACTAGTAATTACATAATTAAATAGGTATTTTTGAATTTATAATGAAAAACAATTGCGGTTTGATTTTTCGAAAAATACATTTTGCTTTACCGAAAATCATAAAATTCACTTAAACAATTTTATTTATTTAATTATTTATTTAATTATTTTTAAAACGTTACAAGTTTGGATACTTGAATTATATTCAAGTCAGATTACTAATAATGAGACTCAGTCTGAGTCAGAACAATTAGAAAAGAAATTGAAGTCCTGATTGTTTTGATGTTATCGGTAACCGCTGCACATGGGCGGCAGGATTTGTGTCTTTTTCAAAGATGATTACCGTGTTGATAACACCATTGTTAAGTTGTCTACCTTAAATAGGCAAGCACCCACTTCTCCGGCTCCCTGAGGCTCAAGAGATTGGTCCCGCTTAAACCTATGTTTACTAGGGTCTTTAGGGTAATTTATAGAACTTGAGGAGGGTTTTATGTAAAAATATTTTTGTATACTTTTCAAAATACACCCCAAATATTTAATTATCGTCTTTAGAGTTGAAATAATTGTAGATTTTATATTTATGATATTTCTAGTGAAAATAACCTACTTTCATAATATAGGGTATTTATTTGCAATATTGACTTGTATGGAGTTCATGGTATTTTAATGTAAAGTGATTCTTGTGATTTTTGAAAAGAGTTGGAATATTTATATTATTACAAAATAGGTATTTTAATGTTACTTATACATACATACATACATACATATATATATATATATAATTTTAATATATATTTTATATTTCTAGAAATTTTATTTTCTTAAGATATTGTATTTTAAATCTCTCGAGACCGAATGCTCCTCGCGGAGATCTGCATCTCACACTACTAAACCCAGGGATATGCGATAATCCACACCATCCCAGTCGGGTTCCCCAAAGTGGGTTGTAGCGGCGCTTTGCAAAGATTTGTAAAATACTTAATTTTTAGAAAACGGTTTTTGATAATAAGTGGTATTTATTTGAAAGGTTTCGTTTTCCCGTATTCTATGTTCCCGAAAGGTATTGTGCTATATTGCATATGAGTGTTGTGAGGAGGTAGGTCATTACCTCGTGATCTACTTAAAGGTATAACAAGTTTGTAATGATTTAATGTCAAAATGAAACTACATGGTATTTTACTGAAAATGAGCGATAAAAGTTACAAAATGATATAGATTGTCATGAAACTTGTTCAACATGTTTGTTAATGATTAATAGTCAACATGTAATGATTTAACATGATTGTATTAAAGAAAAGTGAGAGTTTTAGGAAGAACTGAATCGGAAATCGGATTTGCTCCGATTCCGTCGGGTTTTAGAAATACGTATTTTAGAAAAGAGTAGAGAAAGGGGGAAGTGGGAATTATGGGTTTAGGACTTATAAAAGAGGAATAGGGAATGGAAGGAGGCGCCGGTGCGTCGTTTCATCGTCGGGAACTCCTAGGGTTGTCGCCGGAAAAATCGCCGGAGCTTCGTCTTTCGCTACTTCCAAAGTACACTAGGGTTCTAGGAAATTTCTTGAGAGTTTGCTCAGAATTTTGGAGTGAGAGGGTAGTGTGTAGGGGTTTTATTTATAGGGTTAGGCTAGGATTTAGGGTTGGTGAAAGGTTTAATTGAAAAATGTATTAAAAAGTAATAAAAATGTAATAAAATGGAGTAAATAGGGTTTTAAACAGTCTCTGTTACTGGTCTGAGGATTTAAACCATACAGGGGTGCAGGGGATATGAAAAGGCATATATTCTCTGTTGATGACTCGGCGGTCCAGCCGAGTCCGGCCGGCGGCGGCGGCCAGAGTCGGCCGGTCCGCCGGCCGAGTCGGCAGATTCCGGCCGAGTCCAGTGGCCGGAGAGCTCCTCGACTGTTCATCAACCCTCTGGGACTATTAGTTTATCTAGTGTAGTGGGGTTTTTGTGAGTTATGCACATGTAAACCCTTGGTATTCTAAAAATTCAAAATAAAACAATATTAAAAATAATGCGGGGTATGGGATTTGAACTCTAGTGGCTTGGTTCAGCAGTGCAAGGTATTACCAATAAGCTACAAGCTCCTTCTTGCTATTAAAAAGTAAAACAAACTTATAACTTGTGCTCAGGCAAAAGTACCCCTTTCTGTAATTTTGAAAAAATTGTACAGAAAGTTGTACAGAAAGTTTGGGATTGTTACATTCTACCCTCCTTATAAAAATTTCGTTCTCGAAATTTGTAAAAGGAAAGTGTAACAGATTTAAGAAAAGTTTGGTGATAGTGTATGAATAATAATAAAGTGATACCAGGGTTTGAAAAGGTTGAAGAGAATTACCAGGGTTATCCTGGCCAACCGTCTCAGCTTCTTCGGCTGCCAAATTGTAAGCTTGGCGTCTCGACACATTTCTTCGTGCACGCTGGTACATGGCTGATTTTCGAGGTAAAGGTGGTCCATGTGGAGGTGGTGTAGGAAGGCTTAACCGAGTAGGTGGAGCTTGGATAGCTGGTCTAGCTGCGGAATTAGGATTAGTTCGGTTGTGTAGGCAAGTTCCAATGATATGTGAGGATGATCCACATATCAGGCAAAGACCGTTTTCTCATTGGCAAACCTCCATCATATGTCAAGCTCTCTTACAGTACATACAAAAGGCTGGGCTGGGCTTGTTGATTGGTACTCCCGGTCTCCTTAGTATAAATGGTGGTCCTGATGCAGCTTCTCCTGCCATCTGGTTGGCAGGGAGCTTCACTCTGGCAGTTTGAGGTCTGCCCTTCTTCTTCACCACTGCCTCATATCTTCGGGCAGCTTTCAAAGCCATATCATGGGTTAGGAAATCCCCTGTAGCTAATGCAGCTTTGATTTCCGGGTCCAACCCTTGCTGAAATCTTCTAGCTCTGATCTCAGCAGTCGGTATGAGATGGGCCGCAAACCTGTTACGGTCTTGTGTTAGCTGTGTAGTATGTGATATAAAATCGAACATTGAGACATATCTTACCGACTGAGTATGGTGAGCTCAGCGTCATACTCATCTACTGACTTGATCCATATCGAACCTTATTGCAGATGGATGAACTGTTGTTCCATGTCGAACCTGGCAGTCTCAGGGAAGTACTTTGCGTCGAACATGTCGCGGAAAGTCTTCCATTCGATGGGTTATTCAAGATGGCTTTCTTCCACCTTCCACCAGTTCCGTGCATTGTCCGTGAGCTGTAATTTTGCAACACGAACCCAAGCTATTTCTGGCACTTATGCTGCTTCCAGATCATCTTCTATACTCTGAGCCCATTCCTCACATCCAGTAGGCTCTCCCTTCCTGAGAACTATTTAGGGTGCAAAGCCCTGAATTGCTTCACCCCAGGTGCTTCTGCCTCGGGACAGTTCATTACAAGAGCAGTCTGCTGTTGTTGTCCCTCGAGGAGGCTGCGGACTGCCTTAAGCAGAACCGTTTGCTCATTGAGCGGAGTAGGGACGGCAAGTGTGAGTGGTAGTGGTGGAGGTGTGTTGTTGACATTGGTGCTGGTGTTGTTTAGGGAATCCATAACCTTTGAAAGAAGATTTAGGTTAGGACAGATTCAAAGCATATGAAATGATGAGATTCAAGAAGTATGAATTGTAAAGAATTTTTTAGTTGCTGGTTCTTGTGTTATATTGCTTAGGTTGTTCACGCATAACAGAACTGCATGGTAGTGTTACATACAGCTCGGACCTGCATGGGCCACAAACAAAACATGCCACGCCCCGCTTCCCAGTATACGGGCAGAGGACGCGACGAGGCCGCTACGTATTTACTCTGAAGTAAATACGCTAAGCGTAACTAAGCAATATAAATGTAAATGCATAAGAGACAAATGTAGTGAAACAACAACTTTATTTATTCACATTCTTTCTGTACAATGCATGGAAAAGTAAATACAACTGAATGAAAGCAATGCCTAAACAATGGCATAACAAAAAAGGAAAAGTACTGAAAAAGTGTACAATGAACTAAAGCTCTGGGTCTTCAATGAAGTGGTCCAAGTCTTCACTAGTGGGCTCGATCTCCGGAGTGTCCAGATCACCTGACGACATTCAAATAAGAAAGAAAGAGAATGTCGTAAGCGAACAAATCGCTCGGTAAGTCCCAAAAATAAGGGAGAAATAGAATAGAGAGTAAGAGAGAGAGAGTGTAGTTTTTAAAGTTGTATTATTTTGTTATAGTGTTAATGCTATTGTTAACGTAAGTTCAAGGGTGAATGTCAACCAATTTCAAGAATGTTCTCAAACCCAACAGGCTCCAATCCAAGGGTAGGGAACCACGGGCTCGAATCAAATGTTAATAGCGGGATTTCGACCGTCGTCGAAGTATTCCAAACTCAACAGGCCACAGTCCAGGAGCATGGAAATATGGGCCCTCATGATAGCTTGTTTATGTTAGTCGACATGGATTCATGATTTAAGGGGACTCTTGAGATTCTGTTGGATTCACGAATGAACTACCCCAATACCCCGTGTATTTATTATATTGATAGTAATGATTGTACTGATGGTATTGTATTGTATTATCTTGAAAATTGAATTGTATAGGTGACTTGCCGAAACCATGATATCAGTAAAAGAATGTAACTAGAAAATCATGTAAATGGATGTAACTGGAGAATCATGTAAATGGAAGTATATCCATGGTTCGGTTCAGTCAAGTTGTATAGATTATGGATTCATGGATTCATGTTGAATTGTAGTTTGGATACTTGAATCATATTCAAGTTAGATTACTTATAATGAGACTCAGTCTGAGTCAGAACAATTAGAAAAGAAATTGAAGTCCTGATTGTTTTGATGTTATCGGTAACCACTGCACATGGGCGGCAGGATTTGTGTCTTTTTCAAAAACGATTACCGTATTGATAACACCGTTATTAAGTTGTCTACTTTAAATAGACAAGTACCCACTTCTCCGGCTCCCTGAGGCTCAAGAGATTGGTCCCGCTTAAACCTATGTTAACTAGGGTCTTTAGGGTAATTTATAGAACTTGAGGGTTTTTTATGTAAAAATACTTTTGTATACTTTTCAAAATACATCCCAAGTATTTAATTATCGTCTTTAGAATTGTAATAATTGTAGATTTTATATTTGTGATATTTCTAGTGAAAATAACCCACTTTCATAATATAGGGTATTTGTTTGCAATATTGACTTGTATGGAGTTTATGGTATTTTAATGTAAAGTGATTCTTGTGATTTTTGAAGAGTTGGAATATTTATATTATTACAAAATAGATATTTTAATGTTACTTATACATACATACATACATATATACATACATATATATATATATATATATATAATTTTAATATATATTTTATATTTCTAGAAATCTTATTTTCTTAAGATTTTGTATTTTAAATCTCTCGAGACCGAATGCTCCTCTCGGATATCTGCATCTCGCACTACTAAGCCCAGGGATGTGCGATAATCCGCACCATCCCAGTCGGGTTCCCCAAAATGGGTTGTAGCGGCACTTTGCAAAGATTTGTAAAATACTTAATTATTTAGAAAACGGTTTTTGATAATAAGTGGTATTTATTTGAAAGGTTTCTTTTTCCCGTATTCTATGTTCTCGAAAGGTATTGTGCTATGTTGCATATGAGTGTTGTGAGGAGGTAGGTCATTACCTCATGATCTACTTAAAGGTATAACAAGTTTGTGATGATTTAATATCAAATTGAAACTACATGGTATTTTACTGAAAAAGAGCGATAAAAGTTACAAAATGATATAGATTGTCATGAAACTTGTTCAACATATTTGTTAATGATTAATAGTCAACATGTAATGATTTAACATGATTGTATTAAAGAAAAGTGAGAGTTTTAGGAAGAACCGAATCGGAAATCGGATTTGCTCCGATTCCGTCGGGTTTTAGAAATACGTATTTTAGAAAAGAGTAGAGAAAGGGGAAAGTGGGACTTATGGGTTTAGGACTTATAAAAGAGGAATAGGGAACGGAAGGAGGCGCCGGTGCGTCGTTTCGTCGCCGGGAACTCCTAGGGTTGTCGCTGGAAAAATCGCCGGAGTTTCGTCTTTCGCTACATCCAAAGTACACTAGGGTTCTAGGAAATTTCTTGAGAGTTTTCTCAAAATTTTGGAGTGAGGGGGTAGTGTGTAGGGGTTTTATTTATAGGGTTAGGCTAGGGTTTAGGGTTGGTGAAAGGTTTAATTGAAAAATGTATTAAAAAGTAATAAAAATGTAATAAAATAGAGTAAATAGGGTTTTAAACAGTCTCTGTTACTGGTCTGAGGATTTAAACCATACAGGGGTGCAGGGGATATGAAAAGGCACACATTCTCTATTGATGACTCGGCGGTCCGGCCGAGTCCGGTGGCCGGAGAGCTCCTCGACTGTTCATCAACCCTCTGGGACTGTTAGTTTATCTAGTGTAGTGGGGTTTTTGTGAATTATGCACGTGTAAACCCTTGGTATTCTAAAAATTCAAAATAAAACAATATTAAAAATAATGTGGGGTATTGGATTTGAACTCTGGTGGCTTGGTTCAGCAGTGCAAGGTATTACCAATGAGCTACAAGCTCCTTCTTTCTATTAAAAAGAAAAACAAACTTATAACTTGTGCTCAGGCAAAAGTGCCCCTTTTTGTAATTTTGAAAAAATTGTACAGAAAGTTGTACAAAAAGTTTGGGGTTGTTACAGCTATATATATTTCTTGACTTTTATCTACTGTGACAGATGGACATGTATTAGTTAGATTTTATTTATTGTTCTTGATATCTGATTGACAGTCGTTATGTGACTATGGAGGGATTTTTCCTAGCCATAGGTAGCATGGTTGGCTTTGTCACGTGCCGTATTTACGAATTTTGGGAAGCGGGACATGACAGGGTTTGTTTGGTATCAGAGCCATAGGATTTAGGGTTAGTCGGGTTTGGTTTTTTTGTAGTTGGGTATTGAACCCAATACACTTACCAAGAAACCCGGAATTAGGAACATGTCCTTCCACATTATTATCTTACCAGGCTTGAATCTATAGCTATCAATATCTTGTTTATTGAATCATGTTTATCGTTACCAATTCCCTTCAATGTCTTTAGCTTCAGAATCATGGCGGATAGAGATTTGCGGTCATACTAGAGGCGTGTAGATAACGCCATATTACTTGGAGTTGTACGTAGTATGCTAGAAAATCAGAAGCGTCAAACTGAGCTGAATCAACGGCAAGCCGAGGCTTTCAAGAGGATCTGAGAACGGTCCAGCAGTCTATGGTTACAACAAATGAGAGGGCAGCAGCTCCCAGGCCAACACAACGTGAGGGCACCGTTGCAGACTTTAGGAAGCTCAGTCCGTCCACATTTACAGGATTGGAGGAACCATTGCCAGCGGAGCAGTGGCTAGTTGATACAGAGAACCTGCTCGTTGCCGTGCAGATTCCAGATGAAAAAAGGATAGATGTAGTACGCATCCATTTGATAAATTACGCTCACAAGTGGTGGCTTGTAGAGGGGACCCGTATGACTAAGCCGATCAGTTGGGTGACCTTTTCGCGAAGATTCTTGGAGAAGTTCTTTCCGCAATCTACTCGGGAGGTAATGGAGGAGAAGTTCATTAGCTTGAAGCAGAATGGGGGATCCGTTGATACACATGCGGCTGAGTAGATTCGGCTCAGTCGATTTGCGGGGTCTTGGTTGCCAATAAGGCAGATAAGGCGAGGCGGTTTATGTGTAGCTTGGATGTGGAGATGAAGAGACGCATCATATCTCTGGGATTTACCACCTTCTCCTAAGTTCTCAAGGCGGCTAGGGAGCAGCAGAGTTTATCGGTAAAAGTAAAAGGCAATCTACAGCAAGAGATTGTAGTGCGGAAGACCGCGTTTACACCAAAAGAGCTCCTATGCGTAGATGCATTCCGGTAAACAAACGAGTGACTGTACCGATGAAGAAGCCTTTTGTATCAGATCAGAAAAAGGGTGTGATTTGTGACTTCTGCCATCTACCCGGACACATGCAGAAAGAGTGTTGAAGGAGGCTCAGACTTTGTTTACTTTGTGGATCAGCCGACCATACTATCAGTGCATGCCCTTCGAAGTTACGATTGAGAGATGATATTCAAAAACTACCGCAGAAGCAGGTTTATGGGCAGAAGCTGATCACTTAGAGGCCTAATCAGGGACGGGCCTTCACCTTGAAAGCCGAGGAGGCCAAGACGTCAGAAAATGTTGTTTTAGGTATCCTAATTGTGTATAATTTTCCCGCATTGGCCTTATTCGATTCTGGTGCATTCCATTACTTCATGTCGTCCAAGTTTATTAGTACACACTCTGTCCTACACACGGCCCTGTCTCGTTGCTGGGACATACACACTAAGAATGGAAGAATTATATCTAGTAGTGAGTGCAAGGGTTGCTCGATATTAATTTGCGGATGGGAGTTATTCGCGGATTTCTTGGTAATTGAAACTGGCATCTATGATGTCTTGGGAATGAATTTTCTTGGTATTTTTCATGCTCACATTGATTGTAGGGAAAAGAAAGTGATTTTCCAAATTCCCGGACATCCGGAGTTCATATTTTTGGGAGGTAGAAGATCTGTCGGGTCAGTCAAATTTAGGGCTAGGCCGACTAGTGCCGTTCATTCGTTGATGGAAGTAAACAAGGAAGAAGCACCGGACGTAGTTCAGGATTTTATGGATGTGTTCGAGGAAATATCGGGTTTACCGCTAAAACGAGACGTAGACTTCACTATTGGCCTTATTCCTGGAGCAGCGCCGATTTCAAAGGCTTATTATCCAATGGCACCGGTAGAACTGGAATAGGTAAAGAAAGAAGTTGTCGAATTACTGGAGAAGAGTTGGATTCGCAGCAGCGGTTCACCACGGGGAGTCCTAGTTCTTCTAGTCATGAAGAAGGATAGCACACGAAGGATGTGCATCGACTATCGGGAATTAAATCGGGTGACTATTAAGAATAAGTACGCAATCCCTCGCATCGGTGAATTATTCGATCAACTCAGTGGCGCGAGGGTATTCTCAAAGTTGGACTTGCGATCTGGGTATCATCAAGTTCGGGTGAAATCAGAAGACATTTGCAAGACGGCGCTCCGAACGCGATATGGGAATTACGAGTACTTAGTGATGCCATTTGGAGTTACTAACGCACTAGCAATATTTATGGACTTGATGAACTGAATCTTTTCACCATACCTGGATCAGTTTGTAGTGGTGTTCATTGATGATATTCTGGTATATTCGAAGAACAAAGAAGAGCATAAAGAAAATTTGAGGATCGTGCTGCAAACGTTGAGACAAGAAAAGTTATATGCTAAGATGAGCAAGTGCGAGTTTTGACTCGAAGAAGTGAAGTTCTTGGGTCATGTGTAGCCGGAGATGGGATTGCAGTTGACCCCAGAAAGATTGCAGCTGTTAATGATTGGCCAATTCTAAAGAATGTAGGGGAGATCAGAAGTTTTCTTGGGCTTGCTGGATACCATAGAAGGTTTGTGGAGAACTTTGCCTGAATAGCAGAACCATTGACCAAGCTAACACGAAAGGAGGTACCATTCATATGGACTTAGAAGTATGCGTCAGCTTTTGAAGTGCTGAAGCAGAGATTGACCACCGCTCCTATTCTGACAGTGCCAGATGGTTCCGAAGGACTAGTTATTCATAGCAACGCATCTGGGAAAGGTTTGGGATGTTTTATAATCCAGCGTGGGAAGGTCATAACCTATGCGTCGAGACAATTGAAAACTCATAAGAAGAACTACCCAACTCATGATTCAGAGCTAGCAGCAGTGATTTTTGCTCTAAAGATTTGAAGGCCCTACTTATTGGGCGAAAGGGTAGAAGTATTTACCGATCACAAGAGCCTAAAGTATGTGTTTATACAGAAAGAGTTCAACATGAGGCGGCGTAGATGGTTAGAGCTGATGGCTGACTATGATCTTGATCTAAAATACCATCTGGGAAAAGTTAATGTAGTGCCAGATGCTCTAAGTCGGTTGCCAGCGATACACATATTGACTGCACTGAAAGAGATTATAGCCGATCTTCATAGATTTGAATTGGAGATTATACTACCAGATTCTTCGGGACAGTTGATGCAGTTGCAAGTACGGTCATCCTTGATCGATAACATTAAGGCAGCACAATCGCACGATCCAAGATTGCAAAAGTTTCGAGAATAAGTAGAAGCGGGACTTCGAACAGATTTGTTGATTCATGAAGATGGTTCGTTACGATATAGAAGTCATTTATGTGTGCCTAAAGGAGATGTTCGTGAAGAAGTCATGAAAGAGGCTCATAGTTCTGTATATTCAGTGCATCTAGGAGGCACGAAGATGTACAGAGATGTACCATAACATTTCTGATGGGAAGGTATGAAAAGAGAGATTGCTCGCTACGTATCGAAGTGCTTGGTGTGTCAGCAAGTCAAGGCTGAACATCAAAGGGTAGCTGGTTTGTTGCAACCACTTCCGATTGCTTAATAGAAGTGAGAATATATAAACATGGATTTCATGACAGTTTTACCATGGAGTCCAAAGGGCAATAACGAAGTTTGGGTGATTGTCGATCGATTGACCAAGGAAGCTCATTTCATACCATTTCGAGTTGGTCAGTCGATGGAGGATTTGGCAGAGCGGTACATGCAGGAGATTGTGAGATTGTATGGAGTACCCGTGAGCATCGTTTCTGATCGTGATACTCGATTTCTATCACACTTTTGGAGGAGTCTACAGGAAAGTTTGGGAACTCACTTGAACTTTAGCACGGCCTATCATCCTCAGAAAGATGGCCAGTCTGAAAGAACAATCCAAACTCTTGAAGATATGTTGAGGGCATGCATATTAGACTTCAAGGGTTCATGGGAGGATCATTTGCACTTAATAGTGTTTTCATACAATAATAGTTTTCAGGCGACTATACAGATGGCTCCATTCGAAGCATTATATGGTAGTAAGTGTCGCTCGCCTGTCTGTTGGGATGATATTGGAGAAAGAAAATTGTTGGGACCGGATCTTATTGTTTAAACGATGGAGAAAGTTAATTTGATCCGTAATCATATGAAGGTGGCACATGATCGACAGAAAAGTTGGGCTGATACTGGACGAAGACCTTTGGAGTTCACGGTTGGTGATCTTGTGTTCTTGAAGATATCACCGACTAGAGGAGTAATCCGATTTGATAGTCGAGGCAAGCTTATTCCTCGATTCGTAGGGCCTTTCGATATCATCGGGCGTGTTGGAGAGGTAGCTTATCGATTGTCTTTACCATCATCCTTGGCGGGTGTTCATGACGTGTTTCATATATCTCAACTTCGAAAGTATGTTCGAGATGAGATGCATGTCCTAAATCATTCGGAACTGACAATAAGAGAAGATTTAATATATGAAGAGCGACCAATGGTTATTGTGGATCGACGAGAAAAGCTCCTCAAGAATAAAGTAATCCCACTAGTACTTGTTTCGTGGGGGAATCGTTCGCATGGAGAATCTACTTGGGAACGTGAAGACGAGATTCGACAGAAGTTTCCACACATCTTTTCTTAGATCCATATCTTCTTGTCTTTTCCCTGTTCTGTGAATTTCGAGTACGAAATTTTTTTGTAGTTGGATATAATGTAACACCCTAGTACATTTATACTATATAATTTGGTATTTAGATCTTGCGGTAAAATTCTTTTATTATTGTTGCTTTTGGGTTGCGAATGATTCAAGTAGGAGCAGTGGTCATTATCCGACCCGACCCGCATGATTGAAACCCGACATGATGCAAGGTTGTATCCAATATTTGCTAGCACAGTTAATCCATGAGAATCGAATACTATATACATACATATAATATATTTTAATCTTCACATATCTCTTTATAATACAAGATAAAACAAATAATGTCCTTTTGCTATCTAGCTTTGCATGGTAAATCAACCAATATCGGGTTGTTGCGTCTATATATCATGTTCATATTTTCAGTTATAGACAGATAAATAATTAAAAATCCTTACGAAGATTTACGTAGATTTTATTGAAGGTATATGTATTTAATTATAGATAGTTGCATTATGGTTAAAATTCTTACATATGCTCTTTATATTTAAAAATTATATTTTTGAATGGATACGGGTAATATTTGGAGTAATCTGGTATTATCTATAAAAATCCTACAATATTTATATATATATATATAATATTACTTAATATTCCTATACCTATAATATATATAACTATTTATATATATATATATATATATATATTATATTAATAAATATAACTTTTATAAAAACACACACACACTCTCTTTTCCCCGTCTCAATCTCTCTCCTCTCGCTTTCTTTCTCACCGAACTCTAACACGTGCCGTCCCTACCTTATCGCTGTCACTACCTTTTCTCCCTCACCTCCTCATCACCACCACCGTTGTCACCTCCCTCCTCCGTTCCCGAGGCCTTACCCAAGCCCGATACCACACCGAGAACCCACCTCTATCTCCCTCACCGACGTCGTTGATCGAACCCGACCAACTTCCTCCTTTCCTCGTCTACGTTAAAACTCCACAACCAACATCCTCTTCTTCTTCTTCTTCTTCTTTTTCTTCCTCTTCTTCTTCTTTCTTATCTTGCCGGAGCCGACCCCAAGCAACACCACTGCGGCCACTTGCTCCCCTCGCCGTCGATCCTAGACCCTATCTGCAATCACCAACCCTCCTCCCTAGCTGTTTCCACTTGAACTCTGACCCATATCACCCTCATCACCTCCTCTTTTTATAGAACCCAAGCTCCGAGATCAAAACCCTCGACTCCATTTTTCACCGGCCTCTGCCTCCATCGCCGACGACTCCTTCTGGCACCACCACCCTCAAGCTAGCCCAAGCCGAGCCCCTGTAGCAGTCGAAGCCGAGATTTTGTTTGCATCGTGTCTTTATTCGGTGTTTGGAACGTGATATCCATATTTTTGTCGTGAGATTTTGATCAGGCAAGTTCTAAACTTGTAACATGCTACTTTACTTATATCAATATTTATATGATTAATTATAGTACATGTGTTTTAATATTCAGCAAGTATTATCAATCTACAGTTTTATAACAACAGTCTGTATTCGTACCAATAATGGTTTTATCTAGTTGCACGCTAGTTCATCATAATACTGTTATAATGTTATATCGGTTCGACATTCTTTATGTAGATTGCATATACCTGGTAGCAGACGTAAAAACAGTTATTACAGATAGATACATATACATCTTGGGCATTAGTCACGTTTACTATATTTAGATATTGGTTACGGTTTTCCATCTGGTATCTATTTTGTTTAATATACATTACCTGACATGTTCAAAAGACATTCTTAGATCTGTTACTTGGATTATTAGCAATGCCGACAATCCTGACTTGTTGTCTACATAGATAAGACATGTGTCTGCTTGATCCTGTGTTAGCATTAAATTGATATCATCAATACCTGACTTGAACACAAAACCTGGAGGTAAGGGGAAATCAATAATGGAATCTGACCTGTAATTCAACAATTTGAAACTTTCCAGATACTGATCAGTCGATACGGCTTCAGCCCCGGAATGATGATGCTAACATCATTCGTCTGTATATGATACCCTATTTATACTACTTAGCGGCACATCTTGGATTCAGCCCCGAGGGTCTTGACCGTGGTCCCGGGCACGCACGGGACACTATTGAGTTATATCGACGATTCCATTAATTGATTTCAAAGACTTACAGAATAGATAACCTAGAAGCACAGACTTTAGGAGACACATCACATACCTATACCTCACTACTTTATACCTGTGTTTATTATTTACATTCATGTTTAATCATAGCATCCTATTCTGGTTATTACTATTATTTTGATATTTATGACGCACTGACGTCTGGGTTTTGCATGGCCCAGTTCCTCTGACCTTGTTGCAGGATGATCAAGAGTATTTTAACAAGCAAGCCGAGCAGTGAGGAGCTTGATGATTAGTTTTAAAGATGCTTAATTTATTTTATTTCCGTAGTTTAATTTATCGATGTGATCGCATAAGGGACGTGATTCAGATATTATTCTTTATTGGATCTTTATTCGTTTCCGCTATATATATTTCTTGACTTTTATCCACTGTGGAAGATGGACATGTGTTAGTTAGATTTTATTTACTGTTCTTGATATCTGATTGACAGTTGTAATATGACTATGGAGGGATTTTTGCTAGCAATAAGTAGCATGGTTTGTTTTGTCGCGTGCCGTATTTACGTATTTTAGGAAGCGGGGCGTGACAAGTTAGTTGAGTGGATTGAGTTCGTGTTAGTGTTCGAGCTTGGATTTGACTTGGATTAGAGCTTGGGTTTGGGTTCGAGTTCGAGTTTAAATTCAAGTTTGTATTCGAGTTATAGACATTTCTTGTGAATGGATTTAACCATAGAAATTCTTAAGTTCTGGAGTAATCGGACAACTGCTGCACATGGATGACAGGATTTGTGTCTTTTTCTAAGACAATTGCCATTGATAACTTCTTTAATTTGCAGTGTTGTCTAATCTGAATAGGCAAACACTCACTTTCTTCGGCTCCCTGGGGTTCAAAAGAAATGATACCGCTTAAACCTATATTAATCTATAGTCTTTAAATATTTATTCTTGTTGTTTACATTGTATTTATATTGTTTGCATTTCTCAAGGGGGTTTTATGAAAAATACTTTAATATTGTTTAAAAATAAACCTCGAGGGTAATTTATATTTTTAAGAGTTTATGGTATTTTAATGAAAACTAGTCTTTTTGTAAATTTGGGGGTATTTTATTAAAAATTTAATCTTTCCTCTAAAAGGATATTTTTTTCACAATTTGTTTTTATTGAAAATACAGATTCATAATTTTATATAATTTTTCAAAGTTTTAATTTGATTTAGAAAAAGTCGTATTCTTTAAATTAACTATATATCTAAAAACTTCGTGTTATGAAATCATAATTTATGTGATGGGGTATGTCATTATCCCGTGAGTTTTCTAGAGTTATTTATGCTAATTATTGAAAAAGGGTTTTATATTAAAGTTCATGGTATATGTGAAAAAGTTCGTTATATGATTATTTCGCATGAAGAGTTACTTACGCTAAAAGCTAAATGATGTAAATAAAATTAAGAGTGGTGTTAAGATATTAGTGTGGCCTTATTAGCTTATCATGTGGATTAAAATGTTGAAAAGGCAATTATCGGAGCTAACTCCACTTGTTGATATACTTCAAGAAAGGTGTAAAGATGTAATGAAAGCGAGAGGAAGGAACTTGTTTTGCGCTAGGAGAAGAGAGGAAGAAGGAGTAGGTCTTGTGGCGTCGTGGTATCATCGGGAGTGGCTCCGGTCTTCAACGGAATGAGATCGATCGTTAACTCCACTTGACCAGCCTTGACTCTTCTTTGAACTTAGAGAATTTTGAGAATTTTTTATAGAGATTTTTCAGAATGGTGAGAGCTAGAGGATGTGGTGTATTTATAGTGTGGGGATAGGGTGTATTTATAGTGTAGGGATGAGGGTGTATGAGTTAAAGAATTTGAAATAAAAAGAATTAAAATAAGGTTAACGAGGGAAATGAAAGGTTTCTGGTTAATTGCAGAGTATTTGAACAATACAGGGGAGTAGAGGGGAGCTGAAAGGGTGCACGAGTGAAACACGGAGTCGAATGGGTAAGATCGGACTGCCTGTAGCGGTTTTGGGGTGACTTCTGGCGGTTGGATTTGCGCCACTTGTCTCGAGATTCGTGCCATGTGTTTAACTCATAATTAAAACTTCATTTATCCTGTTTGATTTTTCTGAAACTTTTCGTTTCACCGTGTATTACACGTGCAACTCTTGGGTTTCCGAAAAATTAAAAAAGAAAAATATTAAAAATAATTAGGACTGATGGGATTCGAATACACAGGCTATATTACAGCAATGTAGAGCCTTTACCAGTGAGTTACAAGTTGCTTCTTTCTTTTATTGAACAAAAATAACTTATAACTCCTAATCAAGCTGAAATACCCTTTCTATACATTTAACAAGTTAATTTGTATAGGGATTTCAGAGTCGTTACAACCACGGTGGATAATATTTACTAATAGGAGTTCAGTAGTTTCTCGGTTAGTGATGAGTTTGATTCCGACATGACTTATTGGGTTCTTAGGGATCTGAAGTTATCCACCCCTAGACCCGGTATGCGATACTCTTAAATGAAGAGATCAGACTATACAAAGATTGTCATATTCAGAATTAGTAGGGTACGGACAGATGTTGGATATAGTGCCCTCAGAGTCAATTATTGGATTGCAGGCATGTGATTGCAATGATTGCGGAGGACCTATACCGGTAGGACAGTCTTACTCGAGATGATAGTATGCTATCTGGTTTGCCTTTATCAGTCGTGTACAGGTTCAGGTGACTGATCACTGTTACACTTTGATGGAACCCTTAGGATCTTGCTTTACTGCCAACAGTATGATGGCGATCATATACGTGAGAGTTGGGTGGTTTATATACATATCCTTAATTGTGGTCCCTAGTCGTGGGAGTTTCGAGACAGGGCATCGATACTCCGGAGTAGACTAGTGTATACAGTCGAGACCCTGACGAGGGGCGGTGGCCGGTCTCATAAGCCACTGGTGTCAGTTGGATCACCTAAGATATATACAGGTGCTCATTGGGTTATGAGTACACCGGAGAGGACTCGCCGGGAACCTGCTAGTTGGTATTATACATATCGTCAGATAGCAGTTCCCTGGTGACATGTGTACAGGTTAGTTCATCGACCTGAGGTCGTCATTTGTCTCGTATGAGTTCCTACCGTGCTTTGATTTCTACCCTACCATGGCTCAAAGGAGTCGTGCAAACAGGTAGTTTTTGGGTACAGTCCCGAGCCACATGGAGGCACGTGAGCGGATCGGCAGGAGATTCGTCTCTCCCGGTATTAGGGGTGAGATCGCGCTGTGTCTAGGAGAGCCATTACACAAAGCCCACGGCCGTGGCAGGAGATTTACTGGTAGGTACTCCAGTAGTATCTCAGGGTGTTTTTAGGCTACACCCCGACAGGACTTATACTGCTATTGGGGGTCTGACGTTACTAGCCCCCTAGGAAGATATGCGATACTCATAGACGAACGGACCGAACTGTATATACATTGTCACTGTTAGGCTCAGTAAGGTTTCCGGATGAGTTCGCTCATCGGCATCCCTTGAGGTCAGTCTATAGGCAGCCGTTACGCACAGCTAGTGCCGCTGAAGACTTATGGTTAAACCCACTGCCAGGGTACTGACGAGTCATTAGAGTCCCCCACAGACAGTTTCCCAAGTTCGGGCGAAACGTTGTAGAGGCCGTATGGTTTTATGGCAGGGTTTGAAAAATGCACGTGCGTTTACGCACATGTCATATTTCGAGCAGATGATACTGGTCGGCTTTGGTTTAAGCCGGATCCGAGTATTATATTGAGTAGATATAATATCTTTGTCTCAGTTGCATTTGTATTCGGTTGTAATACAAATGCGGGTATATTTATACAGTTACGGGGTTATCCTGAAATTCGTTTCGGGATCGCTTTTGGAAGTTTCCAGTTTCCAGTTTTCTATCAGCCGTATTTAACATTTGGTTAAATACGGATTTATCTTTTCTTGAGATGAGTGTGGAAGGTTCTAGAAGTTTCTAGAAGAGATGACTAGGTTAGAGTGGTGTTGATGTTTCATTTGTTGCATTTAATGATTCATTAATGCTAGGATGACTAGGTTAGTGAATCATTGTTTTGCATTCATTGTCTTAGTGAGTCATCGTTATGATAAGCTTTCTCTTGTTGTCACCTCCCCCTCTCCTACACTCACCCCTCTCCTATATATGGCCGGCCCCTCCCCTCCTCTCATCTAACTCTCTCTCACTTGCTAGAAAAAGATTATGATAGTTTTGGATGTATGGAAATTAACATATTCATATCTCATTTTCATATCGATCCAAAAGGCAACTTCATTAACCATTCGTCCATAGCTTTGGACGTAACGAGACAAAGTGTTCTACTCATTCTCTACATCATTCTTGGTCGTTTCTTTTAGCAAACTTGACGACCGAGTTGCCTCGAGTCAGAGGCGGGAGCCCGTTTAAAGATCCGTTGATGTGGTGCCACCTGGACGAGCAGATCGGAGATCGACGAGATCGGAGAAGCCGAAACAAAGCGTGGGATGATGGTTGAAGAACGAAGGACTCGGATCATTCGGTATAACCTTTCTACCCTCTTTACAGTTTGTTAGTTTAGCAATAATGGCAGATCCGGGTTATAGTATACGATAGCGCCAGTTAAAAGTTTTTGTTCCGCATTTGGCGTATGTTAGACGGCCGGGGCGCTACCGTAGACTTACAGTGGTACCAGAGCCTCACCATTATGCTTTACTAACTTGTGCTAATACGTTTAAAATATCGATCGAACCGGATATCAAAAACTAAATTTTTCAAGTTCACAGTTTCTGTCGATTTTAAATCAAGTCCTAAAATTATTTTACATATCACAGAAATCTGTGCAGGGTTTTCCAAGCACGTGGTGCAAATTTGAGCACGTGACTTAACAATACAGCCGCGGAATCGCGGTCAAACCTAGGGTTTGACCGCGCATCCGCGGCCATTCTGAGAGATCATGGCCCCAAATTTGCAAAGTGGCTTCTTGACTTGAAATTGTGGGTTTTGGTATATATCTTTTGGGCCCAGATTTTGTTACTGTTCAACAGATGTTCATGGGGCCCACTTCGTGATATTTAGTCGATCGAAATTTAAAAATGTTAGTTTTCAGTACTTACATTATATCTCCGACCGGGAATGTCATTTGATCGGTAAACCGCGTCTGATTGCTATAGTTCTTTTAGACGGGTTTGCGAACGTGACATTCGCATTGATGTTCTGTGTTGTGCTGTGATGTTGCGGATTTGTCGTGGTGGATAGCAGTGTGCAATGGTAGTGCAGTTTGGATTTATCTGTACATTTGATATTGCAGGGCGAGCGTCCAACATGTGGACTGCCGTCACTGCCTGTTGTATAATATTCTTTTGGGACACGACCAGGTTGAGGTCGATGTACCTGTTGTACTATTTTTATTTTCTGTACTAGTTTTACCCCGCGACGGGGTGCACGGATAGCCGGGTTCTGGAGGGCAACGGGTCCGCATCTCATGGCTTTGAGAGGCAGAGGGGCCTCACTCTAGAATTGGCAGACTATTCGCCGCACTTTTAAGGGGTACAGGTTGACCCAAGGAGGGGTGCTCAATTTACCGGATTCCGTGAAGTACCGGGTGTTCCATTCACTATGCTGTGGGGGACTACCTCGCTTCAGGTTTTGGCGGGTAACTTGCCGCACCCGTAGGGGTCTAGGTTTCATTGCACAGGCTATCCACACGACCAGGGGAACGTCGGGTTTCAGCAGCGGCTCTGTGAAACCCGGGGATCCCAGATTATCTGTATTGTTCTGTGATGCTTATTACTTTTCTGTAATGTTGCATATTATCACGCCTGGAGCGATTATTGTATATTGGTATATATACTATTAGATGTTGTATATGTTTTGCACCCGCGCTAGTCCAGTCCCCGCTCTGTCGTTAGTTAAGTAACCTAACGGATGATGACGGGACCCAGTGACGAGTGCGGATGGCATATACGTACATTTTATTTTTTGTTCTATTCTGGTGTGATTGATGATGGGACTGCGTTGATTCTGATCAATGCAAAGGAAAACAAACCTATTTGGAGTTGTTGGAACAATTTTAAAAGGTGTTATTACAAAGACGTTTCCTTTTGTTATGCATAGCGGTATTCGGTGTGAATATCCTGCACCTCATTCGACGAGGCAAGGGCCGATATCCCTTCACCGGGAATGATCCCTTGGGCAGAAGTTTGCGTCAGGGTAATAACTTCACTATAGTCGATTACATGTTGCTTTGCATCGCGGTATTCAGTGGAATATCCTGCACCTCATTCCACGAGGAAAGAGCCGAGATCCCTTCACCGGGAGTGACCTCTTTAGCAAAAGGTTTTCGCCACTATATATTTATAAAAAGCTATCAGGTTCCTTCAGCGATATCAAGTTCACTACGTTAAAGGTTTTTCGCCAAAAACCAGCCGTAGCCCTCCGTCATTTCTTTTGGGTATTCAGTAGTATTCAAGCTATGTATTTTGACCTAACGCCAAGGCATAGTCTTTGATAGTTGCTGGGTATTCGTTTGTTGCATAGATAGATGAGTTGGTTTGGGACAGCCGTTCTGCCATTTTGACCTAACGCCAAGGGCATGTGCGGGTGGGTTCAAATTAACAAGATAGTGACGGGTAGAACTTGGCATGTGACTTATGACATTTTGACCTAACGCCAAGGTCATAAGAGCATGGGGCAAAAATCATATCGGGAGTTTCTAAAGCAACTGAAACTTGCCAAGTATGCGCATACCTTCTGGAGTGTGAGTAACGTGAGTGGATTCCGTCACGTTATCATGCGATGAGAGTTGGATCCCGATTCGCGCTGATTAGTTGGTTTACTCTTCGGGTAATCCCGATTGATTCTTCTTTCAGGTTTGGAGGAGAATTTGACAGGACAGTGGGAGGTTTCCGGATTAGATAAAGTGATAACCATTCTGATCTAAGTTAGAGTGCACGCAAAGTGTTTCTTTTCTCTCTCTCTTTGGCAGCGACCTTCGACCGACCCTAGACTATGACTCAGTGACCAAGTTGACCAAACCTTCTTAAAATACTGACTTTTGGATTGTCCGAGTTGCATAAGTCATTGCCGCTCCTTCTTTTACCCTTTGTATTTCTCAGAACACCCCGTATTACTACGGACATCCACTTCCATTAGATAGATCCATCGTATGGTTATATACGAACTCGGAGGGATTTCTTCGAGGATGGATCAAGGTTCAGGAGAAATAGAATTGGTTTATTCAGTTGTCTTTTATTATCACCTTCTCTCAGGTTGCGAGGGCTCCTTGGTTTAGGAGAGTACACCTATTACGCTTATTGGATAGTCTTATTCTAAACCATAGGCAGGTGCCGAAAGGTAGGGAATGAAGAAAACCAATTAGCCTAAGTAGGGTGTACAGAAAGTAATATGTAAAGACAAAATAAAGGGATTAGAAAGAGGGCAAAGTAAATTGTGACTGATATCATTCACGACCAAACCGCGTACTTCATCGCCACTCCTATTTCACCTTTAATGGAATAAGGTATTATTCAGTTGTCTTTTATCATTACCTTCTCTCAAGTTGCGAGTACTCCTTGGTTTAGGAGGGTACACCTATTATGCTTACTGGATAGTCTTCTTCCAAACCATAGGCTGGTGCCGAACGGTAGGGAAGGAAGAAAACCATTTAGCCTAACGAAGGTGTACGGAAGGTAACGACTAAAGACAAATAAAAGGATTTGGAGAGATGGCAATAAAATATACGGTTACAGTCATGAATTGGATTATGGAAGAGGCATTACTCAGAATACCAGGATACCCCTACGAAACATTTTCATGTTTCAGTGCATTGTTAAAGGAAAACTGTTTTCCCGATTAGATACTTACTCCAAGGGTATGTATTTACCAGGTTTCATTCTCATATCTGTATGGCTTTACAGATGATGAGTAGGAGTAAGTTATTGGGAATTAGGTAATTATCCTCATTATATCGGAATTCGTTGTAATTGGTGATATTTGAAGAAATCGCCTGGGTACAGTTTTCAACCTACGATGCACATGTTTTGAGTTATTCAACTCAACGGACTTATACAGAGTATTGTATGTTGTCCAGTGTCCGTCAGGACAAAGGGGTAGGTCCTCGTACTATGTTCTGTTTACTTATGACTTCTCTAGTATTTAGACAAGTGATTCGTAGAAATACAAGGTCTAAAGTTTTGAGAAGTTGTAGGTATAAGAATAAAGTAGAGAACCAGGTGTCGCAAGTATCGGGATTCTTCAATGAGATCGAAGATGTAGATTCTTGTGATTGGTATTCAGATGATAGTAATGGTTTTGAGAAACTTGTTTCTCTTTCAGGTTACTCATAATTGGATGGATTCCTAAGTTGAGTAATGCTGATTAGCCTCTTTCCATTAAGTTGATATGCATTGGAGACAGCTGCATGATTGAATCTGGTTCCAATTAAATAAGTGCCAAAGTTTCTATATTGGATATAGAATGGTTCATATCTTAACGATGTTAAGGTACGGGGAGTTGTCCGGCTTATGCTTAAAACCAGACTCTGGATAACTCAGGGCACGTTTCTGTAATGGCAGTTTGTGGGTTGACCCTAGCTATGACGAGGGTTGATTTTCTACCATCTGGAAGATCAATAGTGATATTGTTCTTGACTCGCCACAGTTTTAGTAAAATGGATTTTTTCAGAAAACAGTAGTGGGGGTATGGTAGAACTGGAAGTGATTCCAGAACCGCGAACGATTACGGAAAATTTGATAGGACCTAAAGATTCAATCAGGTTTGACATTCCGTTAGCCACTCCGCAGATATGGTAGGCAACCTCAGACACCCGAGAGGTACTTCGGTAGCCTCAAGGACGGTGACAGGGAGGTTCTTGTTTACCCAGACTTGACACTACGGTTGTTTCAGACTGTGAGAACCGGCAAGAGGTTAAGTATAGCGTCGTTCTAAACTAGCTTTAGAAGTGCACGTATATATTATTCTGCCAGAGGGTTGTCGTAGTCAGTGGGAGCAGCGGAAGCATAGTGGGCAAGTAGCTTATGTCTATTTATAGACTTGAGCAGATATAGCGGAGATAGATCATCTAGTTTTGATGTGATAGTCATAGGTTTGACTTCATCAGAATAGGGGATGGATCTGTTAAGAAGGTAGTAGGGTGTGATGTCCTGGTATTTGGATGACATACACAGAGTAGGAAGTAAAATTCCTATACTATGAACGGTTGTACTGTGGTCGTCACACAGTTGTTTCTCCAGACATGATATGGATATAATATCTGACATTCTGGTTTCTAGATCTATGGTTTCAGATCTGGATTTGGGTAGTTTCCCAATGTGGGTACTTTGACAGTATTCTGATAGTTTTTAGAATAGTTGACTCCTGGCATGGTGGTGTACCTGCAGATGATGGAGTCACCCTCTCTAAACGTGTCTTACAGACTAAAGGGGAGAGGGATGTGCATGATTGGCAGACCACTTGCTTAGGCAATTGAGTCAATCATGAGATGTCAAGTACCACACCAGATATTGTTTTTGCACTAGATGCAATAAGTTTGTATAATCCAAACCTGGAAAAACATAAGGAAGCAGTTTTAGAACATAAGTGGATGTTCTACGGATTTGATGATGGCAGCCTCCTTCGGGAGACGGTTATCATTCCAGACTTCAAAGGTGACATGGATGACAGAGTGATTGTCGGAGTTATAGTTTTCCCTCCGACGAGGGACAGTATTATGGACAGATGGTCCAAGAGGATACTGTGGGAGGCATGGTGCCGGATACTGATTAGGTTCATGTTAGTTGTATGTATGCCCTAGATGCCAGTATTGTACAGATGATGTATATTATATTGGATGCTTGGACATATATAGAGATGACTTTCTTGCTCGATATGATAGTATGCTATCTGGTTGCTCTTTATCTTAACATGTACACTAGTCTCTTTAAACTGTCTTATAGTTACATGTTGGTAAAGCCTTTAGGATGTGTACTTGACTACCTGGACTATGATGCAGATCATACTAGTGGGGACATGGTAGTCCATAAGTACATCCTTCAAGGTCCCTAGTCGTGGGTGTATCGAGACGGGGCATCGATATACCAGTGTAGACTAGTGTATACGCTTCTCGACCCATGAGATGGGCAATGGATGATCCCATATCCATTGGTGTTTGACATCAGAGATGGTGTATGGGTGCTCAGTGGAGACTGGGTACACTGGACGGACTCGCCGAGAACTCCGAGATGGTATTATACCTCACGTCAGATGGCAGTTCTCAGGTGACACTTGTACAGGTTAGTCTGTAGACCCGAGATCGTCATAGAGTCTTGTGTGATTCCTACTGTACTTTGATCTCCACCTTACCACGTCCATGAGGGCGTGCAAAACGGTGGACTTTGGGTACAGTCCCGAGTCACATGGAGGCAGTGAGCGATAGGAGGGGTTTCGTCTCTCCCGGTATTGGAGGTTGATGTTGCGCTGTGCTCGATTGGCTGTAACAGGGATGTCCCTGGCCAGGGTTGATCAGAGATTTGCTGGTAAGTGTTACCAGTAGTTTCTCGACCCGTTATGAGCCTCACATCGGCACGACTTATCGGTTACTGGGGTCTGACGTTTACCACCCCTAGACTTGATATGCGACATATCAGACGAACAGACCGGACTGTACGGTAAGTGTTCCCGGTTGGATTCACAAGAGTGTGAGCGGGCTAGCTCGTCGATCTTCTGATCGCTCAATACCCGGATGGCCGTTACGTTTAGCAGACCGCTTGCGGCTTGTGGGTGCTTGATATGATCATCATCTGCTGCCGGCGTATTGACGAGTCTTTAGAGTCCTACACAGAGGTTTCCTGGCTCAAGCGAAACGAAATAGGAGCGCATATGAGATATGTGCAGGACCGAGAATAATGCGTGTATGTGATACCGTATTCCATTCTCGCGATGAATGTATCGATTGGTTATATTCGATATGACCTAGATATCGAATCAAGGATTGATTCGATAAGCTGATACATAGGATACTAGTCGGTTGTATGCGATATGACCGGATCGTTAAATCAAGTGTTGATTTAATGATTTAATGTATAATTATATATTTGATATATTACTTTGCATTAACTAGTATTGGTTCACTTTAAATGGATTTTCTCACTTGATGTGCAAGTTGTATATGTGATATACTTTTATGCACATGTTTGTATCATGTTTGATGATACTTGCTCATTTGGTTAAGTGTAAAGAATTAAACCTTGGTTAAATAAATGGTTAGGGTTTTTATTTATTCATTCTTTTATCTTTCTTTTTAATTTGGATTAAAAAGAAATGGCAAAAGAAAACAAAAGGGTTGCTTTCATTCTTGAAGCTTGTTGAAGCTTCATGAAGCTTTGACCAAAGTGACCATTTTGTCTTCATGCTTAACCCTAACCATTCATCTAACCTTAGTCAATTCTCTACACCTAACCATGGTTTACATTATGATAAGCATTCATTTTCTTTTTCATTTTGAAGACTAATGATAATCATCTTCATCTTCTTCTTCTTCATGAGATAAAGAAAAAGCTTGCCACCATTAATGGCATGTTGAGCAAATGAGTGAGAAATCCAATTTTAAAGTGAACCCACCTCCTATTTCTTCATCCTCTACCTCTTGCCAAGTAGTATAGGGTGTTTACTTCACGAGTTTCACAACTTGGTGAAGTTGGAGCTTGATCTTGTGTAACCTCGACGTAGATCATCTTCGGCACGAAGCCGACGACCTTGCCCGCCCATTTCTCCGATGAAGCCGATGCTTGAGTCCGGGATTCGAGACGGACAGCGAGAGGACGTCTATGTGGAGCTAAGGAAGTGGAGAACCGGATCTACAAAGATTGTAGCCTCTTTCTTTTAGTTAAGTAGTTAACTAGTTTCACTTTGTCGCCTAAAATTCTAGTTAACGATCTAGTCTAGGGTTTCTCGGCACCGTAAAATTTGAAATTGGCATGGTTGATGCCTTGTGAGACCTCATTGGAGTGCCTAGGAACCCTACAGTGGTATCAGAGCCTAGCTAGAGCCTTAGGCGATGCTTAGACGATGTTTGAAACCCGATCGAACCCGAAACCCTAACTTTTTCACGCTCTCTAGACATTTTTCTAAAACTGGGTTTTTTCCAGATTAAAAATGCTTAAAAAATTCAGCAGGGAATTATAAGAATTACGGTGCAAAATTTAACTCATGAACAGTACAAACAGCGGCGGAACCGCGGCAGAAGCCTGGCTCCTGCGGCGGTTCCGCGGCCAGATGATGACGTCATCCTCCCCTTTTTGCACAGTAATTCCTATTTAAGGTTGCTGAGTTTTCTGGGAATTTTTAATTTGACTCAAGAGTTGAGTATTCTGGGGTTGCTTTGGGAATCGTAGATTCGATCGGATTATCAAATTTTGTCTGTGTGGTTTTCCGGATAATTTTAGAATATGTTAAAAAGTTCGACCGGATATAAATACCCAACTTTTCCCCTGCCGGAAAATATCTAAGTGTTGGATTTTTCTGTGGTTTAAGGACGTTCTGAGTAGTGCAAGTAACGCGATGGTCCCTCTAGAAGACAACAAACCTTAACTCGATTATGTGACCGTCTTGAACTGTCCTTTGAACCTTCGGGTTTGGGGCAGTACGGCGTGCCACATGTGAGGCGTTGGCTTGACCCTTCTACGGCTGGACCGTTGGTACTGAGGCATGAAGTGAATGTCTTTGAACCTATTTCATGTGTTGAACGGTTTCGGGAAAACTTGGGTGTTCGAATGTTCGATCGGAAAGTTTAATATTTTCTATTTATCCGGAATGGGATACAATAATTGGAATTCACAAACAGTTATGAGATAACTGGATGAATGTTATAAATCTAGCGGTTTAGTCTCACTTGATATTGAAAAGAGTTTTCGATAATGGGACTAAAATGCGGGGTTTATAATTGTTAGGCATGTGATGTCTAAGTATTTCATTTGATTAGGCATGCGATGTCTAAAGAGGTTGCGGATTCCAACTGTTGTAGTTTTACACTTTCTTTTCTGTGACCGTAAGTGTAATATGTGATATCGCCGGTTTCGTTGCTATATGTCAACGACAATTGGGATGCGCATATTTACTTACGCTGATGACATGTGATGTTATGTGTTGCTGGATATGTTATATTGGATTGTCGTGTTTGAATAGCCGGGGTTTTTTATGTGAGATGAGTGTTTTTCATTTTCATTCATGTAAAAACTTGTATGTAATATTCTTTTATTGGGGCACTTCCAGGTTGCAGAAGTTGTCACCTCTTGTATATTATTTACTTTTCCGCATTAGGATAGACCCAAGGAGGGGAGCACAAGTAACCGGGTTTTAGGGTCCAGTGGGAGACCATCTCGAGGAGTCGAGTCCGGGTCTCCTAACCCTAGAATTGGTAGGGTTGCTTGCCGCTCTCGTAGGGGTCTAGGGGTGTGGGATTGGCTAATCATCACGACTGTGAAATCCGTGTTTTATACTGGCTCGTATTGAAAACACGGACGTCCTAGTATATCCAATGTTTCATATGTTTCTTCTGCTGCGATATCTGTGATGTGATCATGTGATGTTCTGTGATAGATACAGTATATAGGATATATGATATATTATATAGACGTTACTTATGTTTTGCACCCGCACTAGCCCTGCCCTGCTCTGTCGTTAGTTACCTAACCTAACGGTGCATGAGGGGACATCCAGGCGAATGCGGATGACATAAGTGTACGTCGTATTTATCTGTGATGTTTAGGTATTTAAATGATGGGACTTCATTAATGTGATTAATGAAAGAAAAGAAACCTAAGATGTTGTAGAATCAAATTTTAAACAAAACAGGTAGCTACAATTCTTGCTTTGCATAGCGGTATATATGATATACCCTGCACCTTATTCGATGAGGAAAGGACCGAGATCCCTTCACCAGGAGTGACTCCTTTAGCAATAACTGGCAGATGCTACATACTCGGTTTGACTTTTGATTGCTTCTATAGTTCATGCTTTGCACAGTGATATATATGATATATCCCGCACCTCATTCGACGAGGAAAGGGCCGACGATCCCTTCACCGGGAGTGACCCCTTTAGCAAAACTAGAAAATCCTCAAAATCACTCCATTTCAAAACTTCATTTGATTCTACAACGATATCAAGTTCATTACGCAATAGGTTTTCAGAAAAACCTGTCGTAGCCCTCCGTCATTTCAGATAAGTCCTATTTAGTATTCGTGCTACGTTTGTTGACCTCCGTCAAGGCGTAGTGTGCGGTAGCTAACTAGTATTTATCTGCTTATGCATATGATGCAGATTGGATTAGGGTAGTCGTGCGGCCTTGTTGACCTCCGTCAAGGGTCGTGTGGGTGGGTTTAATTCGATCAAGAAATGACGGGTTGAACTTGACTAGTAGCCTATGGTTTGTTGACCTCCGTCAAGGTCATAGGGTGCTAGGGGCAAAATATTATCGGGAATTTCAAGTGTTGAAATTTGCAATGAGATTGCATACCTTCTATGAGATAGTTGGATCCCGATACCCACTGCGAGTAAGAGTTACTCCTGGGAAGGTTTTACACATTGCAATTAGCTGATCAAGTAGGTGTCTAGAAAGATGTCAACGGGGTTACGCCTCTGGGAAAACGAGGTTTACATTAATTAGGTTCGTGCGAAAGCACGGGGGACCTCCCTCAAAGTACCGACACTGGCCTGGCTGAAAGATTGGCGAACTTGTAGTGTGTAATTAATCCCGGCTAGTCTTTCCTTTTAGGGTTTAAAGGAAGATTTGATAAAAACCAGTGGGAGCCATCCTGATTAGATAAGATAATAACCAATCTGATCTTGCAAGAGCATACGCTAAAGTGTTTTCTTCTCTCTCTCTCTCCAGGTAGCGACCATGTCATGCCCTAATAAAGATAATAATATGGATGTATTGACTGAACCCGCATGTTATACTGTGCTGGGGAACGTTGGTTCCGTTCTTTCTTATAAGAGTTATAGGAATGAACAGGATATAGGGGAATACCAGGATTCCCATGCCACCCGATTGAAGAAAGTACATGATGATGCATTTTCTTCGGGTGTGTTCGTTACAGAGAACTGTTTCTCCATTTGCCCTACGTCCTGGGTATTAGATACCGGGTCAGGATCCCATATATGTAATCAGTTACATGGGCTTAGAAAAGGTAAAGAACTTGGAGAAGGTGATAAAGACATTAGAGTTGGAAATGGTGCAATTGTTGCAGCTAAGACTGTCGGGGAATATCACCTTGTATTACCAACTGGTAATACATTGGTTCTGAACGAATGCTATTACATGCCGAACCTGATATACAACATTATATCGGTTTCTTTGTTGAGCAAAGAGGAATATAATTTTGTATTACAGGACAATGTTATGAACATTTTCCGTAACCAAAAGTTGGTTGGATCAGGCACGTTGTGCAATGGCATTTATGTTCTAAATCAATCAACAGTTCTGAGCATAACAAACACACACAAGAGGAAGAGTTCAAAACTGAACGAATCCTTCTTATGGCATTGTAGACTGAGTCACATCAATGGAACACGACTAGCTAAGTTGCATAAGGATGGATATTTAAATCCGTTTGAATTTTCATCTTATGACACTTGCCAGTCGTGTCTCAAAGGTAAGATGACCAAAACTCCGTTTACGGGACACGGAGAAAGAGTTACCGAACTCTTAGGACTGATACATAGTGATGTATGCGGTCCCATGTCTACTCATGCCAGGGATGGTTCTTCGTACTTCATTACATTCACTGACGATCTCTCTAGGTTCGGATATGTGTTCCTGATGAAACACAAATCAGAAGCTTTTGAGAAATTTAGAGAATATAAACATGAAGTCGAGAACCAAACCGGAAAAAGTATTAAAATCCTTCGATCTGATCGAGGAGGTGAATACTGGAGCATTGAATTCCTGGACTTCCTAAAAGAGAATGGGATTCTCTCTCAGCTAACTCCTCCATATACACCACAGCACAACGGTGTATCGGAACGGAGGAACCGCACCCTATTGGATATGGTGCGCTCTATGATGAGTGTAGCTGAGTTACCTGTTTCCTTCTGGGGATATGCACTGGAAACAGCAGCATACCTACTGAATAGGGTTCCCACCAAATCTGTGCCTACCACACCATATGAGATATGGGAAGGGAAGAGACCATATCTTAATTTTATTAAGATATGGGGTTGCCCGGCCTATGTCAAAAGACAAAAACCGGACAAACTCGAGGCAAGGTCTATTTTGTGTAAATTTGTTGGATATCCCAAACATTCGCGAGGGTATATCTTCTACCACAGTGAGGAACAAAGAGTATTTATTGCTTAACATGCCACCTTTTTAGAAAAGGAATTTCTTGCAAAAGAGATTAGTGGCTCTGAGGTAGAACTGGAAGAGGTTCCAGCTGAACGAAACACAACAGAAGATTTAGTGGAACCAGAGGATTCAGTAGCTCCCAATGAACCTCAGCCACTCCGCCGATCTAGTAGGGTTCCTCGCCAACCTGAGAGATACTACGGTTTTCTCATGGATGGTTGGAGCGAGGATTGCATCATGGAGGATGATGACCCAACTAGCTTCAAGCAGGCCATCACGAGTAGGGACTCAGTGAAATGGCTGGATGCTATGCGGTCCGAGATGGAATCCATGTACACCAACAAAGTATGGACTTTGGAAGTTGCTCCTGAAGGGATAAAACCCATTGGGAGCAAGTGGATCTTCAAGAAGAAACATGGTGTAGATGGGAAAGTGGAGACTTTCAAAGCTAGACTTGTTGCAAAAGGTTTTCGTCAAAGACCAGGTGTGGACTATGACGAAACCTTTTCTCCAGTGGCTATGCTTAAATCCATCCGGATCATGCTTACCATCGCTGCATATCATGACTACGAAATCTGGCAAATGGATGTTAAGACCGCCTTTCTAAATGGTGATTTAGAAGAGTGCGTGTACATGACTCAGCCAGAGGGCTTCGTAGACAGTGGGAGCAGCGGGAAGGTGTGCAAGCTGCTTAAATCCATTTATGGATTGAAGCAAGCATCGCGGAGTTGGAACATCTGCTTTGACGTCGTTATCAAAGAGTTTGATTTCGTCAAAAACCCAGATGAACCTTGTATTTACAAGAAGGTGGCAGAGAGTAAGGTTGTCTTCCTCGTATTGTACGTGGACGACATACTCTTGATAGGAAATGATATTCCTATGCTGCAATCAGTCAAGCTCTTCTTATCACAAAGATTCTCAATGAAAGATCTTGGTGATGCCTCCTGCATATTGGGAATAAGGATCTATAGAGATAGATCCAAACGGATATTGGGATTGTCCCAATCCAGGTACATTGACACCATACTAAAGAGGTTTAGTATGGAAGAATCCAAGCGTGGGAACTTGCCCACGATCTCTGGAGTCACTCTCTCCAAAGAGATGTCTCCCAAGACTGATTTGGAGAGAGTTCGCATGCAAGGGATACCCTATGCTTCGGCAGTAGGCTCTATCATGTACGCGATGCTATGTACCAGACCCGATGTAGCATACTCACTAAGTGTAGTGAGCAGGTATCAAGCTAATCCTGGAGAGAGTCACTGGACAGCTGTGAAGTGCATCCTCAAGTACTTGCGAAGGACTAAAGAGATGCTCTTGGTGTATGGTAACGGAGAACTCCAAATGGAGTCCTTTACCGATTCGAGCTTCCAGAGCGATAAGGACGACTCTAAGTCGCAGTCGGGATTTGTCTTTACCCTTTACGGAGGGGCGGTTAGCTGGAAGAGTTCCAAGCAGGAAACCGTGGCAGACTCGACGATGGAGGCTGAATACATCTCTGCCAACGATGCTGCCAAAGAGGCTGTCTGGATCAAGAAGTTCATTATTGAACTTGGAGTGGTTCCATCCATTGAGCATCCAATACCTTTATATTGCGATAACAATGGAGCAGTGGCTTTGGCCAAGGAACCTAGGTCCCATCAGCGATCCAGGCATATTCTGAGGCGGTATCACCTAATTCGGGAGATAGTTGATCGCCGGGAGATCGAGGTCAGGAAGGTTGACACGAAGAACAACACGGCAGATCCACTCACGAAGGCCATTCCCCAGATACAGTTTGAGAGACTCTTCGGGATGCTCGGTATGCGATACTACAGCAGCTGGCCCTAGTGCAAGTGGGAGATTGTTAGTTGTATGTATGCCCTAGAGGCCAGTATTGTACAGATGATGTATATTATATTGGATGCTTGGACATATATAGAGATGACTTTCTTGCTCGATATGATAGTATGCTATCTGGTTGCTCTTTATCTTAACATGTACACTAGTCTCTTTAAACTGTCTTATAGTTACATGTTGGTAAAGCCCTTAAGATGTGTACTTGACTACCTGGACTATGATGCAGATCTTACTAGTGGGGACATGGTAGTCCATAAGTACATCCTTCAAGGTCCCTAGTCGTGGGTGTATCGAGACGGGGCATCGATATACCAGTGTAGACTAGCGTATACGCTTCTCGACCCATAAGATGGGCAATGGATGATCCCATATCCATTGGTGTTTGACATCAGAGATGGTGTACGGGTGCTCAGTGGAGACTGGGTACACTGGACGGACTCGCCGAGAACTCCCAGATGGTATTATACCTCACGTCAGATGGCAGTTCTCAGGTGACACTTGTACAGGTTAGTCTGTAGACCCGAGATCGTCATAGAGTCTTGTGTGATTCCCACTGTACTTTGATCTCTACCTTACCACGTCCATGAGGGCGTGCAAAACGGTGGTCTTTGGGTACACTCCCGAGTCACATGGAGGCAATGAGCGATAAGAGGGGTTTCGTCTCTCCCGGTATTGGGGTTGATGTTGCGCTGTGCTCGATTGGCTGTAACAGGGAAGTCCCTGGCCAGGGCTGATCAGAGATTTGCTGGTAAGTGTTACCAGTAGTTTCTCGACCCGTTATGAGCCTCACATCGGAACGACTTATCGGTTACTGGGGTCTGACGTTTACCACCCCTAGACTTGATATGCGACATATCAGACGAACAGACCGGACTGTACGGTAAGTGTTACCGGTTGGATTCACAGGAGTGTGAGCGGGCTAGCTCGTCGATCTTCTGATCGCTCAATACCCGGATGGCCGTTACGTTTAGCAGACCGCTTGCGGCTTGTGGGTGCTTGATATGATCATCATCTGCTGCCGGCGTATTGACGAGTCTTTAGAGTCCTACACAAAGGTTTCCTGGCTCAAGCGAAACGAAATAGGAGCGCATATGAGATATGTGCAGGATCGAGAATAATGCGTGTATGTGATACCGTATTCCATTCTCGCGATGAATGTATCGATTGGTTATATTCGATATGACCTAGATATCGAATCAAGGATTGATTCGATAAGCCGATACATAGGATACTAGTCGGTTGTATGCGATATGACCGGATCGTTAAATCAAGTGTTGATTTAATGATTTAATGTATAATTATATATTTGATATATTACTTTGCATTAACTAGTATTGGTTCACTTTAAATGGATTTTCTCACTTGATGTGCAAGTTGTATATGTGATATACTTTTATGCACATGTTTGTATCATGTTTGATGATACTTGCTCATTTGGTTAAGTGTAAAGAATTAAACCTTGGTTAAATAAATGGTTAGGGTTTTTATTTATTCATTCTTTTATCTTTCTTTTTAATTTGGATTAAAAAGAAATGGCAAAAGAAAACAAAAGGGTTGCTTTCATTCTTGAAGCTTGTTGAAGCTTCATGAAGCTTTGACCAAAGTGACCATTTTGTCTTCATGCTTAACCCTAACCATTCATCTAACCTTAGTCAATTCTCTACACCTAACCATGGTTTACATTATGATAAGCATTCATTTTCTTTTTCATTTTGAAGACTAATGATAATCATCTTCATCTTCTTCTTCTTCATGAGATAAAGAAAAAGCTTGCCACCATTAATGGCATGTTGAGCAAATGAGTGAGAAATCCAATTTTAAAGTGAACCCACCTCCTATTTCTTCATCCTCTACCTCTTGCCAAGTAGTATAGGGTGTTTACTTCACGAGTTTCACAACTTGGTGAAGTTGGAGCTTGATCTTGTGTAACCTCGACGTAGATCATCTTCGGCACGAAGCCGACGACCTTGCCCGCCCATTTCTCCGATGAAGCCGATGCTTGAGTCCGGGATTCGAGACGGACAGCGAGAGGACGTCTATGTGGAGCTAAGGAAGTGGAGAACCGGATCTACAAAGATTGTAGCCTCTTTCTTTTAGTTAAGTAGTTAACTAGTTTCACTTTGTCGCCTAAAATTCTAGTTAACGATCTAGTCTAGGGTTTCTCGGCACCGTAAAATTTGAAATTGGCATGGTTGATGCCTTGTGAGACCTCATTGGAGTGCCTAGGAACCCTACAGTTCAGTGATCGATACAGTCTAAGAAGTTTGGATTTGGAGTTCATTTATGAACTGGGTCCCATCAGATATCCAGACATATTCTAAACAGGTATTACTCAATTCGGGAGATGGCTTTCTCCACGAACTTGAGATTAAGAGAGATATATAAAGAAACATCTGGGCGGATCCACTCACTGAGGCTATTTCTCGAACACAATAGTTTCACAAACGTGCTTTGTGAAACTGATTAGTAGAGGAGTTGGATGTTCGGTTTCACACGGGCTGTGAGTAGTCGACATCGCAATAATTAGCCTTGAGTGCAAGTGAGAGATTGTTGGATATAGTGCCCTCAGAGTCAATTATTGGATCGCAGGCACGTGATTGCAATGATTGCGGAGGACCTATACCGGTAGGACAGTCTTACTCGAGATGATAGTATGCTATTTGGTTTTCCTTTATCAGTCGTGTACAGGTTCAGGTGACTGATCACTGTTACACTTTATGGAGCCCTTAGGATCTTGCTTTTCTGCCAACAGTATGATGGCGATCATATACGTGAGAGTTGGGTGGTTTATATGCATATCCTTAATTGTGGTCCCTAGTCGTGGGAGTTTCGAGACAGGGCATCGATACTCCGGAGTAGACTAGTGTATACAGTCGAGACCCCGACGAGGGGCGGTGGCCGGTCTCACAAGCCACTGGTGTCAGTTGGATCACCTAAGATGTATACAGGTGCTCATTGGGTTATGAGTACACCGGACAGGACTCGCCGGGAACCTGCTAGTTGGTATTATATATATCGTCAGATAGCAGTTCCCTGGTGACATGTGTACAGGTTAGTTAATCGACCTGAGGTCGTCATTTGTCTCGTATGAGTTCCCACTGTGCTTTGATTTCTACCCTACCACGGCTCAAAGGAGTCGTGCAAACAGGTAGTTTTTGGGTACAGTTCTGAGCCACATGGAAGCACGTGAGCGGATCGGCAGGGGATTCGTCTCTCCCGGTATTGGGGGTGAGATCGCGCTGTGTCTAGGAGAGCCATTACACTAAGCCCACGGCCGTGGCAGGAGATTTACTGGTAGGTACTCCAGTAGTATCTCAGTGTGTTTTTAGGCTACACCCTGACACGACTTATACTGCTATTAGGGGTCTGACGTTACTAGCCCCTTAGGCAGATATGCGATACTCATAGGTGAACGGACCAGACTATATATACATTGTCACTGTTAGGCTCAGTAGGGTTTCCGGATGAGTTCGCTCATCGGCATCCCTTGAGGTCAGTCTATGGGCAGTCGTTACACACAGCTAGTGCCGCTGACGGCTTGTGGTTAAACCCACTGCCAGGGTACTGACGAGTCATTAGAGTCCCCCACAGACAGTTTTCCAAGTTCGGGCGAAACGTTGTATAGGCCGTATGGTTTTATGGCAGGGTTCGGAAAATGCACGTGCGTTTACGTACGTGTCATATTTCGGGCAGATGATACTGGTCGGCTTTGGTTTAAGCCGGATCCGAGTATTATATTGAGTAGATATAATATCTTTGTCTCATTTGCATTTGTATTCGGTTGTAATACAAATGCGGGTATATTTATACAGTTACGGGGTTATCCTGAAATTCGTTTCGAGATCGCTTTTGGAAGTTGCCAGTTTCCAGTTTTCTATCAGCCGTATTTAACATTTGGTTAAATACGGATTTATGTTTTCTTGAGATGAGTGTGGAAGGTTCTAGAAGTTTCTAGAAGAGGTGACTAGGTTAGAGTGGCGTTGATGTTTCATTTGTTGCATTTAATGATTCATTAATGCTAGGATGACTAGGTTAGTGAATCATTGTTTTGCATTCATTGTCTTAGTGAGTCATTGTTATGATAAGCTTTCTCTTGTTGTCACCTTCCCCTCTCCTACACTCACCCCCCTCCTATATATGGCCGGCTCCTCCCCTCCTATCATCTAACTCTCTCTCACTTGCTAGAAAAAGATTATGATAGTTTTGGATGTATGGAAATTAACATATTCATATCTCATTTTCATATCGATCCAAAAGGCAACTTCATTAACCGTTCGTCCATAGCTTTGGACGTAACGAGACAAAGTGTTCTACTCATTTTCTACATCATTCTTGGTCGTCTCTTTTAGCAAACTTGACGACCGAGTTTCCTCGAGTCAGAGGCGGGAGCCCGTTTAAAGATCCGTTAATGTGGTGCCACCTGGACGAGCAGATCGGAGATCGACGAGATCGGAGAAGCCGCAACAAAGATTGGGATGATGGTTGAAGAACGAAGGACTCGGATCGTTCGGTATAACCTTTCTACCCTCTTTACAGTTTGTTAGTTTAGCAAGAATGGCAGATCTGGGTTATAGTATACGATAGCGCCAGTTAAAAGTTTTCTGTTCCGCATTTGGCGTCTGTTAGACGGCCGGGGCGCTACCGTAGACTTAGAACAGACTTGCTTGTCGACTTCCTTTTCGGTATATACCTGGGTAGCCGTTACGTACAGCTAGTGCTACTGACTTACTTGTGGTTATAGATTTATCCAGTAACTCACTGTCAGCATATTGTCGAGTCTTTAGAGTCCCACACAGAGGGTTTTCTCGATTCAGGTGATCTGATGTAGAGGCTGTATATTGATATGTACAGGGGTCCGATTAAATACGTGTACTGGTTGCACGAACTTTAATCGAACGATTGATAATTCTAACCGATTTAGGTTTAAGCCGGATTATTAAATCAAGTTTTGATTTAATAATATATATATATATTCTAGTATTATTGTTCACTATTCATTTTTTCTATTTTCGCTATCCGTATTTTAATACGGATACGCGTATATGTAGAGATACGTATACTGAGAGATATTCTGTATTTATATGGAATACCTTATAAAAATAGGACACCTCATTTGTGAATATTCAAAGAAATGACGTAGAGGTGAGGTGGAAAGTGTGGCATGTAGAGAAGGACGGGCTTCAATTTTTTATTCAAGCATGGTTGCATATTTTATTTGGATGGTTGAAAATAAGATGAAGCCATACTCTCAAGCCATTCAACACTTAGCCATTTTCATTATGAGAGCTCTTGCTCTTCATCTTCCTCCCTCTTCTTCTTGTTCACTCTCCTGAGTGATAAAAAGAGAGTTTTTTAGAGTTGAAAATTCCTACATCCCCACACTCCGTTTCTAGCAAACTTGGAGTGTCGGTTGCTTTACTAGGTGAAGCTGGAGCTTGGATCGGTTTCCCTTAGGTGGAACATCTTTGGTAAGGACGGTCGTCTTTCAAGCTTGTTCCCGACGGCCTACGAGAAGCTTGGAGGGGTCTTCCACGATTTGGTGAAAACGTGACAAAGGTTGTAATCCCTAAACCTTGTATGTTGTACTTCTAATTTAGTGTTTGGAATGATCATTAGGGATTAGTTTCTAGTGCTCCCCATAAAAAAATTTATTTTCGATTCCGCATCGGCCGCGGTTGCAGCGGCAAGGGCACGGGGAACTTTCACATGTAACTTCTAACCAGTTGCTTGTAAATTCTAAGCAGTTGCCTGTAACTTCTAATAAACTGCATGTAACTTCTAAGCAGTTTCCTGTAATTTCTAACCAATTGTATATAAGTTCTAATAACTTACCTGTAACTTCTAATAAACTGCATGTAATTTCTAAGCAGTTGCTTGTAATTTCTAACCAGTTGCCTGCAACCTTTAACATCATCAAGAATACATCAACAACTTTTGACATCAACAAAAATACATCAATATCGGCTATATAAAACCAATAATATCAACAAAAATATCATTCGTAACATAGTATTGACCAACATCGGTTATATAAAACTGATAAAATAAAAAAAGTATCATTCATAATACAGTATCAGCAAACATCGGCTATATAAAACTGATAATATCAACAAAAATTTCATTCACAACTTCAGCCAATAGAAGACCTTTTGCCATGTTCTTGATGAATGTTCCATCAAGAAATATGTGAGGGTCATAACCATCTAAATACCCGTCAATACAAGCACCATAGCTAACAAATAGCCTCATGAATCTGTCATCCACTGATTTGTCGATACTAATTACGCTCCCGGGATTGCTTTCCATGCACTTGCATTGATACCACCTCAAAGTGTCATAAGAATGCTGATAATTGCTGAAAAAGGTCTTTTGTACCAATTCCTTTACATGCCATGCAATATCGTATGAAATCTGTCGGATATAGCTTCCTCAAGGTAATTATGGTAATTAAGGGAGGACCTATACGGGTGAAACAGTCTTGCTCGAGATGATAGTATGCTATCTGGTTTGTCTTTATTATTATGTGTATACATTTTATTATGTGTCGCTAATACATAATGATAAAGCCCATAAGATTGTTGCTTGACTACCAGCATTATGATGGTGATCATATAAGTGGGAGCTGGGTAGTCCATAAGCACATTCGTAAATGTCCCTATTCGTGGGAGTATCTGTTAGTTATGTATATGCCCTAGAGGCCATTATTGTACATGTGATGTATATTATAGTGTATGCTTGGATATATATATATAGAGGACTTTCTTGCTCGACATGATAGTATGCTATCTGGTTGCTCTTTGTCTTAACATGTTGACTTGTATTGTGATACTGTTTTACTCTCACATGTTGATAAAGCCCTTAGGATGTGTACTTGACTATCAGGACTATGATGGTGATCATACTAGTAGGGCCAGGGTAGTCCACAAGTACATCCTTTAATTGTTCATAGTCGAGGGTGTATCGAGACAGGGAATCGATACTCCAGAGTAGACTAGCGTATACGCTTCTTGACCCATATGATGGGCGATGGATGATCCCACATCCATTGGTGTTTTACATCAAAGATGGTATACGGATGCTCAGTGGAGACTGGGTACACTGAACGGACTCGCCGAGAACTCTTAGTTGGTATTATGCCTATCGTCAGATAGCAGTTTTCTGGTGACACCGGTACAGGTTAGTTTGTAGACTCGAGATCGTCATAGAGTCCTGTGTGATTCCCACTGTGCTTTGATTTATACCTTACCATGTTCAAGAGAACGTGCAAAACGGTGGCTTTTGGATACAATTCCGAATCACATGGAGGCAATGAGCGATAGGAGGGGATTTGTCTCTCCCGGTATTGGGGGTTGATGTTGCGCTGTGCTCGATTGGCCATAACTGGAAGTCCTTGGCCAAGGCTGCTACAGAGATTTACTGGTAAGTGTTATCAGTAGTTTCTCGAACCGTTATGAGCCTCATATCGGCATGACTTATCGGTTATTGTTGTCTGACGTTTACTACCCCTAGACTAGATATGCGACATATCAGATGGACAGACCGGACTGTACGGTAGTGTTACTGACAGCCTTTACAGGAGCTAGAACCGGCTTGCTTGTTGATTTTCTAATCGCTCAATACCCAGGTAGCCGTTACGTCCAGCTAGTACCGTTGACGGCTTGTGGGTGCTTGATATGATCATTACCTACTGCTGGCATATTGAAGAGTCTTTAGAGTCCTACACAGAGGTTTACTGGCTCAGGCAAAATGAGGTAGGAGCACATATGTGATATGTGTGGGACCGAGAATAATACGAGTATGTGATACCATATTCTATTCTCGTGATTTACTCGTATCAGTCGGTTATATGTGATATAGCCGGGTTATCTAATTAAGTGTTGATTTGATAGGTTGATACAAATTATATTAGTCAGTTGTATGTGATATAGCCGGATTATTAAATCAAGTGTTGATTTAATGATTTAATGTATAATTATATATTTGATATATTAATTTAAATTAACTAATATTAGCTCACTTAAGCATTTCTTTTTCTCACATGTACACACTTAATATATATATGATATATATTAATTGTGTTTTATTTATGTGTTATGGTTGATGATACATGCAACATGGGTGTATGAGACTTACACCATGATAAAGATAATGAAGGGTTTATTTATTTAGTGTAAATCAATTATTAGTTGGATAATGGCCACATGGCATGAAACTTGTAGAAGCTTGGAGATCCATTGACTAGTCCACTAGTTTTGTCTTATACTAGATATTTGTTAACCCAACCATTATCTAAACTCATGGTTAAGTCTCTACATGAGAGATATTAGATATTTTCTCACCCATGGTTGCCATTCACTCTCTCATCTATTATTTGCTTCTTCTTCCTCTTCACTTGAGAGAGCTCTCTAGGTTTTCATGAGAGATGATAAAATAGTGAGAAAATTATGTAACACCCGAGCCCAATGCTACTATTTTCAGTTACTGTTTGAGCATAATGTGGTACTCATTTCATTTAACTTGCTTGTTTGTTGCTTACTGTAAAATTTACCCGGCAAAGTCATTTCTACATATAACAAATTTTGGCATCTAAAATAAAATTGAAAATATTCATCTTGGCCTGCTTGACACCCCTAACCCTGTTGTAGCGTCCGTGCATCGTGTTCTCGTCCCGTTCAGTGAAACGGGCGAGTTTGGACGGCTACGTACACGTACGTGTGTCCGTTTTGGGGGTATGCTTTTTGATCATAAAACACTTCATTTTAAATTTTGGATCCCGCCTAAAATTCTATTATTTCAATTTCAAATTTTTGGACTCGACCCGGGCGCGATTTGGAAATATTTTATTTGGCGCCAAAATCCCAAATTTTAATATTATTAAAACCATCGCATATATTTTTCTAACTAACCTGATATCTTACTGTTCATTACCTATCTTTTAAATCTTTAAATTAACCTATATATATATCCTACTGTTCCTTAAAATGTTTTGAATCTTTAATTAATATTTATCCCTAACTAACGATTCCCCTTTAGCCAATCGCGTTCCTTTTAATTTCGTGGGCCCCCACCTGCAGCTCTCCCTCTCTCTCTCATATATTCCCTCGTACTTCTCTTTATCATTCTTTCTCTTTTTGCTTCATGTCTCGTTTCTCATTTTTTTTAACTGTTCTTTTGTTGCCGGAATTCCGTCGTGACGGTGACGCTTCTCGATGTTCCAGCGAGGTACCCCGACCCGTGTGGTTCCTTTGTTCGTCGTTTGGGTTCATTCCGTGAACCGTGCGTCCGTCGCGAGTTTTCCCCGCCGACGGTTAACGTTCCGTTTTCCCGATTCGCGACCCATCGAGGCAAGTTAATCTTGCTACATGCTATATAATTCATTTTATACCTATTTAAATAAATATCATACCTACAGTTTAAATCTAGTGCCCCATGTTTAATTTTATAACGTTTCGATGTTCCGTTTGCATCCGTTTATATCATATTAAATCTAGATCATGAAAACTTATATTGTGACATACTAGATTACATTATACTGCATCCATATCAATTAAAGTATACATCGTCGTAATATTTCTTATTATTATCTTTAATTAGTTTATAATCTGCATTTTATGATATTATATATTTAAAATATTATAGTTTACACATGAAACGTCGTTGAAAAAGCGGATACGACAAATCTGAAATTTACTGTACACCTTACCTTATAAAATTCATTATAAATCATAGAAAAATCATTAGTATACGTTCTTTAGTTCGTTACGAAGCTAACTCAGAATACTATAACTCTATGAAATATTTAATTGCAAAATAAATTGTTTAAATAACGTAAAATGCAAATGAAAATGTCTCCAAACTGCTGTCCAGGGAAATTCCAGCAACAAACTTTCAACTTCGAATGTTCATAACTTTTTGTAGGGACAACCTGAGATGCTTATAATTATAAAACTGAAAACCTTATTGAATTATCTTTGTTTTGGTATAAGACACGTCCCTTTTGGAGAACGTTTGTTATTTTTAATCTATTTTACAAATTAGGGTGACGCTGAATTTCTGAACGGAACTTTCTTGTGCATGGTTAATCAATACCACTTTTATAGTTATTAATCGCTTTGAATATGCTATCCATATTAATATTGTTATATCAATATTTATATCACATATTATTTAGTTGTACATCCTGTTAGTTATATGTATGCCCTAGAGGCCATTACTACACATAGGATGTATATTGTAGTGGATGCTTGGACATATATAGGGAGGACTTTCTTGCTCGACATGATAGTATGCTATCTGGTTGCTCTTTACCTTAACGTGTATATTGCTTGTCTCTCTGTTACATATTGGTAAAGCCCTTAGGATGTGTATTTGACTACCTGGACTATGATGCAGATCATACTAGTGGGGACAGATAGTCTATAAGTACATCCTTCAAAGTCCCTAGTCGTGGGTGTATCGAGACGGGGCATCGATATACCAGAGTAGACTAGCGTATACCTTCTCGACCCGTATAGATGGGCGATGGATGATCCCATATCCATTGGTGTTTGACATCAGAGATGATATACGGGTGCTCAGTGGAGACTGGGTACACTGGACGGACTCGCCGAGAACTCCCAGATAGTATTATACCTTACGTCAGATGGCAGTTCTCTGGTGACACTGGTACAGAGTAGTCTGTTGACCCGAGATCGTCATAGAGTCTTGTGTGGTTCCCACTGTGCTTTGATTTCCATCTTACCACGTCCAAGAGGGCGTGGAAAATGGTGGTTTTTGGGTACAGTCCCGAATCATATGGAGGCAATGAGCGATAGGAGGGGATTCGTCTCTCCCGGTATAGGGAGTTGATGTTGCGCTGTGTTCGATTGGCTATAACCGGAAATCCCTGGCCAGGGTTGCTGAGATTTACTGGTAAGTGTTACCAGTAGTTTCTCAAACTGTTATAGGCCTCATATCGACACGACTTATCGAGCTATTGGGGTCTGACGTTTACCACCCCTAGGCGAGATATGCGACATATCAGACGACGAGACCGGACTGTACGGTAAGTGTTACTAGTTGGATTCACAGGAGTGTGAGCGGGCTTGCTCGTCGATCTTCTGATCGCTCAATACCCGGGTGGCCGTTACGTTTAGCAGACCGCTTGCGGCTTGTGGGTGTTTGATATGATCATCACCTGCTGCCGGCGTATTGACGAGTCTTCAGAGTTCTACACAGAGGTTTCCTGGCTCAAGCGAAACGAAATAGGAGCGCATATGAGATATGTGCGGGACCGAGAATAATGCGTGTATGTGATACCGTATTCTATTCTCGCGATGAATGTATCGATTGGTTGTATGTGATATAACCTAGTTATCGAATCAAGGATTGATTCGATAAATCGATACATTGGATATTAGTCGGTCATATGCGATATGACCGGATCGTTAAATCAAGTGTTGATTTGATGATTTAATGCATAATTATATATTAGATATATTATTTTTCATTAACTAGTATTGGTTCACTTTAAATGGATTTTCTCACTTGAAGTTCACAAATTGTATATGTGATATACTTTTGTGCACTTGTTTGTATCATGTTTGATGATACATGCTCACTTGGGTTTGTGTAAAGATTAAACCATGGTTGTGAGAGTGGTTAGGGTTTTGTTTATTCACTTATTATCTATTTATTTATTTATTATTCTTTTGGAAAAGATAAAGAGAAAAGAATGGTGGCTTGTTTTGTTTGTTTGTTGAGGCTTCTTGAAGCTTTGAACAAGTCCACCATTCTTGTCTCATGTTTAACCCTAACCATTCTTCTAACCTTAGTTAAATCTCTACACTAAACCATGGTTGAATATATGATAAGTATCATATTGTTTTCTTTTTTAATTGAATACTTATCATATTTTCTATTCTATTCTTTTCTTCTTCTTCTTCACTTCAAGAAGAAGCTTGTCTCCATCAATGGCAACTTGAGAAAATGAGTGAGAAATCCAATTCCAAAGTGAACCCACTTCCTATTTATTCACCCTCTACCTCTTTCCAAGTAGTATAGGGTGTTTTCTTCACAAGTTTCATGACTTGGTGAAGTGGGAGCTTGATCTAGTGATGCCTCGACGTAGATCATCTTCGGCACGAAGCCGACGACCTTGCCCGCCCATTTCTCCGATGAAGCCGACGCTAGAGCCCGGGTTTCCATTTGGACAGCGAGGAGACTTCATTGCGGAGCTATGGAGGTGGAGGACCGGATCTACAAAGGTTGTATTTCCGTTCTTTTAGTTAAATTGTTAACTAGTTGCATGTGTTCGCCTAATATTCTAGTTAACGATCCGTATTAGGGTTTCTCGGCACCCATAAAATTTGAAATTGGCATGGTTGATGCCTTGTGAGACCTCCTTAGTATGCCAAGGAACCCTATAGTGGTATCAGAGCCTGGCTAGAGCCTTAGGCGATGCGTAGACGGAGTTAGAAGTCCGATCGAACCGAAACCCTAATTCAAACATGCTCTCTGTACATTTTCTGAAATCGTGGATTTTTGAGAATTAAAAATATGCAGAAAAATCAGCAGGCGATTTTAAGAATTACTGTGAAATTCGAGAGACCAATTCGTCTAAACTGCGGCAGAACCGCGGCAATAGCATGGCTATTGCGGCGGTTCCGCGGCCAAGTTGTCACATCAGGTTTTACTTTTTGCACAGTAATTCCTATAATGTAGTGCTGGTTTTCCTGGGAATTTTTAATCTGAACTCAAGAGTTGAGTTTTCTGGGTTGTATTGGGAGTTCGTATATTCGATCGGATTATCAGACTTTGTTTTTGTGGCTTTCCGGATATTTTAGAATATGTTAAAAAGTTCGACCGGATATAAATACCCACTTTTTCCCCGGTCGAAAAAATTCCAAGTGTTGGATTTTTCTGTGGTTTAAGGACGTTCTAAGTAGTGCAAGTAACGCGATGGTCCCTCTAGAAGACAACAAACCTTAACTCGATTATGTGACCGTCTTGAACTGCCCTTTGAACCTTCGGGTTTGGGGCAGTACGGCGTGCCACATGTGAGGCGTTGGCTTGACCCTTCTACGGCTGGACCGTTGGTACTGAGGCACGAAGTGAATGTCTTTGAACTTATTTCATGAGTTGAGTTGTTTCGGGAAAACTTGGGTGTTCGATTGTTCGATCGGAAAGTTTAACATTTTCTATTTATCCGGAATGTGATACAATAATTGGAATTCACAAGTAGTTATGAGATAACTGAATGAATGTTATAAACATAGCACTTTAGTCTCAATTGATCGGTTGCCACGAAATTTTGATGTGATCAAAAGTCCGTCGCAATCACGTAGCGTACGCGGATACTCGCCGGGTAAACTTAATAGACAGCCTCACTCCATAACCCCGACCAAGTGACTGTAGGAGAACCCCGTCACCGAAAGCATCCGTTAGGGTGCTCGTGGTAGTGGTGTTCCGCCTTGGTGCATTTCGTCGACGGTATCGGGGGTGCGGCCGCCTACTAAAGTTTGCGACGAGCATTCGATCAGGATGTCGGGAATCTTGTTGAATTGCCCGACTTGATATTGAAAAGTGTTTTCGATTTTGAGACTAAAATGCGGGGTTTATAATTGTTAGGCATGCGATGTCTAAGTAATTCATTTGATTAGGCATGCGATATCTATGGAGGTTGCGGATTCCAACTGTTGTAGTTTTGCACTTTCTTTTCTGTGACCGTAAGTGTAATATGTGATATCGCCGGTTTCGTTGCTATATGTCAACGACAATTGGGATGCGCATATTTACTTACGTTGATGACATGTGATGTTATGTGTTGCTGGATATGTTATATTGGATCGTCGTGATTGAATAGCCGGGGGTTTTTATGTGAGATGAGTGTTTTCTTTTTCATTCATGTAAAAACTTATATGTAATATTCTTTTATTGGGGCACTTCCAGGTTGCGGAAGATGTCACCCTTTGTATATTATTTACTTTTCCGCACTAGGATAGACCCAAGGAGGAGGGCACAAGTAACCGGGTTCTGGGGTCCAGTGGGAGACCAACTCGAGGAGTCGAGTCCGGGTCTCCTTACTCCAGAATTAGTAGGGTTGCTTGCCGCTCTCGTAGGGGTCTAGGGGTGTGGGTTTGGCTATTCATCACGACCGTGGAATCCGTGTTTTATACTGGCTCGTATTGAAAACACGGACGTCCTAGTATATCCAATATTTCATATGTTTCTTCTGCTGCGATATCTGTGATGTGATCATGTGATATTCTGTGATGGATACTGTATATAGTATATATGATATATTATATAGACGTTACTTATGTTTTACACCCGCGCTAGCCCTGCCCCGCTCTGCCGTTAGTTACCTAACCTAACGGTGCACGAGGGGACATCGAGGCGAATGCGGATGGCATAAGTGTACGTCGTATTTATCTGTGATGTTTAGGTACTTAAATGATGGGACTTCATTAATGAGATTGATGAAATAAAAGAAACCTAAGATGTTGTAGAATCGAATTTCAAAATAAAACGGGTAGCTACAGTTCTTACTTTGCACAGCGGTATATGTGATATATCCTGCACCTTATTCGATGAGGAAAGGACCGAGATCCCTTCACCGACTCCTTTAGCAATAACTGGCAGATGCTACACACTCGGTTTTTCTTTTGATTGCTTTTAAGAGTTTTTGCTTTGCACAGTGATATATATGATATATCCCGCACCTCATTCGACGAGGAAAGGACCGACGATCCCTTCACCGGGAGTGACTCCTTTAGAAAAACTAGAAAAGCCTCTAAAGCATTCCATTTTAAAATCACTCGATTCTACAACGATATCAAGTTCATTACGCAAAAGGTTTTCTTAAAAACCTGTCGTTGCCCTCCATCATTTCAGATATGTACTGGTTAGTATTCGTGCTACGTTTGTTGATCTCTGTCAAGGCGTAGTGTGCGGTAGCTGATTAGTGCTTATCTGTATAAGCATATGATGTGATTGATTTAGGATAGTCGTGCGACCTTGTTGACCTCTGTCAAGGGTCGTGCGGGTTGGTTTACTTCAATCAGGAAATGACGGGTTGAACTTGACTAGCAGCCTATGGTTTGTTGACCTCTGTCAAGGTCATAGGACGCTAGGGGCAAAATATTATTGGGAATTTCAAATGTTGAAATTTGCAATGAGATTGCATACCTTCTATGAGATAGTTGGATCCCGATACCCGCTGCGAGTAAGAGTTACTCCTGGGAGAGTTTTACACATTACAATTAGCCGATCAAGTAGGTGTCTAGAAAGGTGTTAACGAGGTTACGCCTCTGGGAAAACGAGGTTTACATTAATTAGGTTCGTGCGAAAGCACGGGGGACCTCCCTCAAAGTACCGACACTGGCCTGGCTGAAAGATTGGCGAACTTGTAGTTTGTAATTAATCCCGGCTTGTATTTCCTTTTAGGGTTTGAAGGAAGATTTGATAAAAACAGTGGGAGCCATCCTGATTAGATAAAATAAAAACCAATCTATTCTTGCAAGAGCGCACGCTGAGTGTTTTCTTCTCTCTCTCTCCAGGTAGTGACCATATCACGCCTTAATCAAGATAATAATACGGATATTTGACCGAATCAGCTTGTTATACTGAGCTGGGGAACGTTGGTCCCGCTCCAACTTATAATTGTTATAAGACAGAGCAGGAAATTGGGGAATACCAGATTTCCCGTGCCGCCCAAACGAAGAGAGTGCATGCTGATGCATCATCTTCGGGTGTGTTCATTACAAAGAACTGTTTCTCAGTGTCCTTTACGTCCTGGTTATATGATACCGGATCAGGATCCCACATATGTAATTTGTTACATGGGCTACAGATAGGCAAAGAACTGAGAACGGGTGATAAGTTTCATGAGGCAGAAAACGGGGCAAGTGTTGCAGCCAAGTCTGTTGGTCACTGTCACCCTGTATTACAAATACATTGATTCTGAACGAATGTTATTAGATACCGAACCTGATATACAAAATCATATCAGTCTCTTTATTAGTAAAGAAAGGATATAATTTTGTATTGTTGGATAATGTTTTGAACATTTCCTATATCAAAAGTTGATCGGTTCAGGCACGTTATCTAAAAGCATTAATGTTCTAAATCAAACTACAGTTCTTAGTATACGGAACACACACAAGAGGAAGAGTTCAGAAATGAACGAATCCTACTTGAGGCATTGTAGACTAGGTCATATCAATGTGACCCGACTAGCTGAAGTTACATGTAGAGCATATTTAAATCAGTTTGAATTTACATCTTGTGAAACTTGCCAGTCATGTCACAGAGATAAGATGACCATAGCTCCGTTTACTGGAAATAGAGAAAGAGTTAGTGAACTCTTGGGATTGATACATGTTGATGTATGTAAAGTCCCCTGTCTACATATGCCAAGACCGGTTCTTTATACTTCATTACATTCTCTGATCATCTTTCGAGATTCAGACCTATGTTCCTGCTGAAACACAAGTCCGAACCTTTTGAGATATTCACAGAATATAAGTTAGAAGTAGAGAACCAAAATACGGGTATAAGTATTATGTCCTATGATGAGATCAAAGAGGAGAATACTTGAGCACGAAATTCTTGGACTTTTCTAAAAGAGAATGAGATTCTCTCTCAGCATTACTCCTCCATATACACCATAGCACGATGGTATATCGGGGAAGAGCGATAACACCCTATGTGATTAGGTGTGCTCTATGATGAGTACTACTGAGTTACCTATTTCTTTTTTGGGAGTTATGCACTTGAGAAGCTGCATACCTATTGAATAGGGTTCAAATCAAATCCGTTGCCTACCACTTCATATTTGATATGATAAGGGAAGAGCCCATCTCTTAAGTTGGTTAAGATTTGGGGTTGTCCGGGCTATGTCTAAAAGCAAAATCCGGACAAGCTCGAGGCAAAGTCAGTTATGTTGAACTGGAAAGGTTCCATCTATACAAACTAACAGCAGATAATTTGGTAGAACCAAAGGATTCAATAGTAACCAACGAACCTCAGCCTCTCCGCCGATCTAGTAGGGTTCCTCATCCGCCTGAGAGATACTTCGGTTTCTCGATGACAGTGGGAGCGAGGATTGCATCATGGGATGATGACCCAACTAGTTTCGAGCTGGCCATCAGGAGTAAGACTCTGTAAGAATGGCTGGATGCTTAGTGATCTGAGATGGAATCCATGTACACCAACAAAGTATGGACTTTGGTTGCTATATCTGAAGGGTTAAATCCCCATCAGGAGCAAGTATATCTTGAGAAGATTACTTGGTGTAGATGGAAAAGTTGAGACTTTCAAAGCTAGACTTGTTAAAGCTTTTCGTCATCGACCAGGCGTGGATTATGATGAAACTTTTTCAAGTGGCTATGCTTAAGTCCATCCAGATCCTACTTGCCATGGCTACATACCATGACTACGATATCTGGCGGTTGGGTGCCATGACTGCTTTTCTAAATGATGTTTTAGAAGAGAACGTCTATAAGTACACAGCCAGAGGGCTTCGTAGACAGTGGGAGCAGCGGAAACGTGTACAAGATGCTTTATAGGATAAAGCAGGTATCGCGGAGTTGGAACATCTGTTTTGATGAGTTAGTCAAAGAGTTTGACATCATCAAAATGGTAGATGAACCTTGTATAAACAAAAAGGTAGTAGGGAGTATAGCGACGATCCTCGTAGAGTACGTGGATGACATACTCTTGATAGGGAAGTAGTTTCCTATGCTACGCTCGGTCAATCTCCGCTTATCACAATGATTCTCCATATAGGATCGAAGCGATACCTCCTAAATCCCGGGTTTTGGATCTATGAGATAGATCTAATTGGATGTTAGGATTCTCACTAGTTGTAGTGAGATGGTATCAACCGATCCTTGGGAGAATCACTGGAAGGGTTCCAGGGTGATAAGGACGACTGAAAGTCAGTCACAGGCATTGTCTTTACCCTCAGTAAAGGGACGGTATGTTGGAAGAGTTCCAAGCTAGATACCGTGGTATACTAGACGATAAAGGCTCGATACATCGCTACTTAAGATGCTACCAAAGAGGCTGTTTGGGTGTATATTAGTTCATGAGATGAACTTTGTTCCTACCATTGTGAGACAATGGAGTTGTGGCTTATGCCAAGGAACACACGTCCCATCAGTGATCCAGACATATTCTAAGGCAGTATCACCTGATCATGGAGATGGTTGATCTCCAGGGTGATCGAGGTTAGGAGAGTAGACTCAGAGGACAACACGGCGGATCCACTCACGAAGGCCTATTCCCAGAGAGAGATTTTTATGGGATGGTTGAGTATGAGATACTGCAACCACTGCTACAGATGGCCCTAGTGCAAGTGGAAGATTGTTAGTTATATGTATGCCCTAGAGGCCATTACTATACATAGGATGTATATTGTAGTGGATGCTTGGACATATATAGGGAGGACTTTCTTGCTCGACATGATAGTATGCTATTTGGTTGCTCTTTACCTTAACGTGTATACTGCTTGTCTCTCTGTTACATGTTGGTAAAGCCCTTAGGATGTGTACTTGACTACCTGGACTATGATGCAGATCATACTAGTGGGGACAGATAGTCTATAAGTACATCCTTCAAAGTCCCTAGTCATGGGTGTATCGAGACGGGGCATCGATATACCAGAGTAGACTAGCGTATACCTTCTCGACCCATACAGATGGGCGATGGATGATCCCATATCCATTGGTGTTTGACATCAGAGATGATATACGGGTGCTCAGTGGAGACTGGGTACACTGGACGGACTCGCCGAGAACTCCCAGATGGTATTATACCTTACGTCAGATGGCAGTTCTCTGGTGACACTGGTACAGAGTAGTCTGTTGACCCGAGATCGTCATAGAGTCTTGTGTGGTTCCCACTGTGCTTTGATTTCCATCTTACCACGTCCAAGAGGGCATGCAAAATGGTGGTTTTTGGGTACAGTCCCGAATCACATGGAGGCAATGAGCGATAGGAGGGGATTCGTCTCTCTCGGTATAGGGAGTTGATGTTGCGCTGTGTTCGATTGGCTATAACCGGAAATCCCTGGCCAGGGTTGCTGAGATTTACTGGTAAGTGTTACCAGTAGTTTCTTGAACTGTTATAGGCCTCATATCGACACGACTTATCGAGCTATTGGGGTCTGACGTTTACCACCCCTAGACGAGATATGCGACATATCAGACGACGAGACCGGACTGTACGGTAAGTGTTACTGGTTGGATTCACAGGAGTGTGAGCGGGCTTGCTCGTCGATCTTCTGATCGCTCAATACCCGGGTGGCCATTACGTTTAGCAGACCGCTTGCGGCTTGTGGGTGTTTGATATGATCATCACCTGCTGCCGGCATATTGACGAGTCTTTAGAGTCCTACACAGAGGTTTCCTGGCTCAAGCGAAACGAAATAGGAGCGCATATGAGATATGTGCGGGACCGAGAATAATGCGTGTATGTGATACCGTATTCTATTCTCGTGATGAATGTATCGATTGGTTGTATGTGATGTAACCTAGTTATCGAATCAAGGATTGATTCGATAAATCGATACATTGGATATTAGTCGGTCATATGCGATATGACCGGATTGTTAAATCAAGTGTTGATTTGATGATTTAATGCATAATTATATATTAGATATATTACTTTGCATTAACTAGTATTGGTTCACTTTAAATGGATTTTCTCACTTGAAGTTCACAAATTGTATATGTGATATACTTTTGTGCACTTGTTTGTATCATGTTTGATGATACATGCTCACTTGGGTTTGTGTAAAGATTAAACCATGGTTGTGAGAGTGGTTAGGGTTTTGTTTATTCACTTATTATCTATTTATTTATTTATCATTCTTTTGGAAAAGATAAAGAGAAAAGAATGGTGGCTTGTTTTGTTTGTTTGTTGAAGCTTCTTGAAGCTTTGAACAAGTCCACCATTCTTGTCTCATGTTTAACCCTAACCATTCTTCTTACCTTAGTTAAATCTCTACACTAAACCATGGTTGAATATATGATATGTATCATATTGTTTTCTTTTTTAATTGAATACTTATCATATTTTCTATTCTATTCTATTCTTTTTCTTCTTCACTTCAAGAAGAAGCTTGTCTCCATCAATGGCAACTTGAGAAAATGAGTGAGAAATCCAATTCCAAAGTGAACCCACTTCCTATTTCTTCACCCTCTACCTCTTGCCAAGTAGTATAGGGTGTTTTCTTCACAAGTTTCATGACTTGGTGAAGTGGGAGCTTGATCTAGTGATGCCTCGACATAGATCATCTTCGGCACGAAGCCGACGACCTTGCCCGCCCATTTCTCCGATGAAGCCGATGCTAGAGCCCGGGTTTCCATTTGGACAGCGAGGAGACTTCATTGCGGAGCTATGGAGGTGGAGGACCAGATCTACAAAGGTTGTATTTCCGTTCTTTTAGTTAACTTGTTAACTAGTTGCATGTGTTCGCCTAATATTCTAGTTAACGATCCGTATTAGGGTTTCTCGGCACCCGTAAAATTTGAAATTGGCATGGTTGATGCTTTGTGAGACCTCCTTAGTGTGCCTAGGAACCCTACACATCCCACATTACCATTTTATAGTTTTATAACTTTTCGGATACCCGTTTGCATCCATCGCATTTAAGATACATATAATTGCATCCATAGATCACATTACTACATAATAATGTGATATTAACACTCCATGTTTAATAAATTGCATCCTAATTAATATTGGAACTATAAATGTAACCCTAATCGATAACTGTGCATCCATATCCTTGAAATTATATCTATTTGCATATCATATTACATGTTCCAGTTCATTGTTCTGATAGTACTCATGCTTGTTTATTTATACACATGCTTATGTTAGTTTGATTATGAGCACCCACATGACATCTTGTGCTTCCTAACATGACCTGTTACACTTCCTACTTGACATGACATGGTACCGTACACTCTTGACATGACATGACATATTTATACATTACCTGGCTTGACCTGATGTACCATGGCTTTACCTGTTACCTGATCTTGTGTCTAATGCCAACAAACATAACATGTAGTCCTCATGGACCGTTCCTGTTGCCTATCCAGACAAACCTGTTTACCTGATCCTGTGTTGGCATTAGTTTCTTGATTTCGGAATACCTGACTTGACACACACATATAACTTGGGGGTATGGGGAAATCAAAGGTGAAACCTGACTTGTAACTCGACAGTTCACTACCTGTCTGGGTGTACACATTCTTGTTTTGTGCCTAGCGGCATGTCTCGGTTTCGGCCGAGAATATTGTGGCCGTGGTCCCGGGTATGCACGGGATACTATCGAGTGTACACATTCCTGTTTTGTGCCTAGCGGTATGTCTCGGCTGCAGCCGAGAATATTCTGGCCGTGGTCCCGGGTATGTACGGGATACTATTGAGTTACATCGATAATTCATCAATTGATTTCAAAGACTTTAAAATAGAAAACCTGATAGAACAGTTTAGTTTACCCACTGCACGCTACCCTGTACTGGTATGATTCATATTATTGTTATTCTTGCTGTATTCATGTTTATATTACATTGCCTGCTACACTGTTCATATTATATTACTTGATGACATGACGCGCTGACGTCTGGGTTTTGCATGGCCCAGATTCCGTACCGCTGTTGCAGTCCGAGCAGGAGTATTTCAGCCAGCAGGTTGAGCTGTGAGTTCAGTAGTAGTTAGTTTTATTTCCTGCATTTATTTCCTGATGTGAGCCCGCATTATGGGACACACTTTTCAGTTATTTGTATTGGATCATTTGCTTCCGCATTTATTTATTATTGACTCATGTTATTCTGGATTATGGACATGTTTTAGATAGTTTTATCTTGTTCTTGATATCTCTACAGCCGTAATGTGACTGTGGATGGATACTTCCTATCCACAGGTAGCATGGTTGGCTATGTCACGTGCCCAATCTAGCGTACTCTGGGAAGCGGGGCGTGACATGGTTCTTTTGGTATCAGAGACATAGGATAGTCGGGTTGATTCTTTTGTAGTTGGGTATTGTACCCAATACACGAATCAGAATACCCGTGTATAGGAAACATGTCCTGCCACCTTGACCATTTTACCATTCTTGAATCACATTCTTCCTGATTATATCTTTTACGATGTGCAAACTTCCTTTGCATATCGATTCGAAAACCTGATTCCTTGTTATCTCTAGGACTTAGGCGACTTGGATGGAGTTATGTAATTGTGGCTATGATACCGCGACATAGTTACAATGCGGTACTCTATTTAAGTATCTTGGAGTTCTAGCCTTGATCTATATTCAAAATCTATCATCATGCTAATGTTGGGTATTTTGAGTTTAGGAATATGGCCGGTAAGAAATTGAAGACATGCCAGAGGCGTATGGACGAAGCCGCCATGTTTGGAGTGATAAGAGGAATGCTGGAGAATCAAAGAAATAGACCGAGCTGATCCAGCAGCAAACGGACTCGTTTCGGGAAGGTTTGCAGATCGTTCAGCAGTCTGTGAACAATGTTGGAGCTAGACCAGTTGACCGAGTAGGGACCGTAGCAGATTTCAGGCGGTTGGGTCCGTCTACATTTACTGGTTTAAAGGAGCCGTTGCTAGTGGAGCAGTGGCTAGTTGACACAGAGAACTTGCTTTTTGCGGCACAGATTCCAGATGACAAAAAAGTTGTTGTGGTACGCATTCAGCTAATGGATTACGCCCGAGAATGGTGGCTTGTAGAAGAGAACCGTTTGCCCAAGCCGATCAAGTGGGCGGATTTTTCGAAGAGTTTCCTGGAGAAGTTCTTCCCGCGGACTGCACGGGAGGAAATGGAAGAGAAGTTCATTGGACTAAAGCAGAAGCGAGCACCCGTAGATGTGCATGTAGCAGAATGGACGAGACTCAGTAGTTTCGCTGGACCTTTAGTTGCCAACGATGCAGACAGGGCACGGAGGTTCATGCGCAGACTGGACGTGGACATCCAGAGGCAGATTGTCTCCCTGGGTTTGACCACTTTCTCACAAGTAATTGCGGCAGCCGAGAGCAGCAGAGTTTATCTGGGATGAAGGGGAGTTTGCAGCAGACAACAGTTGCGGTAAGGAAGCAGTTCTGTCGGGCCAGTCGAGTTTAGGGCTAGGCCGACAAACAATATTCTTGCAGTAATGGAAGTTGATGAGAGTGAAGAGCCGGCTGTTGTTCGTGATTTTATGGACGTGTTTTGAAGATATATCGGGTTTACCGCCAAAGCGAGACGTGGAGTTCGCAATTGATCTTATTCCTGGTGCAGCGCCAGTATCTAAAGCGTATTATCCAATGGCGCCAGTAGAGTTGGAAGAAATAAAGAAACAGGTTGCTGAATTGCTTGAAAAGGGTTGGATTCGAAGCAGTAACTCGCCTTGGGGAGCTCCAGTTCTTCTAGTAAAGAAGAAGGATGGCACAAGAAGGATGTGCATCGACTATCGAGAATTAAACCGGGTGGCTATCAAGAACAAGTACCCGATCCCTCGCATTGGAGAACTTTTTGAGCAGCTTAGTGGTGCGAGGGTATTCTCGAAGTTGGATTTACGATCCGGATATCATCAGGTCCGAGTGAAAACAGAAGATATTTGCAAGACGGCGTTCCGAACTAGGTATGGACATTACGAGTACTTAGTGATGCCCTTCGGAGTAATGAATGCGCCGGCAGTATTCATGGACTTGCTGAACCGAATCTTTTCACCGTTCTTGGATCAGTTCATTATGGTATTCATTGACGATATTCTGGTTTACTCGAAGAGTTTTGAAGAGCATGCTGAGCATTTGAAGATCGCACTGCAGACGTTGAGACAGGAGAAATTGTATGCGAAGATGAGTAAGTACGAGTTTTGGCTGGAGGAAGTAAGGTTTTTGGGGCATGTTGTGTCTGGCGATGGCATTGCCGTCGATCCAGAAAAGATTACAGCAGTTCGAGATTGGCCTATTCCAAAGAATGTTGCTGAGATAAGAAGTTTCCTTGGATTAGCCGGATACTACAGGAGATTTGTGGAGAACTTTGCTCGTCTGGCAGAGCCGTTGGCCAAGCTTACGCGCAAGGAGGTACCTTTTGTATGGGCGGATAAGTGTGTGTTAGCTTTCGAGACGTTGAAGCAGAAGTTGGTAACCGCCCCTATTCTGACCGTGCCAGACAATTCCGAAGGATTGGTGATTCACAGCGACGCATCTGGGAAACGATTGGGATGTGTTTTGATGCAGCATGGGAAGGTTGTAGCATACGCATCGAGACAGTTGAAGACCCATGAGAAGAATTATCCAACTCATGACTTGGAGCTTGCGGCTGTGATTTTCGCTTTGAAGATTTGGAGACACTACCTTTTGGGCGAAAGAGTCGAAGTTTTTACAGATCATAAGAGCTTGAAGTATGTGTTCACACAGAAGGAGCTTAACATGAGGCAGCGTAGATGGTTGGAGCTGATGGCTGACTACGATCTTGATCTTAAGTACCATCCGGGGAAGGTTAATGTTGTGCCGGATGCGCTTAGTCGGTTACCAGTAATTCAGGTGTTAACTACGCAGAAGGAGATCGTCGCAGATTTTCGAAGATTTGACTTGGAGGTTGTGCTACCGCGTTCTACGGGACAGTTGTTGCAGCTGTAAGTACATTCGTCTTTGATCGAGAATATTAAAGCAGCTTAATCGCAGGATCCTAGACTGCAAAAGTTTCGAGAGCAGGTTGAAGCCGGGCTACGAACAGATTTATTGATCCACGAAGATGGTTCGTTGAGGTATGGTAGCCGTTTGTGTGTGCCAAAGGGTGATGTTCATGAAGAGTTTATGAAGGAGGCACACAGCTCAGCTTATTCTGGACATCCAGAAGGCACAAAGATGTACCGAGATATTCGACAGCATTTCTGGTGGGAGGGCATGAAGCGGGAGATTGCTCGCTTTGTGGCAAAGTGCTTGGTGTGTCAGCAAGTTAAGGCTGAACATCAAAGGGTTGCTGGTTTATTGCAACCACTTCCGATTCCTCAGTGGAAGTGGGAACATATAACCATGGATTTCGTGATGGCTTTACCGCGGAGTCCAAAAGGCAACAATGCAGTATGGGTAATTGTTGACCGACTGACCAAGGCAGCTCACTTTATTCCTTTTCGGGTTGGTCAATCAACAGAGACTTTGGCAGAGCGGTACATGCAGGAGATTGTAAGATTGCATGGAGTACCGGTGAGCATCGTGTCCGATCGGGACACTCGGTTCTTATCACACTTCTGGAGGAGTTTACAGGAAAGTTTAGGGACTCGATTGAAGTTTAGCACAGCTTATCATCCTCAAACTGATGGTCAGTCGGAGAGAACGATCCAAACTCTTGAGGATATGTTGAGAACATGCATGTTGGACTTCAAGGGGTCTTGGGAGGATCATCTACTTTTGGTGGAGTTGTCTTACAACAACAGTTTTCAGGAAACTATTTAGATGGCTCCATTTGAAGCTTTGTATGGTCGTAAATGCCGTTCAACTGTTTGTTGGGACGATGTCGGTGAACGAAGATTATTGGGACCAGATTTGGTTGTGCAGACAGTTGAGAAGGTTAACCCTATCAGAAATCATATGAAGGCAGCACAGGACCGATAGAAGAGTTGGGCAGATACGTCAAGAAGATCTCTAGAGTTCACCGTAGGTGATTTGGTATTCTTGAAGATATCACCGACTAGAGGGGTGATTCGTTTTGGAAGTCGAGGAAAGCTTAGTCCTCGATTCGTTGGACCCTTAAGATCGTGGAGCATGTTGGTGAGGTAGCGTATCGTTTGGCGTTACCAAAGTCCTTGGCAAATATGCACGATGTGTTTCATGTATCTCAACTCCGTAAGTATGTTCGAGATGAAACACACGTTTTGGATCATTCGGAGCTAACAGTACGAGAAGACTTGACTTTTGAGGAGCGACCGATTGAAATCGTGGATCGAAGGGAAAAGGTTCTTAAGAACAAGGTTATCCCCCTTGTGCTTGTTTCTTGGGGTAATCGCTCGCATGAAGAGTCCACTTGGGAACGAGAAGATGAAATCCGGCAGAATTTTCATCACCTTTTCTTGTAGTTATCTATCTTTGTATTCTTGGAATTTCGAGGACGAAATTCTTTTTGTAGTTGGGTATAATGTAACACCCGAGCCCAATGCTACTATTTTCAGTTACTGTTTGAGCATAATGTGGTACTCATTTCATTTAACTTGCTTGTTTGTTGCTTACTGTAAAATTTACCCGGCAAAGTCATTTATACATATAACAAATTTTGTCATCTAAAATAAAATTGAAAATATTCATCTTGGCCTGCTTGACACCCCTAACCCTGTTGTAGCGTCCGTGTATCGTGTTCTCGTCCCGTTCAGTGAAACGGGCGAGTTTGGACGGCTACGTGCACGTACGTGTGTCCGTTTTGGGGGTATGCTTTTTGATCATAAAACACTTCATTTTAAATTTTGGATCCCGCCTAAAATTCTATTATTTCAATTTCAAATTTTTGGACTCGACCCGGGCGCGATTTGGAAATATTTTATTTGGCGCCAAAATCCCAAATTTTAATATTATTAAAACCATCGCATATATTTTTCTAACTAACCTGATATCTTACTGTTCATTACCTATCTTTTAAATCTTTAAATTAACCTATATATATATATCCTACTGTTCCTTAAAATGTTTTGAATCTTTAATTAATATTTATCCCTAACTAACGATTCCCCTTTAGCCAATCGCGTTCCTTTTAATTCCGTGGGCCCCCACCTGCAGCTCTCTCTCTCTCTCTCTCATATATTCTCTCGTACTTCTCTTTATCATTCTTTCTCTTCTTGCTTCATGTCTCGTTTCTCATTTTTTTTTAACTGTTCTTTTGTTGCCGGAATTCCGTCGTGACGGTGACGCTTCTCGATATTCCAGCGAGGTACCCCGACCCGTGTGGTTCCTTTGTTCGTCGTTTGGGTTCATTCCGTGAACCGTGCGCCCGTCGCGAGTTTTCCCCGCCGACGGTTAACGTTCCGTTTTCCCGATTCGCGACCCATCGAGGCAAGTTAATCTTGCTACATGCTATATAATTCATTTTATACCTATTTAAATAAATACCATACCTACAGTTTAAATCTAGTGCCCCATGTTCAATTTTATAACGTTTCGATGTTCCGTTTATATCCGTTTATATCATATTAAATCTAGATCATGAAAACTTATCTTGTGACATACTAGATTACATTATACTGCATCCATATCAATTAAAGTATACATCGTCGTAATATTTCTTATTATTATCTTTAATTAGTTTATAATCTGCATTTTATGATATTATATATTTAAAATATTATAGTTTACACATGAAACGTCGTTGAAAAAGCGGATACGATAAATCTGAAATTTACTGTACACCTTACCTTATAAAATTTATTATAAATCATAGAAAAATCATTTGTATACGTTCTTTAGTTTGTTACGAAGCTAACTCAGAATACTATAACTCTATGAAATATTTACTTGCAAAATAAATTATTTAAATAACGTAAAATGCAAATGAAAATGTCTCTAAACCGCTGTCCACGGAAATTCCAGTAGTAAACTTTCAACTTCGAATGTTCATAACTTTTTGTAGCGACAACCTGAGATGCTTATACTTATAAAACTGAAAACCTTATTGAATTATCTTTGTTTTGGTATAAGACACGTCTCTTTTGGAGAACGTTTGTTATTTTTAAGCTATTTTACAAATTAGGGTGACGCTGAATTTCTGAACGGAACTTTCTTGTGCATGGTTAATCAATACCACTTTTATAGTTATTAATCGCTTTGAATATGCTATCCATATTAATATTGTTATATCAATATTTATATCACATATTGTTTAGTTGTACATCCCACATTACCATTTTATAGTTTTATAACTTTTCGGATACCCGTTTGCATCCATCGCATTTAAGATACATATAATTGCATCCATAGATCACATTACTACATAATAAGGTGATATTAACACTCCATGTTTAATAAATTGCATCCTAATTAATATTGGAACTATAAATATAACCCTAATCGATAACTGTGCATCCATATCCTTGAAATTATATCTATTTGCATATCATATTACATGTTCCAGTTCATTGTTCTGATAGTACTCATGCTTGTTTATTTATACACATGCTTATGTTAGTTTGATTATGAGCACCCACATGACATCTTGTGCTTCCTGACATGACCTGTTACACTTCCTACTTGACATGACATGGTACCGTACACTCTTGACATGACATGACACCTTTATATATTACCTGGCTTGACCTGATGTACCATGGATTTACCTGTTACCTGATCTTGTGTCTAATGCCAACAAACATAACATGTAATCCTCATGGACCGTTCCTGTTGCCTATCCAGACAAACCTGTTTACCTGATCCTGTGTTGGCATTAGTTTCTTGATTTCGGAATACCTGACTTGACACACACATATAACTTGGGGGTATGGGGAAATCAAAGGTGAAACCTGACTTGTAACTCGACAGTTCACTACCTGTCTGGGTGTACACATTCTTGTTTTATGCCTAGCGGCATGTCTCGGTTTCGGCCGAGAATATTGTGGCCGTGGTCCCGGGTATGCACGGGATACTATCGAGTGTACACATTCCTGTTTTTTGCCTAGCGGCATGTCTCGGCTGCAGCCGAGAATATTCTGGCCGTGGTCCCGGGTATGTACGGGATACTATTGAGTTACATCGATGATTCATCAATTGATTTCAAAGACTTTAGAATAGAAAACCTGATAGAACAGTTTAGTTTACCCACTGCACGCTACCCTGTACTGGTATGATTCATATTATTGTTATTCTTGCTGTATTCATGTTTATATTACATTGCCTGCTACACTGTTCATATTATATTACTTGATGACATGACGCGCTGACGTCTGGGTTTTGCATGGCCCAAATTCCGTACCGCTGTTGCAGTCTGAGCAGGAGTATTTCAGCCAGCAGGCTGAGCTGTGAGTTCAGTAGTAGTTAGTTTTATTTCCTGCATTTATTTCCTGATGTGAGCCCGTATTATGGGACACACTTTTCAGTTATTTGTATTGGATCATTTGCTTCCGCATTTATTTATTATTGACTCATGTTATTCTAGATTATGGACATGTTTTAGATAGTTTTATCTTGTTCTTGATATCTCTACAGCCGTAATGTGACTGTGGATGGATACTTCCTACCCACAGGTAGCATGGTTAGCTATGTCACGTGCCCAATCTAGCGTACTCTGGGAAGCGGGGCGTGACAAATTAATTCTAAAGTGAGCAAAAATCCTACTTCATTATTCTCTACTAGATTAACACTTTAGTATAGGGTGTTAGCTTCACTAATCCCACATTAGTGAAGAGGGTAGCTTGGGTTAGTGTCTCCTCGACGTAGATCATCTTCGGCCTCGAAGACTTCGTGCAAGCTCGTTCTTTTCACCTTGTGGAGACGTTCAAAAGTCCATAAGATCACTACTTCGAGCGAAGGGACTACTACAAGGAGCTATTGAAGTCAAGGACCGGTCTACAAAGGTTGTATTCGTAGTTCACTTAGTTGTAAATTAGTTTACACTTTGTATTGTCTAAATCTTTAGTTAAGATTCTAGGGTTAGGATTGTTTTGTACGGCAAATTTTTGAAAATGGCATGGACGATGCCTCCCGAAACCTTGCTGTCGTGCCAAGCAACCCTACAGTGGTATCAGAGCCAAGCTTGAGATTTAGACGATGTATATAGAATTACGAAACCGAAACAACTCCGAAACACCCGATACACAAATTTAGTTTCTGTTGAAATTTTAAAGTCGAATTTTTTTTTAAACAACTGTAGAATGTTGTATGAGATGCAACATGAACACCGTGAAAAATTTAACCCCATACCTCGGATTTTGGCGAGCCATAGAGCCTTTAAAACCGGCCTGCTCAGTTTTTTGGTGGTATCCAGGGTTGAAATTTGTACTGTGTTCCAGGCTCTAGGTTTTGGTGTTTCAGGTGTTGTTTGTTTTTGCTAATTTGCATGTGATGTTAACTTTCTGCAAAGGCAACTCGGAATGTTTTGTAATCGTAATTCTAATAGTTTTTCGGGTTGTCTAGACGGTGTTAAAAAGTTCGAACGGATATCAAATACCCACTTTAACCCTCGACGGAAATTTTTTCCAAGAGTTGGATTTTTTCTGAGTTAAAGAACATTCAAATATCATGCAAGTAATGCGGTGGACCCTCTAGAAGAACAAAACCCTAACTTGATTTTATGACCGTAAGAACCGCCGCCAAAACCTAGGGTTTGCGGTAGTTCCGCGGTGCCATAGGTGAGGCAAGGGTTGACCCTTCTACGGTTGGTTCATTGGTACTGTGGTATGTGATGAGTATTTTTAAACTGCGCTCAAATGTTGAGCTTTTTGGGAAATTTTGGGTGTTTGTTGATTCGATCAGAATGTTTAACATCGTCTAGTTTTTTCTGGAATGTGATAAAATATGTGGAATTCATATAGTTGGGCATGAAATCCAAAGTATGTGATATTTTGGGTTTATGATGTCTAAGGTGATTTTGAATTCCAAATGTTGTAGTTTGATATTTTCTTTAATGCGACCGTAAGTGTAATATGTGGGGTATCACCGTTTTCGTTGCTATATGTCAACGACAATTGTGATACGCATATTTACTTACGTTGATGACATGTGATGTTATGCGTTGCTGTGATATATTATATCGGATCGTCGTGTTTTGAATAGCCGGGGTTTTAAATGAGATGAGAGTTTTTATTTTCATTCTTGTAAAATTTATTGTATGTAATATTCTTTTATTGGGGCACTTCCGGGTTGAGGATGATGTCACCATTGTTGTATATTATTTACTTTTCCGCATTAGGATAGACCTAAGGAGGGGAGCACAAGTAACCGGGTTCAAGAGTCCAGTGGAAGACCATCTGGAGGAGTCGAGTCCGGGTCTCCTAACTCTAGAATTGGTAGGGTTGCTTGCCGCTCTCGTAGGGGTCTAGGGATGTGGGTTTGGCTATTCATCGCTACCGTGGAATCCGTATTTTATACAGGCTTAAAATAAAATATGGACCTCCTAGTATATCTAATATTTCATATGTTATCTTTTGCTGCTGATATTCTGTAATGTGATCACTTTATATGCTTGAGACGATTGCTTTATTATTATATATATGATATATAATAAACGTTGTGTATGTTTTGCACCCGTGCTAGTCCCGCCCCGCTATGCCGTTAGTTAAGTAATCTAACGGTGCATAACGGGACACTGTGGCGAATGTGGATGTGTCACGCCCCGCTTCCCAGAGTGCGCTAAGATCAGCACGTGACAGATTCAACCATGCTACCTGTGGCTAGGAAACATCCATCCACAGTCATATTACGGCTGTCTAAGATATCATGAACAGTAAAATAAAATAAACTATCTAGTACATGTCCATATGCCAGACGAGTCAAGAAATATAAATATGCGGAAGCAATAAATCCAATAACAGAAACATCTGGAAATACGTCCCAAATACGGGATCACATCAAAAAATGAAAGTATGGAAATAAAACTAAACTAAACTGGATACTAATAGGATCCTCACTGCTCGGCCTGTCGGCTAAAATACTCCTGGTCAGCCTGCGACAAAGACGGAGGATCTGGGCCATGCAAAACCCAGACGTCAGTGCGTCATAATATCAAAATAATAGAATATAATTAGTAGGTAACACGATATGCATGCATGAATTATAAACAGTAACATGAATGTAATAAGTAAACACGGATATAGAACAGTGAAGTGTATCAGTGTATGTAACGTGCAGTGATCAATCTAAACTGTGCTACTGGGTTAACTATTCTAAAGTTTGTTTGAAATTAATTAGTGTACTCCTCCATGTAACTCAAAGAATATGTCCCGTTATCCCCCGGGACCGCGGATCAGGTAGTGGGAGTCACGAATGACTCTGTCCCGTTATCCCCCGGGACCACGGATCAAGTAAGAATCACGAATGATTCTGTCCCATTATCCCCGAGGACCCCGGATCAAGTAATACCCTTTTAAGCTACACTTCAGTTACACTTTTGATTTCCCCATACCCCCAAGGTTATGTATTCAAGTCAGGTATTGATAATCTGGAACTAATGCCAACACAGGATCAAGCAGGTACAGGTTTGTCTATGTAGACAACAGGATACGTCCGTCAGGACGACAAGTCATGATTGTCGGCATTAGGAACAGGATTAGGTATCAAGTCAAGCAGTGGTATAACATGTCATGTTAGGTAGTGCACAGTGAATCTGACGGAGGCTCATAATAAAAATGTAGCAAGTACGGATGCACGATAAAAGTACGGATGCACAGTAGAACACGGATGCACAAATATCTATCAGGAATTACATCTACAACTCTATGACTAAGTAGGATGCACATTATCAAGCGTGAGGTACTAATATAACTGTAACATGATATAATATGATATGGCATGCAGCTAGATATGCAATAAATGATACGGATGTGAACGGATTTCGGAAAACGGTAAAACTGTAACATGGATGCACAATACAATAAACATGCAATATTTTTATTAATATAGATGCAAGTATAATAATATAGCATGTATCAAGCTAACTTGCATGCAACTAGATATATAATTAATGATATGGGTACAAACGGCTATCCGAAAACAATGAAACAGTAACATGAATGTACAATGCAGTAAACATGTGATATTTTTATTCATATGGATGCAAATATATATCATAGCATGTAGCAAGATAAACTTGCCTGATCAGATCTCAATACGGGGTGTATACGCAGCGTCCGATGTCGGGTAAACGTCGCAATGTACACATGCGCACACGGGACAGGACCAGGCAAAGCAAAAAGGCGACTACGCTGGATGGGAACATCCACTGAGTCGCCCAGATCGTCGGCGACGGCACGGCTCCGGCGATCACCGGAGAAACCAAGAAATCAAGAAAAGAAGAAGAAGAAAGAAAGAAAGGGAACAGGGGTTTGGTGTTTTGGGTTGGTTCGAGGGTTCTGGAATAAAGACGAGGGGGTTATGACGACGACGATGGGTTTTCCGGCGAGGTCCACGACCAAAGGCAGTGGCCACGGTTCTTGGCGTTGGGGTTCTCTTCCAGGGTTCGAACGTGCAGGGATGGGCTCGGTTGTTGGAGGATAGGGAGTGATGGAGGTCGGTGAGATAAGAGGAGGACGAGGGTTAGGTAGCGACGACAAGGTGGTTGCTCGGGCGAAGGTGGTGGCTTGGTGATGGGTTCGTCGCGGTTTGCGACAGTTGCAGGGAAGAAAGTCAGGTCTTGGGGAGGAGAAGAGGGAAGAGATAGGTGGTCGAGGAGACGGCGAGGGTGAGGGTGGTGGCGATGGCGAGGCTGGGATGGCGGCGACGAGGGCAGCGATGGGTTCTTGAGTTGGGGTTCAGGTTTGTCATCGGGGATGGAGCTCGGGGAAAGAGAGGGAAGTCGATGAGGTGGTGACGGGGCGAGGAGAGAAGCGAGGTCGAGGTTGAGGCGAGAGGTCGACGATGAGGGCGAAGGCAAGGGGCGTCATGGGTTTCATAGCGAGGCTGGGGTTGGAGGCGGGAAAAAGAAAGATAAAGAAGATGAGGTGAGGAGAGAGAGGGATACGTGGGTAAAGGAATAGGGTTAAGAAAATTAATATAAATATATATATATATAGAATATACATTTGACAGAGAGAGAGAGAGAGATGGTCTGTTTTAAAAAAAAATCTTTTAAAAAATATTTAAAACTAAATAAAGTATACGAAAAATATTTTTAACAGTAAAAATATTAAGAATAAAATATTGATTGCAATTGAGATTTTTGGGTAATACAAAAATAGTCCAAAACACGCCCGGGTCGTGTCTAAAATTATGGTTTGAAAATACGGTTAATATACATACTAACCAAAACCAAAATAGGATATCCGGGTAACGAAAATTGCATACCTACAAGAACGGATACACGTAGCATGCACGTAGCCATCCAAACGAATCCGTTTCACTAAACGGAACGAGAACAAGATGTACGGATGCTACCACAGGATCAGGGGTATGATGCAGGCCATGCAAGATATTTTTAAAATATTTTAGTTGACTTTATATGTTAGATTGAAAAATGCAGATTCCAGAAATAATGCAGATATGCAGGATAAAGAACATGAAAGTGCACGGATTTTCATAAGTAGCCGAGATAAATCATAAACAGGAATCAAGACGGGTTTCCAGCAAGCGGGTCGGGTCGGATGCAAATACAGATACCAATTACACTATTCGCACCCAAAACACAATAAATAAAGAAATAGCCATAAATAAAGAAATACCCAAAATAGAACTGGTATAATTGAACTAGGGTGTTACAGGATGGCATAAGCGTACGTTGTATTTTCGTTTCTTCTGTGATGCTCAGGAAGCATAAATGATGGGACTTCATTAATGAGATTAATGAAAAAGAAAGAAACCTAAAAGATGTTGTAGAATCAAATTTTCAAAAAGGGCAGCTCTAGTTTTTGCTTTGCATAGCGGTATTCCTTGTAGAATATCCAGCACCTTATTCGATAAGGAAAGAGCCGAGATCCCTTCACCGGGAGTGACCTCTTTAGCAAAGCTACCAGATGCTATAACTCATTCAATTTTGTTCTTGATTGCTTCTATAGTTCTTGCTTTGCATAGTGGTATTTATGAAATATCCTGCACCTTATTCGATAAGGAAAGAGCCGAGATCTTTTCGCCGGGAGTGACCTCTTTAGCAAAACTAGTAAAAGCCTCAAAAATACTCCTTTTCAAAAATCACTTGATTCTACAACGATATCAAGTTCATTACGCTCATGGTTTTCTTTAAAACCTGTGTAGCCCTCCGAAATTTCAGATAAATAATATTTAGTATTCGTGCTACGTTTGTTGGCTTTCGTCAAGGCGTAGTGTGCGGTAGCTACTTACTGCTTATCTGCTTCATATGATGCGATTGGATTAGGGTAGTCGTACGGCTTTGTTGGCTTTCGTCAAGGGTCGTGCGGGTGGATTTAATTCAATCATGAAATGTACGGGTTGAACTTGACTAGCGGACTGTGGTTTGTTGGCTTTCGTCAAGGTCATAGCACGTTAGGGGCAAAAGTATTATCGGGAATTCAAGTGTTGAAATTTGCAATGAGATTGCATACCTTCTATGAGATAGTTGGATCCCGATACCCACTGCGAGTAAGAGTTACTCCTGAGAGAGTTTTACACATAAAAATTAGTCGATCAAGTAGGTGTCTAGAAAGGTGTTTACAGGGTTATGCCTCTGGGAAAATGAGGTTTATTTTAATTAGGTCCGTGCGAAAGCACGGGGAACTTCCCTCAAAATACCAATACTGGCCTGGCTGAAAGATTGGCGAACTTGTAAGGTGTAATTAATCTCGGCTAGTCTTACTATTTAGGGTTTGAAGGAAGATTTGATAAAAACAGTGGGAGCCATCCTGATTAGATAAGATAATAACCAATCTAATCTTGCAAGAGCATACGCTAAGTGTTTTCTTCTCTCTCTCTCCAGGTAGCGACCATGTTAGGCCTTAATCAAGATAATAATATGGATGTATTGACCAAACCCACTTGTTACACTGAGCAGGGGAACGTTGGTTCCGTTCTTTATTATAATTGTTATAAGACTGAACAGGAAATAGGGGAATATCCGGATTCTCACGCCGCCCAAACAAAAAATAAGCATGTTGATGCATCTTCTTCGGGTGTGTTTGTTATCGAGAACTGTTTCTCAGTTCACTCTACGTCCTGGGTATTAGATACCGGATCGGGATCCCACATATGTAATATGTTACATGGGCTAAGGAAAGGTAGAGAACTGAGAATGGGTGATCATTCCGTAAAAGTAGGGAATGGTGCAAATGTTGCAGCCAAAACAGTTGGCGAATATCACCTTGTATTATCAAATGGTAATACATTGATTCTGAACGAATGCTATTACATACCGACCCTAATATGCAATCTTATATCAGTTTCTTTATTAAGTAAAGAAGGATATAATTTTGTAGTACAGGATAATGTTATGAACATCTTCCTGAATCAAAAGTTGATTGGGTCAGGCTTGTTAATTAATGGCATATACGTTCTAAATCAAATCACAGTTCTTAATATACAAAACACACACAAGAGGAAGAGTTCAGAAATGAACGAATCCTTCTTGTGGCATTGTAGTCTAGGTCATATCAATGCGACACGACTAGCTAAGTTACATAAGGATGGATATTTGAATCCGTTCGAATTATCATCTTATGAAACTTGCCAGTCATGTCTCAAAGGCAAGATGACCAAAACTCCATTTACTGGACACAGAGAAAGAGTTATGGAACTCTTGGGACTAATACATAGTGATGTATGTGGTCCCATGTCTACACATGCCAGGGATGGTTCCTCGTACTTCATTACATTTACTGACGATTTCTCAAGATACGGACATGTGTTCTTGTTGAAACACAAGTCTGAAGCTTTTGAGAAATTCAAAGAATATAAGCACAAAGTTGAGAACCAAATGGGTAAAAGTATTAAAATATTTCGATCTGATCGGGAAAAAGAAGCATGGAATTCCGTGACTATCTAAAAGAGAATAGGATTCTCTCTCAGCTTACTCCGCTGTATACACCACAGCATAACGGTGTATCAGAACGGAGGAATCGCACCACCTATTAGATATGGTGCACTCTATATTGAGCACCGCTGAGTTGCCTATTTCCTTTTGTGAGCATGCGCATGAGAAAGCCATACACCTATTGAATATGATCCCTACCAAATCAGTGCCTACCACTCCATATGAGATATGGAAAGGGATGAGACCATGTCTTAATTATGTTAAGATATGGGGTTGTCCGGCCTATGTCAAAAGGCACAATACGGACAAACTTGAGGAAAGGTCTGTTCTGTGCAAGTTTGTAGAATATCCCAAAAACTCACAAGGTTATATCTTCTACCACACCGAGGAAAAAAAAGTGTTTGTTTCTTAACATGCCACCTTTTTAGAAAAAGAATTTTTCGCAAAGGAAATTAGTGGCAAGGAGGTTGAACTGGAAGAGGTTCCAGCTATACAAACTACGACAGAAGATTTAGTGGAACCAGAGGATTCGATGGTACCCAACGAACCTCAGCTTCTCCGCCGATCTAGTAGGGTTCCTCATCCACCTGAGAGATACTACGGTTTCTTCGTTGATGGCGGGAGTAAGGATTGCATCATGGAAGATGATAACCCAACTAGCTTCGAGCAGGCCTTCACGAGTGGGGATTCAGTGAAGTGGCTGGATGCAATGCGATCTGAGATGGAATCCATGTACACCAACAAAGTATGGACTTTGGAAGTTGCTCCTGAAGGGGTAAAACCCATTGGGAGCAAATGGATCTTTAAGAAGAAACTTGGTGTAGATGGAAAAGTTGAGATTTTCAAAGATAGACTTGTTGCAAAAGGTTTTCGTCAACGACCATGTGTGGATTATAATGAAACCTTTTCTCCAGTGGCTATGCTTAAGTCCATCCGGATCCTACTTGCCATTGCTGCATACCATGACTACGAAATCTGGCAAATGGATGTTAAGACCGCCTTTCTAAATGGTGATTTAGAGGAGAGTGTGTACATAACTCAGCTAGAGGGCTTCGTAGACAGTGGAAGCAACGGGAAGTTGTGCAAGCTGCTTAAATCCATATACGGGTTGAAGCAGGTATTGCGGAGTTGGAACATCTGTTTTGATATCGTAGTCAAAGAGTTTGACTTCGTCAAAAACGTAGATGAACCTTGTATATACAAGAAGGTGGCAGAGAGTAAGGTTGTCTTCCTCGTATTGTACTGGATGACATACTCTTGATAGAAAATGATATTCCTATGCTGCACTCGGTCAAGCTCTTCTTATCACAAAGATTCTCAATGAAAGATCTAGGTGATGCCTCCTACATCTTGGGAATTAAGATCTATAGAGATAGATCTAAATTGATATTGGGATTGTCCCAATCCCGGTACATTGACACCATACTAAAGAGGTTTAGTATGGAAGAATCCAAGCGTGGGAATTTACCCACGATCTCTGCACTCACTCTCTCCAAAGAGATGTCTCCCAAGACTGATTTGGAGAAAGCTCGCATGCAAAGGATACCCTATGCTTCGGCAGTAGGCTCTATCATGTACGCAATGCTATGTACCAGACCCGATGTAGCATACCCACTAAGTGTAGTGAGTATATATCAAGCAGATCCAGGAGAGAGTCACTGGACAGCTGTGAAGAGCATTCTCAAGTACTTGAGAAGGACTAAAGAGATGCTCTTGGTGTATGGTAACGGAGAACTCCAAGTGGAGGCCTTTACCGATTCGAGCTTCCAGAGTGATAAGGGCGACTCTAAGTCGGTCTCAGGATTTGTCTTTACCCTTAATGGAAGGGCGGTATGCTGGAAGAGTTCCAAGCAGGAAACCATGGCAGACTCGACGATGGAGCCTGAATACATTGCTGCCAACGATGTTGCCAAAGAGGCTGTCTGGATTAAGAAGTTCATAACTGAACTTGGTGTGGTTCCCTACATTGAGCATCCAATACCTTTGTATTGCGATAACAATGGAGCAGTGGCGTTGGCTAAGGAACCCAGGTCCCATCAGCGATCCAGGCATATTCTGAGGCGGTATCACCTGATCCGGGAGATAGTTGATCGCCGAGAGATCGAGGTCAGGAGAGTTGACATGAAGAACAACACAGCGGATCCATTCACGAAGGCCATACCCAAAATAGAGAGACTCTTCGGGATATTGGATATGAGATACTACAATAACTGGCCTTAGTACAAGTGGGAAATTGTTAGTTATGTATATGTCCTAGAGGCCATTATTGTACATGTGATGTATATTATAGTGGATGCTTGAATATATATAGAGAGGGCTTTCTTGCTCGACATGATAGTATGCTATCTGGTTGCTCTTTGTCTTAACATGTTGACTTATATTGTGATACTGTCTTGCTCTCACATGTTGATAAAGCCCTTAGGATGTGTACTTGACTACCAGGACTATGATGGAGATCATACTAGTGGGCCCAGGGTAGTCCATAAGTACATCCTTTAATTGTTCATAGTCGAGGGTGTATCGAGACAGGGCATCGATACTCCAGAGTAGACCAGCGTATATGCTTCTTGACCCATATGATGGGCGATGGATGATCCCACATCCATTGGTATTTGACATCAAAGATGGTATACGGGTGCTCAGTGGAGACTGGGTACACTGAACGGACTCACCGAGAACTCCTAGTCGGTATTATACCTATCGTCAGATAGCAGTTCTCTGGTGACACTGGTACAGGTTAGTCTGTAGACCCGAGATCGTCATAGAGTCTTGTGTGATTCCCACTGTGCTTTGATTTCCACCTTACCACGTTCAAGAGAACGTGCAAAACGGTGGCTTTTGGGTACAGTCCTGAATCATATGGAGGCAATGAGAGATAGGAGGGGATTCGTCTCTCCCGGTATTGGGGGTTGATGTTGCGCTGTGCTCGATTGGCCATAACTGGAAGTCCCTGGCCAGTGCTGTTACAGAGATTTACTGGAAAGTGTTATCAGTAGTTTCTCGACCCGTTATGAGCCTCACATCGGCATGACTTATCGGTTATTGGGGTATGACGTTTACCACCCCTAGACTAGATATGCGACATATCATACGGACAGACCGGACTATACGGTAGTGTTACCGACAGGCTTTACAGGAGCTAGAGCGGGCTTGCTTGTTGATCTTCTGATCGCTCAATACTCGTGTAGCCGTTACGTCCAGCTAGTACCGCTGACGGCTTGTGGGTGCTTGATATGATCATCACCTACTGCCAGCGTATTGACGAGTCTTTAGATTCCTACACAGAGGTTTACTGGCTCAGGCAAAACGAGGTAGGAGCACATATGTGATATGTGCGGGACCGAGAATAATATCAGTATGTGATACCGTATTCTATTCTCGCGATTTATTCGTATCAGTCGGTTATATATGATATAACCGGGTTATCGAATCAAGTGTTGATTCGATGGGTTGATACAAATTATATTAATCGGTTGTGTGTGATATAGCCGGATTATTAAATAAAGTGTTGATTTAATGATTTAATGTATAATTATATATTTGATATATTAAATTACATCAACTAATATTAGCTCACTTAAGCATTTCTTTTTCTCACATGTGCACACTTAATATATATGTGATATATATTAATTGTGTTTTGTTTATGTGTCATGGTTGATGATATATGCAACATAGGTGTATGAGACTTACACCATGATAAAAATAATGAAGGGTTTATTTATTTAGTGTAAATCAATTATTAGTTGGATAATGGTCACATGGCATGAAGTTTGTAGAAGCTTGGAGATCCATTGACTAGTTCACTAGTTTTTTCTTATACTAGATATTTGTTAACCCAACCATTATCTAAACTCATGGTTAAGTCTCTACATAAGAGGTATTAGATATTTTCTCACCCATGGTTTCCATTCACTCTCTCATCTATTATTTGCCTTTTCTTCCTCTTCACTTGAGAGAGCTCTCTAGGTTTTCATGAGAGGTGATAAAATAGTGAGAAAATTAATTCTAAAGTGAGCAAAAATCCTCCTTCTTCACCATCTACTAGATTAGCACTTTAGTATAGGGTGTTAGCTTCACTAATCCCACATTAGTGAAGATGGTAGCTTGGGTTAGTGTCTCCTCGACGTAGATCATCTTCGGCCTCAAAGACTTCGTGCAAGCTCGTTCTTTTCACCTTGTGGAGCCGTTCAAGAGTCCGCAAGATCACTACTTAGAGAGAAAGGACTACTACAAGGAACTATTGAAGTGAAGGACCGGTCTACAAAGGTTTTATTCCTAGTTCACTTAGTTGTAAAGTAGTTTACACTTTGTATTGTCTAAATCTTTAGTTAAGATTCTAGGGTTAGGATTATTTTGTATGGAAAATTTTTGAAAATGGCATAGACGATGCCTCCCGAAACCTTGCTGTCGTGCCAAGCAACCCTACAGTATCGAGACTGGGTATCGATATTCCAGAGTAGACTAATGTATACGTTTCTAGACCCCGACGAGGGACGGTGGTCGGTCTCACAAGCTATTGGTGTTTTGGCTCCTAAGATAGTATACATGTGCTCACTGGAGGTGAGTATACCGGACGGGCTCATCGAGAATTTCTAAATGGTATTTTACATATTGTCCGACAGCAGTTCTCAGATGACATGAGTACATGGTAGTCTTTTGACCTTAAATCGTCATTTGTTTCATGTGAGTTCCCACTGTACTTTGATTACTACCCTTCCATAGCTCGAAGGAGCCATGCAAACAGGTTTTAGTTGGGTACATTCCCGAGCCACATAGAGATAGTAAGCAATTGTCAAGGATCCGTATCTCCTAGTATAGAGAGTTGATGTCACGCTGTTTTCGATTGGCTATCACCATAAATTCTTTTCTAAGGTGGATGATATTTACTGATGGGAGATCAGTAGTTTCTCGGTAGGTGATGAGCTTGACACTGGCATGCCATATTGGGTTATTAGGGGTCTGGCGTTATCAACCCCTATACTCGATATGCGATACTCTCAAACGAAGAGACTACACCGTATGAAGATTTTCACTTACAGGCTCAGTAGGGATACAAACGAGCTTGCTTGTCGACCATCCTTTCCACAGATACCCGGGTAGCTGTTACGTACAGCTAGTGCTGCTGACGTGCTTATGGTTATAGATTTATCCAGTAACTCACTGCCAGCGTACTGTCGAGTCTTTAGAATCCTCTATAGAGGGTTTTTTCGGTTCAGGTGAAACGATATAGAGGTCGTATATTAATACGTGTATGGTTCCGATTAAATACGTGTAATATTTACACGGACTTTTAATCGGACAGTTGGTAATACTAGTCGGATTATTAAATCATGTATTGATTTAATAATATATATATATATATATATATATATATATATTCTAGTATTATATTCATTGTCTTTTTCTATCTCTTTAGTATTCATATTTTGATACGAATGTCAGTATGTTTTAGTTATATATATGCCCTAGAGGCCATTGTTGTACATATGATATATATTATAATGGATGTTTGGATATATATAGAGATGACTTTCTTGCTCGATATAATAGTATGCTATCTGGTTTTACTTTATCTTAACATGTTGATTTGTATTGGTTTACTGTCTTGCTCTCACATGTTGATAAAGCCCTTAGGATATGTACTCGACTACTGGGACTATGATGCAGATTATACTAGTGGGCCAGGGTAGTCCAAGAGTACATCATATAACTGTTCTTAGTCGAGGGTGTATCGAGACATGGCATCGATACTCCGGAGTAGACTAGCGTATGCGCATCTTGACCCATTTGATGGGCGATGGATGATCCCATATCCATCTGGTGTGATGACACCAAAGATGGTGTACGGGTGCTCAGTGGAGACTGAGTACACTGAACGGACTCACCGAGAACTCCTAGATGGTATTATACCTATCGTCAGATAGCAGTTCTCTGGTGACACTGGTACAGGTTAGTCTGTAGACCCGAGATCGTCATAGAGTCTTGTGTGATTCCCACTGTGCTTTGATTTCCACCTTACCACGTTCATGAGAACGTGCAAAACGATGGCTTTTGGGTACAGTCCCGAATCACATGGAGGCAACGAGCGATAGGAGGGGTTAAGTCTCTCCCGGTATTAGGGGTTTATGTTGCGCTGTGTTCGATTGGCTATAACTGGAAATCCCTGGCCAGGGCTGATATGGAGACCTACTGGTAAGTGTTATCAGTAGTTTCTCGACCTGTTATGAGCTACACATCGACACGACTTATCGGTTACTGGGGTCTGACGTTAACCACCCTTAGACTAGATATGCGACATATCAGATGAAAAGACCAGACTGTACGGGAGTGTTACTGATTGGATTCACAGGAGAGTGTACAGGCTTGCTTGTTGAACTTCTGATCGCTCAATATCCGGGTGGCTGTTACGTTTAGCTGACCGCTTGCAGCTTGTGGGTGTTTGATATGATCATCACCTACTGCTGACGTATTGACGATTCTTTAGAGTCCTACACAGAGGTTTCCTGGCTCAGGCAAAACGGAGTAGGAGCACATATATGATATGTGCGGGACCGAGATTAATACGAAATGCGATACCGTATTCGATTCTCGCGATATATGATATCGGCCGGGTATATGTGATATAGCCGGGTCATCGGATCAAGTGTTGATTCGATGAACTGATACATGTTATATCAGTCGGTTATATGTAATATAGCCGGATTATCGGATCAAGTGTTGATTCGATAATTTAATGTATTATAATACATTAATATATTACATTACATTAACTAATATAAGCTCACTTAAATGATTCTTTTTCTCTCACTTGATAATACATTGATATATATGTGATATATGTTAAATGTATTATTTTCTTTTGTTACATTATATATGTGATATATAATATTGTAACATGTTAGGGTTACAATTGCAACTAGGGTTTTGAGATTAAACTATGCTAGGGTTTGGATTAGGGTTGATGTTTTACTTTGGGTTAATACTAAATTGTGTGGATATTTATCCATGTTGACTTAGTCCACCCTCCTTGATATTTATTAGATATTTGTTAACACAAACCCTAGTCCATGGTTAAGTCTCTATAAGGGTTAAGCATGACATGCTTAACCCTTGGTTGCAATTCTAACCTCAACAAGGATTCATTATTCTTTCATCACAACACTTCTTCATCTTCTTCTTGCTCTTAAAAAAGCTTGCTAGAATTTTCTTTTGTGTTGAAAGATTGAGAGAAAAAGAAAACAAAAGAGAGCAAAATTCCTATTTCATCATCCCTATCTATTCTAGCCACTTAGATTATGGTGTTTGCTTTACTAATACCTTATTAGTGAAGTGAGATCTTGGGTTTGTGATTCTTCAAGGTAGATCATCTTTGAAAGTGAAGACTTCAAGCTAGCATGGATCATTCACCTCATGGAGCCTCTCTAGAGTTTGGGAGATTGATGATCGCAGCGAAGGGACCTCAACTCGGAGATTATGAAGTGAAGGAACGAACTACAAAGGTTGTAATCCCAAACTCTTAGATGTTAAGTTGTTAACATATAGGTTTTGTTTGATTCTCTAGTTATCGATTCATGGCTAGGGTTACTCAGAACGGCAAAAATTTGAACTTGGCATGGACGATACCTCCCGAAACCTTGCTTCCGTTGTAGGTATCCCAACAGTGGTATCAGAGCCTAGCTGGAGAATTAGACGGATAAGTGTAGAATTACGAAACCGAAACAACTCCGAAACACCCGACGAAAAACCCTAGTTTCTCTAAATTTTTCAGAGTGTCAAAAAATGTTCTAAACAGTTGCAGAGTGATGTATGTGATACAATATGAACACCGTACAAATTTTAGCCCATTCCCCGAAAATTTAGCCGAGCACATCATGCCCAAAACCGGCCACATCGGATCCCTTGGGGCTAAAATTTGCACAGTGTTTAAGGATCCGGGTTTTGATACTTTAGGTGTTGTTTGTGTTTCCTAATTTTGCATGTGATGTTATCTTTTAGCAAAGGCAATTCGGAGTGTTTCGTATTCGTAATTCTAGATTTTGTTTCGGTTATTTTAGACGGTATTAAAAAGTTCAATCGGATATCAAATACCCAATTTAACCCTTTCCGGAAAATTTTCAAGTGTTGGATTTTTCTTTAGTTAAAGAACATTCAAATAGCGTGCAAGTGATGCGGTGAACCCTCTAGAAGAACAAAACCTTAACTCGATTTTGTGACCGTCAAAACCGCCACTAAACTCTAGGGTTTGTGGTAGTTTAGCGGTGCCACAAGTGAAGCATTGGTTGACCCTTCTACGGCTGGTTCATTACTACTGTGGCATGTGATGGATACTTCTAAACTACGCTCAAGTGTTGAGCATTTTGGGAAATTTTGGGTGTTTGTTGATTCGATCAGAATGTTTAATATCGTCTAGCTTTTTCTGTAATGTGATACAATATATGGAATTCATATAATTAGGCATGAAATCCGTAATATATGATATTTCGGGTTTACAATGTCTAAGATGATTGTGGATTCCAAATGTTATAGTTTTTCACTTTCTTTTCTGCGACCGTAAGTGTAATATGCGGTATATCGCTGTTTTCGTTGCTATATGTCAATGACAATTGTGATAGGCATATTTACTTACGTTGATAACATGTGATGTTATGTGTTGCTGTGATATGTTATATTGGATCATCGTGTTTTGAATAGCCGGGGGTTTTATATGAGATAAGGGTTTTTATTTTTCATTCATGTAAAATTCATTATATATAATATTCTTTTATTAGGGCACTTCCGGGTTGAGGATGATGTCACCAGTGTATATTATTTACTTTTCTGCATTAAGATAGACCCAAGGAGAGGAGAACAAGTAACCGGGTTCTAGGGTCTAGTGGGAGGCCGTCTCGAGGAGTCGAGACCGGATTTCCTAACCCTAGAATTGGTAGGGTTACTTGTCGCTCTCGTAGGGGTCTAGGGATGTGGGTTTGGCTAATCATCGCGACCGTGGAATCCATGTTTTATACAGGCTCAAAATAAAACACGGACAACCTAGTATATCCAATATTTCATATATTTCTTCTGCTGCTGATATACTGTGATGTGATCATTTTGAATGCCTGAGACGAATACTTTATTATTGTATATATGATATATAATAAACGTTGCTTATGTTTTACACCCGCGCTAGTCCCGTCCCGGTATGCCGTTAGTTAAGTAACCTAACGGTGCATAACTGGACACTGTGGCGAATGCGGATGGCATAAGTGTACGTTGTATTTTCGTTTCTTCTTTGATGCTTAGGAAGCTTAAATGATGGGATTCATTAATGAGATTAATGAAAGAAAAGAAACCTAAAAGATGTTGTAGAATCAAATTTATAAAAAGGATAGCTCTAGTTTTTACTTTGCATAGCGGTATTCCTTGTAGAATATCCAGCACCTTATTCGATAAGGAAAGAGCCGAGATCTCTTCACCGGAGTGACCTCTTTAGCGAAACTAGCAGATGCTACAACTCACTCGGTTATATTTTTTGACAGCTTCTATAGTTCTTGCTTTGCATAGCGGTATTTGTGAAATATCCTGCACCTTATTCGATAAGGAAAGAGCCGAGATCCCTTCACCGAGAGTGTCCTCTTTAGCAAAACTAGAAAAAGCCTAAAAAACACTCCTTTTCAAAATCATTTGTTTCTACAACGATATCAAGTTCATTACGTGAAAGGTTTTCTGAAAAACCTGTCGTAGCCCTCCGACATTTCAGATGAATCCTACTTAGTATTCGTGCTACGTTTGTTGACCTCCGTCAAGACATTGTGTACGGTAGCTGACTAGTATTTATCTGCTGCATATGATGCGATTGTTTTAGGGTAGTCGTACAACCTTGTTGACCTCCATCAAGGGTCGTACGGGTGGGTTTAATTCAATTAGGAAATGACGGGTTGAACTTGACTAGTAGCCTATGGTTTGTTGACCTCCGTCAAGGTCATAGGATGCTAGGGACAGAATATTATCGGGAATTTCAAGTGTTGAGATTTGTAATGAGATTGCATACCTTCTATGAGATAGTTGGATCCTGATACCCATTGCGAGTAAGAGTTACTCCTGGGAGAGTTTTACTCATGACAATTAGCCGATCAAGTAGGTGTATAGAAAGGTGTTTACAGGGTTATGCCTCTGGGAAAATGAGGTTTATTTTAATTAGGTCCATGTGAAAGCATGGGGAACCTCCCTCAAAGTACCAACACTGACCTGGCTGAAAGATTGTCGAACTTGTAAAGTGTAATAAATCCCGGCTAGTCTTACCTTTTAGGGTTTGAAGGAAGATTTGATGAAAACAGTGGGAGCCATCCTGATTAGATAAGATAATAACCAATCTAATCATGCAAGAGCATACGCTAAAGTGTTTTCTTCTCTCTCTCCAGGTAGCGACCATGTCAGGCCTTAATCAAGATAATAATATGGATGTATTGACCGAACCCGCTTGTTATTCTGAGCAGGGGAACGTTGGTCCCGCTCCAACTTATAATTGTTATAAGTCCGAGCAGAAAATAGGAGAATATCCAGATTCTCACTCCACCCAAACGAAGAACAAGCATGCTGATGCATCTTCTTCGGGTGTATTAGTTATCAAGAACTGTTTCTCACTTCACTCTACGTCCTAAGTATTAGAAACCGGATCGGGATCCCATATATGTAATATGTTACATGGGCTACGTAAAGGTAGAGAACTGGGAGAGGGTGATCATTCCATAAGAGTAGGGAATGGTGCAAATGTTGCAGCCAAGGCTGTTGGCGAATATCACCTTGTATTACCGAATGGTAATACATTGATTCTGAACGAATGCTATTACATTCCGACCCTGATATGCAATCTTATATCAGTATCTTTACTGAGTAAAGAAGGATATAATTTTGTAGTACAGGATAATTTTATGAACATCTTCCTGAATCAAAAGTTGATTGGATCAGGCATGTTAAATAATGGCATATACGTTCTGAATTAAACTACAGTCTTTAATGTACAAAACACACACAAGAGGAAAAGTTCAGAAATGAACGAATCCTTCTTATGGCATTGTAGACTAGGTCATATCAATGCGACACGACTAGCTAAGTTACATAAAGATGGATATTTGAATCCGTTCGAATTATCATCTTATGAAACTTGCCATTCATGTCTCAAAGGCAAGATGACCAAAACTCCGTTTAGTGGACACGGAGAAAGAGTTACGGAACCCTCGGGACTGATACATAGTGACGTATATGGTCACATGTCTACACATGCCAGAAATGGTTCCTCATACTTCATTACATTCACTGACGATCTCTCAAGATACGGACATGTATTCCTGTTGAAACACAAGTCTGAAACTTTTAAGAAATTTAGAGAATATAAGCACGACGTCGAGAACCAAATGGGTAAAAGTATTAAGATCCTTCGATCTGATCGAGGAGGAGAATACTTGAGCAATGAGTTCCTGAACTATCTAAAAGAAAATGGGATTCTCTCTCAGCTTACTCCTCCATATACACCACAGCACAACGGTGTATCGGAGCGGAGGAATCGCACCCTATTAGATTTGGTGTGCTCTATGATGAGCACTGCTGAGTTGCCTATTTCCTTTTGGAGGTATGCGCTTGAGACAGCCATATACCTATTGAATAGAGTTCCAACCAAATCAGTGCCTACCACTCCATATGAGATATGGGACGGGAAGAGACCGTGTCTTAATTTTGTTAAGATATGGGGTTCCCGGCCTATGTCAAAAAGCAAAATCCGGACAAGCTCGAGGCAAGATCAGTTCTGTGCAAGTTTGTAGGATATCCCAAGCATTCACGAGGACATATCTTCTACCACCCTGAGGAACAAAAGGTGTTTGTTGCTCAGCATTCCACCTTTTTAGAAAAGGAATTTCTTGAAAAAGAAATTAGTGGCAATGAGGTAAAACTGGAAGAAGTTCCGGCTACACAAACTGCAACAGAAGATTTGGTGGAACCAGAAGATTCAGTAGTTCCCAACAAACCCCAGCCTCTCCTCCGATCTAGTAGGGTTCATCATCCACCTGAGAGATACTACGGTTTTCTCATTGATGGTGGGAGCGAGGATTGCATCATGGAAGATGATGACCCAACTAGTTTCGAGCAGGCCATCACGAGTGGAGATTCTGTGAAGTGGCTGGATGCAATGCGATCTTAGATGGAATCCGTGTACACCAACAAAGTATGGACTTTGGAAGTTTCTCCTGAAGGGGTAAAACCCATTGGGAGCAAATGGATCTTTAAGAAGAAACTTGGTGTAGATGGAAAAGTTGAGACTTTCAAAGTTAGACATGTTGCAAAGGGTTTTTGTCAACAATCAGGTGTGAATTATGACGAAACCTTTTCTCCAGTGGCTATGCTTAAGTCCATCCGGATCTTACTTGCCATTGCTGCATACCATGACTACGAAATCTGGCAAATAGATATTAAGACCGCCTTTCTAAATGGTGATTTAGAGGAGTGCGTGTACATGACTTAGCCAGAAGGCTTCGTAGACAGTGGGAGCAGCAGAAAGGTGTGCAAGATGCTTAAATCCATCTACGGGTTAAAGCAGGCATCGCAGAGTTGGAACATCTGCTTTGATGTGGTAGTCAAAGAGTTTGACTTCATCAAGAACGTAGATGAACCTTGTATCTACAAGAAGGTTGCAGAGAGTAAGGTTATCTTCCTCGTATTGTACGTGGATGACATACTCTTGATAGGAAATGATGTTCCTATGCTACACTCGGTCAAGCTCTTCTTATCACATGGATTCTCAATGAAAGATCTAGGTGATGCCTCCTACATTTTGGAGATTAAGATCTACAGAGATAGATCTAAACGGATACTTGGATTGTCCCAATCCAGATACATTGACACCATACTAAAGAGGTTTAGTATGGAAGAATCCAAGCGTGGGAACCAACCCACGATCTCTGGACTCACTCTCTCCAAAGAGATGTCTCCTAAAACTGATTTGGAGAGAGCTCGCATGCAAGGGATACTTTATGCTTCGGCGGTAGGCTATATCATGTACGCGATGCTATGTACCAGACCCGATGTTGTATACTCACTAAGTGTAGTGAGTAGGTATCAAGCAGGTCCTGGAGAGAGTCACTGGACAGCTGTGAAGAACATTCTCAAGTACTTGAGAAGGACTAAGAAGATGTTCTTGGTGTATGGTAACGGAGAACTCCAGGTGGAGTCCTTTACCGATTCAAGCTTTCAAAGTGATAAGGACGACTGTAAGTCGCACTTGGGATTTGTCTTTACCCTGAATGGAGGGGCGGTTTGTTGGAAGAGTTCCAAATAGGAAACCGTGGCAGACTCGATGATGGAGGCTGAGTACATCGCTGCCAACGATGCTGCCAAAGAGGCTGTCTGGATGAAGAAGTTCATAACTGAACTTGGTGCGGTTCCGCCCATTGTGCATCCAATACCTTTGTATTGTGATAACAATGGAGCTCTGGCTTTGACCAAGGAACCCAGGTCCCTTTAGAGATCCAGGCATATTCTGAGGCAGTATCACCTGATCCGGAAGATAGTTGATCGCCGCGAGATCGAGGTCAGGAGAGTTGACACGAAGGACAACATTGCGGATCTACTCATGAAGGCCATACCCCAGATACAATTTGAGAGACTCTTCGGGATGCTGGGTATGAGATACTACAACAGTCGGCCTTAGTGCAAGTGGGAGATTGTTAGTTATATATATGCCCTAGAGGCCATTGTTGTACATATGATGTATATTATAGTGGATGCTTGAATATATATAGAGAGGACTTTCTTGCTCGATATGATAGTATGCTATCTGGTTTTACTTTGTCTTAACATGTTGATTTGTATTGGTTTATTGTCTTGCTCTCACATGTTGATAAAGCCCTTAGGATATGTACTCGATTACTGGAACTATGATGCAGATCATACTAGTGGGGCCAGGGTGTAAGTCCACGTTACCCGTCCCCGGTTCTTTGGGGTTGCGGAAATGGTGAAAAACGATTTTTTCGGTGGAGGTAACATGGACTCAAAGAACGGATCTTTGCTAAACAAACTATCTAACAACCTAGCTAAGAGTTTAGCTACTATGTTAGGGGTTATACCTAATCTTGAACTCCTTCTCTTCAACTCCTTGTGGTGGTCGGATCGGCCTGACCTCGTCTCCTTGTGCCGAAGATGGATCCACTCGAAAGCTTCTATCTTTGGCTCCAACCTCAATCTAGAGGAAACTAGAATACTTGGCTTGCTAGACCTTGTACACTAAGATGAGTAGAGAGGTGTTTTGGGTTTTATCTCTATGGTTCTTGTTTCTCAACACATGAGACAATAGAACCATGAACTAGAGAGAGAGCAAGAGGAAGAGGGAGAGCTTGAGGATGAGAGAGAATGAGAATGATAGAATTAAGAAGACTTTTTCCTACCATCCTCTCATAACACAAAAAATAATCATAACAATAATAGTAATTGAGTATTATGTGATGGTTCATATCATATCAAATGGCAATATCATTTCATGCACTCATTTTGTAAAGTATAACAATCAAGCAAAAGTCTTTGCCATGAAATGATAGCCATTGTAATGATGATGGTCAACAAGTCCAACCTAGTCAACCGGTCAACAAAGTCAACCTTTCAACCCAACCATGGCACAATAATACTTAATTAATATCATCATTAATCATATTTCTAATTCTCATTAGGGTTTAGCAAAAGTCAACAGTCAACAACCCTAATGAGAATCCTCTGCCTCTGTCTCTGTCAACCGTGCATACACACCCGCATTCGCGTTCCGAGGAACACGAATACAAACGAGATAAAACCAATCCCAAAACGTATACTAGGATCTGGCTTAAACCAAACCCTGCTAGTAATAACTTCCCGGACACTAAACGTGCACAAGTGCACGGATGTGACCGAACCCTGTCGCAAAACTATGCGACCTCTACTCTTTTGCCTAAAGGCGAACAGCTCTCTGTGTGGGACTCTAAAGACTCGACACTACGCTGGCAGTTGGTTTAACCACAGACCGCAAGCGGCACTAGCTGTGCGTAACGTCCCCCAGGTAGATGCCGATAAGAAGACGGACGAGGTGAAACCCATCTGAACTCCTACTGAGCCTGAATGTGACAGTCTCTGTATAGTCCGGTCTGTTCGTCTGAGAATATCGCATGGCGGGTCTAGGGGGTGGTAAACGTCAGTCCCCTAATAGCGGTATAAGTCGTGTCGGAGTGTAGCCCAGAACACCCTGAGATAACACTGGAAACCTACCAGTATACCTCGCTTGCCCTGGCCAGGAACGACTATGTGTAATGGCTCTCCTTGACACAGCGCGATATCAACTCCCAATACCGGGAGAGACGAATCCTGTCTAACCGTCACTGCCACCAAGTGCTTCGGGACTGCACCCAACTACTACCTGTTTGCACGACTCCTTTGAGCCGTGGTAGGGTAGTAATCAAAGTACAGTGGGAACACACTCGAGGCGAAGTGACAGTGTCAAGTCAGCGGACTAAGCTGTACTCATGTCACCTGGGAACTGATAACTGACGATAGGTATAGTACCAACCAATAGTTCCCTACGAGTCCTGTCCAGTGTACTCGTAACCTAACGAGCACCCGCATACTATCTCAAGTACGACGTACTGACGGCTGTGGGACATATCGTCTCCCCTACTGGGATGAGAAACGCATACGCTAATCTACTCCAGAGTATCGATGCCCTGTCTCGATAGTCCTACGACTAGGGACCTGTATATGGATGTGCTTGTAGATTACCCAGCCCCCACGAGTGTGACTGCCATCACAACGCTGGTAATCAAGCAAAGATCCTAAGGGCTCCACTAATGTGTATAGGCGATATGTTAAAAGAAACACATGTACACACATTGAAGTAGAGACAAACCAAGTAGCATACTACTATTTTGAGCAAGATTGTCTATACAATGGTGAATATCCTAAGCTTCCATTAAGTAATATACAAACTAGTATGATACAGTAATGGCCTCTAGGGCATATACACTAACACAGGGTAGTCCAAGAGTACATCCTATAACTGTTCCTAGTCGAGGGTGTATCGAGACAGGGCATCGATACTCCAGAGTAGACTAGCGTATACGCATCTTGACCCATTTGATGGGTGATGGATGATCCCATATCCATCTGGTGTGATGACACCAAAGATGGTGTACGGGTGCTCAGTGGAGACTGAGTACACTGAACGGACTCACCGAGAACTCCTAAATTGTATTATACCTATCGTTAGATAGCAGTTCTCTGGTGACATTGGTACAGGTTAGTCTGTAGACCCGAGATCGTCATAGAGTCTTGTGTGATTCCCACTGTGCTTTGATTTTCACCTTACCACGTTCATGAGAATGTGCAAAATGGTGGCTTTTGGGTACAGTCCCGAATCACATGGAGGCAATGATCGATAGGAGGGGTTTCGTCTCTCCCGGTATTGGGGGTTGATGTTGCGCTGTGTTCGATTGGCTATAACTGGAAGTCCCTGGCCAGGGCTGATATGGAGACCTACTGGTAAGTGTTATCAGTAGTTTCTCGACCCGTTATGAGCCACACATCGACATGACTTATCGTTTACTGGGGTCTGACGTTAACCACCCTTAGACTAGATATGCGACATATCAGACGAAGAGACCAGACTGTACGGGAGTGTTACTGATTAGATTCACAGGAGTGTGTACAGGCTTGCTTGTTGATCTTCTGATCGCTCAATATCTGAGTGGCTGTTACGTTTAGCTGACCGCTTGCAGCTTGTGGGGGTTTGATATGATCATCACTTACTGCCGGCGTATTGACGATTCTTTAGAGTCCTACACAAAGGCTTCCTGGCTCAGGCAAAACGGAGTAGGAGCACATATGTGATATGTGCGGGACCGAGATTAATACGATATGTGATACCGTATTCGATTCTCGCGATATGTGATATTGGCCGGGTATATGTGATATAGCCGGGTCATCGGATCAAGTGTTGATTCGATGAACTGATACATGTTATATCAGTCGGTTATATATAATATAGCCGGATTATCGGATCAAGTGTTGATTCGATAATTTAATGTATTATAATACATTGATATATTACATTACATTAACTAATATAAGCTCACTTAAATGATTCTTTTTCTCTCACTTGATAATACATTGATATATATGTGATATATGTTAAATGTATTATTTTCTTTTATTACATTATATATGTGATATATAATATTGTAACATGTTAGGGTTACAATTGCAACTAGGGTTTTGAGATTAAACCATGCTAGGGTTTGGATTAGGGTTGATGTTTTACTTTGGGTTAATACTAAATTGTGTAGATATTTATCCATGTTGACTTAGTCCACCCTCCTTGATATTTATTAGATATTTGTTAACCCAAACCCTAGTCCATGGTTAAGTCTCTACAAGGGTTAAGTATGACATGCTTAACCCTTGGTTGCAATTCTAACCTCAACAAGGATTCATTATTCTTTCATCACAACACTTCTTCGTCTTCTTCTTGCTCTTAAAAGAAGTTTGCTAGAATTTTCTTTTGTGATGAAAGATTGAGAGAAAAAGAAAACAAAAGAGAGCAAAATTCCTACTTCATCATCTTCATCTATTCTAGCTACTTAGATTAGGGTGTTTGCTTCACTAATACCTTATTAGTGAAGTGAGAGCTTGGGTTTGTGATTCTTCAAGGTAGATCATCTTTGAAAGTGAAGACTTCAAGCTAGCATGGACCATTCACCTCATAGAGCCTCTCTAGAGTTCGGGAGCTTGATGATCGCAGCGAAGGGATCTCAACTCGGAGCTTATGAAATGAAGGAACGGACTACAAAGGTTGTAATCCCAAACTCTTAGATGTTAAGTTGTTAACATATAGGTTTTGTTTGATTCTCTAGTTATCGATTCATGGCTAAGGTTACTCAGAACGACAAAAATTTGAACTTGGCATGGACGATGTCTCCCGAAACCTTGCTGCCGTTGTAGGTATCCCAACAGTATGTATATACGGGGAGTGTCTATTGTATTTATATATAATACATTTTAGAAGGAGGACACCTCATATCCATGGAATTTCTTTTATAGAAATTAGGAAATGAGGTGGAGGGGTGAGGTGGCTTAGAGAATGGTGGAGAGAATGAGCAAATGAATTCTTTATTCATTTGCAAATACTATTGAAGCATGGTGTTCATACCAGAATATTGCATTTAATACTGCCCATTCTTCTGCTCGTTTGTTTATAGGCAAGTGCTTTTGATCCGTGTTTGCTATATATTTATAGGTTATAGGTTCCCAGTCCAAAATAACGCAAATCATACAAAATCTCCACAGTTATGCCAAAATCCAGAACATCTGCCATAAACAGATAAAAGCAGGGTTCCGGTCATCCGTATCCGTCCAGTGCCGCTTACCAGTTCAAGAGACAAGAAAAATAATAGTGGTCATTCGTGTCTCGGACAATCACAGAGCACGAGAGGGGCAATACAAGATTCAATGGGTGCGTGGAGCTCGAGAGAGATAAAGGTCAAATGAATTAAAAGTGAAGCCATTTTGGACTATTGCAATCTGAAGAAATTTTGGAAGCAATTTGCAATTTGGGACATGTTAAACAATAGAAGAAAGCAACACAAGAAATCTCACAAAACACGCAAACCAATCCCTCAAACCCACTGCGGAACCGTGGTCAATGTGGCATTTATGCGGCGGTTCCGCTGCCGAGTTAACTCGGCGCCAGAAGATATTTTTGGGGTATATTGGTCATTGTATTAGGGCTCAGAATATGGGTCTAGGGTTTCATCTCTCTGTCTATAAATAGCCCAGTTTTGTGCCCAAGTGAGAATGCTTCTTTTTAGTTAGATTTTAGTGTAGATTAGTTTGTATCTTCTTCTTCTTCTTTATCTATTCTCTATTAAAGTGTAGTGAGAGCTCTTGAGTGGAAAATCAATGAAGATGAGGGTTTTTTAAACTTGTATCTTTATTATCTTGTCTTGTAATTTTAATTCCTAGTGTAATTTTATTTCTTGTTGTTAAGTAGTTGTTGTTATTTCTTGTTTTATTTTCCTTCTCTTTTTATCCGTATTTTCAAGACATGACACTCGACGGAGTTCTTTGCTTAGGTGAGGACCCAGGTAGTTAGCTTGCATCGTTGTAAAACCGTATTTTTCCTTTGTTTCTTTGCTTCTTTCTTGTTTTGTTTTTATTTTCATTTTCATGTGTGAATAATTTCTACACTTGTTAAGGGCTAAAGAAGATTAGTATGAGGGACGGAAAAACCCCTTATGCTTCTTTTCGCCAAACATCCTAAAACGAACTTAGACCAAACAAACGCAACCCCCTCACTTAGGCGCGCTATATGTGACATATAGTCGCGACCTAAGTCGAGAAGTCCTTTGGGCGCACTATAACGTGACATGTAGTTGTGACTTAATTGGATACATGGTTGCGGGTGTTTGGCCTAGGGTTGGAAATATGCGCACATAGCGGACGGACAAGATGCACTAGGAATGGATTTAGCGTTGGAAAGTTTGCTTAAATTCGCAAATCTCATTTCTATGTCCTCCTAATCCCCGCTATGTTCGATTATCCCAATATCGTTTTAAGAATGGCAAAAGAAAAGCACAAGACTAATACTAACTCTACTAACCAACATTAACCCTAACAAGCTTACTTGAACATAAATACGAACACTTAGGATAGATTTGGACCAACACATATACATTCTTTCATTAACTCGTCTAAGACAAGAACGACATACAACGACATACTACCATCTCCCTGTGGATCGACCAGTGCTCAACCGGCTAGCTGCAAAGCGACACCGTCTTGATTGCAGTAAGTAGAGAAAAGAGTAGAACGCATATTGTAAAACGTATCGCGTTCCGCTTCCAATCAAATGGCATCATTGCCGGGGAGACGGTAATGTATTTTCTTTCTTGTCATTCGGGTTAATATTCTTTTTGTATATATATATATATAATATATATATAAAAATATATAAATATAATAACAACCCATTTTGTTATTTTTGATATTTTTTGTGTGCAAGTGTGCAGGCTATCTGGAGCAAGTACAATAATCAAATAAAGAAAAAGAGCATTTCGTTTTAGAATAGAGAACAAGGGGAGTGCAGGGACCAATTTTGAAGCCCCAAATCAATATTTGGACCGCGGAACCGCGGTCAAAGCTTGGTTATCGCGGCGGTTCCGTGGTCATAATTTGGCTTCTTTGTCGAAAAAATTTTCCACCCCTTTCTCTCCTCCAAAACTCTCTGTACACTCCACTGAACTGTATTTTTCTGCAGGTTTCTTTGCACAAATTTGTGCCGCCGCCAAATAAATTTTTGTTGTTTTAGATTTTGTTTGTTTATACGCTTTGCATATAATAATACGGATATTAAGGGGCTATAACACCAATTAAAATAGGGTGGGGATTTCATCACCCTTCCTAAGACCCCACAAATCACTAAACGCATACGCATCACCTTGAGTAAATAAAAAATATTTAGACCAAACCTATAAGGAATTGTCGCGCTCATTTAGGACAAGTGAAGGTTGCGGGGAATCAGTCGTTTATCTAAACTTGACTTTGTGGTGCCTAGGCTAGATAAGTGAGGATGTAATTTTAAAAGGCTTGTCTCACGTTGATTCATGAGCGGAACCCTACTTACCTCACTTGTGCTAACCTGGCCACAATTGACAGTGAAGAGGCGATTCAAGAGTTATCTTGCAACTTGTCGCTTGGAAGGTTAGGAGCGGTCTAGTTGAACTTTGAAGGCCCTAGCTTTAGGTGTTGTTTGTGCATATTGTGATTGTGATTATGCTCATGTATAGTTTAGTCCCATAATTCCTTATTCTTTCAAAAACCAACAAACAATTTCAAAAACTCCAAAAAAAAAACACAATTTTTTTTATAAAAATCACCCACTTTCCCCTCTCCATACCTTTTCATAACATGGGTACCCAAAAACGATCAACTCTTGCTGATCTTTGGTATTCACAACCAGACATTTCTTCATACGGTTCTTGCTTTGGCCGAACTTCGAACGAGCCATCCATGCATAAAATTTCATTGAGAGATCGAATAGACGCGTCTAGGACAAACAATTAGACATCGCACTCCACTTTGTATCAACCATTTCAAACTTTCACCCCTTCTTATGTTGATACCCCGTCTGAGAGTCATGCTGCGACTCCAAAAACCATGTCCGTTGCTGACAGAATTGAACAATCTCGTAGCCGATCTTTCACTCCTTTCACCACTTCCAATTCTTTTGATCAACAATACCAATCACCTTCTTATCATAACGTTGATCCTAATCCTGTCCATCCATTCAATTCCTATCAATCCTACCCACCTTTTGAGCCTTCCCTAGACATTGCTTCTGACCATAAGTATAGGAGTTCTAGATTGAGTTCCAAATCTGAAGATCTAGGGCTAAAGGGGAGAAGAAAGGGGTCTCCTTTGATCATCTCCAAAGATTTTTGGGAGTTCAACTCCATTTGTCAAAATCTTTTGGAGTCTTTCGGAGTTTAACTCCATTCAAAATCTTTTGGAGTCTAATTCCACAAGTAAAATCCTTTTAGGAGTTTAACCACATTTAATTTTTTTTGGAGTTTAACTCAATAATAAAAATTCTTTTGGAGTTGAACTCCACAATAAAAAAAAATAATAATAATCCTTTTGGGAGTTTAACTCCAGATCCTGAGGCTAAACCCCTTTTCTGCAGGCGCCCAGTGCCTACGTGCCGGGCGTGTGAGGCGTTGGCGCCCACATGCCGGGCGCGTGAGGCGCTAGCGCCTATGCGCCTTACACGTAGCCTGCAAGCGCCCAGCGCCCACGTGCCGGGCGCATGAAGCGCCCAGCGCACATGCGCCTTGCACAAGATCTGCGGGCGCTCAGCGCCTATGTGCAGGGCGCGTGAGGCGCTGGCGCCCACGCGTTCTCAGGACGCTACTCACCCCTCTTTTTTTCCATACACTTCCCACTAAAAATACTTCTCTCGTTAAAAAAAAAATTCTAACGGGGCGCTGCCCCATACCCCGCAAGGGGGCTGCTAGCCTTCTTAACCCCCAGCCCGCTATCCAGGTAGCGGGACCCCCGTAAACTCTGCGAGGCCCCCGATACGTCCAAATACCCTTCAAAACACAACACACACACACGGCATATTGAGTCCGCATGACCAGTTTGACCCGTCAATAGGAGATTCCCTCGCTTCAAAAGCGAGGGATAATTAATGGCAGCTTAGTCCGCAGTTGCCGGAGATTCAGATCTCCACAATCAATAAACCCCGGCTTGCCCTAGGCAGGGCGAATCTGTACATGCCTGACAAGCGCGCGCATTCCAATCTCAATGGAGTGACGAAAAACACCCTATAGATTCTGGCATGCCTGGTGGGACCTTTTCTCTCTTTTCCCATATTTCGGGTTAAACGTTCATGCGAACTCAATCAACATATATATCGATTGCCTGTACTGAAGTCATTTTTTTTGTGTACAGGTTAACAAGTTTTCAGTCACAATCTCGAACTCAGCAATCATGCCTCCCAAGACGAGCTTCGTTTCTGACGCGACTCTGATGCCTTACATGGTCAAAATCAATGCACGCGTGGTTCTCCCTGTAAGTCTCAGCCGGCAATGGGAGGAGTCACCCCGCCAATTTGGTTCCATCATCATCTATCCTGTCGAAAGCGCTCATCTGGCAAAAATCCTGACAAAATCAGGTAGCCAAGACGGTCTCAAGGGGCAAGAGGCCGAATGTTGTGATCGCTAAGGCACTACAACCCAAACTTAAGACGGTGTTCGAACGACTCTCTGGTGCTTCAGCTGGGGGCAAGACTTTCGGTACAAAGGGCGTCATCAAACGTTGTGGACGAGCTCAGGTGATGACTCCAACAAGTGCACAATCGGACGTATCTCCAAAGCCCTCAATCGCCCGATTTACGGCGGCTTCCCGAAGAGCCATAGCCAGCCAAGTGCTCAAAACAGAAAGGTTGAGACAGAAGCAGCTTAGGTATCGAGCTAACAAGAGGGCCAGGACTCTGACCAAATAGAATCTTATGAGGTTCGAAGAGTAGGGTCACCCTGCGATGACGGCTGAGTTGGCCGTAAAAGTTAGCAATTCTTTCGAATCTCTGAAGTGGGTTCAGAAAAATGCCATGACCGCCAGAATCAGGAAGACAACTGTTCGAATGATGCTATAAAGAGACGTATCCCAGCCCCAACAGAAAAAGCATGACACCGTCTCTTCAAGAGTCTATCAGGCGCTCTGTGCGGCACGAAAATAGCAGGGCAAAGCCAAAAAGTAAGCGCCAGCACCATTCAAGAACCCGGTCAGGCCAACCGCCTTCAGTCGATTGCCCGTTACCGAAAAAGAAGGGCCACGACATCAGTCCACAAAATCAGCTGCCAATAATGAAAAGACGGCTGGATATGTTATCCGTACAGTCTATATGGCGGGCGCGCATCCTAGAGACAACTTGCATAGCAAAAGCAAGGATGGGGCCACCACATCCCAAGCCCAATCTGGCTTGAATGTGGTTGTCGTTTCCTAAGATCATCCGTCTTTGCTGGACGATGAAAACCCTCTCGATGAGGCTGATAGGCCGAAGGACCCTTCAGTCCATGTGGAGTCAAGCTCAGACAGCGATGAGGAGCCGACTTTATGCCCCAGGACCGCAGAGCAAGAGCTGCTTCAAGAGCTTCGAAAATAGCTCAGGAGCAAAGATAAAGAGATGGCCAAGCTCTACTCAAAAATTGACGATCTGACGAATATTGTGATGCAGCTTGTTTACTACCGAAAGACGCGACCGGGACGTTAGGACGTCTGGCCTGAATTTTGGGGGCAAATGCTATTTGGATTTATCCATCCACCTCTCTGAAAATGCCAAGTTGATTTATGGCACCATATATCAAAGGTTTGGATGGATGACTGTAGCAGACTTTGTCAGATTCCCCCTCGTTTTGTGAGAGTTTTTTGATTGTGGGGACGCTCTTCCCTGCAGGCGCAAGCCCCTGTAGTTAATTACATTACCGAATCGCAATAACCATTTTCTCCTGCTCCGAAAGTTCACTTCGTGTCGTGTGTGTTTTTGTTTGTTTGGGTTGCCCGTGGATCGTATACGGAGAATAATCCAAATCCGTATATTTTAGATTTGGGCTTGGGTTGTTTTAAGGATCGTTAATCGGGTTTGAGATTAAGATCAACTTAAACATATGAGCATTTGGAGCTCAACTGGTTTTTTTTAAGGATACGTTAGTCCAATTTGAAACTAAGATATACTTAATAAGGTCTTAGGATCATTTTTGTTTCAGATCCAACAAAAGAGTATTTGAACTCTGTTGTTTTAGTTTAAGGACATTTCAATCCGTTATCGCCATTTTGGAGGTGAAGTTTTAGTTTGAGGACATTTCGGTCTGTTGATCACTATTTTGGAGGTGAGGTTTTAGTTTAAGGACGTCTCGGTCCATTGATCGCCATTTTGGAGGTGGGATTTTAGTTTAAGAACGTCTCGGACCGTTGATCACCATTTTGGAGGTGAGATTTTAGTTTAAGAACGTCTCGGTCCGTTGATCACCATTTTAGAGGTGAGATTATAGTATAAGGACGTTACGGTCTGTTGATCACCATTTGGGGGTGAGATTTTAGTGTAAGGACATTACGGTCTGTTGATCACCATTTGGGGGTGAGATTTTAGTTTAAGGACGTTATGGTCCGTTGATGCCATTTTGGAGACAACGGTTAGTTTAAGGACGTTTCGGTCCGTTGTTAGTTTAGGGACATCTCGGTCCATTGTTGCCATTTTGAAGGCAACAATTAGTTTAAGGATGTTTCAGTCCGTTGTTAGTTTAGGGACATCTCGGTCCATTATCGCCATTTTTGAGGCGAATATTAGTTTAAGGACATCTCGGTCCATTGTTAGTTTAGGGACATCTCAGTCCATTCTACATATTGCGTGCACGTGTATTTTTTACGTGACGAGATGAGCAACGATGATATGGGATGCATCCAGTCTGAGATGTGGTTTGATTTGGGATGTGCATATCAGTTTGGAAAGTGCACCAAAAAGCAGTTGGTTTTCGGGACTCGCCACCTCTCTGAAGACGTTAAGGAATTGTAACGACATGTATCAGAGGTGTAGAGAGATGTACCCTTGAACCAATTCCTGTGTTTGAGGGAAAAGGGATTAATGGTAAACCCAGGAATCATTAGTCATATTTTGAGACTAAGATTTCCTCAGGGGAATGTGGGACGAATATCGTTTTAGGATATCATCATCTGGAAGATCGATAGTCGTATTTGGGACTAATATCAGTTTGGAAAGTAGTGAGTGTTAGTTCTATGTATACCCCAAAGGCCATTATTGTACATGATTGTATATTATAATAGATGCTTGGACATATAGAGAGAGGACATTCTTGCTCGACATGATTGTATGCTATTTGGTTTCTCTTTATCTTAACATGTAAACTAGTATTGTGATACTGTCTTTCTATCACATGTTGGTAAAGCCCTTAAGATGTGTACTTGACTACTGGGTTTATGATGCAGATCATACTAGTGGGGACAGGGTAGTCTACAAGTTCATCCTTTAATTGTTCATAGTCGTGAGAGTATCGAGACAGGGCATCGATATTCTAGAGTAGACTAGTGTGTACATTTCTTGACCTTGTATGGGGAGATGGATGATCCCACATCCATTGGTGTTTGACATCAAAGATTGTACACAGGTGCTCATTGGAGAATGGGTACACCGAACAGGACTTGCTGAGAACTCTTGGATGGTATTATACCTAACATCAGATAGCAGTTCTCTGGTGACACTGGTACAGGTTAGTCTGTAGATCCGAGATCGTCATAGAGTCTTGTGTGATTCCTACTGTGCTTTGATTTCCTCCCTACCACGTTCAAGAGAGCGTACAAACAGGTGGATTTTGGGTATAGTCCCGAGTCACATGGAGGCAATGAGCGATATGAGGGGTTTCGTCTCTTCCGGTATTGGGGGTTGATGTTGCGCTATGCTCGATTAGCCATAATAGGAAGTCCCTGGCCAGGGCTGATACTGAGATTTACTGGTAAGCGTTATCAGTAGTTTCTCGACCCGTTATGAGCCTTATATCCGCATGACTTATCAAGTTATTGGGGTCTGACGTTTACCACCCCCAGACTCGATATGCGACATATTAGATGAAGAGACCGGACTGTATGGTAGTGTTACTTACTGGATTCATGGGAATATAGACAAGCTTGCTTGTTGATCTTCTGATCGCTCAATACCTGGATAGCCGTTACGTCCAGATAGTACCGCTGACGGCTTGTGGGTGACTGATATGATCATCACCTACTGCTGGCGTATTGACGAGACTTTAGAGTCCTATACATGTAATGCCTTGAAAAGTAGTTTTGGTATTTTTCCCGATAATCGGTAAATAATTGGTATTTTTCCGTAAATTGTCATTATAATTATTTTTCAATATAGGCCTATTTATACCTAATTTAGATAAGAAATTGCTAGTATTTAGCAGCTAATAAGTCACTTATAAATTTCTAGTTGTTTAAAATTTTTTCCCTAATTTACTATTTTTAATATTATTTTAAGCTGTTAAAAATACATTAAATTAGCGATAAATACAAATTTGAATGAGCTAATTACATGCTTTAGAACCATGACAACTAAAATCTAGTGAGTAATATAAATTTTTAGCTTTTTATTCCAAGTTCTAGTTGTTTATAATCTAAGGAAATTAAAATTTAAATAAATTAAACTAAAACTTGCAATTTTGTAACTTGAGGGGTTCTTTTTGCATAGAATTTTCTTTGTTCACTCTCTCACAACCTCACCCCTCTTATTGGCCGGCCCTACCACCAACAGCAGCCCCTCTTTTTCTCCCCCTCTTGTTGACTTCAACTCTTATGAAAAGAAATGTAATATGAAAAGGTTTAATATACTAAATTGGGTATGGGTTTTAAGTGATATGAGAGGGCTTTGACTTTGGATTTTTTTCACACAACACTCCCTCACTCTTCCCTATTTCCCTCAAGGTCGAGAGCACCAGCAGCAGCCCCATTCTTTTTCCCCAAATTCTCCTTCTCATTTTGCCTCTAAATTCCATCAAAATCCATTAAAAATCCACAAAATCCTTCACTAATTCAAAGCAAATCCCCATTCTACATCTTCTTACACCCAATTTTGTTTACAACATGGAGAAAGGAGGTGTCTTGGGAGGCTAGAGCAAGCTAGGGTTTGAACTTGTGAGGTATAATTTCAATCAATGGTTAATTTGTAGTTTAAGTGTGCTAAATTAGAACTTTGAAGTGTTAATTTATTGCTAATTTCTAATCTAGGTTTCTAAAGAGAGTGGTTTGAATTGAACAAGGGTTTTAGAACACCATTACTAGGTTATTTAAATTTGCATTGCTATCTAGTTGTTATACTAACCTAATTTAAGAGGTTAATTTGCTTAAGTGGGTTTTAATTGGTGTTAATTTAGGGTTTTTCCAGTGTGGAATTGATTGGAATTGCTAGTTATGAAAATCAAGAAAGGGTTTGATGTTGGAAATAGGATTTGAAGCTTTGCAAATGGGTTAAAATTTAGTGTAGTGGCTATCTAATGGTTTAACTTGGGTGATTATGCTTGTTAGTAGTCATTTTGTTGTTAATCTATGATGTTTGCACAAATTTGGAATTTTAGTGCTTACTAGGTTTTTATAAAATTATGTGATGAATTATTTATGATATCTTGATGATATTATCGGTATCTCCTACGAATTTTAGGGTATGAGAATGCGAAACTTAGTTTGATCGGGTTTAGTTTTGGCGGTTGGTCCGAAACGACAATTTTAGTTAAGGTTGTAGTGCTTTTCGTGTGTGTTCCGCGCACCTTGTGCACAATGTGCCTAACTCGTTGATGTTGACCCTCTCATTTTGTGACATGCGTCGTTTCATGATATGTAACCTTATGTTTTGTGTTGTGCAAATTCCAGGATCAGTCGCGGAGACTTCGGACGCGGCACGAAAAGGGAAAGCGGTGATTGGACCAAGCTAGCTGGGGATTTCCGGTGAGTAGATGTATACATCTACGGGAGAATCGTTTGGATGGCGCGAGGAGCCCGATAATTTAGAATTTCTAGTAATACCAGCTTGTTGCATGTAGTTTCTAGTTACCTATTTTACGGCGCTGCATGACCTGTATATCCATATTTGTATTAAATTCGTCGTATAAAAACCATTGAAACCATTAAATGAGATATGTGACACAGGAAATAATTGGCTTGCTTAATTCATTATATATAATTGTGCAACTTCATCTCATAGGACACTTGCACCATTACCAGGGTCTTATGCTGCACGAGCATTATTCATGCGAACACACACGCCTTGGTAATTGCTATGCCACAAACACTAGATAACTTGTTTACACCGGAATTTAGAATAATTTCACCATATAAGACATATAAACCAGTACTAATATAGTAAATTCCGTAAGATGAACATGTAGAATTGCTAATCAGATGCATGTACCTTATTACATCAATCGATCATACATAGTCTTTTAATCATATATTGCAGTTCGCATTGTTAATACCATAGGCATTCATCATCATTGACATGTGTACTTGTGGTACTTTCTCTCTTGAGGATTTCGGCATTTGAGATTTATGATATTTTGGAGAAACCGTAAGGATTTAATAAAACTGATATCATTTTAAATATTGCAAGTTGCGGTTTTCTCAAGATACGATACTTGTGTCGTCCACCATGAGATTTCTGTTAGTTTTCGAGACCCGTTTCGAGGAGTAGGATGAACCGTCTCGGGTACATGGTGGGCCCGGTAAGGTATCCCGGGGCAAGAAGTTCGAGTAGTAGACGATGAGCCTGGCAGGGGCAGACTACCGACCGGTGATTATTGGCGCGGCGGATATCCAGAGGATACCGATCGTGGTCGTGAGATGTTGAGATATTGATATTTTGAGATGGACCAGCCGGACAGCTGGGGCCGAGATGTTGGATACCGATACTTTGGGATACTGAGATATTTATTTGAGGTGCCGATGCTGGGCACGGATTTTTGTTGATTTCATATGATATTTCCTCAGATATTTCATAGAAATTTTCCTAAGATGAAATTAATAACTTATCATATCAAACATACTCTGATCACGTTTTAAATTGCATTCATGTTGCATACATAGCTGCTAGCATATCATACCATAGCAATATTGTAGAATTGTGACACTTTGCGTACATGCTTACGATAGTCTTTATAGATGATACATATTACTCACGAGTTGGCAACTCACCCCCGTTGTGCCACAGCCTTTTTGCAGGTCCGATCCGTCGGTACTGTACCGGCGGACGCACTTCCTCCTTTTGCCTGGATTTGAGGCTTTTGCTCGTAGGTGGGTTATATGATTATTTTTGTTTCCACCTTATATATTCATTGTATCTAGTGTACTCCATCTACTGTATCATCTACCAGTACTGATGTATATTGATTTAGAGGCGAGACAGTGAGATTTGTGGGCATGTATATTGTTTCTTTGGGTCGCGCTCACTTGAGCCGACATGTTGCCTATTACTTGTGCCTTTTATGCTTATTTTGCACATTGCTGATTTATATTGCGTGGGATTTGTGTCCGCCTTAGGGCGAAGAGCTAGCTCCCGCTTGGGGATGCCTTATTTCATGTTATTGATATATTCCTGTTTTGTACCCGTTAGGGGGCCAGTATTTACAAAGGAGACTCTGCCGAAATTTTCGGAAAAATGGATGTTGCTTTTGAAAATCTTGATGTGACTTACTTGATTAAAATCGCTTTCAATAAATTGGTTTTCCTTCACTCTACTGCTTATTTGGTTTTGATTTCTGGGCTTTGGCTTACTTAGATTACGTCCGCCTTGAGACGTTCGTAATTTAAGTGCCAGTCACGTTCCGTACCTTTCGGGTCGTGACAATACAGAGCTTTCCTGGCTCAAGCGAAACGAAGTAGGGCATATATGTGATATGTGCGGGACCGAGATTGATACTTGTATGTGATACAGTATTCTAATCTCACGATATAGGTTATATGTGATATAACTGGATTATTGAATCAAGTGTTGATTCAATAATTTGCTATATGTATATTTGATATACATATAAATGATATTAGTCGGTTGTATGTGATATAGCTGGATTATTAAATCAAGTGTTGATTTAATAATTTAATATATAATTATATATATTTGACATATTAATATATATAATTAATATTAGCTCACTTAAGAAATTGTTTTCTTCAAATACATTTAAATATATATGTGATATATATTAATGTATTTATTTATGTGTCATGCTAGATGATACATTGGACTTGGGTGTATGAGACTCATACCTAACTAAAGATAATTTGGGTGATTAATTATTAAGAGATAAATCAAAATTAGGTGGAAATTGACATGGTTTAAGATGCTTGTGGAAGCATGTAGAAATCTTGACTTAGTCCACTAATTTTGTTTTACTCTAGATATTTATTAACCTAACCATTATTTTTAGCCATGATTAAGTCTCTACAAGAGATTATATGAGATGTTTTTCTCACCCATGGTTCATAACTTGATCACTTGAGTTTCTTCTTCATCTCCTTCTTTGCTTTCTAGCTTTCAAGTGAGGTGAAAAAGAAAAAGAGAAAAATAGTTCTAAAGTGAGCAAAATTCCTACTTCATTAATCTATACTAAACTAGCCATTTAGTATAGGTTGTTTGTTTCACTAATTCATCAATTAGTGAAGAGGTATCTTGAGTTAGAGATTTTTCGACGTAGATCATTTTCAACCTCGAAGATCCTTGAGCAAGCTCGTTCTTTTCGCCTAGTAGAGCCTAAGGAGAGTCCGGAACACCACTACTTGGAGCTAAGGGACTACTATATAGAGCTTTAGAAGTGAAGGACCGGTCTACAAAGGTTGTATTCCTATTTCACTCAGTGTAAAGTTTGTTTACATGCTATATATACCCTAATTCTCTAGTTAGATCATTGGTCGGGCTCGCTCAGCACCCTAGATTTTTTTAAGTTGCATACTTGATGCTTGCCAAAACATAGCAGGGGTGCTAAGCGAACACAGTGGTGAGCACATGGGCTCGATTGATCTGAATTAGGGAGTTTCTACTCTCAAGGGACCTAACCAACTTGGGCTTGGTCCACTCAGTTTTCTTTTTATTTGAAAAATAGTGCTAAGCACTTGTTTGGGCTCAGTCCCCTTTTTTTGTGCGAAAAGTGCTAAGCACTTATGTAAGTTCTGACGCTCACATATAATCATGTGGGGTTTTAGTCATGGGGATTGCCCAATAAGTGTTAAACACTTTACCCCTTTTTGTCTTTATATGGAATGCTAAACACTCTTTACGGAACCCACGTGCGAAGCACGTGAGGAGCTAGGCGCTAGGCGCTGCCTAGTAGGTGCCAAGCACTTTCATTCTGTGACGCCCACATGATAGTCACGTGGGACGCAGGGCGCTAGGGCGCCGCCCACGGAGTGCTAAGCGCTCCTGAGTTTTGAGGCGTCCACATGAGGGGCACGTGAGATGCTAGGCGCTGAGCGCCACTTATTGAGTGCTAAGCACTCCTTATTTAGTGGCGCGCACGTAAGGGGCACGTGATGCGCTAGGTGCTGAGCGCCGCCCACTGAGTGCTAAGCTTTCCTGAGTTCTGAGGTGTCCACGTGAGACGTTAGGTGCTGAGCACCACTTATTGAGTGGTAAGCACTCCTTATTTAATGGCGCCCACGTGAGGGACACGTGATGCGCTGGGCATTGAGTGCCGCCCACTGAGTGCTAAGCACTCCAAAGTTCTGAGGCATCCGCGTGAGGGGTATGTGAGACGCTAGGCGCTGAGCGCCGCTCACTAAGTGCTAAGCACTCCTGAACTCTCTCTCTCTTTTGAATGATCCACAGGATCTTTATCTACTTTTATTTACCTAAAATTTTCAAGAAGAGAGTTCTTCTTCCTCGAGAATTTAATTCTCTGTTCTTTCAAAACTTTCTCTTTTTTTATTCTTATGGGGGGGTTCCTCCTCTTTAGACTTGAAGTCTTGGGTCATTTATATAGTAGAGGCAATTTGTTGGTTAGCTCTGAGGAAATCTCTTATTAGGAGATCCCAAATGATTTGGGGATTTTACCCACCGTTGGATCTTTGATCTAAGGACATCTGTTTTACAGAAAATATTTTCTTGTTTTTAACAAGATTAGGGAAATATTTACCCATACAGAATTTATTCTGTGGATTGGTGATTCTTTAATCACCATTGGATTTTTAATCCAACGGTACTGATTGATCTATTCTTTATGTGTGTAGTTAACCGAAATCAATAACGGTGTCGCGTGTAGCTAGACCGAGATGAGTACGGGTTGTCCTCTGGGAAACGTTGAATCTTTTAATCTTACTTTATGCGTGTTGAGAAAGAAAGGTGGAAGAATAAAGAATGGTGAAGAGTGGTTGTAGGTTCTAGATCTACGTTAAACACGGATGCAGAATATAGATCTAGATTAACTACGGATGTAGGTTTTATAGTAGAAGGGGGCTTGAAGGATTCATTGGGATTTAGTAGTTATCAATGAATAATCAAAGATTACTCCTTTTATCCTTTAATAGATTTAAAACTAGAACGACAGTGATGCATGTAGATTAGGGTTTCTGGAGGGAAAAGGGTTCCCACTCTTAACCCCTATCTCGACATGGAACTCCGTTCATATCTAGCCTTACCAAAACAATTGTTAATCTAATCTCTAATCGCGGTCGAGACTAGTAATGAATTAGTAGAGCGCCTAATTAGGATGTTAACTATTCTTTTGATAAAGTTTATAAACTTTATAGGACTTAAAAAGAGTTTAAGGATCTTCATCATCCATTAACCTACCCTAATCCCATGAACCCTAACAAGCGAAGAATTACTCGCGCGTGTTGGGAGAAGAAGAGATGGAGAGGGAAATCATATTAAAACTACAAAGAGATAGAATAAGGAAACAACTACTTTTATTAATCAACAGAATTCATTTACGCTTTATTCCCTTAAAAAATGATTACAAAAATGATAGTTTTCTTCTCGATCTCTTCTAAGGAGGTAGATGAACCGTTGATGATCATCCTAGATGCGTGAGCCTGTCGTGGACTTCGTGATCTCTTTAGCTTGATGATTTTTCCAAGAGGCTCTCGGTCCTTATTTATAGTCTCAAAGCCAGAACCCTAGCTACCTAATTTGGAAACCAGAGGTTAAGATCCTAACAGCGAAATCTAAACTCCCAAATCGTCTGAACCGCGGCGGAACCGCGGCCAATAGGTGGGTTTGGCCACGGTTCCGCGGCCTTATAGGGAGTTTGTTAGGTCGTTTCTCTGGGGCTTTGTCTATCTGACACGTGGTGATCTTTTAACATCTTTGGAAACTGAAAATCTTCTCTTTGTTACTGCCAGCCTTGATTTCTTTAGTTTAATTTCTTAATTAGGCAGGTTTGTTTTACCAACTTTGATTTCCTTGATTTCAGCCCTGCAAATTCTGCACAATAGCTCAACAAATAATATTTAGTAGCATTTGTTTTATTGAGATATTAACTTAACCATTAAGTATTGGTCAAAGGTATAATATGGTAAGCATATTTAAATGGGCCAAATGTCACATGGGTATTATATGCTTACTTTTTCCTACAAAACGTTAAATATAATATAAAAACATATGTAAAGAGTATTTTTACAGATAAACCCTCATATGTATCATATATTATAATAAACTCCTTTTATTATATAGAAATAGTAGGAAAAATGTCATATTAAATGTGCAGTTTTATGAACTGAACAAATACCCCCAAACTTGTCTTTGATCGTCCCGAGCAAATAAGTTTATTCAAAAGAAGGAGAAAAAAGAAAGGAGAAAGCTAAGCACACTTTCGTAGGCAACACAATTGCACTGAGCACGTGCAACAAGCCGTTAAACCTCTAGGTGTCTCTAGTAGGAGGAGTGTTGTCTCCTGAGGGTTTTCAGCGGATTACACCCACAAAATCCTATAATAAAATAAAGATGGTGAAAGTTAAATATAAAGATAAGAACTATAAAAGAAAGAACTTGAAAATAAGAGTTTTCAACTACACCAGTTTTCAGTTGCCATGAGCCCTATCTTAATGGTCATGATAAAATGTTAGAAATCACATCATCCCTCAATAAAACATCGCCTTTAGTTTTCCTCCCTATCTTTCTTCCAAACATTGATCATATAACCCTACGTGTACGAACTGGACATCCCTACACTCGGAGAATTCAATTCAAGCAATCATACTCTTGTCTATCTACCTTAGTACTTTTTAATCGAAATTTATATGGAATATGGTCACACATTTTTCATGCGACCGTTAATACGGTACTAACCGACCGATTACTCATGTGCTTGCTAATTAGGTGCTTTTCCTCGTCTTCCAACACCTAAGACTTAGTAGTGGCTCCCAAACCAGTTGGTCTAAGGCACTAGGTGATAAAGCACCCTCGCTATATTTTTTTATTGCTGCCCGGTGATAACAAAACCAGTGTTCATTTTTCTTTTCACCATTTTATCTTTTATTCTCCACTTTTATTTTCTTCATGCTTTGGTTTTTAGACAAGAGCATTTCAAGGTATCCTCTACTATTCCGAGTTTCAAGATGTATGTAAGTGCGTATAGTAGGGTATCAACGTTCAAATGTTTGGCTTCCAGAATAAGAACTATTTTTCAGGTTTATTTTTATCCTCAGATTAATAGTTTCCTTCATCTTACTAACCCTTGGGACAACAGCTCATAACCACTTATTACTAATTTCATTTAAGAAAATATCTAACTTTCTTGTTTTTCTTAAACTATTCCTATGTTTTAAATATAATTTTTCACTTTCTACTCTTTTGTTATAAAAAAAATTGAATGCCCAGTGTCAAAGATAATTCAGTGAATACGAACCTCCCCTCCAAACCTGTTTTCAGCAGTGTCCTCACTGATGTTGTCTTTTGAGAACATGGACCTGTATACTTGGGGAGAGACAAAAAAGAGGTAAAATAATAGTTAAATGAAAACTACCCCCAAACTTTCTCTTAGGCACGCACAGATATTCAGTTAAGTCCATTTTCACTCACCTCCATTCTTAAAATGAGAAAATGTTACCAAAACATGGAGGTGAGGCGGAGGAAATTCAGTTCTGATAAAGCGGCTCCTGTAAAAACAGGAGCTCCTCCGCTGGGTCAGCAGAGAAATACGGTTTTAATCTATGCCCATTTACTTTAAAAATTGAACCATTTTTCAAATTTTCAACTTCTACTGCCCCGGACGGGTGTACATACCGTACCACAAAAGGTCCTTTCCAACGAGATTTAAGCTTACCCGGATGAAGATGGAGACAGGAATCGTAAAGAAGGACTTGTTGCCCCGATGTGAAAGTTTTTCTAAAAAGGTTTTTATCATGGAACACTTTAGTCCGGTTCTTTACTATCACCGCATTATCGTAAGCTTCATCGCGAAGTTCGCTTAGCTCATTCAATTGCAGCTTCCGATAGCTGCTCGCTTGATCAAAATCGAAGTTAAGCTCTTTAATAGCCTACATTGCTTTATGTTCGATCTTGATAGGAAGGTGGCATGCCTTCCCAAACACAATGCGGTATGGAGACATACCAAGATCGGTCTTATAAGCGGTGTGAAATGCCCAAAGAGCATCCGTCAATTTGGTTGACTAATCTTTACGGTTTTTAGAAATCTTCTTCTCCAAAATTTATTTGATCTGCCTATTTGAGATCTCAGCTTGCCTACTTGTTTGAGGATGATAGGGCGTAGAAAGTTTGTGAGTGATTGAATATTTCCGCATCAAGGCCTCGAAAGACCGATTACAGAAATGTGTCCCGTTGTTGCTAATTATAGCGCGAGGGTGTCCGAATCGCGAAAAGATATTTTCTTCAAGGAACTTAATGACAACTTTGTTGTCATTAGTGCGACACGGTATTGCTTCCACCCATTTTAAGACATAATCAACCGCTAACAAGATATATAAATTCCCAAAAGAGTTGGGAAAAGGGCCCATAAAATCAATACCCCAAACATCGAATATTTCCACAATCAATATAAGTTGGAGCGACATCTCGTTTCTTCATGAAATCCGACCTAAGTGCTGACACTGCGGACAAGTTTTGCAATGTTCATATGCATTTTTAAATAATGTTGGCCAATAAAAGCCACATTGCAAAACTTTCTCTACCGTTTTTCGAGGACCAAAATGACCGCCGCATGCCTGATCATGACAAAATGATAACACACTCTTGAATTCATCGTTAGGGACTGATTGTTCTTAAAAACTATCTCTAAACCGCAATCAAGAACGGCGTCGCATGAAGCTAGCCGGTGAGTACGGGTCGGTCCACAGGGATGTGTAAATCTCCTTTAAGTTCTCACGAGTTAATTCCAAATGGTGTTTGGATCTATAATTATTAAATCTAAAAACCTAATTAATCTATATCTAAGTCTTGCTAGGGTTAGGTCTAGGTTAAGTTTGGAAAGTCTATAAATCTCACCGCTTTCTATACCCATATGAAGATCTAATTAGGTGTTATGGTAAATATTAATAAAAGGGATTAGGATGATTGGGAAGATTGTTCTTCCTCTAGATCCTTGTCCTTCCTTTCTTAATCTTTACCCTAACCTCCATGGAAAACCTTAAAATCCGGGCCTTTAGACTACGGTATCACCGCTATCTCGTGGGTAGAGTGCCGTAGGGAGCAGAATAAGAAGGTATGCATGGAGTTCTATGAAAATATATGATGGGCAATAAAGGGGATGAGAGATCTTCGTCTCTCAAACCTTCCCCAGATCTAACCCTAACAAGCGAGGAGACTACTCACTCATTAGGGAATTAAAATACATTTACCTAGGGCAGAGAATAAAAGATTAATTAGGGCAAGGAATTAAATTTATCTAAGGCAAGAATAGAAAATTAAGCTAAGGCAGAAAATAAAGAACTTACAACTTGATGCTCTCCAAAAGAATGCTGAAATTTATTAATGAAGGGAGGAGGCATGAAAAGAATACAATGATTTGGGCTTCTATTTATAGGAGATAGAAACCCTAGGTTACAATTGATTCGCATGTCTATATTTACCAAAATATCCTTAGGAAGACCTAGTCAAAGTAGACTTTCAAGCTTTGGTAAAATTTTATGTCTGGAAATTTTGGAACTGATTCTGGGCTTCTTGGGCTTTTTATTTCTTTGGATCTTTATTCAATTTGGCTTTTCTATTTCTTTCAGATCTCCAGTGAATAATTGCGGTGGACTTTTAACCGTTCGCTTTGTAATCTTGGACCTTGCATTGCCTTGTACTTTATGAATTTTATTTTTGATGTAGGCTTGATCAAGAGTCTTCTGTTTGTTGGTCAAAATCCACTTTTGCATCATCTTTTCATCGTTTTTACTGTTTTAGATCCAAGAACCTGTAACCTGTAATATGTAGCAGACATGCGTCAAAAGCACCTGTTTATTTATAAAACGAATAAGAATGGGGAATATAATAATACAATATTATAGTGTGAACAAATACCCCCAAACTTATCTTTTGCTCGTCCTCGAGCAAACTTATTTTTATTCACTAAAATCCTAACCACACTTTCGCAGGGAACGCGATTGCACTGAGCTCGTGCAACAAGCCGTTAAACCTCTAGGTGTCCCTAGTAGGAGGAGTGTTGTCTCCTGAGGGTTTTCAGCGGATTACACCCACAAAATCCTATCAATTCGGCCCATTGACTTTTGTTCTCCAATTAGGTTTTCTAACTAAGAATTCTATTATCATCGACCCGCAAATTATCCACCCATATTCTTCACACTTCCTCATCATCTAACTTAAGATTATATATGTTCTGTAGACTTACTTAGCTTTCGGCATCTCTTAAGTTTTACTTCTAGGGTTTCATCTCCACTTAGGAATTTTTATCACTCTATTAAAGATACAAGTTCTATCTTTCATTCCTCTCTCTTATCTAAATTCCAATCACATATCCCCACGTGTGTGTAAATATCACCCCTACACTTGGAAATTCAAATCAAGCAATCGTACTCTCGTCCATTGTCCAAAGCACTTATTAATTAGTGAATTTTTAAAATGAAATTTTCTCTTACACATCCTTCATGCGACCGTTAATACTTCTTGAGGTACCAACAACCGATTACAAGATGTGTTAGCACTTTAAAGCGTGCTTCCTAGTTTTGCAACACCCAAGGCTTTAGCAGTGACTCCCAAACCAGTTGGTCTAAGGCACTAGGTGATAAGGCACCCTCGCTAAATATTTTTCTATTTTTGCAGCCTTAAGTAATCACAAAAACCAGTGTCCATTTTTTTTATTCTTTATTCACACTTTTTCTTTTATTTTCTTCGTACTAAGGACTTTAGACAAGAGCATTTCAAGGTCTCTTCTACTATTCCAACTTTCAAGGTGCGTGATTGTGCAAATTGTAGGGTATACGTTTTCAGATTCTAGACTTAAGCTAGGAACTATTTTTCAAACTTATACTCTAATAAGAACATCAATACTCTTCCCTCATTTTGACTTAGCCCAAGAAATGAACCCAAAATTTGCCTATTTCTAAATAAAATACAAGGCATATAATTTCTACCGTTAAACTTTAAGGAATGTTATTTTTAGGGTTTTTAATTTACTAAGTCTAAGATCTAGTTGTTCCTAGCCAGTTAACCTATCTGTCAAACTCAAATCAAATATGGCCAAAATTGAATACAATATTTTTATAATTTTTGAAATTTTTCAATTTTTATGGGTTTTCAAATAAGTATGCAAATGCAAAAATATGTACAAATGAATGCGAAGGAAGAAGACGTACCGAGCATACCCCCAAACTTGAACTTGACAGTGTCCTCACTGTCATGGTAAACCAAGAGGGTCAAAATGTCGGCACTCCCATGTTTATTTATTTATATATTTTTTATATTTTTAATGTTTTGAATTTTTTTTTTATTTTTTTTATAGAAAAAAGAAAACAAAAAGATATATACATATATACAACAAGCATCCCTCCCAAACTTAAGCTTGGCCTTACACAAGCCAAAGGTTAGCACCAACCATTCAAAAATCTTATCGTGGAAATGGTATAGTTGGTGCAAGAAAATGAGAAGCACGCGAGACTGTGTGGAAAGAAGAATGGTAGAATACGGTCTCGGTGAGCGAGAAGAATGGCGAAAAGAAGAAGGAAGTGGAGTACGATCTTGAGGGTGTAAATTTAGTGAATAAATTAGCGCAATATGTGATGACCGATATGTTATAAGCGATTGCGCTAACATATCTACTCGTCGAGAAATGGGGTCAAATCCCTCAAGATTCGCAAGAAAACATGGGTACGCCGAACTTGGTATAGTAGATGAAAGCGTAACGGTCACTTGTTCGGTCGGAACAATGGGAAAGACGAAAGGGAGTGAATTAGGGATAGTATCTTTCTCACCGTAGTAAACTGTTTCGAACTTGAAAGATTCCATTAATGGTTCGAAACTACTATAATCAACTGAGTCTGATGGCTCATCTGAAAATGTAAAGGACTCAAACTCGGGCGGTGAGTCATCAACATCGTCCGAAAAGGTGAAACACCCGTAGGTGTTATCATCTGTGAGAACAGTATCGGATTCAAAGGAAAATCTTTCAAGCTCACAGTCTTCAAGCGGGGTCGGAACGATGGGAAGGAAGGAGGGTGATATAACAGTCAAAGGTTCAGGAGGATGAATTGGAAAATCAGACACATCAAACAAAAATGATTCAACCTCAATATTAACCTCAAGACTCTTCTCGATACTATCCTCAATATTCAACTCATCCATGCCATTATCATCAAAATCTAGACGCATATGAGATTCGGGAAAAACATTTAATAACTCAGGATGATGATTTGAACATAAAATCTCAATTAAATCTACAGGTTCATTATCCGAAATATTCCCGGCGTCTATATCCTCAATCAAGTGAAAATCAATTTCTTTAGACACCTCCTCAAAAGCATGGATATCTATCGATTTAGGTTCTAGATGGGAGGTGTAAAGATCGAAAGGATTAGGTGCAGTTTCACTCGAAAGGGGTTCCTCACAATCTGGCAAATCAAACACTACAAAATCACACAACTCGTTTTTATTTTCAACTAGTGAATCATTTGGAACAATCGATGGAAAACCGGAGTTGTGGGCTTCAATTGGGTAAGGGTAGGTTTGATTTGAAAATCCTCTCTCATTCTCACTCTGTCCAACCGCCTCCTTATACATTAAAAAATTTTGAGCTAGCGGGAAACTAGCTACCGGTTCGGTAGGTTGCATAAGGGCAGCTAAAGACGCTTCCACATTCCTAGTCATTTTATTCGTTGCTGCAATGTATGCTTCCAACGACTCTTCCAAACTAGACTTAGGTGGTGAGGGGGTTTCGGTAAAAGATTCAAAATGGCGTGGATATGCAAAACTCCCAACAGGCTGTGTAGAAACGATGTCTAGTGAAGGTGGGAAGGTTGGGTATGACTGGTAGGAAGTGGGTGGTTGGGCAGGGGTAGGGTCAACATATGGATAAAAAGGTGAATAGTCGTGTTGATCCCTAGAACTAGACGAGTGGAGAGGGGTGAAAGATCGACTGCGAGATTAAGCAATATGCTCAGCAATGGACATCGGCCTAGGAGTAACAGAAGGACTTGAAGAAGTGGTATCAACATATGTAGGTGGTAAAGGTTGACTCGGTTGACACAAGGTAGGTTGAAAAGTCAAATTATTTCTCCTAGACGCCTCTATGTGATCTTTCAAAGATTTTTTAGGCATGGAGGGATCGTTTTTAAATTGACCGAACAAATTAACATATGACGCAAAATTAGGTTCGGGATACCAAAGTTCGGCTAATGATTTATTGTGTAGGGTACCCATGTTAGAAGAAGAAATGTGACAAGAAGGAAGGTTGGATGGTGCAAGGATTTCTCAGCGACAAAAGTTGCAAGTCTTTTTATAAAAATTTCCTTTTATTATTATTTTTATTTGTTTTGCAAAAATTTTCGATAATGGGCTAAGACACAAATGCAAATAACCAGAAATGCACAATCAGTCCTAGATCTAGGGTCGCCTAGGTCAGCTAGACAGCTCCTAACTGTTCCAAAGGGCTAGAAATAGGACCTCAAACCGCCTCTTCACCGCCAATTGCGGCCAGGTAAGTGCCAGGTAAGTGGGAAGGAACCACACTGTGGGCCTAATTAAAAACCACTAGCCTTTGACACACTTGCCTAGTCACCGCAAAGACAGGTTAGGATAAACGGCCGATGCCTATACTAGTCCTCTGTCCTATTGAGCGCGACGTCCTTAGGGCTGAGTCTAATATTTTTTTTTAATTAAAGATTGGTCAATGCAAATGCTTTATGTGATTTCTGGGGTCCTGGGAAGGGTGATGAAATTCCCACCCAATTTGAATTGGTCAAAGGCCCCTTAAAATCCGATTAAAGATATGCAAAACAGTAAATCAAATCTTTTTTGTGAATTTCAAGGTTTGCAAGTTTTCTAATTAAAATTTTCCTTTTTCCGCTTGCTCTTTATTTGGAAAGATATTTTTAGCAAAAAGATTAAGGATATGCAAATCAGAAAAGATCACTTACAATCAATTATTATTTTAAGCGCGCGCAAAGAATCCTGCACAAGATTTGTTAGTTGGAAGGGAAAAGATTTTTAAGCGCAAAGAATCCTGCAGGAGATTTTACAGAAGATATATCGAGATTTGCAGAGGAGGAGATCAGAATACTTACAGAGGTTTTTTTTTTTTACCGCGCTTCTGCTTTTTTTTCCGCGCTTCTGCTTTTTTTTTCCTTCGCGCGGGGAACCGCCGCCTCCACCACGGAACCGCCGCGAGTTGCACTTCGCGACCGCGGATCCGCCGCGGGTTCGTCTGCTCGACTCCTTTTTTTTTTTTTAGATTGCCGCGGTTGACTTGTTGACTCGATCCTCCAAATTTCTTCTGCTGTCTGTTGTAATATTTCTCTGTTTGTTCAGATTTGATATCTGCTGTTTTGATCTCTGGAGATTTCCAGATCCGAACGTGATTGTAGATCCTGCAAAATTCAAACAAAGATACCCTTCACAAAATAACAAAATGATAAATTTTTATATTTTTTGTGATTTTTCAGATTTTTTTTTTGAATTTTGATTAACCCGAAATTGCAAAAAGGAAATACTACGCCATCCCCGGCAACGGCGCCATTTGATTTTTATGATTTAGCGTGCTTGCGCTTTCTAAAAGATAGATCAAAAATATTTGTAACCGCATTCAAGAAAGGCGTCGCATGAAACTAGACAGTGAGTATGGGTCGGTCCACAGGGATGTGTAAATCTCCTTTAAGTTCTCACGAGTTAATTCCAAATGGTGTTTGGATCTATAATTATTAAATCTAAAAACGTAATTAATCTATATCTAAGTCTTGCTAGGGTTAGGTCTAGCTTAAGTTTGGAAAGCCTATAAATCTCACCGCTTTCTATATCCATATGAAGATCTAATTAGGTGTTATGGTAAATATTAATAAAAGGGATTAGGATGATTGGGAAGATTGTTCTTCCTTTAGATCCTTGTCCTTCCTTTCTTAATCTTTACCCTAACCTCCATAGAAAACCTTAAAATCCGGGCCTTTAGACTACGGTATCACCGCTACCTCGTGGGTAGAGTGCCGTAGGGAGCGGAATAAGAAGGTATGCATGGAGTTCTATGAAAATATATGATGGGCAAGAAAGGGGATGAGAGATCTTCGTCTCTCAAACCTTCCCCAGATCTAACCCTAACAAGCGAGGAGACTACTCACTCATTAGGGAATTAAAATACATTTATCTAGGGCAAAGAATAAAAGATTAACTAGGGCAAGGAATTAAATTTATCTAAGGCAAGAATAGAAAATTAAGCTAAGGCAGAAAATAAAGAACTTACAACTTGATGCTCTCCAAAAGAATGCTGAAATTTATTAATGAAGGGAGGCATGAAAAGAATACAATGATTTGGGCTTCTATTTCTAGGAGATAGAAACCCTAGGTTACAATTGATTCGCATGTCTACATTTACCAAAATATCCTTAGGAAGACCTAGTCAAAGTAGACTTCCAAGCTTTGGTAAAATTTTATGTCTGGAAATTTTGGAACTGATTCTGGGCTTCTTGGGCTTTTCATTTCTTTAGATCTTTATTCAATTTGGCTTTTCTATTTCTTCCAGATCTCCAGTGAATAATTGCGGTGGACTTTTAACCGTTCGCTTTGTAATCTTGGACCTTGCATTGCCTTGTACTTTGTGAATTTTATTTTTGATGTAGGCTTGATCAAGAGTCTTCTGTTTGTTGGTCAAAGTCCACTTTTGCATCATCTTTTCATCTTTTTCACTGTTTTAGATCCAAGAACCTGTAACCTGTAATATGTAGCCGACATGCGTCAAAAGCACCTGTTTATTTATAAAACGAATAAGAATGGGGAATATAATAATACAATATTATAGTGTGAACAGGGACACACCTGTGAATGATTTGATCGAAACAATACTTAAACAGATAAGGTTCATCCCAGTAAAAGTATTTTACTTGGGATAGGAATCGAAGTTTGTCTTGTTTCGACCAATCGCTAGGAATAAGTTCCGTCGCAAGATAGTTCATAATATCCACGAACCAAGGTTCGAAGGATACATTCAAGAGTTGTTCGTCAGGGAATGAGTCATTTATCGGCACGGTCAATGTTGGTGAAGAAGTGATGCTTGAAAGATGGTCTGCTACAACGTTTTCACATCCACTCTTGTCTCGGATGACAAGATCAAATTCTTGTAACAATAGGATCCAACATATTAGCCTGTCCTTACCATCCTTCTTCGATAAAAGGTGTCGTAGGGCAGAGTGATCAGTGTAAACCACTATTGGCGAGCTAATCAAGTAGGGCCTGAATTTTTCCAATGTAAATACAACTGCCAAGAGTTCTTTCTCGGTAGTTGTGTAATTTATTTGTGCATCATTCAAGGTCCTACTTGCATAGTAAATTACATGTGGCATCTTATCAATGTGCTGTCCTAAGACCGCACCAATAGCAAAATCTGATGCATCACACATAAGCTCGAATAGGTGGTTCCAATCCGGAGATGATAGAATGGGGGCTGTAGTGAGCGATCCTTTAAGCGATTCAAAAGCAGCCTCACAATCCGAATCGAAGTGAAATGTATTATCCTTGGCCAATAGAAGGGTTAAGGGTTTAGCAATTTTGCTAAAGTCCTTAATAAATCTCCTATAAAATCCTGCATGACCAAGGAAGGATCGTATATCTTTGACGCGTTTGGGACGAGGGAGGTTATGGATAACATCAATTTTATCTCTGTCAACCTCAATGCCTTTTCGTGAAATTATATGTCCAAGGACAATACCTTCTTGGACCATAAAATGGTATTTTTCCCAATTCAAAGTTAAGTTCTTATCCTTACAGCGGGTAAGAACCGCGTCAAGATTACGAAGGCAGTTCTCAAAGGAGTCCCCAAAAATGGAGAAATCGTCCAAAAAAATTTCCAGAAAATTCTCAACCATGTCTGAGAATATCCCCATCATACACCACTGAAATGTAGCGGGAGCGTTGCATAACCTAAAGGGCATGCGTCTATAAGCAAAAGTATCGAAAGGACAAGTAAATGTGGTTTTATCTTGATCCTTTTCGGCGATGGGGACCTGGTTATTGCCAGAGTATCCGTCTAAGAAACAATAGTATTCGTGTCCAGCTAATCATTCTAACATTTGGTCAATGAAAGGTAGAGGGAAGTGATCTTTCCTCGTCGCGGTATTGAGTTTTCTGTAATCAATACATACGCGCCACCCAATTTGGGTGCGTGTTTGGATTAACTCATTAGCCTCATTAGTTATGACCGTGATGCCAGACTTTTTAGGAACTACGTGAATCGGACTTACCCATTGGCTATCAGATATAGGGTAAATTATACCACTATCAAGGCACTTAACGATTTCTTTCTTTACCGCCTCCTTCATAACGGGATTTAACCGTCTTTGTGGGTCTCGGGTTGGTTTGGCTTCATCCATCAGATGTATATAATGTTCAACAATTAAGGGACTAATCCCTTTGATGTCAGTCATTGTCCAACCAAATACTTGCCGATTTGATCTCAATACTGTCAAAAGTGCGTTCTCTTGCTCTAAGGCTAGAGAGGCGGATATAATCACCGGCAAAGTCTCTTTCTCACCTAAATATGCATATTTAAGATGAGAAGGTAGCGGTTTGAGATCAAGTATTGGCGGAGAGACAATAGAAGGTGGGGTAAGGGAATGATATTCGGACTCCCTAAGAGATTCAAAACTTGCATAGGATATTGACTCGAAAAGTGCTACTGACTTTTGCGATGAGTCAACGGATTCAAACTCAGGGGTGGACTCATCGAACATATCTTCACTATAACATTGTGCAAGATCAAACGATGTCTCACTAGTGTTGTCGAGATCATCAAAGCAAAGTTCCTCATCCATGCAGCTTTCGGGAGCTATCTCGTGGATGGAACAAACATCAAGCAAATGAGCAGAAGGTTCAGATGGTTGACTTCCTAGCTTGTAAATATTAAGCTCAATTGTCATCTTCCCGAAGGATAAGTTCATAGAACCATTACGATAATTAATTACAGTGTTAGAAGTTGCTAGGAAGGGTCGACCGAGTATCACCGGGATTTGATTGTGTGGGTTTGCCACAGGCTGTGTATCTAAAACAATAAAGTCCATAGGGAATATGAATTCCCCGACTTTAATTAACACATCCTCTAGTTCACCCCGTGGTTTGGTGATTGATCGGTCTGCCATCTGGAGAGTACAATGGGCGGGTTTCAACTCTCCAATCCCTAACTGCTCGTATATTGAATAAGGAAGCAAGTTAACGCTAGCGCCAAGGTCGAGTAAAGCACGATTAATATTTTTACCCCCAATAGAAATAGAGATGGTAGGACAGCCAAGGTCCTTACGTTTCTTTGGTATTTGCTGGGTAAAATCTGTGCTAACATTACTCGTCATGAAAACCTTTTTTGGCACTTGAGTTTTTCTCTTCCTAGTGCACACGTCTTTAAGGATTCTTGCATAAGATGGGACTTGTTGAATAGCATTTAGGAGAGAAATATTTACGTTAACTTACTTAAATATTTCCACAATCTTCTCCATTTGTGGGTTAGGTCTGTTGGCCCTTAATCTGTTTGGAAATGGAGCTTGATTAATAAGTTTTGGGTCCAACATTTTTGGAGAAGATTGTGGGGATGGATTCGATCCCAAAATTGGAATGGGAATCGTCTTAGATAGATTGGACGAAGTGTTCGAGCCTTAGGGAAAACGGAGAATAGGCTCGGATGAAGGTGGGAGACTAGACGAATTAGGGGAAGAAGTAGAAGCCGGGGTATCATTGGTATCACTAACATCATCAAATTGCTCACCCACTCGGTTATTCAGCACTTTTCCCGATCTCAACGTAGTAACGGCACTCACGTTATGATTTTGTGAGTGGCCAGGATTCGGTATGGGTTGAGATGGGAGTTTCCTTTTCTCTCTCGCACTCATTACGACGTTCAACTGTGCAAGTTGGTTTTCTATTGATTTAATACTTTCACCGTGGGAGGCGGAGTCTTTCTTTATGGTATCAATAGAAGACTTCATATCAGCCGACATTTGAATGGAATGTTTCATAAACAAATCCAAAGTTTGTGCGAGTGAAGAGTTATCAGTACCGGCCAGTTGCGGTGCAGAAGTGTTGGCCGGATTTTGAAAATTTTGTGACTGAAAGGGGTACTGGCTTTGTGTTTGTGGTTGCTGTGGAGGAGGTCTTTGATAATTACTTTGGAACTGGTTTTGATTTTGGGGTTGGTTTTGGTTCCAAGCAAAGTTAGGATGATTCCTCCATCCTTGATTATACGTGGAAGAATAAGGATCGTTTCTAGGTCACTACTGAAAAGAAGCATTAGTTTGCTCGTGACCTTGAAATGGTGCATTCATAGAACATTCTTCCGTCAAGTGTAAAGGATCTGAACAGCAACTACACACGGTCTTGGGAAGCGTGACCCGATTTAGGGAGACTGACGAGAATTTGTTCTCAATAGCGTCGAGTTTCTTCTGCATCGCCGCCATTTCGGCTTTTACTGCGATGGAAACATCGAGCTGATGAATACCTCCCCTAGATGAAGGTGGTCTTACGCTTTTCCACTGCAAAGTGTTTTCAGCGAGGTCTTCCAGATATTTCCAAGCTTCACCATCATCTTTAGATATGAAATTGCATTGACAATTTGTTTCAAGCATCTGCTTTGTCGCTGGATTAATGCCCTCATATATAATTCGGCACAAATCCCATCTATTGATTCCATGATGAGGACATTGGGCAAGCAGATCCTTGAAACGTTCAAAACACTTCCAAAATGGTTCATTGGGAAGCTGGGTAAACTGGTTGATCTCGCTCCTAACACGGACGGTCTTATGGTTTGGGTAAAACTTCTTAAGAAATGCTATTACGAATTCATCCCAATTAGTGATAGAGTGTGCGGCAGTATTATAAAGCCATTTTTCTGCCAAGTCGCACAAAGTGAATGGAAGAAGACGCAAGCGCATAGCATCCACAGTCAGTTGTGAAGTACTCATCATTGCGCATACATTTTCGAATTTAGTGATGAAAACGTACGCGTCTTTAGATTCAAGCCCGTGAAATTTGGGCAACAGATTGATGTAGTGGGGTTTAATTTCAAAATTATCCCCGTTGGCTGGTGGAATAGATAACCAAGTGGGAAGTGGACCACGGATAGGATAGCATCTCTCTTACAGAGAAATGCGCGGTGGATTCTGTGCACCTACGGGTGGTGGCAGGGTGGTGTTATAATCTAATGGAGTACCGTCTATCTCGGTTGATGTGGTGTGTGGTGTGGGAAAAGAAGATGAAGAAGTACCGACTTCGGAGTCGATAGCAGGAACGCGGACAAGACGGGCACTAGAATCCCGTATCCAGCCAAGCATGCACTAAGCGGGTTTAGCGCAAGTGGCAACGTGTGTACTTTTTAAAAATGGTCTATTTTGAAAAGTGTGTCGGACTTAGACAAATCACACAAAAATGCACAAACAACCCTAGAACTAAGGTTACCTAGGTCAAGTCTCTAGACCGCTCCTAGACTTCCAAAGGACAAGCCGTAGGATCAATCCTCTACCACCTCTTTACTACTCTTGTGGCCAGGTAAGTTTCAGGTAAGTGGGAGGTATCCGCTATACGAATCATCGAAAATAGCGGGCTTAATTAAGTAACCACTTGCCTTAGACACACTTTCCTAGGCACCACAAAAGTAATGCGGATAAGCGATAAATTACTCACGACCTTCCTCTGTCCTTATTGAGCGCGACAGTCCTTAGAGTCTTGTCTAGATATTTTTTAAATTAATGTAGGGTTGATGCAAATGCTCGGTTTGTGATTTGTGGGGCTTAGGAAGGGTGATAAAATCCCTACCTAATTTGAATGTTGGTCTTGCCCCTTAAAATCCGTATTAAAATATGAATAAACAAACCAATTACAAAACTTTGCAAAAATATTTTTGAGCGGTGATATTTTGCAAAGAATCCTGCAGAAAAGATATTTTATTGGATTTCAGAGGAGAGAGAAAGAGTTGAGAAACTTACCAGAGAAGTTTGGAACCCTAGATCCTTAATCCCGTCGCGCTTCCGCCTCGAATGTGGCTTATTTGCCGCGGATCCGCCGCGAGAAAGAAGGATCAGTTGATGAAGTTTGCTACGTGGCCTCCTGTACTCCTCTGGATCTCGATGAATGTCTCTGTCTTTCTTTTTCCTCAAGTCTGTGACTCCAGATCTCCTTGCAAAATTCACACACAATTTTTTAAATATACAATTTGCAGTTTTGTTTTAATTATGATATAGATCGAATAAGAATTCAACACAAATAGTAAGAATAAAAAATTACGCACGTATCTCCAGCAACGGCGCCATTTGATTGATCTATTCTTTATGTGTGTAGTTAACCGCAATCAATAACGGTGTCACGTGTAGCTAGACCGAGATGAGTACGGGTCATCCTCTGGGAAATGTTGAATCTTTTAATCTTACTTTATGCGTGTTGAGAAAGAAAAGCGGAAGAATAAAGAATGGTGAAGAGTGGTTGTAGGTTCCAGATCTACGTTAAACATAGATGCAGAATATAGATCTAGATTAACTACGGATGTAGGTTTTATAGTAGAAGGGGGCTTGTAGGGTTCATTGGGATTTAGTAGTTATGGATGATTAATTAAAGATTACTCTTTTTATCCTTTAATAGATTTAAAAATAGAACGACAGTGATGCATGTAGATTAGGGTTTCTGGAGGGAAAAGGGTTCCCACTCTTAACCCCTATCTCGACATGGAACTCCGTTCATATCTAGCCTTTACCAAAACAATTGTTAATCTAATCTCTAATCGCGGTCGAGACTAGCAATGAATTGGTAGCGCGCCCAATTAGGATGTTAACTATTCTTTTGATAAAGTTTATAAACTTTATAGGACTTAAAAAGAGTTTAAAGATCTTCATCATCCATTAACCTACCCTAATCCCATGAACCCTAACAAGCGAAGAATTACTCGCGCATGTTGGGAGAAGAAGAGATGGAGAGGGAAATCATATTAAAACTACAAAAAGATAGAATAAGCAAATAACTACCTTTATTAATCAACAGAATTCATTTACACTTTATTCCCTTAGAAAATGATTACAAAAATGATAGTTTGCTTCTCGATCTCTTCTAAGGAGGTAGATGAACCGTTGATGATCAGCTTGGATGCGTGAGCCTGTTGTGGACTTCATGATCTCTTTAGCTTGATGATTTTTCTAAGAGGCTCTCGGTCCTTATTTATAGTCCCAAAACTAGAACTCTAGCTGCCTAATTTGGAAACCAAAGGTTAAGATCCTAACAGCGAAATCTAAACTCCCAAATTGTCTGAACCGCGGCAGAACCGCGGCCAATAGGTGGGTTTGGCCGCGATTCTGCGGCCTTATAGGGAGTTTGTTGGGTCGTTTCTCTGGGGCTTTGTCTATCTGACACGTGGTGATCTTTTAACTTCTTTGGAAACTGAAAATCTTCTCTTTGTTACTGCCAGTCTTGATTTCTTTAGTTTAATTTCTTAATTAGGCAGGTTTGTTTTACCAACTTTGATTTCCTTGATTTCAGCCCTGCAAATTCTGCACAATAGCTCAACAAATAATATTTAGTAGCGTTTGTTTTATTGAGATATTAACTTAACCATTAAGTATTGGTCAAATGTATAATATGGTAAGCATATTTAAATGGGCCAATGTCACATGGGTATTATATGCTTACTTTTTCCTACAAAACGTTAATATAATATAAAAACATATGAAAATAGTATTTTTACAGATAAACCCTCATATGTATCATATATTATAATAAACTCCTTTTATTATATAGAAATAGTAGGAAAAATGTCATATTAAATATGCAGTTTTATCAACTGAACAGGTACTCTGTTTTACAGAGGGCAATCTTTCTTGTTTAGAAAGATTTGAGGAATATTTCCTTTATACAGAATTTAATTCTGCATCCTGATGATTTATCATCTCCGTTGGATCTTTGATCCAACGGCTCTGCTTAACAGAGAGTGCAATTTAATTCTACTTGGCGCCGGCGCTCACGTGTTGTGCACGTGGGTGCTGCTTAAGATTTTTGTGTGCTTTGCACACGGGTGCTGCTCATATAAGAGTTTTTAACTCTGGAGCTGGCGCCCTCGTGGAAGGCACACGAGGCACCTATTAGGTTTACCAAGCACCCTATGAAAGGTTTGGAAGCATCACATGTCTCAAAAATTAAATTTTTAGAGTGCTAAGTGAACACACAAAGAATCAATCCTAGAAAATTAGGGTTTCATAACTTTAATCAACATCACAAGCAACAAAGGCTAGGGTTTTGAGAGTACAACCTTTGTAGCTCCCTACGCTAGACTCCTTGGCAACTTGAAGGTTGGAGAAGGGTTCGCTTGAGGTCTTCTAGTGTCCACGACGATCCACCCGAAGCTCATTTGTCCAAGCTTACAACTTCACTTTATCAAGAGAAAGAAATGAAGCTAACATTCTAAACAAGTGGGCAAGACTTGTGTAGAATGATGTTGTGGTGGCTTTTCTCACTTCAAAAACCTAACTTGATGAGTATTTTTCTCACTACAAAAGTCTAGAGAGCAAAACAAGAAGAAGGAGGAAGATGATGGCCTTTTTTTTGAACAAGAGTGAAAGATAATCTCATATGAAGAAAATGGAAAATATATGTATATATATTTTTCACCCTTCATCTCAAACCATGGTTATATTATATGAATATTTATTTCACTTGAGTTAAAACAAAAGAGGAAGATTAACTCATGGTTAAGAAGTAGGTGAGCATGGTTAGTTGAAGAAGAGTGTAGAATCAAGACCATGAATTATCCTTTTCTTTTGTTTTAAAAACAAATACAAATGTAATAATAATCCATATATAAAAACATGGTGTGAGTCTTATATTGCCACCATTTTCTATGTATATACAACCATGAAGGATGATGTACGTATGTATGTGTGCATGCACATCCAAATGTGCATGAACAAGAAAGAATGCATACATGCATGCATACATCCAAAAATACAAGAAAGGATTTCTAGAGAGAAACTAATGGTTAAATGATAAATCAACACTTGATTTATCAATCCGGCCATATCACATATGACCCTACCAAAAGCAAGCCGCCCGATTAATATACGGTATCTCATACGCGCATTTTAACCGGGTCCATGCGCATATCGCATACGCGCACCACAACGTTTCGCCTGGACTAGGTAACTCCTTTGTAGGACTCTAAGACTCGTCAATACGCCGGCAGTGGGTGATGATCATATCAAGCACCCCCAAGCCGCAAGCGGTCAGCTAAACGTAACGGCCATCCGGGTATTGAGCGATCAGAAGAAAACAAGCGAACCTGCTACAACTCCCGTCGAGCCAACCGGCAATACTACCGTACAGTCCGGTCACTTCGTCAGATATGCTGCATATCGATCCTAGGGATGGTCACGTCGACCCCAATAACTCAATAAGTCATGCCGGTGAATGGTCTATAACAGATCGAGAAACTACTGATAACACCTATCAGTAAATCTCAGCAGCCCTGGCCAGGGACTTACTGATATAACCAGTCGAGCACAGCACAGCATCAACTCCCAATACTGGGAGAGACGAAACCCCTCCTATCGCTCATCGCCTTCATGTGTCTCGGGACTGTACCCAACGGCCACCTGTTTGCACGACTCAGTAGAGCCGTGGTAGGGTGGTAATCAAAGTACAGTGGGAGAGCACACAAGACTCTATGACGATCTCGGGTCTACAGACTAACCTGCACCAGTGTCACCTGAGAACTGCTATCCGACGATAGATATAATTCCAAATAGGAGTTCTCGGCGAGTCCGTCCAGTGTACCCAGTCACCACTGAGCACCCGTATATGATCTCGATGTCAAACATCGATGAATGTAGGAACATTCATCGCCCATCGTATGGGTCTAGTATCATATACGCTAGTCTACTCTGGTATATCGATGCCCCGTCTCGATATACCTACGACTAGGGACATTTCAGGATATGCTTATAAACTACAGATGTCCCACTAGTATGATCTCCATCATAATCACAGTAGTCAAGCCGATATCCTCAGGGCTTTATCAGCATGTATGAATGAATAAAAGCATGATCAAATCTAGATGTCAGATAAAGAAGAACCAGATAGCATACTATCATGTCGAGCAAGAATGTACACTGAATATATATATATATATATATATACATGTACAGATACATCCACTATCATATAATGGCCTCTAGGGCATACATATATCCAACAATCTCCCACTTGCACTAAGGCCAGTTATTGGCGTATCTCATACCCAACATCTCAAAAAGTCGCTCATGCTGCGGCTGAGGGAGGGCCTTGGTGAATGAATCCGCGGCGTTATTCTTTGTGTCTACTCTCCTAATCTCGATCTTGCGGCGATCTACAATCTCCCGGATCAAATGAAAACGTCTCAGGATGTGTCTGGACCGCTGATGGGACCTAGGCTCCTTGGCTAACGCCATAGTCCCATTATTATCACAATACAATGGTATTGGATCAATAATGGTTGGAACTACTCCTAGCTCCGAGACGAACTTCTTCATCCAGACGGCTTCCTTGGCGGCATCATTCGCAGCAATGTACTCAGCTTCCATCGTAGAGTCTGTGATTTAGTGTAATTCTCGGATGTGTTTGTAAAAGCAAGTATCGAATCAAATAGTCAAATGATTCCTGATATCGGTTTCATTTGATCGATAATAGTATCTTGTATCGGTATTTAGAAAATTGTATAAAGAACTCACTATCAAAGAATTATATTTGACCGCAATCAACTACGGTGTCAGTTGTAGATCGTAAGCGAGTGCGGATCGTCCACAGGGATTGTGCGATTCGTTTCTATGTTTAATTTGTTTGAATCGAAAAGTTAATTGAAAAGAAAAGAAAACATGATTCAAGAATTTATCGATTGATTCAGGTGTCACGATGTTTAATCAAGAAACTGATAAACAAATCAAGAATCGGTGTTTTGATAATATTTCCAACCAAAATGTCAAGAATCTAAATGAGGCTCGTAGGACTCGATCGGATCTATAGACGTGATGTAATTTCAAGATTTCGTGTTCTTGTCCTTCGAAAGATTGATACTAGATCGATGATGATCGATGAGAGTTAGGGCTTTCTTGATGAAACTAGGGTTTCATCGTTTAACCCTTGTTCTTTCATCGATATCATTCACATTCTAGCCTCTAACAATTTCAAGAAACGATCGTAGCTCCCCAATCTCGAGCGATATCAATCAAGAAAGCATCGCAACGAATTGGGTCGTCGATTCTTGAACTTGCTAGGGTTTACAAAACTCGTAGGATTCAAGAATCGATTTAAGATATATTACATCATCATTCTATTGATCGTCTCGACTCCTCGACGAGCGGAGTATTACTCAAACATCATCACACAGAAAGTATTCAAGAATTGAAAAGATATCATGATGCGAGAATTTAAAGAAAACAAGATAAAAGAATATCACCTTTTATTTATATCAACAATTTGATTACAATCGCTCAAGAACTACAAGAAGAACTAAATTGTTGAATTGGCGTCGCTCGGCTCCGTGAGTCGTGGATCGGCTTTGGACCACTTGCTCTGTTGAAGATCGGCTCGGCTCATAAAAGGTTGCATGGCTTCTTGCTTGATGGGTACTCGGGATCTTGGCTTTTGATTGGAATTAGGGTTAGGGTTTCACACAAATCCTCTCACTAGATTTGTGGAAGAAGAAGATGAAGAGAGTAAAATGAAGAAGTATCTAAGTTTGGATAATAGATCCAAGTATCAAGTATATCCTTTACAAGTGAGCCTAGGGTCTTATTTATAGACCTCCCAAACCCTAAGCCTTTGAGTTCCCTCCAAAAATTTATTGAAAGACTTCTAGAAAGAGTTTGTTAGGCTTAGCTTAGGGTTTAAGCTAGGGTTTAGGGAGAAAGTTCTAGAATGATAGGCTAGTTTAGTGTAGATCCCAAAGTTCGCTGATCTGGCAGAAGTCTCTGGAGTCTTCTGGAAATTGGAGTGTCCTTTTGAAGTGTAGGAGCTGATCTAAGAGTTTTGCACCAAAAATGAGGAGCTAATTCCTTGAACCCACCACGGATCCGCGGCTCAAGCAGGCTTATGCCGCGGATCCGCGGCTGTCTTTGGGGCTTGGGCCTTGGGCTTCCTGGTATGGTCTTGGAACAACATTTGTAGCTTAATCTGATGTGTTGATTTGTATTTTCCCTTTTGGATTTATACCAGATCTGAAATCATTGAGTTGGCGTAAAGTTTGATCGGTACCGTATAAATTTTGGCCTTTCTTCTGGATTTTCCTGCATAGATCTCAAAACAAGTGTTGCGCAATATAGAGATAATGCGATGCCATGAAATGCAGTCAATTTCCTTCATAGTGTCGGTTTTAGAGTTTAATACATGTAATCTGATATTTTGTGACAGCTTTGCTAATATGTAAAATATGAATGCCGAACACTTCTATCTGGATGCAAATGATGAGGAAATTGCCGGCTAAAATATGCATTATATTCGACTAATCAAATTCCCCCAAACTTAATTTCGATCGTCTCGAGCGAACTGTTTTAAGAAAGAGAAGGAGAAAATAAAGAAAGAGAAAAACTAACTAGCACACTTTCGTAGGCAACACGATTGCACTGAGCACGTGCAACAAGCCTTTAAACCTCTAGGTGTCCCTAGTAGGAGGAGTGTTGTCTCCTGAGGGTTTTCAGCGGATTGCACCCACAAAATCCAATAATAAAAGAAAGATCATGAATATTACATTTAAAGAAAAGAATTGTAAAAGAAAAGCTTTGAAAATTAGGGTTTCCAACTAAGCTAGCTTTTCGGTTGTCATGAGCCCTATCTTAATGGTCATGAAAAGATGTTAGAAATCACGTCCTCCCTCAATAAAACATCGTCTTATTTTTCATTCCTATCTTTCTTCCAAAACATCGATCATATAACCATGTGTGTGTGTAAAGGACATCCCTACACCCGGAGAATTCAATTCAAGCTATCATACTCTTGCCCATCAGCCTCAGTACTTTTTAATTAATGAATATTTAGATGAGATTGCTCACACACTTTCATGCGACCGTTAATACTTCTTGAGGTACTAACCGACCGATTACTCATGTGCTTGCTTACTTGGTGTATTTTCCTCGTCTTGCACCACCTCAGGCATAGCAGTGACTCCCAGACCAGTTGGCCTTAGGGCACTAGGTGAAGAAGCACCCTCGCTATATATTTTTTATTGCCCTCGGTGATAACAAAACCAGTGTTCATTTTTCTCATCACTTTATATATATATATATATATATATATATATATATATATATATATATATATATATATTTTATTCACTTTTCTTTTTATTTCCTTCATATATCGGCTTTAAGACAAGAGCATTTCAAGGTATCCTCTACTATCCCAGGCTTCAAGACGTGTGTAAGTGCGAATAGCAGGGTAGCAATGTTCAAAATGTTTGGCTTTCAGAATAGAAACTATTTTTCAGACTTATTTTTATCCTCAGATTAGTGACGTCCTTCATCTTACTAACCCTTGGGATAACGGCTCATAACTACTTATTACTAGTTCGTATAAGAAAACTTCTAATTTTCTTAGTTTTCTAAAATTTTTCCAATCTCATGGATGTAATTTTTCACTATCTAAACTTGCATTATCTTATTTATGTACACAAAAGTGTAAATATTAAAATTATTTTTATACTTGGAAATTTTTTAAATTTTTATGGGTTTTGAAAATTTTTCAATTTTTATAGATTTTTAAAGAAATGCTTTGTGCTTATGCAGATGATATGCAAATGATGCGACAATAAGCACAAACCTCCCCCAAACTTGTTTTCAGCAGTATCCTCACTGTTGCCAAATGCTATACCTACAAAACTGTAAGCCTGGGGGGAATTATTAGTGGGGGAAAAATATATAAGTGAAGAACTTCCCCCAAACTTACTCTTTTCACTCACCTTCATTCAAAAAATGATGCAATGATATACTGGACATGAAGGTGGGACGGAGGAATTTTAATCCAAATAAACTGGCTCTTGTAAGAACAAGAGCTCCTCCGTGGGGTCAGTGGAAAAATACGGCTTTAGTCTATGTCCATTTACTTTGAAAAAGGTGCCGTTTTTAACATTTTCTACTTCTACTGCCCCGTGCGGGTATACAGACCGCACAACAAAAGGTCCCTTCCATCGAGATCGGAGCTTACCCGCGTGAAGGTGTAATCGTGAATCATAAAGAAGGACTTGTTGACCAGGTGAAAATGTTTTCCTCAAAATGTTTTTATCGTGAAAAACCTTAGTCCTATTCTTTGTGATTACAGCGTTATCATAAGCTTCATCGCGGAGTTCGCTTAGCTCATTAAGTTGCAGCTTCCGAAAGTTGCAAGAAAGGTTTAGATCAAAATTTATTTCTTTTATAGCCTACAATGCTTTATGCTCTATCTCGACGGGTAAATGACATGCTTTTCCAAACACTATCCTATATGGAGACATTCCTAGGTCGGTTTTATATGCAGTTCTGAATGCCCAAAGAGCATCCGTCGATTTGGTCGACCAGTCTTTTCTATTCTTAGCAACAGTTTTCTCCAGGATATGTTTGATTTGTCTGTTTGAGATTTCAGCCTGCCCGCTCGTTTGGGGATGATAGGGTGTAGAAAGTCGGTGGTTGATTGAGTATTTTCGCATCAGCGTCTCGAAAGACCTGTTGCAGAAATGTGTCCTATTATCGCTAATGATAGCGCGTGGGTGTCCAAATCGTGAAAAGATATTCTCTTTTAAGAACTTAATGACAACTTTCTTGTCATTAGTGCGACATGGAATGGCTTCTACCCATTTTGAGACATAATCAACCGCCAGCAGAATGTACAAATTCCCAAAGGAGTTGGGAAAAGGACCCATAAAATCAATGCCCCAAACATCAAATATTTCAACAATCAGAATGGGTTGCTGAGGCATTTCATTCCTTCGGGATATTCTACCCGTATACTGACATTGTGTACAGGTTTTGCAATAGTCAAATGCGTCCTTGAATAAGGTCGGCCAATAAAATCCACATTGCAAAACCTTTTCCGCTGTCTTTCTAGGACCAAAGTGACCCCCACAGGCCTGATCATGACAAAATGAAAGAACACTCTTGAACTCTTCATTCGGGACACACCGGCGAATGATCTGATCAGGACAATATTTAAACAAATAGGGTTCGTCCCAGTAAAAGTGTTTTACTTGGGAAAGAAAACGATATTTGTCCTGTTTTGACCAATCGCTCGGTATTAGTCCCGTGGCATGATAGTTCACAATATCCCTGAACCATGGTTCAGCGGATATGCTCAAGAGTTGTTCGTCAGGGAACGAGTCATTAATCGGTAGGGTCACAGGAGAAGAAATGATGCGTGAAAGATGGTCAGCTACTACGTTTTCACATCCTTTCTTATCTTTGATAACAAGATCAAATTCTTGTAACAGTAGGATCCAACGTATTAGTCGACCTTTTGCATCTTTCTTCGCCAGAAGATGTTTTAAAGCGGAATGGTCAGTATACACAACTATAGGTGAGCCAATTAAGTAAGGCCTGAATTTTTCTAATGCAAATACAACCGCTAAGAGTTCTTTTTCTGTGGTTGTATAATTGATTTGCGCATCATTCAGGGTCTTACTTGCATAGTATATCACGTGTGGCATCTTATCGATGTGCTGTCCTAAGACTGCTCCTACTGCAAAATCAGATGCGTCACACATCAGCTCAAAGGGGTAGTCCCAATTTGGTGATGATAGCACGGGGGCTGAAGTGAGTGAGTGTTTAAGTGAGTCGAAAGCTGTCTCGCAGTCCGAGTCAAAGTGGAAGGTCGTATCCTTGGCCAGGAGAAGAGTTAATGGTCTAGCAATTTTGCTAAAGTCCTTAATGAATCTCCTATAAAAGCCTGCATGGCCAAGGAAAGATCGAATATCTTTGACGCTTTTGGGATGAGGGAGGTTTTGAATGACATCTATCTTAGCTCTGTCAACCTCAATGCCTTTCTGCGAAATGATATGTCCAAGGACTATTCCTTCTCGGACCATAAAGTGGCATTTTTCCCAGTTTAAAGTCAAGTTCTTCTCTTTGCAACGAGTAAGAACGGCGTCAAGATTCGCTAGGCAATCAGAAAAAGAGTCTCCAAAAATCGAGAAATCGTCCATAAAGATCTCCAGAAAATTCTCTACCATATCAGAGAATATCCCCATCATACACCACTGAAAGGTAGCGGGAGCATTGCATAGCCCAAAGGGCATGCGACTGTAAGCAAAGGTACCAAAAGGACAAGTAAAAGTGGTTTTATCTTGATCCTTTTTGGCGATAGGGACCTGATTGTAGCCTGAGTATCCGTCCATAAAACAATAATACTCTCGTCCCGCTAAGCATTCCAGCATCTGATCAATGAATGGTAGAGGAAAGTGGTCTTTCCTCGTGGCAGCATTGAGTTTTCTATAATCAATACATACACGCCACCCAGTTTGGGTGCGTGTCTGAATCAACTCATTTGCCTCATTGGTAATTACAGTGATGCCGGATTTCTTAGGAACGACATGTATAGGACTCACCCACTGGCTATCGGAGATGGCGTATATAATACCATTATCTAGGCATTTGACGATCTCTTTCATCACTGCTTCCTTCATGACGGGATTCAACCGTCTCTGTGGTTCTCGGGTTGGTCTGGCATCATCCATCACATGTATATGATGTTCAACTATCAAGGGACTAATCCCTTTGATGTCCGCCATACTCCAATCAAATGCCTCTTTGTTAGATCTCAATACCGATAAAAGTGCATTCTCTTGCTCTAATGCAAGAGAAGCGGATATGATAACCGGTAAAGACTCATTCTCACCTAGATATGCATATTTAAGGTGAGAAGGTAAAATTTTGAGATCTAACTCAGGCGGAGACATGATAGAAGGAGGGATCATTGAGTGATTTTTGGATTTACAAAGAAGCTCAGAGCCTGTGAAAGATACAGACTCGGGTGGAGAAAAGTCAGAAGTGCAGGACTCAAGTGTAGAGAAAGTGTCCTCACTAAGATCATATGTGAAATCAAACAGAGATGTGGTAATGTCATCGAGATCAGTAAAGCAAAGTTCCTCGGCTCCACAACTATCGGGAGCGATCTCATGGACAGAGCACACATCTAAAATATGAGCAGAGGGTTCTGATGGCTGACTTCCAACTTTGTAGATACTTAGTTCAATGGTCATATTTCCAAATGATAAATTCATTGAACCATTTCTACAGTTTATAACAGCGTTGGAAGTGGCAAGGAAAGGACGACCCAGAATCACCGGAATTTGGCCCCGGGGGTTTGCTACAGGATGTGTGTCGAGCACAATGAAGTCTACAGGGAAAAAAAATTCCCCGACCTTTATCAATACATCCTCTAATTCACCCCTTGGTTTGGTGATAGATCGGTCTGCCATCTGGAGAGTGCAATGAGCAGGTTTCAGCTCTCCAATCCCTAATTGCTCATAGACAGAATAAGGGAGCAGGTTAACACTTGCGCCAAGGTCTAAAAGAGCACGATTTATATTTTTACCCCCAATCGAAATCGATATTGTAGGACATCCTGGGTCCTTTCGTTTCTTTGGTAGCTGGGGTATAAAAGCAGTGCTGATATTATTAGACATAAAGACCTTCTTTGGCACTTGGGTCTTCCTCTTCCTAGTGCACAAGTCCTTAAGAATTTTCGCATAAGCGGGGACTTGTTGAATCGCATCTAAGAGAGGGATATTGATGTTAACCTGTTTGAACATTTCCATTATTTTCTCCATATGAGGACTCGTTCTATTAGCCCTTAACCGGTTCGGGTAAGGAGCTTTCGCAATAAGCGCAGGGTCCATCACAGGAGAAGGAAGAGGGGGTAGACGAGGTCCCAAAAGAGGTGTGGGGACCGTCTGTGGAGAACTATAAGGGTTGGGAGAAGGTGTCGAGCCTAATGGGAAATGGAGAATAGGCTCGCGAGAAGATGGTGTGGTAGAAGAAGAAGGATCAGAAGGAGAAGTGTGTGTGTGTGGAAAGGTTTCAGCCGGGGTGTTGATATGATTTTCAGTATCATCAATACCTTCCCCGACATGATTGTTCAGCACTCTTCCCGATCTCAACGTTGTGACGGCATTTACATTGTAATGCCCAGGATTCTGTAGGGATTGAGAGGGAAGTTTCCCTTTTTCTCTCGCACTCATTTCGGCTTTTAGGCGTGCGATTTCAGCTTCCATCGATTTGATACTCTCAGCTTGGGACGCTGAGTTTTTCTTTATCTCACTGAAGGAAGATCTAACCTCAGTCGAAACCTCTATGAAATTTGATAAAAGTGATTTCATGGTTTGAGTGAATTGAGAGAACTCGTCAGAACAGGACTGCATAGGATTAGACTGTGCAGGAGTGTTGCCCAGGTTTTGGAAATTTTGTGACTGATAGGGGTGCTGAGTGAGTTGAAGGGGTTGCTGTTGTGATGGAGGAAGAACCCTTTGAAATTGATTCGTGTTTGGAACCGTGTTCTGAGATTGGTTTTGGTTCCAAGCAAAATTCGGGTGATTCCTCCAACCCTGATTGTACGTGGAAGAATAAGGATCGTTTCGAGGTCGTTGAAATGCGGCATTAGAATGCTCGTGACCTTGAAACGCAGAGTTTAATGGACATTCTTCAGTTAAATGAGACGGATCAGAACAGCACCCACAAACAGTTTTGGGGAGTGACACTGGGTTTAGGGAGGCTGCTGCAAATTTGTGTTCCATAGCGTCGAGCTTCTTTTGCATTGCTGCCATTTCAGCTCGAACACCTATGGACACATCTATTTGGTGTACGCCACCCCTATTCAATGGTTGGGTTCCACTCTCCCACTGTAGTGATTTTTCAGCGAACTCTTCTAAGTACTTCCAGGCTTCCCCATCATCTTTGGTCATAAAAGTACCTTGACACATGTTTTCAAGGCTCTGTTTAGTGTTTGGATTAATGCCCTCATAAATGATTCGGCAAAGCTCCCATCTCGGGATGCCGTGATGAGGACACTGAACCAATAGATCCTTGAAACGTTCAAAGCATTTTGAAAATGGTTCAGCAGAGAGCTGGGCAAATTGATTCAGTTCGCTACGGATTCGAGCTGTCTTTTGTATTGGGTAAAATTTCTTAAGGAATGCAGCGACGAATTCTTCCCAATTCGTGATAGAGTGTGCGGTAGTGTTATATAGCCACTTCTCGGCTATATCGCACAATGTAAATGGAAGAAGTCGTAGACGCATAGCATCCACTGAAAGTTGTGACGTACCCATCATTGCGCATACGTTTTCAAATTTGGTAATGAAAACGTAAGCGTCCTCAGTCTCGAGTCCGTGGAATTTGGGTAAAAGATTGATATACTGGGGCTTAATTTCAAAGTTATCCCCATTGGCTGGTGGTGTGGATAAGCAGGTCGAAAGAGGACCTCGAATAGGGTAGCACCTCTCCTGGAGAGAGATGCGGGGTGGATTCTGCGCACCAACGGACGGTGGCAGATTAGGGTTAAAGAAGTTTGATGGATTCGGATCCATCGGTGTGGGTGTGGTAGTGGGTAAAGAAAAGGTAAATGGAGAAATATCGACTTCGGAGTCGATAAAGGGTACGCGGACTAAACGGGCACTAGAATCCCGTGTCCAGCCTATCTTGCACTAAAATGGGTTAGTACAAGTGGCAGCGTTGACTTATAATTAGGGGTAATGAATGCGGTGTTTGCTTTTGAAAAAGGGACGGATTTTTTGAAAAAATGATGCGACAAAACAAATGCAGCACACCAACCCTAGAATCTAGTGGTCACCTAGGTCCGGCTCTAGACCGCTCCTAACTGCCAAAAGACAAGTCGCAGGATAGAATCCTCCACTGCCTCTTTGTCCCCCTGTGGCCGGATAAGTGCCAGGTAAGTGGGAAGGTACTCCACTACGTAAGTAGTGGGCCTAATTAAAAACCACTAGCCTTAGACACACTCGCCTTAGGCACCACAAGAAAACGCGGATAAGCAATGAATTACCCACGGCCTTCTCTTGTCCTAATTGAGCGCGACAGTCCTTAGAGTCTTCTCTAGATTTCTTTTAGTTAATGTGGGTCAATGCGGATGTAAGTTTTGTGGTTTTCGGGGCCTAGGAAGGGTAATGAAATCCCTACCTAATTTGGATTTGGCCGTGCCACTTAATTTCCGTATTTAGAATGCAAACAACCAAGAAATCAAAATCACGCACAAATTTAATTTTGCTTTTTGCGGCGCTGCGATTATTTGCAAAGAATCCTGCAGCAAAGTGTTAGTTGGAGCTAAGAAGAGGAGAGAGGAGAAGGTAAGAAGTTACCTGAGAAAACCTAGCACAGAGATCCCTTCAGGTAGCCGCGGAACCGCCGCAGATTCTTGCTAAGGCCGCCCTTCCGCGGTCAAAGTATGGGAACACTGCACCAAAATTTTTCAGGGAGCTTCTGTAGACTCCCTCAGCTCTCTGGTATTTTCCAAAAATTTTCTTCAATTTCCAAACAGCTCCAGATTTTCTTGCAATGAACAACAGCAAATCGTTTAGGGTTTGCACGAATTTTGATCTCAAAAACAACAATGGAATAATTCTTTCAATTCAAACTATAATATGAAACGAATTAGCGCGCGATCCCCGGCAACGGCACCATTTTGATTTAGTGTAATTCTCGGATGTGTTTGTAAAAGCAAGTATCGAATCAAATAGTCAAATGATTCCTGATATAGGTTTCATTTGATCGATAATAGTATCTTGTATCGGTATTTAGAAAATTGTATAAAGAACTCACTATCAAAGAATTATATTTGACTGCAATCAACTACGGTATCAGTTGTAGATCGTAAGCGAGTGCGGATCGTCCACAGGGATTGTGCGATTCGTTTCTATGTTTAATTTGTTTGAATCGAAAAGTTAATTGAAAAGAAAAGAAAACATGATTCAAGAATTTATCGATTGATTCAGGTGTCACGATGTTTAATCAAGAATCAAGAAACTGATAAACAAATCAAGAATCGGTGTTTTGATAATATTTCCAACCAAAATGTCAAGAATCTAAATGAGGCTCGTAGGACTCGATCGGATCTATAGACGTGATGTAATTTCAAGATTTCGTGTTCTTGTCCTTCGAAGGATTGATACTAGATCGATGATGATCGATGAGAGTTAGGGCTTTCTTGATGAAACTAGGGTTTCATCGTTTAACCCTTGTTCTTTCATCGATATCATTCACATTCTAGCCTCTAACAATTTCAAGAAACGATCGTAGCTCCCCAATCTCGAGCGATATCAATCAAGAAAGCATCGCAACGAATTGGGTCGTCGATTCTTGAACTTGCTAGGGTTTACAAAACTCGTAGGATTCAAGAATCGATTTAAGATATATTACATCATCATTCTATTGATCGTCTCGACTCCTCGACGAGCGGAGTATTACTCAAACATCATCACACAGAAAGTATTCAAGAATTGAAAAGATATCATAATGCGAGAATTTAAAGAAAACAAGATAAAAGAATATCACCTTTTATTTATATCAACAATTTGATTGCAGTCGCTCAAGAACTACAAGAAGAACTAAATTGTTGAATTGGCGTCGCTCGGCTCCGTGAGTCGTGGATCGGCTTTGGACCACTTGCTCTGTTGAAGATCGGCTCGGCTCATAAAAGGTTGCACGGCTTCTTGCTTGATGGGTACTCGGGATCTTGGCTTTTGATTGGAATTAGGGTTAGGGTTTCACACAAATCCTCTCACTAGATTTGTGGAAGAAGAAGATGAAGAGAGTAAAATGAAGAAGTATCTAAGTTTGGATAATGGATCCAAGTATCAAGTATATCCTTTACAAGTGAGCCTAGGGTCTTATTTATAGATCTCCCAAACCCTAAGCCTTTGAGTTCCCTCCAAAAATTTGTTGAAAGACTTCTAGAAAGAGTTTGTTAGGCTTAGCTTAGGGTTTAAGCTAGGGTTTAGGGAGAAGGTTCTAGAATGATAGGCTAGTTTAGTGTAGATCCCAAAGTTCGCTGATCTGGCAGAAGTCTCTGGAGTCTTCTGGAAATTGGAGTGTCCTTTTGAAGTGTAGGAGCTGATCTAAGAGTTTTGCACCAAAAATGAGGAGCTAATTCCTTGAACCCACCGCGGATCCGTGGCTCAAGCAGGCTTATGCCGCGGATCCGCGGCTGTCTTTGGGGCTTGGGCCTTGGGCTTCCTGGTATGGTCTTGGAACAACATTTGTAGCTTAATCTGATGTGTTGATTTGTATTTTCCCTTTTGGATTTATACCAGATCTGAAATCATTGAGTTGGCGTAAAGTTTGATCGGTACCGTATAAATTTTGGCCTTTCTTCTGGATTTTCCTGCATAGATCTCAAAACAAGTGTTGCGCAATATAGAGATAATGCGATGCCATGAAATGCAGTCAATTTCCTTCATAGTGTCGGTTTTAGAGTTTAATACATGTAATCTGATATTTTGTGACAGCTTTGCTAATATGTAAAATATGAATGCCGAACACTTCTATCTGGATGCAAATGATGAGGAAATTGCCGGCTAAAATATGCATTATATTCGACTAATCAGTCTGCAACGGTATCCTGTTTGGAACTCTTCCAACTTATCGCCCCTCCATTGAGGGTAAATACAAACCCAGAGATAGATTTGCTGTCGTCCTTATCGCTCTGGAAGCTCGAATCGGTAAAGGCCTCCATTTGGAGATCTCCATTACCATACACCAAGAACAATTCTTTAGTCCTTCGTAAGTACTTAAGAATGTTCTTCACAGCTGTCCAGTGATTCTCCCCTGGGTTGGATTGAGACCTGCTTACAACACTAAGTGCATAAGCTACATCTGGGCGTGTACACAACATCGCATACATTATAGATCCTACTGCTGAAGCATAGGGTATAACGCTCATGCGAGCTCTCTTCTCATCGGTCTTTGGGCAAGAGTCCTTGGAGAGAGTGACCCTATGGCAAGCGGGTAAGGCACCCCGCTTGGAGTCTTCTATACTAAACCTTTTTAGGATGGTGTTGATGTACCTGGTTTGGGACAATCCCAATAACCTTTTGGATCTATCCCTATAAATCCTTATGCCCAGAATGTATGTGGCATCACCCAGGTCCTTCATGGAGAACCTTAGTGATAAGAAAGATTTGACCGACTGTAGCATAGGAATATCATTTCCTATCAGAAGAATGTCGTCCACGTACAATACGAGGAATGTGACAGCTCTCCCTACAGCCTTCTTATAAACACAAGGTTCATCTGGATTTTTGATGAAATCAAACTCTTTGATGACATCATCGAAACAGATGTTCCAACTCCGTGATGCCTGCTTTAACCCATATATGGATTTAAGCAATTTACATGCTTTCCCGCTGCTCCCACTGTCAATGAAGCCCTCTGGCTGATCCATATAAACTCATTCTTCTAAATTTCCATTTAGAAATGCTGTTTTAACGTCCATCTGCCAGATTTCATAGTCATAATGAGCAGCAATAGCAGGTAGGATCCGAATGGATTTAAGCATGGCTACGGGAGAAAAGGTCTCGTCATAGTCCAAACCTGGTCTTTGACGAAAACCCTTCGCCACAAGTCTTGCCTTATAGGTCTCCACCTGCCCATCTACACCAATCTTTCTTTTAAAGATCCATTTTCACCCCCACAGGCTTTACCCCAGGGGGTACAACGTTCAAAGTCCATACTTCGTTGGTGTACATAGACTCCATTTCGGATCTCATGGCATCCAGCCACTTCACAGAGTCTCCACTCGTGATAGCTTGCTGGAAACTGGTAGGATCATCATCATCCATGATGCAATCTTCTCCGTCACCATCAATGAGGAAACCGTAGTACCTCTCCGGTGGGCGAGAAGTCCTACCAGACCTACGGAGTGGCCGAGGTTCCTCAGTTTCTATTGCAACAACCGGTTCAACCAAGTCTTCATTTGTAGTTTGTGTCTCTAGAACCTCTTCTAAATCCACCACCTTACCATCATCTTTATCTGTGAAAAACTCTTTTTCCAAGAATGTGGCATACTGAGAAACAAACACTTTTTGTTCCTCTTTGTGGTAGAAAAGATATCCATAAGAATTCTTTGGATACCCCACAAAGTTTCACATGACTGACCGTGTCTCGAGTTTGTCCGGATTTTGCTTTTTAATATAGGCCGGGCAACCCCAAATCTTAATTCTCTTAAGAGATGGTCTCTTCCCATGCCATATCTCATATGGTGTGGTAGATACGGCTTTGGTTGGAACCATGTTCAGTAGAAATGCTGCAGTCTCCAATGCATGCCCCCAAAATGAGATGAGTAACTCAGCATCACTCATCATGGAATGGACCATATCTAATAGGGTCCGATTCCATCGTTCAGACACACCGTTGTGCTGTGGTGTGTATGGAGGAGTGAGCTGAGAGAGAATCCCATTCTCTTTTAGGAAGTTTGCAAATTCTGTACTGAGGTACTCTCCACCTCGATCTGATCGAAGCATCTTGATACTCAAGCCGGTTTGTTTTTCTACTTCTTGTTTATATTCAGTGAATTTCTCGAAATCTTCGGATTTGTGCTTTAATAAAAATACATGACCGAATCTTGAGAAATCGTCAGTGAAAGTAATGAAGTAAGAAAAACCGCCTCTAGCCTGTGTAGACATTGGCCCACATACATCACTATGTATGAGTCCTAAGAGCTCGGTAGCTTTTTCTCCGTGTCCGGTAAACGGAGTTTTGGTCATTTTACCCTTGATACAAGACTGGCAAGTCGCATAAGATTTATATTCAAAAGAGTTTAAATATCCATCTTTGTGTAACTTGTTTAGTCTTGTTTCGTTAATATGACCAAGTCTACAGTGCCAAAGAAAAGCTTCATTTATTTCTGAAAGTTTTCTTTTATTAGTGTGTTGTATGCTGAAAACTGTGTGTTGATTTAGGACGTATATCCCGTTATTGAGTGTACCATACCCAACCAACATTTGATTCAGGTGAATGTTCATAACATTGTTCTGCAATACAAAATTATATCCTTCATTGTATAACAAAGAAACAGATATTATATTACAAAGTATACTTGGTACAAAATAACATGGGTTCAAAACCAATATACACCCAGATGGCAACCCCAAGTGATACTCTCCCACTGCGACTGTATGTACATTGGAACCATTTCCAACGCGGAGAGTATGGTCACCTGTCTTCAAAACCTTGCTATTTCTCAGCCCCTGCATAGAATTGCAAATGTGAGAACCTGAACCGGTATCTAATACCCAGGAAGCAGAGTTTATTGAAAAACAGTTTTCTGTCACAAACACACCTGAAGCGGAAGCATCCCCATGCTTCTTCTTGAGATTCAAGTACTCCGTACAGTTGCGCTTCTAATGTCCTGCTTTGTGTCAATGAAAACATTCACCTTTCCCCGAGTCTCCAGCTTTGGACTTTTCCTTTCCCTTCACCTTTTTAACTCCACCCTTAGAATTGGTGGGCTTCTTCTTTTTCTTTCCCTTGGCCTTAGCCTTTAGGCGAGAAGAGGAAGATTGTCCAACAGTCATAACGGGAGTTTTCACTGATTTCAGTGTGCTCTCTGCACTCCTTAACATATTAAGGAGTTCAGGTAGTTCCCTCTCCATGTTGTGCATGTTGAAGTTAACTATGAATTGAGCAAAGGTGGAGGGGAGGGACTGCAGAATAATACCCGTATATTGTTCATTGTCCATCGTCCATCCAAGGTCCTCAAGCTCTTCTATAAGAGCTATTATCTTCAGAATATGGTCTCCTACCGGTGTGCCAGGGGCCATTCGCATCTGAAACAATTTCTTTGATGCTTCGTATCGTAATACTCGGGATTGCTCTCTATACAACTCCTTTGTATGGAGGAATATGGTTTGAATGTCCATATTCTCGTGCTGCTTTTGATGTGTGTTGTCCATCGATGCAAGCGCGAGGCATTTGGCCGTGGCACAGTCAGCATCCCATATCTTGCGGACTTCAATGTCCGCAACTGAGGATTTTGGACCTGGGACGGGCGGGGCTGAAGCCGTGAGGACATATGATACTTTATCATAAGTCAAGGCAATTTTCATATTCCTTAGCCAGTCTTTATAATTGGTCTCATTCAGTTTGTTTTTATCTAGTAGGATCTTGAGTCCAGTCATTGGTATCTGCCATTAAGAGAGAGAAAAGAATACGCTCAGCGAAAGCTCTTGCAAAGATCAGATTGGTTATTATCTTGTCTAATCGATGTTTCCCACTGCTTTAATCGAGTTTTTCTTTCAAACCTTAAAAAGAAAACTAGCCAGGATTAATTACAGTCTACAACTTCGCTAACCGTTCAGCCAGGCCAGTGTCGGTACTTGAGGGAGGTTCCCCGTGCTTTCGTACGGACCTAATTAAAGTAAACCTCGTTTTCCCAGAGGCGTAGCCCCGTTAACACCTTTCTAGACACCTAATGAGTTAGCTAATTGTAAACTGCAAAACTTTCCTGGGAGCAACTATTGCCCACAGTGGGATCGGGATCCAACCATCACATGGAAGGTATGCAATCTCATTGCAAATTTCAACTATTGAAATTCCTGATATGCTTTTTACCCCTAGTACTTATGACCTTAACTATGGTCAACAAATCATAAGTACCAGTCAAGTTCTACCCGTCATTTCTTGATTAATTAGACCCACCCATATGACCCTTAACTATGGTCAACAAAGTCGTATGAATGTCCTAATTAATCTGCATCATATGCAGTGTAGGAAGACATCACTTAGCTACCGTACACTACGCCTTAACTAAAGTCAACAAACGTAGCACAAATACTAAGTACTCTACTTCCTAAAATGACGGAGGGTTGCGGATGATTTTTAAGAAAATCTTTAACGCTTTGAACTTGATATCGTTGTAGAATCAAATGGTTTTCAAAAGGAGTGGCTTAAGCTCCGCAGTTTTGAAATGTAGCTTTTTCATAAAGAGCCGAGTGGTTTTCAAATCCGATTCTACAACATCTTTTTAGGTTTATTTTCTTTACATTAATCATATTAATGTAATCCCATCATTTAAGTCCTTAAGCCAATCACAGAAAAGAAACAAAAATAACACGTACGCTTATGCCATCCGCATTCGCCACAATGTTCCGTTATGCACCGTTAGGTTACTTAACTAACGGCATACCGGGACGGGACTAGCGCGGGTGTAAAACATAAGCAACGTCTACTATATATCTCATATATAATATATCATTCGTCTCAGATATCTCAGAACACAGGCAACAGAAACATATATATATAATGTGGGATATACTAGGACGTCCGTATTTAGTATTTAGCCAATAATAGAAAATACGGATTCCACAGTCGCGATGAATAGCCAAGCCCACACCCCTAGACCCCTACGGGAGCGGCAAGCGACCCTACCAATCCTAGAGTTTAGGAGACCCGGTCTCGACTCCTCGAGATGGCCTCCTACTGAACCCCAGAACCCGTTCACTTGTGCTCCTCTCCTTGGGTCTATCATAATGCGGAAAAGTAAATAATATACAACACTGGTGGCATCAACCTCAACCCGGAAGTGACCCGAATAAAAGAATATTACATTACATTTGAATTTTACATGAATGAAAAATAAAACTCTCATCTCACATAACCCCCCCCCCCGGCTATTCAATCGCGACAATCCTGCATATCATTTCTCAGCAACACATAATATCATATATCATCAACGTAAGTAAGTATGCGTACCCCAATTGTCGTTGATGTATAGCAACGAAACCGGCGATATCGACATACTACACTTACGGTCACAGAAAAGAAAGTGTAAAATTGCAATATCTGGAATCCACATTCGCTTTAGACATCGTAAATGCGAAATATCACATACTTCGTATTTCATGTCTAGTAATATGAATTCCACACATTGCATCACATTCCAGATAAATAGACAGTATTAAAGTTTTCGAACGAATGATCAAATACCCAAAATTCCCTAAAGCTCAACACTTGAGCGGAGTTCAAAAACCCAGAGTGTGACACAGTAGTAGCGGTCCAGCCGTAGAAGGGTCAAGCCAACGCCTCACATGTGGCACGCCGTACTGCCCCAAACCCTAAGGTTCAAAAGGCAGTTCAAGACGGTCACATAATCGAGTTAAGGTTTGTTGTCTTCTAGAGGGTCCACCACAAAAAAACTTGCACGTATTTTCGAAAGATTTAAACCCCGTGAAAAAGTGAGTAAATGATACTTGTTCGAACAATTCAATACTTTCTAAATTACCCGGAAAAAAGCACGAAATTAAAATTCCGATCGAATCACCGAGTCCAAAACTATCCCCAGAAAATACCACACTAGATTCAGATTAAAAATACCTAAAAATATATACATACAGTTATAAACATTACTGTATAAAAACGAGTCATCATCTCTTATGTACGGCCGCGGTTCCGCGGTGGTATTTACTGTTCATGTCCTCGTGTTTCACAGTAGTGCTTAGATTTCCCTGCTGTATTTTTTACATATTTTTAATTCTAGAAAAACCACAGTTTCAAAAATTGTCCAGAGAGGGTTCTAAAAAACCGTATTTCGGTTCGATCAGAGTTTTTACTTCGCTAAAGTGTCGCCTAATGTTCTAGGTCGGCTCTGATACCAATGTTAGGTTTACCTAGCACCCTATGAAAGGTTTGGAAGCATCACATGTCTCAAAGATTAAATTTTTAGAGTGCTAAGTGAACACACAAAGAATCAATCCTAGAAAATTAGGGTTTCATAACTTTAATCAACATCACAAGCAACAAAGGCTAGGGTTTTGAGAGTACAACCTTTGTAGCTCCCTACGCTAGACTCCTTGGCAACTTGAAGGTTGGAGAAGGGTTCGCTTGAGGTCTTCTAGTGTCCACGACGATCCACCCGAAGCTCATTTGTCCAAGCTTACAACTTCACTTTATCAAGAGAAAGAAATGAAGCTAACATTCTAAACAAGTGGGCAAAACTTGTGTAGAATGATGTTGTGGTGGCTTTTCTCACTTCAAAAACCTAACTTGATGAGTATTTTGCTCACTACAAAAGTCTAGAGAGCAAAACAAGAAGAAGGAGGAAGATGATGGCCTTTTTTTTGAACAAGAGTGAAAGATAATCTCATATGAAGAAAATGGAAAATATATGTATATATATTTTTCACCCTTCATCTCAAACCATGATTATATTATATGAATATTTATTTCACTTGAGTTAAAACAAAAGAGGAAGATTAACTCATGGTTAAGAAGTAGGTGAGCATGGTTAGTTGAAGAAGAGTGTAGAATCAAGACCATGAATTATCCTTTTCTTTCTCTTGATAAAGAAGAACCAGATAGCATACTATCATGTCGAGCAAGAATGTACACTGAATATATATATACATGTACAGATACATCCACTATCATATAATGGCCTCTAGGGCATTCATATATCCAACAGCGCCGCCTCTTGAGTTTTGAACAGAGCTTTGCTCTTTTATTAGGGAAACAAATGCCCCCACCGTTGCGCTCACGTGGCCCGCACGTGAGTGCAGCGGTAGTGCCTTTCCCACCGTTTGATTTTCTTGGAAGTTGAACCGTCTCCTATGCCTATAAGTAAGGTCTTTAGCCCTTGAGATGACTACTGTTCATCTTCCCTAACCCTCTTCTTTCTCTGAGAATTTAATTCTCTTTCCAAAGCTCAGATCTCTATCCAAGGAAACTCTTTTAGAGTCAAAATTCTGTCAAAATTTGGTAAGAATTATGACCAAACTCTTAAAGGAATCTCTTCATGTCTTAGGGTTTTAACCTATTAACAGAGCTTTGCTCTTCTCTTATAACGATCTCTTAGAGATCTCAAAAAAAGGAAACTTTTTTTTACTTGATTAGATCGGAGATCTTAAAGATCTTTTAGGGTTTTTACCCTGTTAGAAAGCTTTGCTTTTGAGGGTTCCGGGATGTTATCCTATTATTCTACAGAGCATGGCTCTGAAAAATTTTGGGAATTTTATTCCCTCTCTAATTTTCTTAACATATTTGAAATCTGTTTGCAAAACACAGTTCTCGAGGGAGTTTAACTCCCGAGTCCAATGATGTTTTCTCATTAAATGAGAATCCTTTTGGATTCTGTTTTTAATGAGTGACTGCCCCATCATTGACGGGGTATCACCTTGATTTTGTGGGGCCCCTGTCCTATTTTATATTTTATTATTTTTATTATTTTTTTTGAACTGTGGTGCAGTACAATTTTAAGTGACAAAGAATGTTAAGGCCTTAATCATTGCGTTAATAGCTGACTCCTCCCTTTTTATGAAGCTACTATGGCTTCCTATTCCTCTTTTCCCTTCATACGTTCGGAAAGCGCTTTTGCCGACGCGTCCGTAGATCGGGAAGTCTTCGCGCTTATTAAGGATCATGACCCAGAGCAAAAATCTCTTCATCTGTGGGGGTCATGGTATAGTCAGATTATTCGGGGTTGGCGCAGTTTTTCTTGTGCAGCACCTTCGGAGTCAATCCCAGCGATTCATTACGTTGATCCGCCTCAAGTGACTTACGCCGTAGAAGAGGTTAACTGGACCTCAGAAGGTCGTCTTCAGCCTTCCATGGCGTCGATACCTGTACAGCCACCAATGGCCTTGGACATTTTGGGGCGACGCATATGCCAAGAAGAGTCGCGCCCTTGGGGGCAAGTTTATATGATATGATTGACACCCCGTCATTCGGCCAGCTATCTACAGTGGGCCCGGTATATCCTGTCGGCCAAGAAGTCGCTGGTATTAAAGTCCGGGTTGTACCCCGCAATCTACGCGTCTCTTTTTCATTACTACGCTCCCCATGTTTGGTGGATCAAGTCTTTCTTGGAACAATGGAACTTCCCGACCCATACCTTTCTCTTATCAGATCGGGAAGTTTCGATTTCATTGGAAGAGTTTGCGGAGATCTCCGGCTTACTCCTTAGAGGGGAGTACTATAAGGAGATACTTCCCCCCGATGAGTACATCTTTGCCACTAAGTCAGTGGTAATGGGCCTTACCTCGGAGAACGCTGTTCAACATGAGTTCCCCAGCCTGATAAAGGTGTTGAACATGTAGGAGAATTTATTCCTGGAGTCTGGCGGGCATGGGGTTAGCTTCGTAGATTTTATCGCCCGCTTTCTTCGTCCGGAAGTTCTGTCTAAGCAGGCCGCAAAATTCGCTAAACTCGACGACCCGTTCGGGTTTGGTTTAGATAACTTGCCGACGGTAGAAAAGGATCTAAATAATTTCTTTATTCCGGACACTCCAATTGTCCCCTTTATGGCGATCGTTGTTCCAGATGTTGACGAAGAGACGTTCTTTTTGGGGTTCATTGGCCTGTGGCTGAGTTGGTTCGCGCTTCCGATGCACCCCCGCTACATGAGGCCATCTGTTTTTTATCCGGCTCATTGCATCGTCACAGGGACGTGCGTGGCCTTTGGGATCGTGGGGTTAGCTCATCTATACCACGACCTGAGTTTAGCAGCTGACACTACTCAACCGGGGGTAAAGCCCGTGTATCTTCCATTGCATTACTTCACATCATGGATCGAGATGCACGTGCTGGGTGCCTTTGGTGTTCACAAACGATCCCGATTCTACGAAAGCTACAACTTCCTCCAGGTCATGCATTTAGTTGACGCTTTTGCTCCAGACCCGTCACAGCGAGAGGCTCGGCGATTGCTCCTTCGACCACACATGGTTGGGGACAGTATGACCTTTGTCGATAGAGTCTTGACTATCGGCAAAGAATCCACCAAGGTGGTCCAACCATTGCATGATACTTTTAAGGATGGGGTTTCCGTGTTGAGGGCCCGGGAGGTCATGCACCTGTACTCTATCAAGCCGGGCTTCCTAGTGTTTAGACAGAACGCCTCGGTGCTGTTCATGAGGTACAACCCACACTACTTCATTAAAAAATTGGGTTATAATCAGGGTGTTCCTCTTGAGGCGTTTTTAGTCGTGCCGGTTGCTATGGAGGACGGTATTCGCAGCGCGATGCATCATTTTATGCGATTAAATATGGGGTCCCATTTCCTAGTTAGCGAGCTGAGCTATGTGTTGAAAGCTTCGAATGCTCACATGGCGTGGTACCAGCATGCGACGTGTGTTGTTGTCAGGAAGGAGAAGCGGCTGTTACTCGGTCACAAGGATGCCGTCTCAGTCGGCAATTCAGCGGTCCCTTTGGAGCGATGAGCAGCTGTTCGCCCTTCTTTAAGAGAAATCACTACGGCTATAGTCCCTCGAGCTTTTCCTGACAAGCTTCGGCCGGATGTTCCCGCGACTGCGGTAGCCACGACATCCCCGGAATCGGGCATTCTTTGAGAGATTGGGACCCGCCGTCCGAAGAGGCCTGTCAAGCGAAAGCTTTTATCGTCCGTTGTTGGTGCCAGTTCGCAGAAGAAAAAGAAATCTCTATTCTCTGCTGATGTCGTATTCGGCCAGGAGCCCCATGCTCCCTACAGTGAGGGCTTGTGTGAATATGGCACCAATGAGGGTTTGTTTGACACGCCTGCAACTGATATTGATTTTCAGGCTGCCCTCGCAGCTTCCGAGCGACTGGCTCGCGAGGAAGCAACATTGGCCTCTATTGCGGAGTCGGGTATACTTCATTTACATTCTTCTGCATCTATTCCTTCTCCCCTTATTATGCTTTATTAATGCTCTTTTCTTTAACATGCATTTTTGCCAAAGAAGCTCTCGCGGCTTGCCTCAAGACGTTTGAGGAGGAAGAGAGGCTTCGCGCCACCTTGGGTCTTGGTATAATTCGCTTCACTACAACTTTGCTCTTTTAGTTCCTTTTATTCACGGTCTAACTCTTTTCCTTATCTTGCTGCAGGGACTACTAAAACCCAGGTTGTTCCAAGTGTAATTCTAATCCTAGGCGGTGACGCAGAAAAGCTTCCAGAGCCACCGATTAAGACCGAGGCCATCCCAAAGTCACCATAAGAGGCGTTGTTGCAGCAGCCGATAATGGACGCCGTAGCGGCTCCGGAGGCAGAGCTCAGTTCGAACGACGACGTCCCCCTGTCGGAAGTTTTAAGGAGGTCGGTTCTCACGGCTCAGGATGAGAGGACGCACAAAAAGCATGTGGCAAGGGAACGCGTTGTTGTCTTGGGCGTGGGTGCAGGCTCAAGCAATGTTCCGCCTGCTGACATTCCTTCGGTGGACATTCCTTTTGCCCTGTCTACTGCCCATAGACAGGTTGTGCGTGTAGCTCGTGAAGAGAGAGAACGACTACTTTAAGGTAGAACAACGTGCGGTCCTTAATAATAGTTCCTCCCTCCTGTCTATTTATTTAACATACGCATTTTTATTCAAAGGACCAAATTTGGATGACGGCGTGATAGGTGAAGCGCCGGCAACTAAAGAGCATGAAGCGTCCAATCTTTCTCTGGACTCTGGGATCATTCCAACTGCCGCTCTTCCCCCTGTGGATCTTTAATATCGGCGGGTGACACATGTGTTACGACAGCCTTTGTTAGATATAGTGCCCTCAGAGTCAATTATTGGATCACAGGCACGTGATTGCAATGATTGAGGGAGGACCTATGCCGGTAGGACAGTCTTACTCAAGATGATAGTATGCTATCTGGTTTATCTTTATCATCGTGTACTGCTTTAGGTGACTTTACAGGTCGCTATTACATGTTGATAGAGCCCCTAGGATTCTTGCTTGACTGCCAGCAGTATGAGAGCGATCATATATATGGGAGCTGGGGTCTATAAGCACATCCTTAAAAGGTCCCTAGTCGTGGGAGTTTCAAGACAGGGCATCGATTCTCCAGAGTAGACTAGTGTATACAGTCGAGACCCCGACGAGGGGCAGTGGCCGGTCTCACAAGCCACTGGTGTCAGTTGGTTCACCTAAGATGTATACAGGTGCTCATTGGGTTATGAGTACACCGGACAGGACTCGCCAGGAACATGCTAGTTGGTCTTATACCTGACGCCAGATAGCAGTTCCCTGGTGACATGTGTACAGGTTAGTTCATCGACCTGAGATCGTCATTTGTCTCGTGTGAGTTCCCACTGTACTTTGATTACTACCCTACCACGCTCAAAGGAGACGTGTAAACAGGTTTTAGTTGGGTACAGTCCCGAGCCACATGGAGGCAGTGAGTGGATCTTCAGGGGTTCGTCTCTCCCGGTATTGGGGGTGAGGTCGCGCTGTGTCTAGGAGAGCCATTACACAAAGTCCTTGGCCAAGGCAGGAGATTTATTGGTAGGTATTTCAGTAGTATCTCAGGGTGTTCTGGGCTACACTCCGACACGACTTGTACCGCTTTTGGGGGTCTAACTTTTACCAACCCCCTAGGCCCGCCATGCGATGCTCATAGACGAACGGACCGGACTGTACGGATATTGTCACTGACAGGCTCAGTAGGGTGTCAGGATGAGTTCGCTCATCGACGTCCCTTTTGGTCAATACCTGGTAGCCCGTTACGTATAGGCTAATACCTCTGACGTGCTAGTGGTTAAATCCACAGCCAAAATATTGACGAGTCTTTAGAGCCCCCCACAAACCCGTTTTCTCAAGTTTCGAGCGAAACGCTGTAGAGGTCGTATGGAGATATGGCAGGGTTCGATCAGATACGTGCGGTATTGCACGGATCGTGATCGGACGATTTTTACTAGCGGGCTTTGGTTTAAGCCGGATCCTAGTATTAGACAGTGTAGTTTTTGTCTCTTTGCATTTGTGTTCAGTGGGAATACAAATGCGGACATGTATATGCAGTCGCGGGGATTTCCTGTAATTTATTACGGGATCGGTTTTCTGGAGTTGCCAGTTTGCATTCCGTTCCGGCCAGTTTTCCTTTGTTCCTTCACGGCCGGATTCTTCTGATGGAGGGGCTAATTTGCAGTTTTGCAAATTAGCAATTGTGGAGGGTTCTTTGTGGCTTTTGGTTGTTATGATAATACAAGCATCTTTGCTTTTTCTTCCATCATTTCTTTAGCATTAATTATGATGGTTTTGTGATGAGGATTGTTTTGAGAATTGATGTGAGGCTTGCTTTTTGTGTTGTGGTCACCATTCCCTTTTACTACACTCACCTCCCTTCATGGTTTTGGATCTCTCTCTCATTTCTTTTCTTATGGCCGGCCACACTTTTGAGGGGAGTGATATACTTTTGTGTGTGAGGATTATTAGTAGATATTCATTGCAAAGAAAAATCCTCTTGCTCATTTTTCCTCTTGCTCATCTTTCCTCTTCCCTCCATCAAAGTATGGCAACTTCATACCCGTATTGAGACAAACCATCCTACACTTCATCTACAGCATCCTTGGGCACGTCGGCTCGCCAACTTCGTGCCCGAGTTGCCTCGGTCCAGAGGTGGAAGCCCGTAAAAGAACCCGGCGATGTGGTGCCCGTTCCGACGAGGAGATGAATACCGGAGATTCCGCGAGGAGATCGGAGTGGAGGCCGAAGACCGAAGAACACGGATCGCTCGGTATAGCTTCCTTCCCTTTTTCTAGTTTGCTAGAGTTAGGTTAATGGCCCGATCCGGGATTTTAGTGCGCGGTGGTGCCGGTTTACAGTTTTAGAAAATTTTCGTTTCCGCTTTCTGGCGTCGGATTGACGGCCGGGGCGCCGCCGTGCACTTACAGCCTTGTCGAATCAGGTGATGAAGCTGTAGGCGTTGAATCTGCTCTCTCAATGGAAACCAAAGAAGCCGTCACAACTGGTGACGCTTCAGGCACGATTTCGGTTTTTAACTTGTCAAGTATTCCTTGGGTTATTATCTTTGAGTTTTTTAATCCTGCTAAGAGTCTCTGATGATATTTCCTTTGTCTTGAGCATAGGCGCAATAAACCCTGAAGTTGTACTGGTCACAGAATTACCGCCGACTGCTGCCTTGACTGTTACGATTCTTTCTGTGCCTCTCCGAGTTTTGGAAGGTAAGGGTTTCCCATTTAGCTTCTTTATTGTAGATACCAATTTTCTTTGCCTTAACCATATATTGTCGCAACCTTGCAGGAGTGCTCTTTGACCATTTGTACCAAGTGCTACACCCGCACTTTTCCTTCCAATCGAAAGTCGTTCCCTCTTTCAGCAGTGGTCAGTATATTCTTTGTTTAGCGTTTCTCCTTTTCATGAGTAAACTTTTTGCTGATGAGCCTTCCTTATATTGACCCCAGTATAACAGTTCAAAGGAGGGAGCGAAGGAACAACCAAGCCTCCGGAGCTCCCTGTTTTGCCACCTTCAATAGCTGGTATGGTAGATTCCGTCCCTCAGGTGTTTTCTTTGTCTTTCAAGTTAAAATCTAACCGTAATTTATTTTGCAGCGATTACACCGGCTTCAGCTCCTTTTGAGTCCCGCATTCCCATGCCCGCGGGGCCCTTTGCTTAACGTCCATCTTCCATGGGTGCAATGAATATGTAAGTCGATGTTCAACACCCCAATACTTGTGGGGAGGCGGAAATATGAATAACAATCTTGTTCTATGATCAAACATCGATTAACCGTATGAATCGTTTGCTAAACAAGTTTTAACAAAAGCTATAGAGTTCTAAACTACTATGTTAAGAGATTATACCAAACGGTTCTAGTCCTTCGTCTTAATGTTATCTACGGCCTCTTTGGATCTCCACGTCCTCTTCGGCTTTCTCCCGTGATAGACGATCCACCCGAGAACCCTAATCCAAGCTATAACCTCTAAACTTGAGGTTACTTAGTTTCTCTAGTTGCTAAATAGAGTAGCTAAGGTGATGTAGAGATAGGTTATGGAGTAATTAGTCTTTCCTAATCCTTGTTCTCAACTCATGAGGGTAGGATTAGGTTTGGTGAAGGAGAGAGAACTTGAAGAGAGAGAGTGAGAAGATGATAATGATAATAATATATGATAAAGAAAAAGCTTCTCACTTGATATATGAAACATAATGAATTATAAAGAAATGAATAATATGAGATTATTCATCATGTTTCAATAATTCAAGTGGGTGATTCATCATGTGAGTCATTAAGAAATTAATGATGCATTAATGATATGATGAATCACTCACAATGAGTCACTAATTCAATAAATGAGAATGCCACCTCTCTCTCCAAGTCATCACCTTCTAGAAGCTTCTCGGAAAATTACGATAACGCCCCTCTCATCCGTGAAAACACGGAAAAACTTTAGACTGTATAAATCCAATAACCTGATACTAGAATCTGGCTTAAACCAAAGCCTGCTAGTAAAAACTGTCCGAATGTCGTACGTGCGTTCAAACACGTATGCATCCGAACCTTTGTCGTAAAACCATACGACCTCTATATCTTTTCGCCTGGGTTTGGGAAATCTCTGTGTGGGACTCTAAAGACTCGACTACTACGCTGGCAGTGGGTTTAACCACAAACCGCAAGCGGCACTAGCTGTACGTAACGGTCCCCAGGTAGTTGTCGATAAGAAAGCTGATGAGGTAACCCATCTGAAATCTTACTGAGCCTGTCTGTGACAATATCCGCGCAGTCCGGTCTGTTCGTCTAAGAGTATCGCATGTATGGTCTAGGGAGGTGGTGGACGTCAGACCCCTAATAACCGTACAAGTCGTGTCGGTATGGCTCTATCACCATCCGAGAATCTACTGATCAACCTATCAGTAATTCTCAATCAGCCCTGGCCAGGGACTTATGGTAATGACCAACCGATCACCGTGCGATATCAACTCCCTATACCGGGAGAGACGAATCCCTAACAGTCACTCACTGCCTCCACGTGGCTCGGGACTGTGCCCAACTGAAACCTGTTTGCACGACTCCTTTGAGCCGTGGTAGGGTAATAATCAAAGCACAGTGGGAACTCACACGAGACAAATGATGACCTTAAGTCAACGGACTATCTGCACACATGTCACCTGAGAACTGCTATCTGACGTTAGGTATAATACCATCCAGTCAGTTCTCGGCGAGTCCTGTCCGGTGTACTCACACCCAGTGAGCATCTGTATACAATCTTAGGTGAACACCACCAATGGTTGAGGGACCAATCCATTGCCCCTCGTCAGGGTCTAGATATGTATACACTAGTCTACTCCGGAGTATTGATGCCCAATCTCGATACTCCTGCGACCAGGGACATCTAAGGGTGTGCCTATTGACTATCCAGCTCCCACTAGTATGACTGCCATCACAACGCCGGTAGTCAGACAAACACCCTATGGGCTTTATCAACATATATATATAAATACCAAGTAAAATATATCATACGTTAAGACAAAGTCAAACCAAATAGCGTACTATCATATCAAGCAAGACTGTCATGTACATACATATCCCAAGCATCCTATACAATGTAGGCCTCTAGGGCATATATATCCAACAATCTCCCACTTGCACTAAGGCCTATAATTGGCGCAATGAGTACCCACTGTCTCTACCAGATCCAGTTGCTTGCGTACCGCATGCCCAACATCTCAAAAAGCCTCTCGAACTGTACTTGAGGAATGGCCTTGGTGAATGGATCTGCCGTGTTGTCTTTTGTGTCTACTCTCCGTATCTCGATCTCCCGACGATCCACGATCTCCCTGATCAGGTGAAACCGCCTTAAGATATGCCTGGATTTCTGATGGGACCTTGGTTCCTTCGCTAAAGCTACAGCGCCATTGTTATCGCAATACAAAGGTATTGGATTGGCAATGGACGGAACCACCTGAAGTTCAGAAATGAACTTCCTTATCCAGACAGCCTCTTTTGCGGCTTCACTAGCAGCTATATACTCAGCCTCCATAGTTGAGTCTGCGACGGTATCTTGTTTGGAACTCTTCCAACATACCGCTCCTCCATTGAGGGTAAACACAAAACCCGAAATAGATTTAGAATCATCCTTGTCATTTTGGAAGCCAGAATCGGTAAAAGCCTCTACCTGGAGGTCCCTATTGCCGTAAATCAAGAACATCTCCTTAGTCCTTCTCAGGTACTTGAGAATGTTCTTCACCGCTATCCAATGTTTCTCACCTGGGTCCGATTGATACCTGCTTACCACACTAAGTGCGTAAGCTACATCTGGTCTGGTACATAACATCGCATACATTATTGATCCTACCGCCGAAGCGTAGGGTATAATGCCCATGCGAGCCCTCTCTTCATCAGTCTTTGGAGACATCTCTTTGGAGAGGGTGATTCCGTGACAAGCGGGCATATTGCCGCGCTTGGAATCTTCCATACTAAATCTCTTTAGTATAGTGTCTATATACCTGGACTGTGAAAGTCCCAATATCTTATTAGATCTATCTCGATAGATCTTAATGCCCAGAATGTATGATGCATTTCCCAAGTCTTTCATAGAGAATTTCTGTGACAAGAAGAGCTTTACTGATTGTAGTATAGGGATATCATTCCCTATCAGTAGTATGTCGTCGACATACAAAACGAGGAAGACTACTGCTCCTTCTACAATCTTCCTATAAATACATGGTTCATCTACATTTTTGATAAAGTCAAATTCCTTGACTGTTTCATCAAAGCAGATGTTCCAACTCCGCGATGCTTGCTTTAACCCATAAATGGATTTAAGCAATTTGCACACTCTTCCGCTGCTCCCACTGTCTAAGAAACCTTCTGGTTGATCCATGTAAACACTCTCTTCTAGATGTCCATTTAGAAAAGCTGTTTTTACATCCATTTGCCAGATTTCATAGTCATGGAAGGCAGCAATGGCAAGCATGATCCGAATGGATTTAAGCATAGCTACTGGTGAAAAGGTTTCATCATAGTCCAATCCTGGTCTTTGACGAAAACCTTTTGCTACTAGTCTAGCTTTGTAGGTTTCCACTTGTCCAAATATACCAATCTTCTTTTTGAAGATCCATTTGCACCCAACTGGTTTTACCCCAGGAGGAGCAACTTCTAAAGTCCATACTTTATTGGTATACATGGATTCCATTTCGGATCTCATTGCATCCAGCCACTTTACTGAGTCGCTACTTGTGATAGCCTGCTGAAAACTAGTAGGCTCATCATCATCGATGATGCAATCCTCTTGATCCCCATCAAGAAGAAAACCATAGTATCTTTCAGGAGGATGAGAAAGCCTACTAGATCTGCGGAGTGGCGTTGGTTCGTCATGTTCTATTGAAATCTGAGATTCTTCTAAGTCTTCGGTTGCAGTTTGAGGTTCTGGAATTTCTTCCAGTTCTACCGCGCTCCCACTAATTTCTTTTGCAAGAAATTCGCTTTCTAAGAAGACAATGTGACGAGCGACAAACACCTTTTGTTCTTCAGTGTGGTAGACCATGTACCCCCTTGAATGCTTGGGGTATCCTACAAACTTGCATAAAACCGATCGTGCTTCGAGCTTGTCCGGATTATGCTTTTTAACATATACCGGACACCCCCATATCTTGATATATTTGAGATATGGTCTCTTCCCACACCACATTTCATATGGAGTGGTAGGTACAGACTTAGTTGGAACTCTATTTAATAGATATGCGGCTGATTCTAGAGCAAATCCCCAGAAGGAAAGTGGCAACTCAGCACTACTCATCATTGATCGCACCATATCTAATAGCGTGCGATTCCTTCTTTTTGATACACCATTATGCTGAGGTGTATAAGGTGGAGTAAGCTGAGATAGTATTCCATTTGCTTTCAAGTATTCAAGGAAACTGGTACTTAAGTATTCTCCACCTCAATCAGATCGAAGTGTCTTGATGCTTTTACCAGTTTGTTTCTCTACTTCATTTTTATACTCCTTAAACTTCTCAAAAGCCTCGGATTTATGCTTTATTAAGAACACATGTCCATACCTAGAGAAGTCATCAGTAAAAGTGATGAAGTAGGAGTGACCACTTCGTGCATGTATAGACATCGGACCACATACATCACTGTGTACTAGTCCCAAGAGTTCAGTGGCTCTTTCTCCGTGTCCGGTGAACGGAGATTTGGTCATTTTTCCTTTGATACATGATTGACAAGTTGCATATGATGAATATTCAAACGGATCTAGATATCCATCTTTATGTAACTTAGTCAACCTTGTTTCATTTATATGACCAAGTCTACAATGCCATAGGAAGGCTTGATTCGAATCTGGAGCCTTTCTTTTACGCGTGTTTTGAATATTGAAAATTTGTGGTTGATTAAGTATGTATATGCCGTTTTCCAGTGTGCCATACCCAATCAGTTCTTGATTTAGGAGAATGTTCATGACATTTCTTTCAAGCACAAAATTATATCTTTTATTAGACAACAAAGATACTGATATAATATTACACAACATACTGGGAATACAAAAACAGCTATACAATACCAAAATGTGTCCACTATTCAACCCTAGGTGATATTCCCCTATTGCAACTGCATCTACATGCATTCCATTGCCCATCCGGAGAGTCATATCACCTGTCCCCAGTACTCTACTATTTCTCAGATCCTGCAAAGAATTACAGATGTGAGAACTAGAACCGGTATCAAGTACCCATGAAGTAGAGTTAACTGAAAGACAATTTTCGATTACGAACACACCTGAAGTAGAAGCAACAGCTTGCTTCATGTCCTTGGCTTTGAAGGCCTGACAATCCTTCTTCCAGTGCCTCTGCTTGTGACAATAGAAACACTCGTTCTTTTCTGTCTTCACCCTTCCTGCCTTGTTCGTTCCCTGCACCTTCTTGACCCCACCCTTCGGTTTGGTGGCTTTCATCTTCTTCTTCCCTTTAGCTTTCGCTTTAGATTTAGAAGAAGATGATTGGCCAACATACAGAACGGGGGTCTTCTCCTTTTTCAAGGAGGTCTCTGCTACCCTCAACATATTGAGGAGCTTTGGAAGATCCGCTTCCATTTCGTGCATGTTGAAGTTCAGCACGAACTGAGAAAAGGTGTGGGGAAGGGACTGCAAAATTAAGTCGATATACAAATCGTTCTCTAGCACGCATCCCAAGTTTGCGAGTTCCTCAATGAGGATGATCATTTTGAGGACGTGCTCTCCAACAGGCGATCTTGGAGCTAACCTCATCTGGAAGAGTTTCCTTGAGGTTTCGTACCTCGCGATACGGGAGTGTTCACCATACAATTCCTTGCAATGGAGGAATATGGATGCAATATCCATACTCTCGTGCTGTTTCTGGAGTTCATTATTCATGGACGCCAGCACGATACACTTAGCTCGCTCACAGTCTAGATCCCAGGTTTTACGAACTTCCTTGTCCGCAACTGAGGAATCTGGTCCTGGGATAAGGGGAGGAACAGCGGTGGTAACATATGCAACTTTGTCATAAGTCAGCGCAATATTGACGTTTCTTAGCCAATCTTTATAGTTCTGCCCGGTCAGTATATTCTTTTCAAGTAATAGTTTTAGTCCAGTCATGGTAGCTGCCAGAGAGAGAGAAAAGAAAACACTCAGCATATGCTCTTGCAAGTTTAGATTGGTTAATATTTTATCTAAACAGGATGGCTCCCACTGTTTCCTCAAATCCTTCTTCAAAACCTAAAAGAAGAACTAGTCAGGATTTAATCACACGTCACAATACTTGCTTAACCTTTCAGCCAGGCTGGTGTTGGTACTTCGAGGGAGGTTTTCCAACGCTTTCGCGAAGTTCCTTAATTAAAGAATCTCTTTTCCCTGGAGGCGTAGCCCCTCTAACACCTTTCTAGGCACCTACTTGGTTTATAGCATTGATTGTTAAGTGAGAGAAATTCCCGAGAGTAATCCTACTCATCAGTGGGATCGGGATCCAACTATCATTGTATGATGCCCTAGATGGAAGCCACTATAGTCACCACACTCCAGAAGGTAAGCTAAATCTGCAAGTTTCCTTTATGTTTGAAACTCCCGATGTGATTTTTACCCCAAGCTCTTATAGATCTTGACGTAGGCCAACAAGTCATAAGACGCAAGTCAAGTTCTACCCGTCATTGTCCTGATCAATTTAAATACATCGTACAAGCCCTTGACGTAGGCCAACAAGGTGTACGTCTGTATTAAACTAATGCATCTATCTATGCAACAAATAGGCACACACACTGCTACCATACACTATGCCTTGACATAGGCCAACAAGCATAGCATGAATACGATGTGCTGTCTATCTGAAACGACGGAGGGTTACGGCTGGTTTTTGGCAAAAAACCGTTAACGTAGTGAACTTGATTTGATCGAAGGAACTATGATAGCTTTTATTTAAAGGAGTGGTTTAAGCTCCGCATTTAAAATTTTGTTTTTTCAAGAAAACCGAGTGGTTTTTAGAAATTGTTCCAACGATTCAGTTTAGGTTTTATTTTGTTTGCATTAATAATAATGCGTCCCATCTTTAACCTATCATTACAGATAACAACGAAAATACGACGTCCTCTTATGCCATCCGCATTCGCCACGGGGTCCCGTCATCACCCGTTAGGTTACTTAACTAACGACAGAGCGGGGGCTGGGCTAGCGCGGGTGTAAAACATAAGCGACGTCTAAATAGCTATCATATATAGATATTGTACATTCGTCAGACGCAATAATAGGCATTCCAGATCACAGATAAACAATATTGGATTTGCTAGCAATTCGCATTTCATTTGAGCCTGCAATGAAAGACGGATTACACAGTTGTGATGAATAGCCATTTTCCCACCCCAGACCCCTACGGGTACGGCAAACTACCCGCCAAGTACCAGAAGTGAAGCGGTCTGTCCCAACACTTCAAAATACCCGGTAGTTTGTGCACCCCACCTTGGGTCTATCCTAGGAGCAAAAACAGTAAAAAGAAATAATACAACGGTGGCTACAACCGCAACCTGGATGTGCCCCGCAAAATAATATTACAACTTGTTACATTTACATCAAATGAATTAATACAATAACCCATCACAAAACCCGGCTAATCGCTACAACAGTCCAATACAGTTTATATACACAAACAGTTAAAATCCATTTCAGAAATGTGCAACCCCCTGCCAACTGACATACTAGCAGTTAGGGGAGGTTTACGAACACATTATACAATCACAGATATAATCCAATATGCAAATACTGTACAATTTCGATCGATTAAACGCATTTAATATTGCTCCAATACTGCTCTGTAAAATTGAAACCTGAGCAAAATTAAAAAATACCAGAAAATACCAAATATCACAGGGGACCCACACAAGAAATTTGGGTTCATGACTCGGCAACTCGGCGGCGGAACCGCGGCGGATCGGTGGGATCCGCCGCGCTTCCGCGGCACTTTAGCCGAGTCATGGGCCTAATTTTCTTGGGTGTTCTCCTAGATGCTTTTCAAGCTTTCTGAACCTCCCTGAAAAATTTTTGGACTTCATTTAAATTTCGACAGAAACTTGACAGTTCGGGGTTTTCCGGTTTCGTTTTTTCCGTTCGAAATTCGTACAAATTTGCAAGTAAGTTAAATATTGTTTAGCTAGGCTCTGATACCACTGTAAGTCGATGTTCAACACCCCAATACTTGTGGGGAGGCGGAAATATGAATAACAATCTTGTTCTATGATCAAACATCGATTAACCGTATGAATCGTTTGCTAAACAAGTTTTAACAAAAGCTATAGAGTTCTAAACTACTATGTTAAGAGATTATACCAAACGGTTCTAGTCCTTCGTCTTAATGTTATCTACGGCCTCTTTGGATCTCCACGTCCTCTTCGGCTTTCTCCCGTGATAGACGATCCACCCGAGAACCCTAATCCAAGCTATAACCTCTAAACTTGAGGTTACTTAGTTTCTCTAGTTGCTAAATAGAGTAGCTAAGGTGATGTAGAGATAGGTTATGGAGTAATTAGTCTTTCCTAATCCTTGTTCTCAACTCATGAGGGTAGGATTAGGTTTGGTGAAGGAGAGAGAACTTGAAGAGAGAGAGTGAGAAGATGATAATGATAATAATATATGATAAAGAAAAAGCTTCTCACTTGATATATGAAACATAATGAATTATAAAGAAATGAATAATATGAGATTATTCAACTTGTTTCAATAATTCAAGTGGGTGATTCATCATGTGAGTCATTAAGCAATTAATGATGCATTAATGATATGATGAATCACTCACAATGAGTCACTAATTCAATAAATGAGAATGCCACCTCTCCCTCCAAGTCATCACCTTCTAAAAGCTTCTCGGAAAATTACGAGAACGCCCCTCTCATCCGTGAAAACACGGAAAAACTTTAGACTGTATAAATCCAATAACCTGATACTAGAATCTGGCTTAAACCAAAGCCTGCTAGTAAAAACTGTCCGAATGTCGTATGTGCGTTCAAACACGTATGCGTCCGAACCTTTGTCGTAAAACCATACGACCTCTATATCTTTTCGCCTGGGTTTGGGAAATCTCTGTGTGGGACTCTAAAGACTCGACTACTACGCTGGCAGTGGGTTTAACCACAGACCGCAAGCGGCACTAGTTGTACGTAACGGTCCCCAGGTAGTTGTCGATAAGAAAGCTGATGAGGTAACCCATCTGAAATCTTACTGAGCCTGTCTGTGACAATATCCGCGCAGTCCGGTCTGTTCGTCTAAGAGTATCGCATGTATGGTCTAGGGAGGTGGTGGACGTCAGACCCCTAATAACCATACAAGTCGTGTCGGTATGGCTCTATCACCATCCGAGAATCTACTGATCAACCTATCAGTAATTCTCAATCAGCCCTGGCCAGGGACTTATGGTAATGACCAACCGATCACCGTGCGATATCAACTCCCTATACCGGGAGAGACAAATCCCTAACAGTCACTCACTGCCTCCACGTAGCTCGGGACTGTGCCCAACTGAAACCTGTTTGCACGACTCCTTTGAGCCGTGGTAGGGTAATAATCAAAGCACAGTGGGAACTCACACGAGACAAATGATGACCTTAAGTCAACGGACTATCTGCACACATGTCACCTGAGAACTGCTATCTGATGTTAGGTATAATACCATCCAGTCAGTTCTCGGCGAGTCCTGTCCGGTGTACTCACACCCAGTGAGCATCTGTATACAATCTTAGGTGAACACCACCAATGGTTGCGGGACCAATCCATTGCCCCTCGTCAGGGTCTAGATATGTATACACTAGTCTACTCCGGAGTATTGATGCCCAATCTCGATACTCCTGCGACCAGGGACATCTAAGGGTGTGCCTATTGACTATCCAGCTCCCACTAGTATGACTGCCATCACAACGCCGGTAGTCAGACAAACACCCTATGGGCTTTATCAACATATATATAAATACCAAGTAAAATATATCATACGTTAAGAAAAAGTCAAACCAAATAACGTACTATCATATCAAGCAAGACTGTCATGTACATACATATCCCAAGCATCCTATACAATGTAGGCCTCTAGGGCATATATATCCAACAGAATAGCCGGCAAACGTTAAGCGAGTTTATCGAGGACCTTGACGCCGAGGCTCTCACCTCTGCTACGGATTTTGCCGATGAAGTCAATCCAATGCTGGCGACCCTCGTGAATTTCCACACTGAAGACCTCGTCGGTTCTTGGGTCAATTATTGCAGGAAGATCAAGGCTTGTCTGCATGAGATTGAGCTTAAGCGCATCTCTCCTGAAGTATTAACTTTGAAATTTCAGCGAACCGCATGGATCGAGCAGAGCATCGCTTTCATTCGATATTTTGAACAAGAGGTGACCTTAAGGTGAAAGGAGCATGAGACGGCTTCCGGCGAATCTGTCCAATTGCGCGCCCAGATTGAAGCGAATGCCGCGCAACTGAAAGTTATTTTTGAAAACCTCCAACGATGTATTTCTGACGGGTTGGCACTAAGGCAGAAGCTTGACTTCACTGAGCGGGTCATGCAAAGTTGCGAAGCTATCAAACGAGAAATTGCTGAGAAGCTTTCATCCTGCTTGCAACAATGAGCTTAAATCGAAGCGGAGCTGGCCGCCGTAGCTGAACGCAAGGAGGAATTGCGTGGAACGTGTGAGCGGGTCGTTAGTTTGTTGAAAGCGCCTCCTTCTTAATCATTGTAATTGTATTCCCCTTTTTGCATTAGTTGTATCTCTTAAACATTTTGATTCATGAATAAGAATATACATTCTCTTTTATGCGCTTATCCATGTCTTGATGCCTTGATGTGGTGGTAATTAGTTTACTTACTCGTTTTGGAGTTTGTAGTTTATGCGCTCGTTTCGGAGCCTGTAGTTTATTCACTCATTTCGGAGTTTCTAGTTTATGGACTCATTTCGGAGTTTGTAGTTTATTCACTCATTCCGAAGTCTCTAGTTTATAGACTCATTTCGGAGTTTGTTTATTTTACCTCCCTTGGGCTTATAGGCAAACTTGTCTTAACGTTATAGTTAACCCCTGCTCCAGAGGTCCGTTAGGTTTTGTGGTACTAGGGTTTTAGTTTGTGGAACCGTCGCATTGGCTGATGTGTTCCCCGATATGCAGACTTTACGCTGCTTTTCGAGTAGCCCCGCGACTGTCGTGTCTCTGATCCCTTCGGGGGCAGGACAAGACGTCTTCAAGTAATCTTCTTAGATAGTTTGACCGTCGGAAGAGCAAGCGTTGGGAATTTTGCCATGTCGCTTTTTACTTGAGGTTAGCCTCAGTTTGGGAGCCCCGATGAGTCATAACCACTCCGCACTGGTGTGGGATGATCTCTGATAGTCTTTCAGGTTTTATTTGAGTTGCCGTCAAGACCCTGAAGCTAGGAATTTGGCCTTCGCTTCCTTTTGATTTGGCTATTTTGGAGCCTTTGTTGACATTGCATTTGCTGTAACGAGAAGAATGTCAGAGTAGTCTTTAGGTTGTTTTGTGAACCGTCAAGACTTGGAGCTAGGAATTTTGCCTTGGCTCTGTTTTGTTTCGACCCTGGGGTCCTTTGTTGACGTCGTGTCTGCATCCTACTGGAGTGAGAAGGAACGCCATTGTTGACATTGCGTCTGCTGTAACGAGAAGCATGTCGAGATAGTCTTTAGGTTGTTTTATGAACCGTCAAGACTTGGTTCTCCCTTTGACGGAGCTTGGTGGGAAAATATGGTTCCCCTTTCGTTTGTGCCCATAGATTGTATACATGGGTTGATGTGGACTCACCTGTAGGGCAAAGAAAATTATATTTTATTTTATTTTTTATTTCCGCGACGCTCTATCTTTTCAGCTTTTCATATCATGAAAGTCGCGATTGCCCAACATTTCGGCTATTTATCACGGGCTCAATCATTTCGGCTATTTTTATATTTTTACTCGCTGCTTTTTATTGCGAGTTGCCCAAACATTTCGGCTATTTTATATACATATATTTTTCGCTCTCTGGTGTTTATTACGAGTTGCCCCATCATTTTGGCTATTTTTATATGCATTTTTTTGCTCGCTGATTTTTATTGCGAGTCGAAGACTTAGATCCTGACACTAATTTCGGCATCAGCATCGCTACGACTGGGATATTGCCAAGAGTGAATCATCATTTGCCTTTGCTGATTTAAACAAAAGTGGCTTAGTAGAAAGGGTTAGGATCCCGTCGACTAAGGCTTTTGACTTTATGAGCTGTAAGAGTCTCATAAAGTTATTTCTCCCTTTGAGTCATGATGATGCGTATTTTCTCCTTAGGAATTTTAGGGATTCCTAAATGTGTGTTCTCTTATAAGTCGTAAGGATCTTACTAGAGTATTTTCTGCTTATAAGTCGAGAGGATTTATAAGTGTCGTTCACCATATGAGGACATTCCTCATCATTGGTGGAACTTGGTGGGAAAAAATCGTTTATTTATTCTCATGGATTGTATACAAGGGCCAATATTTGACCGCCTGTAGGGCAACTTGGGGAATACGACGTCTTAAGGACATGGTTGGATCCCTACAACTTAAGACTTTGAATCCTATGAGCTGTGAGGGTCTCATAGGGGGAGTTCTCCTTACGAGTCGAGAGGATCTCGTAAGTGAAAATTTTACGAGATTGCGCCCTTTCAGGTTTTCACAAGCTCTCCGGTAGCCCTGTTGTTTTTACTCACAGCTCCCTTTTGGGTTTTCATCCGTGCCCATTTCGCTTATGGACGTACCGTTTATTTTAACAACGAGATTGCGCCCTTTCAGGTTTTCACAAGCTCGCCGATAGCCCTGCTGTTTTTACTCACGGCGCCCTTTCGGGTTTTCATCCATGCCCATTTTGCTTATGGACGTACCGTTTTTTTACTTAGGTTGCAGTCTTTGCCGTTGGAGCTTTGATTGCAACATAGATCCCAAGAGAAGATATCACCGCATTTAGGGCGATGCACCATGTTTGAGGCGAAGTACTAGTTTAGGGACATTTCGGTCCATTGCCAGTTTAAGGACGCAGTGGTCCATTATCACCATTTTTTTAAGGTGAAGCTTTAGTTTGAGGACATTACGGTCTGTTGGTAGTTTAGGGATATTTCGGTCCATTGTTAGTTTAGGGACATTTCGGTCCATTGCCAGTTTAAGGACGCAGTGGTCCATTGCCAGTTTAAGGACATAGTGGTCCATTGCTAGTTTAAGCACGTAGTGGTCCATTATCATCATTTTTGAGGTGAAGCTTTTCCGAATGCCACTTAGAGTTTTGACTTAGGAAGATAGAGAGCGGACATGAGCGTCGTCATCTATCATTGACCTAAGTCATGACTCGTCAAGCGTGGTATTTCTTGAGAAATCGGCCGTTTATTGGCAAAAATGGTCTTTTGCCATGCATATCCATGAGCAAATAGGCCCCACCTTGGTAGACCTTATCTATAATGTACGGGCCTTCATAGTTTGGCTCGAATTTCCCTTGTTTAGCATGATTGGGGATCATAGGTCTTTTGATGACTAGCACGAGTTTGCCTTGGCGGAATGTTCTCGGCCTAGTCAGTTTTTTGTATGAGAGCGTCATCCTTGCCTTATAAGCTTCTAGGTTTTGTTGCGCCATGAAGCGAGTTTCATCAAGGGCATCAAGCTCTTCAAGCCGAAGATGGGCATTTTCGTCATCTGTTAGCTCGTATCGAACTGCTACTCGGAGAGAAAGGAGTTCTACTTCCAAAGGAAGGACGGCTTCAGTGCTGAATACCAACGCGTATGGTGTTGTATTCATAGCCATTTTGAACGTCGTTCGGTATGCCCAGATAGCTTCGTGCAGTCTCTCGTGCCAGTCCTTTTTGTTTCTGGACACCGTTTTCTTTATAATATTGGTCAATGCCTTGTTGAAAGCTTCAGCTAGACCATTGGCTCTGGGATTATAGACAGAGGAGTATCTCCAATCTATATTATGCTGCTCTGCGAAGCGGCTGATTTTATGGCTCCTGTAGGCTGGCCCATTATCCGAGATTATTTGTCACGGAATGCCGAACCGGTAGATGATATGTGTCTTAATGAAATGGAGAATATTCTCCATCTTCACCTCCCTTAGTGGTATTGCTTTCGCCCACTTAGAAAAGTAGTTGGTCATTGCCAGCATGAACCGGTGTCCTTTGAATGACGCTAGTTCAATGGGACCGATTATATCAGTTCCCCATATTTCGAATGGCCAGCTAGCTACCGTTGGGTGTAGCGGATTTGGATGTTGGTGGATGAAGTCCTCATGAATTTGGCACGAGTGACACTGCTTCGCATATTCGAGGCAGTCATGAATCATTGTGGCCAGTAGTAACCCATTCTTTTGATCTTCAGCTTCATCTTTGGTCCGGCTTGATGAGAACCCCAGAGTCCGTCGTGGGTTTCTTGGACGACTTTCCTTGCTTCTTCTGGTCCCAGGCATCTCAGCCACAGACAGTCGAATGATAACTTATATAGAGTATCATTGACGAAAGCGAAAGACAGAGCCCGTTTCATGAGTTGATGTCTCGACGACATGTCTTTGGGTGTTCGATAGGATTTGAAATAATCTATGAAGACTTCCCTCCAATCCTCGATCTTTTCTTTGTCTTTTATTTGGAGGACCACTTGTTTGGTCATTTCTTTTCCTTCAGATGGCTCAATCTAATCCTCTAAAGGTATTTCTGCTGGCGCAAGAATCCGATGGCTTTGCATAACGATCTTTACATCATCGAGATCTTCGTCAGCCAGCTCCTTATCAAGCTTGGCTAATGTATCTGTCTTGCTATTTTCCACATGCGGTATGCTCTCCAGGGTGTAAGAGGGGATTTGTGTCATCAGTTACTGCACTCTTGTACCATATTTTATAAACTCTGGTTTGCACGTCTGATAGTCGCCATTTACTTGGATAACGACCAACTGGGAGTCTCCATATATAAGGAGCTTTTCGATCCCCATATCGACAGTGATCTCAAGACCCGCTATCAAAGCTTCATATTCAGCCTCATTGTTTGTTCTTGGTTCCGTTAAGGAAAGGGCGAAACGCATTATCCCTCCTTGCGGAGTCACGAAGATGAAGCCCATCCTGGCTTTAATTATAGGGGTGTTATGCTTCCACTTCTTCATGGAAGATGCTCCATCGAAATAGAGTTCCCATTGGACATTATTTCTTTCCTCCTTCCCTTCGATTTTGTCGAACACGTGTTCGTGTGGCAATTCACATTTTAAGGGAGAATCGGCTGGTATCGGATGCTCAGCGAGAAAGTCGGCGATGGCCTGACCTTTCATTGCATTGAGGGGTCAATATGTTATCGAGAATGTAGGGTTGCTAGGCACGCGCACAAGGGTCTATGAGACATCAACCATGCCCGATTAAAAATTTAGCCGTGCCGAACAACCCGAATACGGATCTTTAAACTAGAGATTAGGCGAAAACTAACATGCTAAATACTTTAACACTAAGTGAGAGGGATTACAGCCTTTGTAGATCCGGTCCTTCACTTCATAAGCTCCGTGTTGTGGTCCCTTTGCTGCGATCATCGGGTTCCGGACTCTCGAGAGGTTCCACGAAGAGAAAGATGCAGTCTTGCTTCCGATCTTCGATACAAAGATGATCTACCTTGAAGTTTCATTAACACAAGCTAGCACTCACTAAAATTGAGTGAACACTCTCATCTAAAGGGCAAGGGAAGATGAGGATGATGAAGTAGGATTTTTGCTCTCTTTATTTATCTTTTTCTCACTTATTTATCATCACTTAGAAAAAGCTAGAAAGCTTTTTCAATGAATAACTCAAGGAAGAAGATGATAGAATTCATTTGTGATGAATAAAAAAAAAGTTATCATAATTATTTATGCAACCATGGTTGTAGTAACCTATGTAGAGAGTTTACTAGGGTTAGGGTTTGGGTTGGGTTAAAGGGTGAGTCACAAAGAAATATCTATCATAATATCTTAGCAAATGACAAAGTAAAACCATCTAGAAACATCTAGAATACATTAACCCAAATCAAACCCTAATCTTGTTTAAACTCCACTAAACATTTTGCATTAATAATTATAACATGTTACAATATTATATATCACATATACAATATTTATTGTAACAAAATAAAATAATACATTTAACATATATCGCATATATATCAATGTATTACCCGAGTGAGAAAAATAATCTTTTAATGAGCAAATATTAGTTAATGTAATTTAATATATCATATATATATATATTATTATACATTAAATTATCGAATCAACACTTGATCCGACAATCCGGCTATATCGCATATAACCGACTAATATTTATCCATACCATTCATCGAATCAACACTTGATCCGATGAACCGGCTGATATCATATATCGCGAGAATAGAATACGGTATCTCATATCGCATTATCCTCAATCCCGCACATATCACATATGTGCCCCTACTCCGTTTCGCCTGAGCCAAGAAACCTCTGTGTAGGACTCTAAAGAATCGTCAATACGCCGGCAGTAGGTGATGATCATATCAAACACCCACAAGCTGCAAGCGGTCAGCTAAACGTAACAGCTACCCAGGTATTGAGCGCTCAGAAGATCAACAAGCTAGCCTGTACATTCTCCTGTGAATCCAAACAGTAACACTCCCGTACAGTCCGGTCTCGTCGTCTGATATGTCGCATATCTCGCCTAGGGGTGGTAAACGTCAGACCCCAGTAGCTCGATAAGTCGTGTCGATATGAGGTCTATAACAGTTCGAGAAACTACTGATAACACTTACCAGTAAATCTCAGCAACCCTGGCCAGGGATTTCCGGTTATAGCCAATCGAACACAGCGCAACATCAACTCCCTATACCGGGAGAGACGAATCCCCTCCTATCGCTCATTGCCTCCATGTGATTCGGGACTGTACCCAAAAGCCACCTTTTTGCACGCCCTCTTGGACGTGGTATGATGGAAATCAAAGCACAGTGGGAATCACACAAGACTCTATGACGATCTCGGGTCAACAGACTACTCTGTACCAGTGTCACCGGAGAACTGCCATCTGACGTGAGGTATAATACCATCTGGGAGTTCTCGGTGAGTCCGTCCAGTGTACCCAGTCTCCACTGAGCACCCGTACACCATCCTTGATGTCAAACACCGATGGATATGGGATCATCCATCGCCCATCATATGGGTCAAGATGCGTATACGCTAGTCTACTCTGGTGTATCGATGCCCTGTCTCGATACACCCTCGACTAGGAACAGTTATAGGATGTACTCATCGACTACCGTGGCCCTACTAGTATGATCTCATCATAGTCCCAATAGTCGAGTACATATCCTAAGGGCTTTATCAACATGTAATATAGAGACAATCAGAGTACATGTTAAGATAAAGTACAACCAGATAGCGTACTATCATGTCGAGCAAGAAAGTCCTCCCTATATATGTCCAAGCATCCATTATAATATACATCGTATGTACAGTAATGGCCTCTAGGGCATACATATAACTAACAATCTCCCACTTGCACTAGGGCCATCTGTTGTGGTATCACATACCCAACAATTAGCTGCGGTTGAAGTATCTCATACTCAACCATCCCATAAATGTCTCTACTGGGAAAAAGGCCTTTGTGAATGGATCCGCGCTGTCGTCCTCTGTGTCTACTCTCCTAACCTCGATCTTCCTGGAGATCAACCATCTCCATGATCAGGTGATACTGCCTAAGAATTATATCTGGATTTCTGATGGGACGGTAGTTCCTTGGCTAAAGCCACAACTCCATTGTCACACAATGTTAGGAACGAAGTTCATCTCATGAACTTATATATATCCAGACTGCCTCTTTGGTAGCATCCTTGGTAACGATGTATCTTGCCTTTAATCGTCTAGTAAGTCACGGTCTCTTGCTTGGAACTCTTCCAACATACCGTCCCTCCACTGAGGGTATAGACAATGCCTGCGACTGACATTCAGTCGTCCTTATCACCCTGGAACCTTTCCAGTGATTCTCCCCAGGATCGATTGATACCATCTCACTACAACTAGTGAGTATCCTAACATCCAATTAGATCTATCTCATAGATCCAAAACCTAGGATTTAGGAGGTATCACTTTGATCCTATATGGAGAATCCTTGTGATAAGCGGAGATTGACCGAGCGTAGCATAGGAAACTCCTTCCCTATCAAGAGTATGTCATCCACGTACTCTACGAGGATCACCACCATACTCCCTACTACCCTTTTGTATATACAAGGTTCATCTACCATTTTGATGAAGTCAAACTCTTTGACTACCACATCAAAACAGATGTTTCAACTCCGCGATGCCTGTTTTATCACATAAAACATCTTGCTCACGTTTCCGCTGCTCCCACTGTCTACGAAGCCCTCTGGCTGTGTACTTATAGACGCTCTTTTCTAAAACATCATTTAGAAAAGCAGTCATGACACCCAACCACCAGATATCGTAGTCATGGTATGTAGCCGTGGCAAGTAGGATCTGGATGGACTTAAGCATAGCTTTGAAAGTCTCAACTTTTCCATGTACACCAAGTAATCTTCTCAAGATATACTCGCTCCTGATGGGGATTTAACCCTTCAGATAAAGCAACCAAAGTCCATACTTTGTTGGTGTATAAGGATTCCATCTCAGATCGATAAGCATCCAGCCATTCTTACAGAGTCTCACCCCTGATGGCCAGCTCGAAACTAGTTGGATCATCATCTTATAATGCAATCCTCGCTCCCACTGTCATAGAGAAACCGAAGTATCTCTCAGGTGAGTGAGGAACCCTACTAGATCGGCGGAGAGGCTGAGGTACGTTGGAAACTATTGAATCCTTCGGGTTCTACCAAATCATCAGCTGCAGTTTGTATAGCTGGAACATTTCCAGTTCTACATAACAGACCTTGCCTCGAGCTTGTCCGGATTTTGCTTTTAGACATAGGCCGGACAACTCCAAATCTTAACAAGCTTAAGATATGGGCTCTTCCCTTTCCATATCGCATATGAAGTGGTAGGCAACTGATTTGATTTGAACCCTATTCAATAGGTATGCAGCTTCTCAAGTGCATAACTCCCAAAAGGAAATAGGAAACTCAGTAGTACTCATCATAGAGCACACCATATCAAATAGGGTGCTATTGCTCCGTCCTGATATACCATCGTGCTATGGTGTACATGGAGGAGTAATGCTGAGAGAGAATCTCATTCTCCTTTAGAATAGTCCAGGAATTCCGTGCTCAAGTATTCTCCTCCTTGATCTCATCAAAGGACATAATACTTATACCCGTATTTTGGTTCTCTACTTCTAACTTATATTCTGTGAATATCTCAAAAGTTTCGGACTTGTGTTTCAACAGGAACATATGTCTGAATCTTGAAAGATCATCAGAGAATGTAAAGAAGTACAAAGAACCGGTCTTGGCATGTGTAGACAGGAGACTTTCATACATCAGCATGTATCAATCCCAAGAGTTCATTAACTCTTTCTCTGTTTCCAATAAACAGAGTTATGGTCATCTTATCTTTGTGACATGACCGGCAAGTTTCATAAGATGTAAATTTAAACTAATTTAAATATGCATCTAAATGTAACTTAGCTAGTCGGGTCGCATTGATATGACCTAGTCGACAATACCTCAAGAAGGATTCGTTCATTTCTGAACTCTTCCTCTCCTGTGTGTTCTGTATACTAAGAACTGTAGTTTGATTTAGAACGTCAAAGCTTTTAGATAACGTGCCTGAACCGATCAACTCTTGATATAGGAAATGTTCAAAACATTATCCAACAATACAAAATTATATCACTTCTTTACTAATAAAGAAACTGATATGGTGTTGTATATCAGGTTCGGTATCCAATAACATTCGTTCAGAATCAATGTATTCAGGTAATACAGGGTGATAGTGACCAACAGACTTGGCTGCAACACTTGCACCATTTTCTGTCTCATGAAACTTGTCACCCGTTCTCAGTTCTTTACCTTTCTGTAGCCCATGTAATATATTACATATGCGGGATCCTGATCTGGTATCACATACCCAGGACGTAAAGGATACTGAGAATCAGTTCTGTGTAATGAACACACCCGAAGATGATGCATCAACATGTACTTTCTTCGTTTGGGCGGCACGGGAAATCTGGTATTCCCCAGTTTCCTGCTCTGTCTTATAACAATTATAAGCTGGAGCGGGACCAACGTTCCCCAGCTCAGTAAAATAAGCGGGTTTGGTCAATATATCCGTATTATTATCTTGATTAAGGCGTGATATAGTCGCTAGCTGGAGAGAGAGAGAAGAAAACACTCAGCGTATGCTCTTGCAAGATTAGATTGGTTATCTAATATATCTAATCAGGATGTCTCCCACTGTTTTAATCAAATCTTCCTTCAAACCCTAAAAGGAAAGACTAGCCGAGATTAATTACACCCTACAAGTTCGCCAATCTTTCGGCCAGGCCAGTGTCGGTACTTTGAGGGAGGTCCCCCGTGCTTTCGCACGAACCTAATTAAGTAAATCTCGTTTTCCCAGAGGCGTAACCCCGTTAACACCTTTCTAGACACCTACTTGATCGGCTAATTGTAATGTGTAAAACTCTCCCAGGAGTAACTCTTACTCGCAGCGGGTATCGGGATCCAACTATCTCATAGAAGGTATGCAATCTCATTGCAAATTTCAACACTTGAAATTCCCAATAATATTTTACCCCTATCAGCTATATGACCTTAACATAGTCAACAAATCATAAGTGCTAGTCAAGTTCAACCCGTCATTTCCCGATTGAATTAAACCCACCCGCACGACCCTTAACATAGTCAACAAAGTCGCACGACTACCCTAATCCAATCGCATCATATGCTTATACAGATAAGCATTAATCAGCTACCGCACACTACGCCTTAACATAGTCAACAAACGTAGCACGAATACTAATTAGTACTTATCTGAAATGACGGAGGGCTACGACAGGTTTTTATGAAAACCTTTTGTGTAATGAACTTGATATCGTCGTAGAATCGAGTGATTTTAAATGGAGTGTTTTTGAGGCTTTTCTAGTTTTGCTAAAGGGGTCACTCCCGGTGAAGGGATCGTCGGCCCTTTCCTCATCGAATAAGGTGCAGGATATTTCACAAATACCACTATGCAAAGCAAGAACTATAGAAGCAATCAAAAGACAAACCGAGTTTGTAGCATATGCTAGTTTCACTAAAGAGGTCACTCCCGGTGAAGGGATCTCGACTCTTTCCTTATCGAATAAGGTGCTGGATGTTCTACAAGGAACACCGCTATGCAAAGCAAGAACTAGAGCTACCAGTTTTTAAACAAGTTTCTACAACATCTTTAGGTTTCTTTTATTTCATTAATCGCATTAATGAAGTCCCATTTTAATATGCTTCGCAAGCATCACATTTGAAACGAAATCTGCAATATAACATATATCTCATATATATAATATAAACATTCATCTCAGGCAGAAATATGATCTCATCACAGAACATTGCAGCAGAAGAAACATATATGAAATATTGGATATACTAGGACGTCCGTGTTTTCAATACGAGCCTATATAAAACACGGATTCCACGGTCGCGATGAATAGCCAAACCCACACCCCTAGACCCCTACTAGAGCGGCAAGCAACACTGCCAATTCTAGGGTTAGGAGACCCGGTCTTGACTCCTCGAGATGGTCTCCCACTGGACCCTAGAACCCGGTTACTTGTGCTCCCCGCCTTGGGTCTACCTAATGCGGAAAAGTAAATAATATACAACGGTGACATCTTCCGCAACCTGGAAGTGCCCCAATAAAAGAATATTACATACAAATGAATTTTACATGAATGAAAAAGAAAAAACTCTCATCTCACATAAAACCCCCGGCTATTCAAAATGCGACGATCCAATATAACATATCACAGCAACACATAATATCACATATCATCAACGTAAGCAAGTATGCGTATCCCGATTGTCGTTGATGTATAGCAACGAAGCCGGCGATACACCACACACTATGCTTACGGTCACAGAAAAGAAAATGTAAAACTACAACAGTTGGAATCCGCAACCTCCTTAGACATCGCATGCCCAACCAAATGAATTTCTTAGACATCACATGTCTAACAATTATAAACCCCGCATTTTAGTCTCATTATCGAAAACTCTTTTCAATATCAAGTCGGGCAATTCAACAAGATTCCTGACGTCCTGATCGAATGCTCGTCGCAAACTTTAGTAGACGGCCGCACCCCCAGATGCCGTCGATGAAGTGCACTAAGGCGGAACACCGCTGCCGTGAGCACCCGAACGGATGCTTTTGGCTACAGGGTTCTCCTACAGTCACTTGGTCGGGGCTATGGGGCGTGGCTGTCTGTTAAGTTTATCCGGCGAGTATCCGCGTATACTACGTGATTGCGACGGACTTTTGATCACATCAAAATTCCGTGGCAACCGATCAATTGAGACTAAAGTGCTGTGTTTATAACATTCATATTAGTTATCTCATAACTACTTGTGAATTCCAATTATTGTATCACATTCCAGATAAATAGACAAAGTTGAACTTTCCGATCGAATAATCAAACACCCAAGATTTCCCCAATATATCTCAACACTTGAAATCAGTTTAAAAACATCCATCACATGCCACAGTACCAATGGTCCAGCCGTAGAAGGGTCAAGCCAACGCCTCACATGTGGCACGCCGTACTGCCCCAAACCCTAAGGTTCAAAAGGCAGTTCAAGACGGTCACATAATTGAGTTAAGGTTTGTTGTCTTCTAGAGGGTCCACCGCGTTACTTGCACGACTTAGAACGTTCTTAAACACGAGAAAAAATCCAACTTTTGAAAAATTTTCCGACAGGGGAAAAAGTGAGTTATTGATATCCGTTCGAACTTTTTAACAGTTTCTAAAAATTATCCGGACAAACTAAACAAAGTTAAAATATCTGATCGAAACAAGGAGTCCCCAATACAACCCAGAAAACTCAACTCTTGAGTAAATATTAAAAATTTCCAGAAAATACAACATTAAAAGATAGGAATTACTGTGCAAAATTCACATGCATACGTGACAAAATGGCCGCGGAACCGCCGCACAAGCCATGCTTGTGCCGCGGTTCCGCCGCGTTTTGGTGGAATCAGGCGCACGTGCTTCACAGTATTTCTTACAATTCCATGCTGATTTTTTTAGGTATTTTTAATATGGAAAAAATCACAGTTTTGAAAAATTTCCAGAGAAGGGGTTTTATCGGGTTTTCCGGGTTCGATCGGACTTTAAACTTCGTCTAGACTTCGCCTAAAGCTCTAGCTTGGTTCTGATACCACTGTAGGTTTGCTAGGCATACGCACAAGGGTCTACGAGGCATCAACCATGCCCGATTAAAAATTTAGCCGTGCCGAACAACCCGAATACGGATCTTTAAACTAGAGATTAGGCGAAAACTAACATGCTAAACACTTTAACACTAAGTGAGAGGGATTACAACCTTTGTAGATCCGGTCCTTCACTTCATAAGCTCCGTGTTGTGGTCCCTTCGCTGCGATCATCGGGTTCCGGACTCTCGAGAGGTTCCACGAAGAGAAAGATGCAGTCTTGCTTCCGATCTTCGATACAAAGATGATCTACCTTGAAGTTTCATTAACACAAGCTAGCACTCACTAAAATTGAATGAACACTCTCATCTAAAGGGCAAGGGAAGATGAGGATGATGAAGTAGGATTTTTGCTCTCTTTATTTTTCTTTTTCTCACTCATTTATCATCACTTAGAAAAAGCTAGAAAGCTTTTTCAATGAATAACTCAAGGAAGAAGATGATAGAATTCATTTGTGATGAATAAAAAAAAGTTATCATAATTATTTATGCAACCATGGTTGTAGTAACCTATGTAGAGAGTTTACTAGGGTTAGGATTTGGGTTGGGTTAAAGGGTGAGTCACAAAGAAATATCTATCATAATATCTTAGCAAATGACAAAGTAAAACCATCTAGAAACATCTAGAATACATTAACCCAAATCAAACCCTAATCTTGTTTAAACTCCATTAAACATTTTGCATTAATAATTATAACATGTTACAATATTATATATCACATATACAATATTTATTATAACAAAATAAAATAATACATTTAACATATATCGCATATATATCAATGTATTACCCGAGTGAGAAAAATAATCTTTTAATGAGCAAATATTAGTTAATGTAATTTAATATATCATATATATATATTATTATACATTAAATTATCGAATCAACACTTGATCTGACAATCCGGCTATATCGCATATAACCGACTAATATTTATCCGTACCGATTCATCGAATCAACACTTGATCCGATGAACCGGCTGATATCATATATCGCGAGAATAGAATACGGTATCTCATATCGCATTATCCTCAGTCCCGCACATATCACATATGTGCCCCTACTCCGTTTCGCCTGAGCCAAGAAACCTCTGTGTATGACTCTAAAGAATCATCAATACGTCGGCAGTAGGTGATGATCATATCAAACACCCACAAGCTGCAAGCGGTCAGCTAAACGTAACAGTTACCCAGGTATTGAGCGCTTAGAAGATCAACAAGCTAGCCTGTACATTCTCCTGTGAATCCAAACAGTAACACTCCCGTACAGTCCGGTCTCGTCGTCTGATATGTCGCATATCTCGCCTAGGGGTGGTAAACGTCAGACCCCAGTAGCTCGATAAGTCGTGTCGATATGAGGTCTATAACAGTTCGAGAAACTACTGATAACACTTACCAGTAAATCTCAGCAACCCTGGCCAGGGATTTCCGGTTATAGCCAATCGAACACAGCGCAACATCAACTCCCTATACCGGGAGAGACGAATCCCCTCCTATCGCTCATTACCTCCATGTGATTCGGGACTGTACCCAAAAGCCACCTTTTTGCACGCCCTCTTGGACGTGGTATGATGGAAATCAAAGCACAGTGGGAATCACATAAGACTCTATGATGATCTCGGGTCAACAGACTACTCTGTACCAGTGTCACCGGAGAACTGCCATCTGACGTGAGGTATAATACCATCTGGGAGTTCTCGGCGAGTCCGTCCAGTGTACCCAGTCTCCACTGAGCACCCGTACACCATCCTTGATGTCAAACACCGATGGATATGGGATCATCCATCACCCATCATATGGGTCAAGATGCGTATACGCTAGTCTACTCTGGTGTATCGATGCCCTGTCTCGATACACCCTCGACTAGGAACAGTTATAGGATGTACTCATCGACTACCGTGGCCCCACTAGTATGATCTCATCATAGTCCCAATAGTCGAGTACATATCCTAAGGGCTTTATCAACATGTAATATAGAGACAATCAGAGTACATGTTAAGATAAAGTACAACCAGATAGCGTACTATCATGTCGAGCAAGAAAGTCCTCCCTATATATGTCCAAGCATCCATTACAATATACATCGTATGTACAGTAATGGCCTCTAGGGCATACATATAACTAACAGAGAATTCCATTAAGAGGAGGGCCCATTTGGCTAGCCTTCCTGTTAGTATGGCTCTTGATATCAAGTATTTGAGAGGATCCACTTTTGATATGATATGGACCTCATGTGCCAAGGCATGGTGCCTGAGCTTCGTTATCGTAAAGATCAGTGCCAGAAAATGCTTTTCGATAGGGGGTTAGTTGTTTTCTGCCCCCAAGAGTACTAGAATCAAATAATAGAGAGCTCTCTCTTTCCCCTGGTCATTCTCCTATACCCATAACATGCCTAGAGAACCTTCCAGGGCTGTTGTGTACAGGATAGGGGGCTTTCCCTTAACCGGAGCGGTCAGTACTGACGGGTTCTGCAGGTATTGCTTGATTTCGTCCAGTGCATTTTGGCATTTGTGATCCAAACGAACGGGGTCCCCTTCTTCATTAGATGGCCGTAGATGCGGCATTTTCCGGAGAGGTTGGCTATGAACCGCCGGATATACGCGAGCTTTCCTTGGAGAGACCGCAGTTGTTTGAGAGTTCTTGGCATGGGCATTTTCATAATATCCTTGATCTTTGATGGGTCTATTTTGATGCCTCGGTGTTGTATGATGAATCCTAGGAATTTGCCTGAGGAGACTCCAAACGCGCATTTCAGAGGATTCATCTTTAGATTGTATTTCCAAAGATGCTGGAACACTATGTTCAGATATTCCCAGTGCTCCTCATACGATTTTCTTTTCACCACAAGGTCGTCAATATAGCATTCGAAAATCTCATGTATAAGGTCATCGAAGATCTTCGTCATGGCCCTCTGGTAGGTAGCGCCTGCATTCTTCAAACCGAAGGGCATCACCTTATAGCAGAATATGCCTAGCGGAGTTCGGAAAGCGGTGTGCTTTTGGTTGTCAGGATGCATTTTTATTTGATTATAACCTGAAGATCCATCCATGAAGGAGAAGACCTCATAAATGGACGTGTTATCGATCATCATCTTGGTAACAGGTACTGGGAAGTCATCGTTCGGACAAGCTTTGTTAAGGTCTCGAAAGTCCACGCAGATGCGCACTGTTCCATTTTTCTTCATCTCTGGAACAATGTTGGCAATCCAATCGGGATACTGAACTTCTTGGATGAAGCCGGAGTCAATTAGTTTCTTGACTTCGGCATTGATACTCATCTCGAGTTCGAGCCGCATTCTTCTTGGCGCCTGTTTGACTGGCTTGACGTCCGACGATATAGCCAGTTTATGTACTGCTATTTCTGGATCTAGTCCCGGTATCTCGGAATAATTCCATGCGAAGCAGTCTTTATATTGCATAATCACATCCTTTAGTGTGGCCACCTATTTTTTAGACAACAGCTCACTGACGAACATAGGTCTCGGCTCATTTTCCGTGCCGAAGTCCATTTCTTTAGGTTGTCCGCCGTGGTGTATATCCTGTTCTCCGCCGAAACACAGAAACGCGACCGCGTAGTTCTGTCTTGCCTGAATTTGGGGGCAGATGCTAATTGGTGCTATCCGACCACTTCTCCGAAGATGCCAAGTTGATTTATGACACCATGTATCGAAGGTTTAAACGGATGCAGCCGATGTAGCAGACTTCGTCAGATTCCTCCTCATTTGAGGAGTTTTTGATTGTGGGGACGCTCTTCCTTGCAGGCGCAAGCCCCTGCAGTTAATTACGCTATCGCATCGCGGTAACCACTTTCTCCTTCTCCAGATGGTCACTTTGTGTCGTGTGTGTTTGTTTTGTTTTTGGTTGCCCGTGGATTGTATACGGAGACTAATTTATGTTGTCGCCCGTAGGGCGTGGATTAGTCCAAATCCGTATCTTCTTAGATTTGGGTTTGGGATTTGGGTTTAAGGATACGTTAGTCTCATTTGAGACTAAGATCAACTTAAACGTTTGTTAAGGATATGTTAGTCGAATTTTAGACTAAGATCAACTTAACAGTTTGTTAAGGACACATTAGTCTAATTTTAAACTAAGGTCAACTTAACCATTTGTTAAGGATACGTTAGTCTAATTTTAGACTAAGATCTACTTAACAGGATCATTTAGATCCAACAAAAGAGCATTTGGGTTCTATTGTTCTGGTTTAGGGACTTTGCGGTCAATTGCCAGTTTAAGGACATGGTGGTCCGATGTTAGTTTAAAGACATCACGGTCGAGGTTAAGGACATTATAGTCCGTGAGTTTAAAGACCTCACAGTCAAGGTTAAGGACATCATAGTCCATGGGCTTAAGGATCCCACAGTCCAATGTTTAGTTTAAAGACATCACGGTCGAGGTTAAGGACATCATAGTCTGTGAGTTTAAAGACCTCACAGTCAAGGTTAAGGACATCATAGTCCGTGAGTTTAAGGACCCCACAGTCCAGTGTTAGTTTTAAGACATCACGGTCGAGGTTAAGGACATCATAGTCCGTGAGTTTAAAGACTTCACGGTCAAGGTTAAGGACATCATAGTCCGTGAGTTTAAAGACCTCACAGTCAAGGTTAAGGACATCATAGTCCATGAGTTTAAAAAACTCACAGTCAAGGTTAAAGACATCATAGTCCGTGAAATGTGTGGTTGTCGGGACCCGTCACCTCTTTGAAGACGTTGAAGGATTACAACGACAAATATCAAATGAGTGAAAAGATGTACCCTCGAACCAAAGTGGATTTGGGGATCTGTAGTCCAATTTGGAACTACGATAAATTTATTAGATTATGAGCACATAGGCTCAGTTAAATCTGAATTGAGGACTTATGGCCAGTTTGGGCTAAGTCCAATTAGATTAGAAATATTGGCTCTTTGTTGGACCATTAAAGATCTGTCTGGGTTCAAGCCCACATTATTTAGCAATGTTAAACCAGAGTTTTAAGGGCTCTAATAACATTTTGTCTTTTATTAGGCACTGACCATTCATCATGGCTCTGGAATTTACTTTGAATGTCATGTGAAATGATCAAGTTTGGAAAACAAGGGTATATTTGAAGTTCAGTCAAAGGGGAATCCTGCCTCTGGAAAAACTTAGCCATTTTGAGCTAGGTTGGTTTTGAAATAGTGTTAACACTAGAAGGTACTTGACGATCACGTGTTCCCACGTGATGCGCTTTAAAAATAGTGTTAAAACACTAAAAATGGGGTGGTCACGTAGGGTCACGTGAGGCGCCTGAGAATTGGGCCGAAACTCCTTTATTTTACCCTCAAAGCTGCAAATAAGTGTTAAACACATAGCTTTCAGGCCATCACGTGTGAGCACGTGAGGCATCTGAAGATGGGGCCAGATTTCCTTTTACTTTGTTCTGCAAATAAGTGTTAAACACTTTTTGACTTTCTGGCCATCACGTGCGGGCACGTGATAAGCATTCATGCACTGATTTGTTAAGGCATTTATTAGAGGTCACGTGGTAACACGTGAGAGCGCCCAGAGCCAACATTTCCTTTGCTTTTATTCTCTTTGTTTTAGAGGTCACGTGGGAGCACGTGAGGCATTGCCTCAAAACTTTTTCCTTCTCATTTTTGGGGATCTTTTCAGGGGTCACGTGGGGCCACGTGACCTTAGTTCTTTGCATGCATGGAGATCTTTTAAGTCTCTTTATTTTTTTTTTAAGAATTAAATTCTCTGTTGGGTTAAACCCTAATTGTGATTTTGGAGGAACTAAATTCCTATTGTGAAAGAATTAAATTCTTATATAGGGTTAAACCCTAATTTCATTTGGAGGAATTAAATTCCTGTGAGTTTTGGGAGAATTAAATTCTCAATTAGGGTTAAACCCTAGTTCTGTCCATCTTGAAGGAATTAAATTCCTGTAATTTTAGGAGAATTGAATTCTCATATAGGGTTAAACTCTAGTTTTGTTTTGAGAGAATTAAATTCTCTAAACTCAATTCCCCCTCTAAGTTTTGGATCTGCATGGCAGGATCTCAACCCGATGAGAATTAAATTCTCAACCTATGGGGAGATGTGCTTCTGCAGATCTTCAACCAGAGGAAGAACTAAGTTCTTTTGCAGAAGAGTTGAACTCTTAGATTTTGAGAATTAAATTCTCTGTTTGAAGTTTTGATTCCCTTTCTTTTCTCACCTAGGGTTTTCTTTGTTGAGAATTAAATTCTCCTTTCTTTTCTCTCTGAAATTTCAAGATTCCAAAACTCTATATCTCCAAAAAAAAATCTTTCTTTTCCTTCTCTTGGCTCTTATTTATAGGAGAAGGAAAAGAATCAATTTGTTTAATGAATCTTTTATTGAAAGATTTTATTTGTTTTCATAATTAATATGAGCCTTTAGATCATTCAGTGAATTTCATTCACCGTTGGATTTTCAATCCAAAGATATTTTGTTTGTTATTTTCGGTGAGATTTAGGGAAATCTTTCCTTGTCTAAGATTTTTCCATAAATTGGTGATATTTAATCACCCCTGGATTTTTAATCCAATGGCTCTCCCTAATCCTTTTCTTTTGGAAAGATTTTAGAGAAATTTAGAATTTTAATTCTATTAAACTGTAAGGCTTTCAAAGCCTGTCACGTGCTGGCACGTGACCCTTGGTCACGTGTGAGCACGTGACCCCCAATTGAGTCCTTTTCTCAGCCGCTTATTTATGCTTCTGTTTTAACCATCACGTGTTAACACGTGACCATTGGTCACGTGTGAGCACGTGATACCTCATTGAGGTATTTCTTTCAGCTGTTTGTTTTTATTTTTGTTTTAACTATCACGTGTCAACACATGACCATTGGTCATGTGTGTGCACGTAATACCTCATTGAGGTAATTGTCGCGAATTTAATTCTATTAAGTTATAAGGCTTTCGAAGCCTGTCACGTGCTGGCACGTGACCCTTGGTCACGTGTGAGCACGTGACCCCCAATTGGGTCCTCCTTCAGCCGCTTATTTTCATTTCTGTCTGCTTAGATTTTTAACTGTCACGTGTCAACACGTGACCATTGGTCACGCGTGAGCACGTGATACCTCATTGAGGTAATTCCTGATTTTTAATCAGGGTCGCTATCTGGACGAGAACATTGTGACAAAACATAACCGGCCTCAGAGAATTCAGAATGGGCCATATGGAAAAACTGATTATAAGAGAGTAGACACTATATTTATCAACAAGATATACCGGTTTATCCTCTTCGATAGCGTATGTCTTGAAAAAATTAGAGAGTAAGTTTTTTGAATTAATTGTTATATTTGTGTTTGTGTGTATGAAATGATATAATATTAATGTCATAATTTATTGTTGAGAATAGAATTCATATTGATGAGATACGTGAGGGGCATCCTGATTGGAATGATGAACGATTGGAAAATTATTATTAAGATAATTTTTGCGATTAGGTTGTAGATCATGTAAGTTGTTCGAATATCATGTTATTGCTAACAGTTTTAATCTAAACTTATATCGTTATGTATTTGTCGTAAAATTTGTTTTGTCAGATCCATGATCCGAACTTGTTTGCATCATTAGATAGAGATTCAAGATGTTTAGCTCAGTTTCCTAGTATGGAGGTTGCATATTATAAAGGATTCGGTGTTCTTAGATACAAATTTGAAGTTAAGGACATAGAAACATCTCGAACTTCTCAAAATAGTGGGATTGCGAAAGATGAATATGGATTGACTAGTATGAACACATTTCGATTTTATGGTCAGGATGATCTATTTATCTTTCCGAACCAAGAGTTCCAAGTATACTACTCACAGTGCTTGAAGTATCCGGGATAGAGTGTCGTATGCCGTTAGAAACCCAGTGATGTTTACGATGTCCCAGAATTCGAGGATCGTATAGAAGACAGCGATGAAGATGCAGAAGAGAGAAGACTTAGAGTGCTCCGACTGTCTGTTTCAAAAGACGGGTTGTCTTCGGCTGATCGTGAAGTTATGTGGGTTAGAAATGATATCGATGATGAAATTTAAGTAGATATGTCTAATACGTCTACAAAACGAAAAAGGTTATCAGTAATGTTATATTATTATTTCACATTTCTACGATCTATACATATATCGCATGCATATGTAATGATTGTACTCTTATCTAGGTCTGATGACGACGCCCGGAGCAGCGAGGGGCGGCAGGAGCACCAGCAGCGACAGAGGCGGAGCCGTTCTGCCGCCCGAGAAGCTGTGTAGGGAGCTCCAGAGGGCTGGTCTTGCATCCCGATCCGTATCCCCTTCGGATGACTCCTTCCATATGGACTTTTCTACACCGCCAGGTATATTGCATGCATATTCATTTTGAATGTAATATTATAAATATACACACATATTTATTTTAAAATTACTTATAAAGTCAGTGTTTAATTGTCTAGTTATAGGTAGTGCGTCCACATCAGAGGCAGATGTCACTACCGCACCTGCAGATATGTTTATATATCCTATAGTGCATGCATATCGATTATACACACACATTCTTTTTGCTCTTACTTAGATAATCAATTTTTGATTGTCTAGCTCTAGGTGGTGCCTCCACATCCCGGGCAGAGGTCACCACCACACCTGCGAGTATGTTTATATATTCTATATTGCATGCATATTAATTTAGAATATTATATTATAGATATACACATTCTTTTTGCAATTACTTATACAATCTATTTTTAATTGTCTAATTATAGGTGGTGCATCCACATTTGGCGCAGAGGCCACTCCCGCCACTTCCGTACCCTCCGCTCAGTCTGCAGGTTAGTATTATTAAATATAAAATATTTATTCATTTTACATATCCTCTAAGAATAACCATGAATTTCATGTAATTTTATCGTCAATATTTATTTTCTAGTTAGAGGGGATGCATCCACGTCAGAGTCACCGGCTGTTCATCACCGGAAGAACTATCGTCCTGCTCGTGCTGCTGCCCGGGCCCAGGCTCGTGCTGCTATCACCGGAGATATATATTGCACTTCAATTTTTGTTAATCCTTGATTTCTTAATACCGTTTTGTTTTAATATTGCTTGTCTTGATATTTCTTGTAGATGCAGGGCAACCCCATCCTGAGAGGGGGACTCGAGGACCGAATCGGTCCCACAGGCTGAGGCCCGATAGAGTTAGGAGGAGGCATCATCCCCCTCTTCTTTACCCCCGATTATCGCTATACTGGCAATTATGCCGAGAGGTTCGGCCGGTATATGGGGGATGAGAGCCGCATCCAAAAGAAGTATTCACTTCATGTTGACTGGGGCGATCAGCACCGGTGCTCATTTGCCCTCTTTTGGGATCAGGCTTGAGTATTAATATATGTTTTCATTTGACTTATCAAATAAATTTATTATTATTTAACATTTGTAATTTAAATACTTTTTTGTATTTGCAGTTGAATTACGACTTTCAGCCTGTACCCGACCCTGATCACCCTGACAGAGTGCTCGATCTTCACGCTCTTTACCTGGGCCTCATGAAGAACATGCAATCTAAGGTCCGATATAATAGGAACGAGCTGAAGATCGATTGCTATTTGGTATGGCTGGCGACCCCCCGAGACAGAGAGAGCGGCTCTCCTACATTCTCTGGCCTTTGCCAGAGTCGACGTAGATACATGGCCTCTCTTGTGCCAATATTATGACTCTGATCGCAAACATGTTTGTAATTTAAATGTAATTCGTTGCTTAGTATATAATTTATTTTTTTGTGTTGCTTAATTAGAAAACTAAATCTGATTGTGTTGTGCAGAAATAGGCCGATCAAAATAAGGAGAATAGGATGTCGGCGAAAAGGGGTCTCCCCACTTATACAGGTGGCTCGAGGAACATTACTCGTGTCATGGAGTCATCGGTAAATTACAATAGATCTATTTTGATATAATGAAATATTAAGAGTTATTTTATAATATATGTAAATTTTTGGCAAATTGCAGAGAGCTCAGATCCCCTGGCGCAGGGTGGTACACCGAGCGTGTTGACCGCGTATCTTGTCGTCCACGGCACCTTGACTGATCCCGCCACGGGAGAGCTTCGATTCCCCGACACTGCTACCCAGGAGTATTGCGTAAGCATTAATATTTATTCTAATTCAAATGAAATTTTTGTTTTGATAAGTTCAAATTTAAATGATATACTTATATTTTAATGGTTAATATGGGTGTAGGAGCGGGTGGTGGAGCAGGCGGAGGTATGGGGGGTCGATTCTAGTGGACATACCGATCCGATGCTACTGACCCCAGTCCTAGATGCCGCACACGGAGGGCACCACGGAGGTTAAAAGAAAGGAGGAATTGATCCTAGCAGAGCCTATATGAAGTTGGTCTCCACTCCGGCGGTTACTTCCTCTACCCCCCATGAGCGACGTATAGAGCATGATGTTGCCGTCTTGAAGACCGCCGTCGAGGAGTTGAAGGAGATGTTGGTATGTATATTACTTAATAGTAAAATATTATATCATATTATAGATAGTAACATATGCAATATTAGTAGCCTGAGCTTATTTGGTTGTAGACTTAGTTTTGATTAATCATAGTTACATAAAACCATCCAATTAAAATAAACTATTGTTTTCCAAACTAGATACTCAAACTAGGCCTAAGTCCCTAAGTATTCTTAGATTGGAGTTTCGCAATAATTTGATAATGATACGAATTTGACTAAAATCTAATACACCATTTTACTCGGTTATTACACACACAAAATTTTACAGATTTGGCAAGCTATTTTAGCTGCGGCTCCACATGCATCCCCTTCGGCTGCAGCTCTGCAAGCCACTATCTCAGATGCGGGTGTGCAGACCACTCCTACAGCTCCACAGCCCGCTCAAACTCCTGCACAGTCCGCTCTTTCATTAGTCGAGTTTTTGACGACTCAGGATTGCACTGAGGAGTAGATGCGCCAGATTACGGCGATTATCAGAGATGGAGGAGCTGGACCGAGCTAGGGTAGCTTTATTTATATTTTTTAGGATGTATGTACTTATCTAATACATGTTTTATATATTTTGGACGATATTTTTCTCGACCCGAAATTGGCGCGTGACCGGCACTTGAATCATGTGAAGTCTATAGGACCCCACCGTAATCCAAGTAAGCCGAAAGCCCAGAAATCTAAATCTTTTTAGGAAAATAATGGAGGCGAAGTTTTGAAATAAAGGTATACTGAAATCAAGTTTTTCTTTAAAAATGTAAGTAATGATATATGAAAATACGAGTGAGTAGTATACTATAGTTGGAAACATTTTTGTCATTTGAAATTTGGGCAGCACCTTCTTTGTAAATTTTGATCCAAAACCAATACATAACAATAATATAGGCATTCCCAAATAGGAGCTAGCTCTTCGCCAATTGGCAGAATCACAACTACACAATAAGTATATACGATGCCCAAAGACGAAGATCAAACATAGAAAAGAAAGTAAAGAAACCAAAATATCATCAAACCCAGAATAAAGAATAATACACATTTCGCTCTAAGTCTGAAAGAATATACAAGTCTTTGGTTTCTATGTCTACCAAATATACATAGTTTGGTTGGTGGAGCTTTTAACTAAATACAACTGAATAGTAATGTATACAAATGGTGATCACGATCCAAGTGTACCCCACCTACCAATGCAATCATCCAGAAAAAAAGTTGTGTGCCAGCAAGCCGCTACTGAATCCATACGGTTAATCCTGTAAGAAACTGTGGCACAACGTGGGTGAGTTGCCAACTCGTGAGTAGAAGACATCATAAGGTAGAAATCGAATGTATGACGATCTCCTAGGTCATACGGTATATATATAATATAATAATACTGTGTGGTAACGCGGATGATCGTATATACATAAGTATGAATAACATATAAAGTCGAGTGGTAACGAGGGTGACAGTGTAAGCACAAGTATAATAATGGTAATGTAATCGTGCCCGTGTCGTAATATGGTACCATGTCATATATATCATATATATGTGTATATGTGTATCATCCAAGTGTGTCCATCAACAATACATCAAATCATCATAAAAACCTGAGTGCCCAGTATCGACACTCGAAATCATCATAAAAACCGTGTCCAATATCGACACGTAAATCCTCATATCTCAGACACCGTCTCATCAGATCAGTCCTCATGTCCATCTATCTCATATCACTCCGATCGGTATCCTCCGGATATCTGTCGAGTCCAACACCATCACCGGTAGGTAGTGTTCCCTTGCCGGACTTAACGCCTTTCTATACGATCTTCTTATCCTGGGATACCGTATCGGGTCTACCATGTACCCATAGACGGTGCCTCCTCACTCCTCGAATCGGGTAGTATCATAGCTCAGAACCGAGAAATATCATGGTGGACGTCGAAATATTATATCAAGAGAAACCACGTTTTTAAAACAATTATAAGAATTTAAAAATATATCAGCGGTTCTCAAATCTAACAATCTCATGAAAACATAATCTCATAATCATGCAACCATGATGGAACAGTAAATGCAAGCGCAGAACAATACTGTAAGGTATAACCGAGGTTTTCATATAAGCATGTCCTGTAACTAGGTAAGGAAATGCAATATCTAAACTAACATGCACGGTAATGAGTACTAAACAAATAACTATAATTCTATAAATTAGGGAGCAATACAGCGATATAGCAGTTTCTAATATGAACGTAGTATGGCAATTACCGATGATGAGTGTGTGAGCCGGCGAGTATATGTACGTGCAACATGCACATCATCAGTAATGGTGCATGTGTCCTAGCAGACGAAGCCATATAGAAATAAGTATAAGGAACGTAGTATGTATGTCGCCAATGAAAAGTAATACGAGCGTAACAGAAATAAGAAAAGCGTAAACGCGAACAGTATAAAATACGTGACTACATATGAACCATACAATTATAGCTTAAAGTAGTACGAATCGTTGTCTTTGAAAATGGGGACTACGGTGTTTTTGAGAAAAAGATGCTATTTGAAAATCCATAGCGTCCCTTAAGATTGTCATTTAAAAGTGCATAACGATTCGTTAATTTTGAAAATAGGTATGGTTCTAAATATATCCTATATCTACTTAAGTGATCTTAATCAATATTCCTTGATTCGATATATATATATATATATATATATATATATATATATATATATATATATCAGCGATTCATCTCATCATATCACGTACGGTATAATCTATCGTACGATATCATCAAATCAAAAGTATGGATCTAACGTCCTGTACATCATATCACGTACGGTATAATCCATTATACGGTATCATTAAATCTAAAGTACAGATTTATGGTCGCGTACATCATATCATCATATATATATCATCTCATGCCATATCTTAGCATATGTACATAAAGATCGTCTCACATCCTCATATCAAACATATCGATTCATGTTATTTTATTTCATCATATCCTCGTCTCATCATATCATCTCGTAATTATCCTCATAGTTATGTGTGTGTGTGTGTGTGTGTATGCATGTGTACCTGTGACTCATGGACTAAGAAAACTAGAACTAGGGATATACCTTCCTACACGTACACTACTATGGTTTATAGTATCCCAGAATCCTATTAGCTGGGTATACATATCTAAAATATCTATATATATACCGAATTTCTAATATCCTAGTACTATGGTTGCGGGGGTGCTATATGCCATCCACCCGACTTTCCTCATAAATATACATCTACTCACCTACTATCCTCACTCTAACCAAAATTGATGAACACCTTGCTCTCCTTCGTCGCCCCGGAAGACCATGCGAATGTACCTACAAATCAAAGCATATCGTATCGAAATCAAAATCAAATCAAAAAACTGATACGGCAAGCGAAACGTACATATGTTAGAACCTATGGTCCACGCATACAAGAACAACCAAACAACTCCCGGCGTTGACGTACGAACGTCACGCGGCCAAGTTAATACTCTAATATCAAAACCCAAGTTTTCAAAAGTCATAAAACGAAATCAGCAACGTAGTAAAACACTCCCAGATTCTACCTAAGATGAAATTAGGACATTCTGTACATTGGATAGACCTAGTAGTCGGATGATTGAGCTATGGACCAAAAACCAAACCCAAACTCAAAAATGTGGCCCCAATTTGCAGCCATATCTATTAAATTTGCGGCCATGTTAAGGAGGTGAGGGCTCGGGCTTCTAGGACATCTTCCTAAGTGCATGCACATCATGCTGTATCTGCAATATATTTTTTCAAAGTTCTTGGGTAATACCCAATTCTAATTGATCACCACAATTCAATAAAACCCGATGTCGGAAAATTCTAAGTTCGTGTTTGGGACTTCAAAGCTCATTTTAGACAAGGCTACCTTCACTACTAGGCCAAGGGTCACTCACTACACCTTCTCTAAGCTCTACTACAAGTTTTATCTACTAACCCTCATCCTAGAATTTTCCAAGATCACCAAAACGTAAACTTTTTAACTCTAAACTAACAATTGAGCTTAGGAAATTTAAAACTTGAAGGAAAGTGAAGGTTTTACCTTATGAAGCAACTCAAGAAAATTTCTAGATGGCCAAAGTGCTCCAAACTCCAACTTGATCCCACCATTGGCTTTAGGATGAGGCGAGGAACATTTTTTGTGAAGGTTTACATGAGTTTTGGGATGGCTTTGGGGGTGTTTTGTGGTGGTAGAATGGATGGTAGTAAGGGTTTGGAGGTGGAGGAAGAATGAGGAGAAGATGAAGGAGATATAAAAAAAAATGAAGTGAAAAAATTGAAATGAATGGCTAGCAACCATACTCCCCCCCCCCTCTCTCTCCTTCCCATACCTCCTTGTCCCTCTCATCATTTTCCTTTTTCTTTTATCCTTTCTTTTCTTTTCTTTTTCTTTTAAAAATAAACTAAACCATAATAATCACAAAATGAAATGTTACATGTCATGACACTTAAACATGATTTTAACAAAAATAAACTTGGTTCAATGCACAATTAGACAAACACTAATTAAGTTTAACATTAATTTGTATGGAGATAAATATATTTTAATTTATAAAAGCCCTAAATCAAATAAATACTTTTCATAAATGATAATTCATATTAATTTTCAAATATTTTCCAAAAATATGGTATATGATCATACCATTCTACAAAAACTCAATTCTACATTCGTATAATATTCGTGAAATTTATAATTACATTATTTAAATTCCAAAAATATTATTTTATATTTTTTGAAATGTTACAATATTGGTGGTTGTTTGTATGTTCATGATTATTTAGATTGATTTTGTATTCTGTTTTTTTTATTTCTTTCATATATTATACGTGAGATGTTGATTATGAATATTTCTGTATTTGGTTATATGATATATATATTATTGGGCACAGGACGGGAAAAAAACGAGAAGCCCTTTTTAAAAAAACTGATAAAATATCTCTATGGATTACTCTGTAGAGGCAACTGTTACACCTACGGATTAATCCGTAGGGACAAGTTATTCCCCTACACATTTCTCCATAGGGACAAAATATCAGAATATCTGATATTTTGTCCCTATGGACTCAGTAACAGGGGCAAAACTTGGCCCTACGAATTAATCCGTAGAGGCATTTATCAGGCCCTACAGATAAATCTGTAGGGGCATTTATCTGGCCTTACGGACAAATCCGTAGTGGCCCGTATTTTATTTTATAAACAGATAAATTAAATAAAGATTATGTCCTTACAGAATAATCCGTAGGGATAAATGTCCCTACGGAGTAAGGCGTAGGGGCAATTATTACTCCATAAGGGTATGTTCATGACGAAAACTTTCACCTGCGGCCTTTAGATTTACGGGGGAATTTTATGCCCTTACAGATATATCCGTAGGGGCATGCTATTACTGTAGTAGTGCTAATACTTTCGAAATTATAATCTAAGAAGATAGAGAGCGGACACAAGCATTGCCATGCACCGTAAACATAGGCCATAGAATCGAAAACCCTTTTGGTTTCTTTCTCTGATACCAGTTGTTAGGAATTGATCCACCAAATATATGAGAACGACGACGGATAAAAGAAACAATCGCACAAATAAAATGGATACACAGTATTTATAGTGGTTCAACAATTTTCCCAGTCCACTTGCTGCACTAGTTTTCTTATGTTCTTTCTATAAAAGATACAAGATTAAAAATTCTTCCCTCACTGCAAATCTGCAGTTTTTCTTTCTTTCTGAGGAACACACACTATCCTTTTATCAGAGAGGTTAGTTTCTGTTGTGGGAATTATCTATATATTCATAACTTTTATATATATATTTATATATATATATATATATATATCTCACGTTTAATTTGAGCCACCCTCCTCTGCTTTGAAAAGCTACATTTTCTTAATCTTGAAAAGCTACCATAGTTTTGATTCTTGCATTAATTTTGCTTGTCCCGTTTGCCCATCCATAGTTTCCCATGTCAAGTCTCTTTCACAAATGAGGCCTATTCAAATTTTCAACAACTACTTATCTCATGCATGCTTTGTCCCTCTTTAATTTTTCAAACAAGCATGCCCCGTCTTTGAAATTACAATGAATGGTTCTTGTCCATTAATAAATATGCCTCCACCTATTTGCAGCATCAATGAAACGTGTATGCGCGTAGGTCAATGCGGCCGCTTACGAGCATTGCCTCGTGGGTTCTGCCTTCATGTGGCGCCGACTGGAGTCGTCGTCCACGTGTGGCACCGCCATGTGGGGACCATCGCCTATGTCGACTATTGCTTCTGCCGGCTACTTAGTCTCCTTAGCCTACAACGCATCGAGCTGGAGGACAATCGTCTTACAGGTGGGATCCCATCCGGGTTGATGAACCTGCCAAATCTTACGGACTTTTACATGATGAATAATCAGCTGAGTGGGATGATACCAGCACACACCACCAGTATTACGGCAGATGCCTTCCAGGGTAATCCAGGCTTGTGCGGGGTGCCGTTACAGGCCTGCAAGCAGTAGGCATGCAGTCGCGTCACTCTTTGTTTGAAGATCGATCCTGCAATATTTTTATTCTAAATTCTTATTTATTGTGTTGCTTGTTAGTAAAAATAAAGGCCAGGGATAGTTTCTCTGCAACCCAAGGGTGTGTTCTAATGCATACATGAGGCTTATATTTGCTGTATTGAAATAAATTTTAAATAAAATCAATAAAGAATGGAATAAGTGTTTTGCGTTTCTTTATGGAAAATTTCGTTCGCCTCTTTACTAGAATAACATGAAAAGCAAGTGCATGTGGACTAAATTTTTTTTCCTCATTATACATTGCAGAAATTACATGACCATATGCAAAAACAGGAAGGGAAAAAAAACAGAAAACTTGAAATACTTATAGAATGATAAAATTATCCTTTCCAAAACTAGAATAATGAATACCACGAAAAGAATATTGCTGAAGAACTAGTGAAGCAGGGAAGCCTCGCATATAGGTTATGATTCCTAAGCCGAATCTGAAATCTTTTCAGGCCGCCAATCTGATTTCTCCGCACAAAGTATCCCTTCTTGGTTTTTGGAATAGGTTAGTCGAATCTCCCAATGCAAAGACTTGAGTATATTCTCCACTTCGCTTAAAACCTCAGATTCATCACGGACTATCAGCTTTCCCCCAGGCCTGACTATCCTATCAACCTCTGCTATTACTGGTAAAATCTCACACCTGAAATTTTAGAAACGTCTTATCTCATGAGGCAAACTGAAAAAATGCAAATTAAACTACGATTCGAAAGCAGAAACTAAATAAAAGTTTGTTATCAACCTTTTTCTCACTTGTGAGAAGAGATGATCAGCGTGCAGGAGATCATATGTCCTAGGATAGGTGCTGAACGATTCACACCAATCATGGTACATACCAAAAAGCCCCCGCTCATAGATAATCGGCAGCGTATCTGGTGAATCGATGTTCACCAAATTCATGACCCACACTTTCATATCTTTGAGTGCAGCAGCAAACCTATAGAAGAAAAAGAAGAGAATTATTGAGATGAAGTTGTATAAAATAGCGGCACCAATGGAAACATAAGGAAAATAGAAGTACCCTCCGTAGACAGCTCTCATATCCATAACATTTCTAACTCTGGACCAGTCGATACCGAATCCAGTGAGATAAGATTTGGTGACGACGCGTTTCCAATGTTCGTAGTCTTTAGTGAAATCTTCAGGTGCTGGCCTACCATAGACTCCTGTATGAGAGCTGTTAAGCCAATATGGAGGCACTTTTGCACGGCGGGGCCATTCCTGAGGCCACTGTGATCCACGGATCGATGGATCAACAGGCACCCGATGCATGCAGGATTGTAGCGGGACATACCTGAAAAATACAAAGATGCAGTGGAATTTAGGCTTGAAAAAATTTATGATATTTAAAATCTCGGTAAGATACTGATTTCAGACTATCATTTTTGGGATTGGAATCTCGAACTGAAATATAGGATTTTCTATTATTTGAAATTATTAAAAACTTTTATAAATAATAAAATAATCATAAACAATTTGGCAAATCTTTTCGCAATTAATAATGTCTAGGGTAACTTTTTAGATATGTTGGGAGGATACCTATAAACATGTTGATTTGCATGGTTTGAAAACTCGGCCGATCCCAATCCAGGATGGCCAATTCATATCCCAAAACTTATTGTCCGAGTTACGATATGTTCTGATACCAAGTATCATTGAGTTTACTGTTTTTTAGTGTTGTTTGCGTATTAAGATTATAAATGGTTTCTGAGTTAATGGTTTCAATAAGGGTTCAACGAGTTATTATAACTTTACAAGTTAGTACGGTTAGTTTGACAACATTAACGACTTTAGACATTATCAATCGCAACAGATTTGCCAATTTGTTATAGTATAAACTATTTATCATGAAAAAAAACCCAACCTAATTTAAGAAAAAAATTCTCGAACAATATAAAATCCGATTGGCGACGGCCGATATGGCCGAGATTGTTGATTCCGATCCCAAAAGTGATCGTCCGATACCGATCCGGATACTAAGAATTTGAATCTATAACCCATCAATAAACTCAATAACAGTATAACTCATTAGTAAACCCAGTATATCATTAATTTACTTACACTAAAATTACAATAATTAATTGGTGAACCTGATACCAAGGTTGAAAATCTCGGTATCAGAACTTGGATGGTCATTTTTGGGATTGGAGTAGGCCATCTCAAATCGGGATCAGCCGACATTTAAATACCATGGATTCAGCTTGTTGTTAATTAGTCACGTCCAGCTAAAAAAATAACCAATATTGCTTTGCCACGAACTCACCAGGCTGCATTTGGATCATCCTCCTCTTTACACATGGGAGGTGAGTGTTCCTTTCTGTTATCATAACAGTCATTGGTGATAGGCTTTCGGTACATGGCAGCACCGACAGAATTCAATTTATCCCTCTTGATTGTGTGAAGCTCCCAACACATAGATTTAGTAAGAGCAGTCATAGCTGAAACAGGAAAATTTTTACCTAAGTTCAAATGAACATAAAACCATATATGATGTATCACATGAAAAGAAAAACTATATTTAGAAGTCAGATGGAATGGGGAAAAAAAAGAAGATCTCACCTTTCCAAATCTGTACATCTTCCTCGAGTTTTTGATATACAGGTGTCGCTGACCACACAAAGAAACCACCAGGGCGCAAGACCCTGTTCAGCTCCAAAAGAAGAGCGCCATCTGTTGTCGAGCCGAGCAGAAATTCGTTAGGCATATGAAATCAGATAGGAAAGCGAAAAGGTAATGCTCAAAGTAAGCACCGTTTGCATGCCAGGGGACACGACACCGAGCACAGTGCACAATATCAAAAACCCGGCTTGGGAATGGCAACCGCTGGGAACCCATCACTGCTGAGATTGCAGGTATGCCTCGTTCAAGAGCAAATTGAACTTGAGCCTCATGCTCATCCTTCGGAGCAAAAGACATCGCAAGAACATCTCTATCGAATAGGTAACCACCAAAGCTGGCAACCCCACATCCAACATCGAGAATCACTCGGGTATGCTTCCCCCATGCAATCTCAGGCACAGACTGCCACCAAAGCCAGAAATGATGTAAATTTTAGTAAATTATCTACTAGGCTTTCCTCATGAAACCAAATTTGCAGCACCAAGTACGAGGATCAAGTCGGTCACAAATCTTATGATTTCTACAAGTAATTTCCTGAATCTCACAAAACATCTGCCTAGCTCTCTTTACCAATTTTGATCTATGATGAATAAAAAGTTCAAATTGAATTATCTGCAAAGTGTCTTACACGGACATGACTCTCATGATTTTAGTATCCATGTTATATAAGTGAAGTGAGTGTAATGACGAGCATCATTAATCAATAACTGAGTATACCAAACTTTAAAAAAAAGGGCAAAACAATGGCAAATTAAGCTCCATTATAACCATTCAACATTACACTACAGTATCATGAATAATAAGTGTAACTTTTATGTATTGAATTTTAAGTAATCGATCCAAATTAGTAGCAATGTTGGATCTTACTGCCACCTCGAAATACTAGCATTAGAGAATGAATCTTGCAAATTTAAATTCCAACTCCTAATGCCTCTGCCTTTTCAACGAATCTCTAAAATTATGATAAAAGTTGAGGGAAATAGTATTATAGTCTAAAACTAAATATAATTGAAGTGCGCACAGCTATCAAATGCGGTAACTCACACCTTAAGGATCCCAAATCAAGCATGTAGTTAATCATGCTATATTCAAAGTCTGCATGCCAACTGATACTATGCAGAGGAAAGAGCAATAAGAAGAAAGCGTCTAGATAAAGGAATTTTACCTTCTGAATGAAATCAATGTAGTGAAGCGCCCCGTGTATGAATTGTGTTCCTCCTCCTGGAAATGTAAGATACTCTCCTGTAACCTTCACCCAGTTCTGATGCCCCTTTACTTCGGCGAGCTTAGTACGAGGTACATTGTTGTACCAAATCTAACAAAACATCAACCATTTACATTAAATCAGTAGGCGACAAAGGGCAGTACCAATAGCAAAAAAGAGAAATTTCAGACTTCCATCTGCATACTAGTGCTTCATATAATTAATTAATTAATTAATTACCATGTCTCTGCTTTTAGGCCACTCGATGGATCGCCTATAACCTTTAGGAAGGGGAACAAGACAGGTTGGGCTCTCCTCGGGGCAGTGGCGCTCTCGATGCTCGAAATGCCTGAAGCTGTGGAGTTGCTTGATGGCCTTCTCATTGTCGAGACAAGGGATGTAGTCAGGTCCGGCACTCACGTTGCACAGCTCCCACTCACGCCCAGATGACTTGCCGCCGTCGCCATCGGATTCGTTTCTTCCTGTGTCGTCTTCATCCGATTGCGATGATTCATCCCCTTTTCTTCTCTCCTTCTCATTCGAGGACTGATCAGCCTGCGTTGCCCATGTCTTGTTATCAGCGCCGCTTTTGTTCTCCCCGGATTCACCTGATTCGGTTCCTCCGTCTGGGATGGGGTCACCCACATTCAGGTTGTCTTGGTCGCCGCCTCCTATGGCAGCATTCTCTGATTCCAACTGCTGAAGGTGTTGTTCCTGTTCCTGTTGCTGCTGTTGTTGCTGGTGGCGGGTATCAATGGTTCCGTCAATGTCGTGTTCGATCTGGGATTGGCTGGTGATGCCCCCAGCTTCTGATTCGTCTTGAGAGTGGGAGGACTGGGTTTCGTCGGTCACTTCTTGGATGTGCTCTTGATTCTGGTCTTGGATGTCATCAGTGCTAGTCTCTGTCTGGCTTTTTTGTTGTTGTTGTTGTTGTTGTTCCTGTTGCAGGCTTTCGTCATCGATGTTGTTAGTATCCTCTTGACCACTGGATTCACCCTGTGGTTGTTTGTCGATGTTCTGCTCCTCATTATGCTGATGCTGCTGCTCCTCCTCCTCCTGCTCTCCACCTTGCTGCTGCTGCTGCTGCTGCTGCTGTTCATCATTATTCTGTTCAGTAGCTTCCTCCTCCTCCTGCTGCTGCTGCTGCTGCTCGTTGTTCTCTTCAGCGGTCTGCTGCTGCTGCTCTTCGTTGTTATCTTCAGTAGATTGCTGCTGCTGCTGCTCTTCGTTTGAATCGGTATCGATTTGAGATTGGGCTTGGATGGTTTCTTCATGAGGCGGCTGCTGCTGCTGCGGATCCTCGTCATGATGGTTTTGGATGATCGTCGCTTGTTCATCGGAGCGGCGGGTCTCGACCTCTTCGTCCTGCTGCTGTCGCTCTTCAGCAGGGTGCTGGAAAGATGCAGATGCAGACGCAGAATCTTCTTCTTCTTCATCGGGATGGGTGTCCTCTTCGGTACCAGCAGAAGCAGCAGTCACCGCCTTCTCGTCGAATGATGATGAAGAAGAAGAAGGGGGAGGATCCCTGAGGACGCTTCTTGGAGGAGTGAGGTTGATGGCGGCACGTTTGTGGGGACGACGACGATGATGATGATTGTTGGTGTCGGTGGACTGAGCATGAGACAGGATGGAGGAGGAGGAGGAGGAAGCGGAGGAGGAGGAGGAGGAGGAGGAAGTGGTGAGCATGTAGACGCCGAAGAGGCAGAAGCCGACAAAGAGGAGCATGGTGGTTGTAGAGACATAGGGTGATGATGAGGATGAAGAAGAGGAGCCTCGCTTGGCAGCGCGAGAGTTCTTGCCGATCCCCGCCATTATTATTATTAATTATTATTAATATTTTATTTTTTATTTTTTTTTGTGATTGGGGGTAGTGAGGATCGATAGATCTGCAGGGAGATCGTGTGTATGATTGTATGTATGTATGTATGTAAGGAGTTTTTTCTTCAAGAAGAAGAGGAGGAAGAATTGATATGCTAAATGCTAATGCTAATGCTAATGCTTTGCTTGCTTGTTCAATTGATTGATTGAGAGAGAGAGAGAGAGAGCGCGAAGAAGTAGCAGCAGTGGTGGTGGTAACAGAAGAAGAAGCAGAAGAAGAAAGATAGATCCGAGAGCGGTGGGGACGGAAGGGGAGAGCCCTTAATTAAAGGAGACCAAGCTCTGTCCACTAGTTAGTTACTGCTGTGCTGCAGCTTTTGCATTTACAATTACTCCAGGACACACCCCTTGCTTTGTGGCACCTACTGCTAGTAGTGGTAGCGGATCTGGTCGTCGTCGTCCTCGTCGTCGTCTAATTAAAGGAGTGCGAGAGATCCAGATCTACCGCTGCTGCCCCCTTCTATTACCAACCATTAATCCCATACCTTTTTAAATCTTTTTTTTTAACTCTATAATTTTAATTTTAATTTTAATTTTAATTTAATTGAGTAATTGATTAGTGCCAACCCCCACCTTAATTACCTCCCATATTTATAGCTGTGACTCTCATCCCCTGTCCGTCTCCTGTCTACTAAGTAATTCTCTGTGGGATGGCCACACGATTCGATTCAGCTGAGTGGAGCCGGGGCAATATATTGTTAAATGTATGTATGGACCACCCCTTGCTCCCTATGTAAATGTCACCCACACAACTCAAAGACTTTGAAGAACCCGTAACAACAAGACTGGCTACAAGAGCAGCCAAGAGTTGCCTTCTTGATATTATTAACTGCGTCTCTCCTTATTCCCCCGTTCACACCGACAATAAATTAAAGGAGAAATATATACTTCATCTGGCTGCCTAACCGACAAAAGATACACTAGAGATATTTATCTAAAAAATATTTATTGATAGATAGATAGATAGATAGAGCAATTAAGTTTGCATTATGAAAGATCGATTGGATTTTGGCCCCCACACCCCCACCCACATGCAAAAGGAGGAATCGTCAATTCTGGTTTTATTAACACAAACCACAGAATAATGAATTAGAGATGGTTGCTTGGTTGGTGGTATCCCAATTATTCATTATGAGCTACTGTTAATATATGTGATGCTCATCAGAAAAAGGGGTTTAAAAAAATATATAAGAAAGAAAGAAAGAAAGAAAGAAAGTGATGATGCTCTATATTGGCGATCTCCAAGATCAGGATGCGTGGCAGATGACCTGTCCCAGAACTCAAAAGAAATGGCCCATAGGGGCCGACCAGGCCACCCCTGTACCCGACCTGCAAGCACAAACTGGCTCTCCTCAGAGCCCCCTGCGAATTGGCCACCTCGGCCTCTCAGCTCTCCCCGAGCTGCCACAGGACCAAGCCTCCTCGGCCCTCCCGCTTGTTCCCGAGCTCCCCTGCCGAGGCCATCTTTCTCGGCCCCTCCGACCGACCAACTCCACCACTCACAAGCGTAGCCGACGCTCCGCAAATCTCGTCATGCGCAGATTCTCCGCCAGCAACATCCCACGTTCAACGCCATCACGATCCCCATTAATTGGCGATCCGCTCATTACGCGGATGTGACGTCGGGAGCGTAACTGCCGGCGAGATTCTCGCGCCTGCTGCTGCGTGCTACCGCAACTATATAAACCCCCACCACAGAGGGGTCAAGGAAGCTTTTTTCACCCCACTTAGCCGTTACTCTGCTCGGATCTGGTGCTAACTTGATCGTCGGAGGGCCTTCGGTGGTACCTAACTACCCCGGGACTTCCTTGCAGGTACTTGGCATTGACTCCTCAAAACCACCAATCTCTTCAAAACCCATTGAGACCCACATGCAACAGGAGATCCCCTCCTAGATCCACCGGGAGATCGACGGAAGACAACATCTGACGGAGACCCGAAAAGGATCTCCATCAGTTAGCGCCGTCTGTGAGAAACTAAACTCAAAAAACAAAGTTAGCCTTCCGATCTCCATCCACATGGCAAGCGATCACCCTGAAGATCCAGGTACCAGCCGCCGCCTCCCCCTCACCGGAGGCGCGGATGAACCTCCTCCGGCGACCGTCATCAACGCCCTCGCCAGCAGAATAGATTGGCTACAGTCCCTCGTGGAGGCGCTCTTCCGCGTCCAAACGACCGGGCCAGGGCCCCAGATCGCCGCTCCTCCGCCTCCAAAAGGCTCTGCCCTCGTCGGCACGGCTGACCACCGACAGGCTATGACCCTTGGCCACAGATCTCACGGGCCGATACTCCCTGAGGCCCGCTGGGCGCCCCACAGCTCCACACCAAGATCCGCCGCCAGAGCGCCTCGCCTCGAGCCTCCTCGCGGCCCTTACCCCCCTGAGGAGATGTCAGTCACCTCGCCTGTCCACAGGCATGATCGACACCCCCTCCCTCGACGGGGTCATACAGAAGGGGCTCGCCATGACGGCTCGAGGGCCACCTCGCCCGGGGATCTGAGAAACCTCATCGAGAGGAACCGGGGCCGTGCCCAGACACAGATCTCCCACAGCAGAGGCCAGGGATCACAAGGCACCGAATCCTCGGGGTACCACGGCCGACTCGACGCCTTAGAAAAGAAGATCAAGGGCATGCGCCGGGAAGATCACCTCTCAGTCGACGGGGCTAAGTACGCCGCCGACTCGCTCACTAAACCGTTTACCGAGGGACTGCTCGCTGTCCACGTCTCCTCGCGCAACAAGCACCCGAAGGTCTCTCTGTTCGGCGGGAAAACCGACCCGAAAGACCATTTGGATGCTTTCACCGCGGGGATGAGTTTCCAGGACCATTCCGATGCCGCCCAGTGCAGGGCCTTCCCGGCCACCCTCATCTGCTCCGGTCGGGACTGGTTCCGAGGACTCGAGCCTCGCTCAATCTCGACCTTCGACGAACTGGCTACTCAATTCCTCGGCCACTTCGTCGGGAACCGTCGGCAGAAGCGCATGGTCGACTACCTCCCCACACATTCAAATGGATGGTCGGGCGAAACCTCATGAAGAATCGGCCAAGCATCTACCATGCTCGGCTATCCCCGGCCAGTGGCTTCCCCACTCGCAACGCCAGGGACCAAAGCCCTCGCCAAGAGGCAACCGCGCAGCTTCACTGCCCGGTTATCCTTAGCAGGCCTCCTACGGCCTCTCCAACGCTAAGGATCAAAGTCCTCCTTAGAGGCAGCTGAGCAGCTACCCTGCTCGGCTATCCCCGGCCAGTGGCTTCCCTACTCGCAATGCCAGGGATCAAAGCCCTCGCCAAGAGGCAACCGCGCAGCTTCACTGCCCGGTTATCCTTAGCAGGCCTCCTACGGCCTCTCCAACGCTAAGGATCAAAGCCTTCCTTAAAGGCAGCCGAGCAGCTGCCCTGCTCGGCTATCCCCAGCCAGTGGCTTCCCCACTCACAACGCCAGGGATCAAAGCCCTCGACAAGAGGCAACCGCGCAGCTTCACTGCCCGGTTATCCTTAGCAAGCCTCCTACGGCCTCTCCAACGCTAAGGATTAAAGTCCTCTTTAGAGGCAGCCCAGCGGCTACCCTGCTCGGCTATCCCCGGCCGGTAGCTTCCTACCACGACCGACAGGGATCAAAAGCCCTCCCAGAGGCAGTCGAGCCCGACCCTCGCTCGGCTATCCTTCAGGAAAAAAGCCCTCACCAAGAGGCACCGGGCAGTAAACCTGCCCGGCCAAGGGTCCTTGGTAGGCTTCTTACAGCCCCTCCCGCGCTAAGGACCAAAGTCCTCCCAGAGGCAGTCGAGCCCGACCCTTGCTCGGCTATCCCCGGCTGGTAGCTTCCTACCACAACCGACAGGGATCAAAGTCCTTACCAAGAGGCACTGGGCAGTAACCCTGCTCGGTCCCCGTCCTGAAGGATCAAAGCTCTCGCAAGAGGCAACCGAGCAACTACCCTGCTCGGTCATCTCCGGCTGGTAGCTCCCTACCCATGACGCTAGGGATCAAAGCCCTCGCAAGAGGCATCCAAGCGGCTACCTCGCTCGGTCATCCAAGGCTGGTAGTTGCCTACCCACGACGCCAGAGATCAAAGCCCTCGCCAAAAGGCAACCGCGCAGCTTCACTTCCCGGTCATCCTTAGTGGGCTTCTTACAGCCCCTCCAATGCTAAGGATCAAAGTACTCCGTAGAGGCAGCCGAGCGGCTTCCCTGCTCGGCTATCCCTGGCCGGTAGCTTCCCTACTCGCAATGCCAGAGATCAAAACCCTCGCCAAGAGGCAACCCCGGTCATCCTTAGTGGGCTTCTTACAGCCCCTCCAACGCTAAGGATCAAAAGTCCTCCCAGAGGCAGTCGAGCCCGACCCTCGCTCGGCCATCCCCAGCTGGTGGTCGTTGCTCGCAACGCCAGAAATCAAAGGCCTTCGTCAAGGGGAAATCGAGCAGCTTCCCATTCATGCTCATTCATCCTCTGAGCCCATTCATGCTCGGCACAAATACAACGAACATCCCTTTGCCCATCACATGCAGAGGATCCGAGGCCCCAACAAGGGGCATCAGGTCTATCCAAGTCTGAGCGATCCCCTCTCGACATCGGGGCCATGGAGATGCCTCCTTCTCAGCAGCGCTTGTCATGCTTGGCAAGCGATCGAAATCAACTCGACGAACGATCGTTAGACAGATAGCCGACCTGACAGGGAAAACCCAACAGTGCAAGCAGAGATATTTTACGAGCATTCTTCACAAACAGAAGATAAAGTGCAAACCGATAAAACCAAAAAAAAGTTTTATTACCAAAGGCAAAGTCTTTACAAAGGGTATTTTGGGCTCCCCAGCCTTATAGACTCCCCAGAGGCTTACAAAAACTGCCCGGAGGCTTACAAAAATCCCCGAAGTGACAAAATAAAGGAGGAGGAAGACGGGGGCTTTAAGCCTCGGGGCCAGACGCGACCTCGGGATCCTCGACATCCACCATGAGACGAGCAGGGTCCTTGGACACCTCCTCGTCAGGAATCTCTTCCCCCTGCTCATCGGCGTCCGTGAGGGGGTATTCGGCCCGGAGCTCTTCGTCGGCGAACTCCGGCATCCAGGCCTTAACAGCGTCGAGGGCCTCGTGCCAGATGCGGGTTATGGCCACGGCTAGGTCATCATAGAAGTCCTTCGACTTCTTGTATCCCTCCACCGCCTTCGCCGCCGAGAGGTCGGCCAACTTCGTCGCCTCGGCCGCCGCCCCTAGCTCCTTCCGGAGGGTCCTTACCGTCTTCTTTAGCTTGCCGGCAAGCGCCTGAGCGTCCTCAAGCTTGACCTCGGCAGCCAGGGCGGCCTCGCGGTGCCGTGCAGCCTCCCGTTTCCCGGCCTCCACCTCGCCTCCAGGGCGGAAACCCTTACCATCGCCGCCTCCAGCTCCTGCTTGGAGCTCTCTTCCAGCGAGGCAAGCCGGTCTATAGCCTCCATCGCCGGGGCTATCACCTCGGCCTCCATTCATAAGGCAAGGGCAACGTGCTTGAGGACCTAAGAAAAAAAATAAGAAAGAGGTCAGGGAGACGAAGGAAGCGCCAAATCTCTCAAACAACCAAGCACTTACCTGCACGAACTCCTGGGTGATGGACGCCATCTGGGCCCTGAAGGTCCTCCTGGGGACCCTGCCCCCGCCGACGTCTCTATTTCATGCAGCAGGCTATCGGCGACGGATAGCCCCAAGGGCACCGCAAACTGGAGGCCCCCCTCCTCCACCATGATCGTCGAGGGCGGGCCCCGGAAATACCTCCGGGAACCCCTCTTAAGCAGCTCCGATGGGGAGCCGATCTCCTCCTCCGAGACCAGGTCCTCCAGAATTCAAGCCCGCTTCCGGCCCGGCGCTCTGCTAGGCCCCGGGGCGGGAACCGCCCCCGAACGCTCATGTGACGCGGCCACCGGAGGAGAAGGAGCCGGGGCAGGCTTCGAACGAGAAGAGCCGGCGCCCCCAGCCTTCGTGACCTTCCTCGGCTGACGCATGGAGGCTCGGAGCTCATCCATATCCATGGGTCCTGCACAAAACCAAATGCAAAGAAGTCAGCGACACAAGCAATATACAAGCCAAAAAGAAAGCCTAACTTACCGACGAACTCAACGAGGCTGAGCCCAACCCAACTCAGGACCCTCTCAGATAGCAGCACGTTAAATCGGGGGACGGGCTCCCATGACACCACTCTCACCGCAGAAGGGTCATTGGACTGGTTCCCCGGCAAGCATTTTTCCCTCGACCACCTGGTGGGCATGGGCCAGTCCTCGCCCTCGGGCGGCGTGATGAAGAAAAACTTCTTCTTCCAGTCGTGAATGGAAGAAGGCAGGGCTACAACCTCTGTCCCGGCGGCGCCCCCCTGTCGCTTTCTAAAAGAGAGGTAGACCCACCTCGGGTCGCCCGCTCGACCCCCAGGATGATTTTTGAAAACGAGGGATGAATCAAGGATGGAGAGGCTGAAGGGAACCGCCTGTAACTTCAGGCGGATAAGGAACCCGAGGAGAATCCTCCACGAGTTCGGCACTAACTAGCCAGGGGCTAGCCCGAAGAAGTTCAACGCTTCGACGACCTCGGGAGAGAAAGGCATGCGCATTCCACCCCAAAAAGCTTCTAAGTACAGGGCGATCTCCCTATCCTGTACTTGGTCTGCCCTCTCTCCCTCCTTGGCCAGACGAAGCGTATAACGTGGGGGGATGTGGAAGTGAGCCCGAGCATTGGCAAGCTCTTCCTCATGCCTCACCCAACACGAGACGCCGGGGGCAGCATCTACCGCCTCCTCCCTGGGGGCTACCCCCGCCTCACAATCCCAAGAAGAGGGTCCGAACCCTACTCCCCGAGAAGACTCAGGCTCAACTAAAGGGTCCCTAGAACCTACTCCTACGACATTCATAGATTCCACGAAAGAAGACATCTAACCTGGAGAAGAGGGATCCTCGGGAAACGAAAGCAGAAAAAAGAAGACGGGCGCCAAGCAACCGGGACTTATAGCGAGAAAATACGAAGGAGTAGAGGCCCTGGAGTGGGCCCCACCCCTATTTATCACTGCAATCGCCCTCATCCAACGGCGCCCTTCATCTCCCGCCAAAAAGCCTCCTCGCGCCCAGCGGCCCCAATCGCTCCGCTTGTCATTCCCATACTGGGCCGCATCCCATCAGACGCCGCAGGTCTGCACATGTCGCGTCGGTCAACCAACGCTTGACACGTGGACCGTCGCTTCAGTGGCAGGATGCACGAACTGGCGCACCTTCCTTAAATGCAGAGATCTCGCCCTGATTCGCTGGCTGAAAAGACAGCTGACAGCCCGGGGACGCGTCCCGACGAAACCTTAGGAAGGAGCTCACCCCGGGCGGCCCGGCAGTCTACTCCTGACCCGACCCGCTAGCTGGTCGGGACAAGAGTGGGGAGCTAATGATGATGCTCTATATTGGCGATCTCTAAGATCAGGACGCGTGTCAGATGACGTGTCCCAGAACTCAGAAGAAAAGGCCCACAGGGGCCGACCTGGCCACCCCTGTACCCGACCTACAAGAACAAACTGGCTTTCCTCAGAGCCCCCTGCAAATTGGCCATCTCAGCCTCTCAGCTCGCCCCGAGCTGCCACAGGACCAAGCCTCCTCGGCCCTCCCGCTCGTTCCCGAGCTCCCCTACCGAGGCCATCTTCCTCGGCCCCTCCGACCGACCGACTCCACCACTCACAAGCGTAACCGACGCTCCGCAAATCTCGCCATGCACAGATTCTCTGCCAGCAACATCCCACGTTCAACGCCATCACGATCCCCATTAATGGGCGATCCGCTCATTACGCGGGCGTGACGTCGGGAGCGTAACTGCCGGCGAGATTCTCACGCCTGCTGCTGCGTGCTGCCGCCACTATATAAACCCCCATCACAGAGGGGTCAAGGAAGCTTTTTTCACCCCACCTAGCCATTACTCTGCTCGGATCCGGTGCTAACTTGATCGTCGGAGGGGCCTCGGTGGTACCAAACCACCCGGGGACTTCTTTACAGGTACTCGGCGTTGACTCCTCAAAACCACCAATCTCCTCAAAACCCATTGAGACCCACACGCAATAGGAGATCCCTTTCTAGATCCACCGGGAGATCGACGGAAGACAACATCTGATGGAGACCCGAAAATGATCTCCATCAGAAAGAAAGAAAAGTTTAACAGCATGCATCCCATGATCCGGTTATGTCAAACTTTTCTCCGCGTTACCCGGTTGGTTTGCGTTAAAAGCGGGGTTTAGCATGGCAACATTTAAATTGGGATAAAGATCCCGTAAAATCCACATTTGAAGCAAAAACGTAGAGGCAACTTATCCACCATTTCTGGTGTGATACACGGACGGTCGAGATTGAAAGGGAAAAGATAATAATCTTAATAGTAGGTGATGATGCTCAGTATCGGTGATCTCCTAGACCATGACACGTGGCAGATGACGTGTCCCAAAGCTCACGAGAAAGGACCTACAGCGGCCGACCAGTGGCCGATCAGGGCACTCCTGTGCCCATCCCACAAACAAACACTGGCTCACCATCGAGCCCTCTGCACAATTGGCCTCCTCGGCCTCACAGCTCATCTCCGGGCTACCACAGAACCTAGATACCTCGGCTCTCCCGCTCATCCATGAGCTCTCCGGCCGAGATCATCTTCCTCGGTCTCATCAACCGACCAACTGCACCGCTCACAAGCGCAATCGCCATCCCGCAAATCTCGCTATGTGCGAGATTTCCGCCGGCCACATCCCACGTTCCACCCCATCACAATCCCCCATTAACGAGCTTGTCTCGCCATTAATGGGAGATCCCGCTCATCACGCGGGTGTGACATTAAGAGCGTAATGGCCGGCGTGATTCTCGCGCCTGCCCTGCCTGCTACCACCGCTATATAAACCCCTTCTTCAAACGGTTCAAGTAAGTCATTTTTACTCCACTAAGCTGTTACTCTGCTCGGATTTCCTCTCTAACTTGACCGTCGGAGGGTCCTCGGTGGTACAACCACCCTGGGACTTCCTTACAGGTAGCTCGACAACCACAACCTCAAACCCATTTAAATCCACACGCTTTAGGAGCCTGCCTCCAGATCCAATATCAGCCATCCATCGCCGCCATCAGCAGATCAACGGAAGGTAGTATCTTGAAGCGCGGATCCGCCCCGTGTCAACTGGCGCTGTCTGTGGGAGCGTCCTTGATTCCACAAAAAACAAAAGTTCACTTTCCGATCTCAATCCAATGGCAAGCGATCATCACGAAGATCCAAGCACTAGCCGCCGCCTCCCCCTCAACGAAGGCGCGGACGAACCTCCTCCGCCCAATGCCATTAGCGCCCTTGCCGGCCGAATAGACCGGCTCGCATTCTTCGTGGAGGCGCTCATCCGCGTCCAAACGGCAGGGCAAGATCCCTAGGTCGCCGCTCCCCCACCCCGAGACCGGGACCCCTACAGGGGGAGAGAAGACTCCGTCCGTGTCGGCGCTACCTCCCATGGCCGCAGATCTCTCGGGACAATACGTTCTGAGACCCGCTGGGCGCCTCACAGTTCAACGCCGAGGTCCGTCGCCAGAGTGCCTCACCCCGAGATCCTTCGCGCACCTGTCCCTCCCGAGGAGATGTCTGTCAGCTCGCCTGTTACCAAGCATGATTGATACCCCTTCCCTCGACGGGGTCGTGCGGACGAGACTCGCCACGGCGGCTCGAAGACCACCTCGCCGGGGGATCTAAGGAACCTCATTGAGAGGAACCGGGGCCGAGGCCAGACGCAGGCCTCCAACAACAGAGGCCTAGGATCAGAATGTGCCGAGTCATTAGGGTACTATGGCCAACCCGACGCCCTCGAGAAGAAGATCGAGGGTATGCATCGAGAAGGTCACCGTCCGAGCGACGGGATTAAGTTGTTCCCCTCCGAAAGATGGCGCAAGACTGGGACGTCTCGGCACTGAGATTCGGGGCAGATGCTATTTGGTGCTATCCGTCCACCTCTCCGAAGATACCAAGTTGATTTATGGCACCGTGTATCGAAGGTTTAAACGGATCTGTCCGATATAGCAGACTTCGTCAGATTCCCCCTCGCTCGAGGGGACGCTCTTCCCTGCAGGCGCAAGCCCCTGCAGTTAATTACGCTACCACACCACAGTAACAACTTTCTCCTTCTCCAGCTGGTCATTTCGTGTCTTACGTGTTTGTTTTGTTTGTGGTTGCCCGTGGATTGTATATGGAGACTAATTTATGTTGTCGCCCGTAGGACGTGGATTAGTCCAAATCCGTATTTTCTTAGATTTGGGTGTGGGATTTTATGTTTAAGGATACGTTAGCCTGATTTGAGGCTAAGATCAACTTAAACGTTCGTTAAGGATACGTTAGTCTAATTTGAGGCTAAGATCAACTTAATGAGATTGTTTAGATCCGACAAAGGAGCATTTGGGGGCTCTATTTCTAGTTTAAGGACATGGTGGTCCAACATTCCCATTTTGGGGACGAATATTGGTTTAAGGACATCATAGTCCAAGATTTTAAGGACCCCACAGTCCGTAGCAATATGTGGTTGTCGGGACCCGTCACCTCTCTGACGACGTTGAAGGATTACAATGACAAATATCAGAGGAGTTCAGAGATGTACCCTTGAACCGGGTGTCAATTGATTCGGGAGAGCAGTTGTGCTCAATTCAATTTAATTTGAGGACTTATGGCCAGAATTGGGTTAAGTCCAGTTAGAAAAATGTCTAACATTTCATTTATCTTTAGCCTGTTAGGCCTTTGCTTGGGCTCTGCCCTTTTTAAACAATGCATAGTATTGGGCTTTTTAATTAAATGCACAGCATTTAGATTAGGCCTGTTAGGCCTTTTAATTAGGCTCTGCCCTTTTACATAATGCATGGCATTTGTCTTGGTCTGTTAGACCTTTTAATTGGGCTCTGCCCCTTTTTTAATAATGCAGAGCATTTAATGGTCTGACAGTGCGCCACGTGGCCTGTCAGGCGCTCTGCGCCAATTAAAGAGCGCAAGGCGCCAGCGCATGTGGAGGTGACACGTGTCACGCTCTGGTGAGCGCAGGTCTGTTAGCGCAGTGCGCTGCTGACACGTGGCGCGCTCTGGTGCAGTACGTCAATCCAAGAGCGCAGTGCTCTGTATTTAGGAGCGCGGAGCGCAGATTGTTCTGCGATTGACACGTGGCGCTTTCTGGTGACTTGCGCCAATCCACTGAGCGTAACAGTGCAAATTAAGAGTGCAGGGCACTGTTCAATAGCGCAGAGCGCATCTTGATCAATTTTAGATCAAAGAAAAGAATCTTTTGTTTTCTCAAAAGAGGTTCTTCCTCAAGATTCAAGAACCAATGGTTCATCAAAAAGCTGTGCCTTTATATAGATCAAATGATCTAGGAATGAAGTAAATTACTTCTTTTATCTTTGTGATTGGATCTTTTTTTATCTTTTTATTTTTTATGTTGAAGATCTTGATCTTGTTCTTAGATTTTTGATCTTTTTAGAAGAAGTTCTTCTTTTTTAATGAGATGATTTCATCTCTGTTCTTCAAGAATCAAGTTCTTTACCTTGAAGAAAATGATCTTCTAAATTCTTTCAGAGTTCTCTTTTTTTTCTATCTCTGTATCTGTATATGTGTGTTTTAGACTTGGAGTCGAGGGGCCTTTATATAGGACCAATTGGTTTGTTGAGTTTGTTATAGAGATCTTTCTCTGATTGATCTTGGGATATTTCCCCACCGTTGGATCTTTGATCCTAAGGGCTCTGTTTTACAGAGGATAATCTTCTTGTTTTAATAAGATTAAAAAGATCTTTCTAGAATTTTAATTCTGATTAATTAAATAATTTATTATTTAAGTTTTGGTGCAAGTGCACCTGCGCTTGACACGTGTCGCTGACACGTGTCGTGCAGCGCAGTGCAACTGTGCTAGCGCAACTGCGCTGACATATGTCGCGCAGCGCAACTGCGCTGACACGTGTCGCGCAGCGCAGAACGCTGCACAACTGCGCTAGCGCACCTATGCTGACACGTGCCGCGCAGCGCAGAGCGCAAGTTATCTGAAGCGTTGCTTCCTTTATTATTTAAAATTTGAATTTTAAAACAGAGCCTTGCTCTGATTGGGGTGCGCTGCCTTGGGCGAAGCGCTCATTGCGTTGGCGTGTCTGCTTTTGACACGTGGCGCGCTGCGCAAGGAATCTGAACCGTTGCTTCAACTTTTTTTTGAAGTTTGAATTTTGAAAACAGAGCTTTGCTCTGATTGGGGAAACAGAAGCGTTGCTTCATTTCCCGCTTTGGAATTCGAACAGAGTTTTGCTCTGATTGGGAGAAACAAATGCCCCCCCACCGTTGCGCTTACGTGGCCCCAAACGTGAGCGTAGCGGTGGCAACATCTCAGTCGTTGGATCAACTTTTGGAAGTTGAAACGGCTCTCAATGCCTATAAATAGGACCTTTGGTCTCTTAGATGATTTTCATCTCTTCATAAGAATTTTTATTCAGAGCCTTGCTCTTAAGCTTTAAGAACTTTTCAAGAGTAAAACTCTGTTGAAACTTAGGTATAGTTTAAAACTTTTAATAAACCAGGGTTTTACCCATTAACAGAGCTTTGCTCTCATAGATCTTTTGATCTAAAGAAAACCCTTTAGGGTTTCATTAGTAGAGCTTTTACTCTCTAAAAGAATTTTATTTATAATTTCTTAATTCATTAATGGGGCTTTGCTCCTTTTTCATGGATCTTGAAGATTTAAGATGGAATTTTATTTTTTGATGAATTATATCATCTTTTTAGAGCAGAGCTCTCAATGTTCTCGGGGGCCTTCTTTAACTTCCCTTCATAATTGACTTTGACAGGTGTCACTCCTGTCTGTAGAGCATTGCTCTCGAGGAGTTTAACTTCCTGTGCCTGTCTTGAATCAAATATTGCTTAATTAGTTTGTCTGCTGATTTTTGTTGATTTTCTTTTACTGGAGTAATGGACGCCCACATGTACGATCTCGACGAGATCATCTCTTACGGAGACATCCGCTGACTCGGCCGTTCTCAGAATCGAGAATTTACAAACACCGAGTGTGCCGAAATTATGAGTCGCTTCGACGCATATAACGGTCAACTGCTTCCTCGACGCTCCCCTCTCCTGAAGTTTATTGTGGGAGCAATTTGGGAAGCGCTTCCATTGTTCTATACTAGTGTGCCACTTGGGGCATTGGATGCCGCTGAAGATAAGGTGCACTCGGTGTATCTGATGAACCTAATCTCCAAGATACGGCGAGACAATCTTATCGATCTCTCGCACCACGCTTTTCAACAGTCTGCCATTCTTGCCGCCTATCGGAGGGTAGAGGACATCAGTGGGGACCCCAACGCCGGTGCTCGCGAAAGGAAGCACACTAGGTTGGTTCGCCAGACTTGGAAAGTCTTGGACAAGGTCACTTTCGAGTTCCTCAATCCATGTCCTGGATTTGAGGTTTTGCCATTGTAATCATCTCGATAATGCTGCTTTTGTTTATTGTCTTTTTTGATGTAAAAATTTTCCGAGTATGAATGACAAATCTTTTGCCCCCTTCCTTTTATTTTCTGCTTTGTTATTGGCATATTCCTTAAGTAAGCGTAGCCTGTAGGTGATATAGAACATTCCGTCTTGGATACTTCAAGGAGCAGTGATGGCTTAGGAAGCAGGTTCAGATCTTCTACCTAAGGCTTTTCAACTTTATGAGCCGTGAGGGTCTCATAAAGACTTTTCTCCCTACGAGTCGAGAGGATCTCGCAGGTGTATTTTCTCCTTATGGGTCGTGAGGACTCCTAAGTGCGTTTTCTCTTGAGAGTCGTAAGGATCTCACAAGAGAATTTCTCCATTATAAGTCGAGAGGACTCATAAGTGATTGTTTCCCTCCTTGTCGAGATTCGACTTTGAAGAGTGTGACCCGTGAATAGTATGCAAGAGTCCATTTTGGACCGACTTGCAGGGTCCCGGTGCTTAGGAAACAGGTTTTTTAATCCCCGTTGCCTAAGGCTTTATCTCACAAGTCGAGACGAATCGAGAAGTTCTCGCAAAGACACTAATTTCCTCACGAGTCGAGACGAATCGATAAGTTCTTGCAAGAATATCCTAACGTCACAGTTAAGCTCTGCTCTTTACGACAGAGGTCCGTTAGGGTCTGTGGTACTAGGGTTTTGTCCGTTGTACCGTCGCATTGGCTAATGTATTCCTCGATAGGCAATCTTGCTGTTCGAGTAGCCTTGCGACTATCGTGTCTCTGATCCCTTCGGGGGCTGGACAAGACGACTTCAAGCAATCTTCCTAGGCAGTTTAACCGTCGAAAGAGCAAGCATTAGGAATTTTGCCATGCCACTTTTTCTTTAAGGTTAGGCTCATTTTGGAGAGCCCTGATGAGTCATAACCACTCCGCGCTGGTGTGAGATAATCTCCGATAGTCTTTCAGGTTTTATATGAGTTGCCGTCAAGACCCTGAAGCTAGGAATTTGGCCTTCGCTTCGTTTGCTGGCACTGCGTCTGCTGTATCGAGACGAATGTCGCGGTTGTCTCTAGGTTGTTGGTGAACCGTCGAGGTTTGGAACTAGAGATTTTGCCATGGCTCCGTTGTTTGATTGTCGCGTCTAAATCTTGCTGGAGGAAGAACGATGTGGTGACATCTCGTCTGCTGTATCGAGACGAACGTCGAGGTGGTGACCACTCCGCGCTGGTGTAGGATGATCTCTGATTGTCTTTCAGGTTTTATATGAGTTACCGTCAAGACCCTGAAGCTAGGAATTTGTCCTTTGCTTCGTTTTTTGGCATGTCCGACTCCTGTTGGAGGAAGAATGTTGTCGTGATATCTCGTCTGCTGTATCTAGACAAACGTCGAGGTGGTGACCACTCCGTATTGGTTGATCTTCGGTAGTCTTTCAGGTTTTATATGAGTTACCGTCAAGACCCTGAAGCTAGGAATTTGTCCTTCGCTTCGTCTGTTGGCATTGCGTCTTCTATATCGAGACGAATGTCGCGGTTGTCTCTAGGTTGCTGGTGAACCGTCGAGGTTTGGAACTAGGGATTTTGCCGTGGCTCCGTTGTTTGATTGTCGCGTTTGAATCCTGCTGGAGGAAGAACGCTGTGGTGACATCTCGTCTGCTGTATCGAGACGAACGTCGAGGTGGTGACCACTCCATATTGGTGTGAGACGATCTCCGATGGTCTTTCAGGTTTTATATGAGTTACCGTAAAGACCCTGAAGCTAGGAATTTGGCCTTCGCTTCGTTTGCTTTGTCACGTCCGAATCCTGTTGGAGGAAGAACGCTGTCGTGACATCTCGTCTGCTGTATTAAGACGAACGTCGAGGTGGTGACCACTCCATGTTGGTGTGAGACGATCTCCGATGGTCTTTCAGGTTTTATATGAGTTGCCGTCAAGACTTGGCTCCGTTGTTTGATGGAGTATGGGGAGGGAAGATGTGTTTCCTCCTGTGTTTGAGCCCCTAGATTGTATACAGGGATTGCTGTGATATCGCCTGTAGGGCATAAATTTCATTATATATTTTTTTATTTTATTTCTTTCCGCGATGCTCTATCATTTCAGCTTTTATATCGCGAAAGTTGCGATTGCCCAATCATTTCGGCTATTTTTCGCGGTGCCCAATCATTTCGGCTATTTATTTTATTTTCACTCGCTACTTTTTATTGCGAGTTTCCCAATCATTTCGGCTATTATGCATGCATACATTTTTACTTGTTGATTTTGTTGCAAGTTGCCCCATCATTTCGGCTATTTCGTATGCATGTGTGGTTCACTAGCTTCTTACTGTGAGCTTGGAATTAGACACCGATTTCGGCATCAGCACCGCTACAACTGGGATGTTACCAGGAGCGAATCATCATTTGCCTTTGTCTATGTCGAACAAAGGTGGCTTAGTAAACAGGGTTAGGATTCTGTCGACTAAGGCTTTTGACTTCATGAGCCGTAAGGGTCTCACAAAGGTATTTCTCTCTACAAGTCGTGAGGATCTCGTAGGTGTGTTTTCTCCTTGGGAATCGTGAGGATTCCTAAGTGCGTGTTCCCTGTAAGTCGTAAGGATCTTACAAAAGGGTTTTCTCCTTATAAGTCGAGAGGGCTTACAAGGGTTGTTCACCATATGGACATATCCCTAGTCATGAATGGGACTTGGTTAGGGAAATGTTTATTCGCGCCCGTGGATTGTATACAAGGGTCAGTATTGAGACGCTCGTAGGGCAATATTGGAGGTTGTGGGGGGTTGCTTAAGAACAGGTTCAGGTCTCTGTAACTTAAGACTTTCAAATCTTATAAGCCGTGAGGGTCTCATAAGAGAGTTCTCCTTACGAGTCGTGAGGATCTCGCAAGTGTAATTTCTCCTTAGGAATCGTGAGGATTCCTAAGTGTATCGTTCCCTTGTGAGTCTTAAGGATCTCATGCAGGTGGTTTCTCCTTACAAAGTCGAGAGGACCCTGTAAGTGTCTTTTAACGAGGCTGCGCCCTTTCGGGTTTTCACAAACACTCGCCGGTAGCCCTGCTGTTTTTACTCACGGAGCCCTTTCGGGTTTTCATCCGTGCCCACTTTTGCTTATGGACATACCGTTTTTTTTCTTTCTTTCTCTTTTTTTTTATAACGAGGTTGCGTCCTTTCGGGTTTTCATAAACACTCGCCGATAGCCCTGTTGTTTTTACTCACGAAGCCCTTTCGGGTTTTCATCCGTGCCCATTTTGCTTATGGCCATACCGCTTTTATTTTTAGTTTTGTTAATATTCTTTTATCGGCTTTGGGATGCCGCAATCCCCCATAGTTTCTCGATATCTCGTTCAACAGCAAGTTTTAGAACATAGTGGTCCGTCATTAGTATAAGGACGTTTCGGTCCGCTATTAGTTTAAGGACGTTTCGGTCCGCCGTTGTCGTATTTGAGGCGGATTTTTTAGTTTACGGACTTTTCGGTCCATGAGGCCTTTCCTATGAATGAGCATGATGCCCCCAGCGTATCCATCTTTCTCGGAGCGTGTGGTTGTGGCGGGCTCACCTTCCAGTTTTCGGATAACGCGAACTTGCCATGTTGGTATTGGTCTTCGATCCAGCCTTTAAAGACGAAGCAATCTTCAACTGGATGGCTTACCGTTTGATGGTAAAGGTAATAATTGGGACTATTAGCCTCGCCGGGTTGCAACGGTCGTTTTGGATTCGGGAGAATGATGAGCCTGTTGCGCACCGCTAGCTCAAATAATCTCCTTGTTTTGTCTTGGGGAAACGAATAAGGGCGTCCCAGTCTCTCCTCAAGGGATGGGCGTGGACGCACATTGTTTTGGCGAACGACCGGTTTTAAGTTGTTCAGTTGTTGTTGGGTATTGGCGACAAAAATCGCTTTCCCTTTACCTTTTTCGTTTCGCGGTTCCGGCTTTGGAGGAGACGGTCTATGACCTATCTGGTCCATTTGGGCCAGTTTGTCAATCAAGGCCTGGAACGTGGTCGACTTGAAGAACATCATGAATTGGGAAATAGTTGCTTGAGGGTCAAGAGTGCCCACGAACATGCCCACTGCCGGCGCTTCTTCAATGTGATGCTCACATTTTGACCACAAGTTCCGCCATCGTATTGCGTACTGCACCCACGTTTCACCTGGCTTCACCCTGGCATTGATCAATGCTGTTATTGGGGTGCGTTCACTAGCACTTGCGAAACGTTGGGTAAATAACTCCATCTCCGCAAAAGTTTTGACGGAGTCGTTCGGAAGTTCAGAGTACCATTCGAACGCCGTCTTCGATAAGCTGCCAACAAATTGGCGAAGCAGCAATTTATCGTCACCCCCAGTATTACCGCACAAGGCTCTGAATTGAGCAACGTGCTGGTGCGGATTTCCCGTCCCCTTATATACGTGGAATTTGGGGATCGTATATCCCGGCGGGTACCTTATTTGGTCATACTATCCTGGATAGGGTCGTCCCGTTTTAACGCTCTGCCCAGCCGCTTCATTCGCCTGGTGAGCTCGTATTTGCTGAGCGATGTAATCATCCAGAGTGGCCTTGGAGATAGTCTCCTCCTTGGCCGCTGAAATAGCTGGAGGAGGGTTTGACGTCTCCACTCGGTCGTCGTCAAGGATAATCGGAGGATCTTCAGTTGGAGGATCCGGCTGTAATATCGTCCCGACCATGTCTTGGAATAAGAACGCCATTTGTTTTATGTTGGCAGCTTGTTCCGCTGCCTCTTTGTCCTTCTTTTCGAGGATTCTCTGAAGAAACTCAGCATCAGTTTCCTGCTCACGGTGCTGCTCCGAGGATGTCTCCGGGCTTGCTTTCGGTCCCGTAAGTGTGGCCATGGCTGTCAGCATTTCTTAGAGCTTTTGTTGTTGTTGCTCCTGAGCCTTAGTCACTGATCGCGTAAGCGGTCTATGACCTGTGAAGACATGGCTATCCTCTTTTCCGGATGCCATATAGACGGTATGTACCATCATGTCCCCAGACTTGGGATGTTTGGGTTCAGTGGTCTTGCAGTTCGTCGCAGACCCAAGGACTTTCTCCGGCCTTCTCCTCTTGTGAGCTGTCGAAGTTGAGGGGGCCGTTGCAGTGGGCACCCAAGTAGCTATCGCCTTTTGTGGCTTGATAGGACGGTCCTCTTCCCGCTTAACTTTCACCTTTTTCTGTCGGCGGGGATAATCTTGATCAATTACCAAGTCTTGGACTTGGCGCCAGACCATGTAGATTTTAGAGGACAGTCGTTGAAGGGGCTATTCCGGCTTCACCTTTGTAGCGCTCTCCATAGGTGGAGGAGATCTTTTTAGCACAACGATCTGAGAGTTCTTGCGTACCCTCCTAAGTGGTTCAAAACCGTTCCCAGTTGGAACAGCAACATCAATTTCCACCGTTGGAGCTGGCGGAGTCAATCCAGAAGGAGAGTTGCCCCCAGCCTTCCTTACTCGGCGCCAGTGGCATATCCCTAGTAGGAGGAGTGTTGTCTCCTGAGGGTTTTCAGAGGATTACACCCACAAAATCCTATAATAAAAGAGAGATGGTGAAAGTTATATGAAGATAAGAACTATAAAAGAAAGAACTTGAAAATAAGAGTTTTCAACTATACCAGCTTTTCAGTTGCTATGAGCCCTATCTTAATGGTCTTGAAAAAATGTTAGAAATCACATTATCCCTCAATAAAACATCGCCTTTAGTTTTCATTCCTACCTTTCTTCCAAACATTGATCATATACCCCTACGTGTGTGAACTGGACATCCCTACACTCAGAGAATTCAATTCAAGCAATCATACTCTTGTCCATCTACCTTAGTACTTTTTAATAGATATTTAGATGGAATTTGCTCACACATTCTTCATGCGACCGTTAATACTTCTTGAGGTACTAACTGACCAATTACTCATGTGCTTGCTAATTAGACGTTTTTCCTCGTCTTGCAACACCTAAGGCTTAGCAGTGGCTCCCAAACCAGTTGGTCTAAGGCACTAGGTGATAAAGCACCCTCGCTGTATTTTTTTATTGCTGCCTCGGTGATAAAAAAACCAGTGTTCATTTTTCTTTTCACTATTTTATCTTTTACTCTCCACTTTTATTTTCTTCATACTTTGGCTTTTAGATAAGAGCATTTCAAGGTATCCTCTACTATCCCGAGTTTCAGGATGTATGTAAGTGCGTATAGTAGGGTATTAACGTTCAAATGTTTGGCTTCCAGAATAGGAACTATTTATCAGGCTTATTTTTATCCTCAGATTAGTAATTTCCTTCATCTTACTAACCCTTGGGACAACAGCTCATAACTACTTATTACCAGTTTCATTTAAGAAAACATCTAACTTTCTTGTTTTTCTTAAACTATTCCTATCTTTTAACTATAATTTTTTTTCACTTTCTACTCTTTTATTATCACAATTTTTTTGTGTGTGCTTATATATAGTATAATGCAAAGTAAGGCGTAAATAAGCACAGGAGCGCTGAAAAACGACTTCTTGGGAGCTTCTTGCGATGGTACAGGAGCGCTGAAGCTTGTTGGCTGGAGCATGGTCCCGAAGAATAGCCCAGTAGTGGCTTGAGTTACCTGCTCCACTGGCATAGTGAAAAGGGAGGCCTCTTGGGGCCCGTAGGTTACTCCTCCAGATAGGACAGAGCGAGAGTTGCTGTTGCAGTTAGTGCTGTTTGAAGCCATTGATTTCTTGAAGAGCTTGAATATTCTGCCCCCTGCGTCGACCTTGGTCTTTGGCAAGTGCCAGTTGTTTGAGGACCGATTTCGTCGGCAAGGCTGCTGCTTGGGGAGCCTGCCTGTGGACGACAGATATCCTCTGGGCTTCCTCCATCGGCGTTGAGACACCGAGGGTGGGAGGTGGGAGCATCGACCCAAAATAAAGCCCGTTAATTTCTTGAAGAGCCGGATTGCAGAGATTTGAGGCTGCAAGTGACCCATACTTGACTCCGCCGGATATGACAGAGCCTGAGTTGCTAGGGTAGGAGCAAATGCTATTCTTCATAGAGACGAAATGCCGGCTTCAATATCCACTCCCCTAAGGGCAACCAAAAACATACACACCGCGATTATTTGATCGCGGGAAAAACACGACACACGAAGTGTGGAGTGGAAAGAGGAAAAGGTCCCACCGGGCGTGCCAGAATCTGTTCCTCTCCGAAAGACGGCGCAAGACTGGGACGTCTCGGCACTGAGATTCGGGGCAGATGCTATTTGGTGCTATCCGTCCACCTCTCCGAAGATGCCAAGTTGATTGATGGCACCGTGTATCGAAGGTTTAAACGGATGCATCCGATGTAGCAAACTTCATCAGATTCTCCTTCGCTCGAGGGGTTTTTGATTGTGGGGACGATCTTCCCTGCAGGCGCAAGCCCCTGCAGTTAATTATGCTACCGCACCGCGGTAACAACTTTCTCCTTCTCCAGCTGGCCACTTCGTGTCGTGGGTGTTTGTTTTGTTTGTGGTTGCCCGTGGATTGTATACGGAGACTAATTTATTTTGTCGCCCGTAGGACGTGGATTAGTCCAAATCCGTATTTTCTTAGATTTGGGTGTGGGATTTTATGTTTAAGGATACGTTAGCCTGATTTGAGGCTAAGATCAACTAAAATGTTCATTAAGGATACGTTAGTCTAATTTGAGACTAAGATCAACTTAATGGGATCGTTTAGATCCGACAAAGAAGCATTTAGGGGCTCTATTTCCAGTTTAAGGACATGGTGGTCCAACATTCCCATTTTGGGGATGAATATTGGTTTAGGGACATCATAGTCCATGAGTTTAAGGACCCCACAGTCCGTAGCAATATGTGGTTGTCGGGACCCGCCACCTCTCTGACGACGTTGAAGGAGTATAATGACAAATATCAGAGGAGTTCAGAGATATACCCTTGAACCAGGTGTCAATTGATTCGGAAGAGCAGTTGTGCTCAGTTCAATTTAATTTGAGGACTTATGGCCAGAATTGGGTTAAGTCCGGTTAGAAAAATGTCTAACATTTCATTTATCTTTAGCCTGTTAGGCCTTTGCTTGGGCTCTGCCCTTTTTAAACAATGCATAGCATTGGGCTTTTTAATTAAATGCACAGCATTTAGATTAGGCATGTTAGGCCTTTTAATTGGGCTCTTCCCTTTTACATAATGCATGGCATTTGTCTTGGTCTGTTAGACCTTTTAATTGGGCTCTGCCTCTTTTTTAATAATGCAGAGCATTTAATGGTCTGACAGTGCGCCACGTGGCCTGTCAGGCGCTCTGCGCCAATTAAAGAGCGCAAGGCACCAGCGCATGTGGAGGTGACACGTGTCACGCTCTGGTGAGCGCAAGTCTGTTAGCGCAATGCGATGCGCCAGTGCGCTGCTGACACGTGGCGCGCTCTGGTGCAGGGCGCCAATCCAAGAGCGCAGTGCTCTGTATTTAGGAGCGCAGAGCACAGATTGTTCTGCGATTGACACGTGGCGCTTTCTGGTGACTTGCGCCAATCCAAGGAGCGCAATAATGCAAATTAAGAGTGCAGGGCACTGTTCAATAGCGCAGAGCGCATCTTGATCAATTTTAGATCATAGAAAAGAATCTTTTGTTTTCTCAAAAGAGGTTCTTCCTCAAGATTCAAGAACCAATGGTTCATCAAAAGGCTATGTCTTTATATAGATCAAATGATCTAGGAATGAAGTAAATTACTTCTTTTATCTTTGTGATTGGATCTTTTTTGAACTTTTTTCTTTTTATGTTGAAGATCTTGATCTTGTTCTTAGATCTTTGATCTTTTTAGAAGAAGTTCTTTTTTAATGAGATGATTTCATCTCTGTTCTTCAAGAATCAAGTTCTTTACCTTGAAGAAGATGATCTTCTAAATTCTTTCAGAGTTCTCTTTTTTTTTCTATCTCTGTATCTGTATATGTGTGTTTTAGACTTGGAGTCTAGGGGCCTTTATATAAGACCAATTGGTTTGTTGAGTTTATTATAGAGATCTTTCTCTGTTTGATCTGGGGATATTTCCCCACCGTTGGATCTTTGATCCTAAGGCCTCTGTTTTACAGAGGATAATCTTCTTGTTTTAATAAGATTAAAAAGATCTTTCTAGAATTTTAATTCTGATTAATTAAATAATTTATTATTTAAGTTTTGGCGCAAGTGCACCTGCGCTTGACACGTGTCGCACAGCGCAGCGCAACTGCGCTGACACGTGTCGTGCAGCGCAGAGCGCAGCGCAACTGCGCTGGCGCATCTACATTGACACATGTCGCGCAGCGCAGAGCGCAAGTTATCTGAAGCATTGCTTCCTTTATTATTTAAAATTTGAATTTTAAAACAGTGCATTGCTCTGATTGGGAGTGCGCTGCCTTGGGCGCAATGCTCCTTGCACTGGCGTGTCTGCTTTTGACACGCTGCGCGCAGCGTGCAGCGCAAGAAATCTGAAGCGTTGCTTCAACTTTTTTTTGAAGTTTGAATTTTGAAAACAGAGCTTTGCTCTGATTGGGGAAACAGAAGCGTTGCTTCATTTCCCGCTTTGGAATTCGAACAGAGCTTTGCTCTGATTGGGGGAAACATAAGTACGCCGCTGACTCGCTCACTAAACCGTTCACCGAGGAGCTGCTCACTGTCCACGTCTCCTCTCACAACAAGCCCCCGAAGGTCTCCCTCTTCAACGGCAAATCTGACCCAAAGGACCAATTGTATGTGTGCACTGCAGGGATGAGCTTCCAAGACAACTCCGACGCCACCCAGTGTCGAGCTCTCCCGGCCACTCTCATCCGCTCCGGACGAGACTGGTTCCGAGGACTCGATCCGCGCTCGATCTCAACTTTCGACGAGCTAGCCACCCAATTCCTCGGCCACTTCGTCGGTAACCGGCGGCAAACACACACAGTTGACCACCTCTTCACGATCAAGAGCGGGGACAAATAGACGTTTAAAGCATACATCACCCACTTCTACAACGCCCTTCTCGAGGTCCCAGAGCACCGGGACGAGACGGTCATCACGGCACTGAGGTTCGGTCTTAGGCACAAAGAGTGGTTACGCTCCTTTGCATTAGCGCAACCTAAGACCATGGCCGAGGTAAAGGCCTGGACCGAGCGCGAGATCCAACTCGAGTTCAAGGTGAACGCAAACCTCCCCCGGGCAGAGCAAACCGACCAAAAGAAGAGGGCAAGAGAAGAGAGAAGGGGACCTGAACGGCAAAAACCCTATCTCCCAAAGTTCTAGGAGTACACACCACTCAACGTCTCCCAGACAGTGCTACTAGAAGAGGCTAAGGGCGAGGGGTTCTTCAAGCTCCCCCCGATCTCGCGAATGGCCTCAAAGCGAACCCGGGGCCCCTACTGCGAGTTCCACAGGTCGCTGGGCCACTCTACAGAGAGCTGTAAGCAGCTCCGAGACTACATCGAGGAGCTCATCCGTTCGGGCCACCTCGCAGTGTTCCTGAGGGACAAGCGGCAAGCTGACCGCGAGCAGGAGCAGCGTCCCCCTCCCGCTAAGCTGACCATCGGCCAGATCATGGTAGTGTCAGCGGAGGATACGTCTGGTGCCTACGAAGCTCGGTACCCTATGCCGGGCATATATGCCGACAGACATCCGGGGGCCTCAAGCTGCACGAATAAGAACATCTACTAGCATGTATTTCTTTTCAGAGCAATGTACATCTTTCTTGAGATCTTTTATTTATATAATAAAGGGACCAATAAAGTATTGCAGAAAAGAAAAAGAATCTTATTCATTTAAAAGGTGCTATAGGCTCCTCAGCCGTACAAAAAAAATTATTACAACAGTGGGGGGATAGGGTGCAGAGAGCACTTCTCGTGGTACTCTGAGGATATTTCTGCCAGCCGAACCCTCGCGGCGTCTAACCTCTCCCTTCGATGCCCTCTGCTAGCGTCGGCATCGAGCCTCAATTGGTAGCACTCAAGGACGAGCGCCTCCGAGCGGTTTAGCCGGCTCGCAGAGATCAGGCCGAAACGCCTCAGAGACCTTAGCTTGCCAATGGCCTCGTCTCTCAGCTGCTCAAATAAGGGGTTGTAAAGCCCCGGCGATGCCCTCCAGATGGAGTACATTAACAACTGAAGTAAGGGGAGCGTCGGGGAAGCAATCGGCCGAAATGATCCTTGATCCGGCCTATCACCATATCACGACCCGCTTTCCAGAGTACGCTAAGATCGGCACGTGACAGAGCCAACCATGCTACCTGTGGCTAGGAAACATCCATCCACAGTCATATTACGTCTGTCTATAAGATATCAAGAACGGTAGAAATAAAATAAACTATCTAGTACATATCCATATGCCAGAATAACGAGTCAAGAAATAATATGTGGAAGCAATAAATTCAAGTAACAATAACAATCTGGAAAGTATGTCCCAAAAGTACGGGCTCACATCAGGAATGAAAGTACTAAAATAAAACTAAACTAACTAGCAACTAACATGATCTTCACTACTCGTCTTGTTGGTCAAAATACTCCTGAAGTGCCTGCGACAGAGATAGAGGATCTGAGCCATGCAAAACCCAGACGTTAGTACGTCATGATATCAGACAATAATAAATGAACAGGATACACGAGATATACTGGCATGAATCATAAATAGTAACAAGTCAACAGGGATGTAATACAGTGAAGTGTAACCGTATATGTGACGTGCAATGGTCAATCTAAGGTGTAATACTGGGTTATCTATTCTAAAGTTTGTTTGAAATCAATTAATGTAATCCTCCATGTAACTCAAAGAATATGTCCCGTTATCCCTCGGGACCACGGATCATGTAGTGGGAGTCATGAATGACTCTGTCCCGTTATCCCCCGGGACCACAGATTAAGTAAGAATCATAAATAATTCTGTCCCGTTATCCCCCGGGACCACGGATCAAGTAATACCCTTGTAAGCTACACTTTAGTTTACACTTTTGATTTCCCCATACCCCCAAGGTTATGTGTTCAAGTCAGGTATTGATAAATCTGGAGCTAATGCCAACACAGGATCAAGCAGGACAGATTTGTCTATACAGACAACAGGATATGTCTATCGGGACAACATGTCAGGATTGTTGGCATTAGAAACAGGATCAGGTAACATGTCAAGTAGTAACACACACACACACACATATCGGGTCATGTCAGATAGTGTACATATATCAAGCGGGTGCCCAGCAGTAAAATGTAGCAAGTATTGAATCGGGGTAGAATACGGATGTACGATAACAGCATGGGTGTACAAATATCCACTAGGGGTTATACCATGACTAAGCAGGATGCACAATATCAAGCATGGGGCACTAATGTATTAATAATATGAGTTAATGTAATATGGGGTGCAATTAGGTATGCAGAATTAATGGTATGTAGACACAAATGAACATGGATGCTCAAATAACTATCAGGGGTTACAACTACAGTTCCATGATTATGTAGGATGCACATTATCTTGCATGGGGTGTTACTACAATAATAATATGAATTAATATGATTTGTAGATGCAGCTACATGTATATTAAATGATATGGATGCAAACGGGTGTTCGAAAACGGTAAACTTTAATATGGATGTACAATGCATTCAACATGTGATATTCTTATTCATATGGATGTATAATAATATACCTAACATGTAGCAAGATGAATTAGCATGTGACTGGATATGTAAATAACGATATGGATGCACACGGACGTCGTATAACAGTAAAATGGTAAAAATGGTAACGTGGGATGCCTAACTAAACATTATGTGATGTTATCATTCGAATGGGTGCAGTATATTGTAGTATAGAATGTAGCAAGATTAATTTGCCTGAGCGGATCGCACGACGGGTGCATACGGCACGTCCGACGTCGGGTATTTGTCGCAATGCACACGTGGCACGCGGGACGGGTCCAGGTAAGGTAAGAGGGTAAACACGCAAGCCAGGGACGTTCACTGGATCGCCTGGATCGGCAGCGACGAGCACAGCTCCGCCGAGAAACCAGAAAAATACGAGATCAAGAAAGCACGAGAAGAAGAAAGAAGAAGAAGAGGAGGAGGAGGAAGAAGAAAGATGTGGGTTTGGTGCCCTGTGTTTGGGGTTCTGGGCTGGGGTGGCGAGGGTGACGATGAGGTTTGCCAGCATGGGGTTTGCCGGCGAGGTGCAGGGGGTTGCAGGAGGTGCTCGGGTTCGGGAAAAGAGAGGTTGAGAAGTGGAGCAGAAGAAGGTGGAGAGGAGGTGACGACGAGGTCGTCGACGGCTAGAGCGAGGTGAGGAGCTAGGGTTCTTGGTTGTCGGGGTCAGGTCGTCGGGGGTTCTTGGGTTCTCGGGTGAGGAAAGGAGAGGAGAGAAGAAGGAAGGAGATGACAGAGATAAGGGTGAAGGCGAGGTCGAGGGAAGAGAGGCACGAGAGTTAGGGTTGGGGTTTGAGGAGGTAGAGGAGTTTGGATGGTTACTCGTGGAGGGCTCGGGGTTTAAATAGAGGAAGGAGAAGAAATAGAGGAGGGAGGTGAGTGTAAGGAGAGGGAGCGGTGACGCGACCCGAGGAATACACAGTATTCGCGAGAAGAGAAAGAGAGAGAGATCGAGGGGAGAGAGAAAGAAAGAGAGAGAGAGAGCTGCGGAAGAGAAAGAGAGATAGAGAGGCAGAGAGAGGAGAAAGAAAAGAGAGCAAGAAAGAAAGAGAAATAGAAAGAGTGGGGTCGGCGAGAGAGAGAAGAAAGAGAAAGAGAGATCGAGAGAGAAAGAGCGTCAGTGAGTGGAAAGAGAGAGATAGTGTTAGTTAGGATTAAAATTTTTAGAAAATCATTTCGTTATTTAAATTTAAATTGTTATTAAATATTTAAAATATTATATTAATAAAATTTGATATTCTAGCAAATACAAACATAATCCAAAACACGACCGGGTCAGGTCTAAAAATTCAGTTTCAAAATACGAAAAATGTAATACCTAGTTTTCTTTGAATGTATTTTCCGTATTTATAAATAAAAGTTTCCCAAAAATTTTCTATAAGAATATTTCCTATAAATCATTTCCAACACTTTCTAATATTTACTAAACTTTTACCTAATTAAAATTCCCTAATTCCCATATTTTCCTAACCTAAACCCTAAACCAATCTATCTTCTTCTAAAAACCCCAGCCCAAACCCACAGCCTGGCCCAACTCCTTGAACTAAACACCACACCCGCTCCTCTTTACCCTACCCGAACCCGACCCGACCCGTTACCTCCCCACTCTCTTTCCTCTTCTTCTTCCTTTCCTTTTTCCCGCCCACAATTTCCCCAATGGTTCCCACGCCCCGCTCCTCGTTCGCGACCACGTCCCCGCTCTTCGGCCACGACCTCACGCGCGCTAGCTCACAACCCTCGACCTCGTTTCTCTCTCTTCCCCACACAAAGCCGAGCCCCCTCACACTCACTACCTCCTTCATCGCCGCCGCCCCACGCCGCCTCGACCATCGTCACCATTTCCCCCATCACCTGCCCGAGCTCCTCCGCTCATCTCCCTCTCCTCCATCTCTACAACCCATCACCATCACCTCCCCGAGCTCCTACCCCGTCGCCGACGAGCCACCCTGCCTCACCACCGCGACCACCAGCCCCCTCATGACTCCATAGCCGACTCCCTCGCCACCACCTCCTCACCTCTTCTGCTCCCTACCTCCGAGCTGCGAGCTCCGAGCAACAAGCACCCTCACCTGCACGCCTTACCGGAGCTCCGACCCATCGCCTTCGTCGACCCTGCCACCTTCTCTGACCCCAGAGCAAATCCAACCCATAGCCCAGGCACCCTCACCTGCACCTGAGCCACCCCCGGCCGCCTCCTCCTTCTTCATGCAACCGCAGCCGCCACACCTAGCCGCCGCCCGGGCCCTCGATGCTTCCAGCCATTGCCCAGGACCATCGTCACCGCTTCTGCCTCACTTCCCCTAGCCGAGAACCGCCCAGAGTCGCCTGAGCACCACTGCCATCGCCGCCGAGAACGTGCTGTGCTCGTGTCCATGCTTCCTCTTTGCCAGTCCCCGTGCCCACTCCCGCGTTGCGCCGTGCCCACCTGTGTGCCACGACAGCACCCACTCCGTACCCGGCACCGTGCCACATCATGCCCGCTACTGTACCCGGTCCAGTGCCTGCTTCCGTGTCACCGCGTACCCAGACGTGTCGCGCTCCGTACCCACTCCTCATGCCACGTCGGACTCACTTCCCGTGCACACGGCGTGCCGCTCCCGCACCACGCCCCAAGTCTAGACCGTGCTCGGTACCGTTTCGTGCCGTGTCACGCACCGAGCCAGGACTACGCCCACTACCGTGTCACACTCGCATCGTCACCGTGCCCAGCACCGTGTCGCGCCCGTGTCATCACCAGGTCCACTACCGTGTCGCGCCCACGTCGCCACCGCGTCCAGTACCGGATCTCCACGCATCGTGCCCGTGCCATGCGCCGTGTCCAGCATCGCGTCATCTCGTGTGTCGAGACAAACTCTGCAGCGGCGTCGCTTTTATATCAAGCGACCCAAGGCAAGTGAACCTCTCACTTGCTTTACATGCTAATATGCTATACACTAATATACTTTTATTTTCACTGCTCTAATTTATCAAGTGTTCGACATGAAACTTTAAACGAAAACCCTATTTAAAATGGCAGAATTTATGACCAATAAATCCCTTTCTGATAATGAATGTCGTGTAGGGAATTGAGTTAAAAATAGCTAGATTATACCTTTGTAATGTTGCCCAAAAAGGCGACGTTAAATCTGGAAATCGCCGTGCATATCACATTGTAAAACTAATCGTAAATTTGATATAACTCGTTTCATGACTTTCTCAGGCTCGTTATGAAGAAGACTGGATAATCTGTAAACCTCTGATAATTCTTACTGAATATTTTTCCGTTATGATGTTAAATGCTGAGGCGATTCGCGGCCCTGAACTGCAGTCCGAGGCAACGTTCGTTTTGAATACCTGGGTTTAGAACACTTGTACACCCCTTCCTTAAACTGAAAATGCACGGATCCCCATATGTTCGCGTAGATAATTTAGTTAGCTAACACCTAAATCTACTCCCGTGTCGTTTCACCTTCGTTTGATATTTAATTCATATTTTAGAATACCGTTGTGTCCTGCAGTTTTCTGCAGTGACAGTTTGTACATATTGATATTAAACTGAACATATCTTCCCGTGTACAGCGGATATCATCGATCCGTCTGATACGTTGGAAATCTAACTTTTAAACCTAAATATTATCCAACTGTATAGTCGCCTAATTACGATCCCAACTGGGATTAAAACGTGTTACGAAACGGGCTTCCAATTCAGAAATTGGATTTCCAGCAGTAAACACTTAAAATGAAATGACCTTAACTAGAGAACCTGAAACCCGATTGAAGCGAAACCAATTTTGATGGATAGATAATTAAACATACTGCTTACCCCTTTTACATTGTTTCTCTTAATTCTGCATGTATGATTTATAGTAAATTATGCAAGTGGTAGGACACTGGTTGCTGATATTTTATTCATATCGTAACTATTGTATTCTCATCATGTCATGTAGATGTCATTACATTGGTAGCCTAGTGATCGTGTACATTACCCGGTGATAGGTATTAGTGTCTTAATTGTGGCAAGTACGTTAGTGTTAAAGCGTGAATGAACAAGTGAAGTGACACGTACTTGTACACAATCAGCGAACCCAGTTAATTTATTGCATTGTCAACGTCTATGGCACATATATAAGTGTAACTATAACTGGTATGGGACGGTTATAGAAGCACTTATATTAGTGTCATAGGTAAGGCGTCAAACACTGTCCATTTATCTTGGGTATCAGTCGAGACATGCTTGATGGAGATCCTGTCTCCAGTTCTCGTGTAGACTTGTCATGGACCGACTAATATTTGAGTTTATGGTCGGGGTTTGATGTAGACCACGGGGTGTGGGGTAGTTTGAGTGTGAGTTCAACGGAATCTCGGGAGTCCCATTGCCGGCATACACAGCGATTCTGGGAGTTATATGGGTGATATTACTGACTATCAGCGACTCGGGCCCATGTTCCCTTGCCCCTGGGCCATACCCTTGGGTGGGGGATACTCACGAGTGGTTGACTCTCACACTTGGACCGACGATAGGTTTAGCGACCTGGATAGTGAGACTTAGAGACTGATAGGTTTAGTGACATGCATTGATTACTAATTCAATATACCTGCCTTACTGTTTACCTGCTTTACTGTTTACCTGTACTGGCTCCTTCATGCTCATGTCATTACTCCATGCTTACTGTTTCATGCTCATCCTCATTGCACGTGTTTATATTTGTATTTCTATTTATTGCTTTTGTGTCGCTCTGACGACCTGAGTATGCATGCTCAGAGTGAGAAGTGGATTTAGCTTGGATCAGGACCTGACGTACCTCGAAGATATTGTAGACATCTAGATCAGCGACTCAGCGCTATCTTTCCTTGATCTCTATCGGGTTAGTTCTTTATATTTGTTTTGATTTAGTGACTGTATTTCTCATTACCTGTGAATTGATTACTGATTACCACGTAAAGCTAGAAGCCGAAGTGTGACTACGGCAGGATGTTTCCTCGACCGTAGGAGCATGGCTGGCCTTGTCAACCCCTCGTATTCCGTATATTGGGAAGCGGGGCGTGACAAAAAATATATGTGTCGACCAAAACTAAAATTGGATAACCGGGTGACGAAAATACATACCCCCAAGAACAGATGCACGTACGTGCGCGTAGCCATCCAAACGAGTCTGTTTCACTGAACGGGACGAGAACAAGATGCGCGGATGCTACCACAGGGTTAGGGATATCATGCAGGCCATGGAATGTATTTTTTTTAAAAATATTTTATGTGACTTTAAATGTTATATTTAAAAATGCAGATGCCATATAAATGCCAATATGCAGTATGTAAATATAGAAATGCACGAGTCCACATAACAAGTCAGGATAAATCATAAACATGAATCAAGACTGGTTTCAAGCATGTGGGTCGGGTCGGATGCAAATACAGATGTCAAAATACTATTCGCACCCAAAACACAGTTAAACAGGAAAATACCATAATAAATAAATACTTAAACTTGAACTGGTATAAATGAACTAGGGTGTTACACACCAACTGCACCGTGTCATCAGTACAGTACTGATCATAGAGGTACACATCCTCGAAGTTTATGATATCGGGGATGGTGAAAGGAAAGTCCTCCATTCTTGCGTTTGGGTGTGAGGAAAGGAGTCATCAACAGTCTCTCCATTTTATAGCTCACAAAGCCCCCGGAGTTCAACGGTCGTCTGTTTCACCCGCAACTGTGCCGCCACGCGGCGAACGTCGCGCCGCTCGATGCGAAATCGAAACGGCACGGCTTTGGCGCTTCGCCTCCTCCACACGTTCGTGGCACGTGTCACTCACGACTGTCCATCTTCCCGAAGCCCTCACCAAGAGGCAGCCGGGCGGCTACCCTGCTAGGCTATCCCTGGCCGGTAGCTCCCTTACCCCACAACGCCAGGGATCTAAGCCCTCGCCAAGAGTCATCTGAGCAGCTTCATTGCTCGGTCAATCCTTAGCAGGCCTCCCATGGTCCCTCCGACACTAAGGATCTAAGCCCTAACAAAGAGGCAGCCGAACAACTACCCTTCTCGGCTATCCCTGGCCGGTAGCTCCCCTACCCCACAACGCCAGGGATCAAAACCCTCACCAAGAGGCAGCTGAGCGACTACCCCTGATCGGCTATCCCTGGCTGGTAGCTCCCCTACCCCACAACGCCAGGGATCAAAGCCCTCACCAAGAGGCAGCCGATCGGCTACCCCACTCGGCTATCCCTGTCTGGTAGCTCCCCTACCCCACAACGCCAGGGATCAAAGCCCTCGCCAAGAGGCAACTGAGCAGCTTCACTGCTCGGTCAATCCTTAGCAGGACTTCCACGGCCCCTCCAGCGCTAAGGATCTAAGCCCTCGCCAAGAGGCAGCCGAGCGGCTATCCTGCTCGGTCGATCTTTAGCAGGCCTCCCATGCCCCTCCAGCGCTAAGGATCTAAGCCCTCACCAAGAGGCAGCCGAGCGGCTACCCTGCTCGGCTATCCCTGGCCGGTAGCTCCCCTACCCCACAACGCCAAGGATCTAAGCCCTCACCAAGAGGCAGCCGAGCGGCTACCCTGCTCGGCTATCCCTGGCCGGTAGCTCCCTTACCCCATAACGCCAGGGATCAAAGCCCTCACTAAGAGGCAGCCGAGCGGCTACCCTGCTCGGTTATCCCTGGCCGGTAGCTCCCCTACCCCACAACGCCAGGAATCTAAGCCCTCACCAAGAGGCAGCCGAGCGGCTACCCTACTTGGCTATCCCTGGCCGGTAGCTCCCCTATCCCACAACGCCAGGGATCAAAGCCTTCACCAAGAGGCAGCCGAGCGGCTACCCTGCTTGGCTATCCCTGGATGGTAGCTCCCCTACCCCAGAACGCCAAGGATCTAAGCCCTCACCAAGAGGCGGCCAAGCGGCTACCCTGCTCGGCTATCCTCGGCCGGTAGCTCCCCTACCCCACAGCGCCAGGGATCTAAGCTCTCGCCAAGAGGCAACTGAGCAGCTTCACTGCTCGGTTAATCCTTAGAAGGCCTCCCATGGTCCCTCCAGCGCTAAGGATCTAAGCCCTCAACAAGAGGCAGTCGAGCGGCTACCCTGCTCGGCTATCCCTGGCTGGTAGCTTCCCTACCCCACAACGCCAGGGATCAAATCCCTCACCAAGAGGCAGCCGAGCGGCTACCCTGCTCGGCTATCCCTGGCTGGTAGCTCCTCTGCCTCACAATGCCAAGGATCAAAGCCCTCGCTAAGAGGCACCGGGTAGCAACTCTTCTCGGCCATCCTTAAGGATCAAAGCCCTCACCAAGAGGCACCTGGCAGCAACCCTGCTCGGCCATCCTTAGTAGGCCTCTTACGGCCCCTCCCGCGCTAAGGATAAAAAGCTCTCGAAAGAGGCAACCGGGCCCGCCCTTTCTCGGTTATCCTTGGCTGGTAGCTCCCTACCCTAACACACCAGGGATCAAAGCCCTCGCCAAGAGGCACCGGGCAGCAACCCTGCTCGGCCATCTTTAAGGATCAAAGCCGTCACCAAGAAGCACCAGGGAGCAACCCTGCTCGGCCATCCTTAGTAGGCTTCTTACGGCCCCTCCCGCGCTAAGGATAAAATGCCCTCGAAAGAGGCAACCGGGCGCGCCCTTGCTCGGTTATCCCTGGCTGGTAGCTCCCTACCCCAACACACCAGGGATCAAAGCCCTCACCAAGAGGCACCGGGCAGCAACCCTGCTCGGCCATTCTTAAGGATCAAAACCCTCACCAAGAGGCACCGGACAGCAACCCTGCTCAGCCATCCTTAGTAGGCCTCTTACGGCCCCTCCCGTGCTAAGGATAAAAAGCCCTCAAAAGAGGCAACCGGGCCCGCCCTTGCTCGGTTATCCCTGGCTGGTAGCTCCCTATCCCAACACACCAGGAATCAAAGCCCTCGCCAAGAGGCACCGGGCAGCAACCCTGCTCGGTCATCCTTAAGGATCAAAGCCCTCACCAAGAGGCACCGGGCAGCAACCCTACTCGGCCATCCTTAGTAGGCCTCTTATGACCCATCCTCAAGGATCAAAAGCCCTCGAAAGAGGCAACCGGGCCCACTCTTGCTCTGTTATCCCTGGCTGGTAGCTCCCTATCCCCAACACACCAGATATCAAAGCCCTCGTCCAGAGGCAACCGAGCAGCTTCACTACTCGATCCATCATTAGCAGGCCTTGTACAACCCCTCCCGCGCTAAATATCATGACTTCAACAAGAGGGATCTGAGCGGATACCCTGCTCGGTTATCCGCTGCTGCCAATTCACTATCTTACAACTCCAGGGATCGAAGCCTTCTCCTAGAGACACCGGGCAGCTACCTTGCTCGGTCTATCATCAACATACCTCTCTGAGCCTTCCACGCTAAGGAACATGACCTCGCCAAGAGGTATCCGGTTCTACGTCTAAGCGATCTCCACCTCGGCTTCGGGGCCATGGAGATACCGTCTTCCCGCCGGTCTTCACACACTTAGCAAATGATTAGATTCAATCCGACGCGTAATCACTAGACGAAGAACCGACAAAACATGAAGGCAGAACTATGCAAATACAAGTGTTTACCGACAAAAGAAAATACGAGCACAAACACTGCTGCAAAAACAAAAATCTTTATTCACAAAGTCAAAGATTTTACAAGCGTATTGTGGGCTCCCCAGCCTTACAAAATGCCCAGAGGCCTACAGAATACCCGATGCAACAAAAAGAAGGAAAAACAAGAAGATAAGGGGTTTTAGGCCTCAGGGCCGGGCGCAACCCCGGGAAAATCAGCGCCCACCATAGGAGCTTCGGCGTCGCCCTCGCCGGGTATCTCTTCCCCGACCTCATCTTTGGGGCCGTCCCCCTACTCGTCATCCTCACGAGGATATTCGGCTTGGAGCTCTTCATCATCGAACTTCAGCATCCGAGCCTTGACGGCGTCGAGGGACTCGTGCCAGATGGCGGTGGTGGCCGAGGCTAGGATGGTGTAGAACTGTTCCGACTTCTGGAAGTTCTCGACCGCCTTCATCGCTCTGAGGTCGGCTCGCTTCGCCGCCTCAACCGCAGCCTCCAACTCCTTCCGGAAGGTGCTCGCTGACTTCTTCATGGTGCCGACGAGCACCTTGGGGTCCTGAAGCTTGGCCTAAGCGGCCTGGACGGCCTCGCGGAACCTGGCAACCTCCTGCTTCATGGCCGCCATCTCCTGCTTCGCGGCCGCAGCCTCCTGCTTCCTGGCCGCTACCTCGCCCTTAAGGACAGCGACCCTCGCCATCGCCGCCTCTAGCTCCCGCTTCGAGCTCTCCTCCAACAAGGAGAGCGCGCCCGCAGCTCGCATCGCCGGGGCTATTTCCTCCTCCTCCATCCGGACGACGAGAGCGACGTGCTGGAGGACATGAAGAAATCAGAGAGGGGTCAGAAAGAAAAGGGAGCACCAAATCTCGTGAATGATGAGACGCTGAGTGAAAAATCGAGTGAGGTATGAGCACTAACCTGCACGACCTCTTCGGCGATGGATGTCATTTGCGCTTTTAGAGCCCCCCAGGGACCTTGCTCCCGGCCGACCTCTCCATGTCGGACAACAAGCTGCCAGCGATGGAGAGCCCCGAGGGCACCTCAAAGCAGAGCTCCCCCTCTTCCACCAAGATCGGGGAGGCCGGGGTCCGCGGAACTGTTCGGGGGAACTGCTTGAGAGGCGACGGCGGAGAGCCGGCCTCCATCGCCGAAGCTTGGCCCCCTGCCCCCGAACTCGCTTCCGGCTCGGAGCTTTGCTGGGCTTCGGGGCACGATCCGCACTCGAGCGCTGGGATGTGACGGCTGCCGGGGGGCCCGAGACCGACGTCGGACGGGATGAGCTGACCCCTCCAGCCTTCGACCCCTTCTTCGGCTTGCGCATGGCCGCTTGAAGGTAGCTCAAGTCCATGAGTTCTGCACAAGACAAGATACAATGGAGTTAGCAACACAAACAAAAATGAAAATAAACGCAAGCCTAGCAAAACGCCTACAAACTCCTAACTTACCGACAAACTGGGCAGGGTTGAGCCCAGCCCAGCTTAGGGCTCGCTCAGAGAGCATCATGTCAGCCCGGGGAATGGGCTCCCACTCCGCCACTCTCACCGCGTCGGGATCGTTGGACAGGCTCCCCCGACAGCACCTATCCCTAGACCACTGAGTGGGCACGGGCCAGTCCTCACCCTCTGGTGGCCCAACAAAGAAAAAATTCTTCTTCCAATCGTGGATAGAAGAAGGCAGGACGACGACTCCCGACCCGAGTGCACTCCCCCGTCGTTTCCTAAAGGAAAGGTAAACCCACCTCGGGTCGACCGCGCGAGCGCCGGGGTGGCCTTTGTAAGTGAGAGAGGAGGTAAGGATGGACAGACCGAAAGGGACCATCTGCAACTTCAAATGGACCAGGAACCCAAGGAGAATCCTCTATGAGTTCGGCACTAGCTGGCCCAGGGATAACCCATAGTAATTTAGCGCGCTAACAATCTCGGGAGAGAAAGGCAGGCGCATTCCGGCCCAAAAGGATTCCAGGTACAAGGCTATCTCTTTACCCCGTACCTGATCCGCCCTCTATCCTTCCTCGACTAAACGAAGAGTGTAGCCGGACGGGATATGGAAACGAGCCTGAGCGGTGGCAAGCTCGTTCTCGTACCTTAGCAAGGATGGCACTCCAGGGGCGTCTGCCGCCTCCGCTCTGGGATCCTCCCCTGACGCGCGACCCTGGGAAGAGGATCTAACCCTAACTCTCCGAGAAGACTTCGACTCAGTGGAAGAACCCTTAGAATCTACCCCGACGACACTTACATACTCCTCAAAGGAAGACATATAACCTGATGGAGAAGTCCTCGGGAACGCAGAGATCCGACCTGAAGAGGAGAGTGCCAGGCTAACAAGATCAAGAACGAGGAAAATATGAAGGGAGATGGGCCCTGAAGCGGACCGCGTCTCTATTTATAGCCACCGGCGTCCTCATCCAACGGTGACGGTCGACTCCCACCAAAAAAAACTCTTCGCATTCGACGACCACGATCGCTCCACCTGTCGCACGCACGATGGCCGGATCCCATCAAACGCCAGAGGTCTGGGGCCCATCACGTTAGCCAACTAGCGCCCGACACGTGGTCTGTCGCTTCAGCAAAAGTACGCACGATCCGACACACCCTCTTTAATGCAAAGATCTCGCCCTGATTCGCTAGCATCATCCAGAAAATACAACAGATTACTCAGAGACACGCCTGACGATACCTTCGAAAAGGAGTTCACCTCCGGTGACCCGGCAGACCACTCTCGACCCGACCCGTCAGATGGTCGGGACAAGAGTGGGGGGCTAATGATGATGCTCGGTATCGGTGATCTCCCAGACCATGACACGTGGCAGATGACGTGTCCCAAAGCTCATGAGAAAAGACCTACAGTGGCCGACCAGGACACTCCCGTGCCCATCCCACAAACAAACACTGGCTCGCCATCGAACCCCCTGCACAATTGGCCTCCTCGGCCTCACAGCTCGTCTCCAGGCTACCACAGAACCAAGATACCTCGGCTCTCCCGCTCATCCGCGAGCTCTCCCGTCGAGATCATCTTCCTCGATCTCATCAACCGACTAACGACACCGCTCACAAGCGCAACCGCCATCCCGCGAATCTCGCTATACGCGAGATTTCCGCTGGCCACATCCCACGTTCCACTCCAACACGATCCCCCATTAACGAGCCTGTCTCGCCATTAATGGGAGATCCCGCTCATCACGCGGGCGTGACGTTGGGAGCATGACGGCCGGCGTGATTCTCGCGTCTGCCCTGCCTGCTGCCACCGCTATATAAACCCCTTCTTCAGACGGTTCAAGTAAACCATTTTTACTCCACTAAGCCGTTACTCTGCTCGGATTTCCTCTCTAACTTGACTGTCGGAGGATCCTCGGTGGTACAACCACCCCGGGACTTCCTTGCTGGTAGCTCGGCAACCACAACCTCAAACCCATTGAGATCCACACGTTTCAGGAGCCTGCCTCCAGATCCAATATCGGCCATCCATCGCCGCCATCAGTAGATCAACGGAAGGTAGCATCTTGACGTGCAGATCCGTCCCGCGTCAGTAGGAGTTGGTTTTTCCTTTCAATCTCGACCGACCGTTCATGTATCACACCAAGAATGGTGGATAAGCTGCCTCTACGCTTTTGCTTCAAATTAATGTGGATTCTACAAGATCTTTATCCTTTAAATAGATGCATTCGTTCATGCAATTGACATCATTTGTGGGGTAATTATTCATACCATATATATATCGAATTTATTTTGTTGCCGCCAGCTAATCACTCCTACATTACTTTGGTGGACCTATGAAAATTAATTGAAAAAGATGTAAAATTCATGGAATGCAATATGACGGATCTAGCAATCTAAAAACATCACGATATGCAGTATGACAGATCAATGTAGGCCGAAGTGATTACTCAAGTTGATACTTGGGTTTAACTTAAGGTTTAGATGTTTAAATAAGATCTAGAATGAATCGATATCAGGTCTAAGTTCCACTTTGCTGTCGGCGGATACTAAAATTTATCAAATTATAGTTCAAGGCCATTCACTCCCTCTCTTTGCCTCCCTGCACCCATAATTATCCTGTGGAGTGATCATTACAAGGACACTACGCTCGATCGATTATGTGGAATCATTTACATGCGTATCATTAATATAAAGAAGATACCCCATGATATATAGATCCGAAACTTTCTGATCAAAAAGATCATTAGCAAGAGTTACCTTGTGCTGACCGCCATCGACATGTCCAATTCTTGACCGATGAGAAATTGCTTTGTTACCAGGATAGGCAGGTTCTTGGAAGAACCAGACTTCCATGCACCAAGTTCTTTCAGGATACGTCGGCATCCTAAACACCAAACATAGATCATTGGAACACAATTTATTTTCAATGAATTGACCACAAGCTTCGGTTAATTTTAAGATCAATTAGTACCTGGACATAGAATGTTTGCTTCAAGTTCCTACTTCCTTCCATCTAGATTTGCGTATTGATCACTTAGCTGGATATTTCAATAGTGAATAGGGTCCAAAGAGATAATTATTTGTTCTCGCTATCCATGATCGCAATGCATAAATAAATAGTAAAAGAAGTCGACGAGTCATAATCCTCCAAACAAGTGAGTAGCCTTCCTAGAAATCAGATCTCCTAGTGTTACCAGACTGGCAGTATGCGTTGGTTTGTAGCATAGGTAGGGGAGGGGCAAAGTATGGTGCTTCCTTGAGCGATACATAGCATGAAGGGGATCGATTTAAATTAATGAATCAAATGGTATTTTTGAAATTATGATACTTTAAACCGTTTGCAATGATTATCTCAAAAACTATTCATGTATTGTATGTGTGCGCAAGTACAGACAAGATATATATATGTCCGAGGGCCTAAATTTAAGGACAACGATAATGGAAGCACTTACACCCAATCAACCAATTCATATGCGCAAATACCTCTTGTGCTCTCATCAACAAGAACCACAGCAACTTGCAGGCATTTGGATAGGGTTTTACCTGTAGACAGCATGAAGTTGGGATCTTGTATCGATCTGAAAGAGCAGGAGTGCTAAACGTCCCCCAGCACATCAGATGCAGCCGCAGCCCCACAGCAACCTGCAGGCATTTGGAAAGGGCTTTCGAAGGAGGAGGTGGAGGAGGAGCCAGAGATATGGGCAGCAATTCCTCATCTTGGGTCTCCTTCAACTGATATACTTTGGCATCAAATGCATATTCAAAGTTTTTCAGATATAATTGGGCATCCTCAAACATGCATCCAAGAATTTCATAATACAAAATATACTTGCATCACTTTCATTAGGTCATAAATGATCACCTAGAATTTTGAAGTACACCTTCAACTGATATTCGAACTGACTGTATCGCTTTTGAACTATATTTCATGAGCAAATGGAAAAAAATCACTGTTGAGGGGGTTGAAGAGCTTTGACAGCCTCTTCGCTTCTCGATCGAATTCCTTTAAGGTACTCGGTTAGGATCCGCTGTTGATAAGAGCCTCCTTCCTGCGACAAACCATCATCAATTCACCTTGAAGCTATAATATAAAAATTTATGGGCTGAAAGCCAAAAGACAAAGGATCTTAATCTTACTGTACGAATCAAGGTTCTCTCGATTCTTTTTTTTACAACAGAATTAAACTCTTCGGAAGAAATTTCTCCTGTTCCAACACTTAATCCCTCAATCAACTTTTCAGTTTGAATCTATTCTTGCCAAGAGAATGACATATTTAGGAATTTTTAAATTTCTAATTTTCTTAACAAATAATCTAAAATTTTATGTTGTGTTGTGTGGATACTAACATATTTAGCAAGCATCCAGATGTCACTTATATTATAGAATTAATATTTTGTTTGCAAGGTTGAAAATCATATACATTGTGCAATTACGGAACGAGGCTTTATTCCCTGAAGGCGGTCTAGTATGAATACCGGTGAATGGTTAAAATACTTTTAACATAAATAGGCATGTGTCACGGGGTGACATTAATGAAATCATAGATGTCGTAACTGCAGAAAGAGCCACCTTGTACAGAAATTGCTTCTGTTAAGTTCAATCCCACTCAAGACATGACAAATGGCAGTACCTAAAATTTGAACTGCGGCCTGCACTAGTATCAGTACTTGATATATTATGAGCCTGCGATGGTATGCCGATAATATTTCCGTCGAAACTAGGAGGAACTTGTCCAAAAGCTAGCTTCCATTTACACTCGACAGAAGTTTGGCTCTTTGATTATGTAAACATTGCAGCATGTATGGCAAAGTGAAACAAAATATATTTATTTGAGCAAAGTGAAACATAAATATAATTGAACAGCAATGATATTCCTATAGAGAGCAGTGATTAACTGGTAGAATGGTGTGTGGTCTAAATACACAACCGCGATTTAATATAACATGCTTTGTATTCTACAAGGGACTAATTAGTCAGGTGCACATTACCTCCAATTATGGTTTCAAGAAATTTCTCTGCCTCTAAAACTTTGTCTCCTGCAATAGAAAAATAGTTGAGCACTCCATTCCTCAAATTCTTGATAAAGACTGAATGACATTAGTTTAAAGAGAGAAATAAACCAAATGAATACATATAATTAGATGCTACATTATTTTGATAAATGTTGCAGAACATGCAGTACATTGAGATGATTTGAGATTTGAAAACCAAAGCATAGTTGGGACTTGAAAACTTCACCGCAGAAGTATACAAACTGAAATGAAAAGAAAGCTTCAAAAGAGAAAAGAACATGCTCATCATCTCTATTACATGCTTAACTTTACTTTATTCCGTCCAATAGAATAATCAAATTAACAGGACACAGAAACTGATCCTTACCTTTGTTTCAGTTTGCAAATGAAATTTCTTCGTAATGAAGATAAAATCACCGTAATCTTCTATGCATAATAACTAGTACATGTGAAGACTATAATTTTTTCTCTTCCGATGTCCACTATGAATCATTCGGCTGCAAGGCTTGAGGTTAAGACACGTAACACCCGATTATATTTATAATTCCTACTGGAACACTTGCAGAATTTCTGCTGATATGATCCAAAGTACATGCATGTGCAGAGCCATAACTGAAGTTTTTTTAGCAACGTCTACACAAAACTATCCACATTTTCATTTTGTTAATTTATCTTCTATTCCTTTTGGTTCCCTTTTTTTTTCTTCTTTGGTTGGGGGTTTGAAGGGTCCTATTTTCCTAGACAATCTCAGTATCCGATTTGTTGAACAGAAACGGACTTCTGAGATTTGACCAATGAGTGTAATCCTAACAACCTGTATACATTGCACAAAAGTTTTCACTTTTACCTCGATTGCACATGCACTTTGAAATTTCTCACACGATGTCATAGTTTATAGGTAATCAATTTTGGTACAATGAACCTAATTATTCTTTTTCATACTTCATACATGATACACTGTAGTTGTGGACTAAAACTCACAGAAAGCTTTATGCCTAGTAAAGCAGCATTATCAACTTGGTTTTCCATGTGCTATCTAAACATTATATGATTTTCTATTGATACACTGAGAGTAATCAAGTAACTATCTGGATCAAAAAGTTAAAACTTATAATTATACACGCCTTTGTAAGCATAACTGCGTTTGCTAAGAACTGTGGAAGCATAAATTTGCAGGACTTTTTGCAGCATGGCCTCAAGACCTGGCTTATCTCCATCCTCCTTGGACTGAAACACACATCAGGAAAAGTACTACAAAACTTTAGCATGACAATAGCATAGCAGAGAATCGGTGTTGGAGATTATTACAGTAAACGAAGAAACAATCTCATATTTAAAAGCAAAGACTTATAATATATAGAGTTATTGAAGAGAGACACAAAAATTTAGTTGGGCATCACCATACACACTCACGGATACGCAAAAATTTAGGATATGAATCTTAAAGAAATTTCGTTGGGGCATCCCCATTGTTTCAACCAAGGAGACAAGCCTTAATAGAGCCATATGAAAGAAACAAATTTATATAGCCGACCCCAGAATTTAGGGATAAAGGCTGCTTGCTTTTATTTTAAAAAATTGCATTAACAATAAGTTGTAAATATTTATTTGCGTAGTTGAATGATTTATATTCACAGATCCAAGAATTAAGAATATTATAGATGCCAGTTAAACTTACTTGATGTAATTGGGCATTGACCTCTGAAAGAAACCCTTCATCCAGTCGTCCTTCTTGTTCTCTTTTTGCAATTTCCTAGTAAATATAAAAAGCGATGCACCATTATATGTAGTTGAAGGATGGATATAAAAAGGAAAGAAACAGAACTTTCTGCAACAAACATTGCAAGAGATTGATCAGAATGTGAAACTAACCTAGGAAAAACATTTCACACTTTATGTTCTGAAGTGACTAACGATGTCCAATATCACCGGTATGATATGAGCGGCGATTCTTCTTCAAAAAGATTTTCCAAGGAAAGAATTCATTAGGGAAGAGTGAAAAAGTTCTTTTTGACAATATATTACTGTTTTATGAGTTTGATTTGTAACTAGTTGCCAATTTCACAAACCAAAAGAAGATTATAAGTTTATACAAGTGAGCACGAGACAGACTATTACAGAAGCTCGTGTTGAATTTTAGTTTGGTTAAAACAGAATTAAAAGCTTTGAGGCGTGCATGATACACTTTCTGAAAGGTGATATTGCCCCCACTATGGGAATACAGTAAAAAGCAATCACCCTTAAGATACAATAAAACCCTTGAAACTCTCTTAGAAGATAATGAGAAGAAAATGAAAAAACTGTAAAGAGCAAGACTTAATTTATAGAGGTGAATAGACACAGTTGTTTGGATGATTGTGGCTAGAGTTGAATAGACACAGCTGTTTGGACGGTTGTGACTGTTCAGACAACAAAACTGCAGTGAACAGTTTTTCAGACAAGTTTTGAATTTGAAATTCAAAAAGGCCCCAAGTGCCCTATCAAAGTTAATAATAAATAAATATTATAAGCCTGCTAGAAATCAGACCCACTTGGCTCATAACCCATTTTGTTTAAGATATTACTTAAATATTGGGAATTATTATAAAGGCTTGGGCATTCGTCTCTCCATCCGATGTGGGACTATTTTCCGCATACAAATGCTACCAATAGATTCAAACTACTAACAATCCTCCACTAGTTTGTATATATTGGATGCAACCATATCTTTCCCGTGACAAATATTATGCATAAAAGAAAGGTATTTCTCAATTTAAACCTTCCATTAGTGTATATATATCAATCGTCTAACAAAATTATTGGTGTCCGCAGATTAAACCAAAACATTTATTATTAGAATTTGAAATACAACACACACAATATTTATCTTATTTTCTAAGAGTTTTATAACTGCTTTAGCACTATTATGGTCATGTCCTACTCTTGTACTTCATAAGCATTTACAAAAGAATACTTCATATCTCTTGTTGAAGCGGCACCACTTCTATGCTAATATAGGTAGAGTTTCCTTTATTATATTCCTGTTACTGTGGATATTTAAAAATTAAATAACTCTATTGAGAGCTTTCGCTCATTCTCTTTATCGTAACAAACAGCACTAGATACTTATTTATATAAGAATGAGACGTCTAGTGCAATACAGGCATATGATAGTAACTTGTTATTACCCATTGAACTATTAAAATTAGATTTTACTAATTAAAGTTGGGTTACCATTACCGGTGCCAAATTGTAAATGTTTAAGTCCCATTCCGATTGACGTATTCTTTACCAAATCTTTAGATAATGCCTTGGTAAAGGGATCTGCTAAATTCTTTGCAGATCTCATATAAACTATGGTAATTATTCCATTACTAATTAAATCTCGAACATATTCATGCCTTAAACTAATGTGTCAAGATTTACCATTATAAATATTATTATAAGCTCTAAACATAGTCGCCTCACTATCGCAATACAGATGGCATTGGTTGTGGCCACAACTCTATATCCAATAATAAATTTCTCAGTCATTCAGCTTCCTTACCGGCAGCAGCCAAAGCGACAAATTCAGATTCCATTGTTGAATGTGTGATGTAGGTTTATTTCTTAGAGGCCCAACTAATAGCACCACCTCCAATTGTAAATATCAGACCTATTGTGGATTTATTATCACTTGCACTTGTGATCCAATTTGCATCCGAATAACCTTCTAGTACTGCAGGATAATTGGAATAAAATAGACCAAACTCTTTTGTTCTTTTTAGATACCCAAGAACTCTACTGATAGCCTTCCAATGATTAGTACTGGGTTTACTGGTGTATCGTGACAATTTGCATGCTGCAAAAACTATATCAGGCCTTGTACAATGCATCGCATACATAAGGCTTCCAATAGCGCTAGCATGTTCTAATTGTGGAATTACATTGTCACAATTTTCATTTAATTTCATATTCGGATCATAAGGAGTAACACTTTCTTTAAGATGTTGGAATTTATTTAATAATTTCTCTATATAATGAGATTGATTTAGCACAAACCCTTCACTATGTTTTTTCACCTTTATTCCTAAAATAGTATCTACTTCATTCAAATCTTTCATTTTGAATACTGAAGTTAAATACTTTTTTGTTTCATTTATTCCAATCATGTTTGTACCAAATATCAACATATCGTCTACATAGAGACATATGATTACCCCATAATTCTGATTGAATTTGGAATATATACATTTATCCCCACTATTATGCTTAAAACCATTTGATATTATTGCTTTATCAAATTTCTCATGCCATTGTTTAGGGGCCTGTTTTAAACCATATAGCGACTTAGTTAATTTACAAACTTTTTTCTCATTTCCAGAAAGTATGAAACCTTCGGATTGTTTCATGTATACTTTCTCATTTAATTCGCCATTTAAAAAGGCTATTTTTGCATCCATTTGATGCACATATAAATTATATATTGAAACCAAAACTATAAGAACTCTAATGGATGTTATTTTAGCCACATGTGCATAACTATCAAAATAATCTATGCTCTCCTTTTGTGTGAATCTTTTAGCCACTAATCTTGTCTTGAAAGATTGTATAGAGCCAGCTGTATTTTGTTTTCTTCTATATACGCATTTACACTTTATAGGCTTGAATCTTTGAGGCAAGTCAACCAATATCCAAGTATTGTCAGACATTATTGAGTCCATTTTGTCATCAATAGCCTCTTTCCAAAATGCAGTATCTCTTGACGATATTGCTTCACTAAATGTTTTAGGATCATATTCTATATTAAGTAGAATAGGTACTTTGTTAAGCACTTTGGTTATATCTCCTTCAACGAGAAAGACTATTGAACGCGAATCAATAAAATCAGGACCAAAATATTTTTCTTTCCTGATTCTTTGACTTTTTCTTGGTTCAATATTTTCATTACTTTCTCTTCTTTTCTCATTGGTAATTCTTTTAGAAGTTGCTGCATTTTCCTTATTATACAAATTAGAATCAACATTGTAAATTTATTTTCAAAAAATTCAACATATATCGATTCAATTATGACATTTGATTCTAAATCTAGAAGTCGATATGCTTTAGAATTTTGTGCATATCCAACAAATATACTTCTAATACCTCTCGGCCCTAATTTAGATTTATATGGATCAGTCACTTTATAATATGCTATGCACCCCCACACTTTAATATAGTTTAAATTGGGTTTTCTACCATTCCAAATTTCATATGGTGAAACATGAGTTTTCTTAGATGGTATTCTATTATGAATATAATATGCTGTTAAAAGTGCCTCACCCAAAAGATTAAAAGATAATTTAGCATTTAAAAGTATAGCATTTACCATTTCAACTAAAGTCCTATTTTTCCTTTCGGCTAATCCATTGTGTTGAGGCATATAAGGTGCAATTCTTTGATGAATAATACCATGTATTTCACAGAATTGAGAAAAAGAATCAGAAAAATATTCTCACCCTCTATCATTTCTAAGGATTTTAATCCTTTTATCTTTCTGATATTCTACAATTGACTTATACTCTTTAAATTTTTCAAATGCTTCATCTTTTATTCTTAATAAATATACATATGTAAAACGAGAATGATCATCAGTAAAAGTTATAAAATATCTTTTTACTCCTCTCGTTAATTGACCATTTAATTCACAAATATCAAAATGAACAAGTTCTAATAAATTAGTATCTCTTTCGATTTTAGGGAAATGTTTTCTAGTCATTTTTTGCTTCTACGCAAATCTAACATTTATCATTATGATTATTCTGACATGCAATGTAACCATGTTTAGACATATATTTTAAAAAGCAAAAATTTAAATGACATAATCTAGCATGCCACAAAGAAAAAGAATACTCAACAACATAAACAAACACACAGTTTATTTCATTAATACTGAGTTTGAATATGCCATCACAGGAATATCCATTTTCTACAAATATACCATTCTTCGATATTACAACTTTGTCAAACTCTAGAACAATTTTAAATCCTTTCTTACACAACAGATTTGCAGATACAAGATTTTTCCTCAAATCAGGAATATGAAATACATTAAGCAGAGTAAGTTTCTGTCCAGATGTAAACTTCAATTCAACACTTCCTTTACCGAGCATTTTAGCCGAAACGTGGTTTTCCATCAACACTTCTTCAGGTTCTTTCTGATCCGTGTAGGTTCTAAACATTGCTTTGTTATTGCATACATGGATGGTTGCGTCAGAATCCAGTCACCAATCTGCAGTTCTAGTTACCGCAGCTATATGCAATTCCGTAATCATGCCTATCTGCGTGTCAGAAACCATAGCAACAAGTTCTTTGACTTCATTTTCTATTAGATTTGCCTTGTTGCTATTTTCTGATCTGAAACTAAGTTTTTTTTTTTCTGGTATTTCTGAATTTGCAATCTTTAATATAGTGGTCTTTCTTTCCACAGTTATAACAAGATCATTTCTTCTTTGCAAAATTAGATTTCTTAAAATTATTTCCGTTCTTCTGGACTTTGAAATTGTTCTGAAATTTTCTATGACCATTTTCACTGATATGATTCACTTTAGAGTTAGATTTAAAACTAAGAAAAATCATGTCACGTGCACGGTTCTCTGCCTCAATCTGCAGATGAGTCTGAAATTGGTCTATGGTAAAATTTTCAGGAGAGTACAGAATTTTCTTTCTGTATTCATTCCAAGTAGGAGGAAGTTTAGATAGAATCGCTCCAACTTGAAACGAATCAGAGACTTTAATTTCAAGTTTTCTTAGTTTAGAGACGAGAATTTGTAATTCATGTACTTGATCCATGATTGGCATGTCATCAGTCATCTTAAATTCAAAATATTTAAACGCTAGAAATTTTATCCATACCTCTCTTCTCATTCTTATACTTTGTTTCAAGAGCGCTCCAGATTTCCTTTGGTGTCTTCATATTTCTGTAAAGATCATACAGACAATCGGTGAGAGAATTGAGAATGTACCCACGACAAATTAATTCTTCTTCTTCACGCTTGTTTTTCTCTGTTCTGGCACTCTCGGCATTCGAAGTTGAGGCTGAATCTGGAATTAGCGGCAAATTCGGATCGAGCACGTAAAATATCTTCAAGGCGGTCAACAAGAACACCATCTTGTCTTTCCATCTAGTGTAATTGCTCCCATCGAATCGATCCAGTTTGATAACATCTTAGTTCTGGAAATGAACCTTGAGACTAGAATTTAATTCTATCTCCATAGAATATCACCTTTCGATTGTTGAATTTTAGTTTGGTTAAGACAGAATTAAAAACTTTGAGGCGTGTATGATACACTTTCCGAAAGGTGATATTGCTCACACTATGGGAGTACAGTAGAAGAAAATCACCCCTAAGATACAATAAAGCCCTTGAAACTCTCTTAGAAGATAATGAGAAGAAGATGAAAAAACTGTGAAGAGCAAGACTTAATTTATAGAGTTGAATAGACACAGCTGTTTGGATGGTTGTGACTAGAGTTGAATAGACACAACTGTTTGGACAGTTGTGACTGTTCAGACAACAAAACTGCAGTGGACAGTTTTTCAGACAACCTTTGAATTTGAAATTCAAAAGGGCAAACTCTGTTATTAAGTCAACCCAAGATGCCCCAAGTGCCTAAGTGCCCTATCAAAGACAATAATAAATAAATATTATAAGCATGCTAGAAATCAGACCCACTTGGGTCATAACCTACTTTGTTTAAGATATTACTTAAATATTGGGAATTATTATAAAGGCTTGGGCATTCGTCTCTCTATCTGATGTGGGACTATTTCCCGCATACAAATGCTACCAATAGATTCAAACTACTAACAGCTCGTTGTGAATGTCTTTAGGAATGCCTTTCGCTTGATCTTTATCCTATTCAGTCACAACACATGCAACACATCACCCTCTCCACTTTTTTTCCTTTGTTGGTATTAGAAAATGAGGGGGGAGGGAGAGAGAGATGAGAGAGAAAATGACTAGGGAAATGTAATCATCATGACCGGACAACACCATAACCGCAACAGAAGGGGAAATGGGGTCAATGAAGCCGCTGCTCAGCAAGCAGCTATACTACAAATGATACAAGGACTACTGGAGTAATAGCAGCAGCAGACAGCTGCCCTTTATGTAGGGTTACTATGCACGACAGCAAGGTTTCGGGTGGCATCTTCAATGCCATATTAAAATTTTGCCATGCTTAATAACTCTAAACAAGAATGTTAAACTAGAGAATCATACGTATACATGATGTAAACAACTTTACAACTAAGTGTTTAGGGATTACAACCTTTGTAGTCCGCTCCTTCACTTCACAAGCTCCAAGTAGTGGTCCCTTCGCTGCGATCAACAAACTCCCGAACTCTTGAGTGGCTCTACAAGATGTATGATGCATCCTTGTTTGAATTCTTCAAAGTCTACGATGATCTACGTCGAGGAAACACGGACTCAAGCTCTCACTTCACAAATATGGAATTAGTGAAGCTAACACACTATTCTATATGGCTAGTATAGAAGAGGATGATGAAATATGAATATTGCTCATTTTAGTTTTTAATTTCTCACTTATTTTCTTCTTGATCTCAAAGTGGAGAGAGCAAAAATGAGATGAGGAAGAAGAAGATGAATCAATGAGATTAGGTTACAAATGCAACCCTTGGTTAGTATATGTGAAATCCTAACTCTTGTAGAGAGTTAACCATGGCTATGCATCATGGTTGAGTTAGAAAATATTTTAAGCAAAACAAAAAGAGTGGACATTGTCAAAGGTTATCCACAAGCTTCATGAAGCTTCATCCATGACTCATTTCCAAAATTTGAATTACATAAGAATTTAAACCCAAACATTATATGTAGCATGGTATAATTCTCATACATCCTTGTTGCATGTATAACCTAGCATGTCACAATATTATATATCACATATATAATATTTATATAACAAAAGAAAACAATACAATAAACATATATCACATATATGTTAAATGCATCATAAGTGAGAATAATAAATATTTAAGTGAGCATATAATATATATATATATATATTATTTCATCGAATAAACATTCGATCAGATAACCCGGCTATATCACATATAACCGGCCGATATCACATATCGCGAGAATAGAATACGGTATCACATACGCGTATCAATCTCGATCCCGCACATATCACATATGTGCTCCTACTCCGTTTTGCCTGAGCCAAGAAACCCCTATGTAGGACTCTAAAGACTCGTCAATACGCCGGCAGTAGATAATGATCATATCAAACACCCACAAGCTACAAGCGGTCAGCTAAAAGTAACAGCCACCCGGGTATTGAGCGACCAGAAGATCAACAAGCAAGCCTGTACATACTTATGCGAATCCAATCAGTAACTGTTCAGTCGATAAAACTGCACATTTGTAGTACATTTTTCCTACCATTTTTATATTAAAAAAAGGACTTTATTATAATATATTATACATATGAGGGTTTATGTGTAAAAACATTATTTTCCATGTGTTAATATATTTTAATTATCATTTGGTAGGAAAATGTATGCAAATAATATTATTGATCTAATTCTAGTAGAACAAAGTCTACTAAAATCTTATTTGAGTTGTTGTGCAGATTATTTCCAAGTTGTTATGAAGGATTTAACAAACAAATCAATTTGTTGAAGAAACTTGCCAAATTAAGAAGCAAACTTGGAGACCAAGTCTGGAAGCAACCGAGAGAAGATTTCTGAAATATGAAGATGCCTAGGATTGCCAAATGTCACCAGATGAAAGCACAAGAAAAGTCAACAATTGATCTCGACCCTTGAGCGCGGATCCGCGGCCAAACCCACCCTGGGGCCGCGGATCCGCCGCACTATTGAAGAGTTAGAAGGAAATATTTTGGGAGATTGATCTATGCAATATTTTACCAACTTTTCAACAAAAAGATTCTGGGTTTGCACTATAAAAGGGTACCGAGGGCCTCTTGGAAAAGCTATCAAGCCGAAGAGATCACGAAGCTCCCGACGCTCACGCATCCAGGATGATCATCGACTGTTCGACTACCTCCCTAGGAAAGATCGAGAAGCAAATCAAGTTTTGTAATCATTTTCTATGGATTAAAAGTGTAGTTGAAGGAGTTGATTAATAAAGGTAGTTTTTATTTAATTGTTTGTTTTCTTTTACATTATGTTTTCCATCTCTTTCTTTTCATCTTCTTCTCCCAACATGCGCGAGTAATTCTCCGCTTGTTAGGGTTCGTAGGATTAGGGTAGGTTAATGGGTGATGAAAATAATTAAACCCTTTTTAAGTCCTATAAAGTTTAGGAACTTTATCAAAATAATCATTAACATCCTAATCGGGCGCGCTAGCAATTCCTTGCTAGTTCCGACCGCGATTAGAGATTAGATTAATGATTGTTTTGGTAAAGGCTAGATATGAACGGAGTTCCGTGTCGAGATAAGGGTTACGAGTGGGATTCCTTTTCCCTCCAGAAACCCTAATCTACACGCATCACCGTCGTTCTAGTTCTAAATCTATTAATGGATAAAAAGGGTAACTTTTAATTAATCTTCCATAACTACTAAATCCTAACGAACCCTACAAGCCCTATTATTATATTATTTAAATCTCTAAAATAATCTAGATCTATATTTTACATTAAAGTAGATATAGAAACCATTCTACAACATTCTTATTCCTCCTCTCTTTCTCAACACATCTAAAGTAAGAATAAAAGATTCCACGTTTCCTAGAGGACGACCCGTACTCATCTCGGTCTAGCTACGTGCGACACCGTTCTGATTGCGGTAAAACTACAAACACAAATTTTCACATCAATCAGTAACACTACCGTACAGTCCGGTCTCTTCCTCTGATATGTCACATATCGAGTTTAGGAGTGGTAAACGTCAGACCCCAATAACCGATAAGTCATGCCGATGTGAGGTCCAAAACAGTTCAAGAAACTACCGATAACTCTTACCAGTAAATCTCAGAAATCTTGGCCAGGGATTTCTAGTTATGGATAATCGAGCACAGCGCAACATCAACTCCCAATACCGGGAGAGACGAAACCCCTCCTATCGCTCATTACCTCCATGTGATTCGGGACTGTACCCAAAAGCCACCGTTTTGCACATTCTCTTGAACGTGGTAAGGTGGAAATCAAAGTACAGTGGGAATCACACAAGACTTTATGACGATCTCGGGTCTACAGACTAACCTGTACGTACCAGTGTCACTAGAGAACTGCTATCTAATGATAGGTATAATACCAATAAAGAGTTCTCGGCTAGTCCGTTCAGTGTACCCAGTCGCCACTGAGCACCCGTATACTATCCTTGATGTCATACACCAATGGATGTGGGATCATCCATTGCCCATCATATGGGTCAAGATATGTATAAGCTAGTCTACTCTGGAGTATCGATGCCCTGTCTCAATACACCCTCGATTAGGAACAGTTATAGGATGTACTTTTGGACTACTCTGGCCTCACTAGTATGATCTGCATCATAGTCCTAGTAGTCAAGTACATATCCTAAGGGCTTTATCAACATGTGAGAGCAAGACAGTAACCCAATACAAATCAACATGTTAAGACAAAGTGAAACCAGATAGCATACTATCATATCGAGCAAGAAATTCCTCTCTATATATATCCAAACATCCACTATAATATACATCATATGTACAACAATGGTCTCTAGGGCATATACATATTTAACAATCTCCCACTTGTACTAAGGCCAGCTGTTGTAGTATCTCATACCCAACATTTCGAAGAGTCTCTCAAATTGTATCTGGGGTATGGCCTTCATGAGTGGATCCTTAGTATTGTCCTTCGTGTCAACTCTCCTGACCTCGATCTCCCGGCGATCAACTGTCTCCCGGATCAGGTGATACCGCCTCAGAATATGCCTGGATCTCTGATGGGACCTGGGTTCCTTGGCCAAAGCCACAGCTCCATTGTTATCACAATACAAAGGTATCGGATGCTCAATGGATGGAACCACACCAAGTTCAATGATGAACTTCTTTATCCAGATAGCCTCCTTGGCAGTATCGTTGGCAGCGATGTATTCAGCCTCCATCGTCGAGTCTGCAATGATTTCCTGTTTGGAACTCTTCCAACACACCGCCCCTCCATTTAGGGTAAAGACAAATCCCGAGTGCGACTTAGAGTCGTCCTTATCACTCTGGAAGCTTGAATCGGTAAAGGAATTCACCTGGAGTTCTCCGTTACCATACACCAAGAACATCTATTTAGTCCTTCTCAAGTAATTGAGAATGTTCTTCACAGCTGTCCAGTGATTCTCTCCAGGATCTTCTTGATACCTACTCACTATACTTAGTGAGTATGCTACATCGGGTCTGGTACATAGCATCGCGTACATGATAGAGCCTACTGCCGAAGCATAGGGTATCCCTTGCATGCGAGCTCTTTCCAAATCATCCTTAGGAGACATCTCTTTGGAGAGAGTGAGTCCAGAGATCGTGGGTAAATTCCCATGCTTGGATTCTTCCATACTAAATCTCTTTAGTATGGTGTCAATGTACCTAGATTGGGACAATCCCAGTATCCTTTTAAATCTATCTCTATAGATCTTAATTCCCAAAATGCAGGAGGCATCACCTAAATCTTTCATTGAGAATCTATATGATAAGAAGAGCTTGACCGAGTGCAGTATAGGAACATCATTTCCTATCAAGAGTATGTCATCCACGTACAATACGAGGAAGACAACCTTACTCTCCGCAACCTTCTTATATATACAAGGTTCATCTACGTTCTTGATGAAGTCAAACTCTTTGACTACAACATCAAAACAGATGTTCCAACTCCACGATGCCTGCTTCAACCCGTAGATGGATTTAAGCAGCTTGCACACCTTTCCGCTGCTCCCACTATTTACGAAGCCCTCTAGCTGAGTCATGTACAAGCATTCCTCTAAATCACCATTTAGAAAGGCAGTCTTAACATCCATTTGCCAGATTTCGTAGTCATGGTATGCAGCAATGGCAAGTAGGATTCGGATGGACTTAATCATATCCACTGGAGAAAAGGTTTCATTATAATCCATACCTGGTCATTGACGAAAACCCTTTGCAACAAGTCTAGCTTTGAAAGTCTCAACTTTTCCATCTACACCAAGTTTCTTCTTAAAGATCCATTTACTCCCAATGGGTTTTACCCCTTCAGAAGCAACTTCCAAAGTCCATACTTTGTTGGTGTACATGGATTCCATCTCAGATTGCATTGCATCCAGCCATTTCACAGAGTCCCCACTCGTGATGGTTTGTTCGAAGCTAGTCGGGTCATCATCTTCCATGATGCAATCCTCGTTCCCAACAACGAAGAGAAAACCGTAGTATCTCTCAGGTGCATGAGGAACCCTACTAGATCGGCGGAGTGGCTGAGGTTCGTCGGGAACTACTGAATCCTCTGGTTCCAATAAATCATTAGTTGTAGTTTGTGCTGCTGAAACTTCTTCCAGCTCTATCTCTTTGCCACTAATTTCTTTTACAAGAAATTCCTTTTCTAAAAAAGTGGCATATTGAGAAACAAACACTTTTTGTTCCTCACCGTGGTAGAAGATATATCCATAGGAATCTTTTGGATATCCCACTTACATAAACCTGATCTTGCCTCGAGCTTGTCCAGATTTTGCTTTTTAACATAGGCCGGACAACCTCATATCTTAAATCGTTTAAGAAATGGTCTCTTCCTATTCCATATCTCATATGGAGTGGTAGGCACCGATTTGGTTGGAACTCTATTCAATAGGTATGCGGCCGTCTCCACCGCATAACCCCAAAAGGAAATAGGTAACTCACCGGTGCTCATCATAGAGCACACCATATCTAATAGGGTGCGATTCCTCCGCTCCGATACACCGTTATGCTGTGGTGTATAGGGAGGAGTAAGATGAGAGAGAATCCCATTCTCTTTTAGATAATTCAAGAACTCATTGCTCAAGTATTCTCCTCCTCAATCAGATCGAAGGGTCTTGATACTTTTACCCATTTGATTCTCGACTTCGTGCTTATATTCTTTGAATTTCTCAAAAGCTTCACACTTGTGTTTCATCAGTAACACATGTCCGTATCTTGAGAGATCGTCAGTGAATGTAATGAAGTATGAGGAACCATTCCTGGCATGTGTAGACATAGGACCACATACATCACTATGTATCAGTCCCAAGAGTTCCATAACTTTTTCTCCGTATCCACTACACGGAGTTTGGGTCATCTTTCCTTTGAGATATGAATTGCAAGTATCATAAGATGATAATTCGAATGGATTAAAATATCCATCTTTATGTAACTTAGCTAGTCGTGTCGCATTGATATGACCTAGTCTACAATGCTACAAGAAGGATTCGTTCATTTCTGAACTCTTTCTCTTGTGTGTGTTCTGTACATTAAGAATTGTAGTTTGATTTAGAACGTATATGCCATTATTTAACGAGCCTGATCCAATCAACTTTTGATTCAGGAAGATGTTCATAATATTGTCCTCTACTACAAAATTATATCCTTCTTTACTTAATAAAGAAACTGATATAAGATTGCATATCAGGGTCGGAATGTAATAGCATTCGTTCAGAATCAATGTATTACTATTTGGTAATACAAGGTGATATTCGCCAACCGCTTTGGCTGCAACATTTGCACCATTCCCTACTCTTATGGAATGATCACCCATTCCCCGTTTCCTACCTTTTTTTAGCCCATGCAACATATTACATATCTAGGATCCTGATCCCGTATCTAATACCCATGACGTAGAATGAACTAAGAAACAGTTCTCGATAACACACCCAAAAAAAATGCATCAACATGCTTGTTCTTCGTTTGGGCGGCGTGTGAATCCGGATATTTTCCTATTTCCTGTTCAGTCTTATAACAATTATAAGAAAGAACGGGACCAATGTTCTCCTGCTCAGTATAACAAGCGGGTTCGGTCAATACATCAATGTTATTATCTTGATTAAGGCGTGACATGGTCTCTACCTGGAGAGAGAGAAGGAAACACTTTAGCGTATGCTCTTGCAAGATTATATTGGTTATTATCTTATCTAATCAGGATGGCTCCCATTATTTTATCAAATCTTCCTTCAAAAAACCCTAAAAAAGGAAAGACTGGCCGGGATTAATTACAGTCTACAACTTCGCTAACCGTTCAGCCAGGCCAGTGTCGGTACTTTGAGGGAGGTTCTCCGTGCTTTCACACGGACCTAATTAAGATAAACCTCGTCTTTCCCTAGGGGTAGTCCTATTGACACCTTTATAGACACCTAATGGGTTAGCTAATTGTAAAGTGTAAAACTCTTCCAGGAGCAGCTTTTGCTCGCAGCGGTATCAGGATCCAACTATCTCATAGAAGGTATACAATCTCATTGCAAATTTCAATATTTGAAATTCCCGATAATATTTTTATCCCTAGTGACTTATAACCTTAACTATGGTCAACAAATCATAAGCACTAGTCAAGTTCTACCCGTCATTTCTTGATTGATTAGATCCATCCACATGACCCTTAACTATGGTCAACAATGTCATATAACCGTCCTAATTTAATCGCATCATATGCTATGTAGGAAGACATCACTCAGCTACCGTACACTGCGCCTTAACTAAGGTCAACAAACGCAGCACGAATACTAAGTACTCTACTTCCTAAAAAGACGGAGGGTTACGTCAGGTTTTTCAGAAAACCTTTTGCGTAATGAACCTGATATCGTTGTAGAAACAAGTGATTTTGAAAAGGTGCGGTTTTGAGGCTTTTACTAGTTTCGCTAAAGAGGTCACTCCCGGTGAAGAGATCTCGGCTCTTTCCTTATCGAATAAGATACTGGATATTCTACAAGGAATACCGCTATGCAAAGCAAGACCTATAAAAAGCAATAAAAAACATAACCGAGTGAGTTGTAGCATCTGCTAGTTTCGCTAAAGAGGTCACTCCCGGTGAAGAGATCTCGGCTCTTTCCTTATCGAATAAGGTGCTGGATATTCTATAAGGAATACCGCTATGCAAAGCAAAAACTAGAGCTACCCTTTTTGAAAATTTGGTTCTACAATATCTTTTAGGTTTCCTTTTCTTTCATTAATTTCATTAACGAAATCCCATCATTTAAGCTTCCTAAGTATCACAGAAGAAACGAAAATACAACGTACGCTTATGCCATCTGCATTCGCCACAATGTTCCGTTATGCACCGATAGGTTACTTAACTAACGGCATACCGGGACGGGACTAGCACGGGTGAAAAACATAAGCAACGTCTATTATATATCTCATATATAACAATAAAACATTCGTCTCAGACAGTAATATGATTAAATCACAGAACATCAGCAGCAGAAGATAACATATGAAATATTGGATATACTAGGAGCTCCGTATTTTATTTTGAGCCTGTATAAAATACGGATTCCACGGTCGCAATGAATAGCCAAACCCACACCCCTAGACCCTTACGAGAGCGGCAAGTAACCCTTCCAATTCTATGGTTAGGAGACCCGGTCTCGACTCCTCGAGATGGCCTCCCACTGGACCCTAGAACCCGGTTACTTGTGCTCCCCTCCTTGGGTCAATCCTAATGCGGAAAAGTAAATAATATAAAATGGTGACATCATCCTCAACCCGAAAGTTCCCCAATAAAAGAATAATACATACAATGAATTTTACATGAATGAAAATAAAAAACCTCATCTCACATAAAACCCCCGGCTATTCAAAACACGACGATCCAATAAAACATATCACAGCAATACATAACAACACATGTCATCAACGTAAGTAACTATGCGCATTCCAATTGTTGTTGATGTATAGCAACGAAACCGGTGATACACCACATATTACACTTACGGTCGCAGAAAAGAAAATGAAAAACTACAACATTTGGAATCCACAATCACCTTAGACATCATAAACCTAAAATACCACATATTATGGATTTCATGCCTAAATATATGAATTCCACATATTGTATCAAAATCCAAATAACTAGACAATGTTAAACATTCCGATCGAATAAACAAACACCCAAAATTTCCCAAACAGCTCAACATTTGAGCGTAGTTTAAAAGGTCCCCAGAACATGCAACTGCTCCTATGAACCAACCGTATAAGGGTCAACCAATGCCTCACATGTGGCACCGCTGAACTATCACAAACCCTAGGGTTTAGTGGCAGTTCTGACGGTCACATAATCGAGTTAAGGTTTCGTTCTTCTAGAGGGTTCACAGAATCGCTTGCATGATTTTCTGAAAGTTTTAAACTAAGGAAAAATCCAACACTTGGAAAATTTCCGGCAAGGGAAAAAGTGAGTTATTGATATCCGTTCGAACTTTTTATCACTGTCTAAACTACCCGAAACAAAGCTAGAATTACAAATACGAAATATTCCGAATAGTTAATGCAGTAAATTAACATCACATGCAATTTTAGCAAAAACAAATAACACCTGAAGTACCAAATCCAAGAGAATGGAACACCAACCAAAACCCAAACCCTAAATCCTCTAAAGGTCTGAGCTCGCCTGAATTTGTGCCCATGTCGTTGGCCAAAATACGAGGTATGGGGTTGAGTTTTGGACAGTGTTCATTATGTATCTTATACATCATTTTGCAACTGTTTAAAAAAAAATTTGACACCTGAAAAATTTCGACAGAAACTAGGGTTTTTAAACGAGTGTTTTGGAGTTGTTTCGGTTTCATAATCCTACACAAATCCATTTAATTCTCTAGCTAGGCTCTGATACCACTGTAGGGTTACTATGCACGACAGCAAGGTTTTGGATAGCATCTTCAATGCCATATTAAAATTTTTCCATGCTTAATAACTCTAAACAAGATCTTTAAACTAGAGAATCATACGTATATATGATGTAAACAACTTTACAACTAAGTGTTTAGGGATTACAACTTTTGTAGTCCGCTCCTTCACTTCACAAGCTCCAAGTAGTGGTCCCTTCGCTGCGATCAATAAGCTCCCGAACTCTTGAGTGGCTCCACAAGATGTATGATGCATCCTTATTTGAAGTCTTCAAAGTCTACGATGATCTACGTCGAGAAAACACGGACTCAAGCTCTCACTTCACTAATATGGAATTAGTGAAACTAACACACTATTCTATATGGCTAGTATAGAAGAGGATGATGTAGTAGGAATATTGCTCATTTTAGTATTTAATTTCTCACTTATTTTCTTCTTGATCTCAAAGTGAAGAGAGCAAAAATGAGATGGGGAAGAAGAAGATGAATCAATGAGATTAGGTTACAAATGCAACCCTTGGTTAGTATATATGAAATCCTAACCCTTGTAAAGAGTTAACCATGGCTATATATCATGGTTGAGTTAGAAAATATCTTAAGCAAAACAAAAAGAGTGGACTTTGTCAAAGGTTATCCACAAGCTTCATGAAGCTTCATCCATGACTCATTTCCACAATTTGAATTACTTAAGAATTTAAACCCAAACATTATATGTAGCATGGTATAGTTCTCATACATCCTTGTTGCATGTATAACTACCATGTCACAATATTATATATCACATATATAATATTTATGTAACAAAAGAAAACAATACAATAAACATATATCACATATATGTTAAATGCATCATAAGTGAGAATAATAAATATTTAAGTGAGCATATAATATATATATATATATATATATATATATATATATATATATATATATTATTTCATCAAATAAACATTCGATCAGATAACCCGGCTATATCACATATAACCGGCTGATATCACATATCGCGAGAATAGAATACGGTATCATATACACGTATCAATCTTGATCCCACATATATCACATATGTGCTCCTACTCCGTTTTGCCTGAGCCAGGAAACCCCTATGTAGGACTCTAAAGACTCGTCAATATACCGGCAGTAGGTGATGATCATATTAAATACCCACAAGCTGCAAGCGGTCAGCTAAATGTAACAATCACCCGGGTATTGAGCGACCAGAAGATCAACAAGCAAGCTTGTACATACTCCTGCGAATCCAATCAGTAACACTACCGTACAGTCTGGTCTCTTCATCTGATATGTCACATATCGAGTCTAGGGGTGGTAAACGTCAGACCCCAATAACCGATAAGTCGTGCCGATGTGAGGTCCATAACAGTTCGAGAAACTACTGATAACTCTTACCAGTAAATCTCAGCAAGTCTGGCCAGGGATTTCTAGTTATGGCTAATCGAGCATAGTGCAACATCAACTCCCAATACCGGGAGAGACGAAACCCCTCCTATCGCTCATTCCCTACATGTGATTCGGTACTGTACCCAAAAGCCACCATTTTGCACATTCTCTTAAACGTGGTAAGGTAGAAATCAAAGCACAGTGGGAATCACACAAGACTCTATGACAATCTTGGGTCTACAGACTAACCTGTACCAGTGTCACTAGAGAACTGCTATCTGACGATAGGTATAATACCAACAAAGAGTTCTCGGTGAGTCCGTTCAGTGTACCCAGTCTCCACTGAGCACCCGTATACTATCCTTGATGTCATACACCAATGGATGTGGGATCATCCATTGCCCATCATATGGGTCAAGATACGTATACGCTAGTCTACTCTGGAGTATCGATGCCCTATCTCGATACACCCTCGACTAGGAACAGTTATAGGATGTACTTGTGGACTACTCTGGCCCCACTAGTATGATCTGCATCATAGTCCTAGTAGTCAAGTACATATTCTAAGGGATTTATCAACATGTGAGAGCAAGACAGTAATCCAATACAAATCAACATGTTAAGACAAAGTGAAACCAGATAGCATACTATCATATCGAGCAAGAAAGTTCTCTCTATATATATCCAAGCATCCACTATAATATACATCATATGTACAACAATGGCCTCTAGGGCATATACATAGCTAACACTTCATCAGGAGTTACGAGAAAGTAGGCAGCAACAAGCACATATTTTAAGTAAGGCAATAGCCCAAGTTCTTCAAGGTTCGGTGGGAGTGAAGCAATTCAGATCACTTCACTCTAAGACCCTTTTAGGGAAAGAAACTCCCTTAGAAGCTGAGGAATAGCTCAAAGGGACAATCAATGATCTCAGTGCCGCTCATATTCGTAAGGATGCGTGGGGAAACATTTCCAAACTACAACTCACGGATAATGCCAGGATATGGTGGGAGGCCGAGGAAAGTAAAGTGAAGGAGCCTATCGACTGTGAAACGTTTAGACAACGTTTTGATACTCAATATTTTCCAGTCGTGGCACACTTAAAGATGGAAAGAGAGTTTATACAATTCCAACAAGGGAGAATGTGGGATAACTCGGTGGACGAGTACGCTTCGGAGTTTGCCAGGTTAAGTCGGTTCGCGCATCACCTGGTGGCAATCCCTGAACTATATGCTATAGGAGGTTCCGACAAGGGTTAGACCTAAAGACGCAGTCCTCCATGTCTTCTGCGACCTTTTCGACTTATGACACAATCTTAGATGCAACACGGAATTTTGAAGATCTACATGACCATTCGTCAGGTGTTAAGCGACCGGCAAGCCAATTTTTTGGAGGATCATCTTCCCAATTCAATGGAGGACAGCAATTCAAGAAGCCAGTAGAGCCAACTGTCTCAAGAAAACTAGCCGTTATATGCAACCATTATGGTAGAACCGGACACTACATAAGAGACTATCGCGTTTTGAACAAACTCTGCATGGTCTGTGGGTCTCCGGGTCATGCTACTGGGGACTGTCCTCAGAGAATGAGACAGTTAAGCATCGTCAACAAGCCGGCTAACTTTGAGGCACCACAACCGGGAAACTGGCCACTTTCCGCTACTAAACCAACCAGTCAGGAGGCGTCACCAAAGGGACCACTCTTGTCATTACAGGAGCGTGTTTTTCAGCAAGTACAGCGGAATGGACCCAAACGCCAGACTTTCACCATGACAGCCGAGAAGGCTGATATCACAGGGCAAGATAGCAGAAGTACTCTTTTCTTTTTCAACCTTCCTTTTCGATACCATACTTATTTATCCTTCGATGCAAATCTTAATTAGACTCACCATAATTCTTCTAGTTTTCGTAGTTTCGACTAACTGTCTTTATGTTTATATCTCTCAAGTTTTCCATCAATTCACTTATACCTTCTTATTAATTAGAAATACCTCTGACCATCCTTCAACTTCCAAAATTTTCAATATATCCAAAAGCGACCACTGATTTTACACATTCCGGTTATTTATATCTAGACCATCCCTAGACATTTTCCTTGCATCAAACGATACACCAACTCCCGGGAGCGACACATGTAGTAAAAGAGAATTCCTGACAGCGTTACTGATTTCCGTGCCTAGTAGTGGTCACCCCTTTGAAAATTTCAAAGATGAAATTGTTCTAAGGAGGGTAGATCGTAACTAATACACCCATCCTTGTCATACTCAATAGACCCGGAAGTTTTAACATCCACTACGATATTTCGGGGAAGGGACTTGGTGGTGCGATGTATCAGCATGGCGATATAGTTGCACGTGCGTCAAGACAACTAAAGACTCGTGAACGCAACTATCCTATCTCGATCTAGAACTGGCAATTGTGATATTCATCTTGAAGATACAGAGACACTACCGTAAGGAGGACGTATGGACACGGATGGTTGAAACACGTTGCAAATTGGTCCGTGTTTTTTAAAAATGGGACTCTCAGTCTACGACATTTTTGAACGATCCAATCCGTTCAAATTGATCGCCCTACTCTCAAATATACGTGTATGAAAAATCAAAAGATTTAAAGAACTCTAACATATGCATCGGATGAAATTTATGTTGCATTATTGAAAGAAGTTCATTTTTGCACCCATCGATGCATATGTTAGAGATTTTTAAATATTTTGATTTTTCATACACGTATATTTGAGGGTAGGGCGATCAACTTGAACAGATCAGATCGTTCAAATATACTGTAAATCGAGAGTTCCTGTTTTTAAAAAATGTGGACCGGTTTATAATAGATCTCTCACACACACATATATATGAGAATAATGAAAGAAAGAGACCATAGGAGAGGATTTCCTCCAACGGCGTCGAAAAAATACACCCTCCATCATATTTAACGACGATCGGCGTCCATTATCTTCATCTTTATCATCTAAGATGCGGATACACCAAATTGTATGTCATTCTACCACTTTTCACCGTTGAATTAGCAATGTAAAAAGTTCTATTGTCAATAAACCGTTAATTTTGCACCCACTAAATCAATAATGAAAAAGTTGCAGAATCACATGCAATTTGGTATATCTACATCTTAGATGATATAGATGAAGATGATGGGTGTCGATCGTCATGAAATATGATGGAGGGTGTATTTTCCAACGCCATGGGAGGAAATTCCTACCTATGGCCTCTTTCCTCCATTATTATTCTCTCTCTCTACAAACACACGCGGATCCGTTAAGACGGTTTCGTGTTTTTTCAAATTCACGAAATTTTTTGTGTGACCCGCTCCATCCAAAGTGTTCTATATGTCCTCGATAGTGTATGGATGAAAAATTATCTCGAATGGAAGTGCTTTGCATGTGCAAAATGTGTGGATTTATTTCAACTGTGCAATTTTTAAAATTTTAAACAAGATTTTGCACATGAAAAACACATCCATTCGATATGATTTTTCATCCATACACTATTTACAACGTGTAGAACATCTTAGACGGAGTGGATCGTTGAAAGAAGGTCACACGAAAAAGTTCGTGAATTTGAAAAATACAAACCCACCCTATCGGAGAGAGAGAGGCGTGATCCATTGCAAACCGGTCCGCGTTTTTAAAAATTAGGAACTCTCTATCTGCGACATATTTTAACGATCCGATCCGTTCAAGTTGATCATCATACCCTCAATTGTATGTGCATGAAAAATCGAATGATTTAAAGACCTTTAACTTATGCATCGATGGGTGCAAAAATGAACGTTTTTTCGATTATGCAATATAAACTTCATCCGATGCATAGTTTAAAAGTTCTTAAATCTTTTGATTTTTCATGCACATACATTTTAGGATATGACGATTAACTTGAATCGATCGGATCGTTAAAATATGCCGTAGGTCTAGAGTTCCTATTTTTAAAACGCGCGGACCGGTTTGCAGTAAATCCCCCCTCTCTCCCTGCCTCCCGTATAAGCTAAGCTTAAGTTTGTTTGGTTTATGATTGATTGATTAATACCAATTTATATTAATGAAGGATGAAAAGTTAATAGAGAAGAGAAAAGGAGAGAAGGCATGCGCATTGCCAAAAAAAGGAAAAGGCTGAGACACTGTGAGCATCTGAGCGGGAAAACAACACATGAAAGCTACTATTTTCAACTCATGATGGTACTATTCAACTCTGAGCTCGACTTTATTTCATATAATATAATAATTTTAGGCAGGCCGCAGGCTAATTTCCTTTCAGACATGCATGTTTAATTATATATACTGGTATTTATATTTATGGACGGCTGAGTAGTGGGGATATATTCACCAGTTTAAAACTGAGAGTACATAGTAGCAAGCCCTGGCTTATACGTGCAAGTTAAAAGAAGCTCTCCGAATTAATTGCATTGGAAATATACGATCCTGTGATATCAAGATACATGTTTTTTTGTTGTTGATAGATGGATGATGTGATGTGTACACATTTTCTTGTAGAGTAATTAATTAAGTGTGAGGGTTGTTGAGAAGGATGCAAATTAATTCGATTGATAAATATTGATATATCCACTACTACAAAGAAGGGTTGCCCCTACGGATATATCCGTAGGTGCAACCCACTGCCCCTACGGTTATATACGTAGGGGCGAAAAAATACCCCGTAGGTGCAAAGGCCGCAGGTGCAAGTCGAGGCCCTGAACTTATCCCTACGGTTAAATTCTTGCCCCTACGGATATGTATGTAGGTCCAGTTTCCTCTACGGAGTAAGCCGTAGGGTATAAGATTTTATATTATTTACAGTTTATTTTAATAAATTACTTGGACCTACGGCTATATCCGTAGGGGAATGTACTACCCCCTACAGATATATTCGTAGGTACTTTTCAGTAGGGGCACAAATTCAGGATTCCTGATATGTGCCCCTACGGATAACCCCGTAGGGGAATGTCAGTGGCCCCTACGGATATATCCGTAGGGGGATTCCCAAACACCTGGCACTGACATCTGGAGGAAATATCAGTTACTGCTGATATTTAGCCCCTACGGATATATCCGTAGGGGTAACGTGTAGGCCTACGGATTAATCCGTAGGTACATATTATCTGAAATTTTTTTTAAAAAATGTCTAGCTTGATTTTTTCCCGCCCTGTGCACATTAATGTATACATCAATCAAATCATATATTGCAGTATTCATAATCACATCTCACGCATATATATAATATATAAAAGAAACACAAAAACTGAATATGATATAAATACAAACCAATATGAATATCGTTTCAAAATGTAGTACAATGTGTATGATATAAATAAATACATGTTTCAAAAAAAAAGAACCAAAAATCTACCCTAGCTCGGTCCAGCTCGGTCCTGCTCCTCGGTCAATAAACTCTGCAATTCGTCGCGAGCGGGAGTCTGAGTGGGCGGTGGAGCTACAGGAGCTGTCTGCGGAACCGCAGCCGAAGGAGATGCGTGTGGAGGTCGGCCGATCTACCCTGTCGCGTCTGGATATAACTTGTGTAAGAAGCGTGTAAGAACTGTTTATTATTCGAATTCGTATCATTATTAAGTTATTTCGAAACCCTGTTTGGATATCTAGTTTGGAAAAGCGTTGTTTATTTCAATTACATATGTATGTATGATTAATAAAACATAAGTCTACAACCAAATAAGCTCAGGCTATGTACTGATATTGGATATGTTGATATCTATAATATGACATTATATTTTACTATTAAGTAGTATACATACCAGCATCCCATTCAACTCCTGAACGGTGGCCTTCAAGCTCTCCTGTTCCTGCTGGATACGTCGCTGACTGGAGACGGAGGAAGTAACCACCGGGGTGGAGTCCAACCTCATATGGGCCCTGCTAGAGCCCAGTCCTCGGCCTATCTCCAAACCTCCGTGGTGCCGTCCGTGTGCGGCGTCCAGGACTGGGGTCAGCAGCCTCGAATGTTGCCTTCCCCCTAGCAACTGTCAGAACATTATATTTAGCACATACTGGTCTATAAAATTGACAAGAAATACCAAAATCAACAAATTCAAAGCCTTACCTACAGAGATAGAAGATGTGCTCCTCTGGTATCTGCATGTATCAAAATTTGAATAATATTAATTAATTTCAGTACATACATACTAACAAGGTAAACTCGCATATAGCGCTGCTTACACATATGACAGGGAGTGAACAAGCTCTTGTAGATGCGCAAATCTAATCTCATCAAGCAGCCCATGATAATGAGTTGGACGACTAAGAGCAAAAGAAATGTGTGTATATTTATGATATAGCATTCTAAATCAATATACATGCCCTATATAATATATAAACATACCTGGAGGAACGGGAGTGACCTCTGTCCCTGATATGGACGCATCACCAACAACTAGACAATCAAACATTGACAATATAAGTAATTTTGACATAAACATGCATGGATATCTATAATATTACATTCAAAATGGATATTAGAGAGCGCACCTGCAGTGAGAAGTGGTAAAAGTATCACCCAACTAGGGTGTAATTTACAGAATCAGTTGAGACTCTTAAAAGTCATAGAAGAACCCGACCTGCACAAATCTGATGTATGCTTTCCATTGGACACTAAGAAGTCTCTAAAGGGAAAAGCCTATGTGAAAGCCATCATTAGTTCATATCAGAAGATTGATGCTGAAACAGAAAACGAGAAATGTCATTTTTTTCTTCTTCCGCCACATTACTGTCTTCTCCTTCTGCCACATTACTGTCTTCTCCTTCTTATGATGTGCGCGTGCAAATTCAATGACTATATTGAGAATATTGATTAATAGTGGGTAGGAAAAGTATTTCTCAAATGGCTTTTGCGTCTTAAAACCATAAACTACTAAGTAATGACATACATAATTTTTTTAGTATAAAGGTTGTTATTTTAAGTTTTCCCTTATAGAGATATGATCTAACTGCATCTATCAACTATAAGTGTGCAGAAAATTATGATAAGAAATCATAAGAAAGGGTCGTAGCCATGCATAACTTTGAATCTACATACCAAATCATGCACTTATTGTCACCTTGCCTTAGAATATAAAATATCTTGGAAGACAGTAAGCGAGCATTTAAATCTCGATAGCTTTTGACTTCAACATATATTTTTCTCAAGTACCATGAAATATACTTGCTCCGTATAAACCGTTTTCAGGAAGATGGATTAATAATGACAAATTATCCATTGTGGCTCACTAGGTTAGCATTTTCTCTTCTATTGACCATCTTTCTAATCAGCTTGGTAAATTTATTCGGAACCGGCTGCGAATCATTAAAAGACGTGCATAAGAAAGAGAACTAAAATACAGATATATAGCATACCGATACATCGAAACTTCATATTTGCGATGGCAATCCAGAGATATTTATTTCTACACACGTGGTGCGCGTGCGAATGCGTCAGGCATCATGGACAAATATTTCAGAACATGGAAAGTATTATTCGTATAAAGTAATTAAACTTTTAAACACCTTGAGTAGATATTTTCTTAGTTGATGCAATCATATCATGATGACTAAATTTAAGCTATTATATATATGCTTATGTATTTTTCTAACCTAAAATATCACACACACACACAGAGAGAGAGAGAGAGAACACCTGGTAGGTAAATAAATCAGGTAGCAGGATCCTGAAGAAATAAAGTCCATAGCATTGCTCATCATCATCATCCATGATCCCTTTGATAATATTTTTTCAAAGGGATCACGGATGATGATGATGAGCAATGCTATGGACTCCATTTCTTCAGGATCCTGCTACCTAATTTCTCTATCTACCTGGTGTTCTCCCCCCCTCTCTCTCTGTGTGTGTGTGATATATTAGATTAGAAAAATACATAAGCATATGTATAATAGCTTAAATTTAGTCATCATGATATGATTGCATCAACTAAGAAAATATCTACCCAAGGTGTTTAAAAGTTTTAATTACTTTATACGAATAATACTTTCCATGTTCTGAAATATTTGTCCATGATGCCTGACGCATTCGCACGCGCACCACGTGTGTAGAAATAAATATCTCTGGATTGCCATCGCAACTATGAAGTTTCGATGTATCGGTATGCTATATATCTGTATTTTAGTTCTCTTTCTTATGCATGTCTTTTAATGATTCGCAGCCGGTTCCGAATAAATTTACCAAGCTGATTAGAAAGATGGTCAATAGAAGAGAAAATGCTAACCTAGTGAGCCACAATGGATAATTTGTCATTATTAATCCATATTCTCAATATAGTCATTGAATTTGCACGCGAACATCATAAGAAGGAGAAGACAGTAATGTGGCAGAAGGAGAAGACAGTAATGTGGCGGAAGAAGAAAAAAATGACATTTCTCGTTCTCTGTTTCAGCATCAATCTTCTGATATGAACTAATGATGGCTTTCACATAGGCTTTTCCCTTTAGAGACTTCTTAGTGTCCAATGGAAAGCATACATCAGATTTGTGCAGGTCGGGTTCTTCTATGACTTTTAAGATTTGTGCAGGTCGGGTTCTCTCTAATATCCATATCGATACTTACATTCAAAATGGATATTAGAGAGCGCACCTGCAGTGAGAAGTGGTAAAAGTATCACCCAACTAGGGTGTAATTTACAGAATCAGTTGAGACTCTTAAAAGTCATAGAAGAACCCGACCTGCACAAATCTGATGTATGCTTTCCATTGGACACTAAGAAGTCTCTAATGGGAAAAGCCTATGTGAAAGCCATCATTAGTTCATATCAGAAGATTGATACTGAAACAGAGAACGAGAAATGTCATTTTTTTCTTCTTCCGCCACATTACTGTCTTCTCCTTCTGCCACATTACTGTCTTCTCCTTCTTATGATGTGCGCGTGCAAATTCAATGACTATATTGAGAATATTGATTAATAGTGGGTAGAAAAAGTATTTCTCAAATGTCTTTTGCGTCTTAAAACCATAAACTACTAAGCAATGGCATACATAATTTTTTTAGTATAAAGGTTGTTATTTTAAGTGCGCGTGCAAATTCAATGAAAGTTAGATTTGAGGATACCCATGTATGAGTTGTATTCTATATATGTGTGTTTCGATTTATGATTTCGCTTAAGTGTAGGGTTGTTTTTACTTAAAGAAGTATCACCATCTACTATATATAAAAAAAATATAGCAAACTAGGATTGGTATTCAAATCCCAGTCCAGATTGGTATTCAAAATTTATTTAATTAGTTTGTGATCCACATCATTTGATTCGTTGTTTGAGGCATCAATGTAGGCACAAATATCGGCGACGAGGAACTCGACGAAGAAGAACGAGGGCGGTGGCGGGCTGAGAACGGAGGGCGCGCGGTGGCGACGAAGAGAAAATTGGAGACGCGGGAACGAGAGAATTTTGGGAACGAGAGGGAAAGATATCGAGGCGTATATTGGTATCGATGGGAATATGAAGGTTTCATATTATCATCGAGTATCATATATTGGTTTTAACCTGAATATCTTGAGTCGCTCTCTAATTATGCATTTGTTGTGCATTCGTGTTGTATGTGTAACATGATTTTAAACCATTGAGATCAAGATTGATAGAACTGATCATCCTACATTGCAATAGCATTCATCGACCAAAAATAGATTGCGGTCTGGATATGGCATATTGGCAGATGTTACCTATATGCATAAATCTTATGTCTAATGACCATAAGATTGTCGGAGACAGTTTTGATGTTTTGTGGGTTTGGTTTTATACTTGGGACAATCCAATGTTGACACACACACATAAATAACAAATTAAAGTAAACTAACTAAGAGGCATGTTTGAGTTTTATACTGGGATCACAAATAGCATGATGGCTGCAAACAGGTTGCTTGAATACTTGCAGACAATCCAATGTTGCCTCGCCATTTCTATAAATTTTAAACTCCCTGGAAAATTATCATCACTCAGGATTACTTTAGGGCCAGTTTGGCTGCTTCTTGCTTGTGATTCAACATTCAGCTTTTTGTTGATTTGGAACTCAGAGAGTGTTGCAAAACAAATCCAAAACTAAATAAACCTCAAACTAGCTACAGAGAAGGCAAACAGCAAACCCCATGAAGTTTGGCTTTCAAGGGTTTTCCCACTAAAATACACTTAGATGCAGCACTTTAAGGAAGCTTGCAGCAATATAAAAACTTTTAGGTAGTTTAGTCAAAAACTGCAGTGCTTCAAGATTGTTTAAGTTTTATGTGTGCTTAAGCTGTCATACAGAAATTATCGTTGCAAAAATGTTCGCAACCCTAGCTTTTCCAGCAACGATACTGGAATACGAGCCTCAGATATGCCAGCTTAGGAATCAAAATAAGAAAGAGATTTGGGGTTATCCTAAGTCCAAAGTCAAACGGGCTCGAGAAATATATAAACCCAAAAAAATGACTGCATAAAGATCTCATAAAGATGAAAAGGATGTTATGCAAGCTCTGAACAAATCTTGAACGGAACTTTCACAAGAATTTACAATACTCGACCAGAATCCAATCCTGAGTTTGATGAAGCTTCAGGCCTTCAGCTTCCCCACAGAAAATAGTTAGGGCAAACCCTTTGCAAAACCATAGCTTTCATGCAGAGATGACGCTCAGAACATGCCAGCTTCCAAACACATTGAATAATACATAATCTCCCATACTCTCTCTCTCTCAATCAGACAGTTTATATTTGGATTTGAATTTAGGAAAAGAAATAAGAAGGCTACAAACCAGCTTGCCTCGCCAATCTCATAACTATAAAGCTCATAAAAGTGGAAGCTTGAGGGCAAGCCATCATCGCCTCCATTCAATTGAAGCCAAATCATCCACAAAAAATAGAAATAAATATAATAATTGATCGATAGGCAAAATTGCAAGAAACCTATTCAGATTTTTGCATGAAAAAATAAGAGATGTAAATTAAGTAAAAGATTACCAAATGAAATTATCCCATCACTTGAACCCCCTCTCAAGACATTTTAGCAAAAATTCCCCCAGTAATTTTCTTCGGTTTAACCGTTTTATATCATAGAAGAAAGATAAATTTCAAATGTATATACATGCATACACACACACACATCATATACACAGTTTTTGAATGTTGCCAGAATTTCAACGGTAATTCTAGATTTTTCCAAACTCTGAAGGCTTCACAAAAATTTTAAATACAGATAATAATATGATTGAAGAGATCAATCACCAATTTTTTAATGAGGATCAACTGAAACCCCAAACAGAGCAAGCAAATTACAAAGATCCCAAAACCCCGCCTGGCCCAGCCCCAGCCCCAGCCCCCAGCCCCAGCCCCAGCCCCAGCCCCCAGCCCCAGCCCAACCCTAACCCCAGCGTGGCCAGCTAAACCCCAACACCAACCCTAAGGCAAACCCTAACCCCAGCCCCACCCCAGCAGCCGAACCCCAACCCTAACCCTACCCTGACCCCGACCCCGACCGCGACCGCGACCGCGACCGCGACCCCTGCCCAACCCCAACTCGCGCGCAACCCCAGACCCAGCCATGAACCCTAAGCCCAAAATAATCCAAAAATTCTTTAATTTACCTCGAGATTTACTCACCTGAACGGCTGCTGCTGGGGCTGGGGCGACGACCTGAACCGCGGTGGCGACGAGAACTGCGGTGGCGACGAAACCGGCAGTGGCGACGAGGAGAACGACGGTGGCGACGACGGCGTGGCGATTTGGGGATTTTTCTCGCGCCAGATCGAGAGAGAGAGAAAGAGAAAGTGAGCGTAGACGATCGGTCTGGGATCTTAATAAACCGATATTTACTTGTCCCTACGGATATACCCGTAGGTCCTTTATTTGCGCCACCGTAGGGGCAAATACCAAATTAAGAATTAATTTTTTAATTCTTGAACGTCAGTGCCCGTAGGGGCAATCATTTAGCCCTACGGAGTAATCCGTAGGGCCAAGTAAAATCTGCCCCAACGGATAACTCCATCCGTAGGGGCAACCCCCTATTTTACTAGTGATCCATCGTCAGTGACACCTTATTTTGGAGGCCTTCTCATTCTGATGGAGCTACGTTGCGGGCCTCCGTCAGATGTTGCCTTCCGTTGATCTCGCGGTGAACTTGACTGACTATCCTTCGTTGCGTGTGGGTCTCAATATGTTTTTGGAGGAAGAGGTGAGGTGAGGAAGCTGTTGCCGACACCTGCAAAGAAGTCCCGGGGTGGTTTGGTACCACCGAGGACCCTCCGACAATCAAGTTAGAGGGGAAATCCGAGCAGAGTAACGGCCTAAAAGTGTAAAGAATGGCTTACTTGACCCCTCTTTGATGGGGCTTTTTATAGTGGTGGAGCACGCAGCAGCGGGCGCGGGAATCTCACCGACCGTTACGCTCCCGACGTCACGCTCGCGTGAAGAGCGGATTGCCCATAACGGGGACCGTGATGGCATGGAACGTGGGACGTTGCTGGCGTAAAATCCGCACGTGGCGAGATTCGCGGAGCGGCAGTTACGCCTGGGAATAGGTCGGAGGGCCGAGGAAGACGTCCTCGGCGGGAGCTCGGGGACGAGCAAGGAGGACGAGGAGTCTTGGTCCTGTGGTAGCTCGGGGGCGAGCTGAGAGGCCGAGGAGGCCAATTTGCAGGGGCCCCAAAGGAGGCCAGCTTGGGCTTGCTGGTCGGGCACGGGGTGGCCTGATCGGCCCCTACAGGCCCATTCTTCTGAGTTCTGGGACACGTCACCTGCCACGCGTCATGATCTTGGGGGTCGCCAATATCGAGCACTATCATTAGTCCCCCACTCTTGTCCTGACCAGATAGTGGTCGGGTCAGGAGTGGATTACCGGGCCTTCTGAGGTGAGATCCCTTTTATGGTTTCGTCGGGACGAGCCCTCGGGCCGTCGGTTGTCTTTCCCGCTAGCGAATCAAGGCGAGATCTTTGCATCTAAAGGAGGTGCGCCGGTTCGTGTACCCTGCAGTCGAAACGACGGTCCACGTGTCGAGCGTCGATTAGCCGATGCGACGTGCGCAGGTCCGCGGCGTTTGATGGGACACGGTCTAGCGTTGGGTTGCCACGTGGAATGATCATAGCCACTGGGCGTGAGGAGCCATTTCGGCGGGAGACGATGGGCGCCGTTGGATGCGGCCGTACGCGGTGATAAAATGGGGGCGGGGCCCGCCTCAGGGCCCCCAACCTTTCATTTCCCTTCTTCCTTGAGTGGCTGCCGCTCGGCGTTCTTCTTCCTTTGGGATACATGGTTCGCTCCCACTCTTCGGGCGGCCCGTGCTGGGAGGAAGCTAGTGGCGTAGCCGAGCCCCCGGCCAGCTCGCGCCCTCTGCCGGCGGCAGGGCCGTCCATTTCGTCGACGGCATCTAGTGGTTTCTTTAGCGGCGGCCAGAGTCGTCAGCAGTTGCCCGAGTCCCAGGCTGGGGACGGGGGGAAGGGCGAGGGCAGGCCCCTTCTCAAGAGGAAGAGGACGGTTTCTCGCGCGCCGTCGAAGGCCCGTGAAGGGATTCTCGTGCAGGAAGGGGGCTCCGTCTTCACGATTCCGACTGGGCTTTCTGTCGCCGCCGGCCTGCTCGCCGGGATGGAGGAGTCGGCCGTGGGAAAGCTTCCGTGTGGCTCCTTGAGGAATCAATTGGAGGCCATGGCGCAAAGGGCGGTCCAGGTACGAATCCCTCCACGCTTATTCGTCTTGATATGCCTCCCCTTGGTTCGGGTGCTTCCTGGTTTCTCATCGGCTTTCTGTCAGGTTCTTCAACACTGCGCCCTTGCCACTCGCATGGAGGCCAAGGGGGCGTTCCATGCCCCGAGGCCAGTGGAGGTGTTCCCTTCGGAGGTCGATATTTTGCAACGCGACCTGCGCCGGGAAAGGGAAAAGGCTGACGTTGTGGTGGGCCGGGCGGAGGCTGCGGAGCTTGCCAACTCGGCGACTCGGGGTGCCCTTCGTCGTCTGAACACGTCTCTTCGGGTTGCCAATAGGAAGCTGGCGGACATGGCCGAACGCTTTGCGGCACTGGAAAAAGAGAGGGATGCCAGCAGGGGAGACGCCGAGACGGCGCTGCTGAAGGCCCAAGTTGCCGAGGCTCGGGCTAAAAAAGCTGTGGCTGAGTATAAAGTATCAGAGCAGTTTTACGCCGAGCTCGGGGAGTATTCTGCCGTCGCGTGGAACAAGGCTCTGGACGCCGTGAAGGAACAACTTCCCGAGTTCGACGATGGTGAACTCCGTGATCGGGTCCCGCTTCCGGCGGCGAGGCCTCCGGTGAGAGATGGCGAGGGAAGCAGGGCATGCCCCTGGTGGCAAAGTCTCCGGTGGTAGGGCCTTGGGCCATGACGCCGACAATGAAGTGGCCGAAGTAAGCTTCCGGGCAGTTTGTAGGGCTGGGGGGTCCCAGAATACCCTTTGTAAAGACCTTGATTTTGGCAATAAAAGAAAAATCCTTGATTCGTCGGTTTGCATTTTGTCTTTTGTGTGTGACGGACGTTCGTAGGATATCCTTGCTTGTACTGTCGTGTTTCCGTGTCAGGTTGGCCATTTGTCTGGCGATCTCCTGTCGAGTTGACCCCAATCACCAGCCGGTGAATGTGTCAAGCGCTGCCGTGGAGGTATCCTCATGTATGGCCCCCGAGGTCGATGGGAGATCGTTTAGACTTGAATGAACCAGTCATCCTTCCGGGTGTCCTGGATCCTCATGTATGGCATAGGGCTACCGGCCGGGCTTGGCCGAGCAGGTTGGCTGTTTGGTTGCTTCTTGCGAGGGCTTTGATCTATGTCGGTTGCGGCAGGAAGCTACCAGCCGGGGATAGCCGAGCAAAGGCTCGACCGCCTTTGGGAGGACTTTGGGCCTTAGCGCGGGGAGGGCTGCGGAGGGCCATGAAGAATGACCGGGCAAGTTGGCTGCGTGGTTGCCTCTTGGTGAGGGCTTTGATCTCTGGCGTCGTGGGTAGGCAACTACCAGCCTGGGATAAATGAGCGGGGTAGCCGCTCTGGTGCCTCTTGTAAGGGCCTTTGATCCCTGGCGTCGGGGGTAGGGAGCTACCAGCCGGAGTAGACCGAGTAGGGTTGCTGCTCGGTTGCCTCTTGCGAGGGCTTTGATCCTTCAGGACGGGGACCGAGTAGGGTTACTGCCCAGTGCCTCTTGGCGAGGACTTTGATCCCTGTCAGTTATGGTAGAAAGCTACCAGCCGGGGATAGTCGAGCAAGGACCCGACTGCCTCTGGGCGGACTTTGGTCCTTGGCGCGAGAAAAGCTATAAGGCTGTAAGAAGCCTACCAAGGACCCTTGGCCAGGTAGGGTTACCGCCCGGTGCCTCTTGGCTAGGGCTTTTGTCCTGAAAAGATAGCCGAGCGAGGGGACCTCGGGCTCGACTGCCTCTGGGAGGGCTTCTTGATCCCCGGCGTTGCGGCAGAGAAGCTGCCCGCAGGGGATAACCGAACGAGGGAGTCTCGGGCTCGACTGCCTCTGGGAGGGCTTCTTGATCCCCGGCGTTGCGGCAGGGAAGCTGCCCGCAGGGGATAGCCGAGCGAGGGAGCTTCGGGCTCGACTGCCTCTGGGAGGGCTTCTTGATCCCCGGCGTTGCGGCAGGGAAGCTGCCCTCAGGGGACAGCCGAGCGAGGGGATCTCGGGCTCGACCGCTTCTGGGAAGGCTTTTCCGTTGTACAGGGGGAACTCTACCGGGGAAAAAGATTAGATGTTTCTTTATTCGTATGGGTAGGAATTCTAGACAACGCTTTAAATCTTCTTGTTAAAGGGAAATCTCGAGTTGTAGCTGGGGTACGACGCTTCGCTAGCTTTGACCTCATTGGTATAGCTTGAGCTTCTCGGCGTTGTAAGGCCGAGGGAGCTTCCGTCAGTCCGCGTCCTGTAGGCGGTAGGCTCCGCCGGGGAGCATTTCGGAGACTAGGAAAGGACCTTCCCACTTTGGGGAGAACTTGTGAAGACTGCCTTGGTCGATGAATTCGTTCCGCTGCAGGACTAGGTCCCCAGTCCTGAAGGAACAGTGTTTTACCCGAGCGTTGTAGTATCGGGCCGTCTGCTGTTGATAGGCGGCGGCTCTGATCTGGGCCCGATCCCTTTTCTCCAACAGTATGTCGAGGTTGGTTCGTAGTGCCATGGTGTTTGCGTCATCGTCGAAGTGCTCGACCCGGTGACTGGGTAGCCCGATCTCCGCTGGGACCATCGCTTCGGTCCCATAGCAGAGGCTGAAAGGGGTCTCCCCAGTGGGAGTCTTTTTTGACGTGCACAGGGCCCATAAGACCCAGGGTAGCTCCTCGACCAACTGCCTTGTCTCCCTTCCAGGCGGGTTCGGAGACCCCGGAGGACGTCCCGGTTAGCGACTTCGGCCTGCCCGTTACATTGGTGATGCGCGACCGCGGCGAACTTCATGAGGATATGGTATTCTTTGCAGAAGTCCCTTACTTTCTCGTTCTCGAAATTCGTCCCGTGGTCGGTGATGATGCACCTCGGGATACCGAATCGGTGTATCGGGTTGTTTTGGAGGAACTTGATGGTTGTGGCGGCGTCCGGTTTCCTGATGGGAACGACCTCGATCCACTTGGTGAAGTAGTCCACCGCGTCGAGGACGTATTTATGCCCGCCAGTTCCGGTAGGGAACTGGCCGATCATATCCAATCCCCACTGGGCGAATGGCCACGGGGACGTCAGGGCAGTTAGCTCGGTAGTCGGGAGGCGGGGAATACTGCCGTGGAGTTGGCAGCTCTTGCACCTCCTGACCATCTTCAGGGCGTCCTAGTGCATGGTGGGCCAGTAGTACCCCTGGAGTAGTACCTTTTGGATCAAGGTTCGAGCCCCCTGGTGTGCGCCGCCTACCCCTTCATGGATTTCCTGCAGGACGTAGTTGGCTTCGTGGGGGTCAACGCACCGGAGCAGGGGCTGGGTGAAGGCCTTCTTATAGAGGTTCCCGTTGCTCCATACGAATTGGGTAGCTCTGGCCCGGAGGCGACGGGCGGCTGCTCTGTCCTCCGGGAGCGTGCCGTCCTTCAGGAATTCTACAAGGGGCTTCCTCTAATCCTGGTCGTTCTCCTGCACCGTGCAGACTTGGAGCGTTATCGCCTCGTCTCCCACGCTGGGTCGGGTCAAGGTTTCGAAGAGTATTGACCGCCTATTGTTGGCCAAGTACGATGAAGCCAGCTTGCTCAGGGCGTCTGCTTGAGCATTCATTTGCCTGGGTATTTGTTCCACCTGGACTTCGTCGAAGTTTTTTTCGGAGCTTCCTCACCTCATCTAGGTACTTCATCATTAGGGGCTCCCGAGGCTCGAAGCGGCCAGTCACTTGGCCGACAACTAGGGCCGAGTCGCTGCGGACTCGGATGATCTTCAGCCCCTGCCCGACGGCCATGCGCAGTCCGGCTAGGAGGGCTTCGTACTCCGCCGTGTTGAGGACATTGAACCAATAGATCCTTGAAACGTTCAAAGCATTTTGAAAATGGTTCAGCAGGGAGCTGGGCAAATTGATTCAGTTCGCTACGGATTCGAGCTGTCTTTTGTATTGGGTAAAATTTCTTAAGGAATGCCGCTACGAATTCTTCCCAATTCGTAATAGAGTGTGCGGTAGTGTTATATATCCACTTCTCGGCTATATCGCACAAAGTAAATGGAAGAAGTCGTAGACGCATAGCATCCACTGAAAGTTATGACGTACCCATCATTGCGCATACGTTTTCAAATTTGGTAATGAAAACGTAAGCGTCCTCAGTCTCGAGTCCGTGGAATTTGGGTAAAAGATTGATATACTGGGGCTTAATCTCAAAGTTATCCCCATTGGCTGGTGGTGTGGATAAGCAGGTCGAAAGAGGACCTCGAATAGGGTAGCACCTCTCCTGGAGAGAGATGCGGGGTGGATTCTGCGCACCAACGGACGGCGGCAGATTAGGGTTAAAGAAGTTTGATGGATTCGGATCCATCGGTGTGGGTGTGATAGTAGGTAAAGAAAAGGTAAATGGAGAAATATCAACTTCGGAGTCGATAAAGGGTACGCGGACTAAACGGGCATTAGAATCCCGTGTCCAGCCTATCTTGCACTAAAAAGGGTTAGTACAAGTGGCAGCGTTGACTTATAATTAAGGGTAATGAATGAATGCGGTGCTTGCTTTTGAAAAAGGGACGGATTTTTGAAAAAATGATGCGACAAAATAAATGCAGCACACAAACCCTAGAATTTAGTGGTCACCTAGGTCCGGCTATCAGGGGCGGCGCAGAATCTGGCTTCCTGCTAGGGATGGTGCATCCAACGATGAAATCGGCCAGGGCCTGTGCCTTGATGGCTTGCCTCGGGCAATACCTTATGTCGAATTGAGATAGATCCCATCTCCATTTCTATAGACAGCCTGAGGACTCCGGTGGTGCCAGGATAGCTCCCAATGGGCGCTCAGTGAGGACGGTGATCGTGTGTGCTTGGAAGTAGTGCCGCAGTTTCCGCGAGGTTACTACGAGGGCCAGGACAATCTTCTCTATAGCGGGGTATCTCGTCTCCGTGTCCTTGAACACATGGCTTACATAGTACACTGGCTTCTGTGCCCCCTCGGCCTCTCGGACGAGCACCGAGCCTGCTGCCTGGTCGGATACTGCCAGGTACAGCGACAGCTCGTCCCCTTCCACGGGCCGGGTGAGCAGGGGCGGTGTCGCGAGGTGCCTCTTCAGTTGGTCGAAGGCAGCTTGGCAATCTTCCGACCACTCAAATCTCGGAATTTTCCTCAGCGCATTGAAGAACGGGAGGCATTTCTCCCCCGACCTGGACATGAAACGGCTCAGAGCGGCAACCCGCCCTGTGAGCCGCATGATCTCGACGTTGGTCTTGGGTGCGGTCATGCTCAGGATGGCGTCGATCTTCTCTGGGTTAGCTTCAATTCCGCGGTGAGTGACCATGAACCCGATGAATTTCCCTCCGGTGACTCCGAACGCACACTTGGCGAGGTTCAGCTTTATGTTGAATTTGCGGAGCACCCCAAACGCCTCGCCTAGGTCCTTGACATGGTCGGCCGACGAGACGGACTTGATGAGCATGTCGTCAACGTAGACTTCCATGTTCCTACCGATCTGTGGCTTGAACATGCGGTTGACCAGCCTCTGGTATGTGGCCCTGGCATTCTTGAAGCCGAAGGGCATCACTCTGTAGCAGTACACCCCCGGTCTGTTGTGAATGCGGTCATGTCTTCTTCATCAGGATTCATGCGGATTTGGTTATAGCCGGCGAAAGCGTCCATGAAGCTCAGAAGCTCGTGCCCGGCCGAGCTTTCGACGAGCTGATCTATGCGGGGGAGCGGGAAGTTGTCCTTGGGGCAGGCCTTGTTGAGGTCGGTGAAGTCGACGCACATACGCCACTACCCACTCGACTTCTTGACCAGGACCACGTTTTCCAGCCACTCCGAGTAGGGCACATTCCTGATGAAGTTGGCGGTGAGGAGCCGGTCAACTTCCTCTTCGATAGCCTTCTGTTTGACCGGGGTGAAGCTTCTTTTCTTCTGCCTGACGGGTCGGGCTGTAGGATCAACTCTGAGCTTGTGGGAGATGATTTTGGGGTCGACCCCAAGCATGTCTGTCGGTGCCCAGGCGAAGACGTCGGAATTGCTCCGAAGGAACTCGATCAGGTCATCCTGCTGAATTCCTATCAGGAGTGACCCGACCTGGACGGTCTTTCCTGGGTCTCCTTCCGCTAAGGGTACCTCGGTCAGAGGCTCGACCGGTGCCCCACGGACCTCCTTCCGTTCGTCCCGGGTGTCCAGGGACCCTTTAATGTTGCCTCATGCATCGGCGCTATCAGTGTGCTGCTCGGGGGAAGATGCCTCTGTCAGGCCTACCTCGGCGACCCGCTGGCTCCCGTATGCCCGGCCTACCCCACCCTGATCGAGGAGGAATTTTATCGCCAGGTGGTATGTCGAGATCTGGGCCTGGAGGGAGTTCAGCGTCGGCCTGCCAAGGAGGACGTTGTAGGCCGATAGGACCCTAGCCACAAAGAAGTCCACAGGCAGTGTGCGCGTGCGGCCGGGCTCGCCGATCATGAACTGCAGGGTGACCACCCCTTGTGCCGGGACGGAGTGGTTGGTGAACCCCGAGAGGACGTTGTAAGTCCACGGTAGCGCCCTGGCCATCTAACAGACGCCAAATGCAGAACAAAAACTTTTTACAACTGGTGCTATCGCGTACTATAACTCGGATCTGCCATTAAAGCTAAACTAACAAACTACAAAGTGGGTAGAAATATTATACCGAACGATCCGAGTCCTTCGGACTTCAACCATCATCCCACGCTTGTTGCGGCTGCTCCGATCTCCTGAATCTCCAGTCTTCTCGTCCAGGTGGCACCACGTCGACGGATCTTTAAACGGGCTCCCGCCTCTGAACCGAGGCAACTCGGTCGTCAAGTTTGCCAAAAGAGACGACCAAGATGATGTAGAGAATGAGTAGAACACTTTGTCTCATTACGTCCAAAACTATGGACGAACGGTTAATGAAGTTGCCATTTGAATCGGATGAAATGAGAATTGTAGCTATCTAATTTCCATACACCAAAACACTATCATCATCTTTTCCCTCAAATGAAAAAATCATCATCCAACCCTAGAGGTGGCCGGCCACTTATGTAGAGGGAGGGAGGTGAGTGTAGGAGAGGGGAGGGGTGAACATTACCATGAATGAAACAATGAGTCATGAAACACCTAGTATGAACTCATTAAAAGCAAACCAATGAACATAAACCTAGTCATTAACCTAGTCACCCTTGCATTAAATGAATCATTAAATGCACTAATGAGTCACTTAACACCTCACCATCTTAGTCATCATCTAGAAACTTCCACACTCATCTCAAGAAAAGATAAATCCGCATTTAACCGAATGTTAAATACGGCTGATAGAAAACTGGAAACTGGCAACTTCCAAAAGCGATCCTGAAACGAATTTCAGGATAACCCCGTATCAGTATAAACATACCCGCATTTGTATTACGACCGAATACAAATGCAACAGAGACAAAGATATTATATCTATACAGTATAATACTCAGATCCGGCTTAAACCAAAGCCGACCAGTATTATCTGCCCGAAATATGACACGTGCATTTTCCAAACCCTGCCATAAAACCATACGGCCTCTACAACGTTTCGCCCGAACTTGGGAAAGTGTCTGTGGGGGATTCTAATGACTCATCAACACACTGGCACTGGGTATAATCACTAGCACGTCAGAGGTACAAGCTGTACGTGACGGTTGCCTATGTATTGATTAGAAGGGAAGCTGACGAGCGAACTCATCCATAAACCCTACTGAGCCTGACAGTGACAATGTATATACAGTCCGGTCCGTTCATTTAAAGAGTATCGCATATCGAGTCTAGGGGGGTGGATAAAGTCAGACCCCTAATAACGCGATAATTTGTGTCGGTATGAAGCCCATCACCACCTGAGAAACTACTGATCCAAATCAGTAATTCTCCACTATCTCGACCGAGGATTTCTAGTGATGGACACCCGTGCACTGCGCGACATCAACCCCCAATACCGGGAAAGACGAATCCCTGACGATCCGCTCACTGCCTCCATATGGCTCGGGACTGTACCCAAAAAATACCTGTTTGCACGACTCCTTTGAGCCGTGGTAGGGTAGGAATCAAAGCACAGTGGGAACTCACACGAGACAAATGAAGATCTCAGGTCGACAAACTAACCTGTACACATGTCACCAGGGAACTGCTATCTGACGATATGTATAATACCAACTAGCATGTTCCCGGCGAGTCCTGTCCGGTGTACTCATAACCTAATGAGCACCTGTATACATCTTAGGTGATCCAACTGACACCAGTGACTTGTGAGACCGGCCACCGCCCCTCGTCGGGGTCTCGACTGTATTCACTAGTCTACTCTGGAGTATCGATGCCCTGTCTCGAAACTCCCACGACTAGGGACACTTTTAAGGATATGCTTACAGACCCCAGCTCCCACGTATATGATCGCCATCATACTGCTGGCAGTCAAAAAAGAATCCTATGGGCTCTATCAACATGCAATAGTGAACTAAAGCATATATATGATAATAAAGACAAACCAGATAGCATACTATCATCTCGAGCAAGACTGTCATATCGGCATAGGTCCTGCCTCAATCATTGCAATCATGTACCTGCGATCCAATAATTGACTTTGAGGGCACTATCTCCAACAATCTCCCACTTGCACTTAAGGCTAATTATTGCGATGTCGCATACTCACAGCCCGTGTGATACCGAACATCCAACTCCTCTACTAATCAGTTTCACAAAACTAGTTTGTAAAACTCTTGTGTTCGAGAATTAGCCTCGGTGAGTGGATCCGCCCTGATGTTTCTTTCTATGTCTCTCTTAATCTCAAGTTCGCGGAGAAAACCATCTCCCGAATCGAGTAATACCTGTCTTAGAATATGTCTGGATATCTGATGGGACCTAGTTCATAAATGAACTCTAAATCCAAACTTCTTAGACTTTATCGATAACTGAACCTAATCAGTATCCAGCACCATGCCTCCCACAGTATCCTCTTGGACCACCTGTCCATAATACTGTCCCTCGTCAGAGGGAAAAATATAACTCTGACAATCACTCTGTCATCCATGTCATCTTTGAAGCCTGGAATGATAACTGTCTCCCGAAGGAGGCTGCCGTCATCAAACCCGTAGAACATGCACTCATGTTCTAAAACTGCTTTCTTATGTTTCTTCAGGATTGGATTAATATAAACTTATTGCATCTAGTTCAAAAACAACATCTGGTGTGGTACTTGACATCTCACGATTGACTCAATTGCCTAAGCAAGTGATCTGTCAATCATGCACATCCCTCTCTCCTTTAGTCTGTAAGACACCTTTAGAGAGGGTGACTCCATCACCTGCAGGTACACCACCATGCCAGGAGTTATCTATTCTAAAACACTATTAGAATACAGTCAAAGTACCCACATTGGGAAACTACCCATATCTAGATCTAAAACCATAGATCTAGAAACCAGAATGTCATATATTATATCCATATCCTGTCTGGAGAAACAACTGTGTGATGACCACAGTACAACCGATCATAGTATAGGAATTTTACTTCCTACTTTGTGTATGTCATCCAAATACCAGGACATCACACCCTACTACCTTTTTAATAGATCCATCCCCTATTCTGATGAAGTCAAAACCATGACTGTCACATCAAAAATAGATGATCTAATCTCCGCTACATCTGCTCAAGCCTATAGACATAAGCTACTTGCCCACTATGCTTCCGCTGCTCCCACTGACTACGACAACCCTCTGGCAGAATAATATATATTCGTACACTTCTAAAGCTAGTTTAGAACGACGCTATACTCATCCTCCTGCCGGATCTCATAGTTTGGAACAACAGTAGTGTCAAGTCTGGGTAAACAAGAACCTCTCTGTCACCGTCCTTGAGGCTACCGGAGTACCTCTCGGGTGTCTGAGGTTACCCAACATATCTGCGGAGTCGCTAATAGAATGTCAAACCTGATTGAATATATAGGTCCTATTAAATTTTCCGTAATCGTTTGCGGTTCTGGAATCACTGCCAGTTCTACCATACTCCCACTACTGTTTTCTGAAAAAATCCATTTTACTAAAACTGTGGCGAGTCAAGAACAATATCACTATTGATCTTCTAGATGGTAGAAAGTTAACCCTCGTCAAAGCCAGGGTCAACCCACAAACTGCTATTACAGAAACGTGCCTTGATTTATCCAGTGTCTGGTTTTAAGCATAAGCTGGACAACTCCCCGTATCTTAACATCGTTAAGATATGAACCATTCTATATACAATATAGAAATAGAGGCACTAATTTAATTGGAACCATATTCAAATCATGCAGCTGTCTCCAGTGCATATCAACTTAATGGAGAGAGGCTAATCAGCATTACTCAACTTAGGAATCCATCCAATTATGAGTAACCTGAAAGAGAAACAAGTTTCTTAAAAACCATTACTATCATCTGAATACCAATCACAAGAATCTACATCTTCTATCTCTTTGAAGAATCCCGATACTTGTGATACCTGGTTCTCTACTTTATTCTTATACCCACAACTTCTCAAAACTTAGACATTGTATTTCTACGAAACACTTGTCTAAAAACTAGAGAAGTCACAAGTAAACAGAACATAGTACGAGGACCTCTCCCTTTGTCCTGATGGACACTGGACAACATACAATACTCTATATAAGTCCGCTGAGTTGAATAACTCAAAACCTGTGCGTCGTAGGTTGAAAACTGTACCCAGGCGATTTCCTCAAATATTACCAATTACAACGAATTCCGATATAATGAGGATGATCACCTAATTCCCAATTACTTACTCCCACTCATCATCTGTAAAACCATACAGATGTGAGAATTATACCTGGTAAATACATACCCTAGAGTAAGTATATAATCGGGAAATCAGTTTTCCTTTAACAATGCATAGTGTAACTGAAACATGAAAATGTTTCGTAGGGGTATCCTGGTATTCTTAGTAATGCCTCTTCCATAATCCAATTCATGACTATAACCGTATATTTCTTTGCCATCTCTCCAAATCCCTTTATTTGTCTTTAGTCGTTACCTTCTGTACACCTTCGTTAGGCTAAATGGTTTTCTTCCTTCCCTACCGTTCGGCACCAGCCTATGGTTTGGAAGAAGACTATCCAGTAAGCATAATAGGTGTACACTCCTAATCCTAGGAGTACTCGCAACTTGAGAGAAGGTGATGATAAAAGAAAACTGAATAATACTTTATTCTATTAAAGGTGAAATAGGAGTGGCGATGAAGTACGCGGTTTGGTCGTGAATGATAGCAGTCGCAATTTACTTTGCCCTCTTTCTAATTCCTTTATTTTGTTTTTAGTTATTACCTTCTGTACACCATACTTAGGCTAATTGGTTTTCTTCATTCCCTACTTTTCGGCACCTGCCTATGGTTTGGAATAAGACTATCCAATAAGCGTAATAGGTGTACTCTCTTAAACTAAGGAGCCCTCGCAATTTGAGAGAAGGTGATAATAAAAGCAACTGAATAAACCAATTCTATTTCTCTTGAACCTGGATCCATCCTCGAAGAAGTCCCTTCGAGTTCGTATATAACCATACGATGGATCTATCAAATGGAAGTGGATTTCCGTAGTAATACGGGGTGTTCTGAGAAATTTAAAGGGTAAAAGAAGGAGCGGCAATGACTTATGCAACTAAGAAAATCCAAAGACCAGTATTTTAAGAAGGTTCGGTCAACTTGGTCACTGAGTCATAGTCTAGGGTCGGTCAAAGGTCGCTGCCAAAGAGAGAGAGAGAGAGAGAGAAAAGAAACACTCTACGTGCACTCTAACCTAGATCGAAATGGTTATCACTTTATCTAATCAGGAAACCTCCCACTGTAATCTCAAATTCTCCTCCAAACCTGCAAGAAGAATTAGTTGGGATCACCCGAAGAGTAAACCAACTCATCAGTGAGAATCGGGATCCAACTATCATGGCATGATAACTTGATGGAAGCCACTCAAGTTATCACACTTCAGAAGGTATGCGCATGCCTGGCAAGTTTGCTGTATATTTGAAACTCCCGATATGATTTTTGCCTCATGCTCTTATGACCTTGACGAAGGCCAAAATATCATAAGTCATATGTCAAGTTCTACCCGTCATTGTCCAGGTCAATTTGAACCCACCCGTACAAGCCTTTGACGAAGGCCAAAATAGCTATACGACTGTCCCAAACCAACACATCTATCTATGCAACAAATGAATACCCCAGCAGCTACCAAACACTATACTTTGACGAAGGCCAACATACATAGCTTGAATACTACTGAATATCCAAAAGAAATGACGAAGGGCTACGACTTGTTTTTGGCGAAAAAACCTTTAACGTAATGAACTTGATCTCGTTGAAGGAACCTGGTAGCATTTTATAAAATTATAGTGACGAAAACCTTTTGCTAAAGAGGTCACTCCCAGCGAAGGGATCTCAGCTCTTTCCTCGTGGAATGAGGTGCAGAATATTCTAACTGAATACCACGATTTAAAGCAACTTGTAATCGACTATATTAAAGTTATTACCCTGACGTAAACTTCTGCCCAAGGGGTCACTCCCGGTGAAGGGATCTCGACCCTTGCCTCGTCGAATAAGGTGCAGGATATTCTAACTGAATACCACTATGCAAAACAAAAGGAAACATCTTTGTAATAACACCTTTTTAAAATTTGTTCCAACAACATCAAATATAGGTTTGTTTTATCCTTGCATTGATAAGAATCAATGCAGTCCCATCAATCAATCACATCAGAAAAGAACGAAAATATAATGTACGTATATGCCATCCGCATTCGCCACTAGGTCCCGTCATCACCCGTTAGGTTACTTAACTAACGACAGAGCGGGGGCTGGACTAGCGCGGGTGTAAAACATATACAACATCTAATAGTATATATACCAATATACAATAATCGCTCCAGGCATGATAATATACAGCATTACAGAAAAGTAATAAGTATCACAGAACAATACAGATAATCTGGGATCCCCGGGTTTCACAGAGCCGCTACTGAAACCCGACGTTCCCCTGGTCGTGTGGATAGCCTGTGCAATGAAACCTAGACCCCTACGGGTGCGGCAAGTTACCTGCCAAAACCTGAAGCGAGGTAGTCCCCACAGCATAGTGAATGGAACACCCGGCACTTCACGGAATCCAGTAATTTGAGCACCCCTCCTTGGGTCAACCTGTACCCCCTACGAGTGCGGCGAATAGTTTGCCAATTCTAGAGTGAGGTCCCTCTGCCTCTCAAAGCTATGAGATACGGACCCATTGCCTTCCAGAACACGGCTATCCGTGCACTCTGTCGCGGGATAAACCTAGTACAGAAATAAAAATATGTACAACGGGTACATCGACCTCAACCCGGTCGTGCCCCAAAAGAATATTATACAAACAAGCAGTGACGGCAGTCCACATGTTGGACGTTCGCCCCGCAATATCAAATGTACAAATAAATCCAAACTGCACTACCACTGCACACTGCTATCCACCAAAATTATCCGCAACATCACAGCACAACATAGAACATCAACGCGAATGTCACGTTCGCAAACCCGTCTAAAAGAACTATAGCAATTAGACGCGGTTTACCGCTCGAATGACATTCCCGGTCGGAGATATAAAGTAAGTACTGCATACTAACAAATTTAAAATTTCGATCGACAAAACTTTCCGAAGTGGGCCCCACGTACATCTGGTGTACAGTAATAAAATCTGGGCCCAAAAGAATAATCCAAAAACCACAATTTACCAAGGAAAGCCGCTGGAAAATTTTTATGCACTGTTCCCACATTACTGCCGCGGTTCCGCGGTCAAACCCTAGGTTTGACCGCGGATCCGCGGCGGTCACGCGGTCAAACCCTAGGTTTGACCGCGGATCCGCGGCGGTCACGTGATCAAAATTTCCCAGTTTGCATAAAAAACCCTGCTTTGTTTTCTGTGATATGTAAAAAAAATTTTAGACACTGTTTAAAATCGACAGAAACTGTAACCCTGGAATTTACGGTTTTCGAAAATCTGTTCGATCGATGTTTTAAACGCATTAGCATAAGTTAGTATAGCTTAATGGTGAGGCTCTGATACCACTGTAAGTCCACGGTAGCGCCCCGGCCATCTAACAGACGCCAAATGCGGAACAAAAACTTTTTACACCTGGCGCTATCGCGTACTATAACCCGGATCTACCATTAAAGCTAAACTAACAAACTACAAAGTGGGTAGAAATGTTATACCGAACGATCCGAGTCCTTCGGTCTTCAACCATCATCCCACGCTTGTTGCGGCTGCTCCGATCTTCTGAATCTCCAGTCTTCTCGTCCAGGTGGCACCACGTCGACGGATCTTTAAACGGGCTCCCGCCTCTGAACCGAGGCAACTCGGTCGTCAAGTTTGCCAAAAGATACGACCAAGATGATATAGAGAATGAGTAAAACACTTTGTCTCGTTACGTTCAAAACTATGGACGAACGGTTAATGAAGTTGCCATTTGAATCGGATGAAATGAGAATTGTAGCTATCTAATTTCCATACACCAAAACACTATCATAATCTTTTCCCTCAAATGAAAAAACCATCATCCAACCCTAAAGGTGGCCGGCCACTTATGTAGAGGGAGGGAGGTGAGTGTAGGAGAGGGGGGTGACCATTACCATGAATAAAACAATGAGTCATGAAACACCTAGTATGAACTCAATAAAAGCAAACCAATGAACATAAACCTAGTCATTAACCTAGTCACCCTTGCATTAAATGAATCATTAAATGCACTAATGAGTCACTTAATACCTCACCATCCTAGTCATCATCTAGAAGCTTCCACACTCATCTCAAGAAAAGATAAATCCGCATTTAACCGAATGTTAAATACGGCTGATAGAAAACTGGAAACTGGCAACTTCCAAAAGCGATCCTGAAACGAATTTTAGGATAACCCCGTATCAATATAAACATACCCGCATTTGTATTACGACCGAATACAAATGCAACAGAGACAAAGATATTATATCTACACAGTATAATATTCGGATCCGGCTTAAACCAAAGCCGACCAGTATTATCTACCCGAAATATGACACGTGCGTAAACGCACGTGCATTTTCCAAACCCTGCCATAAAACCATACGGCCTCTACAACGTTTCGCCCGAACTTGGAAAAGTGTCTGTGGGGGACTCTAATGACTCATCAACATACTGGCACTGGGTATAACCTCTAGCACGTCAGAGGTACAAGCTGTACGTGATGGTTGCCTATGTATTGATTGGAAGGGAAGCTGACGAGCGAACTCATCCATAAACCCTACTGAGCCTGACAGTGACAATGTATATACAGTCCGGTCCGTTCGTCTAAAGAGTATCGCATATCGAGTCTAGGGGGGTGGATAAAGTCAGACCCCTAATAACGCGATAATTTGTGTCGGCATGAAGCCCATCACCACCTGAGAAACTACTGATCCAAATCAGTAATTCTCCACTACCTCGGCCGAGGATTTCTAGTGATGGCCACCCATGCACTGCGCGACATCAACCCCCAATACCGGGAGAGACGAATCCCCGACGATCCGCTCACTGTCTCCATGTGGCTCGGGACTGTACCCAAAAAATACCTGTTTGCACGACTCCTTTGAGCCGTGGTAGGGTAGGAATCAAAGCACAGTGGGAACTCACACGAGACAAATGACGATCTCAGGTCGACAAACTAACATGTACACATGTCACCAGGGAACTGCTATCTGACGATATGTATAATACCAACTAGCATGTTCCCGGCGAGTCCTGTCCGGTGTACTCATAACCTAATGAGCACCTGTATACATCTTAGGTGATCCAACTGACACCAGTGACTTGTGAGACCGGCCACCGCCCCTCGTCGGGGTCTCGACTGTATACACTAGTCTACTCTGGAGTATCGATGCCCTGTCTCGAAACTCCCACGACTAGGGACACTTTTAAGGATATGCTTACAGACCCCAGCTCCCACGTATATGATCGCCATCATACTGCTGGCAGTCAAGCAAGAATCCTATGGGCTCTATCAATATGCAATAGTGAACTAAAGCATATATATGATGATAAAGACAAACCAGATAGCATACTATCATCTCGAGCAAGACTGTCATATCGGTATAGGTCCTGCCTCAATCATTGCAATCACGTACCTACGATCCAATAATTGACTTTGAGGGCACTATCTCCAACAGACGTGGGAGGTCGGTCTCAGGTCTGCTGGGGCCAGCCCCATACGCAAAAAGCAGTCGTCGAAGAGGATGTCCGCCGAGCTGGCCGAATCGATGAGTATTCGGTGGACCTCGTGTCGGTGAATTTGCGCTATGATCACCAGCGGGTCGTTGTGGGGCACGGATATGCCGTGTAGATCCTTGTCGCCAAAGGTGATGGGCTCTTGGCCCCTTGGCCCCTAGCCTTTTTGCTCGGGCGACCGCCGGAGCCTGTGAGACGGCAGCTAGCGGGGAGACCGACGACCTTAAGCGAGGGTTCGCCCGCGTCTCCGTTGCGAGGGAGGCGACATCGGGCGTTTGGATCTTTAGGGGAATCGATGGTCATGTGGGCGGAGAACGGAAGGCCAACTTTGTATTTTGTGAAGTTATTTTTTCCACAGACGGCGCCAACTGATGGAGATCCTTTTCGGGCCTCCGTCAGATGTTGTCTTCCGTTGATCTCGCGGTGAACTTGACTGATTATCCTTCGTTGCGTGTGGGTCTCAATGGGTTTTTGGAGGAAGAGGTGAGGTGAGAAAGCTGTTGCCGAGCACCTGCAAAGAAGTCCCAGGGTGGTTTGGTACCACCGAGAACCCTCCGACAATCAATTTAGAGGGGAAATCCGAGCAGAGTAACGGCCTAAAAGTGTAAAGAATGGCTTACTTGACCCCTCTTTGATGGGTTTTTTATAGTGGTGGAGCACGCAGCAGCGGGCGTGGGAATCTCGCCGACCGTTATGCTCCCGACGTCACGCCCGCGTGAAGAGCGGATCGCCCATAACGGGGATCGTGATGGCGTGGAATGTGGGACGTTGCTGGCGTAAAATCCGCGCGTGGCGAGATTCGCGGAGCGGCAGTTACGCCTGGGAATAGGTCGGAGGGCCAAGGAAGACGTCCTCGGCGGGAGCTCGAGGACGAGTAAGGAGGCCGAGGAGTCTTGGTCCTGTGGTAGCTCGGGGGCGAGCTGAGAGGCCGAGGAGGCCAATTTGCAGGGGCCCCAAGGGGGGCCAACTTGGGCTTGCTGGTCGGGCACGGGGTGGCCTGATCGGCCCCTGCGGGCCCATTCTTTTAAGTTCTAGGATACGTCACCTGCCACGCGTCATGATCTTGGGGGTCGCCAATATCGAGCACTATCACATTCCGATAAATTCACATCAAATTCGGCAAAGACATCGCTTATACTACAGCCTAGCTTGATACATCCTTGGGCTAAGTTTGTTTGGCTCCACAAATCGATTCCTAGAAACTCTTTTTGTCTATGGCAAGCTGTTAGGGATTGGTTCTAAGGTCGCAACAATCGTGGACCGCGGCGGAATTGCAAACAAAAAATTTCAAAAGCATAGAACCAATTCCAAACCCAAAATCATATCAAATAATTGTAGTTGTAAACAATCCAGAGTGCTAAAACTATGGTTTTTTAGGGGTTACAACCTTTGTAGCGTGTCCACCCAATTATGGAAGGCCCAAACTAGACTTTATCGTCATAGGAACGAGCTTGCAAGCTGGCTTCCTTGACGAAAACGATCTACATCGAAGAAAACCCAACTCAAGCTTCAACTTCACAAAAAATCAAATCTTGTGAAGCAACATGCTCTCACAATTTGCTGGAAAATAAGAGGAATGGATGTAGAATTCACAATCTAAATTTATCTCTCAAGTTTTCTTTTGCTCTCACAAAATATCAAGAGAGAGAAAAAGAACGAAGGAATGGCATAGAATAAAAGAGAGAGGCAATTCAAGCATAGTCATCACTTCTAAAATATGCTAGTAGTAACTAAAAACTTTACACCTCTCTTCTCTTTTGTCATGCCACATTTTATTTATGATATAAAGAAATGAGTTATTTCTTTATATGATAAATGATAAATGAGGTATCTCTTCTATATGTAAGTGTATCATATACGCAAACAAACAAATAGTATATGCATCATATACATATACACGTATTTGTATCATATACAAATAGTAAATGAGAGATAAATAGAAAGTGGACATAATACTAGAATACACACACACACTTGATTTAATAATCTAGTTTTTTAATGACCCGGCCAGGATTATGTAAACCTCCGATTAATATACGTATATCAAATACACGTGTTTAATCAAACTCCCGCATGTATCACCTGTTCAGTCGAAAATATTACACTTTTGATATAATATTTTCCTTACTTTTGATAAGTATTTAAAAGTGTTTATTATAAATATAGAACATATGTGGGTTTATTTGCAAAATACTCTTTATCATGTGTTTATATATTATAATTAATATTATGAAGGAAAATATATGCATATAATAAATATTTTTATTATGCATATCATATCAAATAATCTTAATTAAATTTCTTAAAAATTTAATACCATATAAAATGATTAAGATACTATCTCTAATTTAACAAATAGTACTAATATAATTCATGGAGATATTGTGCAGATTTAGCTCAGGTCGGGAGATCGAGATTTTCAAGATGTCAGGATCAAAATCTGCCAATAAAATCGTAGAATCAATACTGGCAGAGACTCGGGAAATATATGAAGAATCCATGCATTGAAGAAATCTCCACGTGTCAACATGAAAGAGCACATAAAATTTGGAAACCTAATTCTACCAAACTGCCGCCCAACTGCGGCCATAACGCACATTTCGCGGCGGATCCGCGGCACATCTAGAGTCGTTGGATTAGAAATTTTGGTATTTGGATCGTGATTGCATATCTTAACTTATGGAATCTAGGGTTTCTGATTTAGAGGCTATATAAAGGACTGAAGGCTAAAATTAAAAATCATCACCTTTAACACGAAGCAAATCCTTGTCAACGAACAAGAGATCCACGACAGGTCCGCGATTCGACGTGAATATTGACGGAACATCTACTTCCTACGAGGCAGAGATCGAGAGCAACTTCTTCTTATAATCTAAATTCGAAGGATTTGTACTTGTAATATTGATTAATAAAAGTAGATAATTTGCTTAATTATTTCGCATTTACATTCTGCATTATGATTTCCTTCCATTTCTTCATCTTCTCTTCTATCTCAACCATGCATGAGTAATTCCTAACTTGCTAGGGTTAGTAGAATTAAGGTAGATCAATGGATGAAAAAAATATTATAACTCGTTTTACATTTTATAAAATTTATAAATTTTAGCAAAATAAATGTTAACATTCTTATCGGCCGCGCTACCAATTAATTGATAGTCTCGACCGCGAATTGAGATTAGATTACCAATTGTTTTGGTAAAGGCTAGACATGTATAGAGATCAATGCAAGGATAAAGGTTAAGAGTGGGGAAACCCTAGTTTCTTCCGAAAGAACTCCAATCCACATTCATCACTATCGATCTAGTTTTAAATCTATTAAAAGATAAAAGAAGTCATCTTTAATTAATCATCCATTCCTACTAAATTTTATGAACCCTACAAGCCTTTTCTTCATAAATTCTATATCCGTGTTCAATATAAATCTACAACCAATCATCCTTTTTTTCAATCAACTCGTTTAAAGAAAGATTAAAAGTTCGACGTTTCCCTGAGGACGACCCATACTCATCTCGGCTAGCTACACGTGACACTATTATTGATTGCAGTTACTAGTTTATTTACGACACACTTCTTTTACAAAATCTACATCATCGAATCAAATGGCGCCGTTGCCGGGGATACGTGCGTAATTTTTTTTTGCTATTCGGGTTGAATTCTTATCCGATCCATAAAATAAAAAATAAAAAGTAGCAAATTGTATATTTAACGATTAGCGTGCAACTTTTTGCGAGGGAATCTGGAGTCACTGAAACGGGGAAACAGATATTCAGAGACATTAAGCAAAGTCTAGAGGAGCAAAGGAGGTGACTAAAAAAAAATTAGCAGAAGAATCCTAATTTCCGCCGCGAAACCGCGGCAATAGTAAGCTATTGGCGGCGGAACCGTGGCTTTGTGGGTGAGTTAGGTCGCCAAAAATCTTCAGGTATCTTCTCTGATTCTTTCTCTCCCCTCTGAAATCCAATAATTTGATTTTCTGCAGGATTCTTTGGAAAATATCTCCGCTCAAAAATCTTTTGCGTGTTTTTTAATTGATTTGTTTTTGCATATTTTTAACCGGATTTTAAGGGGTAAGACCAAAATTCAGATTAGGTGGGGATTTCATCACCCTCCTAGGCCCCACAAATCATTAAACGAGCATCCGCATAACCTTATATTAATTAAAAAATATCTAGACCAAGACTCTAAGGACCGTCGCGCTCAATTAGGAAAGAGGAGAGTCGTGGGTAATCTATCACTTATCCGTATTTCTTTTCTAGTGTCTAGGCAAGTGTGACTAAGAAAAGTGGTTACTTAATTAGGCCCACTATTTTCGATGATTCGTATAGCGGATACCTCCCACTTACCTGGCACTTACCTGGCCACAAGAGTAATAAAGAGGTAGTAGAGGATTGATCCTGCGACTTATCCTTTGGAAGTTTAGGAGTGGTCTAGTGCTTGACCTAGGTGACCTTAGTTTTAGGGTTTGATTGTGCATTTTGTGATTTGTTGAGTCAACCCTCAAGTCCCTCTTTCAAAGAAAAACAATCTAACTAGAGCTTAAATCTCACTCCTTTCACCCTCTTTTTCTTTTCACCTTCTCACAATAGGTATCCCAAACAGATGAACTCTTGCCGAGCTTTGCTATCCAGAACCAGATATTTCTTGTTTTCGTAATTGCTTTGGTGCAAAATCCGACTCTACCATGTCTTTAAGTGATATGATAGAGCAAGCAGAAAGAAACAGTTGGACACCTCACTCCAGGTCCTATTAACCGCATCAAAATTCAACATCTTCTTATGTTGATAATCAGTTTAAAGCAAATGAGAGAATTTCTAAACGCATGTCAATCGCTGAGCATATTGCGAAGGCTGAAAGCCAAAGTTTCAATCATTTCACTAATCCAAATTCATTAGGACAACAATTCCAATCACCTTCTTATCAAAATGTTGATCCTACTCCTATCCATTTTTCACAACCATATGATTCCTATCAATCCTACCCGACTTTTACACCTTTTCTAGACATTTCTTCTAAACAGTCATTTGGGAGTTTCACCTCTCCACAAGAATTTCAATCTTTTAATGAAACCCCTACACAACCCATGTTTAGTCTTGAACGGTCATTAGAAGAATTTCGGGTAGCGTCGTGCCACCAGATAGAGGAATTGAATGCATCCATGGCCGCCCTCATACAAGCTAACGAACGAGCAACTGGTTTCCAACTAGCTCAAAATTTTCCAATGTATGATACGGCAATAGGACAAATTGAGAATTTGAGTAGTGAGAGTGAGTTGTACACCCTTCCAAATCAAACCTCCCCGCCCCAAATTGAAATCCACAACTCCAGTTTCATAAATCTATCGAGTACACCAAATGATTCACCAATTAAAGATAGAATATTTAATGAGTTGTGCGATTTTGTAGTTTTTGATTTACCCGATTATGAAGGGTCCATTTCAAGTGAAACCACACCCAATCCTTTTGATCTCTACACCTCCACTCTAGAACCAAAATTGATTGAAAACCATGCTTTTGATGAGGTGTTTGAGAATTTTAACTTTCACTTGATTGAGGATATTGACGCCGGGAATATTTTGGATGATGAACCCATAGTTTTGGAAGAGTTTTTCTCACCAATTCATCATGTACTTTCACTTCCATGTGGATATCATCCCGAACCATTAACCGTTTTTCCCGAACCCCATATGCGTCTGGAAATTGATTATAAATGCATGGATGAGCCGAATTTTGAGGAAAATGTTGAGAATATTTTTGAAGATGAAACCGTTATGTTAGTTGAGTTAGATTCTCCGACCCATCATTTCCTTTCTATAAAATACAAATATCTTCCTCTACAATTAACCGACCCTATCCTTACCACCGACCTATCTGAGAAGCAGAACGATATTCAGCCTTCATTTCCCACATCTGGTTCAACAATGTTCGACACACAAATTTATTTACCCATTTCATCTCCCACTTTCTCTAGTTCTTCTTCTAATCTTCCTTTAATTCTATCGAGTTTTGATGAATCACACTCCGATATTTCGAGTTCGATAATTCTAGAAAAACAACTTGATTTAGACTCTTCTGAGAATAAGGTAGATGAGCTTTTCGAGTCTCCTACCGCCATAATTTCTGACAAATCAAGTGTGTTGAATTCGGGCACGAAACAGATTGATATTGAAATGTTCACTCGGACCATCGATGAAAGTTTCGAAGATATTTTCGCCAACGAACTTGCATTCCTAAACGACACGGATGTTGTGCTAAATCAACCTCTTGAACCACCACCATTTCTTTTTATCCCATACGAGAATGTGACTATTCTATCCATTTCTAATCATTCACATTCTCGTTTTCGTTCATCATCACTGTTCCGTCTCTATTAACTGACCGAGACGTAAACTTGATCGATTCCGCCTCCTATCTCCCCACTTCTTCAAATCTCTGATCTTCCACCAACTATATTGTTACATTGATAAAATCTTTGAATGGTTGGTGTTGATTTTTGGTCTTTGTAAACTTTTGCATAGACCGATATTTTAACCCACTTCATAATTTTAAATGCTTAATATTATTTTACTCAAGTTTTGGGGGGGGGGGGCAAGAAAAATATTTTGGCTCTTCAAAATAAATTTTTACAAAATTATGAGCAAAAAATAAGTTTGTGGGAGGATTTCACTATCATTTATTCATGTCCCCGTTACTAACTTTTCTTCCAAGTCTACAGGTTTTTTTAAGCTTAACAAATGATATCAGAGAGGACACTGCTGCAAATAGCTTTGAAAGAGGTTTGTGCTTATTCACGCATTATTTTGCATTATCATAAATATAAGCACAAAAATTTTTATTGATAATAAAAGTTTGAAAGTGAAAAATTACATATGAAAGACAGGAATAGTTTGAGGAAAGCAAGAAACTTAGATGTTTTCTTAAACGGATTTAGTAATAAGTAGTTATGAGCTGTTGTCCCAAGGGTTAGTAAGATGAAGGAAATTACTAATTTGAGAATAAAAATAAGTCTGAAAAATAGTCCGTATTCTTGAGGCCAAACATTTGAACGTTGATATCCTACTATACGCACTTACACATATCTTGAAACTTGGGATAGTAGAGAATACCTTGAAATACTCTAATCTAAAAGCCTTGGTACGAAGAAAAATAAAACTATAAAAAAAAATGAACACTGGTTTTGTAATTGCTTAAGGCAGCATAAAAAAAATATAGCGAGGGTGCTTTATCACCTAGTACCTTAGACTAACTGGTTTGGGAGCCACTGCTAAGCCTCAGGTGTTGCAAGATGAGAAAATTGCTAATTACGCCTTAATGAGTGGGCACATTTAGTAATCGGTCGGTTAGTACCTCAAGAAATATTAATGGTCGCATGAAAAATGTGTGAGCAATTCCATCTAAAATATTCACCGACTAAAAAGTACTAAGAAAGATGGACAAGAGTATGATAGCTTGAATTGAATTCTCTAAGTGTAGAGATGTCTTTTACACACACGTAGAAGTATATGATTGATATTTGGAAGAAAGGTAGGGAGGAAGACTAAAGGCGATGTTTTATTGAGAGATGATGTGATTTCCGATATCTTTTCATGACAATTAAGATAAGGCTCATGACAACCGAAAAGCCAGTGTAGTTGGAAACTCTTATTTTCAAGTTCTTTATTTTATAATTTTTATCATTGTATGTAACTTTCATTTTCTTTCTTTTATTATGGGATTTTGTGGGTGTAATCTGCTGAAAACCCTCAGTAGACAACACTCCTGCTACTAGGAACACCTAGAGGTTTAAAAGCTTGTTGCACATGCTCAGTGGATCGTGATTGCCTACGAAAGTGTGCTAGGTTTTTCTTTTTCTTTTTTCTCCCTCTCTTGAATAACTTGTTTGCTCGGGACGATCAAAGTTAAGTTTGGGGGTATTTGTTCAGTCGAAAATATTGCACTTTTGATATAATATTTTCCTTACTTTTTATAAATATTTAAAAGTGTTTATTATAATTATAGAACATATGTAGGTTTATCTGCAAAATACTCTTTATCATGTGTTTATAAATTATAATTAACATTATGAAGGAAAATATATGCATATAATAAATATTTTTATTATGCATATCATATCAAATAATCTTAATCAAATTTCTTAAAGATTTAATACCATATAAAATGATTAAGATACTATCTCTAATTTAACAAATAGTACTAATATTATTCATGGAGATATTGTGCAGATTTAGCTCAGGTCGGGAGATCGAGATATTCGAGATGTCAGGATCAAAATCTGCCAATAAAATCGTAGAATCAATACTGGCAGAGACTCAGGAAATATTTGAAGAATCCAGACATTGAAGAAATCTCCACGTGTCAACATGAGAGAGCACTCGAAATTTGGAACCCTAGTTCTACCAAACCGCCGCCCAACCGCGGCCATAACACACATTCCGCGGACATTCCGCGGCGGATCCGCGGCACATCTAGAGCCGTTGGATGAAAATTTTTGGGATTTGGATCGTGATTGCATATCTTAACCTATGAGATCTAGGGTTTCTGATTTAGAGGCTATATAAATGACCAAGGGCTAAAGTTAAAAATCATCACCTTTAACACGAAGCAAATCACCGTCAACGAATAAGAGATCCACGACAGGTCCGCGATTTGATGTGATAGCGCGACGTGAATATCGACAGAACATCTTCTTCCTACGAGGCAGAGATCGAGAGTAACTTCTTCTTGCAATCTAAATTCGAAGAATTTGTACTTGTAATGTTGATTAATAAAGGTAGATCATTTGTTTAATTATCTCGCATTTACATTCTGTATTTAAATTCTGCATTATGATTTCCTTCTCTTTCTTCATCTTCTCTTCTATCTCAACCATGCGTGAGTAATTCCTAACTTGCTAGGGTTAGTAGAATTAGGGTAGATCAATGGATGAAAAAATATTATAACTCCTTTTACATTTTATAAAATTTATAAACTTTAGCAAAATAAATGTTAACATCCTTATCGGGCGCGCTACCAATTAATTGATAGTCTCGACCGCGATTTGAGATTAGATTAACAATTGTTTTGGTAAAGGCTAGACATGAATAGAGATCAATGCAAGGATAAGGGTTAAGAGTGGAGAAACCCTAGTTTCTTCTGAAAGAACCCTAATTCACATTCATTACTATCGATCTAGTTTTAAATCTATTAAAAGATAAAAAGAGTCATTTTTAATTAATCATCCATTACTACTAAATTCTATGAACCTTACAAACCTCTTCTTCATAGATTCTTCATCCGTATATCGTAGATCTATAACCAATCACCCCTTCTTTCAATCAACTCGTCTAAAGCAAGATTAAAAGTTCTACGCATCTCTATGGACGACCCGTACTCATCTCGGCTAGCTACTCGCGACACCGTTATTGATTGCGGTTACTACAAACACTCTTTCACAGCCGATCAACTGAAGGTTTGTGCTTATTAACGTATTATTTTGCATTATCATAAATATAAGCACAAAATTTTTTATTGATAATAAAAGTTTAAAAGTGAAAAATTACATATTAAAAATAGAAATAGTTTGAGAAAAGTAAGAAAGTTAGATATTTTCTTAAACGAATCTAGTAATAAGTAGTTATGAGCCGTTGTCCCAAGGGTTAGTAAGATGAAGGAAATTAATAATCCGAGGATAAAATAAGTCTGAAAAATAGTTTCTATTCTTGAGGCTAAACATTTGAACGTTGATACTCTACTATACGTACTTACACATATCTTGAAACTTGGGATAGTACAGAATACCTTGAAATGCTCTTGTCTAAAAGCCTTGGTATGAAGAAAAATAAAAATATAAATAAAAAAATGGTGAAGAAAAATGAACATTGGTTTTGTAATTTCTTAAGGCAGCATAAAAAAATATAGCGAGAGTGCTTTATCACCTAGTGCCTTAGACTAACTGGTTTGGGAGCCACTGCTAAGCCTTATGTGTTGCAAGACGAGAAAATTGCTAACTACGCCTTAATGAGTGAGTACATTTAGTAATCGGTCGTTTGGTACCCAAGAATTATTAACGGTCGCATGAAGAATGTGTGAGCAATTCCATCCAAAATATTCACCGACTAAAAAGTACTAAAAAAGATGGACAAAAGTATGATAGCTTGAATTGAATTCTCTAAGTGTAAGGATGTCTTTTACACACATGTAGGGGGGTATATGATCGATGTTTGGAAGAAAATTAGGTAGGAAGACTAAAGGCGATGTTTTATTGAGGGATGATGCGATTTCCGACATCTTTTCATGACCATTAAGATAGGGCTCATGGTAACCGAAAAGCTAGTGTAGTTGGAAACTCTTATTTTCAATTTTTTTCTTTTATAATTCTTATCTTTGTATGTAATTTTCATCTTCTTTCTTTTATTATGGGATTTTGTGGGTGTAATCCACTGAAAACCCTCAGGAGACAACACTCTTCCTACTAGGGACACCTAGAGGTTTAAAAGCTTGTTGCATGTGCTCAGTGCAATTGTGATTGCCTACGAAAGTGTGCTAGGTTTTTTTTTTTTTTTTTTTCTCCCTCTCTTGAATAACTAGTTTGCTCGGGATGATCAAATTTAAGTTTGGGGCTATTTGTTCACATTATCCTTACTTTTGATAAATATTTAAAGGTCTTTATTATAAATATAGAACATATGTGGGTTTATCTGCAAAATACTCTTTATCATGTGTTTATATATTATAATTAACATTATGAAGGAAAATATATGCATATAATAAATATTTTTATTACGCATATCATATCAAATAATCTTAATCAAATTTCTTAAAGATTTAATACCATATAAATTGATTAAGATAATATCTCTAATTTAACAAATAGTACTAATATTATTCATGGAGATATTATGCAGATTTAGCTCAGGTCGGGAGATTGAGATATTCGAGATGTCAGGATCAAAATCTGCCAATAAAATCGTAAAATCAATAATGGAAGAGACTCGGGAAATATTTGAAGAATCCAGGCATTGAAGAATCTCTACGTGTCAACATGAGAGAGCATCTGAAATTTGGAACCCTAATTCTACCAAACCGCCGCCCAACCGCGGCCATAACGGACATTCCGCAGCGGATCCACGACACATCTAGAGCCATTGGATGAGAAATTTTGTGTCATGCCCCGCTTCCCAGTATACGGGCAGAGAACGCGATGAGGCCGCTACGTATTTACTCTGAAGTAAACACGCTAAGCGTATCTAAGTAATATAAGTAATATACACAAGAGACAAAGACAATAGATATAATTGAACATCAACTTTATTTATTAACATTCTTTTTACAATACATCTGAAAAGTAATACATGGAATGGAAAGCAATGCCAAAACTGTGGCATAACAGAAATGGAAAATACAGAATGTAAATGTGTATAAGGAATCTAAACCTCTGGGTCGAAAGCTAGTTGGTCCAAATCCTCGTTGATGGGCTCGATCTCCAATGAGTCCGAATCACCTGACGACATTCTAAAGAAGAAGAAAGAGAATTTCGTCAGCGAACAAATCGCTCGGTAAGTTCCAAAGATAAGGGAGAAGTAAAATAGACACACAGAGAGAGAGAGTATAACTATTATAATGTTGTTTGTTATGTTAACGTAGTTGTTTGTAACTTGGTACAGAAGTATGCCAGTGTATACGAGAGGAGTCCCACTATTCTGGAGACTAAGGTATATGGAGCACAAAGAACCGTTCAGCCATGTTACAATGGCAATTAAATTCAGGTTAGGTGTATTATGGTTACAGTCTCATGCCACTTCTAACACTTTCCGTACCAGTCTACCCCTTATAAACCCCGCGATGTCTTGATTCTATTGATGTATTATTTGAATTGTATATTGTATATAGATGGATGACTTGCCGAAACCATGACATCAGTAAATGGATGTAACTGGAGAATCATGTAGATAGATGTATATCCATGGTTCGGTTCAGTCAATATAGATTGATTAGATTGAATAGACGAATTCATAAATCCATATTGTATTGAAATTTGATACTTGAATCATATTCAATTCAGATTGATTATATTGAGATTCAGTCTGAGTCAGACAATTAGAAAAGAAATTGAATCCTGAATTAGGTTTTGGTGTTATCGGTAACTGCTGCGCATGGACGGCGGGATTTGTGTCTTTTTCAAAGACAATTACCGTGTTGATAACACCGTTTGTTAAGTTGTCTACCTTAAATAGGCAAGTACCCATATCTCCGGCTCCCTGAGGCTCAAGAGACCGATCCCGCTTAAACCTATATTTACTAGGGTCCTTATTATAATTTAGTATAACTTGAGAGGGTTTTATGTAAAATAATTTTGTATAATTTTCAAAATACACCTCAAGTATTTTATTATCATCTTTAGAGTTTTCATGGATGTATATTTTATCAATATGGCATTTCTAGTGAATAAAACCTAATTTCATAATATATGGTATTTATTTGTAATATTGGAATTGTATGGTATTTTCTTATAAATGGAATGTTTTTTCTTGAATTTTGAAAATGTGGAATATTATAAATATTAAAAATAGATATTTTGATATTAATTACATATATATTTATTTATTAAAAATATAAGTTTTATTTATAATAGAAATCACATTTTCGAAAAAAAATTGTATTTTAAATCTTTCGAGATCGTATACTCCTTGCGGAGGTCTGCATCTCACTCTACCAAGCCCGAAAATGTGCGATAATTCGTACCATCCCGAACGGGTTCCCCGAAATGGGTTGTAGAGGCGCATTTGCAAAGATTTGTTAAAATACACATCTTGTAGAAAAAGGTTTTATAAGTCGAAGGTGGTTATGTGTAAAGTCGTATTTTTCCCGGATTTATATTCCCAAATTCTATCATGCTGTGTTACATATATGTATTGTGAGGAGGTAGGTCATTACCTTGTAAGTTTTCTAAGGTAATACGGTTTACAAAGTTCAAGTGTGTCGAAATGAAACATGAAGGTATTTTAATGTAAAAGCGAAATAAAACTTGCTACGATTATTATTTTGATGTCAAACTTATTCTATTGCCTTTGTTAATATTTAATGGTCATGATATAAGTGTTTGGTATTATTGTGTTTATGAAAAATAGAACTTTTTAAGGAAAACCGAATCGGAAGTCGGATTAACTCCGCTTCCGTCGGATTTTACTTTTGAATATTTTTAGAATAGAGAAAAGAAGAAGAATTAGGGACTTACAGGTTATTAGACTAGAAGAGAGAAGGAGGAAGAGGTAGGAGGTGCCGGTGCGTCGTTTCGTCATCGGAATCTCCTCGGATTGCCGTCGGAAGTTCGTCGGAGCTTCGCCCTTTGCTAACTCCACTTGCACACAAAAAGTCTTGGGAATTTTCTTGAAAGTTTGGGCAGGGATTTGTGAGTGGGGGGGGGGGGTGATTTGAGGAGAGGTATTTATAGGAAAAATCTAGGGTTTAGGGTAGTGAAATGGTGTGATAAAAATTGTATTTAAATTTGTATTAAAAAGGATTAAAAGGGGGTATTTTAATTCTCTGGTTAATTGCAGAGAATTTAAACAATGCAGGGGGAGTGGGGTAGGCCGAAGGTTGCGTGGAGTTCAAGAAAAATTGGGATCGGGCCGAGTTGACCCTGCGGCGCCGGTTGAGTAAGCCGAGTCGCCGGCCCGAGTTAGGCGAGTCGGGGCGCGTCTCTTCGCCACGTGTCCCTGACGATTGGTCTAGTCTCGTGGTCATGTTTGTTTATTCTATAACTTACCCTATTACGTGTAGTGCACGTGTAGACTCTTGGGCTTCTAAAAGAAATAAAGAAATTAAAATAAAAATAATGTGTGGCTAATGGGATTTGAACTCTGGTGCTTTGATTCAGCAGTGCAAGGTCTTACCAGTAAGCTACAAGCTCCTTCTTACTGTTCAAAATTAAATCAAATACTTATAGTACTCACAGGAAATGTAAATACCCCAAGTATACATTAACTTTTAATCAATTTTATGTACCCAAGAATTGGAGTTGTTACAGTCTACCCTCTTTACAAAAATTTCGTTCTCGAAATTTACAATTTATTTTAAGGACTAGTTTACAAATAAGTGAGGATATCTTGCACGCATCTCATCTTCTCTTTCCTATGTCGATTATCCTGGAGGGTTTTTTCTCCACATCACTCGAATCAAGTTGACTTCCTTGTTCTGAAATGACTTCACTTTCCTGTCCAGGATCTCAACAGGTTGTTTCTCACAAGATAAGTCGGGTTGTATAGTGAGCTCGGAATGATCGAGAATATGGTTGGGGTCACTCACATACCTTCTGAGTTGGGATATATGGAACACGTTATGCACTCCTTCCAATGAAGATGGAAGTGATAACCGGTATGCCACTTCACCGACTCGTTCGAGTGTGTCGAACGGTCCAATATATCTCGGATTTAGTTTACCCCGTCTTCCAAATCGAATCACTCCGTTTGGAGATATCTTCAGAAATACATGATCTCCCGGCTGGAACTCCAAATGACGGCGCTTTGCATCAGCCCAGTGCTTCTGTCGATCTTGGGCTATGCACATTCTTTCTCTGATAGTACGAACCACATCAACAGTTGTTACTATTATCTCAGGTCCAAGAAGTTCTCTACCACCGATGTCGTCCTAACTTAATGGCGATCGACACTTCCTTCCATAAAGTGCTGCAAAAGGTGCCATTCCGATACTTGCTTGGTAGCTGTTGTTGTTGTTCCCCTCCGAAAGACGGCGCAAGACTGACGTCTTGCCTGAGATTCGGGGCAGATACTAATTGGTGCTATCCGTCCACCTCTCCGAAGATACCAAGTTGATTTATTGCACCATGTATCGAAGGTTTAAACGGATGCGTCCGATGTAGCAGACTTCATCAGATTCCCCCTCGTTTGAGTGGTTTTTGATTGTGGGGATGCTCTTCCCTACAGGCGCAAGCCCCTGTAGTTAATTACGCTACCGCATTGCAGCAACAAATTTCTCCTTCTCTATATGGTCACTTCGTGTCGTGGGTGTTTGTTTCGTATTTGGTTGCCCGTGGATTGTATATGGAGACTAATTTGTGTTGTCGCCCGTAGGGCGTGGATAGTCCAAATCCGTATCTTTCTTAGATTTGGGTTTGGGGGGGTCGTGTTTAAGGATACGTTAGCCTTATTTGAGGCTAAGATCAACTTAAACGTTTGTTAAGGATACGTTAGTCTATTTTTAGACTAAGATCAACTTAACGGGATCATTTAGATCCGACAAGAGAGCAATTGGGGGGGCTCTATTGTTTAATTTAGTGACATTGCAGTCGATAGGTAGTTTAAAGACATTGCGGTCCAACGTTAGTTTTAAGACGTTGCGGTCAAGGTTAAGGACGTCATAGTCCGTTGATTTAAGGACTCCACAGTCCGGTGTTAGTTTTAAGACATCTCGGTCAAGGTTAAGGACGTCATAGTCCGTTGTTAGTTTTAAGACATCACGGTCAAGGTTAAGGACGTCATAGTCCGTTGTTAGTTTTAAGACATCACGGTCAAGGTTAAGGACATCATAATCCGTTGTTAGTTTTAAGACATCCTGGTCAAGGTTAAGGACATCATAGTCCATGAGTTTAAGGACCCCACAGTCCATGAAATGTATGGTTGTTGGGACCCGTCACCTCTTTGAAGACGTTGAGGAATTACAACGACAAATAACAAAGGAGTGAAGATATGTACCCTTGAACCAAGGTAGATTAAATGATCTGTAGCCCAATTTGGAACCAAGACCAATTAATTATATTATGAGCCCATTGGCTCAGTTAAGTCTGAATTGAGGACTTATGGCCAACTTGGGCTAAGTCCAACTGAATTTGACCCTTTATTGGACTACTTGACATTTGTCTGGTTTTAGTCCACATTATTTTCATCTTTGATTTCCTCAATTTTGAGATTCAATTGAAGGAGAGGTTTTGCCTCTGGAAAATTAGCCATATTGGCTAAAAATAGTGTTTAGACAATAGGGAGCAGCGGTGTTAAACACTAGAAATAAAGCTTTCAGATTAGTGTTAAATACTAGAGAATAATAGTGTTAAACACTGGAAAGTAAGATTCTCAAATTATTGTTAAACACTAAAAGATGATCAGTGTTAAACACTGGGAACATGATTCTCGAATTAGTGTTAAACACTAGAAGATAATCAGTGTTAAACACTAAAAGATGATCAGTGTTAAACACTGGGAATGAAGCTATTGAATTAGTGTTTAAAATACTAAAAAGAAAAATCACGTGGGGACACGTGAGGGCGCCCAAAGGTGGGGCCAGATCTCCTTTTCTTCGTTCTGCAAGTAAGCGTTAAACACTTTTTATATCTTCTTTAGAGCATCACGTGCTGACACGTGAGGAGGATTAATGTGCTGATTATTAGAGCATCAGCCAAGGGGTTACGTGGGAACACGTGAGAGCGCCCAAGACTTTTATTTCTTTTATTTTTTTCTATCTGTGTTCCGGGAGTCACGTGGAGCACGTGAGGCATTGCCTCTGAGCTTTTTCCTCCTTATTTCTGTGAGTCTTTACAGGAGTCACGTGGGGCACGTGAGGCGTTGCCTCTGAGTTCTTTCCTTTTCATTTGTGGGGTTCTTTTCAGGGGTCACATGAGAACACGTGACCCGGGTTCTTTGCCTGTTTGAAGATCTGTTTATCCTTTTCAAGAATTAAATTCTTCATAGGGTTAAACCCTAGAAATAACTTTAGAGGAATTAAATTCCTATTTTCTTTTGAAGAATTATATTCTTAGATAGGGTTAAACCCTAATTCTCCTTCTGTGGGAATTAAACTCCTATATATGTAAAGAATCAAGTTCTGGCATCGGGTAAAACCCTAATTTTATTTTGAGAGGAATTAAATTCCTATGAGTTTGAGAGAATCAAATTCTCAATTAGGGTTAAACCCTAGTTCTGTCCATCTTGAAGGAATTAAATTCCTATAATTTTAGGAGGATTAAATTCTCATATAGGGTTAAACCCTAATTTTATCTTGGAGTAATTAAATTCCTATACTCAATGAGAATTAAATTCTCAAAACTCAATTCCTCCTCCGTGTTTTAGATCTGCATGGCAGGATCTCGACCCGATGAGAATTAAGTTCTCAACCTATGGGGAGATGTGCACTTTACAAATCTTCCACCAGAGAAAGAACTAAGTTCTTTTTTTTTACATAAGAGTTAAACTCTTAGATTGAGAATTAAATTCTCTTCTTAAAGCTTTGATCCCCTTTCTTTTCTTACCTAGGGTTTTTCTTTTGTTGAGAATTAAATTCTCCTTTCTTTTCTCTCTGAATTTTCAAGATTCCAAAGCTCTATATCTCCCAAAACTCTATATCTCTCCCCCTTCTTTTGGCTCCTATTTATAGGAGAAGGAAAAGAATCAATCCGTTTGGTAAATCTTTCATTGAAAGATTTGATTTGTTTTCATCATTAATTCGGGCCTTTAGATTATTAGGTGAATTTTATTCACCGTTGGATTTTAAATCCAAAGATATTCCTTTTGTTATTTCGGTGAGATTTAGGGGAAATCTTTCCTTGTCCAAGATTTTTCCATAAATTGGTGATATTTAATCACCTTGGGATTCTTAATCCAGCGGTTCTCCATAATTCTTCTCCATTTTGGAAAGATTTAAATGATCTTTTTCAGAATTTAATTCTGTTGAACAGGAGGGCTTTTAAAGCCAGTCATGTGTGGCCACGTGACCTTTGATCACGTGTGAGCACGTGACCCCCGGTGACGTGTGAGCATGTAACCCCCGGTCACGTGAATGGACTCCTCTTCCGCGCTCTGTTCTTTGCTGCTGCTTTAACCATCACGTGCCAACACGTGACCACTGGTCACGTGTGAGCACGTGATGCCTCTTCTGAAGCTTTTTCCTGATTTTTAATCAGGGAACAAATGCTTCCACAGCGTTGCTCTCACGTGTCTGCACGTGAGTGCAACGCTGTCACTTTTGTGACCGTTGGATCTGTCTTGGGAGTAGGGTAGATGAAACACTTTCCATCCCATCCTATAAATGCCAATTTCTTTTCAGAAGCGCCCCCACTCTGCTCATCTTCCTTCTTTGAGAACTTTCTTCTTTTGAGAATTTAATTCTCCTTTTCCAAAGCTTAGTTCTCTACTTCAAACATTTTCCAGAGTTTAACTCGGTTGAAAGATTCCCTTTTCCTCAGGTAATGCTCTTGAACGAACGAAGAACTTTCACAGAAACCTTCATTGGATTTTAAATCCAGACCGGGGGCTTTCCCTTTAATCAAGAACCCATCTTTTTTGAAGCTCTCTAAAAAAATAGAGAATCATTTAATCTTCAAATCATAGATCTCGTAGGGTTTTTCTGATCTTCAGGGGGCTAATGGTAGCAGTTGTCTTTTCCATGGAATTTAATTCCATCGCACAGATATTTCTGGGAATTTAATTCCTCCCTTTTTTAACAAGGAATTTAATTCCTACGAAGAACTCAGTTCTTCCCAGAGAGCTTCCTGGGGTTTTCTTGTCCTGAGTTGTCTCTTGTAACCAAGAGGAAGAATCTTGCAATGGTGCCTTTCTCTAGGGAGCGTACAGAGTTGCTTGAAATCCTTTATTTATTTAGACAAGTATTCTTTTTGATTGGCTTGTCTATTAAATTCTCAAGATCTTTATTTCAGGTATTATGGACGCCCATTTGTATGATCTTGATGAAATCATTTCTTACGGAAACATTCGTGCACTGGGCCGCAGCCAGAACCAGGAGTTCACCAACGCTCAGTGTGCTGAGATCATGGGCCACTTTGACGAGTACAATGGTCGGCTACTCCCTCGTTGCTCTTCTCTTTTGAAACTCATCGTGCTGGCGATCTGGGAGGCGCTCCCTTTCTTTTGCACCGGCGTACCGCTCGGGGCATTGGATGCCGCCGAGGATAAAGTGCATTCGGTGTATCTGATGAGCCTAATCTCGAAGAGAAGGCGAAACAATCTTATTGATCTCTTGCATCAGGCTTTTCAGCAGTCGGCCATACTTGCTGCTTATCGGAGGGTGGAGGACATCCGTGAGGATCCCAATACTTGTGATCGCGAGAGAAAACATACTAGGATGGTTCAAAATGCCTGGAAGATCTTGGACAAAGTCACTTTTGAGTTTCTTAATCCATGCCCCGAATTTGAGGTCTTGCCATTGTAATTGTTTCTTCTTATTTTTGTATGAACTTTTGAAGTATGAGTGATAAGTTTTTCCTTCCCTTCTGTGTTTGCATGCCTTCTTTCTGGGATTTTGTTATATTGTCATTGTTGCTGCTGACGTGTTCGGCGTGTGAGGCACCATTTTACTTGTCAGCGCATATCAAATTTGGTGCTCACGTGCTCTGCACGTGGGGCCCTTTTGATGGGGCTGTTTAATTTTTCATGCCATATTTTTGTGCACAGCATTAGATGAAGAAAAGGAGACTTGGAAATAGTTCCATCTCCTTGACTTCCAATGCCTTCCCTTTTTTGGGCCTTGGAAATAGTTCCACCATGCAATATTCTTCGTGCGCAGCATTTAATGCTCCTCTTTATAGCCTGAGGCCATAGCCTTCTTTTTCTCTTCACAGAGAAATCTATTCTCAATTTAGTGTGGTTTATCTTGAGGAAACAACCGAGTGCCATGGCCTGCAACCGCCCCCATGCTCGTCGACAACCATGGGAAGTACCTATCGAGGAGATGATTCCTCGCTTTGCTGCACGACTGGTGGATCCCCTTCTCACCGACGACGAATGTGATTCGGCGACATATGAACTCTTGATCCGTAGGGGGTCCCCTCTTCCAATGGGATCCCTTTGGCTCCGGATGATTCTTGCTGCCGTGCTTGCTGACATCCCTCCTCACCCAGCGGAGATGACCCTGGCGATGCTTGACGCGGCTGAAGACAAGCTCGAGTGTTTTCACGAAGCGTGTCTGATCACTCAGGCTCTGAAAGATTGCTCGGTTCACCTGTTGGGCCAAATAAGATCCCGACGGGCTATTATGTCTGCTTTTGCAGACGAACATGGTGCCAATCGGTGGGGAGCCACTCCTCGTGAAAATCGTCGTTTCGATGTGCTGGAGAAGGCGGCGAGGGAGTTAGAAAATTTTGAATACTGTTTTGTTCACCCTTGTGCCACTGATCCCTTGTTTAGCAATCTTTTCCCGGTAGTGTAGTATGCTTAAATCGATGTACTCTTTTTATCATTGGCTGTTGTATGCTTTTCTGTTGAATTTTCATGTTTGCCGGGTACTCGTATGTGCGTCTTGCTTGCGTAAATGAGCTTCATATTTCTCCATGGAAATTTTCTTTAATTGCGAGCACTATCGTTATGTTGCATGCACATCAAAGCTTTGGGTATCATTTCCTTTCGAATATTCATATAGTTGTAAATGCATGCTCGGTAGGATATGCATCGGAGACTTTCTTTGTTGCCTCCGATATCAGGTGATTTGTGCGTGTTCTAGATCGAGTATCGCCGTCGAATGGAGGCTTGTTTATACAATGCTCGAGTGTACCCGTCTTTCTTCAGAGGCTGTGGCTGTGAAAGCGGGCTTGCGGGGTCTGATTGAGCGATGTGCGGCAAACGTGGTGTCATGTGAGAAGAGACTCGGCCGCAAATTCTCAGAGAGGGAGCTCGCCTCTAAGGCGCTGAACAAGCTCCAAGCCAACCTTACAGCCAAAGCCAACAAAGCGTATGAACTCTGGCGAGTACTTCAAGAGTCTATCAGAGAGGTGGTGGCCCTCGATAGAGCTGCCGTGTTCACTCGCGAAAGGGTTGAGGCTCACAAGGCTACCGAGAAAGAGCTTGAAGGCCGGCTTGCCTCGTATCAGGCCCAACAGGCTCAGGCGGAGACCCGTCTTCTGTCGATATTGAACCATGATGGCGAGGCCCAGCGGAAAAGGGATGAGCTGACCAAGCTGCTGAATTGCCCGCCGTCCTGAAGACTTGTATCTCTTTTTTTGTACATACTCCTGAATGAGAGTATATTTTTTTTTATGAATTGTACTTTGTATCCATTTTGGTTTATGAATAAAAGACATATTTTTCTTCTCGATGGCGTGTCCATTTTTATTGAATGTATTCTGCGGATAGTCTATATTGATCTCTTTGCAGGATAACGATGGCTTAGGATTCAGGGTTAAGATCCGCCTCCTAAGACTTTTCAACTTTATGAGCCGTGAGGGTCTCATAAAGAGTTTTTCTCCCTATAGGTCGAGAGGATCCCATAGGTGTAATTTCTCCTTAAGAATCATGAAGATTCTTAAGCGTGTTTTCTCTTGGAAGTCGTAAGGATTTCGCAAGAAAATTTGCTCCCTTATGAGTCGTGAGGACCCACAAGTGATGGGTGAAGTTGCCCTTATCTGTATCTCACGGGGTCAGGCGCTGCTTTGGATGTTTTCCAGGGTGCCATAGTTTTAAGACATTACGGTCAAGGTTAAGGACATCATAGTCTGTGTGTTTAAGGACTCCACAGTCCAATGTTAGTTTTAAGACATCACGGTCAAGGTTAAGGACTTCATAGTCCGTGGATTTAAGTACTCCACAGTCCAATGTTAGTTTTAAGACATCACGGTCAAGGTTAAGGACATCATAGTCCGTGGGTTTAAGGACTCCACAGTCCAATTTTATTTTTAAGACATCACGGTCAAGGTTAAGGACTTCATAGTCCGTGGATTTAAGGACTCCACAGTCCACGAAATGTGTGGTTACTAGGACCCGTCACCTCTTTGAAGACGTTGAGGAATTACAATGACAAATATCAAAGGAGTGAAGAGATGTACCCTTTAACCAAGGTAAAATCAGTCTAGAATCATCATGGTTGATCGTTAGTTTTAAGACATTACGGTCAAGGTTAAGGACATCATAGTCCATGGATTTTAAGGACTCCACAGTCCGATGTTTGCTCTGGATGCTTCACACGGGTTCACTGCCGTGCTCTGCGAGGACCAGACTCCGCTCTGGACGTTTTCCGCGGGGTTAAAGAGTGACTTTACCCGCGTCCCACGTGACCAGGAATTTTTCTCTGGATGCTTCCCATGGGTTCACTGCCGTGTTCGGCGAGGACCAGGCTCCGCTCTGGATACTTCACACGGGTTCACTGCCGTGCTCTGCGAGGACCAGGATCCGCTCTGGACATTTTCCACGGGGTCAAAGAGTGACGTTATCCGCGTTCCACATGACCAGGAATTTTGCTCTGGATGCTTCCCACGGGTTCACTGCCATGTTCGGCGAGGACCAGGCTCCGCTCTGGATGCTCCACACGGGTTCACTGCCGTGCTCTGCGAGGACCAGGATCTGCTCTGGACGTTTTCCACGGGGTCAAAGAATGACGTTATCCGCGTTCTACGTGACCAAGAATTTTGCTCTGGATGCTTCCCACGGGTTCACTGCCGTGTTCGGCGAGGACCAGGCTCCGCTCTGGATGTTTCACACGGGTTCACTGCCGTGCTCTGCGAGGACTAGGATCCGCTCTGGACGTTTTCCACGGGGTCAAAGAGTGACGTTATCCGCGTTCCACGTAACCAGGAATTTTGCTCTGGATGCTTCCCACGGGTTCACTGCCGTGTTCGGCGAGGACCAGGCTCCGCTCTGGACGTTTTCCATAGGGTCAGAAGTGACGTTATCCGCGTTCCACGTGACCAGGAATTTTGCTCTGGATGCTTCCCACGGGTTCACTGCCGTGTTCGGCGAAGACCAGGCTCCGCTCTGGATGCTTCACACGGGTTCACTGTCGTGCTCTGCGAGGACCAGGATCCGCTTTGGACGTTTTCCATAGGGTCAAAGAGTGACGTTATCCGCGTTCCACGTGACCAGGAATTTTTCTCTGGATTCTTCCCACGGGTTCACTGCCGTGTTCGGCGAGGACCAGGCTCCGCTCTGGACGTTTTCCACGGGGTCAGAAGTGATATTATCCGCGTTCCTCGTAACCAGGAATTTTGCTCTGGATGCTTCCCACGGGTTCACTGCCGTGTTCGGTGAAGACCAGGCTCCGCTCTGGACGTTTTCCACGGGGTCAGAAGTGACGTTATCCGCGTTCCACGTAACCAGGAATTTTTCTCTGGATGCTTCCCACGGGTTCACTGCCGTGTTCGGCGAGGACCAGGCTCCGCTCTGGACGTTTTCCACGGGGTCAGAAGTGACGTTATCCGCGTTCCACGTGACCAGGAATTTTTTGCTCTGTCTGTATTTCATGAAGTCGGAATTTGACTCTCGGTCAGCTGTATGCCGGCGAGTCATGGAACTGGGAATTGTCGCCGCTCCGCTTTGCTTGATGTTCTGTCCGTTGTGATGGGACGAGTGTTGAGATGATCTTTAGGCTATCTGTGGACCATCGAGATTTGGCTTCTTCTTCGGATGAAACCTGGGGGGGAGGAATGTGATTCCTTCTTTGTTTGCGCCCCTGGATTGTATACAGGGATCGAAACGATATCACCTGCAGGGCATAAATTTCATTTTTTGTTTTATTTTTTTTCTGCGATGCTCTATTATTTCAGCTTTTATATCGCGAAGGTCACGATTGCCCCATCATTTCGGCTATTTTTCGCGGTGCCCAATCATTTCGGCTATTTATTTTATTTTTACTCGCTGTTTTTTTTATTGCGAGTTGCCCAATCCTTTCGGCTATTTTTCATGCATACATTTTTACTTGCTGATTTTATCTGCAAGTTGCCCCATCATTTCGGCTATTTCGTATGCATGTGCGGCTTATTGGCTTTTCGCCGCAAGCTTTGGATTAGACACCGATTTCGGCATCAGCACCGCTACAACTGGGATATTGCCAGGAGCGAATCATCATTTGCTTCTGTCGATATCGAACAAAGGTGGCTTAGCGAACAGGGTTAAGATTCTGTCGGCTAAGGCTTTTGACTTCATGAGCCGTAAGGGTCTCATAAAGGTATTTCTCCCTGCGAGTCGTGAGGATCTCGTAGGTGTAATTTCTCCATAAGAATCGTGAGGATTCCTAAGTGCATGGTCTCTTATAAGTCGTAAGGATCTTACAAGAGTGTTTTCTCCTTATAAGTTGAGAGGACTCATAAGGGCTGTTCACCGTATGGATATATCCCTAGTCACGGATGGGACTTTGTTAGGGAAACGTTTATTCGCGCCCGTGGATTGTATACAAGGGTCGGTATTGAGTCGCTTGTAGGGCAGTATCAGAGGTTGTGGGGGTTGCTTAAGAACAGGTTCAGGTCTCTGTAACTTAAGACTTTCAAATCTTATGAGCCGTGAGGGTCCCATAAGAGAATTCTCCTTACGAGTCGTGAGGATCTCGCAAGTGTAATTTCTCCTTAGGAATCGTAGGGATCCCCAAGTGTGTTGCTCCTTTGTGAGCCGTAAGGATCTCACGCGGGTGGTTTCTCCTTACAAGGTCGAGAGGACCTTGTAAGTGTCTTTTAACGAGGTTGCGCCCTTTCGGGTTTTCACAAACACTCACCGGTAGCCCTGCTGTTTTTACTCACAGAGCCCTTTCGGGTTTTCATCCGTGCCCATTTTTCTTATGGACATACCTTTTTTTTATCGGCTTTGGGATGTTGCAATCCACCGTAGTTTATCGACATCTCGGTCAGCAGCTAATTTTAGGACATAGTGGTCCGTCGTTAGTTTAAGGACGTTTCGATCCGCTGTTAGTTTAAGGACGTTTCGGTCCGTCGTTAGTTTAAGGACGTTTCGATCCGTGGTGCAAAGTAAGCCGGCTACTACTCATAGAGTTTGGGCTTAGGAAGATAGCGAGCGGACATAGTCGTCGTCATCTATCATTGACCTAGGCCGTGACTCGTCAAGCGTAGTACTTCTTCAGGAAGAGACCGTTTATTGGCCTGAAAGGTCTTTCACCATGCATGTCCATGAGTAGATAGGCTCCACCCTGGTAGACCTTGTCTATGATGTACGGGCCTTCATAGTTTGGCTCGAATTTTCCCCGCTTGGCGCGATTGGGGATCATAGGTCTTTTGACCACTAGCATGAGTTCGCCTTGGCGGAATGTCCTCGGCCTGGTCAATCTTTCATATGAGCGCGTCATCTTTGCTTTATAAGCCTCCAGATTTTGTTGCGCTATGAGCCGGGTTTCATCAAGGGCATCAAGCTCCTCAAGCCGAAGGTGAGCGTTTTCTTCGTCCGTCAGCTCGTAATGAACTGCCACCCGTAGAGAGGGTAACTCTATCTCGAGGGGAAGTACTGCTTCCGTACCGAATACCAGCGCGTATGGCGTTGTGTTCGTGGCCGTTTTGAACGTTGTTCGATACGCCCAGAGAGCTTCTTGCAGTCTCTCGTGTCAGTCCTTCTTATTTCGGGACACCGTCTTCTTCACGATCTTCGACAAGGTCTTATTGAAAGCCTCAGCTAGACCGTTAGCTCGGGGATTATAAACTGAGGAGTATCTCCAGTCTATGTTGTGTTGTTGCGCGAAGCGGCTGATCTTGTGGCTTCTGTAGGCTGGCCCGTTATCGGAGATGATCCGTCGTGGAGTTCCAAACCGATAAATGACGTGCGTTTTGAAGAAATGGAGGATATTCTCCGTCTTCACTTTCTTCAGCGGTATTGCTTCGTCCCATTTAGAGAAATAGTCAGTTGTCGCCAAAATGAATCGATGTCCCCTGGATGACGCTGGTTCGATGGGGCCGATTACTTCAGTCCCCCACATTTCGAACGGCCAGCTGGCCACTGTTGGATGTAGAGGACTTGGATGCTGATGGATAAAGTCCCCATGAATCTGGCATGAGTGGCATTGCTTCGCATATTCAAGGCAGTCCTGAATCATCGTGGGCCAATAGTAGTCCATCCGTTAAATCTTCAACTTCATCTTCGGGCCTGCTTGGTGAGAACCGCAGAGTCCGTCGTGAACTTCCTGAATGACTCTTCTCGCTTCGTCAGGTCCCAGACATCTCAACAACAAAGAATCAAATGACCTCTTGTACAGAGTATCGTTGACGAAGGCAAAAGACAGAGCTCGTTTCATAAGATGATGTCTTGAAGACGCATCTTCAGGTGCTCGATGGGACTTGAAGTAGTCTATAAAGACTTCTTTCCAATCCTCGGCCTTTTCCAGGTCTTTTATTTGCATAGCCATTTATTCGGTCGCTCCCTTTTCTTCGGGCGACTCTGGAGATACTTCTGCCGCAGCAAGGACCCGACGGTTTTGCACAACGATCCTCACGTCATCGAGATTCTCGTCGGCCAATTCTTTAGCGAGCTTGGCTAATGCATCCGCTTTGCTATTTTCAGCACACGGTATGCTTTCCACCATATAGGAGGGAATTTGAGTCAATAGTTGCTGTACTCTCTCGCCATATTTCACCAGTTCGGGTTTGCACGTTTAGTAATCGCTATTTACTTGACTGACGACTAGTTGAGAATCTTCGTATATAAGGAGGTTTTCAATTCCCATATCGATGGCGATCTGGAGGCCTGCTATCAAAGCTTCGTACTCAGCTTCATTGTTCGTCCTCGGGTCTGTCAAGAAGAAGGCGAAGCGCATTATCCCTCCTTGTGGGGTCACGAAGATGAGGCCTACCCCTGATTTGATTACAGGGGTGTTCTGTTTGCGCTTCTTCATGGAGGACGCTCCATCAAAGTAGAGCTCCCATCGGGTATCACTACCATCGATCGCATCAAACGCATGTTCATCTGGCAATTCGCCATTCAAAAGGGAATCGGCAGGTATCGGATGCTCAGCGAGGAAGTCGGCGATGGCCTGGCCTTTCACCGCTTTAAGAGGCTGATAGATTATCGAAAACTCCATTAAGAGCAAGGCCCATTTAGCGAGTCTCCTTGTCAATATGGCTTTCGACATTAAATATTTAAGGGGGTCCACCTTCGAAATGAGACGGACTTCATGCGCCAACGCATAGTGCCTGAGCTTTGTTATCGCGAAGATCAACGCCAGGCAGTGTTTTTCGATGGGGGAATAGTTGCTTTCTGCCCCCAGGAGAACTCGACTTAAGTAATAAAGAGCTCTTTCTTTCCCTTGGTCGTTCTCTTGTGCCCATAATGCGTCTAAGGAACCTTCGAGAGCGGTTGTATAAAGAATAAGAGGCTTTCCCTTGACCGGAGCAGCCAACACTGGTGGATTCTGCAAGTATTGCTTGATTTCGTCTAGTGCGCTCTGGCATTTGTGATCCCAAACGAAAGGGGTTCCCTTCTTCATCAGGTGACTGTAAGGGCGGCACTTGCCTGAAAGGTTGGCTATAAATCGCCGGATGTACGCGAGCTTCCCTTGAAGAGACCGCAATTGTTTGAGAGTCCTTGACGGAGGCATTTCCATGATCGCCTTGATCTTTGACGGATCTATCTCGATACCTCGGTGTCGGACGATGAATCCTAGGAATTTGCCCGAGGAAACTCCGAATGCGCACTTGAGAGGGTTCATCTTCAGGTTGTATTGCCGAAGGCGTTGAAATACGGTCTTCAGATGCTCTAAATGCTCCTCGTATGATTTGCTCTTAACCACGAGGTCGTCGATATAGCATTCGACGATTTCGTGTATAAGGTCATCGAAGATCTTTGTCATGGCCCTTTGATATGTGGCACCGGCATTCTTTAGACCGAAGGGCATCACCTTAAAGCAGAATATACCCAAAAGGGTCTGGAAAGCGGTGTGCTTCTGGTCTTCAGGATGCATCTTTATCTGATTATATCCTGATGAGTCGTCCATGAAGGAGAAAATCTCATGAGTGGACGTGTTATCTATCATCAGCTCGGTGACTGGCACTGGGAAATCGTCCTTCGGGCAGGCTTTATTGAGATCCCGAAAGTCTACACATATGCGCACTGTCCCATTCTTCTTCATCACTGGGACGATGTTGGCGATCCAATCAGGGTATTGAACCTCTTGGATGAAGCCGAGGTCGATTAGCTTTTTGACCTCAGCGTTAATGCTCATCTCAAGCTCAAGCCGCATTCTTCTCGGTACTTGTTTGATTGGCTTAACGTCTGGGGATATGGCCAGTTTGTGAACAACAATCTCTGGGTCTAATCCTGGCATTTCGGAATAGTTCCATGCGAAGCAGTCTCTATGCTGCATGAGCACGTCTTTTAGCGCAGCCACCTTTTCTTCAGACAGCAGCTCGCTGACGAATGTCGGCCGCGGGTCGCTTGTCGTCCCCAGCTCAATTTTCTTGAGCTCATCTGCAGTGGTATGGATTCCATCTTCCAGCTCTTTTGGCGCCGGTGGGAATTCTGTAATCACCTCGTCATTATTGTTTCCGAAGCACCAGGGAAAGTCATCCATATCCTCGGGCTCTTCTTTTGATATCGTTATCATATGACAAGTACGAGTACGCTTCCAGGACCGATGTAGGTCTGGGTCTATCCTCGTTGTATGCGCGGCTTTTGGTTCGTGCTTCTGTGGCGGCGTTACCCTCCAGCTGTTAGACAGAGCGAACTTGCCGAGCTGATACTGATCTTTGACCCAATTCTTGGAGGTGAAGCAATCTTCAAGAGGATGGCCTATTACTCGGTGATAAGCGCAATAGTTTGGGTGAGAGGCTTCGCCCGCTTGCTCGGGGTGCTTGGACTCCAAAAGTGTAATCATTTGATGTTTTACAGCGAGGTCAAGTATCTTCTTTGTCTTGTCTTGAGGAAAAGAGCATGCTCGACTCATCTTCTTCCTGAGGGACAAATTCCGACTGCTCGATTCCCGACTGCGTGGCTTTTTGTTCCCGCTTTGTCGTTGTTGAACGCCTTTTTTTCTTTTAGACTTGTTTCTGCCTCTGCGTCGGACCTTTCGTACAACAGATTGACAGGGAGGAGCATTTTCATCTTTCGCAGCATGTGGAAGAAGGCATTGCATCCTGGCTTTCTTATAGATGGCCATTTCACGATTATGGTCGTCTCGGGCTTTTTGACCCGCTTTCCTGATAAGCTTATCCATTCGTTCTTTAAATGACGGACTCGGCATTTTGATTGCAGGATCTAGTTTTGGTATGGGGTCGGCGTTTTCTGACAGGGTGTCATCTTCTTCGTCGAAGTTATATATGGCGTAGCTACCATGGACTCATTCCCGTTTCCCGGATTTCACATATCCAAGCCCAAGCGTTTCCATTCTCCCGTTGGACAACTTGCGTTGAGTCTCAGGGACATCCCAAATCCTGTTGTAGAACCGAGCTTGCCGAATAGTCTGTTTGAAAGGTACCCCTTGGCGCTTCAATAGCCTTTTTAGTCCGTTCGTGTAGTATCTGGGCAAACGGATGGGTTGGAGCCTGTCAAGCGTAGAATCCGCGCCGTGCCAGATTTCTTTCTCCACTCTTGTTTCCGTGGACCGATAGAATAGGATCGCCCTTTCACCTTTTCGCCTGGGAGGGACGTAAAATGTCTGTAGGTGTTGCACATTGTAAGCTTCAAGTGCGTCAAGATTTTTGTAGTGCTTCCGCGGAACTATGGTAATTTGCAAACTCTGATCATCACCAGGGAATGCTTGTACTGACAGCCGACTGGAGAACACAGCATTGACCTCATCTTCCGAGTCGCTTCCGATGATCAATATAGGGGTGGACGGTCCCGGGTTGTTGCGTCGAGATGGCCCAGCGTAGACTATCTCTTCTTCTTCTTCAGTATCACTCCTGAAAATAGGAATGATGGCGGCGGCTTTGTTCTCCGGTGCGCGACACCTCTCCGTGTCCTCGAAATCTGGCAAAAAGTATTTCGCATCTTCGTACTTTCGGACTTCGTTCACGGAGAATGGGTTCAGCTCTCCTATTACAGTATACTCGAGACCATCCTTGAAATACTTCATACACTGATGTTGCGTAGAAGGGATGATGTTGTACTCGTGTAACCAAGGACGACCGAGCAAGGCGTTGTAGCAGGTCTTGGCGTCAATGAAGTGAAATTTAATATCCGTGACGAGTAATCCGAAGCGTAATGTTAGTATTACAGACTCGAGAGTCCTAGATGATTGAGAGTCGAACCCAGAGATGGTGATCTTATCCCGAGCGAGGTGCTGGACGTTCATGTAGATTTCTTTCAACACTCGCACGTTGAGAAGATTGACGGAAGACCCATTGTCGACCAGGATTTTGCCTATCTTTATATCGTGGCAATATCCTGAAACATAGAGGGGAAGATTGTGCTCGCACGTCCCAAGGAGAAGGTCCTCATCACCGAACGTGACATCGGCTGTGTGCACTTCTTCCAGCTCATCCTTCATCCTTTCTTCGGCGAGGAAGGCTTGGAATTGCTCAGGCTCTTGCAGCGCCTTGATTAATGAATCTCTCGCTTCTTTTGATAATAAGAGGGCGTCGAGAATGCTGAGCTGAGAGGGTAGCTTCCTCAGGTGCGCTAGGATGTTGTAATCCACCTTACTCTTCTTGGGCGGGTCCTTGGCAGTCAGCTCTTTCATGACTTGGTCATCTAAAGCGATATCCTCAGCGACATTTTCCTTTCCCTTATCTTTTCTAGTTGCGGGTCCGAGATTCTTTTCTGGAAGCGTGCGATTGCGCAGTTGAATGTTTTCGTAGGCCTCTGGTTCTTCCTCTTTCCCTAAGATGGATTCTTTAAAGAGAGGGCCAAGAGCTATTTCTTCGTTAGAGTCGCTCCCAAAGGTGAGAACCTGTGATCCTCCGGCGTTGACCACGCGACAGTTGCTGGTAGTTCCTTTATGCTCTTCGGTCGTGCTTCTCTACTCCCGACGAGTTTTGTGTTTCATCCGCTTGAAATGCTGCCGGTGAGCAACATATCTCTGCCACCATCTTTTAAAAGCATCACACTTCTCGGTGGGGTGTGAGATCTTTCGATGATATGAGCAGTAATCAGGATGCATCTCTGCTCCACCGAGAGTGTTTTCTTCCGAGGGCGGTAGCTTCATTCCCATTGATATGGCTTTAGCAAACCTTTTCCCCGTCTTGAACCTATTTTTATCCACATCGGATGTCTTTTGATTTGGCGGGAGTGCTTCGACTCTTTCGTCTAGTCGCCAGCGTTTGGCTCCTTCCGATATGGCCATCTCACGCTCCCAATCGGCTTTACTTTTCAGACGAATCTCATTCAGAAAGGCGTCGATCATCTCGTCTGACGGCCACACAAGTTCCGGCTCAGGCTCTGCCCCCGGTCTTTCTGTGCAGGGCACTCTTCACTGTCTAGCAATGAATGAGAGATCATATGACAACTTGCTACGTAATCCTCAAATCCATCTGACGAGTCTTCCCCATCATTTTCGTCCTCAAGGACATGGATGAGGAACTCTTGAAGCGTGATGGGGGTCCGCGCTTTCTAATTATATTCTTCCTGCGCGTCGATCTGTTTCTGCAAGTCCGTGCGCTTGTCACCAGGCTTCACGGGCTTTTTGCATCTCTTCTTCTTTTTCGCAGATTTCAACGGCTGGGTGTGAGTGCTGGGGATGTCACCACCGATCTTTGGAGTTGGGCGCGGCTTCAGCATCCCTTCGATGATTTGAGGTTCAAGCGGGTTCTTCCACCTGATCGCTGGGCATGTATGAAGATCATTCAGCATCCTTTTGGTTTTGGATGAAAGCACGACCTCCCATGGGGCTTCTTCAACAAAAGAACATGTTGCCCCTGGTGTGTCCGTCTTCTTTAAGGTTTGAGGGAGAATTCAAGGAAACAGTGAGAGTCATCATATTTAGATAAACTAATAATCAATCTAAACTTAAAAGAGCATATGCTGAGTGTTTCTTTTCTTTCTCTCCTAATTGCAGCGATCATGACGGGACTTAAGCTTATACTAGAGAAAAACAAACTGACTGGGCCAAACTATAAAGACTGGCTGAGGAACGTCTACATGGCCCTTACTTATGATAAGGTTTCATATGTCCTCATAGCTAAGCCCCTTGTTCTCGGTCCAGCGTCCTCAGTCACGGACATTGAGGTCCGAAAGACTTGAGATCTTGATTGCGCAATAGCCAAGTGCTTCGTGCTGGCCTCCATAGATAATGAACATCAGAGGTGGCACGAGAAGATGGACCTTGCTTCTATATTCATCCATACCAAAAATTTATATGGAGAGCAATCTTGTATCACAAGATACGAGACCTCGAAGAAGTTATTTTAGGTGAGGTTAGCTGTCAGATCATCTGTAGGGGGACCACGTCCTAAAGATGATTACTCTCATCAAAGAGCTCGTGGACTTTGGAACTACGTTGGAGAATGGGTTGTATACCAACTTGATTCTGCAGTCCCTTCCCTCCAACTATGTCTAATTCATATTGAATTTCAATATGCAAAGGACGTAAGTTACACTTCCTGAGCTCCTCAACATGTTAAGGGTTGCGAAGGGCACCTTTAAGAAATCCCAAGAAACACCCGTTCTAGTTGTTGGGGAACATTTTCCCTCTAAATCCAAGGTTAAAGTCAAGGAAAAGAAGAAGAAGGCCCCCCACCAAAACGAAAGGAGGTGTGCAGAAGATGCAGAGAAAGGGAATGGCAAAGATTGGAGGATCAACATCTAAGAAGGAATGTTTCTATTGTCATAAGAAGGGACATTAGAAGAAGGATTGCCGGGCTTTGAAAGCCAAGAATCAGGACACGAAGAAAGTTGTGGCTTCGGCTTCAGGTATGTTCGTGATTGAAAATTGTTTCTCTATTAACTCTACTTCCTGGATATTGGATACCGGATCAGAATCTCACATCTGTAATTCTTTGCAGGCGCTGAGAAGGTGTAGAGTTTTGAGGAAAGGTGATATGACCTCAGAGTTGGCAACGGAGTAAGTGTAGATGCTGTTATAGTAGGAAAATATCATCTTGGATTAGCGAATGGACATATTTTGTTGTTGCATAACTTCTTTTATGTACCCAGTATAATGTGTAATATTATATCTGTATCTTTGTTATCTAATGAAAGATATAATTTTGCATTTGAAAGCAATGTCATAAACATTCACCTGAATCATGAAATGATTAGGTCGGTTACACTAAATAATGGAATATATGTACTCAATCAACATCAAGTTTTCAACGTCCAAAACATATTAAAAAGAAAGACTTCAGAGTTAAATCAAGCTTTCTTATGACATTGTAGACTTGGTCATATCAATGAAACATGATTAACTAAATTATATAAAGATGGATATTTAGATCCATTTGAATATTTATCTTATACAACTTGTCAATCATGTATCAAAGGAAAGATGACCAAAACTCCGTTCACTGGACATGGAGAAAGAGCCACTGAGCACCTGGGACTCATACACAGCGACGTGTGTGGTCCGATATCTGTACATGTAAGAAGTGGCTATTCCTACTTCATCACTTTTACCGATGATTTCTTAAGGTATCGACATATATTCTTGATGAAACATAAATCCGAGGCCTTTGAGAAATTCCAGGAGTATAGTAATGAAGTGGAAAAACAAACCGGAAAAAGTATCAAGATATTTCGATTTGATCGGGATGGAGAATATTTAAGTGCCGAGTTCCTGGAATATTTAAAAGAGAATAGAATTCTCTCTCAGCTTACTACTCTATACACACCATAACACAACGGTGTATCAGAAAGACGGAATCGCACCTTACTAGATATGGTGCATTCCATGATGAGTAATGCTGAGTTGCCACTATCCTTTTGGAGTTTTGCACTAGAATCTGCTGCATACCTATTTAATAAATTTCCAACCAAGTCAGTGCCTACCATTCCATATGAAATTGGGAGTGGGAAGAAATCATGTCTTAAATATCATAAGATATGAGGGTGTCCAGCTTAAGTCAATAAGTATCATCCGGACAAACTCAAAGCACGCTCAGTATTGTGTAAATTTGTGGGTTACCCAAAAAATTTTAGGGGGTATTTTTTCTATTACGCTGAGAAACAAAAGATTTTTGTTTCTCATCACGCCCTCTTTATAAAAACTCAATTTCTTGAAAAAGAAATTAGTGGGAGCATGATAGAACTTGAATAAATTTTAGAACCGCAAACTATTGCTGAAGACTTAGTAGGACCTGAAGTTTCAGTAGAACCGGACGTACCAACGCCACTCCGCAGATTTAGTAGGAAGTCTCATCCGCCCGAGAGATACTGCGGTTTTCTCATAGACGTGAATAAAGAGGATTGCATCATCGATGATGATGAGCCTACTAGTTTATAGTAAGCCATCATGAGTAAAGACTCGGTGAAGTGGCTGGATGCTATGTGATCCGAGATAGAATCCATGTACATCAACAAAGTATGGACTTTGGATGTTGCTCCTCATGGGGTAAAGCCCGTTGGATGCAAATGGATCTTCAAAAAGAAGATTGGTGTAGATGGACAGGTAGAAACCTACATAGCTAGACTCGTTGCAAAAGGTTTTCGTTAAAGACTAGGATTGGACTATGACGAAACATTTTCACCAGTGGCTATGCTTAAATCCATTCAGATCCTACTTGCCATTGCTGTCTTCCATGACTATGACATCTGGCAGATAGATGTTAAAACCGCTTTTCTAAATGGAAATTTAGAAAAGTATGTTTATATGGATCAGCCAGAGGGTTTCATAGAGAGTGGGAGCAGCGGGAAGGTGTGCAAGTTTCTTAAATCCATTTATGGATTAAAACAGACATCGTGGAGTTGGAATATCTACTTTGATAAAACGGTCAAGGAATTTGATTTTATTAAAAATGTAGATGAACCTTATATTTATAAGAAGATTGTAAGGAGAATTGTGGTATTCCTCGTTTTATACGTAGATGGCATTCTCCTGATAGAAAACGATATTCCTATAGTACAATTGGCCAAGCTCTTCTTATCGCAGAAGTTCTCAATAAAAGACCTGTAAGTCGATGTCACGCACCCCACGTGTTCGCGGGGAGGCGGAGTTTGCAAAAAATGATTTTTATATGCTTCGTAACATCGACTAAACTCCAGGATCGATACTAAACCCTAACTAGCTAACAAACTATGAGGTTTAACTGCTATGTAAGAAAGTTATATCTCAAGCTACTAGTCCTTCTTATTCTCGCTGGCCTTCTCCTCTTTGTGATCTCCTTGGAGTGTGTAGGGATCGCGCCTCCTCGTCAGCCTCCTCGAGTCGAAAAAGATCCACCCGAGAGTGTCTACCTTGAGTTTCTACCTCTAAGATGAGGTAACTAGGGTACTTGGTGTGCTAATCTAAGTAGCCTAGAGTGATCAGAAAGTGATTATGGATAGATTAGTCTCACTAACCCTAGGATTCTCAACACATAAGACAATTAGGGTTTGAGAGGAAGAAGAAGAGAGCTTGAGGAAACAGAAAGTGTTTGTGATAATGATAATAGAATATGGTTCTTGTTATGACTATAAGGTACAAAAAAAATATCTCACATAAAAATATCTCACACAAAATATCTATATCAAACTTTTCTTCAAAAGTCAACTATGAGTCTCCAAGTAGCCATGCTTCAATTATTATATAAATAACACCTCATTTCCTCCACCTCATAAATGTTTTAATCAAAAGATAAAAACCCTGATGAGGTGTCTCCTTCTAGAAGCAATCTTAAGAGAATTATAAAAATGCCTCTCAATCGTATATACATACCTGCATCCGTATTTCGAGAAACACGAATACAATAAGACGAAACTAATCCAATAATCTAATACTATGATGTGGCTTAAACAAAAGCCCACTAGTATAGTCCGTTTGAACATCATACGTGCACAAGTACACGTATATGTTCGAACCCTGTCGTAAAACCATACGACCTCTACATCGTTTCGTCCGAAGCAGGGAAACCCTCTGTATGGGACTCTAAAGACTCGACACTACGCTGGCAGTGGGTTTAACCACAAGCCGTCAGCGGTACTAGCTGCACGTAACGGTTACCTAGGTATCTGTCAATAAGAAGGCCGATGAGAAAACTCATCCGAACTTCTACTGAGCCTATTTGTGACAATCTTCGTACAGTCCGGTCTGTTCGTATAAGAGTATCGCATATCGGGCGTAGGGGCGGTAAACGTCAGACCCGTAACAGCGTAATAAGTCATGTCAGAGTGTAGCCCAAAACACCCTGAGAAACTACTGGAGTACCTACCAGTAAATTTCGCTTGCCCTGGCCAGGGATATTGTGTAAAGGCTTTCCGAACACAGCGCGACATCAACCCCCAATACCGGGAGAGACGAATCCTATCTAACTGTCACTGCCTCCAAGTGCTTCGGGACTGCACCCAAATACTGCTTGTTTGCACGACTCATCAGAGCCGTGGTAGGGTAGTAATCAAAGAACAGTGGGAATACACTGGAGGCAAAGTAGCGGTGTCAATTCAACGGACTATGTTGTACTCATGTCACCTGGAAACTGCTACCTGATGATAGGTAGAGTACCAACCAACAGTTCCCCACGAGTCCGTCCAGTGTAACTCATAACCCAATGAGCATCTACATACTAGCTCCAGCACGACGTACTAATGACTGTGGAACAGACCATCTCCCCTGCTGGGATGAGAAGTGTATACACTAGTCTATTTTGGAGTATCGATGCCCTGTCTCGATAATCCCACGACTAGAGACCTGTATAAGGATATGCTTATAGACTACCCATCCCCCACTAGTGTGACTGCCATTACAACGCTGGTAGTCAAGTAAAGATCCTAAGGTCTCTATCAATATGTATTAGCGATACGTTAAAAGAAACATATACACATATTTAGATAGAAACAAACCAAGTAGAATACTACCATATTGAGCAAGACTGTCATAAAATCCGTGTATATATTCCAAGCTTCTAAAATATAATATACAAACTAGTACTATACAATAATGTCCTCTAGGGCATATAACACTAACAAGACCTTGTTCCTGCCAAAAATTTCTGCGCAAAAGAGCCCAAGGTATCAAATGGAAGCAATACGCTTAAGAAAATGCAAAACAGTATTTTCTGGGATGTATTTTTCCAAAATACCGAATGAGAATCAGGTAAATTCTGATGGTATCGAAAGCATCTTGAAAAATTCTTTGATTTGATATATTATGGGCCTCATAACACTTCCGGAATAAAAAAATTATGATCATATGTGCTATGCACGTATAGTCCATGTAATGCTCTACCACATGATGGATACATTTTTAGTTCTACGTCGGGAAAATGAGAGATTCCTTTTCTACCACTCCCCTATAAATAAGAGGGGATACCTCTAAGAAAAAATGGGGATTCAATTCTCAAATGAGCTTAGTTATCTAAATTAGGGCCTTATCTGCCCTCCTCTTAATGCGCATATGCGCAAGAGCCATGTTCGCCGCGTGTGACGCACGTGCGCCCACCACGTGTGAGGATTCAATCTTTAAAGGAGCTTAGTTCTCTATAGGAGCTTAGTTCTCTAAGCTAGGGCCTTAGCTTCCCCCTCATAATGCGCATATGCGCAAGCGCCACGTGCAACGCACGTGTGCCCGCCACATGCAACACAAGTGCGCCCGCCACGTGCGCACTACATGCGCACCACATATGCCCGCCATGTGAGCACCACGTGTGAGGATTCAATTCTCAAAGGAGTTTCGTTCTCCATAAGAGCTTAGTTCTCCAAGCTATGGCCTTAGCTGCCGCCCCAAGATGCACATATGCACAAACGCCACGTGCGACACACGTGTGCCCGCCAAGTGCGCACCACGTGCGGTGCACGTGCGCCCGTCAGGTGAGCACCACGTGCGACGCACGTGCGCCCGCCAAGCAAGCGCCATGTGCGACGCACGTGTGCTCGCCAAGTGTCCACCACGTGTGACGCACGTGCACCCGTCAAATGCGCACCACGTGTGACGCACGTGCGCCCGCCAAGTGCGCAATACGTGCGATGTACGTGCGCGAATGCAAAGAAGCCTTTTTCAGCAGTTAGGAGTTTAAGCTCCAACCTGTTCTTCCCCCTGATGAGTGGGACATGGTTCAAAGGGTACATCCCTCCACACCTTCGATATATGGCGCTGTAATCCCTCAGCGTCGTCGGAGAGGTGGTGGGTCCCAATGACTAATGATCCCTCTTTCCAAATAAGGAAGAGACTACCCTATAAGATTCTCGACCCGTTATGAGCCTCACATCGGTATGACTTATCAAGCTATTGGGGTCTGATGTTTACCACCCCCAGGCGAGATATGCGACACATCTGACGAAGAGACCGGACTGTACGGTTGTGTTACTGATTGGATTCGCAGGAGTATGAGCAAGCTTGCTTGTTGATCTTCTGATCGCTCAATACCCAGGTGGCCGTTACGTTTAGCAGACCGCTTGCGGCTTGTGGGTATTTGATATGATCATCACCTACTGCCGGCGTATTGACGAGTCTTTAGAGTCCTACACAGAGGTTTCCTGGTTCATGCGAAACGAAGTAGGAGCACATATGTGATATGTACGGGACCGAGATTAATGCGCGTATGTGATACTGCATTCTATTGTCGTGATATGAGATATCGGTCGGTTATATGTGATATAGCCGGGTTATTGGATCAAGTGTTGATTCAATAACTTGATACATTTGATATTAGTCGGTTGTATGTGATATAGCCGAATTATTAAATCAAGTGTTGATTTAATAATTTAATGTATAATTATATATTTGATATATTATCTTATATTAACTAATATTAGCTCACTTAAGTTTTCTTTTTCTCACCAGTGTACACTTAGTATATATGTGATATATATTAATATACATTATTTTGTTTCATGCTAGATGCCACATGCTACACTGGTGTATGAGACTCACACCATGATTATGTTAATGTTAGGTTTTATTTATTTAAAGTTAATCAAAATTTGTTAGAAATTGGTCACATGGTTCAAGATTATAGAAGCTTGTGGAACCATTGACCAAGTCCACTAATTTTATTTTACTTGTAGATATTTATTAAGCTAACCATTATTGTTAGCCATGGTTTATTCTCTACATGAGTTAGTGTATGACACTAACTCACACTTGGTTACTATTCTCACCTCATGAGTTTTCATTCTCATCTCTACTTCATCTTCTTCTTCCTCATGAGAAAGCTTTCTAGCTTTTTAAAAGGTGATGAAATATTGTAAGAAAAATAAATATAAAGTGAGCAAAATTCCTACTTCATCATCCTCTACTATATTAGCCATTTAGTTTAGGGTGTTTGCTTCACTAATCTACCATTAGTGAAGAGATAGCATGAGCTTGAGTCTTCTCGACATAGATCATCTTCGGCCTCGAAGACTTCGAGCAGACTTGTTCATTTCTTCATGTGAACCCTTACTAGAGTTCGGGTGTTCACTACTTAGAGCGAAGGGACTACTACACGGAGCTTTAGAAGTGAAGGACCGGTCTACAAAGGTTTTATTCCTTATTCACTTAGATGTAAAGTTGTTTACATGCTTGGTTCTTCTAAATCTTTAGTTAAGATTCTAGGGTTAGGGTTCTTTAGTACAGGAAATTTTTGAAATTGGCATGGAAGATGCCTCCCGAAACCTTACTGTCATGCTGAACAATCCTACAATCTCAGAGTTTCCACCAGAACCAAAAGAGATGGAAGATGGGATACACACTACGGCGGACAACCTAAGAAAAATTGATTTAGGAACAGAAAATGATCCAATGCCAACGTTCGTCAGTGAGCTGCTATCTGAAAAATAAGTAGCCACACTCAAAGGCATGCTCGTACAGTACAAAGACTGCCTCGCATGGAACTACTCCGAAATACCGGGTCTAGATCTAAAAGTGGCAGTGCATAAATTGGCTATATCGCCAGGTATAAAGCTAATCAAATAGACGCCAAGAAGGATGCGACTCGAGCTTGAGATGAGTATGAACGCTGAAGTCAAGAAACTAATCGACTCTGGTTTCATTCAATAAGTTCAATATCCCGAATGGATCACTAACATCGTTCCAGTGATGAAGAAAAACGGGACTGTTCGCATCTACGTGGACTTTTGAGACCTCAACAAAACTTGCCAAAAGGACGACTTCCCAGTGCCCGTTACTGTGCTAATGATCGAAAACACGTCTACCCATGAGATCTTCTCCTTCATGGATGGATCTTCAGGATACAACCAAATAAAAATGAATCCTAAAGACCAGAAGCATAGCACCTTCCGCACTCCGTTGGGCATATTCTGCTATAAGATGATGCCTTTCGATTTGAAGAACGCTGACGCTACCTACCAGAGGACTATGACCAAAATCTTCGATGACCCCATACACAATATCGTTAAATGCTATATCAACAACCTTGTGGTAAAGAGCAAATCTCACAAGGAATATTGGGAACATCTAAAAATAGTGTTCCAATGTATTCGAAAGTATAATCTGAAGATGAACCCTCTAAAATGCGTGTTTAGAATTTCCTCGGGCAAAATCCTAGGATTCATCATACGTCACCGGGGTATCGAAATCGATCCCACAAAGATCAAGGCGATTATGGAAATACCAACGCCAAGAACCTTCAAACGGTTGCGATCTCTCCAGGGAAAGCTCGCGTATATCCGGCGGTTCATAGCCAACCTCTCCGGAAAATACCGTCCTTACAGTCATTTGATGAAGAAAGGGACCCCGTTTGTCTGGGATCAGAAGTGCCAGAATGCATTGGACGAAATCAAGCGATACCTACAAAATCCACCGGTATTGACCTCTCCGGTTAAGGGAAACCCCTTATCCTATATACAACGGCCCTTGAGGGTTCTCTAGGCGCATTGTGGGCACAAGAGAATGATCAGGGAAATGAGAGAGCTCTATAATATTTAAGTCGAGTTCTCCTGGGGGCAGAAAACAACTACTCCCCCATCGAAAAACATTGCCCGGCGCTGATCTTCGCAATAACGAAGCTCAGACATTACACCTTGGCACATGAGGTACATCTCATATCGAAGGTGGATCCTCTCAAATATCTGATGTCAAGGGCCATGCTAACAGGAAGGCTTTCCAAATAGGCCCTCCTCCTAATGGAGTTCTCGATAACGTATCGTCCCCTCAAAGCGGTGAAAGGGCAGGCCATTGCCAACTTTCTCGCGGAACATCCGATACCAGCCAACTCCCCTTTAAATTGCGAGCTGCCAGACGAACAACCATTCGATGCAATCGAAGAAGAAAATGATTCCCAATAGGAACTCTACTATCGACTTGAGAATCAAAGACCTCCTCATATATGAAAACTCCCAGTTGATCGTTAGACAAGTAAATGGCGACTATCAGACATGCAAGCCGGAGCTGATAAACTATGGCGGAAGAGTATAGCAACTGCTGACACAAATCCCTTCCTATTCCCTAGAAAGCATAATGCGTGCGGAAAACAGCAAAGCGGATGCATTGGACAAATTGGCTAAGGAATTGGCCAATGAAAACCTCGATGACGTGAGGATCATTGTGCAAAGTCGCAGGGTTCTCGCGCCAACAGGTATATCGTCAAAAGACCTAATAGAGCCATCCGAAGGAAAAAAAGAAATGACTGAACAAGTAGCCCTTCAAATAGAGGACGAAGAAAATGACATCAATTGGAGGGAATTCTTCAAAGACTACTTCAAGTCCCAACGAACGCCCAAAAATTCGTCGTTTAGACATCAGCTCAAAAAACGAGCTTTGTCTTTCGCCTTCGTTAATGATACTCTATAAAATAGATCGTTCGACTGTCTATGGCTAAGATGCCTGGGGCTGGAGGAAGCAAAAAAAGTCGTTCAAGAAATTCACGATGGTCTCTTTGGTTCTCATCAAGCTGGGCCAAAGATGAAGCTGAAGATAAAAAGAATGGGTTACTATTGGCCCACGATGATTCAGGACTGCCTCGAATATGTGAAGCAGTGTTACTCGTGCAAAATTCACGGGGACTTCATCCATCAATATCCAAATCCGCTACACCCGACAGTGGTTAGCTAGCCGTTCGAAATGTGGGGAACCGATATAATCAGCCCTATCGAACCAGCATTATCCAAAGGACATCGGTTCATACTAGAAACTATTAACTACTTCTCTAAATGGGCAGAAGCTGTACCACTAAGGGAGGTAAAGACGGAGAATATCCTCCACTTCTTCAAAACCCATGTCATCTATCGGTTCGGAACTCCGCGACAGATAATCTCGGATAATGGGCTAGCTTATAGAAGCCATAAAATAAGCCACTTCGCATAGTAGCATAAAATAGATTGGAGATACTCTTCAGTTTATAATCTTCGGACCAACGGTCCAGCTGAAGCTCTCAACAAGACCTTGAAAAATATTATAAAAAAGATGGTGTCCAGAAACAAAAAAGACTGGCACAAAAGGCTACATGAAACTCTCTGGGCGTACCGAACAATATTCAAAATGGCCACGAATAGAACGCCTTACGCATTGGTGTTCGATACGGAAAAGTGCTCCCATTAGAAATAGAACTCGCCTCTCTATGAGTAGCTGTTCGATATGAGCTTACAGATGAAGAAAATGCTCATCTTGGGTTTGAGGAGCTTGACGACCTCGACGAAACTTGTCTTATAGCGCAGCAAAATCTGGAGGCTTATAAGGCAAGGATGACACGGTTATACGAAAAATTGACCAGGCCGAGAACATTCCGCCAAGGCAAACTCATGCTAATCGTAAAAAGACCAGTGATCCTTAATCGTGCAAAACGCGGAAAGTTCGAGCCGAACTATGAAGGCCCGTACATCATAAACAAAGTCTACTAAGGTAGAGCCTACCTGCTCATGGATATGCATGGCGAAAGACTCTTCCGGCCAATAAACGACCAATTTCTAAAAAACTACTACGCTTGACGAGTCATGACTTAGATCAATAATAGATGACGATGCTTGTGTTCGCTCGCTATCTTCTTGAGTCAGGACCCTGAGAGTAGTATCCAAAAATCTCCGTAGCCCCGAAATATGGCGATATTGGACCGAAACATCCTTAAACTATTACTAGACCGAGAAGTCCTTAAACTAATAATGGACCAAAATGTCCTTAAACTAATACTGGACCAAAACGTCCCTAAACTAATGCGTTCCCCCAAAACACGGGAATAATGGACCAAAATTCTTAAACTAACAATAGGCCGAAATGTCCTTAAACTAATATTCGTCCCCAAAACAGGAATGTTGGACCGAAACGTCCTTAAACTAATATTGGTCCCAAATATGGGAATGTTGGACCGAAATGTCCTTAAACTGACATTCGCTCCTTAAACGGGAATGTTGGACCGGAACGTCCTTAAACTAGCATTTCGTCCCAAAATACGGCGATAAAGGACCGTTATGTCCTTGAACTAACATATTTAGCCCTACGGTGAAACCCCATATCAATTACCGTATACAATCCACAGACGTAAACGATTCATAACTCTCCCAGGTCCCATATGGTAGTCCTTTGAAGGAAACCGGGGTCTACAGCTAATGGTGCGTTACCTTATAGGCCGCCTTAAAAAAAGGTATGTCCACAAGCGAAATGGGCACAGATGAAAACCCGAAAAGACGCCGTGAGTAAAAACAACAGGATTTCCAGTGAGCTAATGAAAACCCGAGAGGGCACGAACTCGTTAAAAAAATTAAAAATAAAAACCTGCGTGAGATCCTTACGACTTACAAAGGAACAACACACTTGGGAATCCACATGATTCCTAAGGAGAAATTACACTTGTGAGATTCTCATGACTCGTAAGGAGAATTCCCCCCTATAAGACCCTCACGGCTCATAGAATTCAAAAGTCTAGGTTACAGGGATCTAAACATGTTCTTAAGCCGTCATATCCCCCAAGTTTCCCTACAAGTAGTCCAATATAGACTCTTGTATACAATCATCGGGGTTCTAAATTGAGCCTAAGCTCAAGTAAAAAGCGCCACGGCAAATACCCAACGCTTTCTCTTCTGACGGTAATATAATCTAAGAAGATTACTTGAAGATGTCTTGTCTAACCCTTAAAGGTATCAGAGACACGACAGTCGCGGGGATACTCGAACAGCAACTTAAAGACTGCATATCAAGGAATACATCAGCCAACACGACGGTACCATGGACTAAAACCCTAGTACCACAAAACCTAACGGACCTCTATCATAAAAGAATGGGGTTATCTACATATAACGTTATGACAATTTTGCCTGTAAACTCAAGGGAGGTAAACTAAAAAAACTCCAAAATGAGTACATAAACTAGAGATTCCGAAATGGGTGAATAAACTACAAACTCCAAAATGAGTACATAAACTAGAGACTCCGAAATGAGTGAATAAACTAAAAACTCTGAAATGAGTACATAAACTAGAGACTCCGAAATGAGTGAATAAACTACAAACTCCGAAATGAGTACGTAAACTAAAAAACTCCGAAATGAGTACATAAACTACTTTGCGCCAGATCAAGACATCAAGAAACAGAAAAGATGCAATTCATTGAGATCTGAATCAACGATAGATGATGACGCCTATGTCCGCTTGCTATCTTTTCAGATCGAAATTCTAAAAAGTTGTGTACGATATGCCATCCCAAAATCAGCCATATGCTAAGCATTACTTTACAATATTCACTCACACATATACCTCCGTGATCAAGGTAGTGGGGGAGCATTTGTTTACACCCGTTTGAGTGCTTACTTACAAATACATGCATACTTGGATGGAAATGCATCGAAAGCATGCCGATTTATATGCGCACATGCAGGTTGCACGTATGTTTGAACAATACAATCAGTGGAAGAGCGTATGTTAGATATGAAGCACTCGGTAGTCAACGATAAAAGGAAAGCATTTAAATAAACATTTTATTCTACAGGAAATAGATCACCAAACACGAGATCAAAAGTACAAGGATTTACAAAACTATGAATAAAGTTTTCTAAAGCCCTCTCAGCCTTCTCCACCATATCGAAGCGGCAATCTTCGCGAGGAGTTGCTCCCCATCGGTTAGTGCCGTACCCATCGGCAAAGGCAGAAATGATGGCCCGCTGAACCCATATCTGGCTTAGCAACTGAACAGAGCGATCCTTCAGAGGCTGTGTAATCAAATGCCTCATGAAATCACTCAATCTTGTCCTCCACCGTGTCGAGCATCGCCGGAGTCATCTCTGCTGGATGAGGGGGAATATCATCGAGCACGAACAAGAAGATCATCCGAAGCTAAATGGAGCCGATGAGGAGAAGAGATCCTCTACGAGTCAAAAGCTCGTGCATCACCATGTCACATTGGTCATCCGTGAAAACGGGATTCACCAAGCGTGCAGCAAAACGAGGAACAATTACTTTGATAAGCGCATCCCATGGTTGCCGACGAGCATGTAGACGGTTGCAAGCCATGACTCTTGATCTATTATAATGGTTCTTTCCTTGTGAAGAAGAAGAAGAAGAAGAACATTGCTTCAGAATATAAAACGAAGCATTTAAGTCTAGACACAGAAAATGTTGTGCATGGTGGAACTATTTCCAAGCTCTGACAAAAAGAAGGTATTGGAAAAGAAAAAGTTGACTCATGAAAAGCAGAGAAAGAAGGTGAAACGATGCCCTCGTATACTATAGCAACGCCTCACGTGCATGACACGTGAGCTCCGGTGCTAGTTTTTTTATATAACAACACCTCACGTGAAGCACAAGTGAGCGTTAACGTAAAAAAAAGGGGGCTTTGCCATTCATATTTCAAAGAAATTTATACATTGGTAATGAGGATGATAACAAAAAAAAGAAAGAAATAAATAAACATCATCAAAATGTCTACAATGGCAAGACACTGAACTCCGGACATGGATTCTCAAACTCAAAAGCAAGTTTGAGAAATGCACGTTCAGCCTCATCAATCATCTTCTTATGCATCTTCTCTCAAATGCAAACGTCGGGATCGCCACTGATGTCCTCCAACCTCTGGTATGCTGATACTATCGCTTTGTGTTGAAAAACATGGTGCAAGATGGAGACAAGATTATCTCATCGTTTCTTCGAGATCAACCCTATTAGATACACAGAATGCATCTTGTCTTCAGCATCATCGAGCGCTTGGAGCGGCATAATCTCAAGGCGCCCAGGTATAGATTCCCAGATTGACCCAACGACGATCTTCAAAAGAACATAACGGCGGGGGAGCAATCGACCGTTGTAATCGTCGAAACGAAGCATCACTTCATCGCATTGAACATCAGTGTATTCCTGGCCTTAAAAGCGACCTTGTATGCTGATTTCTTCATAGGAGACGATCTCCTCAATGTTTTATAGATGACCAGCCATGGTACCAAAAAAGAAACCCAGTAGAAAGTTAGCAATAAAACCAAAATGCTAGCCCCACAAAATCAAGATCATAGCTCATCAATGATGACACATGCGCCCATTGTGAGAATCCAAAAGGATTCTAATTAAATGAATAGTGCTCATTAAACAGTGGAGTTAAAACTCCCAATATTCCCCTAAAAGCGGGCTCTTTAAAACAAACAACAGATTCAAATCTGTAAAAAAAAAGGGATTAAAACCCCAAAAATTCTGGAAAAAAGGGGAAAACATACAAAAACAGTCAAGGGAATAAAATTCCCAAAGTTTTTAACATCCAAATCAGAGCCAAGCTCAGCAAAAAAATGGAATTAAACTCCCAAAACAGTAAGATTAAATCCCAGAACAATCCCCATGCTAAAAAATTCATAGGTTAATTGATGGAATCAAATTCAGAAAAAATTTCAAGATTGACAGTAAGGTAAAACCCTAAGAAGGAGAATAAAAAATTCTCAAGTCTTGGATGAGGATATCAAGATCCACGATCTATTAAAAAAAGTTTGTTTTTTAGATCTGCAAGAGATTGGTTCAAAAAAAAACGAAGAAGACCTAAGCTCTGTCAAATCTGAGGATGGATTCAAAATCCGAAACTAAGAAAGTATATATGCTCAAAAGGAGTTAAGAGCTAAGCTCTGTTCATAATCCTTACCAAGAAATTTTGCAGAGTATACTCAGTTCAAAAGAGTTCTTGAGGACAGAGATCTAAGTTCTGAAACGAGAATTAAATTCTCAAAAGAAGAGTAAGGCTCAAGGGAGAAGATGATGAGACAACATTCATCTCAAGGGCCAAAGGCCCCATTTATAAGACGTGGGGGGAACGGTTAAACTTCCTAGATGATCCAACGGTGGTAAAAGTGACACTGTTGCACTTTCGTGTAAGCCACGTGAGAACAACGGTGGGGGGCATTTGTCTCCTAATAATTAACATAATAATAAGAGCTAAGCTCTGTTAAAATTCCAATGAGCCTCATATGCTCCCCATAAGAGCGTCAGCGCTGGTGCCAGTCTTATATGATTGAATCCTATAGTGGTGCCGCACGTGAAATTCACGTGAGCGCTAATACGCAAGGCACATGAGCGTCTGTCATATATAATAATTAAATTCTTAAGTAGCTCTTACGTGCACAACACGTGAGCGCCGGCGTCCAAACTAAAGTAGGTAGAAATAAATTCCATATGAGAATTACTTCCCAAAAAATTAGGATATTCTGTATTAAACAGAGTCGTTGGATCAAAGATCTAATGGTGATGATAAATCATCAAATGATAGAATTAAATTCTATTAAAAGAAAATATCTCCCTAGTCTTTCTAAGTGAGAAAGATATTCTCGGTTGGATCAAAAATCCAATAACAAAATTAAACTCTATTTTGGTAATATATTTTCCCAATCTTTCTAAACAAAGAAAAATTGTTCTCTGTAAAACACAGAACCCTTGGATTAAAATTCCAATGGTGATTAAAAAATCACTGTTTGACAGAATAAAATTCTGTATATAGGAAAATATTTCCCTAATATTTTGTGAAATAGAAATCATTGGATCAAAGATCCAACGATGGATAAAATTCCCTGAATAAATTTTGAGACCAATTAAATTAATTGGTATCTCTCAAATGAGAGATTTTCTCTAACTAATTAACAATTTGCCCCCACTATATAAAGGACCCGAGACTTCAAATCTTAAAAAAGAAGAGAGAGAGAGAGAGAGAAAAGGGATACCGCATATATAAGATTGACCCCATAAGTTTCTCCATAAAAAGAAAACAGAGAATTTAATTCTCAAAAAAATAAGAAGATCCCCCTCCTTTAAAACTCTAGGTAAAGAAAAATGCAGAGATCAAAACATCTTCTTTACCAATTATACCATACCTAAGTATTTAACCCTTCTCAAAGAACTCAGTTCTTTCTCTGGATCTGAGATCCACAAGACAAGTCTCCCACAAGTTGAGAATTTAATTCTCATCGGGAAGATCTTGTTCTTGAGAATCAAACATTCAGGAGAGGACATGGAAAAGATAGAGTCTATAATACTCCAGAAACTTAGTTCCTTCAAATCAAGAACTTAGTTCTTAAATAAACTCGATCTCAGATCCTCAAAATAAAGATCGTGGTGATCATTAATGGTAAAAATGCCATTAACAGAGATTCAATCTCTAAAAAGAAAAAGAACTCAGCGCCTCACGTGAAAAATACATAAGCACACAAAAGATCCCTGATTGATCTGTTTTATGTGTGTAGTAACCGCAATCGATAACGGTGTCGCGTGTAGCTAGACCGAGATGGGTACGGGTCATCCTCAGGGATATGTGGAATCTTTCAATTTTATTTTAGAAGTGTTGAAAAAGAGGAAGAATAGAGGAATAAAGAATAGTGGAGAATAGTTTCTAGATCTACATTAAAATACGGATGTTGAATACAGATCTAGTTTGAATACGGATATAGATTTTAGAAGAAGAATGCTTGTAGGGTTCATTCGGATTTAGTAGTCATGGATGATTAATAAAGATTACTCCTTTTATCTATTGATAGATTTAATACTAGATAGATAGTGATGAATGGGGATTAAGGTTCTTGGAAGAAACTACGGTTCCCCATTATTGACCATTGTCCTTTCATTGATCTCTATTCATGTCTAGCCCTTAACAAAACAATGGTTAATCTGATCTCAAATCGCGGTCGAGACTAGCAATAAATTGGTAGCGCGCCCGATAAGGATGTTAACATTTATTTTGCTAAAATTTATAAACTTCATAAAACTTAAAATAAGTTAAAATATTTTCTCATCCATTGTTCTACTCTAATCCGACGAACCCTATCAAGCGGAGAATTACTCGCGTATGATGGAGATAGAAGAAAGGATAGAGATGAAATTCATAATGTAACTAAATAACTAAACTAATTAAACTAAAGATCTACCTTTATTAATGAACTTCACAAGTACAAACTTCATGTTTAGATTATAAGAGGAAGAAGAAGTTGCTCTCGATCTCTGCCTTGTCAAATATAGATGTTCCGTTGAATCTCACATCGCTTTATCACGTCGAATCTTGGACCTGTCTTCGATCACTTGTTCTTTGACGGTGATTAGCTTGTGTAAAAGATTGATGATTTCTAAGTTTAGTTCGCGGTCCTTTATATAGCCCCAAAATCAGAAACCAAAGATCCCCAGAATTAGGGTTAGTTGTAGCAAATCCAACCTGAAAATCCTAACTTCCGATTCAGTGAATCGGCCGCGGATCCGCCGCATATTGCATGGTTTGGCCACGGATCCGCGGTTTGTTGGTGAGATCTTGGGTGAAAATGTTGGATATATGTATGCCCTAGATGCCATTATGAGATAGTGTATGTACTGATGTGTATATAAATATATATATATTCAGAGGACAGTCTTGCTCGATATGATAGTATGCTATCTGGTTTTACTTTATCATATGTTCACTTGATCATGTTTATATTCATTTGGTGCATGTTGATAAAGCCCTGAGGATATTGGCTTGACTACCGGCATTATGATGCGGATCATACTAGTGGGACATCTGTAGTTTATAAGCATATCCTTGAAATGTTCCTAGTCGTAGGTATATCAAGACAGGGCATCGATATTCCAGTTTAGACTAGCGTATACCATTCTTGTTCCATATGATGGGCGATGGATGATCCCATATCCGTCTGGTGTGTTGACACCGAAGATAGTATACGGGTGCTCAGTGAGACTGGGTACACTGAACGGACTCACCGAGAACTCCTATTTGGTATTATATCATACGTCGGATAGCAGTTCTCAGGTGACACTAGTACAGGTTAGTCTGTAGACCCGAGATCGTCATAGAGTCTTGTGTGTCCTCCCACTGTACTTTGATCTCCACCCTACTGCGGCTCTACTGAGTCGTACAAACAGGTGGATTTTGGGTATAGTCTCGAGGCATATGGAGGCAGTGAGCGATAGGAGGGGTTTCGTCTCTCCCGGTATTGGGGGTTGATGCTATGCTGTGCACGATTGGCTATAACGGGAAGTCCCTGGCCAGGGCTGCTGAGATATTACTGATAAGTGTTATCAGTAAGTTTCTCGATCTGTTATAGACCATATACCGGCATGACTTATTGAGTTATTGGGGTCGATGATTCCATCCCTAGACTCGATATGCAGCATATCTGACGAAGAGACCGGACTGTATGGTTAGTGTTGCCGGATGGATTGACACGAGTTTTGAAAGGTTCGCTTGTTCTTATTCTGATCGCTCAATACTCGGGTGGCCGTTACGTTTAGCTGACCGCTTGCGGCTTGTAGGTGTTTGATATGATCATCATTTACTGCTTGCGTATTGACGAGTCTTAGAGTCCCACATAGAAGTTTCTCGGCTCTGGCGAAACGAAGTGGTGCACATATGAGATATGTGCGGAGCCTCGATTAAATACTAGTATGAGATACTGTATTTTAATCGGGCATTTAATATTAGTCGGGTCGTATAAGATATGACCAATTTATTAAATCAAGTGTTGATTTAATATTGGCTTTTATATTATTTATTTAAATCCTTTTCTTCTTTTGGATACATGCATGTATATGTACATGATGATGTGCATACATAAATACATACATGAAAAGTATCATGGTTGATGATACAAAGAGGATGGCAATATAAGAATCATATTGTAGATAAAATAATATATGGATATTTTCAATAAAGATTAAAGGCAAAAGAAAAGATTAATGAGTCATTTCTTCTACACTTTTCTACACATTTCCATGGTTGAATTTAACTCAACCATGGTTTCTTTTCCTTTTTCCTTTAACCTAAAATTGAAATATCTAGATATTATATTTAACTATAGTTATGGTTATGATAAGATCTCTCTCTCTCTCTCTCATTTTCTTTTTATCATTATCATTTTCACTCCAAAAGAAAAAAGAGAGAGCCATCTTCTTCCTCAAAACCCTAGCTCTCTTTTAAATGTTAAAATAGAGTTAGAAAAAGAAAAGAAAAGGTATTAAATAAGAATAGCAACCACTTCATCATCCTACACAACCTTAGCCATCTTGTGTAGGGTGTTGTGCTTCAAGTTCTTCAAAGATCGAAGGAAGCATCAAGCTTAGGGCAAAGTGCTTCGGGTGGATCGTCATGGACGAGGAGTTGATCAAGCGAACCCTTTCAAATCCAAGGAGTCTTCCAAAGAGGTCTACAAAGGTTGTAGTCTCATCATTTTGTATAACTTAAGTCTTCTTTGTTGATACTATTAACTGTTACTTCATATATTCTAGTTCGATTCATGTATAGTTTGCTTAGCACCTCAAAATTTTATTCTTATAGCATGTGTGATGCTTTTAAACCCTAATAGAGGTGTTAAGAAAAATAGTGAAAGTTACATACAAAGATAAGAAGTATAAAAGAAAGAACTTGAAAATAAGAGTTTCCAACTACACCAGCTTTTCGGTTGTCATGAGCCCTATCTTAATGGTCGTGAAAAGATATTAGAAATCACATCATCTCTCAATAAAACACCGTCTTTAGTTTTCCTCCCTATCTTCTTCCAAACATTGATCATATACCCCTACGTGCGTGTAAAAGACATCCCTACACTTAGAGAATTCAATTCAAGCTATCATACTCTTGTCCATTTTCCTTAGTACTTTTTAGTTGGTGAATATTTTAGATAAAATTACTCACACATCCTTCATGTGACCGTTAATAATTCTTGAGGTACTAACCGACCGATTACAAAATGTGTTTGCATTATTAAGGCGTAATTCCTCGTCTTGCAACACCTAAGACTTAGCAGTGGCTCCCAAACCAGTTGGTCTAAGACACTAGGTGATAAAGCACCCTCTCTATATTTTTTTTATGTTGCCTTGGTAATTACAAAACCAGTGTTCTCTTCATACCAAGACTTTTAGACAAAAGCATTTCAAGGTATCCTCTACTATCCCAACTTTCAAGATGTGTGTAAGTGCGTATAGTAGGGTATCAACGTTTAAATGTTTGACCTTAAGAATAGGGACTATTTTCAGACTTATTTTTATCCTCAGATTAGCAATTTCCTTCATCTTACTAACCCTTAGAACAACGGCTAATAACTACTTATTACTAATTTAATTTAAGAAAATATCTAATTTTCTTGCTTTTCTTAAACTATTTCTATCTTTCATATGTAAATTTTCACTTTCAAACTTTTATTATCAAAATTTTTTTGTGCTTATATATAGTATAATGCAAAGTAACGCGTGAATAAGCACAAACCTCCCCCAAACCTGTTTACAGCAGTGTCCTCACTGATGTCATCTGTTAAGCTTAAAAAACTATAGACTTGGAACGAAAAGTTAGTAACGGGGACATGAAATAGTGAAACTAAAATTCTCTCCCAAACTTATTTTTTTGGCTTACAAATTTATAAAAAATTTCTTTCAAGAGCGAAAATATCCCCCCCCCTAAACTTGAGTAAAATAGTATTAAGTATTTAAAATTATTGGGGGGTTAAAGTTATTTGTCAAAGTAAAGTCTTACAAAGACCAAAAAGCAACACCAACCATTCAAATATTTTATCGATGTAACGCACTGGTTGGTAGAAGAACATGTCACCTATCGACGTGAAGAAATGGGGAGGGGATAAGGGGTGGAATAGAACGTGTTTACGTCTCGGTTTATAGAGACGAAACAGTGATGGTGGACTACTCGCATTCTTGTTATTGATACGAAGAAGGGGTGGTGGTTCAAATTTTTTGTGTTGAGCTTGATTCATCACAACACCCATGTTTTCTAAGAAAGCGAGTTCTTCAGCGAAAATTTCTTCAAAGCTTTCATCGATATCCTGAATAATAATCTCATCGGAAAGAACGGGATGATACTCGGACTCCATAAAAGGTTCATATTCAGTGTTAGATATTGACCCGGACAGCTCGATAGAAGTGTCCGTATGTATATAAAATATAGCAGGGTCAAATAACAACGTACTAGCGGAGTCAAGATCAAAATCGTGAAGCTGTTCAAATTCGCTGTTGTCGAAATTTATCGCTTCGACAGATAATACTTAAGCATAGGGTTCGGAGGGTTCACTTCCCAACTTGTAAATGTTAAGCTCAATTGACATCTTCCTGAAGGATAGGGTCATAAAACCATTTCGACAATTGATTATTGCGTTGGAAGTCGCAAGAAAAGGTCGACCTAAAATCACCAGAATTTGGTTTTGTAGGTTCGCTACAGGCTGTGTATCTATAACGATAAAGTTCACAGGGAATATAAATTCCCCGACTTTGATTAACACATCCTTTAGCTCACCCCTATGTTGGGTGATAGATCGATCAGCCATCTGAAGAGTGCAATGCGCCGGTTTTAACTCTCCGATCCCTAATTGCTCATACACAGAATACGGAAGCAAGTTAACACTAGCGCCTAAGTCGAGTAGAGCACGATTGATATCTTTACACCCAATAGAAATAGATATGGTAGGACTTCAGGGGTCTTTTCGTTTCTTGGGTAGTTGTTGAGTAAAAGCAGTTCTTATATTACTCGCTAAGAAAACTTTTTTAGGCACTTGAGTTTTTCTCTTTCTAGTGCACAAGTCCTTTAGAATTTTTGCATAAGACGGAACTTGTTGAATAGCATCTAAGAGAGGAATGTTTATATTAACTTGCTTAAAATTTTCCACAATCTTCTCCATTTGCGGACTTGGTCTGTTGCCCCTTAACCTGTTTGGATAAGGTGCTTTATCAATAAGGGTTGGGTCCAACATTGGAGAGAATTGTGGGGATGGAATGGATCCCAGAATTGGAGTTGGGATTGTTTTAGGTTGACTCGAGGAAGTGGGCTGAGTGTTCGAGCCTTGGGGAAAAAGGAGAATAGGCTCGAAAGAAGGCGGTGGACTAGACGAAATAGGAGAAGAAGTAAAAGCCGGGGTATCATCAACGTCATCAATGTGTTCACACACTTGGTTATCCAGCACTCTTCCTGATCTCAACGTGGTAACGGCACTCACATTATAACTTTGTGAGTGGCCAGAATTAGGTATAGGTTGAGATGAAAGTTTCCCTTTTTCTCTCGCACTCATCGCAGCATTTATTTGTGCAAGTTGTGCCTCTATCGATTTTATACTTTCACTATGGGAGGTGGTGGTCTGTGTTAATGATTGGATAGAAGACTTTATTTCATCTGTCAATTGCATGGAATGTTTAATAAACATATCCATGCTTCTTTCGAGTGCAGATGAGTTTTCGTTACCGGGCGTTTGGAAAGAATTATTCTAAGGTGTAGAATTGTTGGCCGGATTTTGAAAAGGTTGCGAATGAAAGGGGTGCTGACTCTGTGGGTGGGGTTGCTGTTGCTGTGGAGGAGGTCTTTGATAATTGCTTTGGAACTGGTTTGGTTTTGGTTCCAAGCAAAATTAGGATGATTCCTCCATCCCTGATTATATGTGGAAGAATAAGGATCGTTTCGAGGTCGTTGCTGAAAAGTAGCATTAATTTGTTCTTGACCTTAAAATGGTAGATTCAAAGGGCATTCTTCCATTAGATGTGATGGGTTGGAACAGCAACCACACACGGTTTTGGGGAGCGTAAATTGGTTAGGGGGGCTGAAGAGACTTTGTTTTCTATAGCATCGAGTTTCTTTTGTATCGCGGCCATTTCGTCTTTCACGGCGATAGAAATATTGAGCTGATGGATACCTCCCATAGACGATGCATGTCTAACGCTTTCCCAATGTAAGGTTTGTTCAGCGAGATTTTCCAGAAATTGCCAAGTTTCACCATTATCTTTAGACAGGAAATGACATTGACACATGGTTTCAAGCATCTGTTTTGTTTTTAGATCAACACCCTCATATATAATGTAACAAAGGTCCCATCTATTGATTCCGTGATGAAGGCATTGTAAAAGAAGATCCTTAAACCATTCAAAACATTTCCAAAATGGTTCATTTGGAAGTTTGGTAAACTGGTTAATCTCGCTTCGAACGCGGGCGGTCTTATGATTGGGATAAAATTTCTTATGGAATACTACAACGAATTCATCCCATTTGGCAATAGAATGTGAGACAGTGTTATAAAGCCATTTTTCTGCTAGATCGCACAAAGTAAAAGGGAGAAGACGTAAGCGCATAGCATCCATAGACAGTTGTGACATACCCATCATTGCGCATACGTTTTCAAATTTGTTTATAAAAACGTATGCGTCTTTGGATTCAAGCCCGTGAAATTTGGGCAACAGTTTGATGAAGTGGGGTTTAATTTCAAAATTATCCCCATTAGCTGGTGGAATAGATACACAGGTAGGAAGGGGTCCGCGCATAGGGTAACATCTTTGTTGGAGAGAGAAGCGCGGTGGATTCTGCGCACCGACGGGTGGTGGCAGGATTGTGGTGGTAAAATCTGATGGAGAACCGTCCATCTCGGTCGATGTGGTGGGTGGAAGTGAAAAAGGAGATGAAGAAGCACCGACTTCGGAGTCGATAGCAGAAACGCGGACAAGACGGGCACTAGAATCCCGTGTCTAGCCGAACATGCACTAAGCGGATTTAACGCACGTGGCAGCCTGTGAGAACATAAAAATTGGTTTGTTTTGAAAAGTGTCGGACGTGAGACAAACCACAAAAAAATGCACACACAACCCAAGAACTAAGGTTATCTAGGTCAAGTCTCTAGACCGCTCCTAGACTTCCAAAGGACAAGCCGCAGGATCAATCCTTTACCACATCTTTATCGCCCTTGTGGCCAGGTAAGTGCCAGGTAAGTGGAAGGTATCCGCTATATGAATCACCGAAAATAGCGGGCCTAATTAAGTAACCACTTGCCTTGGACACACTTGCCTAGACATCACAAAAGTAATGCGGATAAGCGATAGATTACCCACGACCTTCCTCTGTCCTTATTGAGCGCGACGGTTTTTAGAGTCTTGGTCTAGATATTTTTTAATTAATGTAGGGTGATACAAATGCTCATTTTGTGATTTGTGGGGCTTAGAAAGGGTGATCAAATCCCCACCTAATCTGAATTTTGTCTTTGCCCCTTAATGTCCGTATTAAAATATGCAAAAACAAACCGCAAAACAAAACTCGCAAAAATATTTTTGAGCGGAGATATTTTGCAAAGAATCTTGCAGAAAATATATTATTGGATTTTTCAGAGGAGAGAGAAAGATGTAGGAAAGTTAACAGAAAAGTTTGAGGGCCTAACTCCCTAAGACCGCCGCGGTTCCGCCGTGCTTTAGACGGTTCATTGTTTAATTTTTTTTCACTATGGATTCCTTTGCCCTCTGGGTCTTGATAAATGTCTCTGAATCTTTATCTCCTCGCTAAAGTGACTCCGGATTCCCTCACAAAAATCGCATACTAATCGTTAAATATGCAAGATGCGGTTTCGTTTTATTTTTTTGATATAGATCGAATAAGAATTCAACACAAATAGTAAGAATAAAAAAATTACGCACGTATCCCCAGCAACGGTGCCATTTGATTGATCTGTTTTATGTGTGTAGTAACCGCAATCAATAACGGTGTCGCGTGTAGCTAGATCGAGATGAGTACGGGTCGTCCTCAGGGATATGTCGAATCTTTCAATTTTAGTTTAGACGTGTTGAAAAAGAGGAAGAATAGAGAAATAAAGAATAGTGGAGAATAGTTTCTAGATCTACGTTAAAATACGGATGTAGAATACAGATCTAGTTTGAATACGGATATAGATTTTATAAGAAGAATGCTTGTAGGGTTCGTTCGGATTTAGTAGTCATGGATGACTAATAAAGATTACTCCTTTTATCTATTGATAAATTTAATACTAGATAGATAGTGATGAATGGTGATTAGGGTTCTTGAAAGAAACTAGGGTTTCCCCACTGTTGACCCTTGTCCTTTCATTGATCTCTATTCATGTCTAGCCCTTAACAAAACAATTGTTAATCTAATCTCAAATCGCGGTCGAGACTAGCAATAAATTGGTAGCGCGCCCGATAAGGATGTTAACATTTATTTTGCTAAAGTTTATAAACTTAATAAGACTTAAAAGAAGTTAAAATATTTTCTCATCTATTATTCTACCATAATATGACGAACCCTATCAAGCGGAGAATTACCCGCGCATGATGGGGATAGAAGAACGGATAGAGATGAAATTCATAATGTAACCAAATAATTAAACTAATTAAACTAAAGATCTACCTTTATTAATCAACTTCACAAGTACAAACTTCAAGTTTAGATTACAAGAGGAAGAAGAAGTTGCTCTCGATCTCTGCTTTATCGGATGTGGATGTTCTATCGAATCTCACGTCGCTTTATCACATCGAATCTTGCACCTGTCTTGGATCACTTGTTCTTTGACGGTGATTAGCTTGTGTAAAAGATTAATGATTTATAAGTTTAGCCCTCGGTCCTTTGTATAGCCCTAAAACCAGAAACCAAAGATTCCCAGAATTAGGGTTAGTTGTAGCAAATCCAACCTGAAAATCCTAACTCCTGATTCAGTGAATCGGTCGCGGATCCGCCGCATATTGTATGGTTTGGCCGTGGATCCGCGGTTTGTTGGTGAGATCTTGGGTGCAAATTTCTGGGGCTTTATTCTTGTGACACATGGAGATTTAGTTGATGTCTGAAATTTGAAAATATTTCCCGAGTCTCTGCCAGTATTGATTCTTCAAATTTTTTTAATATTTCGGCAGATTTATTATTTCCGACATCTCAACATCTCGATCTTCGGAGCTGAGCTAAAGCTTGCACCATGTCTCAAAGAATAATGTTAGTAATATTTGGTATTTTTGAGATATTATCCTAACCAATTTGATATGATATTATATTTTAAGAATATTGATAAAGGATATTTGATATGATATGCATATTTAAATTATCAAAATATCATATAAATATTATATGCATATATTTTCTTTCATAATATTAATTATAATATATAAACATATGAAAATAGTATTTTTACAGATAAACTCTAAACTCTCATATGTGTCATATTTATAATAAACACCTTTAGATATTTAAGAAAAGTAAGGAAAATGTTATATCAAAAGTGCGATATTTTCGACTGAACAATCCCTCCCAAACAAAGGACCTAGTGCCTTACGTGCTTCCCATGTAGGCACCCAAAGCAGAAGGCCAGCGCCTCACGTGAAATACACGTGAGCGCTGAGTAAAAGTGCTTAGCACTTCATATACAGCCAAAACAGCTGAGTGCTTAGCACTGATTGGGCAGCGTCCAGCGCCTCACGTGAAATACAAGTGGACGCCCAACCAAATATATAAGACAGGGCCTCACATGCTCCTCATGTGGACGCCATACAAAAGTTCTTAACACTATTCATGTACAGCCAAAACGGCTAAGTACTTTGCACTTATTTGGCAGCGCTCATGACTGAATACTTCACATGATACACATGTGAGCGCCAAAGCTCCAAACAAGTGCTTAGCACCGCTGCATAAAAGGAAAAAGGGGCTGAGCAAACAGAACCCAAATAAGTGCTTAGCACTTTTGAATATAAAAAAAAAAAGAAAGAAGAAAAGACTGAGCACACTAATCCCAAATTGGCTAAAAGTCTCTCTGATGTTTCTTGCAGATGATCCCAAATGCTCTGTTGTTGGATCTGAAATAAAAAAAATAATCCTTAAAATATTGCTAAGTTGATATTAGTCTCAAATAAGACTAATATATTCTTAGTTAAAATAAATTGAGCCCAAATGCTCATATGTTTAAGTTGATCTTTATCTCAAACTAGATTAACGGTCCTTAAACAAAAAAAAATATTTTTGAACTAAAGGAATATATAACCTGAGTTCAAAACCCAAATCTAAAATATACGGATTTGGACTAATCCGCGCCCTACGGACGACGACATAAATTATCCTCCATATACAATCCAAGGGCAACTAAAATAAACAAAAATACATACGACACGAAGTGAACTGCTGGAGAAGGAGAAAGTGGTTATCGCAACGCGGTAACGTAATTAACTACAGGGGCTTGTGCCTGCAGGGAAGAGCGTCCCCATAATCAAAAACCCATCACAATTGAGGGGGAATCTAATGAAGTCTGTTACAACGGTCGTATCTATCCAAACCTCCAATATACGGTGCCATAAATCAACTTAGTATCTTAGGAGAGGTGGGTAGATATGTCCAAATAGTATCTGCCCCCAAATTCAGGCTAGACGTCCCAACGTCTCAGTCCGGTCTTTCGGCGGTAAACACCTGAGATTTACGATGTCATCATCGTTGCGCCAGTCTCCGCTTGCTAGATTTAGACATCTAGGGTGAGTTTTTATTCACAAAAAGGAACCCTAAGAACTAAGAAGATAAAAAGGTATGTACAAAAATTTAACTAATTACAGCAGTTAAAAGTTAGGTAATTGTGTTAGTCCGGAAATTAGTACCAGCCATTCAAATATTTTGTCAATATAAGACCAGGGCTGGTAAAAGAAAAGGTATATGAAAAAGAAAAAGAAAATATTAATGGTATGGTTAGATGTTAGTGTCGGGTATGGGTGTGTGAAATTAGGGATTAAAAAACGTTGATGATGAAGATGAAATTTTGAAAGAGTCAAAAAATTGTTGCCCGGATGAATTTTACTTTCAAGAAGTAGGTGTTGAGTTTCGAGGTCAGTTTCGTTTAAAAACTGGAGTTCATCCTCAAAAAGTTCATCAAAAAATAGATCCCTAGGAAGCTCCCAAAGTGATTGTGACTCAAACTCACCAAGAATATCAAGCTCATCCGTATACATCTCCTCAAAACTCGGCACGAAAGAATGTTTGTCAAAGTTATCTTCCTCCCTATACTTCTCCACAATATAGCACACATCTCCCAATTCAAGTTCTCCCTCAACATACTGACATATAGGTAGGTTGATGTCATCCAAAAATGTAGGTCCTACTCTAAAATTTCGTTATAGACTATATCAATCAGTGATACTAAAGTCGTGAGTTCTTGATTGTGAATTTCGTTGAACACAATATAGAAACCATACCCGTCAAATTCACAAGTTTCCTCCTCTAAAATTTTATCTCTATAATCAGTCGGTGCAAGAGTCTCCTTCAAGTAGTTTATCAGTTAAATCATCCTCAAGATCACAAATGATAGGAAGTCTATTTGGTACCTGAAGGCTGGTGTTGGACTGACTCGGTGGGTTTTCTCGCTTGTCCTTATAACATTTAGTCAAATCAATTATATCATCACCATCTATGAAATCATCAAAATTTGTTTGATCATTTATCTCACTCAGTTGACCTCCTAGATGACAGATATTGGTATTATTGGTTTCAAATTGACTGTGTTCATCCTTAGAATCCGTACAGCTAAATGTTTTACTTGTTCGTCGATTCTAGACAATGATTGAGATTGAGCGTGAAACAATTGATCAGATTGATTTATGAACATGGCTAGCGTCGAAACTGTTTGATTATCGACTGCAATCACAACTTCTATATCTTTCTCTAAAGCGGTCAACCGAGCATCCATCTCACTATCATACCCTATTGATGTGTCAATTATTTCAGGAAGGGGGGTTATGATGGTAGCGACTCTAAAGAAGTCATCTTGTAGACCTCTTTCTCTAAGTTTTCAATTAATTGCTCAATATTTGAAGGGGGATTAGGTTCAAGAGTGTTAGAGGGTGTTGAAGGGGGATTATACATTGGTAATGAAGATGATAACAAAAAAAAGAAATAAATAAATAAACATCATCAAAATTTCTACAATGGCAAGACACTGAACTCCGGACATGGATTTTCAAACTCAAAAGAAAATTTGAGAAATGCACGTTCAGCCTCATCAATCATCTTTTTGTGCATCTTCTCTTGGATGCAAACGTCGAGGTCACCACTGATGTCCTCCAACCTCTGGTATGCTGATACTATCGCCTTGTGTTGAAAAACACGGTGCAAGATGGAGACAAGATTATCTCATCGTTTCTTCGAGATCAATCCCATTAGATACACAGAATGCATCTTGTCTTCAGCATCATCGAGCGCTTGGAGCGGCATAATCTCAAGGCGCCCAGGTATAGCTTCCCAGATTGACCCAACGACGATCTTCAAAAGAACATAACGGCGGGGGAGCAATCGACCGTTGTAATCGTCGAAGCGACGCATCACTTCATCGCATTGAACATCAGTGTATTCCTGGCCTTAAAAGCGACCTTGTATGCGGATTTCTTCATAGGAGACAATCTCCTTAATGTTTTATAGATGACCAGCCATGGTACCTAAAAAGAAACCCAGTAGAAAGTTAGCAATAAAACCAAAATGCTAGCCCCACAAAATCAAGATCATAGCTCATCAATGATGACACATGCGCCCATTGTGAGAATCCAAAAGGATTCTAATTAAATGAATAGTGCTCATTAAACAGTGGAGTTAAAACTCCCAATATTCCCCTAAAAGCGGGCTCTTTAAAACAAACAACAGATTCAAATCTGTAAAAAAAAAGGGATTAAAACCCCAAAAATTTTGGAAAAAAGGGGAAAACATACAAGAACAGTAAAGGGAATAAAATTCCCAAAGTTTTTAACATCCAAATCAGAGCCAAGCTCAGCAAAAAAAATGGAATTAAACTCCCAAAATAGTAAGATTAAATCCAAGAACAATCCCCATGCTAAAAAATCATAGGTTAATTGATGGAATCAAATTCAGAAAAAATTTCAAGATTGACAGTAAGGTAAAACCCTAAGAAGGAGAATCAAAAATTCTCAAGTCTTGGATGAGGACATCAAGATCCACGATCTATTAAAAAAAATGTTTTTTTAGATCTCCAAGAGATTGGTTCAAAAAAACGAAGAAGAGCTAAGCTCTGTCAAATTAGATGATGGATTCAAAATCCGAAACTTAGAAAGTATATATGCTCAAAAGGAGTTAAGAGCTAAGCTCTGTTCATAATCCTTACAAAGAAATTTTGCAGAGTATACTCAGTTCAAAAGAGTTCTTGAGGACAGAGATCTAAGTTCTGAAACGAGAATTAAATTCTCAAAAGAAAAGTAAGGCTCAAGGGAGAAGATGATGAGACACAGTCATCTCAAGGGCCAAAGGCCCCATTTATAAGACGCGGGGGGAACGGTTAAACTTCCTAGATGATCCAACGGTGGTAAAAATGACACTGTTGCACTCACGTGTAAGCCACGTAAGAAAAACGGTGGGGGGCATTTGTTCTCCTAATAATTAAACATAATAATAAGAGCTAAGCTCGGTTAAAATTCCAATGAGCTTCATGTGCTCCCCACGAGAGCGTCAGCGCTGGTGCCAGTCTTATAGGATTGAATCCTATAGTGGCACTGCACGTGAAATTCACGTGAGCGCCAATACGCAAGGCACAAGAGCGTCTGTCATATATAAGAATTAAATTCTTAAGTAGCTCCTATGTGCACAACACGTGAGCGCCGGCGCCCAAACTAAAGTAGGTAGAATTAAATTCCATATGAGAATTACTTCCCTAAAAATTGGGATATTCTCTATTAAACAGAGTCGTTGGATCGAAAATCTAATGGTGATGATAAATTATCAAATGATAGAATTAAATTCTATTAGGAGAAAATATCTCCCTAGTCTTTCTAAGTGAGAAAGATATTCTCGGTTGGATCAAAAATCCAATAACAAAATTAAACTCTATTTTGGGAATATATTTTCCCAATCTTTCTAAACAAAGAAAAATTGTTCTCTGTAAAACAGAGAACCCTTGGATTAAAAATCCAATGGTGATTAAAAAATCACCGTTTGATGGAATAAAATTCTGTATATGGGAAAATATTTCCCTAATATTTTATGAAATAGAAATAATTGGATCAAAGATCCAACGGTAGATAAAATTCCCTGAATAAATTTTGAGACCAATTAAATTAATTGGTATCTCTCAAATGAGAGATTTTCTCAAACTAATTAACAATTTGCCTCCACTATATAAAGAACCCGAGACTTCAGGTCTCAAAAAAGAAGAGAGAGAGAGAGAGAGAAGGGACACCGCATATAGAGAATTGACCCCATAAGTTTCTCAACAAAAAGAAAACAGAGAATTTAATTCTCAAAAAAAGAAGAAGATCTCCCTCCTTTAAAACTCTAGGTAAAGAAAAAAGCAGAGATCAAAACATCTTCTTTACCAATCATACCATACCTAAGGGTTTAACCCTTCTCAAAGAACTTAGTTCTTTCTCTGGATTTGAGATCCACAAGACAAGTCTCCCACAAGTTCAGAATTTAATTCTCATCGGGAAGATCTTGTTCTTGAGAATCAAACGTTCAGGAGAGAACATGGAAAAGACAGAGTCTATAATACTCCAGAAACTTAGTTCCTTTAAATCAAGAACTTAGTTCTTAAATAAACTCGATCTCAGATCCTCAAAATAAAGATCGTGGTGATCATTAACGGAAAAAATGCCATTAACAGATATTCAATCTCTAAAAAGAAAAAGAACTCAACGCTTCACGTGAAAAATACATAAGCATACAAAAGATCCCTGATTGATCTGTTTCATGTGTATAGTAACCGCAATCAATAACGGTGTCGCGTGTAGCTAGACCGAGATGTGTACGGGTCGTCCTCAGGGATATGTGGAATCTTTCAATTTTCCTTTAGACGTGTTGAAAAAGAGAAAAAATAAAGGAATAAAGAATAGTGGAGAATAGTTTCTAGATCTACGTTAAAATACAGATGTAGACTACCGATCTAGTTTGAATACGGATATAGATTTTAGAAGAAGAATGCTTGTAGGGTTCATTCGGATTTAGTAGTCATGGATGATTAATAAAGATTACTCCTTTTATTTATTAATAGATTTAATACTAGATAGATAGTGATGAAGGGGGATTAGGGTTCTTAGAAGAAACTAGGGTTTCCCCACTATTGACTCTTGTCCTTTCATTGATCTCTATTCATGTCTATCCCTTAACAAAACAATTGTTAATCTGATCTCAAATCGCGGCTGAGACTAACAATAAATTGGTAGCGCGCCCGATAAGGATGTTAACATTTATTTTGTTAAAATTTATAAACTTCATAAGACTTAAAAGAAGTTAAAATATTTTCTCATCCATTGTTCTACCCTAATCCGACGAACCCTATTAAGCGGAGAATTACTCGCGCATGATGGAGATAGAAGAATGGATAGAGATGAAATGCATAATGTAACTAAATAATTAAACTAATTAAACTAAAGATCTACCTTTATTAATCAACTTCACAAGTTCAAACTTCAAGTTTAGATTACAAGAGGGAGAAGAAGTTGCTCTCGATCTCTGCCTTGTCGGATGTAGATGTTCCGTCGAATCTCACGTCGCTTTATCACGTCGAATCTTGGGCCTGTCTTCGATCACTTGTTCTTTGATGGTGATTAGCTTGTGTAAAAGATTGATGATTTATAAGTATAGCCCTCGGTCCTTTATATAGCCCCAAAACCAGAAACCAAAGATCCCCAGAATTAGGGTTAGTTGTAGCAAATCCAACCTGAAAATCCTAACTCCTAATTCGGTGAATCGGCCGTGGATCCGCCACATAATGCATGGTTTGGCCGCGGATCCGCTGTTTGTTCGTGAGATCTTGGGTGAAAATTTCTACGACTTTATTCTTGTGACACATGGAGATTTAGTTGATGTCTGGAACTTGAAAATATTTCCTAAGTCTCTGCCAGTATTGATTCTTCGATTTTCTTTAATATTTCGGCAGATTTTTTATTCCGACATATCAACATCTCGATCTCCTGACCTGAGCTAAAGCTTACACCATGTCTCAAAGAATAATGTTAGTAATATTTGGTATTTTTGAGATATTATCCTAACCAATTTGATATGATATTATATTTTAAGAATATTGATTAAGAATATTTGATATGATATGCATATTTAAATTATCAAAATATCATATAAATATTAGATGCATATATTTTCCTTCATAATATTAATTATAATATATAAACATATGAAAATAGTATTTTTACAGGTAAACCCTCATATGTGTTATATTTATAATAAACACCTTTAGATATTTATGAAAACTAAGGAAAATGTTATATCAAAAGTGCGATATTTTCGACTGAACAAATACCCCTAAACTTAATTTTGATCGTCCCAAGAAAACTTATTTATTCAAGAGAGGGAGAAAGAAAAAGAAAAACATAAGTAGCACACTTACGTAGGCAACACGATTGCACTGAGCACGTGCAACAAGCCGTTAAATCTCTAGGTGTCCCTACTAGGAAGAGTGTTGTCTCCTGAGAGTTTTCAGCAGATTACACCCACAAAATCCTATAATAAAAGAAAATTAGTGAAAGTTACATACAAAGATAAGAACTATAAAAGAAAGAACTTGAAAATAAGAGTTTCCAACTATACCAGCTTTTCGGTTGTCATGAGACCTATCTTAATGGTCATGAAGATATGAGAAATCATATCATCCCTCAATAAAACACCTTCTTTAGTTTTCCTCCCTATCTTTCTTCCAAACATTGATCATGTACCCCTACGTGTGTGTAAAAGATATCCCTACACTTAGACAATTCAATTCAAGCTATCATACTCTTGTCCATCTTTCTTAGTACTTTTTAGTTGGTGAATATTTTAGATGAAATTACTCACACATCCTTCATGCGACCGTTAATATTTCGTAAGGTGCTAACCGACCAATTACAAAATGTGCTTGCATTATTAAGATGTAATTTCTCGTCTTGCAACGCCTAGGGTTTAGTAGTGGCTCCCAAACCAGTTGGTCTAAGGCACTATGTGATAAAGCACCCTCGTTATATTTTTTTTATGCTGCCTTGGTAATTACAAAACCAGTGTTCATTTTTTTTTGCACCTCTTATAATTTTTTTTCTTCATACCAAGACTTTTAGACAAGAGCATTTCAAGGTATCCTCTACTATCCCAAGTTTCAAGATGTGTGCAAGTGCGTATAGTAGGGTATCAACGTTCAAATGTTTGGCCTTAAGAATAAGGACTATTTTTCAGACTTATTTTTATCCTCAGATTAGCAATTTCCTTCATCTTACTAACCCTTCGAACAACGGCTTATAACTACTTATTACTAGTTTCGTTTAAGAAAGCATCTAACTTTCTTACTTTTCTTAAACTATTTCTATCTTTCATATGTAAATTTTCACTTTCAAACTTTCATTTTCAAATTTTTTTTGTGCTTATATATAGTATAATGCAAAGTAACGCGTGAATAAGTACAAACCTCCCCCAAACCTGTTTACAGCAGTGTCCTCACTGATGTCACCTGTTAAGCTTAAAAAAACTATAGACTTGGGAGAAAAAGTTAGTAACGGGGACATGAAATAGTGAAACTAAAATTCTCCCCCAAACTTATTTTTTTAGCTCACAAATTTATAAAAAATTTCTTTCAAGAGCCAAAATATTCCCCCCCCCCCCAAACTTGAGTAAAATAGTATTAAGTATTTAAAATTATTTTGGGGGGGAGTAAAGTTATTGGTCAAAATAAAGCCTTACAAAGACTAAAAGTCAACACTAACCATTCAAATATTTTATCGATATAACGCGCTGGTTGGTAGAAGAACATGTCACCTATCGACGTGAAGAAATGGGGTGGAGATAAGAGGTGGAATAGAACGTGTTTACGTCTCGGTTTATAGAGACGAAATAGTGATGGTGGATTGCTCACATTCTTGTTATTGATAAGAAGAAGGGGTGGTGGTTCAACTTTTTTGTATTGAGGTTGATTCATCACAACACCCATGTTTCCTAAGAATGCGAGTTCTTCAGCGAAAATTTCTTCAAAGCTTTCATCGATATCCCGAATAATAATCTCATCGGAAAGAACGGGATGATACTCGGACTCCATAAAAGGTTCATATTCAGTGTTAGATGTTGACCCGGACAGCTCGATAAAAGTGTCCGTATGTGTATAAAAAATAGCAGGGTCAAATAATAACGTACTAGCAGAGTCAAGATCAAAATCGTGAAGCTGTTCAAATTCGGTGTTGTCGAAATTTATCACTTCGACAGATAATACTTGAGCAAAGGATTCAGAGGGTTCACTTCCCAACTTGTAAATATTAAGCTCAATTGACATCTTCCCGAAGGATAGGGTCATAGAGCCGTTTCGACAATTGATTATTGCGTTGGAAGTCGCAAGAAAAGGTCGACCTAAAATCACCGGAATTTGGTTTTGTGGGTTCGCTACAGGCTGTGTATCTATAACGATAAAGTCCACAAGGAATATAAATTCCCCGACTTTGATTAACACATCCTTTAGCTCACCCCTACGTTGGGTGATAGATCAATCGGCCATCCGAAAAGTGCAGTGCGCCGGTTTTAACTCTCCAATCCCTAATTGCTCATACACAGAATACGGAAGCAAGTTAACAATAGCACCTAAATCAAGTAGAGCACGATTGATATCCTTACCCCCAATAGAAGTAGATATGGTAAGACTTCAGGGGTCTTTTCGTTTCTTGGGTAGTTGTTGAGTAAAAGCAGTGCTTACATTACTCGCTAAGAAAACTTTTTTAGGCACTTGAGTTTTTCTCTTTCTAGTGCACAAGTCCTTTAGAATTTTTGCATAAGACGGAACTTGTTGAATAGCATCTAGGAGAGGAATTTTTATGTTAACTTACTTAAAAATTTCCACAACCTTCTGCATTTGTGGACTTGGTCTGTTGCCCCTTAACCTGTTCGGATAAGGTGCTTTATCAATAAGGGTCGGGTCCAACATTAGAGAGAATTGTGGGGATGGAATGGATCCCAGAATTAGAGTTGGGATTGTTTTAGGTTGACTCGAGGAAGTGGGCTGAGTGTTCGAGCCTTGGGGAAAACGGAGAATAGGCTTTAAAAAGAATGTGGTGGACTAGACGAAATAGGAGAAGAAATAGAAGTCGGGGTATCATTAATATCATCAACGTCATCAACGTGTTCACCCACTTGGTTATCCAGCACTCTTCATAATCTCAACGTGGTAACAGCACTCACATTATAATTTTGTGAGTGGCCAAGATTAGGTATAGGTTGAGATGGAAGTTTCCCTTTTTCTCTCGCACTCATCTCAGCATTTATTTGTGCAAGTTGTGCCTCTATCGATTTTATACTTTCACTAAGGGAGGTGGTGGTCTGTGTTAATGATTGGATAGAAGACTTTATTTCATCCGTCAATTGCATAGAATGTTTAATAAATATATCCACGCTTCGTTCGAGTGCAAATGAGTTTTCGTTACCGGCCGTTTGGAAAGAATTATTATAAGGTGTAGAATTGTTGGCCGGATTTTGAAAAGGTTGCGAATGAAAGGGTTGCTAACTCTATGGGTGTGGTTGTTGTTGTTGTGGAGGAGGTCTTTGATAATTGGTTTGGAACTGGTTTGGTTTTGGTTTTGGTTTTGGTTCCAAGCAAAATTAGGAGATTCCTCCATCCCTGATTATATGTGGAAGAATAAGAATTGTTTCGAGGTCGTTTCTGAAAAGTAGCATTAATTTGTTCTTGACCTTGAAATGGTGGATTCAAAGGACATTCTTCCATTAGATGTGATGGGTTGGAACAGCAACCACACACGGTTTTGGGGAGCGTAAATTGGTTAGGGGGGCTGAAGAGACTTTGTTTTCTATAGCATCGAGTTTCTTTTGTATCGTGGCCATTTTGTCTTTCACTGCGATGGAAATATCGAGCTGATGGATACCGCCCCTAGACGATGCAGGTCTAACGCTTTCCTACTGTAGGGTTTGTTCAGTGAGATTTTCCAGAAATTGCTAAACTTCACCATTATCTTTAGACAGGAAATAACATTGACACATGGTTTCAAGCATCTGTTTTGTTGTTAGATCAACACCCTCATATATAATGCGACAAAGGTCCCATCTTTTGATTCCGTGATGAGGGCATTGTAAAAGAAGATCCTTAAACCGTTCAAAGCATTTCTAAAATGGTTCATTGGGAAGTTGGGTAAACTGGTTAATCTCGCTTCGAACGCGGGCGGTCTTATGATTGGGATAAAATTTCATAAAGAATGCTACGACGAATTCATCCCATTTGGCAATAGAATGTGAGGCAGTGTTATAAAGCCATTTTTCTGCTAGATCGCACAAAATAAAAGGGAGAAGACGTAAGCGTATAGCATCCACAGACAGTTGTGACGTACTCATCATTACGCATACGTTTTCTAATTTGTTTATAAAAATGTATGCGTCTTCGGATTCAAGCCCGTGAAATTTGGGCAACAGTTTGATGAAGTGGGATTTAATTTCAAAATTATCCCCATTGGCTGGTGGAATGGATAAACAGGTATGAAGGGGTCCGCGTGTAAGTCCATGTCACGCACCCCACGAACTTGCGGGGAGGCGGAATATATGAAAAACGATTATCAAAGCTTCATAACACGGACTTGAGCGCATGAATCGTGTCTAAACCGTTACTAGCAAACTACGAGAGATTTAACTACTCGGATTCGAAGTTATACCTCACGTTACTTGTCCTTCGGGTCTTCATCGCTGTCCTCCACTCCTCGTAGGCTCCTTGGAACATCGGCACCTCAACGGCCTCCTCGAGTCAAAGACGATCCACCCGAAAGCTCCTACGCCAAGCTTGATCTCTAACTTGAGATAACTAGGTTGTTCAAAGTGCTAATCTAAGCTACCTAGGGGATATAGAGTGAGGTTATGGATGTATTAGTCTAGCTAACCGTTGATCTCAACACATGAAAGGTTAGGGTTAGGGTTTCAAGAATGAGAGAGCTTGAGGAGAGAGAAGGTGATGATAAGAATGATATTGAAAAATCAACTCATTAGAATATAACAACCATAACAATTATCAAATAAATAATATAAATGATTAATCATCATGGTTGATGCATTCACCTTGTGTGATTCATCACATGAGTCATAAGCTCAATAAATGAAGCATTAACTCTAAGGATGAATCACACAAATGAGTCATTAAGCAATAAATGCTTATGCCACCTAAACCCCCAAGTCACCATGCTTCTAGAAGCTTCCCGGAAAATTACGAGAACGCCCCTCCAATCCGTGAAAACACGGAAAAACTTTAGACTGTATAAATCCAATAACCCGATACTAGAATCTGGCTTATACTAAAGCCGACTAGTAAAAACTGTCCGAACGTCGTACGTGCGTAAACACACGTATGCGTCCGAACCCTTGTCGTAAAACCATACGACCTCTATATCGTTTCGCCTGGAGCAGGGAAACCCTCTGTGTGGGACTCTAAAGACTCGACACTACGCTGGCAGTGGGTTTAACCACAGACCGCAAGCGGCACTAGCTGTACGTAACGGTCCCCAGGTAGATGTCGATAAGAAGGCCGATGAGGAAACCCATCCGAACTCCTACTGAGCCTGATGTGACAATCTCCGTACAGTCCGGTCTGTTCATCTAAGACTATCGCATATCGAGCCTAGGGGGACCCAAGCGTCTGTCCCCTAATAGCGGTATAAGTCATGTCGAAGCGTAGCCCATTACACCTTGAGAAACTACTGGAACCTACCAGTAAATCTCGCTTGCCCTGGCCAGGACTTTGCGTAATGGCTCTCTGACACAGCGCGATATCAACTCCCAATACCGGGAGAGACGAATCCTGTATAACCGCCACTGCCTCCAAGTGCTCGGGACTGCACCCAACTGCTACCTGTTTGCATGACTCCTTTAAGTCATGGTAGGGTAGCAATCTAAGAACAGTGGGACACACTCGAGGCGAAGTAGCAGTGTCAAGTCTGCGGACTATGCTGTACTCATGTCACCTGGGAACTGTTAACTAACGACGGGTATAATACCAACCAACAGTTCCCCTGCGAGTCCTGTCCGGTGTACCCGTAACCTAACGAGCAACTGTATACTATCTCCAGTATGACGTACTGATGGCTGTGGGACAGACCATCTCCCCAACTAGGATGAGAAGCGCACACACTAGCCTACTCCGGAATATCGATGCCCTGTCTCGATAATCCTATGACTAGGGACAAGTATAGGATGTTGCTTATAGACTACCCAGCCCCCACTAGTGTGATTGCCATCACAACGCTGGTAATCAAACAAAGATCCTATGAGCTCTACTAATATGTATAAGTGATACGTTACAAGAAACATATGCACATATTAAAGTAGACACAAACCAAGTAGCATACTACCATTTTTAGCAAGACTGTATACATAACTGTGAATATCCCAAGCTTCTATTAAGTAATATACAACCTAGTATGATACAATAATGGCCCCTAGGGCATATACACTAACAATCTCCCACTTGCACTAGGGCCATGAGCTGGCATATCGTAGACCTATCATCTCGAATAGGCTCTCGAACTGCGTCTGAGGAATGGCCTTTATGAATGGATCAACAATGTTATTCTCCGTCTCTACTCTCTTTATCTCGATCTCCCGGCGATCTACGATCTCCCTGATCAGGTGATACCGCCTTAAGATGTGTCAGGACTTCTGATGGGACCTGGGTTCCTTCACTAAAGCTATAGCGCCATTGTTGTCGCAATACAGAGGTATTAGACTAACACTGGTAGGAACCACCTGAAGTTCTGTGAGGAACTTCTTCATCCAGACATCTTCTTTTGCGGCATCGCAAGCAGCTATGTACTCCGCTTCCATTGTTGAGTCAGCAACGGTCTCCTGCTTAGAACTCTTCCAACAGACCGCCCCTCCATTGAGGATAAAGACATAACCCGATATGGACTTGGAGTCATCCTTGTCACTCTGGAAGCCTGAGTCGGCAAAGGCCTCCATCTGGAGGTCTTTTCCGCCATACACCAAGAACATCTCCTTAGTCCTCCTCAGGTACTTGACAATGTTCTTTACCGCTATCCAGTGATTCTCCCCTGGGTTTTCCTGATACTGGCTTACAACGTTCAATGCGTATGCTACATCTGGTCTGGTACATAATATCGCATACATTATAGAGCCTACAGCAGAAGCGTAGGGTATAATTGACATGCGATCCCTTTCTAAATCAGTCTTGGGAGACATCTCTTTGGAGAGGGTGATTCCGTGACAGGCCGGTAGGTTACCGCGCTTAGAATCTTCCATACTGAATCTCTTCACTATGGTGTCTATGTACCTGGACTGCGAAAGTCCCAACATCCTCTTTGATCTATCACGATAGATCCGGATCCCCAGAATGTAGGTGGCATCACCCAGGTCTTTCATGGAGAATTTCTGTGATAAGAATCTTTTGACTGACTGTAACATAGGAATATCATTTCCTATTAGGAGAATGTCATCCACGTACAAGACGAGGAATACTACAGCTCTCCCTACAATCTTTCTGTATATGCATGGTTCATCTGGATTTTTGATAGAGTCAAATTCTTTGACAGCATCATCAAAACAGATGTTCCAACTCCGAGATGCTTGCTTTAGTCCATAAATGGACTTAAGCAACTTGCATACTTTACCGGTGCTCCCACTCTGAATGAATCCCTCTGGCTGATCCATATAGACGCTCTCTTCCAAATTTCCATTTAGAAAGGCCGTCTTTATGTCCATCTGCCAGATCTCATAATCGTGGAAGGCAGCAATAGCAAGAAGGACCCTAATGGATTTTAGCATAGCTACTGGAGAAAAGGTTTAGTCATAGTCCAAACCAGGTCTTTGACGGAAACCCTTTGCAACAAGTCTAGCCTTATAGGTTTCAACCTGTCCATCTACACCAATCTTCTTTCTGAAGATCCATTTGCATCCTACGGGTTTTACCCCATCTGGAGCAATGTCCAAAGTCCATACTTTGTTAGTGTACATGGACTCCATTTCGTTCCGCATTGTATCCAGCCATTTTACTGAGTCACCGCTCTGAATGGCTTGCTGGAAGCTAGTAGGCTCATCATAGTCAATAGTGCAATCTTCTCTATCCCCGTCTATGAGAAAACCGTAGTATCTCTCGGGCGGATAAGACTGCCTACTACTCCTGCGGAGTGGCGTCGGGATGTCCCTTTCTTCTGAAACCTCTGGTTCTGCCATACTTTCAGTAACAGCTTGTGGTGCTGGAATTTCTTCCAGTTCTGCTGCGCTCCCACTCTTCTGATTTTCTAAAAATTCAGCTTCTAAGAAGTGGGCATGACGAGAAACAAAAACCTTTTGTTCCTCTGCGTAATAGAAACAATATCCCATGGAGTTCTTTGGATATCCCACAAACTTGCACTGTACTGAGCGTGCCTCGAGCTTGTCTGCATGCTGCCTTTTTACAAAAGCTGGACATCTCTATGCCTTCAGGTACTGAAGACAGGGTTTCTTCCCACTCCACATCTGATATGGTGTGGTAGGCACAGTTTTGGTTGGAACCTTGTTCAAATGATATGCAGCTAATTCTAGCGCATAACCCCAGAAAGATCGCGGTAACTCAGCTTTACTCATCATGGAACGAACCATATCCAATAGGGTTCGATTCCTCCTTTCTGATACACCGTTGTGTTGTGGTGTGTATGGAGGAGTAAGCTGAGAGAGAATTCCATTCTCTTTTAAGTAACCCAGGAACTCGGCACTTAAGTATTCACCACCTCGATCAGATCTTAGTGTCTTGATACTTTTGCCTGTTTGGTTTTCCACTTCATTCTTGTATTCCTGGAATTTCTCAAAGGCCTCGGATTTATACTTCATCAAGAAGACATGTCCATACCTAGAGAAATCATCCGTAAAAGTAATTAAGTAGGAATAACCACCTCACGCATGTGTAGACATTGGACCGCACAAGTCACTGTGTACGAATCCCAAGAGCTCGCTTGCTCTTACTCCGTGTCCAGTAAACGGAGTCTTTGTTATCTTTCCTATGAGACAAGATTCACAAGTAGCATAAGATTGATATTCGAACGGATTCAAATATCCTTCTCTATGTAACTTAGTCAACCTTCTCTCTTGATGTGACCTAGTCTACAATACCATAAGAAAGCCTGATTTATTTCTAGAGACTTTCTTTTAAGTGTGTTCTGGATATTGAAAACCTGAGCTTGACTTAATACGTATATACCGTTATCTAATGTACCTGACCCAATCATAACTTGATTTAGGTGGATATTAACAACATCGCTTACGAATGTAAAATCATATCCCTCTCTCGAAAGTGAGGACACTAATATGATATTACAAGTCATACTAGCTATATACAAACAGTTACGTAAAATCAATATATGCCCACTTGTCAAACCTAGGCGATATTCTCCCACGGATTCAGCGTTCACTGTCATTCCGTTTGCAACTTTGAGAGACCAATCACCTACCTTTATAACTCTACGATTTTTCAAAGCATGTAATGAATTACAGATATGAGATCCTGCTCCGGTATCTAGTACCCAGGAAGTAGAGTTAATTGACATACAGTTCTCAATAACAAATACACTTGAGGCCGAAGCCACAACATGCTTCGTATCCTGGCTACTGGCTTCTAAAGCCCTGCAATCATTCTGCCAATGCCCAATCCCATAACAATAGGAACGTCCCTCTTTTACTACATTCAGTCCTGAAACTTTTGCCCTTCTCTTTCCTTCTACTTCCCTGGTTTCCTTCAGGGTAGAAGGCAGAGACTGTAGAATTAGGTCACTATCTGACCCGTTTCCCAACGTGGTCTCTAGGTCCTGGAGCTCATCAATATAGCTAGTCATTGTAAGGACGTTGTCCCCTACAGATGACCCGACGGCCAACCTCGCTTGAATTAATTCGGTCGAGGTCTCATATCTTGCGATATGAGATTGCTCTCCATATAAATCTTTGTTATGGAGAAAGATGAAAACCGAGTCTATCTTCTCGTGCTGCTTCTGGTATACACCATCAACTGAAGCTAACACGAGGCACTTGGCTTTCGTTTTATCCTTTTCCCTTGTCTGACGAATATCCATATCCGCGACGGTGGAAACTGGACCTGGGATAGCGGGATCTTGAGTAGTAATAGGGTGGTCCAGCTTGTCATAGGCAATAGACATCTGGACAGATCTTTGCCAGTCATATAAGTCAAATTCAGTCAAATTGTTATCTAGATGTAACCTATGTGTGGTCACAAGGTCGCTGTAATGAGAGAAAGAGAAGAAAACACTTTAGCATGATGCTCTTGCAAGTTTAGATTGGTTTTTAATTTATCTAAACAGGATGGCTCCCACTGTTTCTCAAATCCCTCCTCAAACCAAAAAGGAAGAACTAGCCAGGACTATTCTCACCGTACAATACTTGCTTAACCGTTCAGCCAGGCCAGTGTCATACTTCGAGGGAGGTTTTCCAACGCTTTCGCGAAGTTCCTTAATTAAATAACCTCTTTTCTCTGGGGGCGTAGCCCCGCTGACACCTTTCTCGACACCTACTTGATTTATAGCATTGATCGTTAAGTGACGAATCTCCTGATAAGTAGTATATACTCACAGTAGGATCGGGATCCAAAATATCATCGTATGATAATGTTGAAGGAATCCTACCAACATTCATCAAACTCCAAAATGGTATGCAATACCAGCAAATTTCAGTTTCTTTAGAAACTCCCGATGTGGATTTTTGCCCTATGCTCTTATGACCTTGACTTTGGCCAAACAAATCATATGTCACATGTCAAGTTCTACCCATCATTTTCCAGATTAATTTGAACCCACCCGTACATACCCTTGACTTTGGCCAAACAAGGCAGTACGACTGTCCCAAACCAACGCATCTATCTATGCAACATATGAATATCCAACAGCTACCAAACACTGTGCCTTGACTTTGGCCAAACAAACACAGCTTGAATACTATTGACTATCCATATGAAATGACGGAGGGCTACGACTGGTTTTGGCAAAACCGTGAACGTAGTGAACTTGATATAATCGAAGGAACCTGATACTTTTTAAAAGGAGTGGTTAAAGCTCCGCAATTAAAAATTCTGATCTTTTAAAATAACCGAGTGGTTTCTTTTAAATTTGTTCCCACGACTTAACTTTGGTTTATTTTCTTTGCATTATAATAATGCGTCCCATCTTTTATCCTATCATTGCAGAAAACAACGAAAATACCATGTCCTCTTATGCCATCCGCATTCGCCACGGGGTCCCGTCATCACCCGTTAGGTTACTTAACTAACGACAGAGCGGGGGCTGGGCTAGCACGGGTGTAAAACATAAGTGACGTCTAATAGCTATCATATATAGATATTGTACATTCGTCAAACGCAATAATAAGCATTCCAGATCACAGATGAACTTTATTGGATATGCAAGCAATTCGCGTTTGCTTTGAGCCTGCAACAAAAGACGGATTACACAGTTGTGATGAATAGCCATTACCCCACCCTAGACCCCTACGGGTACGGCAAACTACCCGTCAAGTGCCCGAAGTGAAGCGGTCTCCCTCAACAACGTGAGTAGGCCACTAAACACTTCAAAGTACCCGGTAGTTTGTGCACCCCACCTTGGGTCTATCCTAGGAGCAAAAACAGTAAAAAGAAATAATACAACGGTGGCTACAACCGCAACCTGGATGTGCCCCGCAAAGGAATATTATATCATATTACAATTACATTGAATGAATGAATATAATAACCCATCTCAAACCCCGGCTAATCATCACAACAGTCTAATACAGTTCATATACACAAACAGTAAACATTACAGAAATGTGCAACCCCCTACCAACCGACATACTAGCAGTTAGGGGAGGTTTACGAACATATTAAACATTACAGATAAACACCCAATTTAGCAAATATCTTAGAACATCGATCGACAACCATTTTCCGTGTCTACCCCAATTGCAAGCCAGCACAGAAGTAACCCGGGCAGAAACAGAATATATAGGAAAACAAAACTACAAAAAATATGAATTACTGTACAAATCCGAGTCAACTCGGGGTTGACTCGGCGGCGGATCCGCGGCCAAAAGCACCATCTTGCCGCGGATCCGCGGCCGTCTTGCCGAGTTAGGGGCTCGTATTTTTCCAGTATTCTTATATTTCCCTGCTGTGAATTTTAAGGCATATCATATAATTTTTTAGACATGTTTAAAATTAACAGAAACTTAGGGGTTTCCGGGGTTTCGTTTTCGTGTTTTCCGACGATCGAAGTTCTAATTAGTTGCTAACAAGCTTGTAATGGTTTGGTTGGCTCTGATACCACTGTAAGTCTATATCACGCACCCCACGAACTTGCGGGGAGGCGGAATATATGAAAAACGATTATCAAAACTTCGTAACACGGACTTGAGCGCATGAATCGTATCTAAACCGTTACTAGCAAACTACGAGAGGTTTAACTACTCGGATTCGAAGTTATACCTCACGTTACTTTTCCTTCGGGTCTTCATCACTGTCCACCACTCCTCGTAGGCTCCTTGGAATATCGGCACCTCAACGGCCTCCTCGAGTCAAAGACGATCCACCCGAGAGCTCCTACGCCAAGCTTGATCTCTAACTTGAGATAATTAGGTTGCTCAAAGTGCTAATCTAAGCTACCTAGGAGATATAGAGTGAGGTTATGGATGTATTAGTCTAGCTAACCCTTGATCTCAACACATGAGAGGTTAGGGTTAGGGTTTCAAGAATGAGAGAGCTTGAGGAGAGAGAAGGTGATGATAAGAATGATATTGAAAAACCAACTCATTAGAATATAACAACCATAACAATTTATCAAATAAATAATATAAATGATTAATCATCATGGTTGATGCATTCACCTTGTGTGATTCATCACATGAGTCATAAGCTCAATAAATGAATCATTAACTCTAAGGATGAATCACACAAATGAGTCATTAAGCAATAAATGCTTATGCCACCTTAACCCCCAAGTCACCATGCTTCTAGAAGCTTCCCGAAAAATTACGAGAACGCCCCTCCAATTCGTGAAAACACGGAAAAACTTTAGACTGTATAAATCCAATAACCCGATACTAGAATCTGGCTTAAACTAAAGCCGACTAGTAAAAACTGTCCGAATGTCGTACGTGCGTAAACACACGTATGCGTCCGAACCCTTGTCGTAAAACCATACGACCTCTATATCGTTTCGCCTGGAGCAGGGAAACCCTCTGTGTAGGACTCTAAAGACTCGACACTATGCTGGCAGTGGGTTTAACCACAGACCGCAAGCGGCACTAGCTGTACGTAACGGTCCCCAGGTAGATGTTGATAAGAAGGCCGATGAGGAAACCCATCCGAACTCCTACTGAGCCTGATGTGACAATCTCCGTACAGTCCGGTCTGTTCGTCTAAGACTATCGCATATTGAGCCTAAGGGGCGGCAAGTGTCAGTCCCCTAACAGCGGTATAAGTCATGTCGGAGCGTAGCCCATTACACCCTGAGAAACTACTGGAACCTACCAGTAAATCTCGCTTGCCCTGGCCAGGGACTTTGCGTAATGGCTCTCTGACACAACGCGATATCAACTCCCAATACCGGGAGAGACGAATCCTGTCTAAACGCCACTGCCTCCAAGTGCTCGGGATTGCACCCAACTGCTACCTGTTTGCATGACTCCTTTGAGCCGTGGTATGGTAGCAATCTAAGAACAGTGGGACACACTCGAGGCGAAGTAGCAGTGCCAAGTCTGTGGACTATGCTGTACTCATGTCACCTGGGAACTGTTAACTGACGACGGGTATAATACCAACCAACAGTTCCCCTGCGAGTCCTGTCCGGTGTACCCGTAACCTAACGAGCACCTGTATACTATCTCCAGTACGACGTACTGATGGCTGTGGGACAGACCATCTCCCCAACTGGGATGAGAAGCGCACACACTAGTCTACTCCGGAATATCGATGCCCTGTCTCGATAATCCTACGACTAGGGACAAGTATAGGATGTTGCTTATAGACTACCCAGCCCCCACTAGTGTGACTGCCATCACAACGCTGGTAATCAAGCAAAGATCCTATGGGCTCTACTAATATGTATAAGTGATACGTTACAAAAAACATATGCACATATTAAATTAGACACAAACCAAGTAGCATACTACCATTTTTAGCAAGACTGTATATATAACTGTGAATATCCCAAGCTTCCATTAAGTAATATACAACCTAGTATAATACAATAATGGCCCCTAGGGCATATACACTAACACCGCGCATAGGGTAACATCTTTCTTGGAGAGATGTGCGCGGTGGATTCTGCGCACAGACGGGTGGTGGCAGGATGGTGGTGGTAAAATTTGATGGAGAACCGTCCATCTCGGTCGATGTGGTGGGTGGAGGGAAAAAAGGAGATGAAGAAGCACCAACTTCGGAGTCGATAGCAGAAACGCGGACAAGATGGGCACTAAAATCCCGTGTCCAGCTGAGCATGCACTAAGCGGATTTAGCACACGTGGCAGCGTGTGAGAACTTAAAAATTGGTTTGTTTTGAAAAGTGTCGGACATGAGACAAACCACAAAAAATGCATACACAACCCTAGAACTAAGTTTACCTAGGTCAAGTCTCTAGACCGCTCCTAGACTTCCAAGGACAAGTCGCAGGATCAATCCTCTACCACCTCTTTATCGCTCTTGTGGCCAGGTAAGTGCCAGATAAGTGGGAGGTATCCGCTATACGAATCACCGAAAATAGTGGGCATAATTAAGTAACCACTTACCTTAGACACACTTTCCTAGAAACCACAAAAGTAATGCAGATAAGCGATAGATTATCCACGACCTTTCTCTGTCCTTATTGAGCGCGACGGTCCTTAGAGTGTTGGTCTAGATAATTTTTAATTAATGTAGGGTGATACAGATGCTCGTTTTGTGATTTGTGGGGCTTAGAAAGGGTGATGAAATCCCCACCTAATCTGAATTTGGTCTTTGCCCCTTAAAGTCCATATTAAAATATGCAAAAACAAACCGCAAATCAAAACTCGCAAAATGATTTTTGAGCGGTGATATTTTGCAAAGAATCCTACAGAAAATATATTATTGGATTTTTCAGAGGAGAGAGAAAGATGTAGGAAAGTTACCAGAAAAGTTTGAGGGCCTAACTCCTCAAGACCGCCGCGGTTCCGCCACTGTTTGCACACAATAGCCGCGGTTTCGCCGCACTTTAGGGGGTTCATTGTTAAATTTTTTTCACTGTGGCTTCCTTTGCTCCTCTGGGTCTTGATAAATGTCTCTGAATCTTTATCTCCTCGCTAAAGTGACTCCAGATTCCCTCGCAAAACTCGCACACTAATCGTTAAATATGCAAAATGCGGTTTTGTTTTATTTTTATGATATAGATCGAATAAGAATTCAACACAAATAATAAGAATAAAAAAATTACGCACTTATCAACGGCAACGGCGCCATTTGATTGATCTGTTTTATGCGTGTAGTAACCGCAATCAATAACGGTGTCGCGTGTAGCTAGACCGAGATGAGTACGGGTAGTCCTCAGGGATATGTCGAATCTTTCAATTTTAGTTTAGACATGTTGAAAAAGAGGAAGAATAAAGAAATAAAAAATAGTGGAGAATAGTTTCTAGATCTACATTAAAATACAGATGTAGAATACAGATCTAGTTTGAATACGGATATAGATTTTATAAGAAGAATGTTTGTACGGTTCGTTCGGATTTAGTAGTCATGTATAACTAATAAAAATTAATCCTTTTATTTATTGACAGATTTAATACTAGATAGATAGTGATGAATGGAGATTAGGGTTCTTGGAAGAAACTAGGGTTTCCCCACTATTGACCCTTGTCCTTTCTTTGATCTCTATTCATGTCTAGCCCTTAACAAAACAATTGTTAATCTGATCTCAAATCGCGGTCGAGACTAGCAATAAATTGGTAGCACGCCCGATAAGGATGTTAACATTTATTTTGCAAAATTTTATAAACTTCATAAGATTTAAAAGAAGTTAAAATATTTTCTCATCCATTGTTCTACCTTAATCCGACGAACCCTAACAAGCGAAGAATTACTCGCACATGATGGGGATAGAAGAACGGATAGAGATGAAATTGATAATGTAACTAAATAATTAAACTAATTAAACTAAAGATCACCTTCATTAATCAACTTCACAAGTACAAACTTCAAGTTTAGATTACAAGAGGAAGAAGAAGTTGCTCTCGATCTCTTACTTATCGGATGTAGATGTTTCGTCGAATCTCACGTCGCTTTATCACGTCGAATCTTAGACCTGTCTTGGATCACTTGTTCTTTGACGATGATTAGCTTGTGTAAAAGATTGATGATTTCTAAGTTTAGCCCTCGGTTCTTTATATAGCCCCAAAACCAGAAACCAAAGATCCCTAGAATTAGGGTTAGTTGTAGCAAATCCAACATGAAAATCCTAACTCCTGATTCGGTGTATCGGCCGCGGATCCACCGCATATTGCATGGTTTGGCCGCGGATCCGCGGTTTGTTGGTGAGATCTTGGGTGCAAATTCCTGGGGCTTTATTCTTGTGACACATAGAGATTTAGTTGATGTCTGGAACTTGAAAATATTTCCCTAGTCTCTGCCAGTATTGATTCTTCGATTTTCTTTAATATTTCGGCAGATTTTTTATTTCCGACATCTCAACATCTCGATCTCCTGACCTGAGCTAAAGCTTGCACCATGTCTCAAAGAATAATGTTAGTAATATTTAGTATTTTTGAGATATTATCTTAACCAATTTGATATGATATTATATTTTAAGAATATTGATTAAGGATATTTGATATGATATGCATATTTAAATTATAAAAATATCATATAAATATTATATGCATATATTTTTCTTCATAATATTAATTATAATATATAAACATATGAAAATAGTATTTTTACAGATAAACCCTCATATGTGTCATATTTATAATAAACACCTTTAGATATTTAAGAAAAGTAAGAAAAATGTTATATCAAAAGTGCGATATTTTCGACTAAACAATCCCTCCCATACAAAGGACCTAGCGCCTTACGTATTTCCCACGTGGGCACCCAAAGCAGAAGGCCAGCGCCTCACGTGAAATACACGTAAGCGCTGAGTAAAAGTGCTTAACACTTCATATACAGCCAAAACAGCTGAGTGCTTAGCATTAATTGGGCAGCGTCCAACGCCTTACGTGAAATACATGTGGACGCCCAACAAAATAAATAAGACAGTGCCTCACATGCTCCTCATGTGGACGCCATAAAAAAGTGCTTAACACTATTCATGTACAGCCAAAATGGCTAAGTGCTTAGCACTTATTTGGCAGCGCCCATGACTGAATGCTTCACATGTGAGCGCCAGAGCTCCAAACAAGTGCTTAGCACTGCTGCATAAAAGGGAAAAAGGGCTGAGCAAAAAGAACCCAAATAAGTGCTTAGCACTTTTGAATATAAAAAAAAGAGAAAGAAGAAAAGACTGAGCAGACCAATCCCAAATTGGCTAAAAGTCTCTCTGATGTTTCTTGCAGATGATCCCAAATGCTCTGTTGTTGGATCTGAAATAAAAAAAATGATCCTTAAAATATTGCTAAGTTGATATTAGTCTCAACTAAGACTAACGTATTCTTAGTTAAAATAAATTGAGCCCAAATACTCATATGTTAAAGTTGATCTTTAACTCAAACTAGATTAATGGTCCTTAAACAAAACAAAATATTTTTGAACTAAAGGAACATATAACCTGAGTTCAAAACCCAAATCTAAAATATATGAATTTGGACTAATCTGCGCCCTACGGGCGACGACATAAATTAGCCTCCATATACAATCCATGGGCAACCAAAATATACAAAAATACATACGACACGAAGTGAACTGCTGGAGAAGGAGAAAGTGGTTATCGCAACGCGGTAGCGTAATTAACTACAGGGGCTTGCGTCTGTAGGGAAGAGCATCCCCACAATCAAAAATCCCTCACAATTGAGGGGGAATCTGATGAAGTCTGTTACAACGGTCGCATCTATCAAACCTCCAATATACGGTGCCATAAATCAACTTAGTATCTTCGGAGTGGTTGGTAGATATGTCCAAATAGTATATGCCCCCAAATTCAGGCTAGATGTCCCAACGTCTCAATCCGGTCTTTCGGCGGTAAACACCTGAGATTTACGATGTCATTATCGTTGCCCCGGTCTCCGCTTGCTAGATTTAGACATCTAGGGTGAGTTTTTATTCACAAAAAGGAACCCTAAGAACTAAGAAGATAAAAAGGTATGTACAAAAAGTTAACTAATTACAGCAGTTAAAAGTTAGGAGATTGTGTTAGTTCGGAAATTAGTACCAGCCTTTCAAATATTTTGTCAATATAAGACCAGGGCTGGTAAAAGAAAAAGTATATGAAAAAGAAAAAGAAAATATTAATGGTATGGTTAGATGTTAGTGTCGGGCATGGGTGTGTGAAATTAAGGATTAAAAAACGTTGATGATGAAGACGAAATTTTGGAGTCAAAGAATTGTTGCCAGGATAATTTTACTTTCAAGAAGTAGGTGTTGAGTTTCGAGGTCAGTTTCGTTTAAAAACTGGAGTTCATCCTCAAAAAGTTCATCAAAAAATAGATCCCTAGGATGCTCCCAAAGTGATTGTGACTCAAACTCACCAAGAATATCAAGCTCATCCGCATATATCTTCTCAAAACTCGGCAAGAAAGAATGTTTGTCAAAGTTATCTTCCTCCCTATACTTCTCCACAATCATATTCTCCACAATACACCACACATCTCCTAATTTAAGTTCTCCCTCAACATACTGAGATATGGGTAAGTTGATGTCATCCAAAATGTAGGTCCTACTCTAAAATTTCTTTATAGACTATATCAATCAGTGATACTAAAGTCGTGGGTTCTTGATTGTGAATTTCGTTGAACACAGTATAGAAACCATACCCGTCAAATTCACAAGTCTCCTCCTCTAAAATTTTATCTCTATAATCAGTCGGTGCAAGAGTCTCATCTTCAAGTAGTTTATCAGTTAAATCATCCTCAAGATCACAAAAGATAGGAGGTCTATTTGGTACCTGAAGGCTGGTGTTGGACGACTCGGAGGGTTTTCTTGTGTGTCCTTATAACATTTAGTCAAATCAATTATATCATCAAAATCTATAAAATCATCAAAATTTGTTTGATCATTTATCTCACTCAGTTGACCTCCTAGATGACAGATATTGATATTATTGGTTTCAAATTGACTGTGTTCATCCCTAGAATCTGTACAGCTAAATTTTTCAGTTGCTCGTCGATTCTAGCCAATGATTGAGATTGAGCGTGAAACAATTGATCAGATTGTTGTATGAACATGACTAGCGTCGAAACTGTTTGATTATCGACTGCAATCACCATTTCTATATATTTCTCTAAAACGGTCAACCTAGCATCCATCTCACTATCACACCCTATTGATGTGTCAATTATTTCAGGAAGGGGGTTGTGATGGTAGGGACTCTAAAGAAGCCATCTTGAAGACCTCTTTCTCTAAGTTTTCAATTAATTGCTCGATATTTGAAGGGGGATTAGGTTCAAGAGTGTTAGAGGGTGGAAAAATTTCATAATTCTGGTACGGTTGGTCACCCCCTACGAAAGGACAGTTGTCGAAAATATGGGAAGAATCCTGACAGTTCGAACAAAAGAATTGGGTATATGTACAAACAAAAAAATATGGATTGTGAAGAATCGAATTGAACTTTGTATGACCCATATCAACAAGCATTTACAAAACCACAAAAACAAAGAACGTCACACCTCTAACAGTTTATGTTTTGCTAAGTCAACTAGACCTGCTCAAGAACCTGATTGTCGAAGTAAAACTGTGTCGAGAAACAGGCTCAAGATATACTAATCACGAAGCAAGGTAAGTGTAGAGATAAGGGGAGGTTGCAACGCTTTTGCAAAATTCCTTAATTAGAATAACCATTTCTCTTTTGGCCGTTGCTCCGTGAACACTTGCCTAGATACCATGTGAACAATATAATATTAAGCGTTGTTCCAAACACAATTAACATTCCCTATTGAGCGCAAGTCCTTAAATTCTGAGTTCTAATTGATTTTAAAATTACCGTGGATATATAAGAATGCAGTTTTGTGATTTGTGGGCATGGAAAAAGGTAATGAAATTCTTTACCGTATCTTATTTTGGTTCTTTGCCTTTAAAGTCTGTATTAAGATGGAAATGCTCAATCAGTAAAATAATTTATTCAATCAAACAATCAAGCACATCTTTTTTCATTTTAGGCTTAGGCATTTTAACAAATACGAGTTAGTTCTCTTTGGCTCTCTTGCGGCTAATTTTGCAAAGAAATCCTGCAGAAAATTGAGATATTGGGACGTTGGATTTGAGAGAAGGTGTTAGAAAATACGTACCAAATTTTTTGGGTTAAGTAACCCCTGTTGTGTCGATCTTGATAGCTTACAAGGTTCGCTTGCGCAGGTCAAACTACCTGGAATTTTGGCATTGTAATCATTATCGCTTTATTCATGAAATTGTACTTTGCTCCGCACGATCGCTGCTCGTAATTCTATTGAAATTTGAAAATGTTAAAAAATACGATATTTAGTGCAAATGCAATATTTATGCCCAATATGTTGCGCACACACACAGTTATAAAATTTAAAGTATAAAAATGGAGCAATAATAGAACAAAGAAGAAAAAACCAAAAACTTGGAGCAATCAGAGAAAATTGGGCCGCAAATTGCGGCCAAAAAGAATAAATTGACGGCCAAGTTTTTGAGTGGGGGTTCCAACTTTTTACTGTGTTCTCCTTTTCCTATAAGTGCCCCATTTTTCAACTCCAAATCTTTCTATTAGTCTCAAAGTGATAGCAGATCAAAGAAACAAAGAACAAATGTAAAAAAGTTAGTTTTTTTGTTTTGAAAAAATTTATGTTAAAGTTAGTTTTATATATACACTTGAACTAGAAATAACAACTCTTAATGACTACAGCATCCCCGGCAGTGGAGCCAAAAACTTATTCGGACGTCGCGCGCGCGCACCTACGCATTTTGAAAAGAAAGGGTTTTAAAAATACGACGGACACAAGCTCGGTCACGTTTTAAAATTTAAAACCGCAAGTGCACGGCTCATTGTAGTTAGCCGGTAAGTACGGGTCGATCCATAGGGAATTGATGATTAAGGGTTTTATTTCAAGTTCAAGAAGAAAAAAATGAGTTTTGAGTTTGGTTTTTGTCACGAAAATAAAAAAGAAAAGTATAAAGAAAGTGTAGGTTACTAGGCACACTAACAAGGCTCTACAAGGTATCGACCATGCCAAAATTAAATTTTTAGGTGCCGAACAACCCTAAGCAAGGTCGCATCCTTCGCGTCGTGAAGCCATGCAAGAGCCCGGGAGAACCTTGATCGCAGCGAAGGAACTTCAACAAGGAGCAAATGAAGTGAAGGACCGATTTACAAAGGTTGTATTTTGTATTCCCTTTAGAGTAAAGTTGTTTACTTGCTTTTAGTTTCACCTAAACTCTAGTATACGATCTTGCTTAGGGTTGTTCGGCACCTAAAAATTTAATTTTGGCATGGTCGATACCTTGTAGAGCCTTGTTAGTATGCCTAGTAACTCTACAGTGGTATCAGAGCCTAGCTAGAGCATTAGGCGATGTGTTAACGAAGTTAAAACTCCGAACGAACCCGAACACGTCAAGATAACCCCCTTTCTGGACAATTTTTAAAATCTGGGATTTTTCTGAATTAAAAATACCTAAAAAAATTAGCAGGGTTTTTTAAGAATTGTGGTGAAAAACGAGAGCACACACTGTTCACTCCACCGCGGAACCGCGGCCGTACCGCGCTTGGGCCGCAGAACCGCGGCAACACAGAGAAGATATGCCCTAGTTTTTACACCATATTTTCTATATCTGTGATTGGTATTTTCTGGGTATTTTTAATTTGACTCAAGTGTTGAGTATACAGGGGTTTATTTTGTAATCGTCGATTCGATCGGAAAATTTAATTTTGTTTTGTTATTCCGGATAATTTAGAAAGTATTAAAATGTTCGAACGGATATCATTAACTCAATTTTTCCCGGCACGAAAAACATTCAAGTGTTGAATTTTTCTCGGGTTTAAATTTTTCGGAAAAACGTGCATGTGACGCGATGGACCCTCTAGAAGACAACAAACCTTAACTCGATTATGTGACCGTCTTGAACTGCCTTTTGAACCTTAGGGTTTGGGGCAGTACGGCGTGCCACATGTGAGACGTTGGCTTGACCCTTCTACGGCTGGACCGTTGCTACTGTGACATATTCTGGAATTTTTTAACTCCGCTCAAGTGTTGAGCTATTATGGAAATCTTGGGTATTTGATTATTCGATCGAAAAGTTTAATACGGTCTATTTATCTGGAATGTGATACAATATGTGGAATTCATACGGTTAGGCATGAAATGCAAAGTATGTAATACTTCGGATTTACGATGTCTAAAGAGTTTGCGGATTCCAAATGTTGTATTTTTACACTTTCTTTTCTGTGACCGTAAGTGTAATATGTGACATCGCCGGTTTCGTTGCTATATGTCAACGACAATTGGGATACGCATATTTACTTACGTTGATGACATGTGATGTTATGTGTTGCTGGATATGTTATATTGGATCGTCGCGTTCTGAATAGCCGGGGGTTTTATGTGAGATGAGTTTTTTTATTTTCATTCATGTAAAATTAAATGTTTGTAATATTCTTTTATTGGGGCACTTCCGGGATGAGGTTGATGTCACCATTTGTATATTATTTACTTTTCCGCACCAGGATAGACCCAAGGAGGAGAGCACAAGTAACCGGGTTCTAGAGTCCAGTGGGAGACCAACTCGAGGAGTCGAGTCCGGGTCTCTTAACTCTAGTATTGGTAGGGTTGCTTGCCGCTCTCGTGGGGGTCTAGGGGTGTGGGTTTGGCTATTCGTCGTGACCGTGGAATCCGTGTTTTATAGAGGCTCAAAATAACACACGAACGTCCTAGTATATCTAATGTTTCATATGTTTCTTCTGCTGCGATATCTGTGATGTGATCATTTGATGTTCTGTGATAAATACTGTATATAGTATATATGATATATTATATAGACATTACTTATGTTTTACACCCACGCTAGCCCTGCCCTGCTCTGCCGTTAGTTACCTAACCTAACGGTGCACGAGGGGACATCGAGGCGAATGCGGATGGCATAAGTGTACGTCGTATTTATCTGTGATGTTTAGGTGACTTAAATGATGGGACTTCATTAATGTGATTAATGAAAGAAAAGAAACCTAAAAGATGTTGTAGAATCAAATTTTTCAAAAAGGGTAGCTACAGTTTTGGTTTGCATAGTGGTATATATGATATACCCTGCACCTTATTCGATGAGGAAAGAGCCGAGTCCCTTCACCGGGAGTGACCTCTTTAGCAAAACTGGCAGATGCTACAATACTCGGTTTGACTTTTGACTGCTTTTGGAGTTTTGCTTTGCATAGCGATATATATGATATATCCTGCACCTTATTCGACGAGGAAAGAGCCGAGATCCCTTCACCGGGAGTGACCTCTTTAGCAAAACTAATAAAAGCCTCAAAAATCACTCCATTTCAAAATTCACTCGATTCTACAACGATATCAAGTTCATTACGCAATAGGTTTTCAGAAAAACCTGTCGTAGCCCTCCATCATTTCAGATAAGTTGTATATAGTATTCGTGCTGCATTTGTTGGCTTTCGTCAAGGTGTAGTGTGCGGTAGCTATATGCTGCTTATCTGCTGCATATGATGCAGATTGGATTAGGGTAGTCATGCGACTTTGTTGGCCTGCGTCAAGGGTCGTACGGGTGGGTTTAATTCAATCAAGAAATGACGGATTGAACTTGAATAGTGCACTATGGTTTGTTGGCCTGCGTCAAGGTCATGGGACGCTAGGGGCAAAATACTATCGGGAATTTCAAGTGTTGAGATTTGCAATGAGATTGCATACCTTCTATGAGATAGTTGGATCCCGATACCCACTGCGAGTAATTGTTACTCCTGTGAGAGTTTTACACAGGACAATTAGCCGATCAAGTAGGTGTCTAGAAAGGTGTCAACGGGGTTACGCCCCTGGGAAAACGAGATTTACTTTAATTAGGTCCATGCGAAAGCACGGGGAACCTCCCTCAAAGTACCGACACTGGCCTGGCTAAAAGATTGGCGAAATTGTAGGGTGTAATTAATCCCGGCTAGTCTTTCCTTTTAGGGTTTGAAGAAAGATTTGATAAAAACAGTGGGAGCCATCCTGATTAGATAAGATAATAACCAATCTGATCTTGCAAGAGCATACGCTAAAGTGTTTTCTTCTCTCTCTCTCCAGGTAGCGACCATATCATGCCTTAATAAAGATGAAAATATGGATGTATTGACCGAACCCGCATGTTATACTGTGCTGGGGAACGTTGGTTCCGTTCTTTCTTATAAGAGTTATAGGACTGAACTGGATATAGGGGAATACCAGGATTCTCATGCCACCCGTGTGAAGAAAGTACATATTGATGCATTTTCTTCGGGTGTGTTCGTTACGGAGAACTGTTTCTCCATTTGCTCTACGTCCTGAGTATTAGATACCTGGTCAGGATCCCATATATGTAATCAGTTATATGGGCTTAGAAAAGGTAGAGAACTTGGAGAAGGTGATAAAGACATAAGGGTTGGAAATGGTGCAATTGTTGCAGCTAAAACCGTCGGGGAATATCACCTTGTATTGCCAACTGGTAATACATTGGTTCTGAACGAATGCTATTACATGCCGAACCTGATATGCAACATTATATCGGTTTCTTTACTAAGTAAAGAGGGATATAATTTTGTATTACAGGATAATGTTATGAACATTTTCCTTAACCAAAAGTTGGTTGGATCAGGCACGTTGTGCAATGGCATTTATGTTCTAAATCAATCAACAGTTCTGAGCATAACAAACACACACAAGAGGAAGAGTTCAGAAATGAACGAATCTTTCTTGTGGCATTGTAGACTGGGTCACATCAATGCGACACGACTCACTAAGTTGCATAAGGATGGATATTTGAATCCGTTTGAATTTTCATCTTATGACACTTGTCAGTCATGTCTCAAAGGCAAGATGACCAAAACTCCGTTTACGGGACACGGAGAGAGAGTTACGGAACTCTTGGGACTGGTACATAGTGATGTATGCGGCCCCATGTCTACACATGTCAGGAATGGTTCTGCGTACTTCATTACATTCACTGACGATCTCTCTAGATTCGGATATGTGTTGCTGATGAAACACAAATCAGAAGCTTTTGAGAAATTTAGAGAATATAAACGAGAAGTCGAGAACCAAACCGAAAAAAGTATTAAAATCCTTCGATCTGATCGAGGAGGTGAATACTTGAGCAATGAATTCCTGGACTTCCTAAAAGAGAATGGGATTCTCTCTCAGCTGACTCCTCCATATACACCACAGCACAACGGTGTATCAGAACGGAGAAACCGCACCCTATTAGATATGGTGCGCTCTATGATGAGCACAGCTGAGTTACCTATTTCCTTCTGGGGGTATGCACTGAAAACAGCTTTAGACCTATTGAATATGGTTCCCACCAAATCTGTGCCAACCACTCCATATGAGATATAGAAAGGAAAGAGACCATGTCTTAATTATGTTAAGATATGGGGTTGTCCGGCCTATGTAAAAATGCAAAATCCGGACAAACTCGTGGCAATGTCCATTCTGTGTAAGTTTATTGGATATCCCAAACATTCGCGCGGGTATATCTTCTGCCACAACGAGGAACAAAAGGTGTTTGTTTCTCGACATGCCACCTTTTTAGAAAAGGAATTTCTTGAAAAAGAGATTAGTGGCAAGGAGGTAGAACTGGAAGAGATTCCAGCAATACAAACTACGACAGAAGATTTGGTTGAATCGGAGGATTCAGTAGTTCCCGATGAACCCCAGCCACTCCGCCGATCTAGTAGGGTTCCTCACCCACCTGAGAGATACTATGATTTTCTCGTAGATGGTGGGAGCGAGGATTGCATCATGGTTGATGATGACCCAACTAGCTTCGAGCAGGACATCACGAGTGGAGACTCAGTTAAATGGCTGGATGCAATGCGGTCCGAGATAGAATCCATGTACACCAACAAAGTATGGACTTTGGAAGTTGCTCCTGAAGGGGTAAAACCCATTGGGAGCAAGTGGATCTTCAAGAAAAAACTTGGTGTAGATGGGAAAGCGGAGACTTTCAAAGCTAGACTTGTTGCAAAGGGTTTTCGTCAAAGACCAGGTGTGGACTATGACGAAACTTTTTCTCTAGTGGCTATGCTTAAATCCATCCGGATCATTTTTGCCATCGCTGCATATCATGACTACGAAATCTGGCAAATGGATGTTAAGCCCGTCTTTCTAAGCGGTGATTTAGAAGAGTGCGTGTATATGACTCAGCCAGAGGGCTTCATAGATAGTGGGAGCAGCGGGAAGGTGTGCAAGCTGCTTAAATCCATTTATGGATTAAAGAAAGCATCGCGGAGTTGGAACATCTGCTTTGACGTCGTTATCAAAGAGTTTGATTTCGTCAAAAACGTAAATGAACCTTGTATCTACAAGAAGGTAGAAGAGAGTAAGGTTGTCTTCCTTGTATTGTACGTGGACGACATACTCTTGATAGGAAATGACATTCCTATGCTGCAATCGGTCAAGCTCTTCTTATCACAAAGATTCTCAATGAAAGATCTTGGTGATGCTTCCTGCATATTGGGAATTATGATCTATAGAGATAGATCTAAAAGGGTATTGGGATTGTCCCAATCCAGGTACATTGACACCATACTAAAGAGGTTTAGTATGGAAGAGTCCAAACGTGGGTTTTTACCCACGATCTCAGGGCTCACTCTCTCCAAAGAGATGTCTCCCAAGACTGATTTGGAGATAGCTCGCATGCAAGGGATACCCAATGCTTCGGTAGTAGGCTCTATCATGTATGCGATGCTATGTACCAGACCCGATGTAGCATACTCACTAAGTGTAGTGAGTAGGTATCAAGCTGATCCTGGAGAGAGTAACTGGACAGCTGTGAAGAGCATACTCAAGTACTTGCGAAGGTCTAAGGAGATGCTCTTGGTATATGGTAACGGAGAACTCCAAGTGGAGTCTTTTACCGATTCAAGCTTCCAGAGTGATAAGGACGACTCTAAGTCGCAGTCGGGATTTGTCTTTACCCTTTACGGAGGGGCGGTTAGCTGGAAGAGTTCCAAGCAGGAAACCGTGGCAGACTCGACGATGGAGGCTGAATACATCGCTGCCAACGATACTGCCAAAGAGGCTGTCTGGATCAAGAAGTTCATTACTGAACTTGGAGTGGTTCCATCCATTGAGCATCCAGTACCTTTGTATTGCGATAACAATGGAGAGGTGGCTTTGGCCAAGGAACCCAAGTCCCATCAGCTATCCAGGCATATTCTGAGGCGGTATCACCTGATCCGGGAGATAGTTGATCGCCGGGAGATCGAGGTCAGGAGGGTTGACACGAAGAGCAACATAGCGGATCCACTCACGAAGGCCATTCCCCAGATACAGTTTGAGAGACTCTTCGGGATGCTAGGTATGCGATACTACAGCAGCTGGCCTTAGTGCAAGTGGGAGATTATTAGTTATATGTATGCCCTAGAGGCCAGTATTGTACAGATGATGTATATTATATTGGATGCTTGGACATATATAGAGAGGACTTTCTTGCTCAATATGATAGTATGCTATCTGGTTGCTCTTTATCTTAACATGTATACTTGTCTCTTGATACTGTCTTATAGTTACATGTTGGTAAAACCCTTAGGATGTGTACTTGACTACCTGGACTATGATGCAGATCATACTAGTGGGGCCATGGTAGTCCATAAGTACATCCTTTAATGTCCCTAGTCGTGGGTGTATCGAGACGGGGCATCGATATACCAGAGCTAGTCTACTTTGGTATATCGATGCCCCGTCTCGATACACCCACGACTAGGGACATTAAAGGATGTACTTATGGACTACCATGGCCCCACTAGTATGATCTGCATCATAGTCCAGGTAGTCAAGTACACATCCTAAGGGCTTTACCAACATGTAACTATAAGACAGTATCAAGAGACAAGTATACATGTTAAGATAAAGAGCAACCAGATAGTATACTATCATATCGAGCAAGAAAGTCCTCTCTATATATGTCCAAGCATCCAATATAATATACATCATCTGTACAATACTGGCCTCTAGGGCATACATATAACTAACAGAAAGAAAGGCGATCGTGGCTCCGAATCGGATGGTTGAATCATGACGCATTCTTTGACGCTCTCTTGATCGTGGGTGTTCCCTCCTTTTGATGGTTCCGAAATGAATCATGGCTTGTCAAGACGTTTGCGAAGCACAAACCATCAAGATGTCGAAGTTGCAACTTGAGGAAAGAAACAAATCCGTATTGTTTTCACTTACTGTTTGTATGTCCAAGTATGAAATATCAAAACCAAGCATAAGGGTTAGCAAGAATACATTATCAACAAATACGCAAATTAGCACATGAGAGTAAAGTGGTTTAGCATTAAACTTGCTAAGTGATTGGGTGATAGTATAGGGTATATGAATGAAGAAGGGTTTCAATCAACTTGTTAACAAAATACCCTATCTAAACACTTAGCAATCTTAACACTAGTGTGATTCTAACTTTAACATTGCAAAAATAGAAACTTGGGGAGAATATAGTATATGATGAGGTTACCAAGTAACCATGGAATCAACATACCATATCAAACCAATACCAAGTTAACAATCTTAAACTTACAATCTCTTTTAAGCACATGAAACAATCACAAGTGAATGGAGGAAGGCATAGCCATTCATCTCACATCCTCTTCATCACCACAACCAAAGAAACTACTCAAATATTATGAAAGAGAAAATGCAACACAAGAGAAGAAACATGAAGAATACAAGTAAAAGAAAAAAGTGCAAGTTTTTTATTCACAAAAGTGGAGAGCATGAGCTACAAGATAGATAGCAACTTCAACTTTCTTAATGGATCACTCAATTGAGAGCTCAAAGAGGAAATAAGAAGAAGCTATCATACATTAAAATTTGTTTTTCTTGCTCAAAATCCAACACAGAACTTAATCTGTGATCTGCTATATATAGACAACTCAAAATAAAAAACAAACTATAAAATGGACTGACAAGATAACCAGGGACCCACATAAAGTGCACGTGGCCAAATGGATAAACTTGGGCCGCAAATTACCGTTTTTATGAATATTTTGATGGCCACTTTATGGAGAATGGATCCCATCTTTGGTCATTGGTCTTCTGGCATCAACATCATTTCTCTATTAATTTCTTTTCTTTTAATTCACTATCTATTGCATTCTGAGGCTAAAGAACAGAGAAAGGGTCAAGTGGGAAATGTGTTCACACTTCAAATCATCTCTTTTTCAAATACTTATGACAAGCCCACTTGCCCAAGCCACAAGCATTCCCATTTGTGTGCTTCATGATGGTGTCTTACGACTTGATCCAAATGAACCATTACATGTTCACACTTGTTCACACTTGATAATGTTGGACCAAAAATGATTTATTTTTGTACACAACTTCATTTGTTGTAAACTCTTTAGAACTTGGTCATTTTTCCGTCCCATTTGCAGTTCCGGCTAAAAACCGTCGTTTCTGTGCATGTTTTCCAGTGTTTTTGCCTATGTACCTGTAATCTGTACTAATGAGCAGAAACAAATTAAATAGCATTGTTTATTGACAAAATGATAATAAATGAGCGGTATTAAAATGTAATTAATCGTGCCGAACAGCAAGCTTGTAGCCCATTGGTTAATTCATTTCATTGCTAGTCCATAGGCTATACGTTCGAACCTTGTATCTTGCAATTATTTTTATCAATTTGTTTTATATATATTCTATAACCTATAATTGACCTTTCATTTCATCTTCTTTTTAACTCCTAAAATGGTTATGAATATAATTAATTGGAATTATAGTGACATAAACCACTTGTTATATTTTAGTCATTTCTTTCTTTTCTTCTTCATTTCACATTTTATTTGGTTCTTTCTCCTTTCTTTTTCATCCTCAAAACCTTAGCTTTTTAGAGAAAACAATCAGTTGACGTTGGTGTTGTTGGCTATAGTGCCTTAAAGGCAATTATGGTAATCGAAAGTAGGCGATTATGATAATTGAAGGAGGAACTATACAGGTGAAACAGTCTTACTTAAGATGATAGTATATTATCTGATTTGTATTTATCATTGATATGTATACGTTTTATTACATGTAGCTAATACATAATGATAAAACCCGTAGGAACTTTACTTGACCACCAGAGTTATGATGGCGTTCATACTTGTGAGAGCTGGGTAGTCCATAAGCACATCCTTAAATGTCCCTAATCATGGGAGTATCGACACTAGACATCAATATTCTAGAGTAGACTAGTGTATACATTTCTAGATCCCAACGAGAGACGGTGGCAGGTCTCATAGCTATTGGTGTGTTGCACCTAAGATTGTATACATGTGCTCACTGAAGGTGGATGCACCGGAAAGACTCGCCGAGAAATTTTAGATGGTAATATACCTATCGTTAGATAGTAGTTCTTAGTTAACATAAGTACAGGTAGTCAGTTGACCTAAAATCTTCATTTGTCTCGTGTAAGTACCCACTGTACTTAGATTTACTTCCCTACCATGGCTTTACTGAGTCGTGCAAACAGGTTTTAGTTGGGTACATTCCCGAGCCACATGAAGATAATAAGCGATCGTCAGGGATTCGTCTCTCCCGATATAGGGAGTCGATGTCGCGCTGTATTCGGTTGGCCATTACCATAAGTTCCTGACCAAGGCGTATGAGATTTACTGATCAGAGATTAATAGTTTCTCAGTTGGTAATGGGCTTGACACCGGCACGACTTATCGAGTTATTAAGGGTCTGACGTTATCCACCCCCTAGACCCAATATGCGATACTCTTAGACAAAAAGACTAGACTATACCGAGATTGTCACTTACAAACTCAGTAGGGGTACGGATGAGTTTGGTCGTTGACCATCATTTCATTCAATACCTGGGTAGTCATTACGTACTACTAGTGTCGTTGACGTACTTATGGTTAAACCCACTGCTAGCGTATCGTCGAGTCTTTAGAGTCCCATACAGAGGGTTTCCCGGTTCAGGCAAAACGATATAGCATGTGCGTATTTTGATACGCACTCAGGTTCGATTAAATACGTGTATTTGATGCATGTACTTTAATCGAACGTTTTGATAATACTAGAAAGTTTGAAAGATAGCCAGGATGATCACATATGTGAGCTAGTATTATATCTCTTGTTTTCCCTCTTTTAGGTATTTGTACTTTGACACGAATACGGTATTTATACGAATACGAGTATTTTTATAGATACGAGTATTTGTATCTTAATACGAATTTGGGTATTTTTATCTCAATACGAATACGGGTATTCATATTTTATACGATAAGGTATTCGTATTTTGATACGAATATGGGTATATGTATTTGTTACATGGTTATGTGTGTGTGTGTGTGTTTATACATATCATTGCATATCCTCTTGGAACATTGGTGAAGTGTGTGGGTTTGTGACTCACACTAGTGAGTCACAATTCCACCCACTTCACAAAAGATAGGAGAAAAAGAAGTAAAAAAAGATGGTTAAGTTTTAGAAGAGAGATCTTCTTCTCACTTGGTTCTTCTCTCTTCTCTTTAGTTTTTTGGTTTCCAAGTTAGAAAAGAAAAGGAGATAATTCAAAGAGATTACAACCACTACACTTTTACAATCAATTCCTAGCAAGTTTTGATTATGAGTTGCTTCACTTGATCACCTGATATGAAGCTAAACCTTGTATTCGTGTTCTCCCGGGTGGATCATCTTCAGCAAGGAATATCGGCGTGCAAGCTTGTTCCCGGCGACTTCGGAGCCTAGATAAAGCCCTTGGTATGGTGTAAGGGTCTTTCACAATTAGGTGGACACGCTACTAAGGTAGCTAGCCCCTAACCTTCTTTGTTTTGTTATCTAGTTTAGTGTTTGGAATTCTAAGGTTTTGGTCGCTAGTACTCACCTAAAAGTTTTTGTTTTCGCTTCCTCTTTCGCTACGAGTTTTGTGGCACAAGAACTAGGGTCCTTACAGTGACATTAGAGTCAAACCAAACAGTTTAACTAGTTATAAACGATATTTACGTTTTCAAAACCGAAATTTTAACCGTATTCGATCACAAGAACAAGTTTCTGTCCATTTTAGAAAATGACACCTGAAATTTTTTTAAACTATTGCAGAGGACTACTCTTTTAAAAAGAAAACTTTTCCCAAAATTTGAGGCATTTTCGTCGGTTTATGGCCACTGGTTTTGCTTTTTGGTTGGCCTTATTTTTGAGTCTGGTCCCTGGTTTTTTCCAGGTGCTTGGTTGTTTAAAAACTTGATTTTTGGTGATATTTGTTTTTTCCCAGATTTCAGTTTGTGTTATCTTTGTATTCGGGCAAGTTCGGGAAACTTTGCGATCTCAACTAAAACATCATTTATGCTCCGTATTTTTGTTTGTGTGTTTGATAACGTCGTCTAATTGCTATATGTTCGATTATACGAGGTTGTACACTTGTTACTTGTTATATTAGTTTGAATATATATCTTATGATGGTTTAGCCGAATTGTTGTGACGGATAGCTCTTCATGCAATGTGCTTGTACAGTTTTGATATTTGTATTTGTTTATTCGGAACGAGCGGCCGGATTGTGGTCGTCGTTGCCTCTTGATGTATATTCTTTCAGGGACACGTCCATGTTGCGGGCGTTGTCACCGTTGTATATATTTCATTACTTGTACTAGGATACCCTGCGATGGAGTACTCAGGTAGCCGGATTCGAGAATGCAACAGTGGCCATCTCTTGGAGTTGAGACTCGCTCCATCTCATTCTCGGATTGGCAGGTTGCTCGCCACACTTATACAAGGTGTAGCTCTGACCCACGGAGGAGTGCTCAAATTATTGGATTCCAAGAAGTTCCGGGTGTCCCACTCATGACATTGAGTGCGGGTTGCCTCACTTCTAGAATTGGTGGGTAACTTGCCGCACTCGTAGAGGTCTTGGTTTGAATTTGTACAGACTATCTATATGACCGGGGAACCTTAATTTTCGTTTGCTGCTCAAACGAAACATGGGGCTCCTAACTTATCCGCTATTCCATCTTGTTTGCTATTTATTTCATGCCTGTGATGTTTATTACTTGCCTATGATATTGATATGTGTGTGTGTGTGTGTTAGATGCTTCTATATGTTTTGCATCCGCGCTAGTTTTGTCCCCGCCCTGCCGTAAGTTAAGTAACCTTACAGTGAAGACCCGGGACTCCGTGGCGAATGCAGATGGCATATAAAAGTATGCTATTTTGGTTGTTTCTGGTATGGCTTAGAAACAAAGAATGATGGGATCGCATTATAAGTTTAATACTAGGAAAATAAATCTAAATGATATTGTCGAAACCAAATTTTAAAACCACTCGGTTTCCATCAAAACCACTCAGTTTTCTACCAAACCAATTGTTTTAAAAGCGGAGACTAAACAACTTCTTTTCAAAGCCATTCGAGTTCCTTCAATGATATCAATTTCATTGCGTTAATGGTTTTTCGTCAAATACCAGCCATAGCCCTCCGTCATTTCAGACGGGTAGCGCCTAGTATTCGTGCAATGTTTGTTGGCACTCATCAAGGCATAGTGTACAGTAGTTTTGTGTTACTTTTCTGCAATATAGAGATGCATTAATTTAGGACAGTCGTACAGCCTTGTTAGCATCCGTCAAGAGTGAACACGGATGGTTCTAAATTAATCAGGACAATGATGGATAGAACTTGACTTGCGACTTATGATTTGTTGGCATCCGTCAAGGTCATAAGACGCTTGGGGAAAAAACTATATCGGGAGTTTCGAATATTAGGGTAACTTGCCAAGCTTGTGCATACCTTCTAGAGTGGTAATGTTGGTCGGCTTCCGTCAAGGTTATCGCAGTTGGGTCACAAATCTCACTGTTAGCAGGTATTACTTTTCGGGAGATTTTCACTTCATAACTAGCAAACCCATTAGGTGTTTAGAAATGTGTTAACGGGATTATGCCTCTACGAAAATAGGAGTATTTAATTAGGTCCATGCGAAAGCATAGGGAGCCTCCCTTGGAGTACCAACACTGGCCTGGCTGAATGATTAGCGAACTTGTAAGGTGTAAATGATCCCGACAAGTTCTCTTTTAGGGTTTGAAGGAGAATTCGAGAAAACAGTGGGATTCATCTTGATTAGATAAAGTAATTAACCAATCTAATCTTGATAGAGTGCACGCTGAGTGTTTTTTTCTCTCTCTCTCTTTGGCAGCGACCCATGATTGACTTTAAACCAAAACTCATAAATCAAGTTGACCGGACCATTTTACAAACCTGGCTTTGGTTTTTCGTGATTCACGACTAAATCACATATATCCTTGCCGCTCCTACTTTACCCTTCGCCTTCTCCAGAACACTACGTATCATTATGGATATTCATATTACTTGGAATGACCATTTCGTATAGTTACATACGAACTCGAAAAAAATTATTTCAGTTCGAAAATAGCCACGGGTTCTGAATAATTGAATTGCATAATTTGATTGTCTCACCTTCTTCACCTTCTCTCAAGTTTAGAGATCCTTATACAAGGAGAGTACACCAATTACGCTTGTTGAATAGTCTTCTTCCAAACCTTAGGCTGGTGCCAAAAGGTAGGGAATGTAGAAAACCAACTAGCATAAGTGTGGTGTACAAAAGGTAAAATGTAAAGACATATAAAGAGATTGAATTGAGGGCAAAGGAAATTGCAACTACCGTCATAAATATGGGCATTGGAAAAGTTATTACTAGGAATACCCGGCCACCCCATGAAACATTTATGTTTCGGTTTTCCTGTGTTTTATGTAATTGAAAATTGTTTCCCAATTAATTTTGACTCCAGGGTATGTATATACTGGTTATGGATCTTACATCTGTATGTCGTTACAGATACTGAGAAGGAGTAGAACATTGGGAAATGGGTGATTTGATCCTTAATATCGGAATTCTTAGAAATTGGTGATATTGGATTAAATCACCTAGTTTTGCTTAACGGCAAATATTTGGTTTTGAATAACCGTTGTTATGCACCAAATTTTAAAATGATATATCCGTATCTTTATTTTATAAAGTGAGATATATTTTTTGAAAAAAAATTACTTTTATCAGTTGAGAATAAGATAAGGTGTATTTAATAACGGTGTAAAACATTCTTAACCAAAATACAGTTATCAATTTATAAACACACGGAATTTGAGTTAGTAAAGGCTTGGGACTTATACATAAAAATGTATGTTGTTCGGTGTCCTTCGGGACAAGGGGTTGGTACTCGTACTATATTCCGTTTACTTATAATTTCTCTGGTTTTAAACAAGTATTTCGTTGAAATGCAAAGCCCAAAGATTTTGAGAAGTTCATAGGTATAAGAATAAAGTAGAGAACCAGACGTTGGAAGTATCAAAATTCTTCGAAGTAATCGAAGATGAGATACTTATGCTAGGTCTTCCGCCATAGTAATAATGAGAATATTATTTCTCTCACAGGTTATTCATCCGTGGGTGCGCTCCTTAATGAGTAACGTTGTATGGATTTTTTCCATTTAGAGGATATGCACTGGACATGGTTGCATAAATTTTTAAATTTGGTTCCATCTAAATTAGTGCATTTGATTCTATATGGACATATAATGGTTTCATATCTTATGTTTGTTAAAATATGAAGTTATCCGGTTTTTGTTTAAAAGCAGAATCCGGACGAACTCAAGAAACGCTTCAGTAATGATTGTAGGTTGTGCCAAGGTTTCGCTAAGGTTTAACTTCTACCATTTGTAAGATCAATGGTTGCATTGTTCTTGACTCGCCATTTTTTTCATAAAAGGACTTCTTTGCAAATGAATTTAGTGGGAATATGATAGAACTGGAAGTGATTCCAGAACCACAAACGATTACTGAAAATTTAGTAGAACCTAAGAATTCAATTGGATTCGAAAAACCATAGCCACTCCGTGGATTTTAGTAGGTAAGCTCAGCCGCCCGAGAGATACTTCGGTTTCCTCGTAGACGCTAACATGAAGGTTTGCATCATGGTTATGATGGTCCTACTAGTTATTAGCTGACTATTGGGAAGTGGTGAATTTCAGATGATGGCCAGATGCCAGATATCCAAGTTGGACTCCACGTACTTCAGCAAATTATGAAATTTACCGGGTGCTCCTGAACGGGTAAAACCCATTAAGAGCAAGTTGATCTTTAGAAATCAGTGCAGGTGGATAGATAGTTATCTAATAAGGCTAGACTTTTAGTAAAGAGTTTTCATCAAATACCCGCTGTGGATTATGATAAAACTTTTTCTTCAATGTCTGTGCTGAAGTCCATACGAATGTTACTTGCCCCTGCTGCTATTCATGACTATGAGATCTGGAAAATGGATGACTATAACGTCTTTCAAAATGGGAATTTAGAAGTGCACATGTATATGACTCTGCCAGAGGGTTGTTTTAATCAGTGGGAGCAGCGGAAGGTGTGCAAATTGCTTATATGTATTCATAGACTAAAGCGGGCATAGCGGAGACGGATCATCTATTTTGATGTGAAAGTCAAGGTCTTTGACTTCATCAAATGAACAGATAAACCTAGTAAAAATGTTGTAGGGAGTACCGTCCTTGGATTTGGATGATATACTTCAAATAGAAAGTGATGTTCTTATAATACAATCGGTCAAATTTTGGTTGTCACAGATATTTCTCCACATAAGTTCTGGATAAAATATCAAGGATTCTGATAACTAGATCTATATCATTATATCTAGATTTGGGAAGTGTCCCAATTTGGGTTTTGGACACCATTCTAAAGGATTTTAGAATGGAGGAATCCTGGCGTGGTGGTGTACCCGCAAGTGATGGAGTCACCCTTTCTAAAGAGATATCTTCTAGACCGATGAGGAGAGCGACTCGTATAAATGGCATACCAATTGCTTCACCAATTGGGTCAATCATGCAATGTCAAGTATCAGACCAGAAGTTGCTTTTTCACTTAGTATAGTAAGCAGATATTAATCCTGGAGAAACAAAAAAAAGCGATGAAGAACATATCAGGATGTTCTTAGGATGTGGTAATTGTAAGGTTCCCTAGGGCGGCAGCAAGGTTTCGGGAGGCATTGTCCATGCTAATTTCAAATTTTTTCCGTACTAAAGAACCCTAACCCTAGAATCTTAACTAGAGATTAGACGAAACAATATGCAAACATCTTTACATACTAAGTGAATGAGAAATACAACATTTGTACACCTGTCTTTCACTTCTAAAGCTCCGTGTAGTAGTCCCTTCGCTTCAAGTAGTGAACACCCGAACACTAGTAAGGGTTCACATGAAGAAATGAACAAGCTTGCTCGAAGTCTTCTAGGCCGAAGATGATCTACGTCGAGGAGACTCAAGCTCATGCTACCTCTTCACTAATGGTAGATTAGTGAAGTAAACATCCTAAACTAAATGGCTAATATAGTAGAGGATGATGAAGTAGAAATTGGGCTCTCTTTAGATTAATTTTTCTCACAATATTTCATCACCATTTGAAAAGCTAGAAAGCTTTTCCATGAGGAAGAAGAAGATGAAGTGGAGATGAGAATAGCAACCATGGATGAGTTAGTGTCATACACTAACTCATGTAGAGAATAAACCATGTCTAACAAAAATGGTTAGGTTAATAAATATCTACAAGTAAAACAAAATTAGTGGACTTGGTCAATGGTTCCACAAGGTTCTACAAGTTTCAACCATGTGACTTAATTCCATCTTAATTCCATCTAATTTTGATTAACTTTAAATAAATAAAACTATTCATTATATCAAGCATGGTGTGAGTCTCATACACCCATGAAATATGTGGCATCTAGCATGACACAAATAAAATGTACATTAATATATATCACATATATACTATATGCACACAAATGAGAAAAAGAAATGTTTAAGTGAGCTAATATTAGTTAATGTAATTCAATATATCAAATATATAAATATACATTAAATTATTAAATCAACACTTGATTTAATAATCCAGCTATATCACATACAACCGGCTAATATCAAATGTAACAAATTATCGAATCAACACTTGATCCGATAACCCGGCTATATCATATATAACCGACTGATATCACATATCGCGAGAATAGAATGTGGTATCACATATGCGCATTAATCTCGGTCCCGCACATATCACATATGTACTCCTATTTCGTTTCGCATGAACCAGGAAACCTCTGTGTTGGACTCTAAAGACTCGTCAATACGCCGGCAGTAGGTGAAGATCATATCAAACACCCACAAGCCGTAAGCGGTCTGCTAAACATAACGGCCACCCGGGTATTGAGCGATCAGAAAATCAACAAGCAAGCCTGCTCATCTCCTGCGAATCCAATCGGTAATACTACCGTATAGTCCGGCCTCTTCGTCAGATATGTCGCATATCGCAGCCTGAGGGGTGGTATAACGTCAGACCCCAATAGCCTGATAAGTCATGCCGATACAAGGTCCATAACGGTTCAAGAAACTACTAATAACACTTACCAGTAAATCACAGCAACCCTGGCCAGGGATTTCCTGTTATGGCCAATCGAGCATAGTGCAACATCAACCCTAATACCGGGAGAGACGAATCCCCTCATATCGCTCATTGCCTCAATGTGACTCGGGACTGTACCTAAAAACCACCGTTTTACACGATCTCTTGAACGTGGTAAGGTGAAAATCAAAGCACGGTAAGAATCACATAAGACTCTATGACGATCTCGGGTCAACAGACTAACCTATACCAGTGTCACCAGAGAACAGCTATCGGACGATAGGTATAATACCATCTAGGAGTTCTCGGCAAGTCCATCCAGTGTCCCAGACTCCACTGAGTACCCGTATACCTTCTCTGATGTCAAACACCAATGGATGTGGGATCATCCATCGCCTATTATATGGGTCAAGAAACGCATACACTAGTCTACTTTGGAGTATCGATGCCCTGTCTCGATACTCCCACGACTAGGAACAATTGAAGGATATACATACCGACTACCATTGCCCCACTAGTATGATCTGCATCATAATCCTGGTAATCAAGCATTCATCCTAAGGGCTTTATCAACATGTAATAGAGAGACTATAAGTGTACATGCTAAGATAAATAGCAACCAGATAGCATACTATCATGTCGAGCAAGAAAGTCTTCCTTATATATGTCCAAGCATCCTACAATATACATCACATGTACAGTAATGGCCTCTAGAGCATACATATAACTAACAGTAATGGCTGCCTCCTTCAGGAGGTAATTACCGGTTCTAGCTTCCAAAGTGACCAGGATGATAGAATTATAAGTTTATCCTCTTCTGAGGAGCATTATATTGGACGGATTTCCAAGAAAAATACTGAGGTAGACATAGCGCGGGTTGCTGATTATGATATGCGGATGATACAACACAAGAAGTTTGTTGGATAAAGTTGTTCATTTATGAACTCGGTCCCATCATGTATCCAGAAAAATTCTAAGACCGGGTATCATTCGGTTCGGGAGATATTTGATCTCCGTGGAGTTGAGATATCAAGAGAGAAAGTTAAAAGTATCGTAGCGGATTCACTCGCTGAGGTTATTTCTCAAACACACGAGTTGTTAGTAGAGAAGTTGGGTATTCAGTAGCACACGAGCTGTGGGTACGCGATACCGTAATAATTGGTCTTAAGTGTAAGTAGGAGATTGTTGGTTATAGTGCCTTCAAGGCAATTATTGTAATCGAAATTAGGCGATTATGATTATTGAAGAAGGACTTATGCAGGTAAAATAGTCTTACTTGAGATGATAGTATGTTATCTAGTTTGTTTTTATCATTGATGTGTATACATTTTATTACTTGTCGCTAATACATAATGATAAAGTCCGTAAAATCTTTGCTTGACTACCAGAGTTATGATGGCGTCCATACTTGTGAGAGCTGGATAGTCTATAAGCACATCCTTAAATGTCCCTATTTATTGGAGTATCGAGACTGGGAATCGATATTCCAGAGTAGACTAGTGTATACATTTCTAGACCCCGACGAGGAATGGTGGCAAGTCTCATAGCCATTGGTATGTTGCACCTAAGATTATATACGGTTGCTCACTAAAGGTGAGTACACCGGAAGGACTCGCTAAGAACATCTAGATGGTAATATACCAATCGTCAGATAGTAATTCTTAATTGACATGAGTACAGATAGTCTGTTGACCAGAGATCTTCATTTGTCTCGTGTGAATTCCTACTGTACTTAGATTACTTCCCTACCACGACTCTACTGAGTCGTGCAAACAGATTTTAGTTGGGTACAGTCCTGAGCCATATGGAGGCAGTGAGCGATCGTCAGGGATTCGTCTCTCTCGGTATAGAGAGTCGATGTCGCGCTATATTCGGTTGGCCATCACCATAAGTCCCTGATCAAGACAGATGAGATTTACTGATCGAAAATTAGTAGTTTCTCGGTTGGTAATCGGCTTGACACTATCATGACTTATCGGGTTATTAGGAGTCTGACGTTATCCACCCCTAGACCCGTATGCGATACTCTTAGATGAAAAGACCGGACTGTACGGAGATTGTCATTTATAGACTCTGTAAGGGTACGGATGAGTTTGCTCGTCGACCTTCCTTTCGTTCAATACCTGGGTAACCATTGCGTACAGCTAGTGCTGCTGACGTATTTATGGTTAAACCCACTATCAGCGTATTATCAAGTCTTTATAGTCCCAGACAGAGGGTTTCCCAATTCAGGCGAAACGATGTAGTATGTGCATAATTTGATACGCACTCAGATTCGATTAATTACGTGTGTATTTGATGCACGCACTTTAATCGGACGTTTTGATAACACTAGCAGGTTTGAAAGATAGCCAGGATGATAACATAAGTGAACTAGTATTATATTTCTTATTTTCTCTCTTTTGGGTATTTGTATTTTGACATGAATACGGTATTTATACGAATACGAATATTTATATAAATATGGGTATTTATATCTTAATACGAATACGAGTATTTTTATCTCAATAGAGATACGGGTATTTGTATTTTTATATGATACAGTATTCGTATTTTGATACGAATACAGGTATATGTATTTGTTGCATATTTGGTTATATGTATGTGTATGTGTGTTTATACACATCATTGCTTATCCTCTTAGAACCTTGGTGAAGTGTGTGGGCTTGTGACTCACACAAGTGAGTCACAATTCCACCCACTTCATAAAAGATAAGAGAAAAAGAAGTAAAAATATATGGTTATGTTTTAGAAGAGAGATCTTCTTCTCACTTGCTTCTTCTCTCTTCTCTTTAGTTTTTTGATTTCCAAGTTAGAAAAGAAGAAGAGAGAATTCAAAGAGATGACAACCACTATATCACTCTCACAATCAATTCCTAGCAAGTTTTGATTGTGCATTGCTTCACTTAATCACTTGATGTGAAGCTAAAGCTTGTATTCGTGTTCTCTCGGATAGATCATCTTCGGTAAGGAAAGTCGGCATGCAAGCTTGTTCCCGACAACTTCGGAACCTAGCTAAAGCTCTTGGTACGGTGTAGGGGTCTTCCGTAATTAGGTGGACACTCTACAAAGGTAGCTAGCCCCTGACATTATTTGTTTTGTTATCTAGTTTAGTGTTTGGAATCAATTCGAGGGTTTTGGTCGCTAGTCCTCACTTTAAAGTTTTTATTTTTGCTTCCTCCTTTGCCGCGAATCTTGTGGCACGAGCATTAGGGTTATTACAGGTGTTCCCTCAAGTTTCAAACTCTCTCTAGTAACGTGAGGCTTTTGGCGGGTTGACGAGCCCGGTGACGATACCGACTTCTGCGAGTAACTCCGTCATCCTCCTCTTTCTTTCTCTCTTGTTACGATTCCCTCCTCTTAAAATTTTGGAGATTTTGTAATGCTTACTCTCAAACTCTTCGTTTACACAGTAGTGATATTTTTGGTTTCTCTTTTCATCTTCGGATTCTTATCTAACGATCCGGGCCGTAATCCTGGACGTGAGGAATAAAAAAATTGAGTTTTTCTTTACTTTTTTTTTTATTCCATACATTTACCTATGATGAAAAAATAAAGGGATTGAAATTTGAATTTTTTTTGAAAGTCTGAAGTAATCAGAGGGAGCGGAGAGAGAGGGATTCAAACCCTTAGTACAAATAACTCGTACAACGGATTAGCAATCCGCCGCTTTAGTCCACTCAGCCATCTTTTCCAATTCTAAATTGAAATTTTTTTATGTGATGTGACACGTGAAATAAAAAAGATTGAAAAAAAAACCTCGCTAAATCTCCTTCCTTTTGCCATATCTCCACTTACATATACTTTTGTAATTCCCATGTTTAAATAACACATTTAAAATAAATTAATTATTCTAGAATACAAAGGCGATATGTTGCCTACATACTTGATAACGTGTTAAGTGATTGTTACGACTTTTTTTGTACATGTTCATGGTAAATGGTAATATTATTAGTTTATGAGAATGAATGAATTATATCACTCTATATTGCATGTCATCTCAATGAACCCGATCTTTTATTTTAAAAAAATGAAGTTACAAATAAATACCATAATTTTATTATTCATACATACGACCTTAAAATATCCTTATATTCGAAATAAATTCTATAAAATCAATCTTGACTTCTGAAAATTCTAGAAAAATTAGATTATATATTAAATAGAATTTTAGATCTATAATAAAAATTTTAAATCGAATCACATAACGATTTAGAATTTACGACGTCTTTTTATCCACTGTTTTTAAACGCAGAAAACTGCTTTTATCGGTTATCTTCGAGAACACATAACTCGGTCTACCGATACCCAATTTGAGAAAACTCAGGTGTTTTGGACATCTAGATCGAAATCTCTAGATGTCCAAAACACTAGCGCTTGTGCCACTTGCATTGCACGTGGTGCACTTGGACCTGTGCCACGTGCGTTGCACATTTGGCATAGCAAATATTGACACTTTTGCCTTGGTGGAGCTCAAGCTCCGAGCGCCAAATTTTGGCTGGAAAAAATTACCCCTACCACTGTGCTCACATGCATTGCACGTGGGTAGAGTGGTGTCAGCCATTGCACTTCTCCTTTTGTTTTTTCTATAATGACCCAGCTTAGTTTATGTACTCGTTTTGGAGTGTTCAGTTTATTCTCCTTTTAGATATGAATAAACTCATCTAGACATTAAACATAGACATATGTCAGGTTTGTAGTACTGGGTGTAGTCCGCAAACAAAAAGGATGCTAAAAGACCAACAAGCGTGTCCAGCAATCTAGTAGAAAAGCCCGCTTGAACCAGAAATTATGAAAGGAATGTAGAAGCCATGTCCCACTCCGAAAACAGATGATAAGAGAAAAAGGCCCCAAGTCAAGTTAATTCTTCTAAGAAAAAGAAGACAGAGACCAGGAAACCCATGCAGCCTGCCGAATATATGAACAGCCGTACAGATTTGCAGAATTATATCAACGTGCTGGAGGAATATTAACAGAAAGCGTGATCTCCAATGACACTCGAAGAGTTCCTTCAGCGTCTCTTTGAAAATGGCGATACTGAGGAAGAAGAAAAGGAGCATGTAGGAAGCTGTCACATGGTCTCTTACTCCTTCGTATATGACGAAGATGCTCCGTCGGTGGCAGAAAGAGACACTGATGAACAGGGGGCAGGTATCGTGCAAAGTGCTCTGTATTTCTCGCAAGACGTCCCGATTGACACGATGATAAAAAAAAGTATTCCAAGAGGGTGAAGGTAATCTAAGGTGTGAAATGACCATTTATGAAAAGGCCAGGCAGCAATGCTTAAGTAAGCAAGCAGCGGAAGGGACAAGTTATGTAACTCCCCGACTGAAACAATCAATATGGATCGTTATGTCTCTAAACTGGCACCTTACCTTACGGTGGATCTCCATATTGATCACCGTATACAATCTACGGGCACAAACAATATGACCACTACCATGTTTTCCATGGAATGCTATATCCCTAAATTGGCATTCTGCCCTACGGCCGATCTCCAAATTGACCAACGTATACAATCCACAAGCTACCCAAAGTCAAAATTACCTCATGTTTCCCATAGACTGCTATATCGTTAAACCAGCATTCTGCCCTACGGTTAGTCTCCAAATTGACTATCGTATACTATCCACGGGCTACCCATTACGAAGTTGTCTCCTCAAGTCCCACCAGTTATGTAGCTCTATCAGCTATGTAGTTCTCCCCAAGTCCCACCGGCAAATAATGTTGGGGCACCCGCAGTGAATCTACATCTAAGAGGTCAAAAAAACCTATATGTCCACAAGCAAAATAGGCACTGATGAAAACCCGAAAAGGCTGCGTGAGTAAAACTTGCAGGACAACCCGTGAGCTTGTAAAAACCCGCATTTTTCGATTATTCAACCATTTCATTTTACCAAGTTCAACGTTAGCCAGATTAGTCAATATTTATATGTTTCGATGCAACAACAAGATGTTATTTGTAACAAGTAATTTTGTTGGTTGGTTAAAAGTTGGTTCTGTGAAGCGAATTGAGATATGCCACGAAAGGACGCAAACTCGTAAAAAAATGCACTTGCAAGGTCCTCTCGAAGTGCAAGGAGAAAATACCTGCGTGAGATCCTTACGACTTGCAAAAGAAAAACACACTCAGGAATCTATACGATTCCTATGAAGAAAATGCACTTACGAGATCCTTTCGACTCGTAAGGAGAAATTACCCCCGATGAGACCCTCATGACTCATAAAATTCAAAATTCTTAGGTTACATTGATCTAAACCTATTGCTTAAGCCATCATATCACTAAACTGCCTTACAAGTAGTCCAATATCAACTCTTGTATACAATCTACGGACTTAAACGAATATGTTTCAAACAAGTCCCACCAAAGGCGAACGATACTTTCCGTATGGTGAAAAGCACTTATAAGTTCTCTTGACTTAAAAGGAGAAAACACTCTTATGAGATCCATACGACTCATAAGTGAAATCCGATTAGGAGTCCTCACTACCCTTAAGGAGAAAATACACCTATAAGATACTCTCGACTTATAAGGAGAAAATAACTTTTTGAGACTCTCACGGCTAATAAAGATTGAAAAGTATTAGATTACAAGATCTAAACTTGTTTTCTAAGCCATCATTGCCCAAATGGGCAACAGCAAATAATGAGTCGTTCTTGGAAATATTCCAGTTGTAGCGATACTCATGCCAAAACAGGTATCAAATCCCAAGTTTTTCCATGTAAATGATAAATTGCTCCCAGCATGCGTGCTTCAGTGTTAGCGACGCTGATGCCGACTTGAAGTCCAAACTCTCGACCCCTAAGTCGTTAAACTGGGAAATAAAAAAGGAAAAAAAATGCCGAAATGATAGGGGCCCTCGCAATTAAAATCAGCAAGTAAAGAAAAAATGAATAGCCAAAATGACGGGGTAACTCGCAATAAAAATCAGGAAGTAAAGAAAAAATAAATAGCCGAAATAATTGGACACCGCGAATAAATAGGAGGAAGATCTTCTTCTTTATTGAGAATTAAATTCTTTGTTGTTTTATGAAAGCTTTTGGAGTGCCTTCTGTATTTTTACAGAAACTTATGGAGGGTTTCCTCCTCTTAGATTTAATCTTTTTGCTCTTATTTATAGGAGAAGAGAAAAATTAATCTGTTTTGAGAAAATCTCTCATTGAGAGATCATGGTTGATTTCATAATCAATCAAATTGATCTTAAAAATCAACCAGTAAATTTATTCACCGTTAGATTTTTAATCTAAAGGCTCTCTGTTTAACAGAGAAAATTTCTTGTTAATTTTAACAAGATTAGGAAATTTAGCCATGAGCAAGTGTAGAAAGTATGAGAGAATAGAATGGAATAGCTTCATGATTTTTTTACAACCATCCAAATAAAAAATCTCACAACATTTTTTAATAAACTAATGAAGCGCATTCCTCTCTACATGTCTTCAACCATACTCAATGCTACCTCACCCTCCACCTCATTTTATGAATATTCATAAATGAATATTCACAAATGAGGTGTCCATCTTCTAGAACAAATTCCATATAAATACGAAATACAACCCGATATACGTATCAAAATACATATACACGTATCCGTATAAAAATACGAATAGCCAAGAGAGAAAATGAATAGTGAACAATAATACTAGAATACATATATTAAATATATATATATATATATATTATTAAACCAAAACATGATTTAATAATCCGGCTTAATTCTAAACCGCTAGTATTATCAAACGTCTGATTAAAGTCCGTATAGCCTGTACACATATTTAATCGGATACATGTACCAACATATGTCATCTACATGATATCGCCTGAACCAGGAAAACCTTCTGTATGGGACTCTAAAGACTTTTCAATACGGTGGTAGTGGGTTTAAGCACAAGTACGTCGACGACACCAACTGTACGTAACGATTAACGAGGTACTGAAAGAAAGGAAGGTCGATGAACAAACTCATCCATACCCCTACTGAGCCTGTCTGTGACAATCTCTATACAGTCCGGTCTGTCCATATAAGGGTATTTTTCACGCCCCGCTTCCCAGAGTACGCTAAGATAGGCACATGACATAGCTAACCATGCTACCTGTGGATAGGAAAAATCCTTCCATAGTCACATTACGGCTGTAGAGATATCAAGAACCGGAAAGTAACTAAACTATCTAGTACATGTCCATAAGCCAGAATAACAGAGTCAAGAAATAATATAATATGCGGAAGCAAAAGATCCAATAAATAAAACACCTGGAAAGTAAAACTGGATACCAACAGGATCATCACCGCTCGGTCTAACAGCGGCAGTACTCCTGATCAGTCTGCAACAAAGGCAGAGGATCTGGGCCATGCAAAACCCAGACGTCAGCGCGTCATAATATCAAGCAATAATATATAAACAGGGTAGCAAGACATGTAAGTATGATCATAAAATGTAAAGCAGGTGTAACAGCAATATAAATCAGGACAGTGAAAGGTAGTGTGCAGTGAGTAATCTAAACTGGTCTATTGGGTTAACTACTCTCAAGTCTTTGAAATCAATTTGATGAATCATCGATGTAACTCAATACTATCCCGTGCGTGCCCGGGATCACGGTCTATGACTCTCGGGCTGAATCCGAGACGTGCCGCAAGGCAGTAAAAGGGTAGTAGGTAATGACGAGTGATGTCAGCAGCATCACCCCGGGGCTGGCCTAGCCCGTAAGACTGATCGGAAAAGGTATAGAACTGTCGAGTTACAAGTCAGGTTTCATCATTGATTTCCCCATACCCCCAAGTTGTGTATTCAAGTCAAGTATTTAAATAATCTGGAGCTAATGCCAACACAGGATTAGGCAGGTACAAGTTTGTCTGGATAGACAACAGGAAATTTCCGTAGGGATAACAGGTCAGGTTTGTTGGCATTAATCACAAGATCAGGTAACAGGTAAAGCCATGGTACATCAGGTCTAGTCAGGTAGCACATAGTTATCATGTCATGTCAAGAGGTGCACGGTACCATGTCGTGTCAAGTAGTAGGTGTAACAAGTCATGTCAGGGTGCACAAGATGTCATGTGGGTGCTCATAATCAAACTAACATAAGCATGGGTATACAAAACAAGCATGGGTACTAATAGAACAATAAACTGGAATATTGTAATGTGAAATACAATCAGGTACAGATTAAGGTATATCGATGCACAGTTATGATTAGGGTTAAGATTAAAGTTCTAATACTAATTAAACTACAATTTATCAAATGTGGAATGTTAATATTTCAATGTTATACATTCAGGTGATCTATGGATGCAATAATATGTATACTAGACGAAATGGATGCAAACGGGTGTTTGAACGGTTATAAACTATTTAAAAGGATACTAAGGGCTATGTAAATAATTATTATGTGATTTAAATATGGACGTGGATCCTATATATAGTAAACTAAAATGCAGCAGGGTATGTCTCAATTTCTGAATCTAAAATGATATAATGGAATATCGAATGTTAAAATGTAACATGAGACACTAGATTAAATCTATAGGTTCCACATGTAATCAAATAAATATAAAATATTATGAGTAGCATGTAGCAAGTTTCACTTGCCTCGACGGATCCAGAAACGGGTATACGGAACGTCACACGTCGGCGGAACAAGTCGCGACGCGCGCACGGTACACGGAACGAATCCAAACAACGTACAAGGGGATCACACGGGTCAGATATGCTCATGTGCTCGGCGAAGAGGGTCGTGAGGGGGTCGACGGCGTCGACGGAGCTCCGGTGAACGATCAGGACCACCTAGTCCAGATTTGGCCTGTATAATTCCCTGTCCATAAATTGATGATGGATCCATGGGCATAGATCTTTGAGCTACACCCAAGTTACCCTCAGTCTTAATGTCAGTCGTCTGCTGTTGACTTCGCACCATAATTTGCTGCAGTTGAGCATTCCGCTGCTATAAAAGTTGCAATTGTTGCATCTGTAGCTGTTGCTGCTGATGCTCCCTTACTTTGGCTTGTTGTGCCTCTATATATGCTGCTGCTGCTTTAGAATGTTTTTCGTTTGTTCTTGCAATGAAGATGTCCCAAAAAAACAGACCACCATTCAAAGAGAAATCCTCCGGGAGCATCAATTGCTACTGGATCAGCAGCAACCTTCCCTTCAGCCATGAAGGCTTTCGCGTCGTCTGCAGATTTCTCTTCAGCAGATAATCATAGATATAAACATCAAGCATTTTATCCGCTTCCCAATTACTCTGCGCCATCTTAATGGCATTTGCAACCTGACGGGAATCAAGAATAAACCTAAAGGCGACCCCATCAACTTTAAGCTGGACTACCTTGTTGAGCGCCACAGGGACAACTCTCGATCCTTCCCTCATCTCCTCCCGATTCATGGACCTCATATGATCAAGCAACGCCTCGGCATCCTCCTTGAAACAAAACAACCCCAAAGCCTTCCCCGTTCTCGCGCCCGAAACGAGCACGAACTCCTCCGCCGCATTGCTGAGCGCGTACACCGGAATTCCGGCGAGCCTCTCCTCAATCTGAAGCGTCGACATGGTGAGGTCGAGACTGTGGGCCCCGGTCTTGGGGGTAGAGATGCGGGCCCATGGACCTAGGGTTTGGGGCTTTAGCGTGGAGTTGAGGAACTGGGTCGCTTGGGATTTTAGGGTATCGATGAAGGAGGCGAATGGGTTTGGTTGATTGTGGGGTATTTTTGGGAACGAGAACTGCATTTTGTTGTGAAAATATTAGGGTTCGGAGAATTGAGAGAGGCTTGAGAGAGAGAGAGATAGAAAGAGAGAGAGATAGGCAGTTAAATATATTAGGATTTTATTAAAATATAAAATATATTTTATAGTTATAAACAGTTTAATATATATATAGAATATTTTTTGGTTAAAGAAAACTTTAGAAGGAAATAAAGAATATAATATTATAATATTAGTCCGTTTTGAGATTTTGGTAAATACAAACTTACTCCAAAACACGTCCGGATCGGGTCTAAAATTCAGTTTTAAAATATGAAAAATATATGCGACTTTCAAAATTCAAAATGAATGCTCAGATAACGAAAAAGCATACCCCCAAGAACGGATGCACGTACGTGCGCGTAGCCATCCAAACACGTCCGTTTCACTGAACGGGACGAGAACAAGATGCGCGGATGCTACCACAGGGTTCGGGGTATCAAGCAGGCTATGTTAACTATTTTTAAAATATTTTCTTTAACTTTATTTGTTTTATTAAAAAATGTAAAAGCCAGATATAAATGCAAGCATGCAAGATATGCAACAAGAAAATACACGGATCCACAAACTAGCAGGGATATCTCAAAGACAAGAATCAAGACGGTTTTCCGCAAGCGGGTCGGGTCACGGATACAATGCAGATGTCAAAAATACTATTTGCACCCAAAACACAGCAAAATAAGAAACAACCATAATAAAGAAATACTCAGAAAAAGAACTGGTATAAATGAACTAGGGTGTTACAGTATTGCATATCGAGTCTAGGGAGGTGGATAAAGTCATATCCCTAATAACGCGATAAGTCGTGTCGGTGTAAAACTTATTACCCACTGAGAAACTACTGATCCAAATCAGTAAATCTCATCCACATTGGCCAAGAATTTCTTGTGATGGTCATCCGTGCACAGTGCGACATCTACCCTAATATCGGGAGAGACAAATCCCTGACGATCCGCTCACTGCCTCCATGTGGCTCGGAACTGTAATCAGCTAAAACCTGTTTGCACAACTCTTTGAGCCGTGGTAGGGTAGTAATCAAAGCACGGTGGGAACTCACACGAGACAAATGACGATTTCAGGTCGACGGGCTAACCTGTACTCATGTCACCTGAGAACTGCTATCTGATAATAGGTATAATACCATTTAGCATATTCCCTGCGAGTCCATCCAGTATAACTCATAACGCAATGAGCACATGTATACTATCTTTGGTGACTAAATGACACTAATGACAGTAAGACCGGCCATCTCGTCGGGGTCAAGAAACGTATACAGTTGTCTACTCTGGAATATCGATACTTGGTCTCGATATTCCCACAATTAGGGACATTTAAGGATTTTCTAATAGACTACCAAATTCTCACAAGTGTGATCGCCACAATAATTCTGGTAGTCAAGCAAGAATCATATGGGTTCTATCAACATGTAATAGTGATCTGTAATACCACATAATACATATACCTGATGATAGAGATGAACCAGATAGCATACTATCATCTTGAGTAAGACTGTTCTACCCGTATTGGTCTTCCCTCAATCAATGATCGTCTGCCTGCGATTACAATAATTGTCTTGAGTGCACTATATCCAACGATCTTTCACTTGCACTTAAAACTAATTATTACGGTGTCGTGTACTGACATCCCGTGTGCTACCGATCACCAAACTTCTCAACTAATCAGTTTCGCAAAGCATATTTGCAAAACATTCGCGTTCAAGAAATAACCTCGTGAGTTGATTTGCTCCAATGTTTCTATTTTTATCTCTCTGTATCTCAATTTCGCGGAGAACGAATATCTCCCGAAATTAGCGATACTAGTCTTAGAACTTGTCTAGATATCTAATGGGGCTTTATTCATAACATAAACACCAAATCCAACAAGTTTCTTAGACTGTATCTATTTGCTGATGTAATCAGCACTTAGCACCATGACCACCTCAGCATCCTGTTTGAAAACCTATCCAATACATTGCACGTCAAAAAAGGGAAGACTATCAACTCTGACAACCATTATATCATCCAGGTCATTTTGGAAGCTTGAAATGATAACTGCCTTCTTAAGGAGGCTGCCATTATCATATACCAAGAACATCCTCTTATGTTTGTAACTGTTTTCCAATATTTCTTCAGGATTGGATTAAAATATGCTTATTGCAGCTAGTGCAAAAGTAATATCTGGTGTAGTACTTGGTATCTAACGATTGACTCAATTGCCTAAGCAAGTGATATATCCTTTAAGGATGTTCATTCAAGTGTTCAAGTCTAGTTTTATTTCAAAATACAAATGGGCTACATTTCCTTTTATAATTTTGGGTTGTGAATAAGAAATGTGAACTGTTTAGAGTCCATATTCTTGTATAGATAGAGGAACAAAAGGATTACTCCCATTTACCAAAAAGAAATACTTTCGTATTCTTAATTAGTTAAAGAAACATGAATTAAGTCATGTTCTTGAGTTCTAGGATTCTTAAGTTTCTTGGGAAACATCTTGGTCAAGGGAACACACGAGAGATCCAAGTCACTCAATTATACTTATACCCTGACAAAGTTTTAAGAAAAAGAGAAGATATGTCCTCTAGGGAAGAGGAGATTCCTAGATGATCCACCTATTAATTCTCTCTTCTTTTTCTTTTTTTTTTCCTTTAACTGAGAGCACTTGGATCTTTTAACTTGCTAGAAAACTTAGGAATTTTCTTGTCTTGTGTTGCCCTTTTTCTTTAAGTCTTTTAAAGGATATATAGCCCTTTGGTGAATGGAGAAGTTAAGAAGCCACTACCCATGTTTTCAGTGTAGTGTGCATAACTGCCCACTAAATCCTCAAAACCGTTCATGCGGGTATCTCTTCCGTAGCCGTTTCTTAAAGAAAAGAGAATGAAATCGTCTCTCGTTCAACTAATATTCCATTCTTTGTATTAAATGACTTAGACGAACTCGAAGCGAACACCTCCATTAGAGAGAAGTCCGTGGGTATCTTTAAAGAGATACCCGCGGCTGTTCTTTACTTGGAGTGGACATCTTTGTTAAGGAGATATCCGTAATAGAGTACTCCTTCATGCGGAGATGCCCGCAAGTGAGACCAATGTACATATTTTGGGTTCAACACACTCGCACGTTAAATTCAATGCATTCTCAATTCATGCTATCTAGTGTGCTTGTTGTAGTGAGATGATCGGAATCCCCAACACAGACCTCATTTTCTCAATTTTACAAAACCGCAGTTTGCACCCCATGCAAACCATGGTTTCTTTTCAACATGCAAAAAGTTTTTGGATTCCTGCCAAACTAGCTAGGCATAAATGTATATTAAATAAACAATGGATTATATTGTAATGGCCTATTTAATACATTATGCACTGAAATTGATCTTAACTACTACTCACTATAATTGATCTCAATACATTGTTCTACCATATGTTAATGTTGTTGTGGGACCCTATTATATTAGACCTTGAGAAGACTAAGGATCCTCATGCATGCGAATAAATGCATCAATCTAGGTATTATTATTGAATTGATCTTTTTTAGCAAATGTTCAGAGGCAGTTTTGAACCTGCAAAAGTGGCGACGACCCTGAGGGTAGTAGTTATTAGTGTGTAAGCTTTAATGATAGAGGTGGAGTTGATCAAGTCACTTTCTGAAATTAAGAGTTAAGAGTAAGCTTGCAAAAGCAGGCAGAGATCAAAATGTGTGTGTGTGTATGTGAGAGAGAGAGAGAGAGAGAAGAAAAGGGCAGGGAGGGATCTCTTGTGCTACGGCGACGTCCTCTAGAATCGATCTTTCTGGTATGAATCCTGTTTGATATTCCCCAATTAGACGCACGATAACCAACCTCAATCTGCAGGTGGCCATAAGCTTAGTAATGATCTTTAATTTGCAATTAACAAGGCTTATCGGGCGGTAGTCACAAGCTTTAGTGCCTGCTCTTTCTTCGGAATTAGCACAACTTGCGCATAATTTAATCTATATAACTCTCCTTTCCCTTCATACCAAGCATCAAAAACTTCCATAATTTCCTTTTTGACTGTATTCAGGAAATGTTGATAGAATATCATTGGAAAACCATCTGGACCTGCCGCTTTCTTCGCTCCAAGCTCGAACACTGTTGTCTTAACCTCATCTTCCACAAATCTTCTCTCCAGGTTGTTCAATTCTACCCTTGTGAGTTTTTGACTATCTTTCTACATTCCTTCCGCACACGTAAATCTTCGGTTTGATATCTCCGGCAAAATAAGCTTGTATTTCTCTTTAACATGTGTCCGAATTACTGTACATCTGATACAACTCGATTGTCCATGAGCATTGATCTATTAATGAGATTGGTGCGTCTCCTCCCATTTGCAATCTTATGAAAGTAACATGTATTTAAATCGCCCTCTTTGAACCATGCATGTCACCCTAGCACGTTGACGGCACATAATTTCCACTCTGCGAAGGACCTCAAATAACTCCTTTCTAATATTACTTAATGCTATTTTTGTTAGAAATTAAACTTGTTTTCGGTTACAAAGAATTGAAGAGACATCGGTTATAAAAGGAAGGGATACCAATTCATAAATAGGTTTAATGAAAGGTTATGTAACGGTTATTGTAATCAATTGGTATTATGAAGAGTCATAATGAAGGGCCATGTAAACTCCTATATAAGGAGATGTTTTGTAAAGTTTTTAAGAGAGCAAGGAAAATATAAGAATAGTTTATTGATACTTTCTCCATTCTCTATCCATTCTCTCCTCCAAACACATTCGGCTACATCGTAGACCGAACATAAAGTTGTGAAGATCCTAACAAAGTGGTATCAGAGCAAGGTTCGAAGAAAATGTCGAAGACAACACTCTCGTACAACGCCCCACGCCTCACCAAAGATAACTATGAAAATTGGAGCATCAAAATGAAGACTGTTTTGGGAGCAGTAGGCGCTTGGGATGTGGTGGTCCGAGGCTATGATCGGCCTCAAGATGAAGCTGCACTGACGGCAGCTCAGAGAACGACCCACGAAAAATTATTCGAGAAAGATTGTACCGCAAGATACTTTATCGAGCAAGGTGTCGATGATTCGACTTTCGAGAAGATTTCGGCTGCCACTAATGCAAAGCAACAGTGGGAGATACTTGAGAAAACCTTCCAAGGAGTCGAGAAGGTTGAAAAGGTACGCTTACAATCACTAAGGAGGGAGTTTGAATTGTTAAAAATGGAGGAGAATGAATCGGTGACTGACTATAATGCCCGAGTGCTTACGGTGGTCAACCAAATGAAGAGAAACGAAAAAATAGAACCATATTAGACATGGTGAGATGTATGTTGAGTAGTAAAAATATGCCGAAGGATCTTCACAACTTTATGTTCGGTCTACGATGTAGCCGAATGTGTTTGGAGGAGAGAATGGATAGAGAATGGAGAAAGTATCAATAAACTATTCTTATATTTTCCTTACTCTTTAAAAACTTTACAAAACATCTCCTTATATAGGAGTTTACATGCCCCTTCATTATGACTCTTCATAATACCAATTGATTAGAATAACCGTTACATATCCTTTCATTAAACCTATTCATGAATTGGCATCCCTTCCTTTTATAACCGATGTCTCTTCAATTCTTTGTAACCGAAAACAAGTTTAATTTCTAACATGCTCCCTTAAACTTGTTTTACCATGCCGATCTTTCCTCGCAATTTTGCGAACACTTCAAATTTTAGGGGCTTTGTAAAAATGTCGGCCAGTTGATCTTGTGATTTGACATGAACGAGTTCGACCTCTTTCTTCCTCACATGTTCTCTGATAGAGTGATACCGAGTATCAATGTGCTTGCTTCGTTCATGAAACACTGGATTCTTCGCCAGTGCTATAGCAGATTGGTTGTCCACATACATCTTTGTAGGTCCTTCCTGTTCAACCTTTAGATCTTTCAGCAGATTTCTTAGCCATATAGCATGGCAAACTCCAGCCGATATAGCAACGTATTCGGCTTCACAAGTTGATAGTGTCACTATCGGTTGCTTCTTGGAACACCAAATAAATGCTGATTCACCGATGATGAAAATGTACCCTGTCGTACTTTTCCGGTCATCTATATCTCCTCCCCAATCGCTATCGGTATATGCATATAATTCAAAATTGTTAGATTTCGAATACAACAAACCGAAATTTGGTGTACCTTTGATATATCTCAATATCCTTTTCGCCGCTGATAAATGTGTCAATTTCGGTTCTTCCATGTATCGGCTGATCAAGCCGACTCCATATAGAATATCCGGTCTTGTGCATGTAAGATACCGAAGACTGCCTACCAAGCTTTTAAAATGCGTCGAGTCCACATTGCTCCCTTCATCGAACTTTGATAATTTTGTTCCGCAGTCTACTGGGGTATTGACCGAATTGCTTTGCTCCATATTGAACTTTCTCAAAATCGACCGAGCATATCCTTCTTGGGATAAGAAAATCCCATTCGGTCTTTGCTTTACCTCTATTCCCAAATAATATGCCATCTGACCGATGTCGGTCATTTCAAATTCTTTAACCATCGAGCTTTTGAAGTCATCGAACATACGTGGATTGTTTCCTGTGAAGATGAGATCATCCACATATAAACATACTATAAAAATATCACCTTTTTCGGACTTCTTTATGTATAATGCATGCTCATAAGGACACTTCATGAAACCGTGTGCTTGGAAGTATATGTCGATTCGACTATTCCATGCTCTCGGTGCCTGCTTCAGGCCATATAAAGCCTTCTTTAGCTTCAGTACTTTCGACTCATGTCTTTTCTTCTCATAACCGAGTGGTTGCTCGATGTAGACTTCTTCTTCAAGATATCCATTGAGGAATGCCGATTTAACATCCAATTGATATATCTTCCAACTGAATTGAGCCGCTATAGCAATGATCAGTCGAATTGTCTCGAGTCGCGCTACTGGTGAGAAAACTTCATCATAATCAATGCCAGCTTGTTGTTTGTAGCCTTTGACCACTAACCTTGCCTTGTATCGCTCGATTTCTCCCTTAGCGTTCTTTTTCTCCTTGTACACCCATTTCACTCCTATGGGTTTCTTGCCTTTGGGAAGTTCGGTGATCTCCCAAGTTCCATTTCTCTCAATACTGATTTCTTCGTCCATTGCTTCTTTCCACCTTCGGTCTTTGACCGCTTCTTCAAAATTCATTGGCTCGCATTCGACAAACAAACAAAATAATGTTAGATTATTTTGCATTTCGGTTACCTCATATAACTCGGTCATAGTCCTCGTCCTTGGATTTCTTGGTGGAGTTGAACTTGACGACGCTTCGGTTTGTGGAGAACCGACTTGAGGCGAATTGAACCGAGGTGTTGTTGCAGGCGGTGGAACATCAACTTCGACTTCATTTCTTTTCTTTTCTTCTTGACCGAGTACTTCATTCGGTCTGCTGCTTTCGGCTTCATCGCTCCAACTCCATGAGCTTTCTTCATCAAATTCGACATCTCGGCTAACAATGACCTTCTTATTGAATGGATCAAACAGCTTGTAGCCTTTGGTTCTTAGATCATAACCGATAAAAATCAACCGAGAACTTCGGTCATCAAGTTTTACTCTCTTTTGTTCGGGGACATGAGCATATGCTATGCTCCCGAAAATTTTAAAGTGACTTACATTCGGCTTATAACCATGCCACATCTCCTGCGGTGTTACATTTTGTAGACTCTGGGTTGGGCATCGGTTTAGAATGTATACAGCACATGCAACCGCTTCTGCCCAAAATTCTTTCGGCATATTTTTACTACTCAACATACATCTCACCATGTCTAATATGGTTCTATTTTTTCGTTCGGCCACTCCATTTTGTTGTGGTGAATAGGAGGCCGTTAAGAAATGCCGAATCCCATTTTCTTTGCAAAAATTTTCAAACTCATTTGAAGTGAATTCTCCACCTCGGTCTGACCTGACCGATTTCAAATAAAACCCACTTTCTTTTTCCACATTCATTTTGAATCTTTTAAAATTTTCAAAAACTTCCGATTTATTTTTTAGAAAATATACCCATGTTTTCCTTGTGAAATCATCAATAAATGTTAGAATGTACCTTTTTCCACCAAATGAATTTGGAGTAATTGGTCCACATACATCGGTGTGGACAAGTTGTAATGGCTCCTTGGCTTTAAACTCGGCTTCTTTTGGAAAACTTGCTCGGTGATGTTTACCAAGTAAACACCCTTCACATAACTCTTTCGGTTCATTCATAATCGGCAAACCTTTGACCATGTTCTTCCTCGCCAACAAGTTTAGTCCGCCGAAATTGAGATGTCCATACCTCATATGCCATAACCGAGCCGAATCTTTCACCGATGATTTTAGACACTTTGCTTCACCATATTTGATATCCAATAGAAATAGCCGATTCTTCGTCATCTGCACTTTTGCTATCAACTTCATTCGGTTATCTCTTAAGAAAAGAGTTCGATCCTTTAAATGAATATCGAAATTCTTTTCTAAGAGTTGTCCCAAACTCAAGATGTTGTTTTTCATATTCGGCACATAATACACATTTTCGATATATTTTTGTGATCTATCTTTCAGTCGAATTAAAATTTTACCTTTGCCTTTTACTGGTACCTTCGAACAGTCACCGAATGTGACTTGGCCACTCACCGATTCATCCAAGTCTACGAACATGTTTCGCTTGCCACACATATGATTACTTGCACCAGTATCGAGATACCAAGTGTCGGCACTTTCTTCGTCACCTTTAAAAGCCAGCAGAAGTACATCGTCATTGTAATCTTCTTTCTCCACAAAGTTTGATTTTTTCTCGACTGTTTTTCCCCAACAGTCTGCTGCGTAGTGACCGAATTTCTTGCAATTATAGCATTGAACATTCGGTCTCCCTCTTCCACCAGTCGATCGTCCTCGGCCTCGACCTCGGCCGAAATTTTGGCTTTGGCTTCTATCGTCATTGTTTTGACCTCCTCGACCACCTTGTCCTCGACCGAATTGACCTCGGCCATGGCCTCTTCCTCGGCCGCGTGTATTTCCTCGATTTCGGTCATTTTGACAATTTTCAACCGAATCACCTTTCAAATTAACTTGTGTTTGTAGTAATTTTTCAATCGATTCTTGCTTTTTCACGAACCGTTCTTCGTGGGCTTTTAGTGAACCCATCAACTCATCTATCGTCATTTCTTCAAGATTCTTTGACTCTTCAATTGAACATACAATGAAGTCAAACTTCGGTGGTAGTGACCGAAGAATTTTCTCTATCACCCTTACATCCTCCATTTTTTCTCCGTTCCTCTTCATTTGGTTGACAACCGTAAGCACTCGGGCATTATAGTCAGTCACCGATCCATTCTCCTCCATTTTTAACAATTCAAACTCCCTCCTTAGTGATTGTAAGCGTACCTTTTTAACCTTCTCGACTCCTTGGAAGGTTTTCTCAAGTATCTCCCACTGTTGCTTTGCATTAGTGGCAGCCGAAATCTTCTCGAAAGTCGAATCATCGACACCTTGCTCGATAAAGTATCTTGCGGTACAATCTTTCTCGAATAATTTTTCGTGGGTCGTTCTCTGAGCTGCCGTCAGTGCAGCTTCATCTTGAGGCCGATCATAGCCTCGGACCACCACATCCCAAGCGCCTACTGCTCCCAAAACAGTCTTCATTTTGATGCTCCAATTTTCATAGTTATCTTTGGTGAGGCGTGGGGCGTTGTACGAGAGTGTTGTCTTCGACATTTTCTTCAAACCTTGTTCTGATACCACTTTGTTAGGATCTTCACAACTTTATGTTCGGTCTACGATGTAGCCGAATGTGTTTGGAGGAGAGAATGGATAGAGAATGGAGAAAGTATCAATAAACTATTCTTATATTTTCCTTGCTCTTTAAAAACTTTACAAAACATCTCCTTATATAGGAGTTTACATGGCCCTTCATTATGACTCTTCATAATACCAATTGATTACAATAACCGTTACATATCCTTTCATTAAATCTATTCATGAATTGGTATCCCTTCCTTTTATAACCGATGTCTCTTCAGTTCTTTGTAACCGAAAACAAGTTTAATTTCTAACAGTCTAACCTTGCCCGTTGGAGATAAATTTTGCAAAACTATCTGCCCCCAACGCCTGTTCACCACACCCTCAAATGAGCTATCCTCAAACCACATCTTTTCAAATTAAACGAAAATTTTCGTTTCCTCAAACCACACCTGTAGTATATATCTAACCTTGCCGTGTTCTACTATGTTAATGTTGTTGGACCCTATTATATTAGACCATGAGAAGACTAATTAAGAAATCCTCATGCATGCAAATACATGCACACGCTAGGTATTTTATTGAATTAATCTTTCTTAAGCAAATATTCAAAGGCAATTTTGAACCTGCAAAAGAGGCAACAACCCTGGGTAGTAGTTTTTAGTGTAAGCTTTGAAGATAGAGGTGGAGTTGATCGAGTCACCTTCTGTAATTAAGAGTTAAGAGGTAGCTAGCAAAAGTAGGCTGAGATGAAAATGTCTGTGTGTGTGAGAGAGAGAGAGAGAGAGCGCGAGAGGGAGGGAGATTCTGAAAGAGGCTAGACATCACATGTTGAGCTGTACCCACAAGGCTTTCATGAGTGTGGCAATGTAACCCCTTTATGGACCCTTGTTTCCTTTTCTCTCTCTTCTCTTTATACATCTCAACATGGACTGGTATCATTCTCTCTCTCTCTCTCCCTTCCTCTCTCTCACTCACATGTATGTACGTACGGAGTGCTTTTTTTTTCTCTTGTTGCTATCTCTCAAACTCCACCGACTACTTGTTCTTCTTCTTATTAATTACTCTCTTCTTCATCATCATTCTTCTTCTTCTTCTTCTTGAGAGAGAGAGAGTGCGAGGGAGAGATATCAAGATCGAGATCGAAATGGGAAGAGGGAAGATAGAGATAAAGAAGATAGAGAATCCAACAAACAGGCAGGTGACCTACTCAAAGAGGAGGGCAGGGATCATGAAGAAGGCCAAAGAGCTCATCCTTTGCGAAGCCGTCGTTTCCATCATCATGTTCTCTACCACCGGTAAATTCTCTGAATACTGCAGCCCTACTACTGAGTTATCTATGTACTCATCTCTCTTGGATTTTCATTAATTATTCATTTATTTCCTTATAAATATTAAATTAGTTGTTGTTCATGCATGATTTATTAATAATTATGATCTCGATCGTCGATGACCACCAGCACCAAGACCATATTCGATCGTTACCAGCAAGCTACAGGGATCAACTTGTGGAGCGCACAATATGAGGCAAAATTACTTAATTAATTACATAGAACCTTCTGTTTTATTTATTTATTTATTTATTTATTTATTTATTTATGCTAACATTAGTTTAGTTTCCATATATAACTAACTAATTAATTATTATACTTGTTAATTAATTGCTACTATGTATGGGTGTAGAAAATGCAAAAAACTTTGAACCATCTCCAGCAGATCAACCACAACCTTCGCAAAGAAATCAGGTTTACATGCGTATATCAATATCAAATTCAAGATATATATAGTATCTCATTATGTTCCTAATTATATATTTACCTTTTGTTTTCCCCTTGATTAATATGTTAATGAATTATAACAGGCAGAGGATGGGTGATGAAGAACTTGACGGCATGGATATCAAGGAACTGCGCAGTCTTGAGCAAAACCTAGATAAAGCTTTGAAGCTCGTTAGCAATAGGAAAGTCAGGTCTCCTCTTCTACTTAAAGAGTATTTATATTTATATTTTTGAATTTTATGTGCTTGTTTATATTGTTTGAGCTATCTAATAAAATTCTCATTCGCGCGCGTGTGTGTAGTGGAAAAATGCCATAAGAATAAATTTATTATTAGCATCGAAAAAATACACACTACAAGAATTTTTTTGATGATTGGCATCCATCATTATCTTTTTTATCATGTAAGATATGGATACACTAATTTTCATGTGCTTCCTTCACTTTTTCAATTTAGTAGTTGCAAAATTAACGGTTTACCGACAATAGAACTTTTTACATTGGTAAATCAACGATGAAAAAGAGATGGAATCATATGAAATTTAGTTTATCCACATCTTACATTATAAAGATGATGATGATCGGTACCGATCGTCGAAAAAAATTGCAGAAGATATATATTTTTGACACCACCTAAGCTAAAGTCTCCTCTTTTTATCATTATATATAGAAAGAGAAAGAATAATGTAGAAAAGAAGCTATATGAGAGGATTTCTTCCTATGGCATCAAAAAAATACAACCTCCACCATTTTTCACAGTAATCGGCATCCTCCATTATCTTCATTTTTATCATCTGTGATGTATACACACCAAATTTCATGTAATTTTACAACTTTTTCACCATTGATTTAGTAGATGCAAAATTAACAGTTTACTGACAATATAATTTTTTACATTGCTAATTCAACGATGAAAAATGGTAGAATCACATTAAATTTGGTATATCCATATCTTAGATGATAAAGATAATAGTGATCATGGGCGCCGACCGTCGGAAAAAGTCATAAATGGTCTATTTTTCCAAGCCAAGGGAGCATCTTTTCTCCATTATCCTTATATATATATATATATATATATATATATATATATATATATATATATATATATATATATATATATATATATATATAATGGAGGAAAGGTGTCATAGGAGGGAATTTTCTCCTATGGCGTCGGAAAAATACATGCTCCGTGATTTTTTTCGACGACCGGTATACATCACTTCCATCTTTATCATCTATGATGTGGATACACCAAATTTCATGTGATTATACTATATTTTCACCGTTGATTTAGTTGATGCAAAATTAATGGTTTATCGACAACAGAACTTTTTACATTGCTAATTCAACAGTGAAAAAGTGGTGGAATCATATGATATTTGGGATATGTACATCTTAGATGATAACAATGATGATGATCGGTGCCGGTTGTTGGAAAAAATAGTGGAGGTTGTATTTTTTGGACACCATAGAAGGAAATTCCCTCATATGGCTTCTTTCCTCCATTATATATATATAGATATATATAGATATATATATATTTCATGTGATTATACCATTTTTCCACCGTTGATTTAGTTGATGCAAAATTAATGGTTTATCGACAATAGAACTTTTTACATTGCTAATTCAAGGGTGAAAAAGTGGTGGAATCACATGAAATTTAGTATATGTATGTCTTAGATGATAACAATGATGATGATGGATGCCGATTGTCGGAAAAAATAATGGAGCTTGTATCTTTTTGGACACCATAGGTGGAAATTCCATCATATGGCCTCTTTCCTCAATTACACACACGTGCCTGTGTGTGTTTTTGTTTTCAATTTGATGATTGATTTTGTTGGTGCAGTATCATGTAATCAGCACTCAGACAGATACCGACAAGAAAAAGGTAATTAATAAGTAGAGGTTTAATATTCTTCCTTGATCCATATATATTCTTAATTTAATGACCTTGCAAATTTCATGTTCTTATTATTATCTTGCTATGCGCGCTCATCCTTCTGTTCTTCAACTATTAGATTGAAGGACATCAACTGCTACTCTATACTTGATGGATTGCGAGTTTGATTGCCTTAGATAAGAAAAAATTTAAAAATGATATAGATCACGGGAACAGTTGTATATCTAACCTGTCAAAAACTCTTTATTCAAATGTCAGAGGAAGAATGTCATGAATAAAATAAATTAAAGTTATTATAGGAAGTCGAAGATTAATTAGTACCATATTTCTGAGTTCATATATAATATTTCTGAGTTCATATATATGTGCTCGGAATTGAGGTATAAGATACTACTACAATAAGGGGTTGACCCTACGGATAAAGGCATCCGTAGGGGCAACATTTTATTGCCCCTACAGATTACTCCGTAGGTCTCCATGGTTGTCCTTACGGTACCCTACGTTTTAATTTAAAAATATTAAAACGTAATTTGCCCTACAGAACCGCAAACGAAGACCCTAAGGATAAGTCCGTAGGGGCATATATATGGGTTATTAATAATAAAAAAAAAGCACAGAGAAAAACTCTCGTTGTTCCCAAAAATTCTGTCTCACTCTCCCGTGTCTCGTCGCCGATCTCCCGCGCCTCGTCGCCACCGCCCTCCGCCCGCGCTCGCCACCGCCCTCGAACGTTCTCAAAACTTCCTCGTCGCCACCGCCCGCGACTCATCGCCGATTGCGTCGTCGATCACCGATCTCCTCCATCATCTCCTCCACCGCTCGCTCCAGGTTAGTAAATCTCAAATTTTTACTTCTAATAATTCTTTTATTTATTATTTTGATGATGTTAGGGCTAGGGTTCGGGTTCAGGGTTCGGGTAAGGGTGAGGGTTAGGGTGAGGCATCGGGGTTCAGTTTAGGATAGGGTTAGGGTTAGGTTGGGGTTGGGGTTGGGGTTGGGGTTCGGTTAGGGTTGGGGGGGTTAAGGTTCGGTTGGGGTGTGGGGGTTAGGGTTAAGGGTTAAGGTTTTGTTCTCTTTTTTCATTTCTTTTTAGTGATAATTTGAAAGGGTTAGGGTGTTGATTAGGGTTAATTAGGTAAATTGGGTTAAGTTTGGGTTGATTAGGGTTAATTAGGTTAATTTGGATAAATTGGGTTAATTTAGGTTAATTAGTGATAATTTGAAAGAGTTAGGTTGTTGATTAGGGTTAATTAGATTAATTTGGGTAAATTGGGTTAAGTTTGGGTTGATTAGGGTTAATTAGGTTAATTTGGGTAAATTGGGTTATTTTGGGTTAATTAGGGATAATTTTTGTTAGGGTAACGATTATGGTTAATTGTGGTTAATTAGGTTAATTTGGGTTATTTAGGGTTAGAGTTTAGAGTGCACTAGTTCATTCAGTAGGATACTCGACGATAACGTAAACATACAATTTTACCGTAAACGTAAGAAAATTTACCCTAAACTTGAAATTTCGAATCCTTAATAACGAAATGTAAACGTAAAACCTATTCATGTTAAATGTTCAAATTAAAACCAATATATGATACTCGATGATAATATGAAACTTTCATATTCTCATCGATACTCATATATGAAACTCAAAGCGCCACTTAGTCCCCGTCTATCGGTTAACATACGTTCGATATTCGTCGTGACATAGAACTATACGAAAATTGTTAAATATCGGACGGTATAGCTCGGTACTAACAACCGTCGTGTAGTCTATGTGACGAGAAATTCAATCGTATGATAACCGATAGATTTGTCCCGTATGAACAAGTTAGGAATGTATAAAATAAACACCTGCATTCACTTGTGTTTTCATCCGTTTCGAGTTATTTCGTCGGTACTTTTCCGCTAGTTCTCCGTGTACAAAGATAAATTAGATGTCCATTTCAACGTTGTTTCACAATTTTGAAATGATTATCTATTCTATTACAGTGTATTCGGAGAACAGCGGGAAGGTGCTGCCGAAATTTACTCGAAAAGGTTGAAAGCACAAGCGAATGGATGTCTGCTCTATACATTCTTAATGGGATAGAAGCCTTACTCCCGACAGCCGAAACATACACATACACCACGAATACACAACAAACGCACACACAGCACATACATACTAACAACCCTACACTTAAGTAAAATCATAAATTGAAACACATATATATAGAATACAACTCATACATGGGTATCCTCAAATCTAACTATGATTATCGATAATTTATTTTTTTCAACGACAAACGTACACACAAAACATATACACAAATTTTCTCCTTTGTCAGTAATCATCCCGTTCTTAAATTTCTCAATATAGTTATCATAACCTACAATTTATATATTATACAGTCTAACATGACCCATGAGTACGTCAGAATTAAGGACTGGATGTATGTGGATTGGCAACAACGTATATAACCTAAGTTTGTCGCAGGAGTAGCTGCTTTTATTGAATTTGCACACACACATAATAATATCGTGATAGAGAAGATTCCCTGCCCATGCGATAGATGTGGGAATAAGTACTGGCAGAAGGTAGAATTTGCAGAGCTACATATCGTTAAACATGGTTTTACTATACTTTATACAACTTGGCTATATCACGGGGAAGGAGAAGAATACAGTAATGCGGCAGAAGAAGAAGGAGAAGACGGTAATGCAGCAGAAAAAGAAGACGGTAATTTCTTTTCAGGAGTAGAATGGAGGATATGGTAGAGACTGCCCTAAGTGAATCTATTCGTACCGAAGATGACATTCCTTCCGGTCAAGAACCACGTGTGAATAAGTATGAAAATTTCATGAATGATACTAAAAAACCAATTTATGAGAATGCAAAGTATTCCACCCTCTCATGGTTCGTCCAACTTTTCCAGATTAAGTGCCTAAATGGATGGAGCAACAAGTCATTCACAATACTTCTTTCGTTCTTGAAAGATTCTATGCCCCCAGGAAATAACGTGCCTGACAACTGGTACGGAGCCCAGAAGATGATGTCTGATTTGGGTATGAAGTGAGAAGATTCAAGTATGTCCTAAAAATTGCGTGTTGTACCAGAAAGAGAATTCAGATTTGAAAGAGTTTCCAACATGCGGAGAGACCAGGTATAAGCCGAAAGATTCTGATAAGAAGCCCAATATACCTGTCAAGATAGCACGATACTTTCCCATAACACAGAGATTGCAGAGGCTATTCAGGTGCAAGAAAACAGCCGAGGCAATGATTTGATATTATCGTGCTCCTCCAAGTGAAGATAGAAAAATGAGTCATCCAAGAGAATCACCAGCATGGAAAGATTTCGATAGGAGGCACGAAATATTCAGTAGCGATCATCGCAATGTCAGGCTCGGACTCACTAGTGATGGCTTCTGCCCATTCAACTATATGGCTGGAAGCCACAGTACATGACTCGTTGTAATGATAGTTTATAATCTGTCGCCTTGGTTGGCTATAGACCAATCATATTTTATGATAGCTCTTCTTATCGACGGACCAAACTCACCGGGAAACAATATCGACGTCTATCTTCCAGTTCTGATCGAGAAGTTAAAATCTTTATTCATTGCTGGTGTAGAGACTTACGATGCAAACATAAATACAACCCTCATGCTGCGTGCGGCTTTAATGTGGACAATTAATGACTTTTCAGCGTATGGAATGCTATCAGGTTGGTCCGTATATGGTCACAAAGCATGTCCTTATTGCCATCAACATACAACATCGAAATTCTTGAATTTTAGCAGGAAGGTTTGTTATTGCGGTCATCGACATTTCCTGCCTCTAGACCACCCCTACAGGTTAGACGCTGTTCACTTTGCTGGTCATCAGGAGTTTCTTGGACCTCCATCCCCATTGTCCGGAGAGGACGTGACTGCTCAGTTGGATGGTTACAATAATGTGACTTTCGGGATGGATCCGACAAAACAGATCAAACCACCATTCTGGAACAAGTTAAGCATTTTCTTCGAGCTTCCGTACTGGTCAACAAATTTAGTGCGTAATTGTTTGGACATCATGCACATAGAGAAGGGAGTATCCGAGCACGTACTCAACTTGCTTTTTTGTAAAGACGGGAAATCGAAAGACAACCTCAATACTCCGATGAATTTATAGGACTGGAAAATTAGAAGTGAATTGCATCCTAAACCGATAGTGGGTAAACTAGGCAAGTTTGTACTTTCCAATACCGCGTATCATATGTCACAACTAGAGAAGAAAAGATTCATGCAGGTGTTGCATGATTTGAAATTTCCCACAGGTTTCTCAGGATCATTCAGGAAGAAGATAAAAATTGTGAAATGCAAGATCGATGGGCTGAAAATCCATGATCACCATGTTATTATGGAGCACCTTCTCCCATTAGCCCTCAGGACTTCCCTTCCCGAATCGGTTGGTCTAGTAATTAATGACCTTTGTTGTTTTTTCAGAGAACTATGCGATAAAATACTGGATGTTGTGACGCTGGAGAAACTAGAAAATTCTATTGCGTTGATACTTTGCAAGTTTGAGCGTATATTCCCACCGTCATTCTTCGATATCATAATACACCTGACGGTTCATATTGCAACTGAAGCTAAGTTAGCTGGACCGGTACAATATCGATGGATGTATCCCGTCGAGAGGTATGTGAAATTTTTCGTTTCGTGCATTTTGTAAAATTATTGTTGTCCTGTATACCCGTATTTATTTATTTAACATATTTTTCTTTAAATATCTCTACACTCTTAAAAAGTATATACGCAATACAAATCGACCAGAGGGTTCTATCATGCAAGGTTATCTTCTAAATGAAACAACAACATTTTGTTCCCGCTATCTGGACGAGAATATTGAGACGAGACTTAACCGGCCTCGAAGAATTCAGGACGGGCCATATGGTAAAGGCGATTATAAGAGGGTAGACACTATGTTTATCAACAAGATATACCGATTTATCCTCCTCAATAGCGCATGTCTTGAAAAAATTAGAGAGTAAGTTTTTTTGGATTAATTGTTATATTTGTGTTTGTGTGTGTATGAAATGATATAATATTAATGTCATAATTTATTGTCGAGAACAGAATTCATTTTAACGAGGTACGTGAGGGGCATCCTGATTGGAACGATGAACGATTGGAAAAATATCATCAGAATAATTTTTGCGATTGGGTTGCAGATTATGTAAGTTATTCGAATAACATGTTATTGCTATTAGTTTTAATCTAAACTTATATCGTTATGTATTTGTCGTAAAATTTGTTTTGTTAGATCCACGATCCGAATTTTTCTGCATCATTAGAGAGTGATTCAAGATATTTAGCTCAGTTTCCTAGTATGGAGATTGCATATTATAAATGATTCGGTATCCTTGGATACAAATTCGAAATTAAGGATATAGAAACATCTAGAACCACTCAGAATAGTGGGATTGTGACGGTAGGATCGGATGGTATGATTTATTATGGATAATTAAATTGTATAATTGGAATCCAATATTCCGGACGATCAGAACCATTTTATATATTTCAATGTACTTGGTACGATACACGAACCGATATGGATAAGTGGAGAAGCAATCGCGGGACTTGGAAAGATGAATATGGATTGACCAGTGTAGACACACTTCGATTTTACGGTCAGGACGATCTGTTTATCTTTCCGAACCAAGCGTTCCAAGTATACTACTCACAGTGTTTGAAGCATCTCGGGATGGAGTGTCGTATGCTGTTGGAAACTCAGGGATGTTTACGATGTCCCAGAATTCGAGGACAGCGGTGAGGATGAACAAGAGAGAAAATTTAGAGTTCTCCGACCATCTATTTCGAAAGACGGGTTGTCTTCGGCTGATCATGAAGTTACGTGGATTAGAAATGATATCGATGATAAAATCCAAGTAGATATGTCTAATGCGTCTACGAAACGAAAAAGGTTATCAGTAATGCTATATTATTACTTCACATTTTACGGTCTATACATATATAGTCAATGTTTGTAATGATTGTCTAATGCATCTACGAACCGTTTTATCTAAATTTGATGATGATGAAGGGAGCAGCGAGGGGTGGCAGGAGCTCCACCCGCGGCACCGGAAGAGGCAAAGGCAGAGCGGTTCTGCCGCCCGGAGAGCTGCGTAGGGAGCTTCAGAGGGCCGGTCTTGCACCCCGATCGGAGACCCCTTCGGATGCCTCCTTCCGTGTGGACTTCGCCACACCTCCAGGTATATTGTACGTAAATTCATTTGGAATGTAATATTATAGATATACATGCATATTCATATCAAAATTACTTACATTGTCAATATTTGATTGTCTAGTTGTTGGTGATGCGTCCACATCAGGGACAGAGGCCACTCCCGCACCTCCAGGTATGTTTATATATCATATAGTGCATGTATATTGATTTAGAATGCTATATCATAAATATACATATATTCTTTTTGCTTTTACGTACTTACATCTCGGGTTGTAGGTGGTGCCTCCACATCTCCGGCAGAGCCCACCACCGCACCTGCGGGTATATTTATATATCCTATAGTGTATACATATTGATTTAGAATGTTATATTATTGATATACACATTCTTTTTGCAATTATTTATATAGTCAATGTTTGATTATCTAATTATAGGTGGTGCGTCCACGTCTGGTGCAGGAGCCACTCCCGTCACTTCCATTCCCTCCGCTCAGTCTGCAGGTTTGTATGAATAAATATAAAATATTTATTCATTTTACATATCCTTTAAGAATAAACATGAATTTCATGTAATTTTATCAATGTTTATTTTCTAGTTGGAGATGCGTCCACGTCCGGGTCACTGGCTGTTCCTCACCGGAGAAACTATCGTCCCGCTCGTGCTGCTGTCCAGCCCAGGCTCATACTTCTGTCGCCGGTGGTATATATCACACTTCAATTTTCGTTAAATCTTGATTTCTTAATACCACTTTGTCTTAATATTGATTGTCTTGATATTTCTTGTAGACGCAGGGCATCCCCATCCCGAGAGGGGGACTCGAGGCCCAAATCAGTCCCACAAGCTGAGGCCCGACAGAGCTAGGGGGAGACAGCATTCCCCCTCTTCTTTACCCCTGATTATCGCTATACCGGTGATTATGCCGAGAGTTTCAGCCGGTAAATGAGGGATGAGAGCTGCCTCGTGAAAAAGTATCCGCTTCACGTTGAGTGGGGTGACCAACACCGGCGCTCATTCGCCCTCTTCTAGGATCAGGCTCGGGTATTAATATATATTTTCATTTGATTTATCCAATATATTTATTATTGACACTTGCAATTTAATAATATTGTTTTTTTTGTATTTACAGCTGGATTACGATTTTCAGCCTGTACCCGACCCTGATCACCCTAGGAGGGTGCTCGATCTTCACGCTCTGTACCATGGCCTGATGAAGAACATGCAATCAAAGGTCCGATACAATAGGAACGAGCTGAAGATCGACTGTTATTCCCTGTGGATGGCGACCCCGAGGCAAAGAGAGCGGCCCTCCTAAATACTCCGGCCTTTGCGAGAGTCAACGTAGATACATGGCCTCTATTGTGCCAATATTTCGACTCTTAGCGCAATAGGTGTGTATTTTAAATGTAATTCATTATTTAGTATATAATTTATTTTTTTGTGTTGCTTAATTAGAAAACTAAATTTGAATGTGTTGTGCAGAAACAAGCGGATCAAAATAAAGAGAATAGAAAGTCGACGAAGAGGGGTCGCCCTACTTATACAGGTGGCTCGAGGAATATTACTCGTGCCATGGAAGCATCGGTAAATTACAATAGATCTACTATGATATAATGTAATATTAAGAGTTATTTTATAATATATGTAAATTTTTTGCGAATTGCAGAGAGCTCAGACCCTGGCGCAGAGTGGTACACTGATTGTTGAGTTTTTGCGTGCTTAGTTAATTACCGCAATCAAGACGGTTTCGCTTGTAGCTAGCCGGTTGAGTACGGGTCATCCGCAGGGAGATGGGAATCTTTTTCTATGTGCTTTAACGAGTTAAGTCCAAATGTCCAGATTTGTTTTGAGATTAACTATGTGCTAAAATGTTATATAAAGAGAGCTTGTTAGGGTTAGAATTAGGTTAGTTTGAGTTAGGAGTCGCTCACTTTTTTCGTTGCCACTCTTAATATCGGTGTTACGGTAATCGGCAACAACGGGGATTAGCACGACTAGGAAGGAACTTGCGAGTATAAGCTAGGCTTTCCAACGCTTAAGTTCTTCCATTTGGTGCTTGTCCATCTGTTCTTGGCTCTTAGCCTTAACCTCCAGTTAATTCAACCACAACCGGTCTCACTAAGGAATCACCGCTATCATGTAAGATAGGGTGCCGTAGGGAGCGGATTTTGGTTCAATTAACGGGAGTCCGAATTAAGATGTTTGGCAAGGAAAGAGTGAGAGAGATTTCCTTCTCTCAAACTTTCCTTATCCTACCCTAACAAGTAAAAAAACTACTCACCCATTACAAGAAAAAGAAAATACAACAAAAGGAGGAAGATAGAAAGAGGTTAGAACATTACAACTAGCTATTTGAGACCTCACCTTGGCAAGGATCAAGCTTAAGCATCATTGTTGTTAAGGATAAAGAAAAAAGAGAACAAGAAAGAAACAACAACAAATAACAACAACTAGATTAGCAAATAAAAATTACAAGCAATTACAATTAACAAAATCACAAGACAAGCATGATAAGGAAAAGAACTCTTTTATTCATCCTTCACTCATAAAAAGCTCACCACAAAGTTTTAATGGAGAAAAGATGAAAAGAGGAAGAAGAACTACAAAATATATCCTAAAATTTTACATAAGAATAAGCACCCTTTGGCTTGGCATGTTCTGGGCTATTTATAGGCAGGAAACAGAGAACCTAGGGCAACTTTCAGGACCCATATGCAATGACCAAATTACCCCCAGAAAACTTCCATCTGTCGAGTTCATTAGGCCGCGGATCCGCGGCCTAAGAGCGCTTATGCTGTGGATCCGCGGCCATAAAGAGGAGTTGGCCCTTCATTTTTGGTGATTTTCCCTGATTTTCTGTACTCTTCAGTGTGGTATATGTGGTTTCTCAGAAGCTCTTCACATTTCTTCCAGATTTTCAGCAGATCAAAAGGTGATTTGATATGGATCTTTTGCCATGATTTTCTTAAGCTCCGCGTAGACATGTTGGATTTTGTGTTGATATTGTGCTTTGTGCATGAAAATGACAATCGATTTGCCATTTTGTCCTTTAAACTGGTGTACGGCAACATACGGATGGAGAGCGTAGACCCGTGTTTTATCTATGGTTGGCAGTAATCCGGAATTTGTCGTGCTTTTTCATGAATTTCACTGTTTAGAGTAGAGAACCTGTATCCTACAATTAACTAGCAAACACGGCTCAAGAGTACCTACCGATAAGCAATGTGATAAAAAATGGGCGGTATAAAAATGCAAAAATCTGATATGAACAAATACCCCCAAACTTATCATTTGCTCGTCCCGAGCAAAGCCAGTTTATTCATAAAAAATTCCTAACCTCACTTTCGCAGGGAACGCAATTGCACTGAGCATATGCAACAAGCCGTTAAACCTCTAGATGTCCCTAGTAGGAGGAGTGTTGTCTCCTGAGGGTTATCAGCGGATACTACCCACAAAATCCCATCAAGCTAGTTTTGCAAAATAACTATGATCCAAACCCAAGGGTTTTGTTTCAGAAAATAACAATTCTATTATCCTAAGTCTAGACTATCGAACCTTTATTTTTCACATCTCGCTTCTTATTTAACTTAAGATTTTATATGTCTTTACGTGCAGTGCAAATAGTATCGTTAAGTTCCAGAAGGAACGATTAAAGTCATCATGTCACACAATAAAGCCCAGATAAAAATTTTAAAAGGATCACATAAGTTTTATAAAGAGTTAAGTATTTTTCAAGTTTCGTTTTCCAGTAAGGTTTCAATTTCAGAATTTCTATCTTCCTTAACAGGAAACTAGGTCTTATTTTTCACTCCACCATTTTCTTGTTTTCATTTCATACACACCTCTGTGAACATGCAATAGTCTTTATCATAGAATAAAACCTTCATATCTCCGCTAGAAATATTTTTTTATAAAAACCTGTCTTTTGTCAAGATTATTCTCACACAAAGAACCGTTAGGAATTTTAACTCGGAGAGAACACTTGCTTGAATTTGTTTTAATCTGGACTTTTTTAGGCTTCTTAACGAGCTTTGGGTCAATGCACCCAAACCAGTTGGCTTTAGGGCATTAGGTGTAGAGACACCCCAGCGGACTTAATTACTCAAGTTACCTAGGTCCAAAAAACAAAAGACAATTTAGCGTGAAAATCATGATGATTCAATACGAACGGAGATATAACCGGCAGTTCAATTAGTTTTTGGATAAAAGACGTGTTTTAGTGGGTTCGGTGTGTAATCATTCCAATCAAGTTCCAGATGGGTTATTTTTCAGAATTAGTTCCAATTAAGGCATCAATAACATTCCTTCATATTCGCTTCACTTCATAAACTATTCTTGATATTACTTATTTCAGAACAAACCTATTTGATCCTCAGAAAATAATTTATCCATTTAAAAGTTTTTAGACATAATAGACTTGTCATCTAATTTTTAAAACTCACGACACGTGTAGTGTGATGTAAAGACGTATATCAACTATAGTTAACTTCAAAGGAGAGTTATCTTTCAGGTTTTCAAAATCTAAAAATAAGATTTAGTTATTCTTATCTTATCAAAAAAAACCGTCGAAATGTTGAATCTGAGTTCTCCCACTAGCTAACTTGACAAAAAAGTTTTTATGTTTTTAGAAATTTTTTGATTTTTATGGATTTTAGTGTGCAGATGCAAAAATATATATATGAATGCGAAGGTTAGAAATGCGTACCGAGCGTACCCCCAAACTTAAACTGGACAGTGTCCTCACTGTAATTGCATGAAGAAATTATTGAAGGGTCAAAATTGTCGGTTAGATATACACAATTTTGTTTGTTTTTGTTTTTAAAGAAAAGAAAAATAGTAAAAATGGAAAAGAATATCCACAAATATATACAAAATGGTATATACATACCCCCAAACTTATTTGGAACAGTATCCACTGTTTTGGCTGGATAACCGAAGTTTGGTGGTAGGCAGAGGAACATTATGCAGCGTAAACCGGCTCCTGTAAGACTAGGAGCTCCTCTGTTGGTTCGGTGCTAAGGTACGGTTTTAATCTGTGTCCGTTTACTTTGAAAAATAAACCGTCCTTTGGATTCTCCAAATCCACAGCGCCATGCGGATACACATTCCGCACAAAATATGGCCCTTTCCAGCGAGATCTGAGCTTACCCGGATGGAAATGTAGCCGGGTGTCGTAAAGCAGTACCTGTTGACCAGGTGCGAATGTTTTGCGCAAAAGGTGTTTATTGTGAAACACCTTCGTTCGGTTCTTAACGACAATCGCGTTTTCGTAAGCCTCATCCCGAAGCTCGCTCAATTCGTTCAACTGCAGCTTCCGATGGCTGCCCGTATCTTCGAGAGACAGATTCAGCTCTTTTATCGCCCAAAATGCGAGATACTCTATTTCCACAGGAAGGTGGCAAGCCTTTCCGTAAACAAGCCGATAGGGAGACATACCAAGATCGGTCTTATAAGCCGTTCGAAATGCCCAAAGGGCATCTGTGAGTTTTAACGACCAATCTTTACGGTTCTTGGAAACCATCTTTTTCAGTATCTGCTTGATTTGCCGATTTGAAACTTCGGCTTGCACACAGGTTTGGGGGTGGTAGGGCGTAGATAGCTTATGATTAATGGAATATTTCCGCATCAAGGCCTCGAAAGTCTTATTGTAGAAATGAGTTCCATTGTCGCTAATGATCGCTCGGGGTGCCCAAACCGGGAGAAAATGTTTTCCTTAAGAAATCTAACGACAACCTTGTTGTCGTTAGTCCGGCTGGGCACATCCTCGACCCACTTAGAGACGTAATCAACAGCGAGAAGGATGTACAAGTTCCCAAAAGAGCTGGGAAACAGCCCCATGAAATCGATCCCCCAAACATCAAAAATCTCCACAATCAAGATTAGTTGGAGCGGTATCTCGTTTCTCCTGGATATCCAGCCCAAGTGTTGGCACCGGGAGCAAGTCTTGCAGTAGTCATGAGCGTCTTTGAAGAGTTGTGGCCAGTAGAAACTACACTGCAAGATCTTCTCAGCTGTCTTTCTGGGGCCAAAATGCCCGCCACATGCTTGATCGTGGCAAAATGACAGCACAATCTTGAATTCATCGTCAGGGACACACCGACGAATAATCTGGTCGGGACAGTACTTGAACAGATAGGGTTCGTCCCAGTAAAAGTGTTTTACTTGGGATAAGAATCGAAGTCTGTCCTGACTTGACCATTCGGTCGGTAGTAATCCGGTGGCCAAATAGTTCACAATATCTGCGAGGGTTCGCAAGATACGGTCAAGAGCTGTTCATCCGGAAAAACGTCGTTGATCGGAATTTGAAGCGACGGCGAAGAAGGAAGTCGTGAGAGATGGTCGGCGACTACATTTTCACATCCTCTTTTGTCTTTGATGATAAGGTCAAACTCTTGAAGCAAGAGGATCCAACGTATCAGCCGAGATTTTGCATCTTTCTTCGCAAAAAGATGGCGCAGAGCAGAATGGTCCGTATAGACGATGACTAGAGAGCCGATGAGGTAGGGCCTGAACTTTTCTAAAGCAAATACAACAGCCAAGAATTCCTTCTCAGTTGTTGTATAATTCAGTTGGGCGTCGTTCAGGGTTCGGCTAGCATAATAGATTACGTACGGCATCTTGTTGATGTGTTGTCCAAGGACAGCACCGATGGCAAAGTCGGATGCATCGCACATAATCTCAAATGGGTGTGTCCAGTCAGGAGAAGAAAGAATGGGAGCAGAAGTGAGTGAGCTTTTTAATGACTCGAACGCAGTCACACAGCTCGAGTTGAAGTCGAATGGCGTGTCCTTGGCCAGCAAAAGAGTCAAGGGCCTAGCAATCTTGCTAAAGTCCTTGATGAACCGTCTATAGAAACCGGCATAGCCAAGGAAGGCTCGGATGTCTCTGACGCATCTGGGAGGAGGGAGATTGGAAATGACCTCAATCTTCGCTTTGTCAACCTCTATGCCATTTTGCGAAATGATATGTCCTAAGACAATACCTTCGCGCACTATGAAGTGGCACTTCTCCCAATTCAAAGTGAGGTTCTTGTCCTTACATCGGGTAAAGACAGCGTCGAGATGCAGCAAACACTCATTAAAGGAATTGCCGAAAATGGAGAAATCATCCATGAAGATCTCCAAGAATTTTTCCACCATGTATGAGAAGATGCCCATCATACACCGCTGGAAGGTAGCGGGCGCATTGCATAACCCAAAGGGCATGCGACGATATGCAAACGTGCCGAAAGGACAAGTTAATGTGGTCTTGTCCTGGTCTTTTTCGGCGATGGGAATCTGATTATAGCCGGAGTAGCCATCAAGAAAGCAGTAGTACTCGTTTCCGGCCAATCGTTCAAGCATCTGGTCAATGAAAGGAAGCGGAAAGTGGTCCTTCCGCGTTGCGGCGTTGAGTTTTCTGTAATCGATGCATACTCGCCACCCAGTCTGGGTGCGAGTAGGGATTAACTCGTTCGCCTCGTTGGTTATGACCGTTATCCTGATTTCTTAGGGACAACGTGAATGGGACTAACCCACTGGCTATCAGAGATAGGGTAAATGATACCACTATCCAGAAACTTTACAATCTCATTTTTTACAGCCTCCTTCATGACTGGGTTGAGTCGCCTTTGTGGATCCCTGGCTGGTTTGGCATCATCCATCAGATGAATGTGATGTTCAACGATCAGGGGACTAATCCCCTTGATGTCCGCCATTGACCAGCCAAAAGCTTGCCTATTGCTATGCAAGACCGCAAGAAGGGCTTTCTCTTGCTCTGGAGCTAGAGAAGCCGAGATGATAATAGGGAGTGTCTCGTTCTCACCCAAGTAAGCGTACTTAAGGTGAGATGGCAAAGGCTTGAGTTCGAGCGTTGGAGGTGAAACGATGGAAGGCAAGATTGGTGACTCAAAGGATTCCAGCAAAGGTTCAAAATGAGTGTAAGCGACCGAGTTGGATGGTTCAGGTAACTCATCCGGAAATTCGAAGGATTCAAACTCGGGTGGTGAGTGGCTAAGATCGTTCGAGAAAGTGAAACACTCGTAGTCATTGTCGGGCGCAGAAACAGCAGCAGGTTCGAAAAGGAACGCACTAGTGGCGTTAAGGTTATCGTGATCGAACAAAAACTCCTCGAATTCACACTCTTCCGGGGTGATCTCTTGGATTGAGCAAACGTCTAGTATATGAGCATTAGGTTCGGAGGGCTGATTCCCCAACCTAAAAATGTTGAGTTCAATTGTCATGTTTCCAAAAGATAGGTTCATCGAACCATTTCGGCAATTGATCACAGCATTTGAGGTTGCAAGGAATGGGCGACTGAGTATCACCGGAATTTGATTCCGGGGGTTAGCTACAGGCTGTGTGTCTAATACAATGAAGTCAATAGGGAATATGAAGTCCCCAACCTTGATTAACGCATCCTCTAGTTCGCCCCTAGGATGGGTGATTGATCGGTCGGCCATTTGGAGTGTACAGTGTGTGGGTTTCAGCTCTCCTACACCTATGTGCTCATATACTGAGTACGGAAGCAGGTTAACACTGGCACCAAGATCTAATAGTGCGTGGTTGATGTTCTTATCTCCAATGGTAATAGAAATCATAGGACAGCCAGGGTCCTTCCGTTTTTGAGGTAAAGATTGGGTAAGAGCATCACTCACAGCACTAGCCAAGAAAACTTTCTTGGGTACCTGAGATTTCCTCTTTTTCGTGCACAAGTCCTTTAAGATTTTTACGTAGGAAGGGACTTGTTGGACAGCATCTAAAAGGGGAATGTTGATGTTAACATGCTTAAACAACTCCAGAATCTTCTCCATTTGTGGATTTTGTTTATTGGACCTCAACCGGTTTGGAAATGGAACGTTTTTAAAATTGGTTGAGTCCAATACTTGTGGAGGAGATTGTGGAGTTGGAACGGATCCCAGAGCTGGTGTTTTCGTGGAGTGAGAAATGGGTCCGTTCAGAGCAGAAGAAGAAGAAGAGCCTTTTGAAGAATGAAGAATAGGCTCAAAAGATGAGGAAGGAGAAGAAGAAGACGAAGCGGCCGGGGTGTCATTATCCTCAATTGTTGTGCCGATGTTGTTGTGCAGCATCCTTCCAGATCTCAATGTAGTCACGGCACTCACATTATGGTTCTGTTGTTCAAGAGCAACATGCACATTATGTGGGTGACCAGGATTTGGGAGTGGTTGAGATGGAAGCTTCCCTTTTTCTCGCTCGCTTAACGCCGCATTCAGCTGTGCAATCTGGGCTTCGATGGTCTTGATGCTTTGCCCGTGTGCAGCAGTGTGTTGCACAAAAGACTGAATTGACGACTGGATGTTTGAGGTGGATTGTGTCGATTGTTTAACGAACGCCTCCAGACTTCGTTCTAGCGAGCAAACCTTATCGTTGTTTGACGGAACAAAGTTGTTTTGAGGAAAAGAATTGGTAGGTGCAAAATTGTTCGTCTGATTTTGAAAAGGTTGGGGTTGGAAGGGCTGCTGAAATTGATGTTGAGTTTGTTGTTGCGCTTGTTGTTGCTGAGGAGGGGGCCTCTGGAAATTGTTGCCTTGGAATTGATGCTGGTTCTGATTCCAGGCAAAATTGGGGTGGTTCCTCCAACCGGGATTGTAGGTTGAAGAGTATGGATCATTTCTCGGTCTTTGCTGAAATGCAGCATTAACCTGATCCTGTCCTTGAGATGGTGGATTGTAAGGGCACTCTTCGGTTAAGTGAGAAGGATCGGAATAACAAGCACAAATGGTACGAAGGGGAAGAACAGGGGCAGGAACAGGAGATGAAAATTTGCTCTCTATTGCTTCAAGTTTTCTCGTTATTGCAGCCATTTCAGCTTTCATTGCAATAGAGACATCAAGTTGGTGAATTCCTACCCTAGACTGACCAGTAGAAGTGGAGGAAGAAGAAGAAGAAGTTGGTCTGGTGCTCTCTCATTGAAGCGTTTGTTCCGCAAGGTCGTCGAAGAATTGCCATGCTTCCTCGCCAGATTTCGATAGGAAGTGGCCCTGACAAATGGTTTCCAACAACTACTTGGTTGCTGGGTTCAGACCCTCGTATAAGGTTTGGCAAAGTTGCCATTTCTCAATACCGTGGTGAGGGCACTGAACAAGAAGGTCTTTATACCGATCAAAGCACTTCCAAAAGGGTTCAGTAGGAAGCTGAGAGAATTGGTTGATTTCGTTACGGATCCTCGCGGTTTTATGATTCGGATAGAATTTCTTGAGAAACGCTTTCACAAACTCGTCCCAACTGGTTATGGAGTGGGAAGCAGTGCTATACAGCCACTTTTCAGCAAGATCGTACAAAGTGAACGGAATGACCCATAGCCGTATAGCATCGTCCGACAGTTGGGTCGTTTTCATCATGGCACAAACATTCTGGAACTTGTTGATGAAGATATAGGCGTCTTCAGATTCAAGCCCATGAAATTTCGGAAGCATGTTAATGAAGTGGGGCTTAATTTCAAAATTATCTCCATTGGCCGGTGGAAGGAAAAGACAGGTGGGAAGTGCAGAGCGGGTGGGATAGAAACGATCCTGGAGCGCGATTAGCTGTGGTGCTACAACAGGCGGTGGTGATGGGTTATTCGCATCCATAGGAGGTAGAATCAATCCTGGGGGAGCCAAAGGGATGTTTGGATTAAATCCTGACATCGTGGAAGAAGAGGTTGGTGATAGTGAAGGTGAGGATGTATGAACAGAATTCCGGTCAATGTCGGAGTTGGCTGGCAAAGGTAAGAGTGAAAGAGGCGTGGAAGGAGTTTCGACGTATGAGTCGATCGCGTAATCGGTAGCGACTAACGTAACGCGGACTTGGCGGGCGCTAGTGTCCCGAGTCCAACCGGACATACACTAAACTAGTTTAGTGTAGTCAAAGCGGAGAAGGTGAGGGTAAGAGAACGTCAATGGAGAAATACGATAGGAGGTGGGTGAAAAAATGGATTCTGGCGACAAAGGGCAAGTTTTTATAAAAGTTTTTGGTTTTTGTGTTTTTTTTTTCTTTTTAGAAAGAACTTTACAGAAATATGTACGGACTTACAACTTCAAACAATCACAGACAAAATATGCACAATCACACCTAGATCTAGGGTCACCTAGGTCAGCTAGACAGCTCCTAACTGTTCCAAAGGGCTAGAAATAGGACCTCAAACCGCCTCTTCTCCGCCAATTGCGTCCAGGTAAGTGCCAGGTAAGTGGGAGGCTCCCCACTACGTAAGTAGTGGTCCTAATTAAGTAACCACTTGCCTTGGACACACTTTCCTAGACACCGCAAAGTCAGAATAGGATAAACAGCCGATGCCTACAACCAGTCCTCTGTCCTATTGAGCGCGACGTCCTTAGGGCTGAGTCTAGTATTTTTTAATTAAATAATGGTCAATGCATATGCTTTTTGTGATTTCTGGGGTCCTGAGAAGGGTGATGAAATCCCCACCCAATCTGGATTGGTTTCAAGCCCCTTAAAGTCCGATTAAAATATGCAAAGCAGTAACAATCAACAGCAATCAATTTTTTATTTTTTAGCGCGGCGCGAAGAATCCTGCACAAGAACAATTTATTGGAAGGGGGAAGAGAATTTGCGCAAAGAATGCTGAAGAAAACACAGTTCAGTGGAGTTCAGAGGAATAGGGAAGAGGTTATAAGGACTCACAGAAAAATTCAGTCAAGGAGGGCAGCATATAGCCGCGGTTCTGCGGCCAAACTAGCCCTAATGCCGCGGATCCGCGGCAGTATACATGAGTTGGACCCTAAAATTTCTGGAGTATGCTGGGTTGGGTGTTCTCTTTTTGTCTGGAGCTCCTGAATCTTGATTTGCTCACTGGATCTGCTCCAGAATTTTACAGTAGACTGTTGGCATCGTCTTGATCAAACGCGGTGTAGCTGCGAGATATGGGTCTAACTTCCCACGTCTTTGGCACTGAACTCGACCTTTCATTTTCTCCTGCACACTTGCACAAAAACTAATCAAAAATAACAAGATGGATTTTTACAATGAATTTTTTTTTGTTTTTCGGTTATGTTTATATTCACAAATTAATCCGAAATTACACAAAGAAATAAACTACCGTCTCCCCGGCAACGGCGCCATTTGATTGTTGAGTTTTTGCGTGTTTAGTTAATTACAGCAATAAAGACGGTTTCGCTTGTAGCTAGCCGGTTGAGTACGGGTCGTCCGCAGGGAGATAGGAATATTTTTCTATGTGCTTTAACGAGTTAAGTCCAAATGTACAGATTTGTTTTGAGATTAACTATGTGCTAAAATGTTATATAAAGAGAGCTTGTTAGGGTTAGGATTAGGTTAGTTTGAGTTAAGAGTCACTCACTTCTTTCGTTGCCACTCTTAATATCGGTGTTACGGTAATCGGCAACAACGGGGATTAGCACGACTAGGAAGGAACTTGCGAGTATAAGCTAGGCTTTCCAACGCTTAAGTTCTTCCTTTTGGTGCTTGTCCATCCGTTCTTGGCTCTTAGCCTTAACCTCCGGTTAATTCAACCACAACCAGTCTCACTAAGGAATCACCGCTATCATGTAGGATAGGGTGCCGTAGGGAGCGGATTGTGGTTCAATTAACGGGAGTCCGAATTAAGACGTTGGGCAAGGAAAGAGTGAGAGAGATTTTCTTCTCTCAAACTTTCGTTATCCTACCCTAACAATTAAGAAAACTACTCACCCATTACAAGAAAAAGAAAATACAACAAAAGGAGGAAGATAGAAAGAAAAAGGTTAGAAGATTACAACTAGCTATTTGAGACCTCACCTTGGCAAGGATCAAGCTTAAGCATCATTGTTGTTAAGGATAAAGAAAAAAGAGAACAAGAAAGAAACAACAACAAATAACAACAACTAGATTAGCAAATGAAAATTACAAGCAATTACAATTAACAAAATCACAAGACAAGCATTATAAGGAAAAGAACTCTTTTATTCATCCTTCACTCATAAAAAGCTCATTACAAAGTTTTAATGGAGAAAAGATGAAAAGAGGAAGAAGAACTACAAAATATATCCTAAAATTTTACACAAGAATAAGAACCCTTTGGCTTGGCATGTTCTGGGCTATTTATAGGCAGGAAACAGAGAACCTAGGGCAACTTTCAGGACCCATATGCAATGACCAAATTACCCCCAGAAAATTTCCATCTATCTAGTTCATTAGGCCGCGGATCCACGGCCTAAGAGCGCTTATGCCGCGGATCCGCGGCCATAAAAAGGAGTTGGCCCTTCATTTTTGGTGATTTTCTCTGGTTTTCTGTACTCTTCAGTGTGGTATATGTGGTTTCTCAGAAGCTCTTCACATTTCTTCCAGATTTTCAGCAGATCAAAAGGTGATTTGATGTGGATCTTTTTCCATGATTTTCTTGAGCTCCGCGTAGACATGTTGGATCTTGTGTTGACATTGTGCTTTGTGCATGAAAATGACAATCGATTTGCCATTTTGTCCCTTAAACTGGTGTGCGGCAACATACGGATAGAGAGCGAAGACCTGTGTTTTATCTGTGGTTGGCAGTAATCCGGAATTTGTCGTGCTTTTCCATGAATTTCACTGTTTAGAGCTGAGAACCTGTATCCTGCAATTAACTAGCAAACACGGCTCAAGAGTATCTACCGATAAGCAATGTGATAAAAAATGGGCGGTATAAAAATGTAAAAATCTGATATGAACATACACCGAGCGTGTTGTCCGCGTATCTTGCCGTCCACAGCACTTCGACAGATCCCGCCACGGGCGAACTTCGATACCCCGACACCGCTACCCAGGAGTATTGCGTAAGTGTTAATATTTATTCAACCCATATTTGAAATTTTTGTTTTGAAAAGTTCAAATTTAAATGATATACTTATATTTTACTGGTTAATGTGGGTGTAGGAGCGGGTGGTTGAGCAGGCGGAGGCATCGGGGATCAATTTTACTGGACAGAACGATCCGATACTGCTGACCCCAGTCCTAGACACCGCACATGGAGGGCACCACGGAGGTTGGGAGAGAGGCCGGGGACTGGGTCCTAGCAGGGCCCATATGAGGTTGGACTCCACTCCGGCGGTTACTTCCTCTATCTCCCGTGAGCGACGTCTAGAGCAAGAACTCGACACCTTGAAGGCCACCATCCAGGAGTTGAAGGAGATGATGGTATGTATACTACTTAATAGTAAAATATTATATCATATTATAGATAGAAACATATCCAATATTAGTACGTAGCCTGAGCTTATTTGATTGTAGACTTAGCTTTGATTAATCATACATACATAGAACTGTCTAATTAAAATAAACTACGGTTTTCCAAAATAGATATCCAAACGAGTCCTAAGTCCCTAAGTATTCATAGATTGGGGTTTCGCAATAACCTGATAATGATACGAATTTGACTAATACACAGTTCTTACTCGTTTATTATACACAAAACTGAAAAGACGCGACAGGGTACTTTGGCTGAGATTCCACATGCATATCTTTCGGCTGCGGCTCCATATGCATCTCCTTCGGCTGCGGCTCCGCAAGCCACTACCTCGGCTGCGGTTGCGCAGACCACTCCTACTGCTCCACAGCCCGCTCAGACTTCCGCAGCTGCGGCTCCGCAAGCCACTACCTCGGCTGCGGTTGCGCAGACCACTCCTACAGCTCCACAGCCCGCTCAGACTTCCCCACAGTCCGCATTGCTCGAGTTGTTGACTCGGGGTTTATCCGAGGAGCAGATGCGCCATATTATGGTGATTATCAGAGGTGGAGCTGGACCGAGCTAGGGTAGCTTTTTGATTTTTATATTTTAAACATGTATTTACTTATATGATACATATTGTATATATTTTGGACGATATTGGTGGTGTTTGCGTGTTCATATTGATTTAGATTGATATCGTATTCTGCTTGTTGATTTCTTTTATATATTACACGTGAGATGTTGATTATGAATACTGCAGTATATATTCTGCTTGTTGATTACTTTTATATCTGATGTATATATTGTTGTGCACAGGGCGAGCAAAAAATAGACAGCCTTTTTTTCAAAAAAACCTGATAATTTGTCCCTACAGATTAATCCGTAGGGACAAATGTTGCACCTACCGTTTAATCCGTAGGGTCCAACTTTGCCCCTACAAATTTATCCATATGGACAAAATATCAGGATACATGATATTTTGCCCCTATGGACTCAGTAGCAGGTGTTAGCCTTGTCCCTACGGATTAATCTGTAGGGGCATAAACGTTACCCTACATATTTATTCGTAGGGACAAAATATCAGGATACCTGATATTTTCCCCTACACATTTATCCCTACACATTTATTCGTAGGGGCATAAATATAGACCTACGCATTAAGCCGTAGGGGCATGTATTTGTCCTTACGGAGTTATCCGGAGGGGCAACTATTTTATTTTATAAACTGATAAATTAAATAAATATTTTGCCCTTACGGCTTAATCCGTAGGGACATATGGACCTATGCATTAAGTCGTAGGGGCAATTATTACAACGTAGGGGCATGTTTAAGGCTATGACTTGCACCTGCGGCATATGCACCTACGGTGTATTTTTGTGCTCCTACGAATATAGCCGTAGGGGCAGTGGTTTACTCCTACGGATTTATCCGTAAGGGCAACCCCTATTTGTAGTAGTGAGACTTGGGAAAATAAAGAAAAAGAAGAAAGAAAGAACGAAACTCAATCTTCATCATAAAAAATTACCTATTGCTCGATTGGGGCCGTAGTGGATTTCTCTTTTAGAGATTTTCATATGTACTTGCTATTAATATGTGGAGATTACTTTCTCAAACGTCTAATGAAATGGGTTCAGACGTCTAGACGTGCACTGGAATCATGTCAGAAGAACAGAGCAACGGAAGACGTCTGAAGCAAGAATGCTGACGTCTGGAGAGTCTTAGCCAAAAAACAAAGCGTAGCCAGATGTCTGTGGCAGACATCTGGAGAAGTATGAAGCCTAATCCAAAATGCAGGCAAACGTCTGATCAAGAAAGTCCAAATATCTGCTCAAAGGAGACGAAGCCTAATAGAGAGGAGACAAACGTCTGACTATTTCTTTGTCAGACGTCTATCGACGAGTTTTCCGTGCGAACCAAATATTTGTTATTTGGGTTTATCTCTTATTTTAAGTATGATTAGGGTTTGGCTATTTATAAGGATATCTTATATGATTAATGTACTGCCAATTTGAGAGACTGTTATAAAGAAAAGGTGATGGCTAAAATCTAGAGAGATTTGAGAGAAATCTCTTAGGGTTACTTGGTGTAAACTTGATTCAAGCTCTAGTAGATGTTTGTATATTCCGCTCTGTCGGGGACTAGCCATACAGTAGATGAATCTCGTTAACAAATCCTTGTCTCTGGTTTGTGATTCTTTTTTGTATTCGCTTTTATTATTTGTTTTATCTTTCGTTGGTATTGCGTGAATTGAGTGATTGGTCGTAAGCATTGTTCCGTGTTTTTCTCCCGGTTTTATTCCTAACACTGGTATCAGAGCGTGGTTAGGAAACCAAAGGGTCTTTAGATTTTACAATCTAGGTTTACAATAGATAGCGACACTTATGTTCTCTTCCTCATCTTCTTATATTATAGTTTTGAAAGTGTTGATTCAGATCCGAAGGAGAGGTTGAGTTAGTCGTGACAATAGACGAAAGATGGCGGAGGATGAGATAAGAATCAAGAAATTCAATGGTCACAATTATACTTGGTGGCGCATGAAGATAGAGAACTACCTATACCAAGAGGATTTGTATTTTCCATTATTGGGCGAAAAGCCCGAGAACATGTCCGATGAGGCATGAAATCTATTGGATAGGAAAGCCTAACGATTTGGCTATCGTTGACTCCGCAAGTGGTTTTTAACATCTCAAAAGAGAAGCCAAACATGGGGCTAATGACGACATTAGCGAAATTGTATGAGAACTTTTGACATCAAACAAGATATTTCTGATGAAAAAGCTTTTCAACATAAAAATGGTAGAGAACGGTTCGGTGACAGAGCACCTGAACGAATTCAACAACTTGACGAGCCAACTCAAATCGGTTTGAATTATATTTGAAGATGAGATTCGATCCCTTTTATTCCTATGTTCGTTGCCGGAGAGTTAGGAAAGCTTAGTTATGACGGTAAGCAACTCGATCTCTAAAACTCTTACGTTTAATGATACGGTGAGTTGTATATTAAACAATAAGATGAGGAGAAAAGCTGTGAGTGTGAGTTCAGGAACTTTTGCACTTTCAGTGAAGAATTGTGGACGGTGAAAAGGGGGAAGGGAAGAAGGTCAAGTCTAAGAGCCGAAGAAAATCGAAAGGAAAGATCCAAGATGACGGTTGGAATTACGGAAAGAAGGGTCACAGAAAAAGCGAATGTAGACTATTGAAGAAAGACTCGGTTGGGAAGTCAAATGAAAAATAAGCTAATGTGGTGTATAAACAAAAACAAGGGAAAGATAGGCTTTATCTATCGACGAGCAAGAACACAAAGGCAGATACTTGATTCCTAGATTCGGGGGCTTCTTTTCACTACACTTCAAGTCGACACCATTTTAGCGAGTATGTTCAAGGGGATCTTGAACATGTGACTGTAGGAAATGTTCAGCCGTGCAAGATCGTCAGGAGGAGGTCAATTAAAACTGAAGAATGCGAGACACATTTCAGATCTAAAGAAAAGATTAATTTCTACAAGTCAACTGAACAACGAAGGTTATATGATGGTGTTTAGGAATTCTCAGTGGAAGATTTCCGAAGGATCATTGGTGGTCGTAAGGGGAAAGTTGAGCAGTTCATTGTACTCATTCAATGGGAGCGGTGGATGTTTGATTGCGCTAGCGGCAAGTTCAGAAGTTGATTCAGAGTCTTCGTTGTGGTACAAGCTATTGGGGCACCTCAACGAGAAGAATATAGAGATTCTTCTGAGTAAGGGCCTTCTTTCTGGACTGAAAAAAGGTAAAGTTAAAACTTTGCGAGAGTTGAATTTATGGGAAGTAAAGCGCACTCAGATTTCAGATTGGAGGCGTTACTAAAAAGACCAAGAAGATGGAGATAGTTCTTACCGATGTATGGGGTCCATCCTCGGTGGAGTCTTATGGAGGAAATCGGTACTTCGTAACTTTCATAGATGATGAAAGCAGAAAGACCTGGATTTATGCGATGAAGAAGAAGTCCGATGTGTTTGGTCTCTTTAAATACTGGATTGCGCAGGTAGAGAACCATATGGGAACGAAAGTTAAGTTCCTGAAGTCCGACAATGGCGGAGAATTTATATATAAGAGTTCAATGTGTTTTGCTTGTAGAAAGGTATTCGTTGGTTATAGACGGTACCATGGACGCTGCAACAGGACGACATCGCTGAAACGATGAACAGGACAATCCTAGAGCGGGTGCGGAGCATGACCTTGGATGCGGATGTGCCAAAATTCCTATGGACAGCAGTTGTCGATGTTTCCGTGTATCTGATCAACAGTAGCCTGGCAAGTGCGCTCGAGTGAGCTTGATGGAGGTATTCCGGAAGAAATTTGGTCAAGTAAACCGGTTAATTACTATGTACATCAAAGTGTTTAGTTGCATTGTGTATTCTTTGATTGATAAGACGGAAATGAGTAAGATTGACTCTAAATCTAGGAAGTGTACTTTCATCGGGTATGGTGAAGATGAGTTCGGAAATCGGCTGTACGATTTCAAAAGTAAGAAGGTAATACGAAACCGGGACGTCGTATATGATGAGCAACACTTTTACAAAGAATAAAAGCAAGCCAAGGATGGTGCAGTATCAAAGTTCGTCGAGCTAGATGGAACTCAAGAGAGCAATCAGGTACCTATAAGTGGAGATTGGAATTTAAAGGAAACAAGCACGGCTGTGCAAGATCAAGTTCAAGAACAGGTTGAAGACCAAGTTCAGAACCATATGCAGCAGTTTTGAGGAAATATACATGAGAGAGGAGGCTACCTGAAAGACTTATTACCAATTCATATTGTACACAGATTCGGGAGAGTCTGAATCCCTTACAGAGGCGACGCAAGATGGTGCCAGTAAGTAGTAGGAGTAAGTTATGAACGAGAAGATGGATTCTTTAAAGAAGAACCGTATGTGGGATCTAGTGAAACTAGCCAAGGGTCGAAAAACGTTGCTAAATAGGTGGGTGTACAGGATCAAGAATGAGACCGATGGCATGAAATGGTACAAGGTTTGCTTGGTAGTCAAGGGATATGCGCAACAACATGGGATAGACTGTCAAGAGATATTTTTCCTAGTGGTAAAGATGACTTCAATTCGGGTGATTCTCAGTATCATGGCGGTGGAGGAGTTGCACTTAGAGCGGCTGAATATGAAAACGGCATTCCTTCATAGAGATTTGGAGGAGAAGATTTATATGATGCAGTCACCGAGATACAAGGTGAAGGGGAAAGAAAATATGGTATGTAGACTCTATCTTGTATGGCCTCAACCAAGCTCCAAGGCAGTGGTTCTCAAGTTCAATCAGTTCATATTGGAAATATGATTTGTACGCTGTGATTCAGATCACTACGTGTACTTTTAGACTTTCAAGAATGGCGACTACATTATTTTATCACTTTACGTGGATGACATGTTGGTAGCGGGTCCGAATTTCGAGAAAATTCAAAGTCTAAAGAAAATGATAGCTGAAAAATTCTCTATGAAGGATTTAAGAGCAGCCAAGCAAATTATGAGCATGAAGATCATAAGAGATAGAAAGCAGTGAAAGCTGCGGTTATCGCAAAAGGACTACGTGGAAAAGATTTTGAAGCAGTTCAACATGGACAAGTCAAAACCGGTGAGTATGCCTTTAACGAAACACTTCAAACTCAATAAGGAATTGTGCCCGATAACTCAAGAGCAGAAAAATGATATTGTCACGCCCCGCTTCCCAGCATATGGAGACGGAGACGTGGCAGGCACGCAACGTATTTACTCAGAAATAAATATGTTAAGCGTAAATAAGCAATATATGAAATGCACAAGAATTGACAAGAGATATAATGTAAACAGCAACTTTTATTAATATTCATCTTTACAATACATTGCTTTAAAAATAAAAGTAAAATGATATAAAGTAATGCCTAAACAATGGCATATGAAATGAAAAGTAAGTACAACAAAAGGTTAGAAGTCCTGTTGTGCCTCAATCTGCTCCAAGTACTCCTAACAGGGCTTGGTCTCCTGAGGGTCCTGTCCTCCTGAAGAACATTCCAAGGAAATAAATAGACATGAATGTCGTCAGCGAACTAGCGCTCGGTAAGTCCCAAAAGAGAGAAAGAAATAGTACAAGTAATGTGGAAGGAAACTATTAATTTATTCAAGTATCAGTTTATTATTCTAACATAGTTGTTTGTAACTTGGTACAGAAGGTATCAGTGTATACGAGAGGAGTCCAACTGTCCCTTGGACTATAGTAACATGTAAGTACAAGGCCCCGTCAAAACCCACGGGACAACGGCATGAGAGTTCATGTAGGTGTCTTTTAGTAACCATCATCGTGTCACTTTTAATACGTTCCATACCAATCTACCCCTTTAACCCTGTATAATATTTTATATAGATTATAATTATCAGACTTGTCGAGACCATGGATACAAGTTGCTCATGTAATCAGGTTCAGAATGTAAACAAGTAGTCATATAATCAAGTCAAGTTATAGCCATGGTTCGGTCATGTCAAGTCTTGTATTCAGGTTTGATATTCAGGTTCAATTCAAGTATACATATTGGAGTTTGGATTCATGTTTGAATTGGATTCTGGTTTGAGTTTGGATTCAAGTTTGATTTAGACTTAGGCTTGAGTCAGACACTTAGAACTGATTTGGATCCTAAATTAGATTCGGGAGTTATCGGTAACTGCTGCACATGGACGGCAGGATTTGTGTCTTTTTCCAAGATAATTACTATTGATAACACCGTTATGTTTTCTACCTTAAATAGGCAAGCACTCACTTTCTCCGGCTCCCTGAGCCTCAAGAGAATTGATCCTGTTTAAACCTATATTTTCTAAAGTCCTGAAATTGTTTTATATAACTCAAGGGGGGTTTATGAAAAATATTTTTAAAATATAGTTTCAAAATAACCTCGAGAAGTTATTTATATTTTTTAGGGTTTCCATGGATGTGTATTTTAAGAATTGAGTTATTTTAGTGATAATTACCTTAACTTGAATAGTTCAAGGTATTTTACTGTAATCTTGTCTTATATTGATATCTTGATGGTATTTTGATGAAACTTGAAATTCTTTTATTTAAAAAATATAAGTTATTATATTTTGAAAGTATATGGATTTTATAATATTTATATAATTATTAAAAATTAATTTTGATTATTAAGTAGAAAATTTCGTTTTTCTTTAAAATCGTATTAAAAACCTTTCGAGACTGAATGCTCCATAAGGAGGTCTGCATATCGCTCTACTAGCTCAAGGATGTGCGATAATCTGCACCATCCAATAGCGGGTCCCTTAAAGAGGGTTGTAAAAGCTTATTTGCAAAGGAATTTTAAAATACAATTCTCAAGAAAACCGTTTTTTAGTAGATGGTGTCATAATGAAACATATTGTAATCGCCACAAAAATAGGTTCAAAGAGAATCGTGCTATGGAGCCATGTGTGTTTGCGAGGGGTAGGTCATTATCCCGTGAAGTTTTCTAAAGGTATGATTAACAAAAAATACTAAAAGAGATATATGTGAAGTTCATGGTATTTTAATATAAAAGTTAATTTAAAGTTAGGTTTCATGATATTTTAGAGCGTAAGTTTATTCTAACCATTAGTTATATGATTACGAATATGGTGTAAGAATATGGGTGAAAAGTATGTAAGAAAAAGTTAACGTTTTAGGGTTTAGAATAAAAAATTGGTGTTAACTCCACTTACCGATATGTTTTGAGAAAGAGAACTTTTCAAGAAGAAAGAGAAGGATAGGGAGGGACTTACTAGCTAGGTATCCTAAGAAAAGGTAGAAGAGTGAGTGTTGATCGTCGTGGCGTCACGGGGTCGCCGGAACTTGTTTCGATTCTCGCCGGAAGTCGATCTCTTGCTAACTCCTCTTCTACTCCACTTGTACTTGAGAAAATTTGAGAGTTTTGGCTAGAATTTTCATAATGAGGAAGGGATAGGGCATGTGATAGCATTTATAGTGTGGAATTGAAGTTTTGGGATTAAAAGAGTGAATTAAAATGCATTAAAAAGATGACAAATTGTAAATTGAAGAGTTTCTATTTGATTGCAGGGAAATCAAACAATATAGGAGTAATGGGGGTAGGCCAAAGGACTTGTGTGCAAAGCCCGGGGCTTATTGCCCACGGTTAGACCGTCGGCGCCGGCTCATGGAGCAATCTCGCTGATCGATTTAGAGGGTGGGGCCGATGGATTCATGCCACGTGTTCACCTCTCTGTTAACTCCATTGTGCACATGTTTGTTTTCTCTGTCGTTTCATTTTGGTGTACATTGCACGTGTAAACTTTTAGGCTTCTAAAAAGTTTTAAAATATAAAATCAGGAAAAAGTATAATGTGTCTGATGGGTTTGAACACAGGGGTTATGTCACAGCAGTGCAAGAGCCTTACCAGTGAGCTACAAGTTACTTCTTTCTGTTCTTAACAAAAATTAACTTATAAAGTGTACTAAGGCTTGTAAACTCCTTTCTGTACATTAAATTAAAAAAATTCGTACAGTAAATTCAGAGTCGTTACATTCTACCCTCCTTATAAAAATTTCGTCATCGAAATTTACAATTACATAAGGACTAATTTACAAACAAGAAAGGGTATCTTGCACGCATGTCGTCTTCTCGTTCCTACGTTGATTCTCCTGGTGAATATTTTCTCCATATCACTCGGACTAAGTTTGCTTCCTTATTCCGCAGTATCTTCACTTTTCTGTTCAGGATCTCAACGGGTTGTTGCTCACAGGTTAAGTTTGTCTGTATAGTGAGTTCAGAGTGATCAAGGATATGGCTGGGGTCGCTCACATATCTTCGGAGCTGGGATATGTGGAACACGTTGTGCACTCCTTCCAATGAAGGTGGTAGTGCTAAATGATATGTCATTTCTCCGACTCGTTCGAGTATGTCGAACAGTCCTATATATCTCGAACTGAGCTTACCCCTCTTACCAAAGCGGATTTGTAACGCCCCATGCCCCAGTACAGATGGTATTGTCCGCTCTGGCCGAAGCCACACGATTTTGCACTTTAGAGCAAACCGGACCCGACCAAGGGCCACTTCCTAGGAGGTCACCCATCCTAAGACTTCGCTGGCCCGAGCACACTTAACTACGGAGTTCTCAAACTCCTGTAGTGCCGATTCACTTAAAAGGCGCCTCTGTAATTGAGGGTGGTATCATTATATTTATAATGCACTTCAGTCCTCTTTCGGAATGTGTTCTGAAAATTCCCCATTGTTCTACAGTGGGTTCCACGGACTCTAGAGGTACCCTCCATGGATTCAAGAGGTGTCCCCCGCCCCCTTAGTATGACAATTGGCATGGCACTTTGTTCTGTGTGACACTTTGCTCCATGAACAAGAACCGGGTCCCGACATTCTTCCCACCTTTGAATAATGGTTCGTCCTCGAACCACAGACCTACAACTGAGTGACCTGCATGGGCCACCATAAATGTAATGCCCCGTGGCCTAGTACACATGGTATTGTCCGTTCTGGCCGAAGCTGCACGGTTTTGCCCTTTAGAGCGAACCGGACCCGACCAGAGGCCACTTCCCAGGAGGTCACCAATCCCAAGACTTCCCTGGCCCGAGCAAGAACCGGGTCCCGACATTCTTCCCACCTTTGAACAATGGTTCGTCCTCAAACCACAGACCTACAACTGAGAGACCTGCATGGGCCACCATAAATGTAATGCCCTGTGGCCCAGTACACATGGTACTGTCCGTTCTAGCCGAAGCTGCACGATTTTGCCCTTTAGAGCGAACCGAACCCGACCAGAGGCCACTTCCCAGGAGGTTACCCATCCCAAGACTTCCTTGGCCCGAACACGCTTAACTACGGAGTTCTCAAGCTCCTGTAGTGCCAATTCACTTAAAAGGCGCCTCTGTAATTGAGAGTGGTATCACTATATTTATAATGAAGTCCGGTCCTCTTTCGGAATGTGTTCCGAAAATTCCCCATTGTTCTACAGTGGGTCCTACGGACTCTAGAGGTGGCCCAAATGGATTCAAGAGGTGGCCCCCGCTCCCTTGGTATGAAAATTGGCATAGCACTTTGTTCTGTGTAGCACTTTGCTCCGTGAACAAGAACCGGGTCCCGACAGGATTACTCCTCGGTTTGGAGAGATCTTTATGAAAACATGATCTCTAAGTTGGAAGTCCAGGTGTCGACGCTTTGCATCAGCCCAATGCTTCTGTCGGTCTTAGGCTATACGCATTCTTTTCCTGATTGTGCGAACTACGTCCACAGTTGTCACGATCATCTCTGGTCCAAGGAGTCCGCGGTCTCCAATGCCGTCCCAACTTAGTGGTGAACGAAATTTCCTTCCATAGAGAGATGCAAATGGTGCAATTCCAATGCTCGCCTGATAACTGTTGTTGTATGAGAACTCCACAAGGTGTAGGTGATCTTCTCACGAACCTCCGAAGTCTAACATACAAGCTCTTAGCATGTTCTCAAGAATCTGAATTGTTCGCTCGGACTGTCCATTTGTTTATGGATGGTAAGCCATGCTGAAGTTCAGACTCGTTCCCAGGCTAACTTGCAGACTCTGCCAAAACTATGATCGGAATCTGGTATCACGGTCGGAGATGATGCAAACTGGTACTCCATGTAATCTCATGATCTCCTGCATGAGTTCATGGGTATCAATATATAGTACACTTTGAGGTTAAATCTTACTTTAGATTCATGCTTACCTCTATGTACTTCATTATTAACATCTCGGTAGATTGGCCAACTCGAAAGGGAATAAAGTGAGTTGACTTGGTGAGTCGATCCACAATAACTAATACCGCATAGTTACCCTTCGTGTTGCGAGGAAGGGCAATCACGAAGTCCATGGTAATATATTGTCATTTCCATTCTGGGATTGGTAACGGCTGAAGTAGACCAGCAGTCCTGTGATATTCAGCCTTTACTTGCTGACACATCAAACACTTGGCTACGTTTCTGGTCACTTCACGCTTCATTCCATACCACCAGAAGTGTTGCCTTAGATCCTTATATGTTTTGGTACCACCGGAGTGTACTGAGTACGAAGAGCTGTGAGCTTTTTTCATCAACTCTTCTCGAACAGGACCGTTTGGTACACACAATCTACTTCCATATCTCAAGGATCCATCTTCGTGGATGATGAAATCTGTTCGAAGTCCCTTTCTACCTATTCTTGGATCTTTTGCAGCTTGGCATCACCTGCTTGAGCTGCTTTGATCTGGTTTACAATAGTAGACTGGACTTGTAAATTCATCAAATCTGAAGAGTTTCCTGGTATAACTATCTCGATCTCCATCCCGTGCAATTCCTGCTATATCTTCCACTGAGCATTGAGATTCATTGCTAATGGTTGCGGCTAAGTGCATCAGGAACTACATTCACCTTCCCAGGATGATATTGTAGGTTAATATCGAAGTCCGCCATGAGTTCTAACCATCTTCTCTGCCGCATATTCAATTCCTTCTGAGTAAATACATACTTTAGACTCTTATGGTCAGTGTATATATCCACTCGTTCTCCAAGAAGATAGTGGCACCAAATCTTAAGTGCAAAGATAACGGCTGCCAACTTCAGATCATGTATTGGATAGTTGCGCCCATGGACTTTCAATTGTCTTGATGCAAAAGCTGCAACTTTCCCATGCTGATGTAGAACACATGTTAATCCTTTACCGGACGCATCATAATGCACAACGAATCCTCCAGATTGATTAGGTATTAAGAGAATAGGAGCAGATATTAGTCTTGATTTGAGTTCTAAAAAAGCTTGTTCATATGCTTCTGACCACACGAAAGCTTCATCCTTACATATGAGTTTGGTCAGGGGTGCTGCAATTTTCGAGAAATCTTCAATGAATCTTTGGTAGTATCCTGCTAAACCCAAGAAACTTCAAATGTCCTTCACCGTCTTTGGTGTCGGCCATACGTTGACAACTGACACCTTAGCTGGATCTACGGAGATTCCTTCACCTGAAACAATATGTCCGAGAAATCCGACTTGATCTTGCCAAAATTCACACTTGCTGTACTTGGCATAGAGCTGATGTTGTCGTAATGTCTCCAGGACAATCCTTAAGTGCTCGGCGTGTTCTTTCCGATTCTTTGAATACACCAGGATGTCGTCGATGAAGATGATAATGAACCTGTCTAAATACTCTCGGAAAACTTGGTTCATCAGATTCATGAATATAGCAGGTGCATTGGTCACTCCAAATGGCATCACAAAATATTCGAAATGACCATAGCGAGTCCTGAACGCCATTTTAGGAATATCAGACTCTTTGACTTTCACCTGATGATAACCCGAACGAAGATCTAACTTCGAAAATACACAAGACCCACTTAGCTGATCGAACAGATCGTCGATGCACGGTAGTGGGTACTTGTTCTTTATCGTCACTTTATTCAGAGCTCGGTAATCTACACACATTCTATATGAACCTTCTTTCTTCTTCACAAGCAAAACTGGAGATCCCCAACTTGAGGTATTGGGACGAATCCAACCTTTCTTCAGTAGTTCGTCCAACTGAGCATAGATCTCCTTCAATCCTCCAGGACATAACCGGTACGGAGCATTGATTATCGGTTGCGCACCAGGTAGTAAGTCAATACGGAATTCAAGAGCTCAATCGGGAGGCAAACTTGTTGAAAGTATGTCTTAGCACCACTACTAGGTTTATACAAGTATCAAGTATGCAATTTTAAAAATCTAGTGTGCTAAGCTATACTAACCTAGAATTGAACTAGAGAATTAGGGTTTTTAACACGTAAACAAGTTCTATACTAAAGTGAAGAAGGTTACAACCTTTGTAAACTAATTCCTTCACTTCTAAAGCTCCAAGTAATAGTCCCTAGAACTCTTCTTGGCTCCACTTGAAGAAGGATCGAGCTTACTACGTTGTCTTTGAAGATGAAGATGATCCACCTTAAAGTCTCTCTAACTCAAGCTACATCTTCACTAATCAAGGAATTAGTGAAGCAAACAATCTAAACTAAAGGGCTAATAAAGTGTAAGTTGATGAAGTAGGAATTTTGCTCACTTTAGAAATCTATTTCGCTTTTTATTTTCCAACTCAAGAAAAACTAGAGAAGGAAGAAGATTGTCACGACCCGAAAATCTTGTTCGTGACCGGCACCTGAATCACGCCACGTCTAAAGGCGTAACGTAAATCAAGTAAGCCGAAACCCAGAAATCTAAACCTTTTTAAAGAAAATAAAAGATGTGAAGTTTTGAAATAAAGGTATAATGAAGTCAAATGTTTTCTTAATACATAGATAATGGAACATGAAAAATGCAAGTGGATTATACTAGTTGAAAAACATGTTTCGTCTTTTAAAAATTTATGCAGCACCTCCTTTGTATATTTTGATCCAAAATCACATGCACAAGATAATATAAAAGGCATCCCCAAGCGGGAGCTAGCTCTTCACCAATCGGCGGAATCACAACCACGCAAGACAGAATAAAAGTATACAAAACCCAACGGCGAAGATCAATACAAAGAATATCGGAAGAGCGGGCGAATGCCCGTGGGTAAGTAAGCAGTGCCATATTCTATTGCTGGGTCTACTAGTTCTATGTAAAGCAAGACATCAAACCCACCAAGCGAACATATAACCTATCGCTTAAGTCTCGCAACTACAAGTCTTGAAAAGTTTTACTACATATACAAATACTAGTTTCTGATTTGATGGTGTTAGCTAGATACAACAGGAATAATAAATACAAGACGGGTATGATCCAACATGTACCACCTACCAAAGCAAAACACCCGAAGGCAGCTGTGGCCAGCGATGCCGCTACTGATCCATGCGGTCAACCTGCAAGAACCGTGGCACAACGGGGGTGAGTTGTCAACTCGTGAGCAGAAAACATCATCAAGTAGAAATCGAATAAAACAACGATTCCTAGGTCAACTATATCATAAAAGCAATACTATGATATCTAGGATGACCGTATCTGTATATGTGCCAACAATATACTCAATGTCTATATGCATGTGGATATCATCCAACCATATAATCCAGCCTGTAAGCATATGGATCTCATCCACGTATCAACCAATGACACAACAACATCATGGAAGTAAACATCATGAAAGCATATACATGTAAATATGAGGATATCAATCAACGTGTGTCCAGCAACGACACATCAAAATCATAGAACCTGAGTGTCCAACATCGATACTCGAAACATCATGAAACTCGTGTCCAACATCGACACGTAAATCCTCATATCTTAGGCTCCGTCAGTCCGGATCGGCCCACGGGCTCCGTCTGCGGAATCGGCCCTCGGGCTCCGGCAGTACGGATCAGCCCATATCCATCTCTCGACTCGGGTCAGTATCCTCCGGATAATCGCCAGGTCCAACCAATCACCGGTAGGTAGTACTCTCCCTGCCAGGCTCATTGTCTACACCACAAAAACCATTTCTTGCCCCGGGGAACCATACCGGGTCCACCATGAACCCGCAAACGGATTATCCACCTCCTCGAATCGGGTTTCTATCACACGTCTCAGAACCGAGAAAACGCATGGACGTCTCGAAATATCATATCAAGAGAAACCGGGTTTTTTAAACAATACATACTTTCTTTTGAAATAACCATGGTTCTCAAATCCAGAAATCTCATGAAAATAACATATCTCAATGCGTATAATCGTAAAGCATGATGTATGCGACATATAACAGAATGTAAGAATATCCATATATCATGCAACATGGAACAGTGATGTGAACATGGGCATATCATCATAATGTGAGCATAGCAATATAATAGCATGATGTAGCAATTCTACTGTGTGAGTGACATAGCAATTATCGATGATGAAGTGTGTGAGCCGGCCAATCTGTGTAAGTGTAACATACGCATTATCGATAATGGTGTATGTGTACTAGCATGGGTATATGTAATGCAATGAGAATGACATGAACGTGGCATAAGGTACATCGTACGCGAAATGCTAACAGGTATACGTATCTACAATATATCTGAATCGGTGAATCTATCCATCGGCATCCAGCCTAACAACATCACGTACGGTATAATCCATCGTACGGCATCCTCTAGTCAAGGGTACGGATCAATCATTATAAAACTCATCACGTACGGTAAATTATCATACGACAGCATTAAACCATTAGGGATCCTATCAACCTATATGATAATGAGGGTACGGACCTAACGTCTCGTATTGCATATCACTCATGATTTACAACATTATGTATATCTATATGCCTATATCCCAGGTCACATCCATAACAATCTCATATCAAGGGACCGGCAAAGGTATCAATCATCTTTTATCGACTCGCATCCGTATACCGACATATCAATCAAGTCATCATATCACATCGTATATTCTTTTCATCATATTAAGTCATCTTATATCAAGTCAAATATATATATATATATACATTATTAATCTCGTGTCATGCTACTCTAAATCTTCTACTTATTCTCGTGCACTACCTATCTATATATCGTGGTTCACGTTCTCTTTTCATATCTTTATATATCAATTCGAGACATCATTTCTATCATATCATGTCAAAGAGTGATATCCTTATAGCTTTTGTCGGGACCGGGTTCTTTCTCACGGAGCAAAGTACCATACGGAACAAAGTGCCACGCCAAGTGTCGTGTTAAGTGGGCGGGGGCCACCTCTTGAATCCGTGGGGTCTACCTCTTGAGTCCATGGGACCCACTGTAGAACAATGGGGACTCTTCGAAATACATTCCGAAAGAGGGCAGATCTGTATTATAAATGGAATGATATCACTCTTCAATACAGAGGCGCCTTTTAAGTGAACCGGCACTACAGGAGCTTGAGAACTCCGTAGTTAAGCGTGCTCGAGCCAGGGAAGTTCCGGGATGGGTGACCTCCTGGGAAGTGGCCCCTGGTCGGGTCCGGTTCGCCCCGAAGGACAAAACCGTGCGGCTTCGGCCAGAGCGGAAAATACTCTCTATATTGGAGGTTGGGGCGTAACAGAATGGTATCAGAGCTGGTCCCTCAATAGTAGGTCTGTGGTTCGAGGACGAACCGTTGTTCAAAGGTGGGGAGAATGTCGGGACCCGGTTCTTGCTCACGGAGCAAAGTGCCACACGGAACAAAGTGCCACGCCAAGTGTCGTGTTAAGTGGGCGGGGGCCACCTCTTGAGTCCGTGGGACCCACTGTAGAACAATAGGGACTCTTCGAAATACATTCCGAAAGAGGGCAGATCTGTATTATAAATGGAATGATATCACTCTTCAATACAAAGGCGCCTTTTAAGTGAACCAGCACTACAGGAGCTTGAGAACTCCGTAGTTAAGCGTGCTCGAGCCAGGGAAGTTCCGGGATGGGTGACCTCCTGGGAAGTGGCCCCTGGTCGGGTCCGGTTCGTCCCGAAGGACAAAACCGTGCGGCTTCGGCCAGAGCGGACAATACTCTCTGTATTGGAGGTGGGGCGTGACAGCTTTCATCTCATATCTATATATAAATATTCAATCCTTCATATCATCTCTAACTATCTTTTTAACCCTATCCGTAGTTTTTAATCTAGGTTTCCTTAAACATATTCTATATATCGGTTTCCATCAAAAACTTGCGGGGGTGCTATACGCCATCCGCCCGACTTCCCCCGTAGATAAGGACAAAACCATGCGGCTTCGGCCAGAGCGGAAAATACTCTCTGTATTGGAGGTGGGGCATGACAGCTTTCATCTCATATCTATATATAAATATTCAATCCTTCATATCATCTCTAACTATCTTTTTAACCCTATCCTTAGTTTTTTAATCTAGGTTTCCTTAAACATATTCTATATATCGGTTTCCATCAAAAACTTGCGGGGGTGCTATACGCCATCCGCCCGACTTCCCCCGTAGATATAGATCTACCCATCTACGGAACTCCTTGTCCAGCCGTAGTCGATGCGCTTCTTCGTCTCGGAATCCACGCGAAGGTACCTACAATGCATACACAATCGCAAATGCTATTAATATCAAGTTCCGAAATCCAATACGGCACGCGGTGCGCTCATAGGTTAGAACATATAGTCTACGCATGCAAAACCAACCAATTATCCCTTGCCGTCGACGTACAAATATCCAACTACCAAATACAATATCAAATACCAAACCCAAATTCAGAAATTGCAACACACGAAAACAGCAACCTACGAAAACCACTCCAGATTTCATCCTAGGCCAAACTAGGGAATTTTGCATACAAGGTTAGTCTAATTAGAAGATATAGGAACTATGGACCAAGCACGAACAATTTTCAACATAGACAGGCCGCAATTTACGGCCATACTGGATTTATTTGCGGCCAGAGAATGGGGAGGAGGTCTCAGGTTTCTAGGGTAGGTTCCTCAGTGCCTGCACGTATCACTGTGTTCGCTAAATAATTTTTGGTGGTCTCGGGTAACTCCAGATTCCCATATACACTCACAATCTGTTAAATAGCCGATATTGGGAAATTCTAACTTTGTGTTTTGGTGCTAATATACGATCTTGGCCAGTAAAACATCACCAAAGGTCTTGTAGACACCCACTACAGGTCACCAAATCCACACCTTCACCCAAACCCTCTCTTGGGATTTCTAACTTCACCATTTCACACTTAATCAACTTCTAAACTAAACTAGAATGAAAGAAACTAAAAACTAAACTAAATGAAAGGAATTATACCTTATTTGGGCAACTCAAGAAAAACCCTAACTTCCCAAAGTCTTCAAAATCCAACTTTGCTTGGTCCAATGTGTTAAGGATGAGGTGGGGATCAACTTTTGTGAAGGGAGTATAGGGTTTTGATGAAGATTTTGAGATGAGTCATGAGGGTAGAATGAGGGAGTTTGAAGATGAAGAAGGAGAAGAAAAATGATAGGGGAAAATGAATGAGGCAACCCTCTCTCTCTCTCTTCTTATTCTCACCCTCTCACACTCATGTCTCACTCTCTCTCTCCAATCATTCTCTTTTTAACCCTTTTTCTCTTTTTCTCACAAAAATACACATAATATCCATAAAACAATGGCCTATATATGTGTGTGTGTGTGTGTGTGTGTGTGTCTGTCCAAGAGAGACAGTATAATAATACTGGTGTACATGTTAAGATAAAGAGCAACCATATAGCATACTATCATATCGAGTAAGAAATTCATCTATTGTGTGTGTGTGTGTGTGTGTGTGCGCCCCCGCATCTACTATATCATACAATAATGGCCTCTAGGGCATACATATTCCTAACAATCTCTCACTTGCACTAAGGCCAGTTGTTTTAGTATCTCATACCCAACATCCCAAAAGTCTCTCAAATTGCATCTGTAGGAGGGCCTTCATAAGTGGATCCGTTGTGTTGTCCTTCGTGTCAACTCTCCTGACCTCGATCTCCTGACAATCCACTATCTCCCGGATTAGGTGATACCGCCTAAGAATATGTCTGGAACGCTGATGGGACCGGGGTTCCTTGGCCAAAGTCACGGCTTCATTGTTCTCACAATACAAGGGTATTGGATCCTCAATGGATGGAACCACACCCAAGTTCAGCAATGAACTTCTTCATCCAGACAGCTTTTTTGGCAGTATCGATGGCAGCGATGTATTCAGCCTCCATCGTCGAGTCTGCCACGATATCTTTCTTGGAACTCTTCCAACACACCGCCCCTCCATTTAGGGTGAAGAAAAAACCCGAGACCGATTTACTGTCGTCCTTATCATTCTGGAAGCTCGAATCAGTAAAGGACTCCACCTGGAGTTCTCCGTTACCATACACCAAGAACATTTCATTAGTCCCTCTCAAGTACTTAAGAATGTTCTTCACAGCTGTCCAGTGCTTCTTCCCAGGATCTGATTGATACCTGCTTACCACACTAAGTGTATAAGCTACATCCGGTCTGGTATATAACATCGCGTGAATGATAGACCCAACTGCAGAAGCATAGGGTATCACGGTCATGCGAGCTCTCTCCAAATCAGTCTTGGGAGACATCTCTTTGGAGAGAGTGATTCCTAAGCAAGCGGGTAAATTACCACGCTTAGAATTTTCCATACTAAACCTCTTTATTATGGTGTCAATGTATCTTGATTGGGACAATCCCAACATTCTCTTAGATCCATCTCTATAGATCTTTATCCCCAGGATGTAGGATGCATCACCCAGATCTTTCATGGAGAACTTTTGTGATATGAAGAGCTTGACCGAGTGTAGCATAGGAATATCATTTCCTATCAAGAGTATGTCATCCACGTACAATACGAGGAAGACAATCTTACTCTCTACAACATTATTATAGGTACAAGGTTCATCTACGTTTTATATGAAGTCAAACTCTTTGACTGCCACATCAAAATCAAGCTCCGCGATGTCTGCTTTAATCTATAGATAGATTTAAGCAGCTTGCACACCTTTCCGCTGCTCCCACTTTCTACGAAGCCCTCTGGCTGTGGCATGTATACGCTCTCTTCTAAATCACCATTTAGAAAAACGGTCTTGACGTCCATCTGTCAGATTTCATAGTCATAGTATGCAGCAATGGCAAGTAGGATCCTGATGGACTTAAGCATAGCAACTGGAGAAAATGTTTCATCATAGTCGACTCCTGGTCATTGAAGAAAACCTTTTGCTACAAGTCTAGCTTTGAAGTTCTTAACCTTTCCATCTACACCAAGTTTCTTCTTAAAGATCCACTTGCTCCCAATGGGTTTTACCCCTTCAAGAGCAACTTCCAAAGTCCATACTTTGTTGGTGTACATGAATTTCATCTCAGATCGCATAGCATTCAGCCATTTCACAGAGTCCCCACTTGTGATGGCCTGGTCGAAACAAATTGGGTCATCATCTTCCATGATGCAATCCTCGCTCCCACCGTCTATGAGAAAACCGTAGTATCTTTCAGGTGGATGAGGAACTCTACTATATCTGTGGAGTGGATGAGGTTCGTCGGAGACTATTGAATCCTCCGGTTCTACCAAATCATCAGTTATAGTTTGTGTAACTGGAAATTCTTCCAGTTCTATCTCATCACTACTAATTTCTTTCATAAGAAATTCATTTTCTAAAAAGGTAGCATGTTGAGCAACAAACACCTTTTGTTCTTCACTGTGGTAGAAAAGATATCCATGTGAATTCTTTGGATATCCCATAAGCTTACAAAGAACTGATCGTGTCTTGAGTTTGTCCGGATTCTGTTTTTTAACATAGGCCATACAACCCCATATCTTAACTCATTTAGGATATGGTCTCTTTCCATTCCATATCGCATATAGTGTTTCAGGCACTAATTTTGATGGAACATGATTCAATAGGTATGCAGCTGTCTCAAGTGCATAACCCCAAAAATAAATAGGTAACTCAGCAATACTCATCATAGAGCCTACCATATCTAATAGGGTGCGATTTCTCCGCTCCGAAACACCATTGTGCTATGGTGTATACGGAGGAGTAAGCTGAAAAAGAATCACATTCTCTTTTAAATTGTCTCGGAGTTCCGTGCTCAAGTATTCTCCTTCTCGATCAGATTGAAATACTATAATGCTTTTACCCGTATAGTTCTCAACTTCATACTTATATTTCTTTAATTTCTCAAAAGTTTCATATTTGTGTTTCAGCAGAAACACATGTCCGAATCTTGAGAGACCATCGGTGAATGTAATAAAGTACGAGGAACCGTTCCTGGTATGTGTAGTCATAGGACCGCATACATCACTATGTATCAGTCTCAGGAGTTCAATGGCTCTTTTCTGTGTCAGTAAACGGGATTTTGGTCATCTTACCTTTGAGACATGACTGGCAAGTTTCATAAGATATAAATTCAAACGGATTCAATTATCCATTTTTATTCAACTTAGCTAGTCTTGTCACATTGATATGACCAAGTCTACAATGCCACAAGAAGGATTCGTTCATTTCTGAACTTTTCCTCTCATTTGTGTTCTGTATATTTAGAACTGTATTTTGATTTAGAACGTATATACTGTTACATAACGTACCAAACCCAATCAACACATGATTCAGGAAAATGTTCATAACATTTTTCTCTAGTGCAAACTTATATACTTTTTATCTAATAAAGAAACGGATATTATATTGCACATCATTGATGGTACGTAATAACAGTCGTTCAAAATCAATGTATTATCATTTGGCAATACGAGGTGATATTCGCCAACAGTTTCGGCAGCAACAATTGCTCTGTTCCCTACTCTAAGAGACATATCACCCTTTCCCAGTTCTCTACTTCTTCTTAACCCTTATAACAGATTACAAATATAGGATCCTGATCCGGTATCTAATACCCAGGACGTAGAGCAAGCTGAGAAATGGTTCTCAATAACGAACACACCCGAATAAGATGCATTATCATGTTCTTTCTTCGTTCAAGTTGCGAGGGAATCCTGATATTCCCCTATTCCTTTCTCAGACTTATAACAATCATAAGAAAAAGCGGAACCAATGTTCCACAGCTCAGTATAATAAGCGGGTTCGGTCAATACATCCATATTATTATCTTGATTAAGGCGTGTCATGGTCGCTACCTAGAGAGAGAGAGAAGAAAACATTTTAGCGTGCGCTCTTATAAGATTAGATTGGTTATTATCTTATCTAATCAGGATGGCTCTCACTGTTTATATCAAATCTTCCTTCAAACCCTAAAAGGTAAGATTACCCGGGATTAATTAACCCTACAAGTTCGCCAATCAGTCAGCCAGGCAGGTATTGGTACTCCGATGGAGTCTCCCCATGCTTTCGCATAGACATATTGGATAAACTAATTAAATAACCTCGTTTTCGCAGGGGCATAACCCTGTTAAAACCTTTCTTAGACACCTATTGGATCAGCTAATTGTAAAGTGGAAAACTCTCCCACGAGTAACTCTTACTCGCAGTGGGTATCAGGATCCAACTATCTCACAGAAAGTATAAAAAATCATTGCAAATTTCAACACTTGAAATTCCCAATATCTGTTTTTACTCCATGTGGTTTATGACCTTGACAAGGTCAACAAACCATAAACCGCAAGTCAAGTTCAACCCATCATTTCGTGATTGAATTAAACCCATCCACACGACCCTTGACAAGGTCAACAAGGCCGTATGACTACCCTAATCCAATCGCATCATATGCGGCAGATAAGCACTAATTAGCTACCGTACACTACGTCTTGATAAGGTCAACAAACACAGCACGAATACTAAATAGCATTTTTCTGAAATGACGGAGGGCTATGACTGGTTTTGAATAAAACTTTTAACGTAATGAACTTGATATCGTTGTAGAATCTAGTGATTTGAAGAGGAGTGGTTTAAGCTCTGCTTTTAAAATCGAGTAGTTTTCAAAACAAACCGAGTAGGTTGTAGTATTTGCTAATATTGCTAAAGAGGTTACTCCCGGTGAAGAGATCTAGGCTCTTTTCTCATCGAATGAGGTGCTGGATATTCATAAAGGAATACCGCTATGCAAAGCAATAACTAGAGCTACCTTTTTGAAAAATTTGATTCTACAACATCTTTATATTTCTTTTCTTTTCATTAATCTCATTAATAGCATCCCATCATTTATGTTTCCTAAACATCACAGAAGAAACAAAATTAGAACGTACGCTTATGCCATCCGCATTCACCATGGGGCCCGTCATGCACCGTTAGATTACTTAACTACAGGCAGAGTGGGGGCAGGACTAGCGCGGGTGCAAAACATAAGCAACGTTTATCATATATCATATATATAGTATTCGTCTCACGCAGTTATATGATCACATCACAGAACTCAAGCAGCAGAAGTCAAAATATGAAATATTGGATATATTAGGAGGTCAGTGTTTTAAATTAAGCCAGTAATGAAAAACATGGATTCCACGGTTGTGATGAATAGCCAAACCCACATCCCTAGACCCCAACGAGAGCATGAAGCAACCCTACCAATTCTAGAGTTAGGCGGCCCGATCTTGACTCCTCGAGATGGCCTCCCACTGGACTCTAGAACCCGTTACTTGTGCTCCCCGTCTTTGGTTTATCCTAATGCGGAAAAGTAAATAATATACATCAATAGTGACATCATCCTCAACCCGGAAGTGTCCCAATAAAAAAATATTACATACAAAATTTACATGAATGAAAATAGAAAAACTCTCATTTCATGTAAAAACAACCCGGCTATTCAATCACGACGATCCAATATAACATATCACAAGCAATACATAATATCATAGGTCATCAACGTAAGTAAATATACGTATCCCGAATGTTGTTGACATATAGCAATGAGATCAGAGATACAACACATATTACACTTACGGTCGCAGAAAAGAAATGAAAAATACAATAATTAGAATCCGCATCAAACCTTAGATATCATAAACTCGAAATATCTCATATCTCGGATTTCATGCCTAACCCTTTAAATCTTGCATTTATGTCTCGAATTGAAAACACTTTTCAATAACAAATCGGGTAATTCAACAAAATTCTCGATAAAATGATCGAATGCTTATCGGGAACTTTAGCAGATTGCCACACTCCCGATACCGTCAACGAAGTGCACTTGGGTGAAACACCGCGGCCGCGAGCACCTGAGTGGATGCTTTTCGTTACGGTGTTCTCCTAAAGTCACTTGGTCGGGGCTATGGGGCGTGGCTATCTAGTAGTGTTTCCCGGTGACTATTCGCATACAATACGAGATTGTGACGGAGTTTTGATCCGAATCGAAACTCCGTGGCAATCGATCAAAAGAGAATAAAATGCTAGATTTACAAACAAGAAATTAGTTTTCACAAAACTAATTAATGTGGATTCCAAATATTGCATCGCATATCATAATAATTTAGACGATGTTAAACTTTTTGATCGAATAATCAAACACCCACAAATCACAGAGACCTCAACAACTTGAGCCTCACTAAAAATCCCCAGAGAGCCCAAAATAAGAAAATGGAGCAGAACAAGAAAAACGAACCAACAACTCCTCAAGATTGCGGCGGAACTGCGGCCAAACCATCCGTTTAGCGACGTTTCCGCAGCAACTTGATGAAGATGGGGCTCAAACTTCTTGGGGCTCCATCAAATAACCTGCATGATTTTCTGAGAATTTTTAATCTGAAAAATATCAACTTATGAGAAAATGGACAGAAACTTGAAAAATACGGGTTTTTGAATTTCGATCGAACACTTTAAGGTCGTCTAGATCTCTCCTAATGCTCTATCTTGGCTCTGATACCATGAAAGTATGTCTTAGCATCACTACTAGGTTTATACAAGCATCAAGTATGCAATTTTAAAAATCTAGTGTGCTAAGCTATACTAACCTAGAATCGAATTAAAGAATTAGGGTTTTTAACACATAAACAAGTTCTATACTAAAGTGAAGAAGATTACAACCTTTGTAAACCAAGTCCTTCACTTCTAAAGCTCCAAATAGTAGTCCCTAGAACTCTTCCTGACTCCACTTGAAGAAAGGATCGAGCTTGCTACATTGTCTTCGAAGCCGAAGATGATCCACCTTGAAGTCTCTTTAACTCAAGCTACATCTTCACTAATCAAGAGATTAGTGAAGCAAACAACCTAAACTAAAAGGCTAGTAAAGTGTAGGTTAATGAAGTAGGAATTTTTCTCACTTTAGAAATCTATTTCTCTTTTTATTTTCCAGCTCAAAAAAAACTAGAGGAGGAAGAAGATGAACTTGGGTGAAGAAAATATCTCTAAGTAAGTATGAGAGGATTAACCATGGGCTAAAGATAAGGGTTGGGTGAGAAAATATTTAGAGTAAAATAAAATTAGTGAGATGAGTTATGGCTTCTACATGCTTCTACAAGCATCTAAACCATGCTCATTTTCAACTCATTTTTAATTTTCTTCTTAATAAATAATCACCATAATTATCTTTAGTCTTGATGTGAGTCTCATACACCCATGTTCAATGTATCATCCACCATGACACAATAGTATTTTATATATAAATAAATATATATATATATATATATATATATATATATCATTATATATAACAAGAGAAGAAAATCATTAGTGAGCTTATATTAGTTAATATATATTAATATATCAAATATAAAAATATATATCAAATTATTAAATCAACACTTGATTCAATAATCCGGTCATATCATATATAACCGACTAATATCACTTATATGTATATCACTTTATCAAATCAAAACTTGATTCAATAATCTGGTCGTATCATATATAGCCGGACAATATCAAATATATACATATACATATAACAAATCATCGAATCAACACTTGATTCAATAATCCGATTATATCATATATAACCTAACCGATATTAAGTATCACGAGATTAGAATACGATATCATATACTCATATTTAATCAAGCTCATGCACATATCAGCATATATTTCCTACTTCGTTTCGCTTGAGCTAGGAAATCTCTGTGAGGGACTCTAAACACTCATCAATACGCCAGCAGTAGGTGTTGATCATATCAGATACCCACAAGCCGTCAGCGGCACTAGCTGGACGTAACGGCTACCCAGGTATTGAGCAAATAGAAGATCTACAAGAAAGCTTGTCCAAACTCTCATGAAGCCTATAAGCAACACTTACCGTACAGTCCGGTCTCTTCGTCTGATATGTCGCATATCAAGTCTAGGGGTGGAATCGTCAGACCCCAGTAACTTGATAAGTCATGCCGATGTGTAGCCTATAACCGTTCGAGAAACTACTGTTAACACTTACCAGTAAATCTCATCATCCCTAGCCAGGGACTTACTGTTATAGCTAATCGAGCATAGCGCTACATCAACTCCCTATACCAGGAGAGATGAAACTTCTCCTATCGCTCATTGCCTACATGTGACTCAGGACTATACCCAAAATCCACCTGTTTGCACAACTCCTTTGAGCCGTGGTAAGAAGGAAATCAAAGCACAGTTGGAACCACACAAGACTCTATGACGATCTCGGATCTACAAACTAACCTGTAAAAATGTCACCAGAGAACTGCTATCTGACGATAGTATGGTACCATCTAGGAGTTCTCGGCGAGTCCTGTTCGGTGTACCCATTCTCTAATGAGCACCTGTGTACAATCTTTGATATCAAACACAATGGATGTGATATCAACCATCGCCCCATACAGGGTCAAGAAATGTACACACTAGTCTACTATAGAATATCGATGCCTTGTCTCGATATTCCCTCGACTAGGAACTGTTAAATGATGTGCTTTCGGACTACATAAGACACACTAATATGATCTGCATCATAGTCCTGGTAGTCAAGCTAACATCCTAAGGGCTTTATCAACATATATCAGAGAGACGGTATAATAATACTAATGTACGTGTTAAGATAAAGAGCAACCAGATAGCATGCTATCATGTCGAGCAAGAAAGTCCTCTATATATATGTCCAAGCATCCACTATATCATACAATAATGGCTTTTAGGGCATACATATTTCTAACACCTGTTGTATCTTCAGGGAACACATCCTTGAACTCTCGAACTAGCTCTGGGTTTTCTTCTTCCGCCGGTAGAGTAAACACTTCAGCATCCTTCGGTTTAGCACGGTATCTCCCTGGCTCCAAAGTTCTATCTCCACTCTTGAAGTAAAAAACTGGTTGATCTGGTATATCAAATAATACTCTTCTTTGACGGCAGTCAATCGTAGCATAGAAAACTCCCAGCCAGTCCATGCCCAACACAACATCAAAATTTGGGATGTCTAGTACTTTGAAATTCGTGTAGAATTCTCGTCCGCAAATTACAACTGGACACTGATCCATGATGGGTTCCCTAGGTCGCCGCTGGGTTTCGGGAGGCATCGACCATGCCATTTTCAAAAATTTGGCGCACTAAAGAACCCTAACGTTAGAATCTAAACTAGAGAATTAGACGAACAAGAATGTAAACATCTTTACATCTAAGTGAACAAGGAATACAACCTTTGTAGACTGGTCATTCACTTCAATAGCTTCGTGTAGTAGTCACTTCACTCCAAGTAGTGAACTCCCAGACTCTAAAAAGGCTCCAAAAGATGAACGGAACAAGCTTGCTTGAAGTCTTCGAGGTCAAAGATAATCTACGTCGAGGAGACACCAACTCAAGCTACTTCTTCACTAAGTGATGAACTAGTGAAGAAACAACCAAATCTAAATGGATAGTAGAGAAGAGGTTGATGAAGTATGAATTTTGCTCACTTTAGAAATTATTTTCTTACTATTTTTCTTCACCTCTCATGAAGCTAGAAAGCTTGAGGAAGGAGACGAAGAAAACAACCATGGAATGAAGCAAGTGAAGAGATCAAGTTGTGAGAATAGTAACCATGGATGAGATAATATCTCATACTAACTCTTGTAGAGACTTAACCATGGCTAAACAATAATGATTGGGTTAATAAATATTTTCAAGTAAAACAAAATTAGTGGACTTGGTCAATGGTTCCACAAACTTCTACAAGGTTCAACCATGTGACAATTTCCAACTAATTTGATTTACTTTAAATAAACAAAACCTTACATTATTATAAGCATGGTGTGAGTCTCATACACCCATATAGCATGTGGCATCAACCATGATACAAAAGATTTACATTAATATATATCACATATATACTAAGTGTACACTAGTGAGAAAAAGAATACTTAAGTGAGATAATATTAGTTAATGTAAGATAATATATCAAATATATAATTATACATTAAATTATTAAATCAACACTTAATTTAATAATCCGGCTATATCACATACAACCGACTAATATCAAATGTATCAACCTATCGAATCAACACTTGATTCGACAGCCCAGCTATATCACATATAACCGACCGATATCACATATCGTGAGAATAGAATACAGTATCACATACTCGTATTAATCTCGGTTCCGCACATATCACATATGTGCTCCTACTTCGTTTCGCTTGAGCCAGGAAAGCTCTGTGTAGGACTCTAAAGACTCGTCAATATGTCGGTAGTAGGTGGCGATCATATCAGTCACCCATAAGCCGCAAGCGGTCTGCTAAATGTAACGGCCACCCGGGTATTGAGCGATCAGAAGATCAACAAGTAAGCCTACTCATACTCCTGCGAATCCAATCAGTAACACTACCGTACAGTCCGGTCTCTTCGTCTAATATATCATATATCACAGCCTGGGGTGGTAATCGTCAGACCCCAATAGCCTGATAAGTCATGCCGATGTGAGACTCATAACGGTTCGAGAAACTACTGATAACACTTATCAGTAAGTCTCAGCAACCCTGGCCAGGGATTTCCTGTTATGGCCAATCGAGTATAGCGCAACATCAACCCCCAATATCGGGAGAGACGAAATCCCCTCTTATCGCTCATTGCCTCCATGTGACTCGGGACTGTACCCAAAAACCACCGTTTTGCATAATCTCTTGACGTGGTAAGGTTGAAATCAAAGCACAGTGGGAATCACACAAGACTCTATGACGATCTCGGGTCGACAGACTAATCTGTACCAGTGTCACCAGAGAACTGCTATCTGACGATAGATATAATACCATCTAGGAGTTCTCGGTGAGTCCGTTCAGTGTACCCAATCTCCACTAAGAACCCGTATATCTTCTCTGATGTCAAACATCAATGGATGTGCTATCATCCATCGCCCATCATATGGGTCAAGAAGCATATACGTTAGTCTACTCTGGAATATCGATGCCCCGTCTCGATACTCCCACGACTTGGAACAATTGAAGGATGTACTTACTGACTACCTCTGCCCCACTAGTATGATCTGCATCATAATCCTGATAGTCAAGTACTCATCCTAAGGGCTTTATCAACATGTAATAGAGAGACAATAAGTGTACATGTTAAGATAAAGAGAGACCAGATAGTATATTATCATGTTGAGCAAGAAAGTCCTCCCTATATATATCCAAGCATCCACTATAATATACATCACATGTATAATAATGGCCTCAAGGGCATACATATAACTAACAATCTCCCACTTACACTAAAGCCATTTGTTGTAGTATCTCATACTCAACGCCCCATAATAGTCTCTCTAGGGAAAGGCCTCTGTGAGTGGATCCGCTGTGTTATTCTTCGCGTCAACTCTCCTTACCTCGATCCCTTAGAGATCAACCATCTCCCTGATCAGGTGATATTGTCCTCAGAATATGTCTGGATCGTTAAGGGGACCGGTGTTCCTAGGCCAAGGCCACAACTCCATTGTTGTCACAATAACAATTATTAGACGCTCAATGGTAGGAACCATATTCATCTCATGAACAAGAATAATCCAGACATCCACTTTGGTAGCATCGTTGGTAGCGATGTGTTCAGCCTTTATTGTCTAGTTTGCCACGGTATATAGCTTGGAACTCTTTCAACATACCGTCCATCCACTGAGGGTAAAGACAAAGCTCGTGACTGACTTTCAGTCATCCTTATCACTCTGGGAGCTGGAATTGGTAAAGGAATCCCACTGGAGTTCACCGTAACCAAACCCCTAGAACATTTCTTTAGTGTTTCTCAAGTACTTAAGAATGTCCTTCACAGCTTTCCAGTGATTCTTCCAAGATCCGATTGATTCCTGATCACTACACCTAGTGAGTTAGCTACATCTAGTCTGGTATATAATATCGCATACATGATAGAACCTACTGCCGAAGCATAGGATATCCCTTACACGCTAGCTCTCTCCAAATCAGTCTCAGGAGACATCTTTTTGGAGAGAGTGATTCCTGAGTAAGTGGGCGAACCACCACACTTAGAATCTACCATACTAAACCCCTTTAGTATGGTGTTAATATACCTGAATTTGAGACACTCCCAACATCCACATAGATCTATCACCATAGATCATAGTCCACAAGATGTAGTAGGCATCATCCAGATCTTCTATGGAGAATCCTTGTGATAAGAGGAGCTTCACCGAGTGTAGCATAGGAAACCATTTCCTGTCAAGAGTATGGCATCTACGTACAATACGTGGAAGACAGCCTTACTCTCTACTACCTTCATGTATATACAAGGTTCATCTACCTTTTTGATGAAGTTAAACACTTTGACTGCCATATCAAAACAGATGTTCCAACTTCGCGATGCGTGCTCTAATACTGATGGACTTAAGCATGGCCACTGGAGAAAAGGTTTCATCATAAACCACACCTGGTTATTGACAATAGCCTTTTACTACAAGTCTGGCTTTGAAAGTATTAACTTTTCCATCTACACCAAGAGTCTTCTCAAGATCCATTTGCCCCCAATGGGTTTTACCCGTTCAGGTGCAACATTCAAAGTCACACTTTGTGGTGTACATGGATTCCATCTCTGATTGCATAGCATACAGCCATTTCACAGAGTACCCACTCATGATTGTTTGGTTTACCTAGCACCTCATGAAGGGTTTGGATAAATCACATGTCTCAAAATCAAATTTTTAAGGTGCTAAGTTAACATACAAAGAATCATCACTAGAAAATTAGGGTTTCATTACAAAGACAACATCACAAGTAATAAAGGCTAGGGTTTTGAGAGTAAAACCTTTGTAGCTCCCTACGCTAGACTCCTTGGCTACTTGAGGGTTGGAAAAAGGTTCGCTTGAGGTCTTCTAAGTCCACGACGATCCACCTGAAGCTCCTTTGCCCAAAGCTCCTTGCTTTACTCGATATATCAATGAAATAGAGCAAACACCCTACACAAATAGGCTAGATGTGTGTAGTATGATGATGTGGTTTGTTTTCTATAATCAAAACTCTTTCTTTTATCAACCTCACTTAAAGGAAATTATCAAGAGAGGAAGAAGAAGATGGTGGCTAAGCTTTTTCTCACAAAAGAAAAGATATGAGAGAGTGAATAATTGAAATGAGAAAAAAAATAATATATCTTAATCCTTTCTCACTTCAACCATGGTTAGAATCATCTAGATATTTATCAAATGGGTTAAAGATGAAAGGATAATTAACTCAAGGTAAAATGGTGGTTGAAGCATGGTCAAAGATGATAAGTATAAACCTTGTGTTAATTATCCCTTTTCTTTTCCTAAATGATAAATAAATAGATAATTCTACAATGTGAGTCTTGCATTGCCACCAAACTTGTATCAACAACCATGATACTATGTATGTATGTATGTATCCATGCACATCATCATGTGCATACATGCATGCATACAAAAATAGAAAAAGAGTTTGATTAAAGAATTAATCTAAAAGTCATTTGTTAAATCAACACTTGATTTTGCAAACCGGTCATATCACATACGACCCGACCAATAGAAAATGCCCGATTAATATACGGTATCACATATCCGTATTTAATCGGGTCCCCGCGCATATCTCATATGCACACCACATCTTTTCGCTTGAGCCAGGAAACTTCATTGTGGGACTCTAAGACTCGTCAATACGCCGGCAGTAGGTAATGATCATATCAAATACCTGCAAGCCGCAAGCGGTCAGCTAAACGTAACGGCCACCCGGGTATTGACAATCAGAAGAAAACAAGCGAACCTTATACAACTCCCGTCGAGCCAACCGGCAACACTACCGTACAGTCCGGTCTCTTCGTCAGATATGCTGCATATCGAGTCTAAGGATGGTAACGTCGACCCCAATAACTCAATAAGTCGTGCCGATGAATGGTCTATAACAGATTGAGAAACTACTGATAACACTTACCAGCAAATCTCAACAGCCCTGGCCAGGGACTTACTGATATAGCCAGTCGAGCACAGCACAGCATCAACTCCCAATACCGGGAGAGACGAAACCCCTCCTATCGCTCATCGCCTTCGTGTGTCTCAGGAATGTACCCAACGGACACCTGTTTGCACGACTCAGTAAAGCCATGGTAGGGTGGTAATCAAAGTACAGTGGGAGAACACACAAGACTCTATGACGATCTCGGGTCTACAGACTAACCTGCACCAGTGTCACCTGAGAACTACTATCCGACGATAGATATAATTCCATATAGGAGTTCTCGGTGAGTCCGTCGAGTGTACCCAGTCACCACTGAGCACCTGTATACGATTTCGATGTCAAACATCGATGAATATGGGAACATCCATCGCCCATCATATGGGTCCAGTATCATATACGCTAGTCTACTCTGGTATATCGATGCCCCATCTCGATACACCCACGACTAGGGACATTCCAGGATATGCTCATAAACTACAGATGTCCTACTAGTATGATCTCTATCATAATCACAGTAGTCAAGTCAATATCTTCAGGGCTTTATCAACATGTATGAATGAATAAAAGCATGATCAAATCAACATGTCAGATAAAGAAGAACCAGATAGCATACTATCATGTCGAGCAAGAATGTACACTGAATATATATATATACATGTATAATTACATCCACTATCATATAATAGCCTCTAGGGCATACATATATCCAACAATCTCCCACTTGCACTAAGGCCAGTTATTGGCGTATCTCATACCCAACATCTCAAAAAGTCGCTCATGCTGCGGCTGAGGGAAGGCCTTGGTGAGTGGATCCGCGGCGTTATTCTTTGTGTCTACTCTCTTAATCTTGATCTCGCGGCGATCTACAATCTCCCGGATCAAATGAAAGCGCCTCAGGATGTGTCTGGATCGCTGATGGGACCTTGGCTCCTTGGCTAACGCCATAGCCCCATTATTATCACAATACAATGGTATTGGATCAATAATGGTTGGAACTACTCCTAGCTCCGAGATGAACTTCCTCATCCAGACGGCTTCCTTGGCGGCATCATTTGCAGCAATGTACTCAGCCTCCATCGTAGAGTCTGCAACGGTATCCTGTTTGGAACTCTTCCAACTTACCGCCCCTCCATTGAAGGTAAATACAAACCCAAAGATAGATTTGTTGTCGTCCTTATCGCTCTGGAAGCTCGAATCGGTAAAGGCCTCCATTTGAAGATCTCCATTACCATACACCAAGAACAATTCTTTAGTCCTTCGTAAGTACTTAAGAATGTTCTTCATAACTATCCAGTGATTCTCCCCTGGGTTGGATTGATACCTGCTTACTACACTAAGTGCATAAGCTACATCTGGGCGTGTACATAACAGCGCATACATTATAGGTCCTACTGCCGAAGCATAGGGTATAATACTCATACGAGCTCTCTCTTCATCGGTCTTTGGGCAAGAATCCTTGGAGAGAGTGACTCCATGGCAAGCGGGTAAGGCACCCCGCTTGGAGTCTTCCATACTAAACCTTTTTAGGATGGTGTTGATGTACCTGGTTTGGGGCAATCCCAATAACCTCTTGAGTCTATCCCTATAGATTCTTATGCCCAGAATGTATGTAGCATCACCCAGGTTCTTTATGGAGAACCTTAGTGATAAGAAAGATTTGACCGACTGTAGCATAGGAATATCATTTCCTATCAGAAGAATGTCATCCACGTACAATACGAGGAATGTGACAGCTCTCCCTACAGCCTTCTTATAAACACAAGATTCATCTGGATTTTTGATGAAATTAAACTCTTTGATAACATCATCGAAACAGATGTTCCAACTCCGTGATGCCTGCTTTAACCCATATATGGATTTAAGCAATCTACATGCTTTCCCGCTGCTCCCACTGTCAATGAAGCCCTCTGGCCGATCTATATAAACGCATTCTTCTAAATCTCCATTTAGAAATGCCGTTTTAACGTCCATCTGCCAGATTTCATAGTCGTAGTGAGCAGCAATAGCAAGTAGGATCCGAATGGATTTAAGCATGGCTACGGGCGAAAAAGTCTCGTCATAGTCCAAACCTGGTCTTTGACGAAAACCCTTCGCCACAAGTCTTGCCTTATAGGTCTCTACCTGCCCATCTACACCAATCTTTCTTTTAAAGATCCATTTGTACCCCACAGGTTTTACCCCAGGGGGTACAACGTCCAAAGTCCATACTTGGTTGGTGTACATAGACTCCATTTCGGATCTCAGGCATCCAGCCACTTTACAGAGTCTCCACTCGTGATAGCTTGTTGAAAACTGGTAGGATCATCATCCTCCATGATGCAGTCTTCTCTGTCACCATCAATGAGGAAACCGTAGTACCTCTCCGGTGGGCGAGAAGTCCTACCAGACCTGCGGAGTGGCCGAGGTTTCTCAGTTTCTATTGCAACAGCCGGTTCAACCAAGTCGTCATTTGTAGTTTGTGTCTCTAGAACCTCTTCTAGATCCAGCACATTGCCATCATCTTTATCTGTGAAAAACTCTTTTTCCAAGAATGTGGCATGCTGAGAAACAAACACCTTTTGTTCCTCATTCTGGTAGAATAGATATCCATAAGAGTTCCTTGGATATCCCACAAAGTTACACATGACCGACCGTGTCTCGAGTTTGTCCAGATTCTGCTTTTTAACATAGGCCGGGCAACCCCAAATCTTAATTCTCTTAAGAGATGGTCTCTTCCCATGCCATATCTCATATGGCGTGGTAGACACGGTTTTGGTTGGAACCCTATTCAGCAGAAACTCTGCAGTCTCCAATGCATGCCCCCAAAATGAGACAGGTAACTCAGCATCACTCATCATGGATCGAACCATATCTAATAGGGTCCTATTCCGTCATTCAGACACACTATTGTGCTGTGGTGTGTAAGGAGGAGTGAGTTGAGAGAGAATCCCATTCTCTTTTAGGAAGTTTGCAAATTCTGTACTGAGGTACTCCCCACCTCGATCTGATCGAAGCATTTTGATACTCAAGCCGGTTTGTTTTTCTACTTCTTGTTTATATTCAGTGAATTTCTCGAAAGCTTCGAATTTGTGCTTTAATAAAAATACATGACCGAATCTTGAGAAATCGTCAGTGAAAGTAATGAAGTAAGAAAAACCGCCTCTAGCCTGTGTAGACATTGGCCCACATACATCACTATGTATAAGTCCTAGGAGCTCGGAAGCTCTTTCTCCGTGTCCGGTAAACGGAGTTTTGGTCATGTTACCCTTGATACAAGACTGTCAAATCGCATAAGATTTATATTCAAAAAAGTTTAAATATCCATTTTTGTGTAACTTGTTTAGTCTTGTTTCGTTAATATGACCAAGTCTACAGTGCCAAAGAAAAGCTTCATTTATTTCTGAAAGTTTTCTTTTATTAGTGTGTTGTATGCTGAAAACTGTGTGTTGATTTAGGACGTATATCCCGTTATTAAGTGTACCATACCCAACCAACATTTGATTCAGGTGAATGTTCATAACATTGTTCTGCAATACAAAATTATATCCTTCATTGTCTAACAAAGAAACAGATATTATATTACAAAGCATACTTGGTACAAAATAACATGGGTTCAAAACCAATATACACCCAGATGGCAACCCCAAGTGATACTCTCCCACTGCGACTGCATGTACATTGGAACCATTTCCAGCGCGGAGAGTATGGTCACCTGTCTTCAAAACTTTGCTATTTCTCAGCCCCTGCATAGAATTGCAAATGTGAGAACCTGAACCGGTATCTAATACCCAGGAAGCAGAGTTTATTGAAAAACAGTTTTCTGTCACAAACACACCTGAAGCGGAAGCATCCCCATGCTTCTTCTTGAGATTTAAATACTCGGTATAGTTGCGCTTCCAATGTCCTGTTTTGTGGCAATGAAAACATTCCCCTTTCCCTGATTCTCCAGCTTTGGACTTTTCCTTCCCCTTAACCTTTTTAATTCCACCCTTAGGATTGGTGGGCTTCTTCTTTTTCTTTCCCTTGGCCTTAGCCTTTGGGCGAGAAGAGGAAGATTGTCCAACAGTCAAAACGGGAGTTTTCACTGATTTCAGTGTGCTCTCTGCACTCTTTAACATATTAAGGAGTTCAGGTAGTTCCTTCTCCATGTTGTGCATATTGAAGTTAACTATGAATTGAGCAAAGGTTGAGAGGAGGGACTGCAGAATAATATCCGTATATTGTTCATTGTCCATCGTTCATCCAAGGTCCTTAAGCTCTTCTATGAGAGCAATCATCTTCAGAACATGGTCTCCTACTGGTGTGCCAGGGGCCATTCGCATCTGAAACAATTTCTTTGATGCTTCGTATCGTAATACGCGGGATTGCTCTCCATACAACTCCTTTGTATGGAGGAATATGTCATGAATGTCCATATTCTCGTGCTGCTTTTGATGTGTGTTGTCCATCGATGCAAGCGCGAGGCATTTGGCCGTGGCACAGTCAGCTTCCCATGTCTTGCGGACTTCTCTGTCCGCAACTAAGGATTTTGGACCTGGGACGGGCGGGGCTGAAACCGTGAGGACATATGATACTTTATCATAAGTCAAGACAATTTTCAGATTCCTCAGCCAGTCTTTATAATTGGTCCCATTCAGTTTATTTTTATCTAGTAGAAGCTTGAGTCCAGTCATTGGTATCTGCCATTAAGAGAGAGAAAAGAATACACTCAGCGAAAGCTCTTGCAAAGATCAGATTGGTTATTATCTTGTCTAATCGATGTCTCCTACTGTTTTAATCAAGTTTTTCTTTCAAACCTTAAAAAGAAAACTAGCCAGGATTAATTACAGTCTACAACTTCGCTAACCGTTCAGCCAGGCCAGTGTCGGTACTTGAGGGAGGTTCCCCATGCTTTCGCACGGACCTAATTAAAGTAAACCTCGTTTTTCCAGAGGCGTAGCCCCGTTAACACCTTTCTAGACACCTAATGAGTTAGCTAATTGTAAACTGTAAAACTCTCCTGGGAGCAACTATTTCCCATAGTAGGATCGGGATCCAACCATCATATGGAAGGTATGCAATCTCATTGCAAATTTCAACACTTGAAATTCCCGATGTGATTTTTACCCCTAGCACTCATGACCTTGGCTATGGTCAACAAATCACAAGCACTAGTCAAGTTCAACCCGTCATTTCTTGATTAATCAGACCCGTTTACATGACCCTTGGCTAAGGTCAACAAAGTCATATGCCCGTCCTAATTAATCTGCATCATATGCATTGTAGGAAGACATCACTTAGCTATCGTACACTACGCCTTGGCTAAGGTCAACAAACGTAGCACGAATACTAAGTACTCTACTTTCTAAAATGAAGGAGGGTTGCGGATGATTTTTAAGAAAATCTTTAACGCTTTGAACTTGATATCGTCGTAGAATCAAATGGTTTTCAAAAGGAGTGGCTTGAGCTCCGCAGTTTTGAAATATAGCTTTTTCATAAAGAGCCGAGTGGTTTTTAAATCCGATTCTACAATATCTTTTTAGGTTTATTTTCTTTACATTAATCATATTAATGTAGTCCCATCATTTAAGTTCTTAAGCCAATCACAGAAAAGAAACGAAAATACAACGTACGCTTATGCCATCCGCATTCGCCGCAATATTCCGTTATGCACCGTTAGGTTACTTAACTAACGGCATACCGGGACGGGACTAGCACGGGTGTAAAACATAAGCAACATCTACTATATATCTCATATATAATATATCATTCATCTCAGATATCACAGAACACGGGCAGCATAAACATAGATATAATGTGGGATATACTAGGACGTCCGTATTTAGTATTTAGCCAACAATAGAAAATACGGATTCCACAGTCGCGATGAATAGCCAAGCCCACACCCATAGACCCCTACGAGAGCGGCAAGCGACCCTACCAATTCTGGAGTTTAGCAGACCCGGTCTCGACTCCTTGAGATGGCTTCCCACTGAACCCCAGAACCCGGTCACTTGTGCTCCCCTCCTTGGGTCTATCCTAATGCGGAAAAGTAAATAATATACAACACTGGTGGCATCAACCTCAACCCGGAAGTGCCCCAAATAAAAGAATATTACATTACATTTGAATTTTACATGAATGAAAAATAAAACTCTCATCTCACATAAAAAAAAACCCGGCTATTCAATCGCGACAATCCTGCACATCATATCTCAGCAACACATAATATCATATATCATCAACGTAAGTAAGTATGCGTACCCCGATTGTCATTGATGTATAGCAACGAAACCGGCGATAAGCGACATACTACACTTAAGGTCACAGAAAAGAAAGTGTAAAACTACAATATTTGGAATCCACATTCTCTTTAGACATCGTAAATCCGAAATATCACATACTTCGTATTTCATGCCTAACTATATGAATTCCACATATTGTATCACATTTCAGATAAATAGACAGTATTAAACATTTCGATCGAATAATCAAATACCCAAAATTTCCTAAAGCTCAACACTTGAGCGGAGTTCAAAAAACCCGGAATGTGTCACAGTCGTAGCGGTCCAGCCGTAGAAGGGTCAAGCCAACGCCTCACATGTGGCACGCCGTACTGCCCCAAACCCTAAGGTTCAAAAGGCAGTTCAAGACGGTCACATAATCGAGTTAAGGTTTGTTGTCTTCTAGAGGGTCCGCCACTTAACTTGCACTATTTCCGAAAGATTTAAACCCGAGAAAAAATCAACACTTGAAAATTTTTCGTGCCGGGAAAAAGTGAGTTAATGATATCTGTTCGAACTTTTTAATACTTTCTAAATTATCCAAAAAAGGCACGAAATTAAAATTCCGATCGAATCACCGAATCCAAAACCATCCCCAGAACATTCAACACTTGAATCAGATTAAAAATACCCAAAATATCTACATGCAGGTAGGAATATTACTGTACAAACCCCAAGCAATAACTCATCAGTACGGCCGCGGAGCCGCGGCCCAAGCAAGCTATGGCCGCGGTTCCGCGGTGGAAGTTATTGTTCATGGCTTCGTTGTTTACAGTGGTTCTTAGATTTCCCTGCTGAATTTTTTAAGGATTTTTAATACTGGAAAAACACAGTTTTTAAAAAATGTCCAAAGAAAGCTCAAAAAGCCGTATTTTTGGTTCGATCGGAGTTTTAACTTCGTTAAAGTGTCGCCTAAAATTCTAGGTAGGCTCTGATACCAATGTTAAGTTTACCTAGCACCTCATGAAGGGTTTGGATGCATCACATGTCTCAAAATCAAATTTTTAAGGTGCTAAGTTAACATACAAAGAATCATCACTAGAAAATTAGGGTTTCATTACAAAGACAACATCACAAGTAATAAAGGCTAGGGTTTTGAGAGTACAACCTTTGTACTCCCTACGCTAGACTCCTTGGCTACTTGAGGGTTGGAAAAAGATTCGCTTGAGGTCTTCTAAGTCCACGACGATCCACCCGAAGCTCCTTTGCCCAAAGCTTCTTACTTTACTCGATATATCAATGAAATAGAGCAAACACCCTACACAAATAGGCTAGATGTGTGTAGTATGATGATGTGGTTTGTTTTCTATAATCAAAACTCTTTCTTTTATCAACCTCACTTAAAGGAAATTATCAAGAGAGGAAGAAGAAGATGGTGGCTAAGCTTTTTCTCACAAAAGAAAAGATATGAGAGAGTGAATAATTGAAATGAGAAAAAAATAATATATCTTAATCCTTTCTCACTTCAACCATGGTTAGAATCATCTAGATATTTATCAAATGGGTTAAAGATGAAAGGATAATTAACTCAAGGTTAAATGGTGGTTGAAGCATGGTCAAAGATGATAAGTATAAATCTTGTGTGAATTATCCCTTTTCTTTTCCTAAATGATAAATAAATAGATAATTCTACAATGTGAGTCTTGCATTGCCACCAAACTTGTATCAACAACCATGATACTATGTATGTATGTATGTATGTATGTATCCATGCACATCATCATGTGCATACATGCATGCATACAAAAATAGAAAAAGAGTTTGATTAAAGAATTAATCTAAAAGTCATTTGTTAAATCAACACTTGATTTTGCAAACCGGTCATATCACATACGACCCGACCAATAGAAAATGCCCGATTAATATACGGTATCACATATCCGTATTTAATCGGGTCCCCGCGCATATCTCATATGCACACCACATCTTTTCGCCTGAGCCAGGAAACTTCATTGTGGGACTCTAAGACTCGTCAATACGCCGGCAGTAGGTAATGATCATATCAAATACCTACAAGCCGCAAGCGGTCAGCTAAACGTAACGGCCACCCGGGTATTGAGCGATCAGAAGAAAACAAGCGAACCTTATACAACTCCCGTCGAGCCAACCGGCAACACTACCATACAGTCCGGTCTCTTCGTCAGATATGCTGCATATCGAGTCTAAGGATGGTAACGTCGACCCCAATAACTCAATAAGTCGTGCCAATGAATGGTCTATAAAAGATCTAGAAACTACTGATAACACTTACCAGCAAATCTCAACAGCCCTGGCCAGGGACTTACTGATATAGCCAGTCGAGCACAGCACAGCATCAACTCTCAATACCGGGAGAGACGAAACCCCTCCTATCGCTCATCGCCTTCATGTGTCTCAGGACTGTACCCAACGGCCACCTGTTTGCACGACTCAGTAGAGCCGTGGTAGGGTGGTAATCAAAGTACAGTGGGAGAACACACAAGACTCTATGACGATCTCGGGTCTACAGACTAACCTGCACCAGTGTCACCTGAGAACTGCTATCCGGCGATAGATATAATTCCATATAGGAGTTCTCGGTGAGTCCATCCAGTGTACCCAGTCACCACTGATCACACGTATACGATCTCGATGTCAAACATCGATGAATGTGGGAACATCCATCGCCTATCATATGGGTCTAGTATCATATACGCTAGTCTACTCTGGTATATCGATGCCTCATCTCGATACACCCACGACTCGGGACATTCCAGGATATGCTCATAAACTACAGATGTCCTACTAGTATGATCTCTATCATAATCACAGTAGTCAAGTCAATATCCTCAGGGCTTTATCAACATGTATGAATGAATAAAAGCATGATCAAATCAACATGTCAGATAAAGAAGAACCAGATAGCATACTATCATGTTGAGCAAGAATGTACACTGAATATATATATACATGTGTAAATACATCCACTATCATATAATGGCCTCTAGGGCATATATATATCCAACAATCTCGCACTTGCACTAAGGCCAGTTATTGGCGTATCTCATACCCAACATCTCAAAAAGTCACTCATGCTGCGGCTGAGGGAGGGCCTTGGTGAGTGGATCCGCGGCGTTATTCTTTGTGTCTACTCTCTTAATCTCGATCTCGCGGTGATCTACAATCTCCCGGATCAAATGAAAGCGCCTCAGGATGTGTCTGGATCGCTGATGGGACCTTGGCTCCTTGGCTAACGCCATAGCCCCATTATTATCACAATACAATGGTATTGGATCAATAATGGTTGGAACTACTCCTAGCTCCGAGACGAACTTCAATAGCGGTCCTTCACTTCAATAGCACCGTGTAGTAGTCCCTTTGCTCCAAGCAGTGAACTCCTGGACTCTAGAAAGGCTCCACAAGATGAACGGAACAAGCTTGCTTAAAGTCTTCGAGGCCGAAGATGATCTACGTCGAGGAGACACCAACTCAAGCTACCTCTTCACTAAGTGATGAACAAGTGAAGAAACAACCCAATCTAAATGGCTAGTAGAGAAGAGGTTGATGAAGTAGGAATTTTGCTCACTTTATAAATTATCTTCTCACTATTTTTCTTCACCTCTCATGAAGCTAGAAAGTTTGAGGAAGGAGATGAAGAAAGAAACCATGGAATGAAGCAAGTGAAGAATGAATCAAGTTGTGAAAATAGCAACCATGGGTGAGATAATATCTCATACTAACTCTTGTAGAGACTTAACCATGGCTAAACAATAATGGTTGGGTTAATAAATATCTTCAAGTAAAACAAAATTAGTGGACTTGGTCAATGGTTCCACAAGCTTCTACAAGCTTCAACCATGTGACAATTTCCAACTAATTTGATTTACTTTAAATAAAAAAAACCTTACATTATTATAATCATTGTGTGAGTCTCATACACCCATGTAGCATGTGGCATCAAGCATGACACAAAAGATGTACATTAATATATATCGCATATATACTAAGTGTACACTAGTGAGAAAAAGAATACATAAGTGAGCTGATATTAGTTAATTTAAGATAATATATCAAATATATAATTATACATTAAATTATTAAATCAACACTAGATTTAATAATCCGGCTATATCACATACAACCGACTAATATCAAATGTATCAGCCTATCGAATCAACATTTGATTCGACAACCCGGTTATATCACATATAACCGACCGATATCACATATCGCGAGAATAAAATACGGTATCACATACTTGTATTAATCTCGGACCCGCACATATCACATATGTCCTCCTATTTCGTTTCGCTTGAGCCAGGAAACATCTGTGTATGACTCTAAAGAATCGTCAATACGCCGGCAGTAGGTGGTGATCATATCAGTCAACCACAAGCCGCAAGCGGTCTACTAAATATAACTGCCACCTGGGTATTGAGCGATCAGAAGATCAACAAGAAAGCCTGCTCATACTCTTGCGAATCCAATCAGTAACACTACCGTACAGTCCGGTCTCTTCGTCTGATATGTCGCATATCACAGCCTGGGGTGGTAATCGTCAGACCCCAATAGCCTGATAAGTCATGCCGATGTGAGGCTCATAACGGTTCGAGAAACTACTGATAATACTTATCAGTAAATCTCAGCAACCCTGGCCAGGGATTTCCTGTTATGTCCAATCGAGCATAGCAAAACATCAACCCCAAATACCGGGAGAGACGAAATCCCCTCCTATCGCTTATTGCCTCCATGTGACTCGGGACTGTACCCAAAAACCACCACTTTGCATGATCTCTTGAACGTGGTAAGGTGGAAATTGAAGCACAGTGGGAATCACATAAGACTCTATGACGATTTCGGGTCGACGGACTAATCTGTAGCAGTGTCACCAGAGAACTGCTATCTGACGATAGATATTATACCATCTAGGAGTTCTCGGAGTTCTCGGCGAGTCCGTTCAGTGTACCCAATCTCCACTAAGCACCCGTATATCTTCTCTGACGTCAAACACCAATGGATGTGCGATCATCCATCGCCCATCATATGGGTCGAGAAGCGTATACGCTAGTCTACTCTGGAATATCGATGCCCCGTCTCGATACTCCCACGACTTAGAACAATTGAAGGATGTACTTACCGACTACCTCTGCCCTACTAGTATGATCTGCATCATAATCCTGGTAGTCAAGTACTCATCCTAAGGGATTTATCAACATAATAAAGAAACAATAAGTGTACATGTTAAGATAAAGAGTAACCAGATAGCATACTATCATGTCGAGCAAGAAAGTCCTCCCTATATATGTCCAAGCATCCACTATAATATACATCACATGTATAATAATGGCCTCTAGGGCATACATATAACTAATAATCCAATCCCATAGTTGCCTTCAAAACTCCATTCCCGGAACTGATATTCCAGCTTGAAATGAGTGGGTTCACGGGAATCGCATGTGTTCTCACAAATCGTTTGGATATGAAGCAGTGTGACGCTTCAGTGTCAAACAGTGCTAGTACAGGAAGAGTGGCTACTAGTATAGTACCTAATTTGTGTGAGGTTGGTTTAGATACAGGAAAAATATAGGGTGATATACAAAGATTGACAAGGTGTAAAAGAATTGGGATTACCAGTGATGACTTGGTCAATGGCTTCGGCTTTTTCAACTATCATGGTGAAAGCCTGTCGTCGGGGTACATTTCTCCTTGCTGGAGGCACATTCCTCTGTCCCTGGGGAACATTCCTCTGCCCTTGAGGCATGTTCCTCTGTGCCTAATGGAATTGACGAGGAGACAGTGCAGGAGGTCCACATGGAGGTGGAGAAGATAAAGCAAGACAAGGTGCAGGAGCCTGAATAGCTAGCCGCTGCGGAAAAGTGGTCGCGGGTCTAGTGTGGGAGCTGGGTTGAAACGATATGGGCAAGCTCCAATGGCATGAGTGGATGCGCCACAAACTAAGCACAGGCCATTCGCACGCCTGCAGTCTTTCGCCAGGTGTCCATTCCTCTTGCAATAGAAGCAAAAGTCTGGAGTGGACCGGTTAAAGGTTACTCCCAGTCTCTTGAGTGCAAAAGTTAGCCTGGAAGGGGCTCTTACTGCCATATGAGTGGCAGGGCGTTTCACACCGGCAATCTGAGGTTTGCCCTTCTTCTTCACGACTTCCTCATAGCGTCGGGCATCCTTCAGTGTAAGATCATGGGTTGGGAAATTCCCTGTAGCTAGTGCAGCTTAGATTTCTGGGTCCATCCCTTGTTGAAATCTTCATGCCCGGATCTCAGCAGTCGGGATGAGATGTGCCACCAACCTGTTACGGCCTTGTGTTAGCAGCGTAGTATGTGAAATCAGGAAATTGTATATTGAGACAATATCTTAGCTGCTAAGAATGGTAAACTCAGTATCGTATTTATCCACGGATTTGTTCCACATCGAGACTTACTGTAAGTGGATGAACTGTTGTTCCATGTCGAAACGAGAAGTCTCGGGAAAGTATTTCGCTTCGAACATATCGCGAAATGTCCTCCATTCAATTGGTTGGGCAAGTCGGTTTTCTTCGGCCTTCCACCAGACCCTGGCGTTATCTGTTAGTTGCAGCTTTGCAACTCTCACCCAAGCAATCTCTGGCACATGTGCCAGGTCATCCTCAATAGACTAAGCCAATTCCTCTACTTCTAGGGGGCTTTCTTTCCCAGAGAAATATTTTGGGTGTAGCTCCCGGAATTGCTTGACTCCGGGTGCCTCAACCTCTGGGCGGTACATGAGGATAGCATTCTGCTGCTGCTGACCCTCCAAGAGACTCTTAATTGCCTCAAACAGTACCGTTTGTTTGTTGATAGAAGCTGCAACGGTAGGTGGTGGTGATAGAGTTGGTGGTGGGGTGTTTCTATTGACGTTCATACTCGTGTTGTTCGGTGAATCCATGACCTTGATAGAAAAAGAATGGTTAGGATAAATTCAAGGAATTTGAAATGTAAAGAATGTATAGTTGCTGATTCTTATAATTCGTGTGATATATATTTCTTAGAATTCCATGCAGAACTGACCTGCATGGGCTACCAACAAAACCTGTCACGCCCCACTTCCCAGCGTATGGAGGCGGAGACATGACAGGCACGCGACGTATTTACTCAGAAATACATACGTTAAGCGTAAATAAGCAATATATGAAATGCACAAGAATTGACAAGAGATATAATGTAAACATCAACTTTTATTAACATTCATCTTTACAAAACATTGCTTTAAAAAGAAAGTACAATGATATGAAGCAATGCTTAAACAATGGCTTATGAAATGAAAAGTAAGTAAAGGAAAAGCTAGAAGTCCTGTTGTACCTCAATCTGCTCCAAGTACTCCTGACAGGGCTTGGTCTCCTGAGGGTCCTGTCCTCCTGATGAACATTCCAAGGAAATAAATAGACAGGAATGTCGTCAGCAAACTAGCGCTCGATAAGTCCCAAAAGAGAGAAAGGAAAAGTACTAGTAATGTGGAAGGAAACTGTTAAATTATTCAGGTATCAGTTTTATTATTCTAACGTACTTGTTTATAGCTTGGTACAGAAGGTATCAGTTGTTAGTTATATGTATACCCTAGAGGCCACTACTGTACATGTGATGTATATTGTAGTGAATACTTAGACATATATAGGGAGGACTTTCTTGCTCGATATCATAGTATGCAATCTGGTTGCTCTTTGGCTTAACATGTTGACTTGTATACGTGATACCACTGTAGGGTTACTAGGCACTGTCACAAGGGTCTATAAGGCATCAACCATGCCCGATTTAAATTTTAGACGTGCCGAACAACCCTAACCAAGATCTTAGACTAGAGATTAGGCGAAACAAAGAAAGTAAACAACTTTATTTCTAAGAGTTTAGGATTACAACCTTTGTAGTCCGGTCCTTCACTTCTAAAGCTCCGTGTTGAGGTCCCTTCGCTGCGATCATCGAGTATCCGGACTCTAGAGAGGCTCCACAAAAGAAAGATGCAAGTTTGCTTCCGATCTTCGATAACAAAGATGATCTACCTTGAAGAAACTCAAGCCTAAGCTTTTACTTTACTAATCAAGTATTAGCAAAGCAAACACCCTAATCTAAACAGCTAAAATAGATGAGGATGATGAAGTAGGAATTTAGCTCTTATTAGTTTTCAATTTCTCACTCATTTTCATCACAAGTCAAAAAGCCAGAAGCTTTTTCAAAAGGAAGAAGAAGATGAAAACCATTTGTGATGAATAATGAAAAGTAGTGAGGTTAGAAATGCAACCATGGGTTAAGTATGATAACTTAACCCATGTAGAGACTTAACCATGGTGAAGGGTTGGGTTGGGTTAACAAATATCAACCAAAATATCTTTAGAAAATATCTTTAGTTAAAAACAAAAGCAAAGCTTCTAGAAGCTTCAAGAAGGTTTAACCCTAATCCAAACCTTAACTATGTTTAAACTCCACAAAACATGTTGCATTTGTAACCTTAACTTGCTACAATATTATATATCACATATATAATATATTTTGTAACAAAATAAAATAATACAATTAGCATATATCGCATATATATCAATGTATTACCCGAGTGAGAAAAAGAATCTTTTAGTGAGCTTATATTAGTTAATGTAATTTAATATATCAAATATATAATTATACATTAAATTATCGAATCAACACTTGATTCGATAATCCGGCTATTTCACAAATAACCGACTAATATAATCTGTATCAGTTCATCGAATCAACACTTGATCCGATGACCAGGCTATATCACATATACCCGGCCGATATCTTATATCGTGAGAATCTAATACGGTACCACATACACATATTGTTCTCGGTCCCACACATATCACATATATGCTCCTACTCCGTTTTCCCTGAGCCAGAAAACCTCTGTGTAGGACTCTAAAGAATTGTCAATACGCCGGCAGTAGGTGATGATCATATCAAACACCCACAACCTGCAAGCGGTCAGCTAAATATAACAGCCACCCAGGTATTGAGCAATCAGAAGATCAACAAGCAAGCCTATACATTCTCCCGTGAATCCAACCAGTAACATTCCCATACAGTCCGGTCTCTTCGTCTGATATGTCACATATCTCGCCTAAGGGTAGTAAACGTCAGACCCCAGCAGCTTGATAAGTCGTGTCGATATGAAGTCCATAACAGTTCGAGAAACTTTTGATAACACTTACCAGTAAATCTCAGCAACCCTGGCCAGGGATTTCTAGTTATAGCCAATCAAACACAGCGCAACATCAACTCCCTATACCGGGAGAGGCGAAACCCCTCCTATCGCTCATTGCCTCCATGTGATTCGGGACTGTACCCAAAAGCCACCTTTTTGCACGCCCTCTTGGACGTGGTATGATGCAAATCAAAGCACGGTGGGAATCACACAAGACTCTATGACGATCTCGGGTCTACAGACTAACCTGTACCAGTGTCACCAGAGAACTGCCATCTGACGTGAGGTACAATACCATCTAGAAGTTCTCGGCGAGTCCATCCAGTGTACCCAGTCTCCACTAAGCACCCGTATACCTTCTCTGATGTCAAACACCAATGGATATGGGATCATCCATCGCCCATCATATGGGTCAAGAAGCGCATACGCTAGTCTACTCTGGAGTATCGATGCCCTGTCTCGGTACTCCTACTACTAGGAACATTTGAAGGATGTACTTGACGACTACACTGTCCCTACTAGTATGATCTGCATCATAGTCCTGGTAGTCAAGTACTCATCCTAAGGGGTTTATCAACATGTGACATAGAGACAATCAGAGTATATGTTAAGATAAAGAGTAACCAGATAGCATACTATCCTGTCGAGCAAGAAAGTCCTCCCTATATATGTCCAAGCATCCACTACAATATACAACGTATGTACAGTAATGGCCTCTAGGGCATACATATAACTAACAATACTGTCTTGCTCTCACATGTTAACAAAGCCCTTAGAATGTGTGCTTGACTACCAGGACTATAATGGATATCATACTAGTGGGGCCGGGGGTAGTCCACAAGTACACCCTATAATTGTTCCTAGTCGAGAGAGTATCGAGACAGGGCATCGATGCTCCAGAGTAGACTAACGTATACGCATCTTGACCCATATGATGGGCGATGGATGATCCCATATCCATTAGTGTTTGACATCAGAGATGGTATACGGGTGCTCAGTGAAGACTGGGTATACTGAACGGACTCGCCGAGAACTCCTAGATGGTATTATACCTATCGTCGGATAGCAGTTCTCTGGTGACACTGGTACAGATTAGTCTGTCGACCCGAGATCATCATAGAATCTTGTGTGTCTCCCACTGTGCTTTGATTTCCACCCTACCACGGCTCTACTGAGTCATGCAAAATGGTGGTTTTTGCGTACTGTCCCGAGTCGCATAGAGGCAATGAGAGATAGGAGGGGATTCGTCTCTCCCGGTATTGGGAGTTGATGTTGCGCTATGCTCGATTGGCCATAATAGGAAATCCCTGGCCTGGGTTGCTGTGATCTACTGGTAAGTGTTATCAGTAGTTTCTCGAACCTTTATGCACCTTGCATCGGCATGACTTATCAGGCTATTGGGGTCTGACGTTATACCACCCACAGGCTGTGATATGCAACATATCTGACGAAGAGACCGGACTGTACGGTAGTGTTACTGATTGAATTCGCAGGAGTTTGAGCAGACTTGCTTGTTGATCTTCTGATCGCTCAATACCCGAATGGCCGTTACGTTTAGTAGACCACTTGCGGCTTTTGGGTGTTTGATATGATCATCAACTACTGCCGTCGTATTGACGAGTCTTTAGAGTCCTACACAGAGGTTTCCTAGTTCATGCGAAACGGAGTAGGAGCACATATGTGATTTGTGCGGGACTGAGATTAATGCGCGTATGTGATACCACATTCTATTCTCACGATATGTGATATCGGTCGGTTATATGAGATATAGCTGGTTTCTCGGATCAAGTGTTGATTCGATAAGTTGATTCATATGATATTAGTCGGTTGTATGGGATATGGCCGGATTATCAAATCAAGTGTGGATTTGATAATTTAATGTATAATTATATATTTGATATATTAACTTACATTAACTAATATTTGCTCACTAAGTATTCTTTTTTCTCACTTGTGTACACTTAACATATATGTGATATATATTAATGTACATTTTATTGTGTCATGCTTGATGATACATGATACATGGGTGTATGAGACTTACACTATAGTTAGGATAATCCTAGGGTTTTTATTTATCAAAGTAATTCAAAATTGGTTGGATTTTGTCATGGTAAAAGCTTTGAGAAAGGTTGTGGATAACCATTGACTAAATTCACCATTTTTGTTTTGCTAAACATATATATTAACCCAACCTTTATTCTTACCCTAGATAAGTCTCTACATGAGTTAGTGCATGACACTAACTCACCCATGGTTTATATTCTCACCTCATGAGTTCATTTTCTTCACATAAGCTTCTTCTTCCTCATGAAAAGCTTTCTTGCTTTTGAAAATGGTGAGAAAATATTGTGAGAATAAGAAAACTAAAGAGAGCCCATTTCCTACTTCATCATCCTCTACTATTAGCCATTTAGTTTAGGGTGTTTGCTTCACTAAACCCTAATCTAGTGAAGAGGAAGTATGAGCTTGTGTCTTCTCGACGTAGATCATTTTCGACCTCAAAGACTTCAAGCAAGTTTGCATCTTTCACCTTGTGGAGCCTCTCAAGAGTTCGGGAGATTCTTACTCGCAGCGAAGGGACTTCTACACGGAGCATTTGAAGTGAAGGACCAGTCTACAAAGGTTGTATTCCGCATTCACTTAGTTTGCAAAGTTGTTTGCATGTTGTTTTGTTTAAATCTCTAGTTAAGATTCTTGGTTAGAGTTATTTAGAATGGCAAATTTTTGAAAACGGCATGGACGATGCCTCCCAAAACCTTGCTGCCGCGCTAAGTAACCCAACAGTGGTATCAGAGCCAAGCTAGAGATTTAAACGATATTTGTTAGATTACGAAACCGAAACATCTCCGAAACTTGAAACAATATCACCTAGTTTCTGTCGAATTTTTAAAGGGCTCCAAAAATTTTTTAAACAACTGCACAATGTTGTATGAGATATAACATGAACACCATGAAAATTTGAGGGAGTTTTGTGATAAAATGGCCGGCCACATAGGCTTAAAATCCGGCGAGCTAGGCCCATTTTGGGTGTTTTGACATCAAAATTTCAGGGTGTTCCAGTCTCTGCATTTTGGTGTTTCAGGTGTTGTTTGTTTTTGCTAAATTTGCATGTGATGTTAACTTTCTGCAAAGGCAATTCGGAGTGTTTCGCAGTCATAATTCTAACAAGTATTTGGGTTATTTAAACAATATTAAAAAGTTTGAACGGATATCAATAACCCAATTTTTCCCCGCTGGAAATTTTCCAAGTGTTGGATTTTTTCCAAGTTTAAAATCTTCAGAAAATCATGCAAGCGATTCTGTGAACCCTCTAGAAGAATGATACCCAAACTCGACTTTTTGGATCGCGGAACCGCGGTGATACCCTAGGGTTTGCCGCAGTTCCGTGGCGACATGAGTGAGGCATTGGTCGGCCCTTCTACGGATGGATCAGAGGAGCTGTGGCAGTTTCTAGGTACTTTTTGAACTCCGCTCAAGTGTTGAGCTTTTTGGGAAATTTTGGGTGATTTCTTATTCAATCGAAAAGTTTAACTTCGTCTAACTATCTTTGATTGTGATACAATATTTGGAATCCGCAAGTAGTTATGTGATAACTAGTTTGAATTTTATAAATCTAGCAGTTTAGTATCATTTGATCTGTTGCCACGGGATTTGGTTATGATCAAAATTCCGTCGCAATTACGTAGTGTACGCGAATACTCGCCGGGTAACCTTACTAGATAGCCACGCCCCATAACCCTGACCAAGTGACTGTAGGAGAACCTCGTCGCCAAAAGCATCCGTTCAGGTGCTCGCGGGAGCAGTGTTCCGCCTTAGTGCACTTCGTCGATGGCATCGGGGGTGCGGCCGTCTAATAAAGTTTCCGACGAGCATTCAATTTGGTTATTGGTAATCTTGTTGAATTACTTGACAGGTTATTGGAAAGTGTTTTCAATATCGAGACTAAAATGCGGGATTTATAATTGTTAGGCATGTGATGTCTAAGGAATTCATTTGGTTAGGCATGAAATCCAAAGTATGTGATACGTTGGGTTTTTGATGTCTAAGAAAGTTGCGGATTCCAACTGTTGTATTTTTCACTTTCTTTTCTGCGACCGTAAGTGTAATATATGGTGTATCGCCGGTCTCGGTGCTATATGTCAACGACAATTGGGATATGCATATTTACTTACTTTGATGACATGTGATGTTATGTGTTGCTGTGATATGTTATATTGGATCGTCGTGTTCTGAATAGCCGGGGGGTTTTATGTGAGATGAAAGTTTTTCATTTTCATTCATGTAAAAACTTGTATGTGTAGGGATCCAAGGCACACTAGTGAGGTCTCACAAGGCATCGAACATGCCAATTTCAAAAAATCTAGGTGCCGAGAGACCCGACTACGGATCGTTTGCTAGAAAACTAGGCGAAAAAGCTAACTAGTTAACACTTAACTATGAGAATCGGAAATACAACCTTTGTAGATCCGGTGCTCCACCTCCATAGCTCCGCAATGAAGTCCTCTCGCTGTCCTACACAAATCCTGGGCTCTAGCGTCGGCTTCATCGGAGAATAGGCGAGCTAGGTCGTCAATGTCCATGCCGAAGATGATCTACGTCGAAGCATCGCAAGATCAAGCTCTCACTTCACCAAGTCAAGAAACTTGTGAAGGAAACACACTCTACTACTTGGCAAGAGGTAGAGGATGAAGAAATAGGAAGTGGGTAGACTTTAGATTTGGATTTCTCACTCATATCATCAATCCACCATTGATGTAGTCTAGGTTTTTCTTCTTGAGTTGAAGGAAGAAGAAGAAGAAATGATATGATAAGATATTATGAAAAGAATAATAAATTTATTCTTATCATAATATTAACCTAAGTTAAGTGTAGAGAATTGACCAAGGTTAAAGAATGGTTAGGGTTAAGGAGATGAGACAAAAATGGTGACATAATGAAAGCTTCATGAAGCTTCATGTTGAAAACAAAACTAGCCACCATTTTTGACTTCTTTTCCTTTTCTCATTTATCTTTTAAATGCAAATGAAAAGATAAATGAATGAATAAAAGAAAACCCTAATCATTCACTTAACCTAGGTTTAATTCATTACACTTAACAAAAAAGATATGTATCATCAAACATGATACAATCAAGTGCACAAAATCATATCGCATATGCAATGCGCACACCCGAGTGAGAAAATCCATTTAAAGTGAACCGATACTAGTTAATGCAAAGTAATATATCAGATATATAATTATGCATTAAATCATTAAATCAACTCTTGATTTAACGATCCGGTCATATCGCATATAACCGGCTAGTATCCAATGTATCGGCTTATCGAATCAATCCTTGATTCGATAATTAGGTTATATCGCATACAACCTTTCGACACATTGATCGCGAGAATGAAATACGGTATCACATACACGCACTACTCTCGGTCCCGCACATATCTCATATGCGCTCCTATTTCGTTTCGCTTGAGCCAGGAAACCTCTGTGTAGGACTCTAAAGACTCGTCAATACGCCGGCAGCAGATGATGATCATATCAAGCATCCACAAGCCGCAAGCGGTCTGCTAAACGTAACGGCCACCCGGGTATTGAGCGATCTGAAGATCGACGAGCAAGCCCGCTCACACTCCAGTGAATCCAATCAGTAACACTACCGTACAGTCCGATCTGATCGTCTGATATGTCGCATATCTCGCCTAGGGGTGGTAAACGTCAGACCCCAATAGCTCAATAAGTCGTGTCGATATGAGGTCTATAACAATTCGAGAAACTACTGGTAACACTTTCCAGTAAATCTCAGCAACCCTGGCCAGGGATTTCCGGTTATAGCCAATCGAACACAGCGCAACATCAACTCCCTATACCGGGAGAGACGAATCCCCTCCTATCGCTCATTGCCTCCATGTGACTCGGGACTGTACCAAAAAACCACCGTTTTGCACGCCCTCTTGGATGTGGTAAGGTGGAAATCAAAGCACAGTGGGAACCACACAAGACTCTATGACGATCTCGGGTCAACAGACTACTCTGTACCAGTGTCACCAGAGAACTGCTATCTGACGTGAGGTATAATACCATCTGGGAGTTCTCGGCGAGTCCGTCCAGTGTACCCAGTCTCTACTGAGCACCCGTATATTATCTCTGATGTCAAACACCGATGGATATGGGATCATCCATCGCCCATCTGTATGGGTCGAGAAGGTATACGCTAGTCTACTCTGGTATATCGATGCCCCGTCTCGATACACCCACGACTAGGGACTTTGAAGGATGTACTTATGGACTACCATGTCCCCACTAGTATGATCCGCATCATAGTCCAGGTAGTCAAGTACAGATCCTAAGGGCTTTACCAACATGTAACAGAGAGACAATCATCATACACGTTAAGGTAAAGGTCAACCAGATAGCATACTATCATGTCGAGCAAGAAAGTCCTCCCTATATATGTCCCAGCATCCACTACAGTATACATCCTATGTATAGTAATGGCCTCTAGGGCATACATATAACTAACAATCTCCCACTTGCACTAGGGCCATCTGTAGCAGTGGTTGTAGTATCTCATACTCAACCATCCCATAAAAGTCTCTCTCTGGGAACAGGCCTTTGTGAGTGGATCCGTTGTGTTGTCCTCTGAGTCTACTCTCCAAACCTCGATCCCCTGGAGATCAACCATCTCCATGATCAGGTAATACTGCCTTAGAATATGTCTGGATCACTGATGGGACGAACGTTCCTTGGCATAAACCACAACTCCATTGTCTCACAATGGTTGGAACGTAGTTCATCTCATGAACCAATATACACCCAAACAGCCTCTTTGGTAGCATCTTAAGTAGCGATGTATCCAGCCTTTATCGTCTAGTATGCCACGGTATCTAGCTTGGAACTCTTCCAACATACCGTCCCTTTACTGAGGGTAAAGACAATGCCTGTGACTGACATTCAGTCGTCTTTATCATCCTGGAATGCTTCCAGTGATTCTCCCCAGGATCGATTGATACCATCTCACTACAACTAGTGAGAATCCTAACATCCAATTAGATCTATCTCATAGATCCAAAAATCAGGATATAGGAGGTATCACTTTGATCCTATATGGAGAATCATTGTGATAAGCGGAGATTGACCGAGCGTAGCATAGGAAACTCTTTCCCTATCAAGAGTATGTCATCCACGTACTCTACGAGGATCGTCACCATACTCCCTACTACCTTTTTGTTTATACAAGGTTCATCTACCATTTTGATGATGTCAAACTCTTTGACTTATCCATCAAAACAGATGTTCCAACTTCGCGATGCCTGCTTTATCCTATAAAACATCTTGTACACGTTTCCGCTGCTCCCACTGTCTACGAAGCCCTCTGGCTGTGTACTTATAGACGCTCTCTTCCAAATCATCATTTAGAAAAGCAGTCAAGACACCCAACCACCAGAGATCGTAGTCATGGTATGCAGCCGTGGCAAGTAGGATCTGGATGGACTTAAGCATAGATCCTTAGAAAAGGTTTCAACATAATCCACACCTGGTCAATGATGCAAACCTTTAACAAGTCTAGCTTTGAAAGTCTCAACTTTTCCATCTACACCTAGTAATCTTCTCAAGATATACTTGCTCCTGATGGGGATTTAACCCTTCAGATATAGCAACCAAAGTCCATACTTTGTTGGTGTACATGGATTCCATCTCAGATTACTAAGCATCCAGCCATTCTTACAGAGTCTTACTCCTGATGGCCAGCTCGAAACTAGTTGGGTCATCATCTCATGATGCAATTCTCGCTCCCACTGTCATAGAGAAACCGAAGTATCTCTTAGGTGGGTGAGGAACCCTACTAGATCGGCGGAGAGGTTGAGGTTCGTTGGTAACTATTGAATCCTTTGGTTCTTTCAAATCATCTTCTGTAGTTTGCATAGCTGGAACCTTTTCAGTTGTACATAACAGACCTTGCCTCGAGCTTGTCCGGATTTTGCTTTTAAACATAGGCCGGTCAGCCCCAAATCTTAACTAACTTAAGACATGGGCTCTTCCCTTTCCATATCACATATGAAGTGGTAGGCAACTGATTTGATTTGAACCCTATTCAATAGGTATGCAGCTTCTCAAGTGCATAACTCCCAAAAGGAAATAGGTAACTCAGTAGTACTCATCATAGAGCACACCTTATCACATAGGGTGTTATTGCTCCGCCCCGATATACCATCGTGCTATGGTGTATACGGAGGAGTAATGCTAAGAGAGAATCTCATTCTCCTTTAGAATAGTCCAGGATTTCCGTGCTCAAGTATTCTCCTCCTTGATCACATCATAGGACATAATACTTATACCCGTATTTTGGTTCTCTACTTCTAATTTATATTCTGTGAATATCTCAAAAGGTTCGGACTTGTGTTTCAACAGGAACATATGTCTGAATTTTGAGAGATTATCAGAGAATGTAATGAAGTACAAAGAACCGGTCCTGGCATGTGTAGACTGGGGACCTACATACATCAACATGTATCATCCCAAGAGTTCACTAACTCTTTCTCTGTTTCCAATAAACAGAGCTATGGTCATTTTATCTCTGTGACATGACTGGCGAGTTTCACAAGATGTAAGTTCAAACTCATTTAAATATGCATCTTTATGTAACTTCAGCTAGTCGGGTCACATTGATATGACCTAGTCTACAATGCTTCAAGAAGAATTCGTTCATTTCTGAACTCTTCCTCTTGTGTGTGTTCTGTATACTAAAGAACTGTAGTTTGATTTAGAACATCAATGCTTTTAGATAACGTGCCTGAACCGATCAACTTTTGATATAGGAAATGTTCAAAACATTATCCAACAATACAAAATTATATCCTTTCTTTACTAATAAAGAGACAGATATGATTTTGCATATCAGGTTCGGTATCTAATAACATTCGTTCAGAATCAATGTATTGGTAATACAGGGTGACAGTGACCAACAGACTTGGCTGCAACTCTTGCCCCGTTTTCTGCCTCATGAAACTTATCACCCGTTCTCAGTTCTCTACCTTTCTATAGCCCTATGTAACAGATTACATATGCGGGATCCTGATCCGGTATCATATACCCAAGACGTAAAGGATACTGAGAAACAGTTCTGTATAATGAACATACCCGAAGATGATGCATCAGCATGCACTCTCTTCGTTTGGGCGGCACGGGAATTCTGGTAATCCCCAATTTCCTGCTCTGTCTTATAACAATTATAAGTTGGAGCGGGACCAACGTTCCCCAGCTCAGTATAACAAGCGGATTCGGTCAATATTCCGTATTATTATCTTGATTAAGGCGTGATATGGTCGCTACCTGGAGAGAGAGAGAAGAAAACACTCAGCGTGCGCTCTGTCAAGAATAGATTGGTTATTATTTTATCTAATCAGGATGGCTCCCACTGCTTTTTATCAAATCTTCCTTCAAACCCTAAAAGGAAAGACTAGCCGGGATTAATTACACACTACAAGTTCGCCAATCTTTCAGCCAGGCCAGTGTCGGTACTTTGAGGGAGGTCCCCCGTGCTTTCGCACGAACCTAATTAATGTAAACCTCGTTTTCCCAGAGGCGTAACCTCGTTAACACCTTTCTAGACACCTACTTGATCGGCTAATTGTAATGTGTAAAACTCTCCCAGGAGTAACTCTTACTCACAGCGGGTATCGGGATCCAACTATCTCATAGAAGGTATGCAATCTCATTGCAAATTTCAACACTTGAAATTCCCGATAATATTTTGCCCCTAGCTCGCTATGACCTTGACGGAGGCCAAACAACCCATAGTCCGCTAGTCAAGTTCAACCCGTCATTTCCTGATTGAATTAAACCCACCCGCACGACCCTTGACGGAGGCCAAACAACGCCGTACGAATACCCTAATCCAATCGCATCATATGCTAGCAGATAAGCACTAGTTAGCTACCGTACACTACGCCTTGACGGAGGCCAAACAACCGCAGCACGAATACTAACTAGTACGTATCTGAAATGACGGAGGGCTACGACAGGTTTTTCTGAAAACCTATTGCGTAATGAACTTGATATCGCTGTAGAATCAAATGATTTTAAAATGGAGTGCTTTTGAGGCTTTTCTAGTTTTGCTAAAGGAGTCACTCCCGGTGAAGGGATCGTCGGTCCTTTCCTCGTCGAATGAGGTGCGGGATATATCATATATATCACTGTACAAAACAAAAACATTTAAAAGCAATCAAAAGACAAACCGAGTGTGTAGCATCTGCCAGTTATTGCTAAAGGAGTCACTCCCGGTGAAGGGATCTCGGTCCTTTCCTCATCGAATAAGGTGCAGGATATATCACATATACCGCTGTGCAAAGCAAAAACTGTAGCTACCTGTTTTAATTTTGAAATTCGATTCTACAACATCTTAGATTTCTTTTATTTCATTAATCACATTAATGAAGTCCCATCATTTAAGTACCTAAACATCACAGATAAATACGACGTACACTTATGCCATCCGCATTCGCCTCGATGTCCCCTCGTGCACCGTTAGGTTAGATAACTAACGACAGAGCGGGGCAGGGCTAGCGCGGGTGTAAAACATAAGTAACGTCTATATAATATATCATATATACTATATACTGTATCTATCACAGAACATCACATGATCACATCACAGATATCGCAGCAGAAGAAACATATGAAATATTGGATATACTAGGACGTCCGTGTTTTCAATACGAGCCAGTATAAAACACGGATTCCACGGTCGCGATGGATAGCCAAACCCACACCCCTAGACCCCTACGAGAGCGGCAAGCAACCCTACCAATTCTAGAGTTAGGAGACCCGGACTCGACTCCTCGAATTGGTCTCCCACTGGACTCCAGAACCCGGTTACTTGTGCTCCCCTCCTTGGGTCTATCCTAGTGCGGAAAAGTAAATAATATACAAGAGGTGACAACTTCCGCAACCTGAAAGCGCCCTAAATAAAAGAATATTACATACAAGTTTTTACATGAATGAAAATGAAAAACACTCATCTCACATAAAAAACCCCCGGCTATTCAATCACGACGATCCAATATAACATATCCAGCAACACATAACATCACATGTCATCAACGTAAGTAAATATGTCCATCCCAATTGTCGTTGACATATAGCAACGAAACCGGCGATATCACATATTACACTTACGGTCACAGAAAAGAAAGTGTAAAACTACAACAGTTGGAATCCGCAACCACCTCAGACATCGCATGCCTGACCAAATGAATTACTTAGACATCGCATGCCTAACAATTATAAACCCCGCATTTTAGTCTCAAAATCAAAAACTCTTTTCAATATCAAGTCGGGCAATTCAACAAGATTCCCGACATCCTGATCGAATACTCGTCGCAAACTTCAGTAGGCGGCCGCACCCCTAACGCCGTCGACGAAGTGCACCAAGGCGGAACACCGCTACCGCGAGCACCCGAACGGATGCTTTCGGCGACGGGGTTCTCCTACAGTCACTTGGTCGGGGCTATGGAGTGAGGTTGTCTATTAAGTTTACCCGGCGAGTATCCGCGTACGCTACGTGATTGCGACGGACTTTTGATCACATCAAAATTCCGTGGCAACCGATCAAGTGAGACTAAAGTGCTATGTTTATAACATTCATTCAGTTATCTCATAACTTATTGTGAATTCCAATTATTGTATCCCATTCCAGATAAATAGAAAATGTTAAACTTTTCGATCGAACAGTCAAACACCCAAGTTTTCCCGATACAGATCAACGCATGAAATAAGTCTAACAACATTCAGTTCGTGCCTCAGTACCAACGGTCCAGCCGTAGAAGGGTCAAGCCAACGCCTCACATGTGGCACGCCGTACTGCCCCAAACCCGAAGGTTCAAAGGGCAGTTCAAGACGGTCACATAATCGAGTTAAGGTTTGTTGTCTTCTAGAGGGTCCATCGAGTTACTTGCACTACTTAGAACGTCGTTAAACTACGGAAAAATCCAACACTTGGAAATTTCCCGACAGGGGAAAAATTGGGTATTTATATCCGGTCGAACTTTTTAACATATTCTAAAATTTATCCGGAAAGCCACACAGACAAAATTTGATACCCCGATCGAAACGCCGAATTCCCAAAACAACTCCAGAAAATTCAACTCTTGAATAAATATTAAAAATTCCCAGAAAAATCACCACTGGAAACTAACAGTTACTGTGCAAAACAATTTAAATAGTGTAGCCGTACGGCCGCGGAACCGCCGCATGAGCTATTGATCATGCCGCGGATCCGCGCTACCTTAGTGGAATTGGACTGTCAAATTTCACAGTAACTCTTAGATGTTTGTGATGTGTTCTCTGCATATTTTTAATTTTGAAAAAGACCAGATTTCAGAAATCGTCCAGAGAGCAATTTTGGGTTCGGGTTTTCGGTTCGTCCGGGTTTCAAATTCCATCTAGACTTCACCTAAGGCTCTAGCTAGGCTCTGATACCACTGTAGGGATCCAAGGCACACTAGTGAGGTCTCACAAGGCATCGAACATGCCAATTTCAAAAAATCTAGGTGCCGAGAGACCCGACTACGGATCGTTTGCTAGAAAACTAGGCGAAAAAGCTAACTAGTTAACACTTAACTATGAGAATCGGAAATACAACCTTTGTAGATCCGGTGCTCCACCTCCATAGCTCCGCAATGAAGTCCTCTCGCTGTCCTACACAAATCCTGGGCTCTAGCGTCGGCTTCATCGGAGAATAGGCGAGCTAGGTCGTCAATGTCCATGCCGAAGATGATCTACGTCGAAGCATCGCAAGATCAAGCTCTCACTTCACCAAGTCAAGAAACTTGTGAAGGAAACACACTCTACTACTTGGCAAGAGGTAGAGGATGAAGAAATAGGAAGTGGGTAGACTTTAGATTTGGATTTCTCACTCATATCATCAATCCACCATTGATGTAGTCTAGGTTTTTCTTCTTGAGTTGAAGGAAGAAGAAGAAGAAATGATATGATAAGATATTATGAAAAGAATAATAAATTTATTCTTATCATAATATTAACCTAAGTTAAGTGTAGAGAATTGACCAAGGTTAAAGAATGGTTAGGGTTAAGGAGATGAGACAAAAATGGTGACATAATGAAAGCTTCATGAAGCTTCATGTTGAAAACAAAACTAGCCACCATTTTTGACTTCTTTTCCTTTTCTC